>CM066735.1:100095448-101345448 GCA_033961575.1 Aselliscus stoliczkanus | reverse complement strand
ATGGTCTTGCACCCGGTACTAAGTTTCTGGCGCTCCTTAACTGACTTTAGAAGAGATGCAAGTAGAAGCCACAGGGCACAGCTCATCAAATGGGGAACTTCTGAACAGTAGAGCCTTTCATAATTGGCATGTGCTGCTGTAGGACCGATGAATTTCCTGTTTCTAGAAACGTGAAAGTATAGGTTTGGCAAACTTGACGCTAGTTGCACACGTGGGCTTTTTCAGGTATTTTACTCTGAATAAAGTAGAGTGACTATATAGCAAAACTAATTTCACAGGTTCATCTGTAACAGGTATAAGAATTTAGAGGAAAGTAATCATCTTGTATTTTAAAACATTTTATAGTAAAAAACTAAGGAATATGTGTGTGATAATCTAGTTTCAGGCTTTGGCTACCATTGCAGCTCCTCATTCCAGTTTTAGGTCATAATCTCTGGTGCTTAACTGAAGTTTATTTTAAAAATCAATCTTTTCAGGGCCGGCCGAGTGGTGCGTTGGTTAAGAGCTGGCTTGGGATGCCAGCGGCCCCGGTTCGGAGCCCACATATGAGGGCCAGTGACACTGCCCTCTACACCTAAGGTGGTGAACAACAGCTCGACCTGGAGCTGGGCTGCGTGAGTCCCCAGGATGGCATAGCTACAGCCCCTGTTGCAGTGGGCTGCCATAGGCTACAGTGAGCGGCCGGCAGCCAGTGTGAGTGGTTGGCAGCCGGTGTGAGCTGCCAAGAGCCGCTGTGAGCATCCGTCCAGAGGCCAGTGACCAATCTGCCTCACCCTAAAAGAGCGTAATGATGATTCCAGCATGGGCCAGTGAAGAGATTTCCTCCACAACTAGACTGAAGAACAAAAGGACAGCAACTTGTCTGTTCCCCTCCCCCAATTCCCCAATAAAATCTTAAAAAAAAAAATTTAATATTTTCAGTATTCAGTGTATGTACACGGTACAAGATTCAAAAGACAAAAAGGGTATACAGTGAAAAATAAGTCCCTTATACCTTAGTACCACCCCCAAGCATTCCAGCCACCTCGTTCCCCTTCGCTGAGGCAAGCACTGTTACCTGAATCTTGTCTCCTCTTCTAGAGATAGGTACGAGTGTGGATAAGCACCTGTGTGTGTGTATATATTTTTAACAAGTAATATACTGTGTATTTTTATGCAGTGCAGAGCAGTGAACGATGTATCCTGATAAAGGTTCTCTGTCATTGCATGTAGAGTTGAACTTTATTTCCTTTCAAATGACTGCATCATATATTATTATATGACTGTAGTTTGATTTATCGGTCAGTTACTATGAGAGGAAACTAAGACCCATATTTGAGAAGCGACTTGTATAAGGTGGTAGTGGGGGCAGAGGAAGCAGGAAGTAGAAATGATTTGAAATGGGCAAGTCATACAATGGGGCAGGGGAGACATGGAGAAGGATTCTTTACCTGATCATTTGCCACTTGGATGCAATTAAGAGCTTTCAGAAGGAGGGCCATGGCTCCCAAGCTCCAACACTTTATCAGAAACTCAGTTCTTTTTAAGATTTTGCCAAAAGATGAAATATTTGCTTCCAGAGAACTCCAGGCTCCTTGGTATATCAGTTCATATTGTAGATATTTTAACATGAGTTTTCACACATGAAAGCTTTTGCTAATAATGTTCTCCAGTGTTTACACAACTCTGTTTTGTCTTGCCAAACAGACTGTGGTCTCCTCAGATGCTGGAGCTGTGTCTGATTCTTGATATGTGTGTCACATTGCCTTAGTGAGTGGTTGATAAATACCATTGCTTAATTGCATTTCCAGATGGGATAAGAACTCTGATATTGCTTCTCTTTCATAGGGGCACACAACTCAACAAAAGACTGCCGGGTGGTTTTAACAAATAGTTTTTTTTGTATTCCAGAACATTCTCCAGTATACAGAAAAAAGCATGCAACTGAATCTCTTGTGTCAGTCTATATTTTAGATAGCCGAAAGGCAAAAGTATACCAAAAAGTAGCAGTTACTCTCCCTACTAGCCCCCACCCCATACCTGTTCTCTGGTTTGAGGAATTCATCATTGTTAGGAGGGTCTGTAGGGAACTTGACCCAGTTCCTCTAGCAGCCCTGGGGGCAGCCTGCTCTATTCCCCGCAGACTGGGGTTTCCATGAGCAAGGCAGCACTTCTGATAATTTCAGAGAAAGTAAAGGGCTGTTTGGCTATAGGCAACTATATTCACTTTACATCTGTACTGTGTTCCAGAAGGCAGTGGCTTTATTTATTAGTTGCCTGCTTACAATTGTATTTTGTTTCCAAGTAAGGGAAGATTACCAAAAATGTTTACTTTTTTAGCTTATTCAAATATTTATATTTCCTCTAGTTTCTTTTCTGAAGTATTTTGGCTCATTCTTTTTTTCTGACAAATAACTGCTGTTCAAATTTCCTTTGTTCCAGTAGGTTATAAATGTTTGCTATAGAAGTTCCTGAAAAGAATTATTGGCAAATGAGATTCCATATAGATCTATACATGCCACAATAGAGAAAATGGGACTTTTATAATGGGCAATTTCTCCTTTAACCCCAAAACTGCAGCTTTAAAGTTTATATCATTAAGATTCCAGAAGGAGATGAGAACTGCCTTGTGCATGCCTCATACTTCAGCAGTCCCTCCGAAAGGGAGCCAGCAAAGGGCAGGCTTCCCCGCGGCTGCTGTTCTGGCCAAATGGTTGGCTTTCTCAAACCTGTTATGAGTCCCTTCACCACCTCTCCTCCTGCCCCTTACTCTACCCAGCTCCACCCACAAGCTCACTCCGCGCTCTCTTGCCCTTCTGTCCCCCTGCCACCCTGAGATACTCTGGTGCTAGTCTTGTTCCCTGCCCTCAGCACTGCAGTTAGGGCCCTTCACCCCTGTGCCATTCTCTGTCTGCTTTCCTCGGGGTTCTGGTCCCTGGTTAGCTGTGCTTCTGCTTAGAATAACTGAGACCTAAAATAAGGGAGACAATAAGTGTGGAGAAACATAAGTTTGGCTTTGAATTTGTTAAA
The DNA here is from genome assembly GCA_033961575.1 of Aselliscus stoliczkanus. Taxonomy (NCBI): domain Eukaryota; kingdom Metazoa; phylum Chordata; class Mammalia; order Chiroptera; family Hipposideridae; genus Aselliscus; species Aselliscus stoliczkanus. The sequence goes on along the minus strand of CM066735.1, from coordinate 101,342,439 downwards.
TTTGAGGAATATAAGATTATTAGATAGAAATGTCTATTAGATAATTGGGCATATGGGAGAGATTGTAAATATAGGAAAGTGAGACAGACAAGTTGATAATACACGATCCCATCAGTGGTGAAATGGGCTACAATCTAGTGTACTAGGAGAGAAGGGCTTATCATTTGGAGAGGAAAATAGATCTTTCCTTGGGACTGGAGTGTAAAGGATGGGTGTTCCCGCAGAGCTGCCTAGTGCTGAAAGTAAAGGCAGAGAGGTGGTTCCTGTGTATGAGTCAAAGGGGACAAGGACATTGCCTGACAGTGAGGAAGCAGGCAGGGCAGAAAGGGATGCAGTGATGAGGTCCGATGAGATCTGGAGTGAAAAAACTGATGAGAGGGCTTCAGTGAGGAAAGGATAGAGGAGCAGGATTAAGGGCTACCCTGAGCTCGGGGTCACATTGTGTAAGAGCACAGTTCCCTCCTGGTCTCCTGGGATGTGATTTCTTCCAGCGGTGCTGGGCAGCAGGGGTGGGGGGAGGGGCAGGCTGGATCAGGCTGCGGGGAGGGGGGGAGCGGGGGGGGGGGGTTGTCCCCTGAGAGTGTGGAGGGAGTGAGCTAGTGAGGGTGCTGACATGACTGTGGCAATAACATTGTCTTTTGTGAGGCACAGGCTGTGGGAAAGTAAAACCAGGTCAGTGGTTGGGCTAAAGAGAAGGGAAGTAGCTTAATTAGCTGTTACATCTCAGCAATGAGCACAGCCCTTGGTTTATAAATGTGTTTCATAAATGTTGGCTGAATTAGAGTGGTGGAGACATCTCAAAGCACTGGTTTTGTAGGAATAGAGGTAGTGATGGGATCTTTGAGAGAATGGGAGTTTTGCATTGGTTTTGGTTTTGGAGCAGTTCTTTAGTATGTGGGAACACTGAATATTAAATATTGAAGCCACTAGAAAGATGGCAGGAGACAAAGCAAGCCAGTGGCCACGGCCTCTGCAAGTCCTTTGGCTGTTGATGTTGGTGTCCTGAGAAATGGCTATTATGAGTAGAATTTGTGAGCTTAAGAGTGATTTTGCATGAGGAAGGGATGTCTAGAAAGGATCAACTGGTCCTAAAAGAATGCTGACCCCACTGCCTGCACCCTGAGGGTCAGGTGTTGTAGGAACTGAGTGACAGATAGGGAGGAGATGAATTCTGAAGAAAGCCAGGTTGGGGGACAAGGTGGGGAAGACATTTGTGAAGAGGCTAAGAGTGTGAGAGGCTGTTTAGAATAGTGGGGTGCCCAAGATGGGGGACAAAGCCAAAGGGCTGTAGCAGTGTTTTTGGCAGAGCACAAGAAGGCTTACTTACGGCAGAATCTCTGGGGTCAGGAGGAGGCTGGTGTTTATGGGAAGTGCACTGGGGCCACAGGGTAGCTACCCTGGAATGACTGCTGCTTATTCCACTTGGGTCTGCATTGATCAGAGGGAACCTGTGCCAGACTGACAGGTGTGTTGCATTAATTATCCTAGTAGATCCTCGTAACGTGTTGTAGTCTCATTTTACAAAAACGGAAAGTTGGAAAAGCTAATAATTTGCCTGCGGACTACATGGGCTCATGGTTCCAAGTCCAGTTCTTACTAAACTGTGCACTTGCCCTCCATGTGTTGTCCTATTCAGAGATAGCATGGATATAGGGCTACAGTAAACTCATTCTCTTAATGTTAGTCAGTGACTTGCTGGGAATCCTGCTGGCTCTTCGCCCAGACTGCTGGGCCGTAGCTCTGTACCACCCCCTGGTGGCAGTGACAGTATTATGACGTGCTAAGGTGAGAGGAAATGCGGCCTAGCCCGGTACCACTGTCACTGCCATGCAGCAGCCAGAACCTTTCCTTTGTTGTGAACGTGGCACTTACCAAGTACAGCCTTTACCAATTGTTTGCATACCTATCATTTGCATACCCCTGCAGCATTCAGGTAAAATGATAAAAGAGAAACCCAGAGGGAGTTCAATTCATTGAACTGAGCCCTTATCCATGGGCAAACCCCCTGCCCCAGTCATGCCCTGGGCCATCCCTTCTCCTACAGGCTGAGGTGATACGTTTCCCTCTTTCCTTTCATCTTTATTATCATTTCATTGGCTTTTTTGATTAGCGTATAAATACATTTTAATACCTCCCACTCTCCTTTCCAGCTACTGCCTGGTTCCATTCTTCCTGGTTAAGTTTCTTTTTCTTTTTCTTTTCTTTTTTTAAAGAAGATTTTATTGGGGAATTGGGAGAGGGGAACAGAGAAGTTAATGTCCTTTTGTTCTTCAGTCTAGTTGTGGAGGACATCTCTTCACTGACCCATGTTGGTATCATCATTGTGCTCTTTCTGGGTGAGGCAGATCAGTCGCAGGCCTCTTGACAGCTGCTCACAGGGGCTCTTGGCAGCTTACACCGGCTGCCAACCACTCACGCTGACTGCTGGCCGCTCACTGTAGCCTATGGCAGCCCACTGCATCAGGGGCTGCAGTCACACTTTCTCCCGGGACTCACAGGAGCCCAGCTCCAGGTAGAGCTGTTGTTCATCATCTTAGCTGTAGAGGGCAGTGTCACTGGCCCTCATATGTGAGATCCGAACCGGGGCTCCTGGCGTCCCAAGCCAGCTCTTAACCAATGTGCCACTCAGCCAGCCCCTGGTTAAGTTTCTTAAAGAATGGTTTCTTGGACCTCTTTCCTATCATTCTTGCCCCATCCCACTGCCCCATGGCTTCTATCAATCCTAGCCCTCCACCAGAGCCACCCTTGTGACCACTGAATGGAGAGGGGTACTGTTTTTTTCAAGACCCCATTGGCAGGACAAAGAGTAACATGCAATATAAGGCCTCATTGAAGATCTTGAAGGTGACAGCCATTCTGTATTTCAGCTGTTGTTTTGCAGTTTGAGTTATTTCTTCCATGAACATCTCTCTAGCAACAGGGCTGTATTTATTGATTGATGCTGATTGGTTCTCTGAAGCCACACTTTGTAGGCCAGATATTGACAGATAATATTGGTGTTGCAGGGTATCTTCTCACCTCCCTTCCCTTCTGGATTCTGAATCACTTAAGTAGATACAGAGGTTAAATGAGCATCCCACCATTACCTTTCTTAATGGTGAAAGTTAGAATAGAGAGTGTGGTTTAGATATTCTATGAGAAGTTCGTGCCTTGGAATCTGCTTTTGGGGTGAGTGGGTCTATAGAGCAGACCTTCATCCACCAGCCACCTGAAACCCCTCAGAGCTTGGATTTTATCAACCAGAACTAGGCATGGTCTGTAAATTACACATCTCAGCTCAGGGCCTTTTCATATCTGCCTGTCCAGCTGCTTTGTCAGTGGTCGTGTAGTCACCATCAGGATTTCTGAATTCTAGGTGACAGGTTTTATAGGAGAATGTTGGCACTACTCTGGACATGAAGTAGAGGGTGGCTTACTAGATTGAATTTTTATCCAACTGAAAATTCCTAGGACTGTTTCTGATAATCGGGATTTTTTTTTTATGTCTAGATTATTTGTACATATGGAAGACTCATGTATTCATTAATTAATGAGCTAATCAGTGAAGTTAAGCTGTTGGTGTCCTTTCAGTTATCACAAACCCAGTTTGTTTATTTCTCCGATATTCCCAGGTTGAATATAAGCTGGGATTCCAAGTAGACAATTTTGTGGCCATGGACATGCCCCAGGTCAACATTTCTGCTCAGGGGGAAGTTCCACGCACTTTATCAGGTGAGTCTTAAAGACAGAGTTAGCATACTGTTTTCAGCTGTGTGTCCCATGTCCCCCAAAGAGAGATTTATATACTACGTGTAGTATATCTGACTTGATAGGCGTAAGATGTATAAGTACTTTGAAGAGTAATTTTTATAAATATTATTTGCACAAAATTTTAAATCATTCCTTCTTTTCCATCCCCTCCAGAACTGTTTGTGCTCAGCTCTTCCTTATCCCCTTTTCTGCATTGCTGGCACTGGCCTCGGTATGGGCCCCTGTGTTTGGTCTTGTTCCTCTTGGAGTAATTCCCACACTGTGGCCGGGGTGGTCACTGAACACTCACATCTGACCATGTGACACCAAGCACATCAGTGCCCCCACTTCCATCAACTGAATGCAATCCCGACTCCCCAGCCAGTGTGCTGTACGTTTATCGTCTGGCCTTACTGCTGTACTGGCCCTGGCTTTCCAGCAGCTCCACATTACGTTCCTTTCTGATTTTCATGCCTTTGACCATGCTGGCCTCTGTATTTGCAACCATCTTCTCTGCTTGTAAACTATTCATATTAAATATTCTTCAAGACTCTAAATCTGCACTCTCCTTTTCCGGCCTCCTTTTCTCCCTCCAGTTGTTAACTCTTCTGTTCTTCCTGCCCTATAGAATCTTGCATGTACTGTTTTTGAGCTGATCACATTATCTTGTAATTCTCTGTCTTTGTCTCCCCCTGGCTAGCCTGTGGCCACCCTGAGGGCAGGAGCTGTCTTGATTCAACTGTCTACCCTTGGTGCCTAGTGTAGTGTCTGGCGTGGAATAGGTACCAAGGGCATGTCTGAGCAAATGATTTAAGTGTCCTATTTATACCAATTTAACTACTTTTGAGCCAACCTTTGGAGAAAGGCTCCTGAAGATGTGAGATTTTAAGAAAATGAAAAATTTATAAATTTGATAGTATAATCCACAGCAGTTTTGTGGAACTTTTTCTGGCAGTCTTTGTCACTGTTACTAGTGACATACATTAACCTAAGTTTTAAGAAAGCATAGGAAGGCTGATTAATTTTTACAGGTCAGTAAAGACATTCATAAATATTCATTTTTCTCATGTACTCATATAGATATATTCTAAATTTGTAGAAAAAGAACCTTAAACTGAAAGCCTGAAAAAAAAATTATGTGCACCAAAGTCTGTTATCCTGTTGCTACACTAATTGATTAAAGTTATTTTTTGTTTAAAAGTTTGTTTTTTAATTTATTGTTGAGAATTTATCAGACTTGTTTACAGGTTTTTTTTCTTTAAATCTCTTCATTAAGAGGAATACATACTGTATTTTGGTAGTGAGTTGTCTTTCCTTTTTATCAAGTAATTTTTGTTACTGTTGATGTGACTGGTTAGGTAGCAGGGTTTGCCTTATCATTCTATAGTTTTACTATATTACAAGGAGACTAATAAGACAAAGTGATATATCAAAAGTAATGAGCAAAAGTTGAACATAATTATCCATTGATGCCTTGGCCTGTTCTGCTCCGTAGTCTGTAGACAAGTTCTCTGAAAGTTTCTGCTTACTATTTTATGTAAACATTATTTTTAGTTTTATTGCATCAAAAATAAATGATTCTAAAATATTTAATGGGCATTTATATGAATTTATGTTGAATTTTAGAAAATTAAAATATTTTTTTCTTTTTTTTTTAAACAGTGTTTCGGGTCGAGCTTTCCTGTACTGGCAAAGTAGATTCTGAGGTTATGATACTAATGCAGCTCAACTTGACAGTAAATTCTTCAAAAAACTTTACAGTTTTAAATTTTAAACGAAGGAAAATGTGCTACAAAAGTAAGGAATTTATTTACCGAAGTGTATGTTTTATATAGATGTGTGAAGGTTAAAAATAGATTTTGTCATCTTTTTTACAGATTTGTAACCAGATTTTGATTACAGTTGCAAATGAGAAAAGAAAGAGTACTAACAGATGAAATTCCAAGATAATTAATTGCCAGATAGCTTGTAGCCAGGAATGTCATTCAGGCTTCACTTAGTCCTTACTTTCTCAAAATCTTCTTTCAGAATTGCTAGGGCATTTAATATTAGGGCTGTAAAATAGTGCTAAAGTAGCTGAAGATGTAAAGAAATCAGGTAATTCTGATAGAAGCCCCTGAGTAAATGGAGTGTTAACTGTGTTTCCGCATCAAGTTCCTGTTAGGCAGAAGCTTTGCCCTAGGCCAGATAGAGTTGGGTTAGAATTATGGCTCTTGGTAGAAGCTTGGGGCAAATGACTTAGTTTAAGTCGCAGGGTTTTTTTAACTTGTAAAATGGACATAATAACGTGTTTAAGAGAGGTGTTTTGTTTTTGTTTTTGTTTAATTCAATCTAGCCTAAAGCTGAGAATCCCATATGTGGGTACTTGATCAATGTTAGTAGTATTTGTTTGTTTGTTTTTTTAGCTGAGCCATTCTGCCACCTGTTGGCAGCTCAGCGGCAACTCAGCTCAGGCTGGCATCGAACCGCCGTTGCTCAGAGGTCAACTCGCACTCTTGAGCGAGCTCTTAACCAACTGAGCCACTCGGCTGGCCCCGTATTTGGTTTTGAATAATCTGTTACAGTGGGTATGAAAAAGAAAAGAAAAAAATCCTAAAAAAAAACCCTTCTAACCTTACTGAGTTATTGTGTTCCAAGTGCTTTACATGCATTAAACCCATTTAATCCTAATAACCCTAGGCAGTATCTCATTATCTCCGTTTTCTGAAGAGAAAGCTATGGTTCAGAGAACTAGACCAACTTGCTAGAGTCACACAGCTAAGTGGTGCAGCTGGGTTACAAACCCATGCTCTTATTAGTCTCATTGTTAAACTCTCTCTTAACACATTTCCTGATTGAAGTTAGAGCTGAGTGTTAGGAAAACACCTCAGGCCAGCAAGTGAGTTATAATGGCTAATGTCCAGCAGTAAAAAAGCTGTATTGCATTAAAATGGGCATCTTTAAAATGAAGAGTTAGCTTTGGTGTTTCGATACATTTTTCAGTTCTAGTGTATTCAGTATGTACTTATTTGCATGTAATTTTAAAGCCAAAGTGGACTTGAGGTCAGCTGGTTCAACTGGTCATTCTATAATTAACGTGAGGAGGTGGGGACCTAGAGATACCACCTAAGCTTGCACACCAGTCATTGAGGGTGTAGAACTCCTGGTTCCAGATCCCTAGGGGAGGTGGGAGGTGGTTCGTGACTGTACCATGTTGCTTCATCTGTAATGCATAAAGGCAGAATAATGGTCAACTGTTATGTAGTCTGTGGAGCCCACCAATGCTGGCATTTGCTAAGGCTGATGATCAGCTGATAATTCAGAATGATCCCATGCCTTCTCTATTTTCTTTAATATGTACATGAAAATGAAAGTTGGTGTAATTTTCTATTCTGTTTTAGACATAAGTTTAAGATAATGCCACCCTTTTTATTTGTTGGTCATACTAATGCCCACCCTACTCATCCAGTTCACATTCATGACTCTTTTTTTTTTTTTTTGAGGGCAGTGTCACTGGCCCTCATAAGTGGGACCCGAACCGGGGCCGCTGGGTTCCCAAGCCAGCGCTTAACCGCCGCGCCACTCAACCGGCCCCACATTCATGACTCTTAATATGTGATCCTAATATATTTATTTAGCTGGTTTTCCATCCTACAACATTTTAAAAACGGCCTGCAACAGAAAACATATCTGTACCATATCAAATGTTAATGGTTGTTACTGGCAAGACAAGCTTCCTTTATTGTAGGATGGGAATTACTGGATCAGACAAATTTCATTACTCTAGAATGCCTTAGAGCCTTTCCACTCTGCTCATGTGCACTGTGAACCTCCACAGGGGTTATAGTACGTGGCTGTCCTCAAACTTCTTGACCACAGAAACCCCTTTTCATTGAGCATCTCTAAGGAACACCCTTCGGTTAATGCTGGCATAGACTATTGCTTGATGATTATAGTGGTGATGATCAGGATAGTAATCTGTCATTATCTTGCAACAAATACCTTGTTAGTTCAGGAAGCGTTCTGATAGAACACAAAACTATGTTAGAGAACATTCAGAAAATGTAATTTATAATATTCAAGGATTTTCATGGAAAAGAAAGAGTTTCTAAAGCATCTTTTATTTCCTTTTTAATTTAGAACTTGAAGAAGTAAAAACTTCAGCCTTGGACAAAAACACTAGCAGAACTATTTGTAAGTGTTACTCTTATTATCCTTCTCTGTCATTAGAGATGAAAAATGGTAGATTGCAAATGAACATGATTTTATGAAGCTTGAAGGCCTTGTGGTTTCCAGTTTGTCAAGAGATAAATGACACTGCTGTTTAATTCACTGATGTTTTGTAGATTGATCAGGTGAAACTTAGAATATTGAAATTTTGTGAAGTAAAATTGATACATATTTCATAACAACTGATCTAAAAAAAATTTTATAAGCAAGAATTCATATATAATTTCAAATGGTCATAATTAAAATATGAGCATGAAATATATGTAAGATCTTCCTCTTTTTAGCAGAAGGTTAGAAAATCTTGATTTGTGACCTGGACCTAACCCTCAGCTTATTTCGTCCAGGTGAAAATGTAAGCTTAAAGATACCATGTTATTTAAACCTACAGAGCAGAAACTTGAGTAGATTTTTACTTTTATGTAATGGTTGTGTTTAGATAGTAACTTAGACTGCTTTTTATCTTTTCTGACATGAATACGTCATTGAGTTTTACTTTTCCTAAGAAAGTTTTAATAACAGTATCTTAAAAGTTATTAGATTCTCTTCATGGAAGTAAATTTAAAATTTTGAGGGAGGATTTCAGGTATGCAAAAGTAGAGAGAATGCTCTAATGAACCCCCATGTGACCAGCACCCCACTTAATTAACTATCAACATTTTGCCAATGTTGTTCCATTGATTCCCTCCTCCTTTTCCAGATGGATAAGTGGGTGAGAAGGGGTAGAATATTTTCAGGTATATCCCAGGTATCCTGTCATTTCACCCATAAATATTTCAGTGTGGATCTCTTGTTTTAAAAAGGCCATTAAAGGGCCCGCCGAGTTGCGTGGTGGTTAAGCGCTGGCTTGGGAAGCCAGCGGCCCCGGTTTGGGTCCCACATATGAGGGCCAGTGACACTGCCCTAAAAAAATAAAAAAATTAAATTAAATTAAAAGGCCATTAAAAAAACAACCCACAATCACCCAACACCTATTCACTTGTATTTGATTTATCACATATAACAGAATTAACAATAATTCCTTAATCTCTTCTAATAGTTCATGTTCACATTAACCTGTTTCAAAAATGTCTTTTTTAGTTTCTCCCCTAAATTAGGATCCAAATGAAGTCTATATATACTGTATTTGGTTGACATGTATTTTATATTAATCTAAATTCTCCCCACCCCCCAGTATCACTTATTTTTTAAAGCAGTTGAATCATTTGTTCCATTGAGTCAGTTTCCCATCTGCATTATTGTGGTGTCATTTGATATGTCTTTCTCTCTCCCATAAACTGGCAGTTACATTTCATTCTTGATTAGATTTGGGACCAACTCTTGACAAGAATATTTCATAGATGGAAGTATGTACTTCCTGTTTTATCTTCTTCATCACATCAGGAGGCACAAAGTATCTGGATATCCCAAAATAACCCTTTTGTGCAGGTAAAATGATATGACATACTCTATTTTTTTTTTAGAATATTTGATTTGAATTTATCTTTGAGAAGCAAACAACTATTTTTAAAAAAGTCACCTCTCCCCCTAGTTAACTTTTTTTTTTTTTTTTGAGGGCTGTGTCACTGGCCCTCACATGTGGGACCCGAACCGGGGCCACTGGCTTCCCAAGCCAGCGCTTAACCACCGCGCCTCTCGGCTGGCCCCCCTAGTTAACTTTTTAAATGTTGGTGATTTTACCTATTTCTTATGCTAGTAGGATATTATTTCTCACACAAAGAATAGAGTATTGCTTATTCTGGGCCTCCTCCTTCTTCCTCCCTCCCTTTCTGTGTACCCATCCATACAACATTTATGGAGAGTTTCTGATGTTCTAGGTGGTATGATTGAGGCAGAGGATTAAACTCTGGGCAAAACAGACCCTGCTCTCAAGGGCTTGTAATATATGGAAGAGGTGGACAAAGCAATAGGCAGTGATAACAACGTGGTGTGGCAAGCTGTGATAAGGCACGTGCTTTGGGAACGCTGAGGAGGGGCATGTAATCGCCTTTGAAGGAGTGAGGGACAGCTTCCTGAGGAAAGTAACATCTGAGACCTGAAATGTGACCAGGTGGTAGCAGGTGAAATGTCAAAGCGAGGGAATGGGAGCAGGTCATACATAATCCTGGAATACAAGCAGAGCCGTTTGCTCTTCTGTGCCCTGGAGTGTGCTCGGATAGGTACCGCCATTGTCAGTCTTTGGGCCTTTCCTTTTCCACCCCTACCAAGATTGAACAGTTCTTGAGGAAAGCCATGACTTCATTCAGGCTGCAGTCAAGTCTAGATGCCCTAGAAGCCATTCTGTCTCTGCGTTAATCTGTTCTGATTTATTGTTCATTGATTCAAAGTTTAAGTTTTAGGAAGCAATCTTATTCCAAAGTTTTTGAAAGCTGTAGCTTTTATCTTTGTCCTAACTTACCCCCAGAACTCCAGTCTTGTATTTCTGCACTTGGATATCTGCATGTAGATTTGTACTAGGTACTCTTGGAGAAAACAAAACTCTTTCCCCAACCTCCTTTTTTTTTTTTTTTCTATCTTCGTAAAGGTACCATTCTTCACCTAAGTCTTCAAGCCAAAGCTTTGTTTTTTTGTTTGTTTTTTTTAAAGATTTTATTGGGGAATTGGCGGAGGAGAACAGCGTTGGGGAATTGGGGAAGGGGAACAGACAAGTTGCTGTCTTTTTGTTCTTCAGTTTAGTTGCGGAGGATGTTGCTTCACTGTTGGTATCATCATTGCGCTCTTCCCGGATGAGGCAGATCGGTCGCTGGCCTCTGGATGTCGCTCACCGCGGCTATTGGCAGCTCACTCTTGGCTGCCAGCCGCTCACGCTGGCTATGGGCCACTCACTGTAGCCTATGGCAGCCCACTGCAGCAGGGGCTGCAGCCCACACCATCACCGGGGCTCGCACAGCCCAGCTCCAGGTGGAGCTGTTGTTAGCTGTAGAGGGCAGTGTCACTGGCCCTCACGTGGGATCCGAACCGGGGCCCCTGGCATCCCAAAACCAGCGCTTAACCAATGCGCCACTCGGCCGGCCCTAAGCCAAAGCTTTGATTCCCGTTTTTCATGCCACCTCAGTATAGTCCATTAGCATGCCTTGTTGACTCTGCTAAGCAATCCATTAACTTCTCATCTTCACCGTAACATTCTTGCCCAAGCCACTGCTGTCTCTTTCTTGGGCTGTAGTTACCCTTTCACTACTTCTGCTCTTGCTCCCCTCCACAGCATTCCTTACACAGCGTGCAGTCATCTTTGTTTTTTTCTTCACATATCATAACGTGTGTCATTCACTTGAAACCTTGCAATGATTTCCCATCTCATTTAGGGTAAACCCAAGTTCCTCAGGTTTTATTCAGTACAATTAGGATGTGAATACTCCTCATCAAAACCTCACTTGAATCTGCAGTTGTGCTTCTGTTTCTGTGTTTTCCACTCTGCTGGCCCATTTTTCTCTGTACCTTTGTTTTTGTGTAGCGCTTTCTCAGTTTGCCTCTCTGGGTATGATTATGTCTTTGAGTTGTTTCCCCTATTGCTGAGGCTTTCTTTCTGTCTTTTTGAATAATGTAAAGCTGAATATTATTTCATGAATAGAGTCTTGTTTTTCTGCATTTATCTTTAGAAAGAGATAAGCAAAATAATTTATGTTACCCTCTAAAGAGAAAAAGATGAAACGTTTGTTGTCTTTCTTTAAACTTGTGGGTTGCTGTGTTGTATACTTCTTTCTCCTGTGAGTCGCAACAAAGTGGTGGTTGGCAACAAAGATGTCTGATTACTGTACTCCATGCATCACTATAGATCTGTGCTGTCTAGTATGGTAACTGCTAGCCACATGTGATTTAACTTTAAATTAATTAAAATGAAATGAAATTAAAACTTCAGTTGTACTAGCTACATTTTAAGTGCTTAGTGGCCACAGGTGGCCAGTGGCTCCTGTATTGGACAGCACACTATAGAACATTTCCATCACTGCAGAAAGTTTTCTCAGAAAGCACTGCTATAGGTGTTTATTATGTGTTTACCACTTGTGAGTTTATGCTGATTAACCAAAAGTTCTACTTAAAACCCTTTTTTAAAAATACAACAAAACATTTAAAAAATGGTGTGAACTTACATCAACACTCTACTAGTAACTGATCTTATCAAAGAATGGTCACATAAAATGAAAACCTTTTACAGTGAGCAGGATACTCATTGTGTATGTTGGCTCACAAAGCAGTTGATGATATTTGAGTAAAAAGGTTAATGTGCTTTTCATTTTTATTTCAGATGATCCTGTACATGCAGCTCCAACCACTTCTACGCGTGTGTTTTATATCAGTGTCGGGGTTTGCTGTGCAGTAATATTTCTTGTAGCAATAATATTAGCTGTTTTGCACCTTCATAGTATGAAAAGGATTGAACTGGATGACAGGTATGGTACATATTTTGAAGAAGGAAAAAATGAAAGCAGTTATTTGCATTTATATGGGAACCCTCAGGCACTCGTGCCCAGTGATGCGCAGGGGTGCAGGGGAAGGAGGGAGGATGATTAAGCCCTGTTTTTGTGATTACTGTCATTGTGTTTCTCTAATTGTATTTTTTAAAATTTGTAAAGTCAGAAATTGTACTTTATTAGTTGATGGGGAGGAGGTGGAGATCATTTTTTTTTCCATCCCCTTTGACATGACTATAGTCCCTACTCCTAGTACTTTTTAAAATAGCCCTGTTTCTTCCTCCTAATTCGTCCCTCCATTATTATCTGTTTGTCCATCCATCCATCCATTCATCCATCCAGTAAATAAACATTTATTGAGAACCTGCCGAGATTTAATCCATTGGTTCTCAACCTGGTTACACATTAGAGTCATGGGTAAGCTTTTTTTTTTAAAACTTTTATTATTATTATTATTATTATTATTGTTATTGTTATTTATAGATGTACAAAACAATGCAGTAGTTTTTTTTCACCCCTTACAAAGTGACTACCCCCTACCCCTTCCCTTGCCCCCCCACCCCCCGATATCATACATATCTATTACAATTCCATTGACTCCATCCCCGCACTATATTCTACATCCCATGACTATATATGTGTTAAATTATAGTTGACATATAATATTATTCAGCGGCATCTTCAGATGTACAGTGCAGTGTTAAGGCCACTACACCATCCAAGAAGTGGTCTCCCTGTAAAGACATGAGTCCTGATCCCCTAAAAAAAAATATTTACAACCTTATTGATTATATTCCCTAAACTGTCTTTTCTGTCTCTGCAGTAGTATTGTAGTTATCATTTTGTGTTGCCTCGTCCCTTCCCCTTCTCTCTCATGCACATCCCCGTCCCATCTAGCCCTCATCAGTTTTTTCTTTGTGTCTCTAAGACTATTTCTGTTTACATTGCTCATTTATTCAGCTCTTTAGATTCCACATATAAGTGAGATCATATGGTATTTGTCTTTCTCTGACTGATTTATTTCACTTAGCATTATGTTCTCTAGGTCCATCCATATCGTTGCAAATGGTACGATTTCTTTCTTCTTTATAGCTGCGTAATACTCCATTGTGTAAATGTACCACAGTTTCTTAATCCAGTCGTCTACTGATGGGCATTTCAATTGTTACCAAGCCTTGGCTATTGTAAATAGCGCTGCAAGGAACATAGGGGTGCATATATTTTTTCGAATTAGTGTCTTGGGTTTTTCAAGATAAATACCTAGGAGTGAAATTGCTGGGTCAAAAGGTAGTTCCATTTCCAGCTTTTTGAGATACCTCCATACTGATTTCCATAGTGGCTGCACCAATCTGCATTCCCACCAACAGTGCAGCAGGGTTCCCTCTGGGTAAGCTTTTAAAACATATCAGTGCTTGGGTCTAACCTTACAGAGATTCTGATGTAATTGGGCTGGAGTGATGTTTGGGTATCATTATTTTTCTTAAAAACTTCCTGGGTGATTCTAATGTATAGCTTTTGAGATACACTGGGTTAGATGTTATGCTAAGTGCTGGGAATAAAAAAAAAATAATGACATACTTTATGACTTCAAATATTTAATCTTTGACATTAACCCATAATTATAAAAGTTTGTAGAGTTGATGATTGTGATATGTGTATTATAGCGTGGGAATACAAAAGGTGCTTTTCCCCTCCTGGGTGAGTCAGAGATGAGGAGGAGGGCATTGTAGCCAAGATAGGGTGAGAGGTAAAGACTGAGTGATATGCAGGTGTATTTTCCCAATACACACATGTGGTTTCCCTCCTCACTGATTCCCAGGTGCTGACTGAAGACATTCCCAGCTTCATGACTTCGCTTTCATTGCCCTCCTTGATGTGGAGACATAGTTCCCATATTTCTTTGGGCCTTTCTCTCTTTCTTACCATGTCCTTACTTAATGCTTCAGTCAGCTGATTATTTGTTCCTCACTTTTCCCTACACTTGGCCCTTCAGGACTTCGTTCATGCTTTGCTTCTGCCCACAGGACTCCTGCATTTTCCATCAGTCCTTGCTCATTCTTCAGATTTCAACTTCGTTGCCATTTCTTTCATGAAGTCTTTTCTGAGCCTCCCAACTACCCATTTCTCTCCTCTCTCTTTCTCTCTCCCTCTTTCTCATTTTGGTCACTGTTATACCTTTTCCTTCTAAAATCATGTTTTGTGTACTTGTCTCTCCTCTGGAATATAAGCTTTTTTCAGTTTGGGAGCAGTGTGTCATAGTCCTTGCTAAATCCCCCAGTCCTAACACAGTGTCATACATATAGTGGGTAAGCACATTTGTGGCATAAACAAAAACCCAAGGGGCAGGGAGCCTGGCTGGATTTAATACCTGCCCCTAACTACTCTGTTCCCACTGTTTTACTTTATTTACCTGAGTAGAGAAAAAAGAAAGCAGTTAAGAACGAAAAGAGAAATACATGGGTGTTTCAGAATATATTTTGTATTGAAATTAGATTTAGGTTTTAGAGAGGAAAAATGATATTTGGAAGCACTGAGGGAGAAATGAGGCAACAGGAACATTTTAATAGGACCCAGAGAGGATACAAGTAGAGTTAGAGGAGCCATTGAAGAACGTGACTTTTTTTTTTTTTTTTTTTCCTTGAGGGCAGTGTCACTGGCCCTCATATGTGGGACCCAAACCGGGGCCACTGGCTTCCCAAGCCAGCACATAACCACCGCGCCACTCGGCCGGCCCAAGAACATGATATTTAAAAGTCAGTCTTGGTGCTCAATTCACATGAATGCATGTGTGCTGGGGCTGTGACCACTAGGCCAGAGCTGCATAAGAACTTTCAGGTTCCATGGGGCATACACCTCTGCCTGCTGAAAGCATCTTTTACCACCCAGGGATTGGTTCCAGTTCTCTAATTTTCAAGTGAAGGTTTCCAGACATTGCCCGAATAAAAGCAACACTTTATCATGTGTTAACAGCATGGACTCTGAATTCTGGCTGTTCCGCTTACTAGCTTTATGGCCTAAAGTAAGTTATGCAGCCTCTTTATGTCTCAGTCTTCCTCATCTCTAAAGCAGAGATAGTAATGGCACATACTTACTAGGGATGTTGTGAAGTTTTAATGAAATAATACTGTATGCTCTTAAAACACAGCCCTGCATTTAGTAAGTGCCATTATTCTGACTTGTTTCAGAGAGGCGCCCTGTGCTGGTAGTGATGGACAATTTCTTCTTCAGCTCTTTCCTGTTCTATTAGCCATTATTTATTATGTGCCAGGCAAGCTAACAGTGGTGGCTGGAGTGTTTCCATCCAGTAACCTAACAGCAGTGAAAAGGCACTTCTCTGCATAGAGGTCACTGAGATAGCAATCGATTCCATTTTATTGAGTGTTTATTGTTTAGTGGTCCTGTACCAAACCCTTTATATGTATGACCTGATTTGGCACCCACTGCCACCTATGGGCATGATACTGCCCTTGTGTTAAAGATGAAAGAAACAGGCTTAAAGAGAATAACTTTTCCAGGATTGAGCTGCTGGGAGCAGGGCAGGGCAACAACAGAGACTCATTACTGTAATAGCTGTATTGTAGACTCAGTATTGTGATTGTATAAAGCACTTGCTACGTGCCAGGCACTGTTCCTCACACTCTACATCCATTCAGCCTCTCAATCTCACAACAGCCCTGTGAGGTGTGATGGAACCCATAGCTCCATAGAATGTCTGGACAGGGATGGTAGAGAGTTCTTCCATTCCAGGCCCTCAGGAGCCAGAATCCTGCTACATACAGAGCTTCTTGACAGGCCAGAGAATAAAACTGCCTGAGATGTGCTCCTGCCAGGCAGGGGCAGCTGGAGCCCATGTGTGTGGCTCTCCCTCTCCTGACACCACAGGTGATCTTTTCAGTCACTGTGTTATGCCAGGCGAGTCTGTCCTGGAGAGGCAGGGCTTCTCCACATTCACTCTACAGTCCTTCCCCAGGGCACTGATGTGCACCCTGTCCACACTGTCGTCTTTCCCTGTTACTCACAAACGTAGGAAAGCTCATTCCTCTTTGCAGGGATACTTGAACTTGTTATTTGGCAGTGTCTTCATTTTACATTATCTCCATCACCCACCACCCTCACCATTCCTGGTGACAGGGTCCCCTTTATTTCTCTTTACTTGTTTCTGTATCCAGTGGCTAATAGGTATCAGTTACATGAATGTTGAATGAAGAATTTGTTGAATGAAGAATGAGTAGAGAGGCAAAAAACCATTTTGTTATACCAATAGTTCTTTGCCTCTTTCATTAAATATCACCAGCTCATGTCAAAAGCAACTGTTCTGTCTGGTTTATGCCTCTTTATTCCAAGGAAGTATGGTTTTCTCTGTTGCTTGATTGGTTCAGTAATTAACTGAGCTCTCACTGAGGCCCATTGGGCCCACTTGGGGCTTGTTGTCCTGGGCATTGGCTCAAGTGCTGGGGAGGAAGATGTGAACAGCAGGCACTTTACTTGCCCTCGTGGACTCTCTATACAGTGGTTGGGCCAGACAGACATTAAACAAGAAACCCCTGCTGGAATGCAGGCTTCATGGGGGTAGAGATCTTTGTTATGTTAACTTCTGTGTCCCCAGCACCCAGCACAGAATCTGGCCAATAGTAGACACTTAATTTTTTTTGTTGAATAAATGAAAGAATAAATAGATAAATAAATGAGTTACACAGAAAAATAGAGGAATACAAATTGTAAGTGCTCTGAAGGAAAATGATCTTTGCCCTAATTTCTGACTTCAATGCTAAAACAGTTAATATCTCTAAAACTAAATTGCTTATGGAAATTAAATGAGGTAATTTATTTAGACTGGTTTTAAACTATTAAGTGCTAGCAAACGTACTTTTTCATTTTCTACCTCTTGTACTGTAGCTATGTGTAGATAGTGGTTTTAACAGTAGTCAGGGGTGGGTCCCTAACTGCCCCCTGCTTCTCTCTTAGCAGTAAGTCTGGGGTTTCAAAGGTTTGTTTTGATCACTGAGCAGTGCTTTGCTGATTGTAGGGACCCACTGAATATCTGTTGAATAAGTGAAAAATTGACATGGACATACTTATATTTTTGTATGCTCATAATCTTTCAAGAATTTTGAGGTGGTACAAGAGTGCCACCTACTGTTCAAATATTGGAGAGACACACAATAGTTAGTAAATGATTTGGGGTTTGAGCATTTATTCTACCATCAGAACATGTTGGTTGCAGGGAATATTTAAGTAGTACTTTTCTATATATTTTACAACTTGAGCCCCACAAAAATCCTGAGAGGTAGGTTTTTTTAAATCCCATTTATGGGTAAGTTGAAGTTCTTTATTTCCCCCTTCTTTGGGATGGCAATGCTTCTTTTCCCTCTCATTATTGAATCCTGGACTTTCAACAACTTTGATTTCCACTGTGATCTTTGAGTAGTGCTCAGAGCTCCAAATGGGTACCCTGTGGTTCCTTGTCATTCTAAGGATTGAGGGTGTATAATTGAAATAATAAAAATAATTATTGCTTTGTATTCCTTCACCTGTATACCATTTGATTTTGGACCATCATTAAAAGAGACCTGTCCTTCTGTTCCTTTTCTTAAAGGCAATCTAATTGAATGGCATGGGCTCTTTTCCTAAAAGATGATTTCATAGTTCCCTAACGTATCGTTGTGTGAGGTTCAGAACTGCTACTCTCTGTGGTGTCTGAGGACTAGTACCTATTACACATTTCTGAATGACTTTGATAAAGTGCATTGGCTTGATGATTGTGGAGATACAAAGGAAAGAAAAAAATTTAGCTTTACATTATGAAGTAGATTAAAAATTTCAATATGGAACATTTCTAATAGAGATCCATGCATTTATGATCTCCATCAGAACTTAAAGCTGGCTATAATGTCTACATGTATTTTGTATGTATGAAAAAAGGAAATTTCATATTGAAGCTGACTTGCCAAATATTTCTCTTAAAAATTGTTTGCAGCATCAGTGCCAGCAGTAGTTCCCAAGGGCTATCTCAGCCATCTACCCAGACGACTCAGTATCTGAGAGCCGACACACCCAACAATGCAACTCCTATTACCAGTAAGAGTTAATTTAATTCTAAACTTGATTTCCGAAAATGGTCTATTGTCTGTCTGTCAGTGGTCCTGTATAGTTAGTTACTTATGGGACATATGTACCATACTATGTACATAGTATCTAACGAGTGCAGGATTAGGCTTGATCTTCAACTTTTGCTTTCTAGAAACTTCTGTTTCATGAAACATTCTAAAATTGGAGTATTAAAAATAAAATTTAAGTTTAATTGCTAGATTTAATTTTGCAGAGATTTCTATAAACTATATTAAAAGAGCTACTAAATCACTTCTATATACATTCAGCAGGAAGTTTTTCAGGTAGTTAGAAACAAGAAGCCATTGAGCTACATGAAGACAGAGACTTGGATTTTAATGAATTGTTCGATGGTCTCACAGGCTGTGGTAAAGACTTTACATTGTTTTCTAATCATGATAGGATGCTAGCTGCCATCAGAATTGAGAGCATGAGATATAATTTCCTTTTTTTTGAACAGAATTTTAATGAAAGTTTTATACTTTAACATGTAGATGTTGAGGGGAAAATAATCATTCCTAGAGTATAATTTAGACATAATGAAGATTCATTCACCATACAAATAAGAAACAATGTAATCATCAGATAGATAGTGGGTCATAAGTCAGGGCTCCACTCAGTGATGCTATTAATTGATTAGGTTCTTATTGGCAATTAACTGTTACCTTCCTTGGGCTGACATTTACTCCTTAGTAAACCAATATGAAGAAGATCTGTTCTTCACCCAATGCCCTGTTGTGGTCTTTCAGTACTCTTCCCATTATAAAGAACCAGGATACTTTGGAGAAATGGATAATTCCAGGACTAGGTCAGGAATGCACAAGATAAACCTGGGACATGTTGCTGAACCAAAAATCAAGGAAGCTGCTAAAGACTTGATGAGCTCCCCAAAATTGGACCATTTGAGCATGTAAAACATTAATGACAGCAATAGATTGTAACAAAATGTGTAAAATCCATGAGTTTGTAATGATACTTTAAAAAAAAAATTGATCATTATGAGAGGTAACTGAGGCACTAATAATACCTTACTCTGACGACTGGCTGCATGAACTGTATTTCAGAGTAACCTGGTAATGCTGGTTAATGAGGCAAAATGTTTATAGAAGAATCCCACCTAATAGGGAAGGAATGATAGAACTAGAAAATCACATTTGCAACCCCTAATAAAATATTTGATTCAGAAAAAGATCATTAATGTTTAAAACCCGATGAACAAAGGGAAATGGGAACTTTACCATTTGAGGGATCAGATTGTCACCCCTGAATCCACTACTGAAATTTAGCCTCACAAAAAGGAGGACAGCTAGATATATTTTGCATTCCTAGATGTGATGCACCACCCATGGAGTCTTCTTGTTCCCCCATCCTCCTCATAGCTAACCAGGATCAAATCAGGGCTGTAGAACTGATTTACAGTTTACAAGAAATACAGGGATAGAGGAACAAGGTAAATGATATTCGAGGAAGCAGATGCCAGATACTCTCCAGGAGTATTAACCTGGTTTCTTTAATAAGACAGTGGCAAGAAAAAAGGACATGCTAGATTAAAAGAGATTTAAAAGAAAACAGCAGTTATCACCAACAACAAAAGAAAGAATTATATGCTCTTCAGGAAATATGATGATAGATGTGGCAGTAGTCCAGAGACTGTTCAGCATAAACACATCATTGCTTTTAATGTTTTGATGTCAAGCTTTGCCCATTAGCGTCAATTCATGATTGTGGATACAACCATAAAGAGGTATATAATTCAATTGTTATATATGCTAAAAACAGTGCTTTTTTAACAAAGTCAGTGAAAATGCATTTATTTATTTCTTAAAACATTTTTTTTTACCATCAATAAGAAATTTTCTTGTTTTTGTGGACATTAAGTAGGTAGATAATTCATTATATATGCTAAAAACAAATAACTTTTTAAAAACTCAGTGGAAACACATTTGTTTATAAATAAAAAAAGAGAAAGCAGAAAAAATATTTGAAGACATAATGACCAAGAATTTTCTAAAATAAAGCATAACAAACCACAAATCCAAGAAACTCCGAGAACTCCAAGAGGGAGTAAACATACAAACACACACCTAGACATATCATGATCATACTGTTGGTTAGGTGTTGTCAGCCTCATTCATCCATTATGATATATTCCCCAAAACCTTTCATGTAGTTCTTTTAGCAGCCATTGTTGATCATTGTTTACTCTGAAGTCTAATACTTCAGGGATTTTTCTTTCCAATATCTACCAAAGCAAAAAAATCTTCAGAAATACCATTCCAATTTCTGCTTGCTAACATGAGATCTTCCAATTATTCTAACTTTTTTTTTTGGAATGAAAATTTTAATTTATGGCTAGAAATTTTGTTTTTGCTTTCATCATATTAAAAATGGGAGATAAGGGAACTGAAACACAACAAATATGAATCCCGCAATGGTATGATTAAGCTCTAAGAAGATCAGAATGATTATATATTTTTGTTAGAAAAGATATTTTTACAAGCATCTCTTCATTTGAAAAGTTCTTTTGTTAAGAGACTATATTAGAAAACCTTTTGGGAGAAAAACAGTCCATTAAGAGTGATTAAATTAAATTCCACAAATCAAAGCTTGTTTCATTTGGCTGGCAGGCAATTTGAAGTGGTAGTAATATAATACTATTTTTAGTGTTATTTTAAATTCTGCATTTCAAGATTTTGGAGTAGATGGAAAAGCGTTTCTTTTAATATTTAGCATAGCATTCATAAGTAATTTCTCCTGTTCATGTGTGTGCCTTTTGCCTTTTATGGTTCTTACATTCATTCATTCCTATCAGTTGAGTCCTGAGGTCCTAACTGAACTAGTTGACACCGATGGCATAATAAGGGTATTTATATTTCTTGGTTTGGCTTTGTTGGCTCCTCAGGTTATCCTACCTTGCGGATAGAGAAGAACGACCTGCGAAGTGTCACTCTTTTGGAGGCCAAAGCCAAGGTGAAGGATATAGCAATATCCAGGGAAAGGATAACTCTAAAAGATGTACTCCAAGAAGGTATTTATTATACCAAAGTCAGGTTTTCAAGGAAGATTTAATGTTGGCACTATAAAAATATTTTGTTTCAAATTGTAAGAATTCCATGTCATTTTGTATCTAACGATAGAAAGCAGTGCACAATTTATTTCCTTTATAAAACTGGTTTTCATGTTCCCTGTCTTTAGATCTTTAGTTTGTCTTAATATAGCTTTGGTGCGATTCTTGATTTTCAAGTATATTGAAGCATATACCGTATTGTGCCGTGTATAATGCGCACCCGTGTTTTTGACCCAAACTTGCAGGGGAAAAAATATTTCCATTTTAATTTTTTAATTCAAATTTTTATTTGTTTATATTTAGGTTCTTGTTTTTTGTATTATAAAGGAATTTTAGCATTTATTTATTTATTATTACACTTTTAACTCATAGGCATAAATAAAATAATTAGAAACATTTATATAGATACAGAATTAGTACTGCCCATGTATAATGCTTGTCCTTAGTTTTCCCCTCACAAATTTGGTCAAAAAAGTGTGCATTATACACCGCAAAATATGGTATATTAGTGTTTGTTGCCTTTAAAGTGTATTTTCATGTTAGTTCTTGTTTAAAGATGTTCACGACTCAGCAGGCTTCTTGGAAATAGTCTCAGGATTTCCTCTGCCGGGTTGTGTGGGGCCTCCAGCGGGGGGCGTGCACAGGCTTTGGAGTGACACCTGGGTGCCAGCCCCAGCCCCGGGGTTTATTACCTGTGTAACCCTGGGGAAACCTCTTAGCGTCTTCTATGTCCAGTATCCTCTCCTGTAAACTGTGACTATGTTGTCTGCTCTTAGACTAATTATGAATATTAGATGAAATGATGCACATTAAATGAACTAACTCATGATAGGTGTTTGATAGATACTAGGATCCTTCCTTCCCTACTTGCTGCTCTGCTCCTTGCTTGCTTTTTTGAGTTTTAGGGTATTGACTGGGCAGATGCTAAAACAGGATGACAGATAGTAATAATAAAATATTTCATTAAGCTCTTTAAGTTGTTACTTTTTTCCCCTTCCATAATTTCATTTGGAATGTTTTGGATGCATATGAGTCATCTGAATTCATCTTTTATTTGGGTTGCTTGTAGGTCAATCACAGCCAAGTGAGGGGCTTGAACTGTCCCCAGTGGCAAGTGGAAATTAACAGAATTGTCTGTTTTTGAATGTATGAGGATAGTCCGTTTCTCTCCTTTTTCATTGCTCTGAGGTTAAGCCTGGAAAGTCGTAAATGCCTCTGGATGCCGCACTACGAAGCTCCAGTGCTCTTGGCTATATCATTAGATTGTTTGGGATAATTCAGAAAGAATTCTCATATACTCATGAGAAATTTCTAAAAGCAAGATATTTCATAGTTACAAAGAACTTCTAACAGTCATTAAAAAAACAAAGATTTGGGTCTTAATCTAGGCCTAGAGTGATATTGATCACTCATGTTCTTTTTTTATTTTATTTTATTTTTTTTTTTCCTGAGGGCAGTGTCACTGGCCCTCACATGCAGGATCCAAACCAGGGCCGCTGGCGTCCCAAGCCAGCTCTTCACCACCACGCCACTCGGCCGGCCCACTCATGTTCTTTTTATGTTTGTTTAAAGTTATGTTATACTAGAAAGTTTTGTACTTACAATTTTATGAAGCTTATTATATGATATTAATTATTATTTTTTTCTTTCAGGTACTTTTGGGCGTATTTTCCATGGGATTTTAGTAGATGAAAAAGATCCAAATAAAGAAAAACAAACATTTGTAAAAACAGTTAAAGGTAGGAATCTTTTCCCCCATACTATTTGTATACCTAATGCTTTCTGCTTAGTTGGCTCATGCAAGCAAAATTCTGCCCCAAATTCTCAGTGCGTACCACACCTTTAAATCAGTCCATGTTAATTTAGCTCATAGGAGGCTTTTTAGGAGATTTGGTCCTTCTCATTAAGGTATAAAAAATATTGGGTTGTCAGAAAAGTCCTGACATTTTTTCCATGGTTTTCGTTGCAAAAATGCTTCATAACTTTTCTGACAACCCAGTACAAATCTGGTAAATTAAGACATTAAGTATTTATTAAATATTGTTCAGGTTTCTAGTTAAATTCTATCCACTTGACTTCATTCTTGCTATAGTTAATATTGTGTTTTTCCTACATTAAAATTCTTTGCTTTTTTCTTTTTAACATTGTTTTTAGTTTTCCCTCCTCTCTGCAACCCCCCACCCCCATTACTGAGGACTATAAAGAAAAAAAATGACCCCCGGGTCCACTGTGGCATATGTGAATAGCCACTGTTTACCTTCCTTCTGTTCACCCCCCTTTGTATTTAGATACAATACTGCAGAAAATATCCCTGTGTCTATTTCTTGATATAGCTTTGCAGGTATAGCAATAGGTGGAATTGCTTCCTCAAGTGGTGTTTACATTTAAAATTTTGATAGACGTTGCCGGATTGTTTTCTAAAAGGTAGCACTGGCTTTTATTTTTCATGAACAGGATACCTATTTTCACATATGCACCTTTGGAGAAAGGCGTATACCTAATTTTTCACTTATGGATATATATAAATTTTTCAGTTAGTGATTCCCTATCAAAATATACTAGAGTGTTATTTATATATGGCTTATTCCCTAACAGTGGTAATTTAGTAAGATCTTTTAAAACATTAGAATTTTAATTATTTATAAGTGATTATTGTAAAAGCTGAAATAATGCTTTGTTAAGTCTATATGTGGTAATTTATAGGGTGCTTAATGTCTGATGGTGTCTGGCATAGGTTGAGATGACAAAATACTAATTTTGGAAAAAAAATTTAGTGTTTTGAATACAGAAATTGAGGGCAAAGTTAAATTCAATTATATGAGTAGGAGGTGACAATCTTACAAAGGTTACAAAGTTAATTTATAAGAACTTGTTTCTAAATTTACTTAACGGAATTCATGAAAAGCATGAAGGATTTATGTTTATTGTTTTTAAAATTTTTTGGGTTGTACTCATCTAACAATTCTTTGAAATTTGAATTTATTTTAATTTAGCAAAATTACTTGTTTAAGGATGCTACAAACACACACACACGTACACTCACACACACATTTTATCTTTTCTAAATAAATGGTTTAACTTACTATATTGTTTGGTATTTATTTTATTCAACCACCTCTTCTAGCCCCCAAAACAATTTTAAAGGTTAATGTTTAAGTTAGGTCTTACTACTTTTTCTGACTAGCTTTGAAGGATATTGTACATATTACTCTTTATAAATGTAAATTTGAACCTTAAGTTTAATAACCACTGCCTTTGGTTATACTTTCCCCATTTTTTTAAGGGAACATTTCTCCTTAAGTCTAATATTTCTTCTGGGGTTAGTAAAAATTCTATGGACAATTTAGAACTGGGCTATTATTAATTTGTTCTGAATGAATCTTAAATTAACAAAAGAGATTTCTGTACAGAATTGGGTTGAAGATTGGAAAGAAGGAAATAATAGTGATAAGAAAACACAATGTGGATACTGGGACTGTTTCACAAGATAAGATTTCTTTTTCCATAACACTTGAAATGTAGTCACTTGCTTGTTTCTGCTCTTTACCTCTGTAATTATAATGTTCTCTTTGAGCCAGACGGAAACAAGACAAAGCACAGTGAGTCCTTACCCAAAATATATGGTCATGGCTTGCTTGGGAAGCAAGAGGAAGTACATGACCACAGTCCTTGCCTCGGAATTGTTAGAGTACTCCACGTGATTATCTCTGAGATCTATTATTTTGGGATATTATTCTTATTCTTTTAATTGAAGCTACATAGAGCAGACAAATTTTCACACATCTGTATGCTTTGTTGCATGTTATACAATTAGAAGTACAGCTTAAAATGCAAAAAAGTGTGTTGTTTTTTATTTTTTTGAGGGCAGTGTCACTGGCCCTCATATGTGGGACCCGAACTAGGGCCGCTGGCTTCCCAAGCCAGCGCTTAACCACCGAGCCACTCGGCCGGTCCAAAAAAGTATGTTTTCAAAAGATCATTGACCTTTACTTTTAGGTATAAGCAGAAAATTGGAGTTTGGCTTCTTAAAAAATTCATAATTTTGCACAGACACTTAATAGATATTCCAATATAAATTTTAAGAGATGGAAATTAGGAATCTGAATTTTACCCAAAGAATATTGTGAAATTGAATTCCATAAAATAAATTAATTAATTTAAGGATATTGGTGTTAAGTTCTTATTTTCTTTAATAGCTAAATTTTTGTAACTTGGGAATTTTTTTTTAGCATTTTGTTCTTTCTTGTAACTTTTAGAATGTAAATTATTTTATAGTATTCTTTTCAAATGTATACATCTTGAAGATAGACTTTTCAACATTTAAAATTAAAAGACTAGGACTAGACTGGGAATGGAATCCAGGAAAATTTTTTTTTTCTTACTAAATGGATAAAATAATTTTTTCTCCCATTCAAAGTTTTCTTAGATCATCATTCAGTTTGTGTCTCGTGTTAATAGAACATGCTTATCAAAGTTAAGAACTTGAAAAATATTGATGCATAAAATGACATCCTGAAATTACCTTTGTTTTTACTTGGATCTCTGTATCAGTTGATGGGAAGGTACACTCTAAACAACTGGGTGTGGATCTCCAACTATTACTAGTTTTCAACCCTGAAAAGATTTGACCAGCCTCTAAAGAGTCCTGGCTAAAATTTTGTTAAAAATTATTTCGATTACAGAAACAGCAATAGAAGCACATCCCTAAATGTTAAACAGTTTCTAGACAACTAGAGTTTATTCTATTAGACATTGGTGTGAAGTACTTTTTCCAAAGAAATACCCAGTGTTGCAAGCCCTTTGCTTTGTGTCCACCCATTTAGAGTTTATTCTATTAGACATTGGTGTGAAGTACTTTTTCCAAAGAAATACCCAGTGTTGCAAGCCCTTTGCTTTGTGTCCACCCATTTGACATTTCTACAAAAGTCTTAACTAAGTAAAGCTGTCTGGAAAGGTGACACTAATAGCAAGTACTGGGAGGGGGACTGGTTCCTTCGGTTAGAGTTGGAAATAAACGAAATTTGTGATTTCTCAGCTTTGACAACTCCACTTCTCAAGAGTGATTGTGACTTGTAATCATGGTGCCTGAGTTCAGTGTGTTGGGTTTTACTGTTGGTTCAGCATTTTACTACATAGAGCTAGGATGTGGGTCTTGGCTTTGCCAATCCTTATATCTTTTTCTCCCCCTTATTGCATTGATCAGAAGTTTTCAAATTATTACTATTTTTATTGTCAAAGTAGTTATTGGTTTCTTTGAAAGTGTTTCTAAGGATACATTATACTCTTAATTTTGTTTCTGATATCTAAAGATCATTTTTTTTTTTAAATTAACACTCATTTTTAATGAAATGTACTATTTACATAATGGAAAAAAGTTTTTTAAAATAGTGGAGAAATGACTCTTCAGTTTTTTCTTTTTTTTTTCTTACTGATTTCTATGAACCCTTTAGAGGAGGAGGACAGAAAGGAAATTAGCCCTGTATGTCTTACAGATATTTTTCTAATGTTATTACTTTCTATACTTTGTTTGTGGAACTTTACTTAATTTCTAATTTTTATGTATGGTCAAATTTATCCTTAATGGCTTCTGTTAATGTTGATGTAGTCAATGAGATACTTCCTCCTGCAGTATAATTTTAGACTAGACCTATTTAGATTTACCTGTTAACTTATAATGAAAATTTACAATTATATTCTGATATAATTATTTACTAATAGCAGAAAATATTGTCATGTATAGTATTATCATTCAAGACAATGTCTTTTTCTTTATATAGATCAAGCTTCTGAAATTCAGGTGACAATGATGCTCACTGAAAGTTGTAAGCTGCGAGGTCTTCATCACAGGTGAGGAAAAACCACCTAGCATTTAAGTTTTAACATGGTAACATTGTATGTTATGTTTTTATTTTAAGAACATTCTGATGTATTTTAAATTGAAAACTTTTGGAATAGCTTTATTTTTTTTCTGAATATTAAAGTGAAATGTATGTTCATTGCACAAATTTAAAAACACAGTAAAATACAAAGAAGAGTATGTAAGCCCATGTCCGGATAATCATAGGTAAGCATTCGAGAAAGAGCTTATACATTTTTATGTGCATATTTCACTTTTTAAAAACTGGGATAATGATGTGCATGTGCTAAAAAATGTGAAAATTTTGAACATAGAGCAGACTAAACATAATAATAAGCATGAATAAGTCCACTCCTAAATTCAGTGTTAACATTTTGCCATTTTTGCTTTATGTGTGTACATATATGTGTATCTGTTTATCTCTCCAAATAGATGATAGATATTTCGGCATGTGAAAGTATTTTATTTTTATAAAATGTTTTAAAGTAAATGGGACATCTCAACACTTTCAGTGCATTTCCAGCAGGCAGTTTAAAGAAAAATTTTTTTTATATAATCACAAAACTATTATTATCTTTTTTTTTTTTTTTTTTTTTTTTTTAAAGATTTTATTGGGGAATTGGTGGAGGGGAACAGCGTTGGGGAATCGGGGAAGGGGAACAGACAAGTTGCCGTCTTCTTGTTCTTCAGTTTTAGTTGCGGAGGATGTTGCTTCACGGTTGGTATCGTCATTGCTCTTCCCGGATGAGGCAGATCGGTCGCTGGCCTCTGGATGTCGCTCATCGCGGCTATTGGCAGCTCACGCTGGCTGCCAGCCGCTCACGCTGGCTGTGGGCCACTCACTGCAGCCTATGGCAGCCCACTGCAGCAGGGGCTGCAGCCCACACCATCACCGGGGCTCGCACAGCCCAGCTCCAGGTGGAGCTGTTGTTAGCTGTAGAGGGCAGTGTCACTGGCCCTCATGTGGGATCCGAACCGGGGCCGCTGGCATCCCAAAACCAGCGCTTAACCAATGCGCCACTCGGCCGGCCCAACTATTATTATCTTTAACAGGGTTAACATTCTTCTTGATATAACAACAATGTATCTAACTTTTCATGTGAGTAACTAACTATAAATTCATGTCCATGTTTCAAAAGGCTGCGTAGTAGTTAATTGAGTGGATGCACCACATTTTATTTAACCAGTCTTTTATGGTTAGGTCATAGTATATTTTTAAAAAGATACTTATAGTTCTATATGAAGAGATTTTTTTAAAAAGCTTGATTATCAATCCTCTTCACAGAGCTATAACAAAAGCTTTTACCTTCTAAACCAAAAGAGGCTTAAACATAGTACCAAAATGTGTAGGTAGCAGTATCAATATTGGGGCAATGTTGTTGTTGTTTTCCAGCACTGTATAGAGTTAGCGTAATTTGTGGCCTACTGAAAATTTGGTCACACATGTTTAAAAAGTGGAACAGTGACCATCCTCGTTGGAATTATGTATAGGTTTATGAAAGAAAAAAAGTGAAACATACAGGAGGCATCCTGCCTTTTTAAATTTCTCTCTATTTGGAGCAGTGACTTGAATTCTAAAAAATAAAATGACTATGGAGATTTTTATTTTTGAATTTTGTTTATACTTGGTTCATATTCAAAAGAATTTGAGCACCTAAAAAGAAGGCAGCTATAGTAAGATCAATAAAAAGGTAATGAAAATGAAACTCAAGTTTTTTGGCATTGTGATGGTGGGAAAGAAAACAAATAAGCTAACAATAAGGAGACAGATATTTTTGCTGTGATTAAACATAATTACAACTCAGCTTTTGGGCAACCAAGGCTGAAGGAAACATTAAAAGTTGGTATTCTCAGTATTAAAAGGGAAAGAAACAGATGTTCCTTGGGGGAGGAAAAAGGCTTGTAGTTTCAGATTCTGAGGCAGATGTTTTATTGGGTTTATCATACTCTTGGGATATCGATTAGTATAATGATCAGACATACCTGTTAGTTTCATTGAAAACAAAAAAGCCTGGGACCGTTGAAAAAATTGACCATATAGTATGGAGGGAGTGAAGATGTCCCTTTGAAAGGTTCAAGTCATGTGATTTAAGAATGTTCCCTGCCATTGGCCTGATTCAGTCCAAGAACAGAATTCCTCATTTACAGAGATATGGACAGCTCCTCCTTTAGACTATTTTTGAAAAAACACATTTTATTTCCCCTGGGTAACCAAACAAGAACTGGGTAAGGAACAGTTGGAAATGTTCTTTTGGACACTGTTAGGATTGCTTGATGTTCTGTTACGCCGACTCTAGGGGCAAGAGCCAAGAGTTTAATACTAAGATGTAATGTTAACTTAGTACTCAGGTACCTAGCTACTATTCTTACCCTGATAAAGGGTCAGTACAATTTCAGCACAGAAGGAGGGGCAGGGATAAAAGTAGACAAAGCCAGGATTTTCCCAAGAAGCAGTTTTATACCAACTGTTGACCCAAAGATGCTTTGGCTGAAAAAATGTTCAGAACAAGCATTTGCAGCATTTTCTCACACAGCTTTAAGTGCTCGAGTTTTCCAGCAACATCTTACCAGGGTGAATTAGCAGCCCGAGTATACCCTTAGATGATGGAATGAAATGGCATGCTGAATTGGGTTATTTTGATACTGGACATTCAGTGATTGGGAAAAGTCTTCTAAAGACAGGTTATGGTTTGATCATGGTTAATTGTCCTTACTTGGCTATAAAGCAATACCAGGACTCCTAGTTTTTAATGAGCAAAACACATTGTCAATATGTGGAAAGTATATTGTTCTTTCCACTTACTGTAGCAGTTTATTTCATTTTTAAGGTGACTAGGACCTACCACCATTTCTTTCTTTCTTTTTTTTTTTTTGAGGGCAGTGTCACTGGCCCTCATATGTAGGACCCGAACTGGGGCCGCTGGCTTCCCAAGCCAGCACTTAACCACCACGCCACTCGGCCGGCCCCCTTTCTTTTTTTTTTTTAAATTGGGGAACAGTGTGTTTTCCCAGGACCCATCAGCTCCAGTTCAAGTAGTTGTTCCAATCTAGTTGCACATCTCAGTGGCCCATGTGGGGATTGAACCAACAACCTTGGTGCTATGAGCCTGCACTCTAACCAACTGAACTAAGCAGCTGCCCCACCATTTCTTTTTGACCCCTGATGGCTAAACTACTCACAGCTGTGTGTGCATTTGTTCATTCCTTCATTCTAATTAATTAAGTGCTCATTTTGTACTTGGAACTCTGCTAGGCATGAGGGATAAAAATAAATAATGACCCCCAGCGATCAAATTATAGAATTTATCAACCAAATTAAATACACTTAGCAAGAAATGACACCTGGTTTTAGAGTTTACCTTTTTTAACTAGTTATGGAATTCCACAGATAAAACATGTTTACTTCATATTGTAACATTCTATGATTAAGAGTTGTAAAGTGTTGAAATATTTTAAGGCATTTTGAAGTTCTTTTCGTTCCTTTTTTCCACTGGAATTTGTGAGGATAATTTTTATTATAAATTAAAATAGGTGAATAAATAAAAGATGGCATCAATCTAGTTAATCAGAAGTGCTTCATATCAAAGTACTCTTAAGGTATTTCCACTTGCAGTTTAATTCTCCATTGGCCCAGGGTGCCAGCTGGCAGGCACTTCTGCTGAAAGCTCACAGCTCCGACTGCAGGCACACTCGATAGGACTGATAGCGGGATGCAGTGCTTGCCTCAAGGCCCCACAGAGTCTACCTTCCTCTACCTTGTTCTCTGCAGCACCTGCTTCTGCTGTCACCCACTCTGCTTGTAGATCCCAGACCTTCCTCGTTATCCTCCCTTCCTTTATAAAATGGGCAGAAGGAAGAGCAGCCATTTGTACTTTAAACATTTCCATGCAGCTCGTTACCTCTCCCAGAGGGATTTTAATCCTTTGATGATAGAATGGACAATTTGATCTCATCTAGCAAACTTACTGTGCCTGGATAAAATGCCTTATCCAGGCATTACTCTTATCACTCTGCTCGGTGAATTTTAGTCATGAGGGAAGGAGCAGAGAAGTCATTTTGGGGTGGTGTTAAAGAGATCGGGCAGCTCTTCACATCACCCCTGAAACCGTGGTAAGCTCATTTCATCCTGAGAGCAGACTTGGCTGTAGTGATTTTAGTGTGAAAAGAGGCTCTGTCATCTCTTCTGTACTCCCTCTTGCTCCCCTGGGAAGGGATGTCCATTTGTCCTTGGGAAAGCATAAGGATTTTAGAATTAGATAAAGATTTGAAGTTTTTTCTTTGTGTACTTGCTATTTGTCCTTGGCAGATGACCTAATCTCTCTCTTTCCTTCCTCATGGGCTTCCTACCTGTAAAGTGGGACTAATGGCTGCCACTTTTAGGCTGTAAAGTAGAGGTTACCTCCTGCAGGCTTACCAATCTGAGTCCTTATTTTCCCTTATAGCAGCTCCTGCACAGCTCAAGGGGAGCCTACAGCTTTCTCTTGTGCACTTTTAGGCCAGCATTATGGGCCGGTAGGTTAAAAGAGGTACATGCACAATTGTGACATTTTAGGAAATACAGAAAAACAGGGTAGACATGATCCAAAGTGCCACAACTCAAAGACAATAATTCTTTTATCTTTTTTTTTTTTTTTTGAGGGCAGTGTCACTGGCCCTCACATGTGGGACCGAACCGGGGCCGCTGGATTCCCAAGCCAGCACTTAACCACTGCGCCACTCAGCCGTCCCCAAAGACAATAATTCTTAACTCTTGGCATATTTCTATGCAGAGGGTTTTTTTCTTTTTCCTTTTTTTTTTTTTGAGGGTAGTGTCACTAGCCCTCATATGTGGGACCCGAACCAGGGCTGCTGCATCCCAAGCCAGCTCTTAACCACCACGCCACTCGGCCAGCCCATGTTTTTTTTTTTCCTGTTCTTTTTGTTTTGTTTTGTTTTGTTTTTTATCTCTCTGTATCTGTAATTGTCCTGCAAACATGTGAATTTTGTATCTTGCATTCTTATAAAATCAGTTTTTGCTCATATCCTCCTAACATCTTTTTTGTGACCATTTAATTGATACCTACTTTCCTATTTTTTAGGTGAACTCTTTACTTCCTTTTGGACTTCAAGTTGTTTGCAACTTTTTGCTATTAATATTGCATTAACTGCCCATGTTCATGTAGCTTTTTATCTGCCTCAGAAGCAGAATATGCTAAATTAAGGAGTACAGATGTTTTTAAGGCAGTGTTATTTATGTGTTTATCAAATGCTTGTTTTCTGTATACAGAAATACAAGGCTTTTGGTGTAAAAATAAGAGTCCATGTTAGTTTTTTCCTTAGAGGAATTTTCACCTTAGTGGGGAAGATGAGGTAATTATGTAAAAAGTTACGTAACGTTGGGAAAAATTAACAGTTATTTCCAGATACCAGTAGAAGAGGTTCTATTAGGTATAAAGATGAAATGTATGTATGTGTGCCATAAAATTAAAGAAGGAACAAAATTGTTTACCATATGCTTAGCTTTATTTGCACATCATAGCAAAATTTTATGGTTGGTGGCATTCCTATGTTAGGGGTATGGAAACTAAGGTCAAGAGAGATGGTCTCACATACAGTAAATGGTAAATTTAGGATTTGGAAATCAGTCCCATTTGACCAGCTAAGGACTTCTTGGCTTTTGTGTCAATTTTAGCCCCTTAGAGGCCTTAATTATCATATTCTTGTCCACAGCCTTCATTAGGGCTCTTTTTTTTTAAGTGTGATGATGGACTCAGTGGGATATTATCAACATGCTCATGGTCAAGTCATTTTTTAGCTGTTTCTGATTATCCTTTAGAATAATGATTTAGTGCAACTAGAGTCTCCCCAGAGAATCTAGTCCATAGAAAACAACAAAAGAAAAACGTATAACTTTTCCCTATTAAGAAAGTACATATAGGGGAACTGTTAAAGTCTAGTTTAAAAGAGCATTTATAATTTTACATTTTTAATGATAATCATGTTTTTAAGTATGTTTGAGGTTTTCTTGTTTTATTTTAGATTATCTCTATTTTATTGCTTTTTATTAAAAATAAGCCCCTATGGTTGTCTTTCTCCTTATTCGTATTTTTTATAGAAATCTTCTTCCTATTACCCATGTGTGTATAGAAGATGGAGAAAAGCCCATGGTGATATTGCCTTACATGAACTGGGGGAATCTTAAATTGTTTTTACGGCAGTGCAAATTAGTAGAGGCCAATAATCCTCAGGTGAGAAAACTTTGTCCAAATACTAATTATTTACCAGTAGCTTCTGATATTATCTTTGAAAGTAGATGTTAACATTGGGAAATATAAACTGTTTAAAGGCCTACAGAAATAAAGTGAACCGGAAGATATTTATAACCTGTTGGTTTGGGGGAAGATGGTTTATGGTTCCTGTCTGAAGGCTTAGACTTTGCTGAAGTTTTTCCTTGTGTATTCATTGTGTATTTTATTCATAATCCCCCAAACACTCTGTAACACCATCTCAGTCATTTTTCTGAGGAGAACTCTTTGAAGGCACATGTATTAGATCTCTCTTCTAGGAGTGGAAACAGACCCATTTGGTCTGTATTCAGAGCCATTTGGTCCATATTGTACCAAAAGCTAGTGATGACTGGAGGTATGTTTTTAATATGCTTGACGGTAAGATGTCAACCATCTAAGAGCTTCTTTCTCTTCATTGGTTGTGCACATAGCTTGAAGTATTTGGTCAGATTCCAAACACATTTTAATGGTGGTATTGGTAAAGCCCAGTGGGTGTTTTGTTCCCGCTATACCTTTTAGCCCCATGAAGTTGGTTTTAGGACTTAAAATAATATATTTATTAGAGTTGCCAGGAAAGATGGATTCAAAAGCTGCATTGAGTGTTTGGCTTAATAAGTGTGACATAACTTTGTAAATTGACAGGATTAAAGCCAGGGTTTCCAACAGGTGGTTGGAGGCTGAGGTCCACTAGCATCACCTGGGAAAGAATTTCATTCCTTAGCCCACAGCACTGGCGTACTGGCTCCAGAGGAGCTATCAGTAGAGAGAGCTATAGACTTGTATTAGTGTGGAAATGGTCCCCAGGGGATGATCTCCTAATAAAAACTATTTTAAAAGGAAAGAACTAGTTATTGAGTATTAAGCGTTTGAAATATTACCTTGTGAATTCAGCATTGAGCAAATATTTATGAGCAACTGCTATATGTGCTAGATGTTGGGGAGATGCACCTAACAGATGAGAGGAGCAAATGGTAATTAAAGAATGATAAGGACTACAGAAGATGCAAGTACAGGGAGCTATGGGAACATATTCTTAGCCAAAAATAGCTTTTTAACACTCACTGAGTAGGTATAAAGAAGTATTTGGAGATGGAGTGGGATTGTGGAATAAAGTAAGCAGCTGCCATCATTTTTATGCTGACTGCATTGTCATTTTCTATTACCACAGGCAATTTCTCAGCAAGACCTGGTGCACATGGCTATTCAGATTGCCTGTGGAATGAGCTACCTGGCCAGAAGGGAGGTCATCCACAAAGACCTGGCTGCTAGGAATTGTGTGTAGGTGCCACGGGCTCATCACTGTGTTTGGTGGTTAGGGCACCCTGTACTTGGGGTTCTTTCCGGGAGTCACAGTGGAAATTGTGTTATATTTAACCATGACCATGATCCATCATTTTAGTCATACTCTGATTGCATTTGATGTTTCTATCTTTACTTTTTAGCATTGATGACACACTTCAAGTTAAGATCACAGACAATGCCCTCTCCAGAGACTTGTTCCCCATGGACTATCACTGTCTGGGGGATAATGAAAACAGGCCAGTTCGATGGATGGCTCTGGAAAGTCTGGTTAATAATGAGTTCTCCAGTGCTAGTGATGTGGTAAGTACTGGGACCTCCGGATTTTCACTAAATGGAAATGAGGCTTTCTGTTTTTAAATGTTTTTTCTTATTATTTTTTAAATCTAGTAACTATTCCCTGAAATTTTTCATTGAGAAAGCAAGTGTATTTAGCTCCTAGTTAGCCAGTTTATGGGGAGAAGCTGTGACCCCAACCATGGCCCATCACTGTGTTTAATCTCATTTCATCCTGACAATAGCCCTTTGAGAGGAGGCACTGTTGATTCTATAAGGTAGGTAGACACTGTTATCCCAATTTTAAGGTGGCAATATTGAGGCTTAGGTTGCGGTATTTGATTACTTGTCTCAGAATGACCAAGCGGTTGCTAGATCATAAAGATTTATTGTTTAAATTTATTTATGATCTCTTTTAAGCATTATGGCCCATGTAATTTATAATTTGCCAAATGTCACTCTCTTCCCTTTTGTCAGTTTCTGGGTGGCTCTGCCCATTTGAATAGATCATATAATGGGATCCTTTATACTAAGTGATGTATAGTTTCAGAAGTCATGTATACTTGTGGGTATGTTGCAAGCATTTTAATTGATTTTAATTTCATCTTTTAGTCTGATCTTGCTTGCTGTACGTTGTTATTATTATAGCTGAATATTTAGACATTAGGTTAAATGTCTGCTGGTAGGTTCCCCTGTATAATCAATCACTTAGTGATACCTGTTAGTGTTAACATGTAAAATCTTATATAATAATTTGCTTCAAAGTTCAAACTGTAAAAGTTAGGCTACTAATATCATTGGATCTCGTGTCTCTCTCTATGTATTTATAGTATAGAGTTATCCTTTTACTCCTAAATTTATATGCTTTAAGGATTATTCTTTTAATACACTTTCCCTCAGTGTATTAATGTCCTGCGGCTGCTATAACAAATTTCAACCTTAGTGGTTTAACGCGAGAGACTTGTTCTCTCCTAATTGAGTCCTGGAAACCAAGTGTTTGAGATCAGATGTAGGCAGGGCTATGCTTCCTCTAGAAGCTCTAAGAAGGAAACCTTCCTTGCCTGTTCCAGCTTTTGGTGACTGTTGGCATTTGTTGGTTTGTGGCTGCATCTCTCCCTGCTCCATATTCATATCACCTCTTCCTCCACATGTGTTTGCCTCTCTCTTATAGTGATGCATATGATTGCATTTAGGACCCACCTACTTAATCCAGGATAAGCTTCTATTCTCAAGGGCCTAATCTTTTGCCGTATAAGGTAATATTTGCAAGTTTCAGGGATTTGAATGTGGACATACTTGGGGGGATGGCATTCAATTTACTACACTGAGTAATTGAAATTATTTAAGATTTCCATGTTGAAAAACCAATATTATAATTTAAAATCCTTGAAATGAGAATGATTTGAAAAGGAGAGAAACATTCTCTTGTTAATTAAAATCTAATGATATTTCTTTTTCTTTTTCAGAAGAGAGGTTAGCTATATGATATATTGTGTCTTTTTTACATACCAACTGTCTTGATCAAATGTTCACTATTGTGGATGAACAATTTACTTACATTGTGGGTTTTTTTTACTTTTTCTATTAATTAAGGTCTTTTATTGTGTATATCTTCAAAATACTTTGTTTTAGCTTAATTTAAAATCAACCACCCTGGAAAAAAAAAATCTGACAATTTTGTCAAATGGACAGGGTAAATGTGAGTGTTGATGAGAAGGGGGATACGATGCTTCACAAGTTTCACAAGTTGCTACAGAAGTTCACAGTGGACGGAAGGCTGCTTTGTGTGGCTGCAGCCTTTCCCAGCCAGAGGCACGGACCGTGTAGAGGATGGGTGGGGAATGGGGGAAATGCCTCCAGACTCTTAGATACCAACTCAGAGGGCGCAGCCTGTATAACAGCAGGGAACCAGGCCTAGTTTTTTATTTTTGTTTTCTTTTTTGTTTGAACTTTGGTAATAAACTTAAACTTCTCTAACATGAATGTCAAGAAATTAAAATGTCAAGTAAAACAGGACAAATAAGCAAAGCAACTTACAGTTTTAATGGTTATCTAAAGAAAACCTGGGATTTATGAAAGGGTTGCTGTTTCGTTTTTTATTTTTCTCAAATAATATAAAAAAGAAAGTGGAATTTGATTTTAGGCCAGCACACAGCTGTTGTACTGAGTGACAGTGAGGACCAATTGTGCTGTTTGATAAGATGCTTGTTTCCAGGTTTGCCAAATCTTTATTCAGAAGTTCTGAATTGTAGCTGGAATTCTTTACCAGTTTCTGTATTAAACACAGCTGTTTTCAGAGGGTAAAAATGGGTTTCACTTTGGTTTTAGAATGTAGTTTTTTTTTTTGAGGGCAGTATCACTGGCCCTCATATGTGGGACCGAACCGGGGCCGCTGGCTTCCTAGGCCAGCGCTTAACCACCGCGCCACTCGGCCGGCCCTAGAATGTAGTTTTAAACAGTGTAAGTTGAGCTACATGGTTTTCAAATCCACCCCTTCAATAGAAGAGCCTACACCTGAACATTTTTGAATGTAGAAAAGTAAAAGAAAACTTCCCTCAGTGTTTTCTTTGAAAATCTCATTCCATAGTTGATTTAAAAGATTAATTTTCTCATCTCTTTGGGATGTTAATATTTTTTTCAATGGTTGACTTAAAATATTTATGGTTTTGTTACTCATTGAAATAAATAGCATAGTTGCTTAGCAGAAATGTGGTGGCAGTTGTGGTGAACCCAAAACTAGTCTAATGGGCAGGAAATAGAAGATATTTCGTAGATGACTATAAGTATGCTGTGTAACTTCCAAGAGATTGGGGATTGTTTGGTTATTCTCGTATAAGGAGTTTGCAGCTAGTATTCAGAGGGGTATGTAGGGTGGCCAGTAGTGTTGTCTGCTTGCAAAATGAAACCCCCCAAATATGCATGGCTTCATTTAATGTATTTGTTTATTTTATTAGATATTCCATTGTATACTTCAGCACTAATATGAATTATTTTTATAACATTTATGATCAAATATTTTACAAGAACTTCAGAGCGAAAATTAAATTAGATAATACACTTCCAACCAATGAGAGTACAGTTTATAACACGTCTCTAAGCAATGTGATCTGTGTACATCTCTTCAGCTGGGTACACTGCCCTGTATTAGCTGGTAAAGTCCATATTGAGGATCCATGTTTTAGTTAAGCAAGTATTTCAAAATCATACTTAAAATTAGGTATTTTTATGGTTATGATATTTTATAAATTTTGTAAGAATTCACATATTTTATGTAAGAATCTGCTTTCCATCAGAATGCAGTCATGCCAAATACCTTGTTGATGCTTGATTATTTGACAGCTTCACTGTAAAAAATCGCCATGAACTTAATGGTGAGCAATTTAACAGGAAAATTACTTTAAAATCATAATTACTTTTAGCATGTTTTGGCATAAACTTACTTGAAATGTCTGTGTAACCCAAGTTTTTCTGAGCTAAACTTGGAATGTGATGGTGAGAATACTCACTGATTTACATTTATCATGATTAACTCCTAAATTGCTCAGATTTTTCTTCTTTAAATTTTTATAAATTCTTTTAAATTACTTTATATATAAAACTTCCCCTAATACATATACATATATTATATAATACATTTTCCCCCCAAATGTCTTTTGCCTTGGATAATTGAGATTGAAAGGGATAGGAATACCCTTCTGTTTTCTATGATTATGATGTGACTGTTACTGTAAAAATCCTGCCTTTCAGTTTTGTGGGGTTGAATATTTTTTGAATTCTTATATTAAAGCACAAATGTTTGAAATTGCTTTTTTTTAACATTTGAACTGAAAATGAAACACACGAACAAACAAAAGAAACAAACTCATAGATATGGAGAACAAACTGATGGTTGCCAGAGTGGAGAGGAGGTAGAAGAATGGACAGAAAAGGGGTCGGGGATTAAGGAGCACAAACTTCAGTTATAAAATAAGTCACAGGGTTATAATGTACAGTGTAGAAGTAGATAGCTGTGCAGTGACAGATGGTTACTAGACTTTTTCTGGTGATCACTTTGTAAGGTTTATAAATGTTGAATCAGTATATTGTACACCTGAAACTAATATAATATTGTATATCAACTATAGTTAAAAATAAAATAATTCAAGAAAAAAAAATGTGCATGCATAATCATTAGACTCTGTTCCCACTTTTTCTTTATGGATGAAGTTGGGAATTTAAAAGCTACACTTAATATTATTCTCCTTTTGGACTGAAAAATTTCATGCAGAGTCATATGTAAAACAAGTAATGTAATCTCACCCTGACCAGAGTCTCTACACATGTAAAA
This sequence comes from Aselliscus stoliczkanus, assembly GCA_033961575.1. NCBI lineage: Eukaryota > Metazoa > Chordata > Mammalia > Chiroptera > Hipposideridae > Aselliscus > Aselliscus stoliczkanus. Next base: position 101,302,895 of record CM066735.1, on the reverse strand, counting down.
TACATATTTTAGGTATAAATGTAACATTTAGCAAATTATATTACTGCCTTGAAGGGGACATTGTATTTTAAAAGACCTTCAACATTTTTACATTTCTTTATAGTTAAAAACTCTACATGATTGTTTGGAAATACATTAATGTTTTCCATCTTATAAATTATACATTGTGTCTCTGGGTTGTGTTTTCATAATTATTAATGGAAAGATTCAATATTTCAGTATGTCAAGATTCTTACAATGTTAACATCAGCTTTTAACTGTAGAACGTAGGAAACATGCGCAACTAGATTTGACTAGTTATAAATCTTCTAATGTTATTTTAAGATACCAGTATGACGTCACCATGGGCATTCTTAAGAATTTCTGGATATTGTTTTTATTCTGTTTTCATCAGATGTGAATAGCACCATAGATTTTTGTGTGTGTGTGTGTGACTTTTTTTTCCTTTATTTGAAAATAATTTTTTGATTTATGTCTTCTTTGAATTATTTAACTAATTATAGTAGCTAACATAATTCTGCTGTTAAGAAACTACCTTGTATCAAGAGTAAATGAAATCAAGAATGCACAATTAAATTTCTTGGTGGTTTTCTTGTCTTTATAGTTTTACATTGTGTTTCAAAAGCATTTTCGTGGGAAAAACAAGTCAAGGAAATGATTTTCATGCTAATCTTATCAGCATGGCTTTGACCATGAGGAGACCCTGTAAGGTACTGGAACAGTTGTTAGGGTGCAGAGCAAATTAAAATGTGCCTTGTGCCTTTACGGTATTTTATTTTGTGAACATTAAAGAGTACCTAGAAGGAGGGAAATCGGTGAAGTTACCCAGATGTTATATCCATAGCAGAGTACTTCTTATGACTCCTGTTTGCCCAGTGCCATGGAAAGGTACTGCCACACCTTGAGCAGACTTGAGCAGCACAAGCTCACATATATAATACCCACAAAGAGTGATCTTTTGAACTACGGTAGCATCAAAGAGAAAGCCATAGTTTACAGAGAATGCTTATTCCTTTTAAAAGTATAGAAAGCTTTCTATTTTATTTCATTATTAATTTTAGAACAATGCTTAGATTCCTAATATTTATTTCCATTTTAGTTGCAGATTTTACACATCAACAACCTCAGACATATTATTTAAATGTTAAATTCACATTAAGAGGAACTGATATAAAGACATTAAGACAAAAGTTGGAGAGGTGACAGTATCATTCAGACATTAGAAAATAAAGATTTAAAGTTTAACGTTATTATGAAAATATTATTTCGTTTTATTTAATAGTATTTTAATAGTCTTAGTATTTCCTGTGAATGAGGAGTAAATGGATTTACTTTCGGAGCAGTTAATATATTTTCAGAGGTGACCAGTTGCTATCTTTTAATTGAATAGTTGCCTTTGATGTACTTTATTTGGCTTTCAATAAGAATAGATATTTTTTCTCAAGAGGTCTGATTAACTGTTTTGCACTTTCTATTTAACATTCCCTTCAAATAAACTCAGTGTTCTGGTGGAGCAGTGTCTAAGCATCTGGTGCAGTGGAGGAAAGTGCCATAAATAGCCTACCAGGCCATTACACATATCCAACATTGGCCCCTGTCTTTCCTAATCACAGATCCTATAGGACAGATTCAAAGCAGACGTGGTCTCTTTTCAGTCATGTATGACACTCTGTTCCTGAGTTAGCAACATGTACTAAATTTGATATCTGATGCAGTCAGTGCATTTTATATACAGTCATTGTACGTCTGGATACATTAGTTTAGCTGGAATTAAAAAAATATTTGCCACAGTGATAAATCTGGAGGAATATTAAGGTTTTTTTAGGTAACAGTTAACATTGAAAAATTGTTAAAAGGACTCCTTTAAGGGTCACTTGTATAAATTTATTAATTGGATCTTAAAATTTAAATAGTAAAACTTTTAAAAAGTAACATAATCCTATGGATGTATATTTCAGTTATGGTTATTGAAAAGGCCTAGAAAACATGTGTCTGAAAAACTAAAATTTGGGCCAGCTGAGTGGCCCGTTGGTTAAGAGCTGGCTTGGGACTCCAGCGGCCCCAGTTTGGATCCCACATACGAGGGCCAGTGACACTGCCCTCTACAGCTAAGATGGTGAACAACAGCTCTACCTGGAGCTGGACTGTTGTGAGTTCCTGGGACGGCACAGCTGCAGCCCCTGCTGCAGTGGGCTGCCATAGGCTACAGTGAGTGGCCGGCAGCCAGCATGAGCGGCTGGCAGCCGGTGTGAGCTGCCAAGAGCCCCTGTGATTGGCCACCCAGAGGCCGGCAACTGATCTGCCTCACCCGAGAAGAGCGCAACGATGATACCAACTTGGGCCAATGAAGCAACGTCCTCCACAACTAGACCGAAGAACAAAAGGACGCAACTTCTCTGTTCCCCTTCCCCGGTTCCCCAATGCTGTTCCCCTCCTCCAACTCCCCAATAAAATCTTTAAAAACAACAAAAAAACACAAAAACCCTAAAATTCATAGAATAATAAAAACTTCAAAACTAGATATTTGGGAAAGGGCTATATACTAATAAAGCCTGTGCCTTGTTCATAGTGGAGTGTCAGTTTTGAAAACTTGTGAAAATTGGTTAGTTAATGTCAGTAAGTTGAGTGAACTCAAGATTCCACTGCTAGGAAAGTTTCTCCATGTTATTTTGATCTTCAAAGTGAAGTCTTAATTCAAGGAAATTGGTACAGAAAGATCCAAACTCCTTCCCCTGTTTTTCAGAGCCTTACCTTATGTCCCTCTTTTAGCTTCATATTTTCCACTGACATTTCCTTATATTCCTTTTGGGTCCAAACACACCAAGTACTTTTATGACCTTTGATTTTGTCTTCTTTGGATCCCCAGAGAATTTTGTAAACCTAATGGCACCCATCACATATTGACTTACATATTTATGGACAAGTCATTCTTCCCAGAATGGGCAGTGGGAACTTCATCTTATTTTCCTTTAGTAGATGTTCCATAGCTACAGAACTGAAGTTGATGTACATATATATGGCTTTTAGGTCTTTTATTTTAAGAACATTCACAGCCAGCAGTGCTAATCTTCTTGTTGGAGAGCTATGTAAAGGAATTCTGAATGGCCTCACACAATCCTCTCGATTTCCATGCTGAATCTTCACATTTCTCCTTGTTTCACTCCCACGGACTTCACATCAGAGATTCTATTTGTGCTCTTGACCACAGTTATTTTCTTTAACTTTATTATTATTATTATTATTATTATTATTAGTTGCAGATGTACAAAACAATGCAATAGTTAATTTTTTTTCACCCCTTACAAAGTGATCCCCTCTTCCCCCGTCCCTGCCCCCCCACACCCGATATTATACATATCTAAACAATATTATATGTCAACTATAATTTAACACATATATAGTCATGGGATATGTAATATAGTGTGGGGATGGAGTCAATGGAATTGACCACATTATTTGAGTAAATGATTAATTGATTCACCTTTGTGGCCTGAGCACCCCCACCCCTTAACTGTTAGATATATTGCATAGATGTCTTTTTATCTAGGGCCCATGTTTCTGAAAACTTTAGTGCAATCTTTGATTTGTACTTTAGTTCTACTGTTGCAGTAAATCCTAAGTCACTCTGAAAATACAACATGATTGAGGACAGCAGGTAGACTATCTGGTTTGGGGAAAACATGATTAATTTGATGCAGGGCATGTTGAGTTCAAGATACTGGTGTGTGGAATGTGGTTCTGGAATTCTGGAAAGGCATAGAAGCAAGATATTAGAAATTGGACATCAACTTCTTAACAGTAGTGACTGAATGAACAGAGCATTTGATTTCAGAAGTAGTGAATATATAGAGAGAAGAAAGCCAAGGAGTAGGGAATGTTTATTTTCAGTTAGTGTGAAAAGAAAGAAACGAGGTAAAACAAAGATAACAGAGAATCCAGATACTGCTGTGTCGCAGAAGCCAAGGAAGGAAATAGTTTCAAGGAGATTCTAGTCTATAAACATACCTGCAGTGGTCAGAAAGAATGAAGAAATAATTGTGGCTTTTGAAGAAGCAGGGTTAGTAAATCATTAAAGATAAGTGTGATTGTCATGGGCTCTGTGATTGTCAAAAGTCAGAAAGTGGTAGCAATACATAGATTACACTTCGAAGTTCAGCTCTGAGGAATGAAAGGATAATAGCTTGATGAGATGGCAGGATCAAAAGAGGCTGTTTTGTTATTTCTGTATTTTATTATATTGAATTGTTTGGTTTGGTTTTTAGGCCAGGGGAGCAATGAGGAGAAAGAGATTGGATAAATGGTTATTGGAGGGGAATTCTAAGAGATGATGGGTGAATGGGCTCAGGAGCTCAGGTAAAACTATAGCCTTTGCACAAGAGGAAGTATATCTCTCTTCTGAGATGAGAGTAAAGTAAGAGATAGAAGGAAAGAGAAGATACAGAAAATGCTTGAAGAAGGATCTCTCATTGAGCTATTGGACAGTTTAGTTTACTAAATGTATGTATACTTGGGGTTCCCAAAGACATGATGTGGGGAGGGCGGGGTGGACAGAAAGAATGAAGAAATAATGACTGAAACGTTTCCAAATTTGGTGAGAACTATAAACCTACAGATCTATGAATTCAACAAACCCCAAACAGAAAGCTTGATGAAACTAAACCACAGCACTTTATAATCCAGTTGCTGAAAGCTAGTGATACAATGTTTAAAAGCAGCCAGAAACAACACAAAACATGTTAATGTATTTAATAGAAGAACCAAGGAAAAGATGGCAGCAAATTTTTCATTGGAAGCAATGCAAGGGAGAAGACAGTGAAGCAACATTAAATGGCTGTAAAAAACAAAAAAACAACTATGTACATAGAATTCTATACCCAGCAAAAATATCTTTCAAAAATGAAGGAGAAATTAAAACTTTTTCAGAACTACAAAAGCTGAAAGAATTCATCACCAGCAGACCCACACTGCAAGAAATGTTAAAGGAAATCCTTTAGGAACCGATGATATCAGATGGAAATATGGATCCATACAAAGGATCAAAGAGCACCAGAAATGGTAACTACATGGGTAAAATACACAAGATATTTTTATTATTATTTATTTAAAAGAACATATTTCAATGCCCCTCAATAATTGATCAAATAGGGGGGGAAATCAGTAATTTGAATAACATTATCAACCACTTGATCTAATTAACAATAACAGAACACTCCAAGAACCGCAGAATACATATTTTTTTCAAGTGCACATGGAATATTTACTATGCTAGACCATATTCTTTGCCATAAAACAAGTAAATTTTAAAGAATTTAAGTCATACAAAGTAGTGTTTTGTGAACACTATGTAATTAGTTTAGAAATCAAAAATAGGAAACTAGAAAATCCCCAAATATTTGGAAACTAAATAATAAACTTCCAGATAACCCAAGTGTCAAAGAAGAAATCAAAAGACAAATTACGAAGTATTTGGAATTGAATGAAATAAAAACAAAACATTTCAAAAATTTTGGGATGCTGCTCAAGGGAACCACTATACTATTAAACACCAATATTAGGAAAGAAGAAAAGTCTCAACTAAGTGACCTTAGTTTTCACCTTAAGAAACCAGTAAAAGAACAAATTAAAGTCTAAGTAGATAAAAGGAAATAATAAAGATTATAAGTCAGCGAAATATGAAAAACAATAGTGAAACCAGTGCTTAACTCTTTGAGTATATCATTAATGATAAATCTCGGCTAGACTAATGAGAAAAAAAGTTGCATATTAACAATATAATGATTGAGAGAGATGATATTACAGATGCTCGCAGGTATTAAGTAATAAAATATTATGAACAACTGTTTCCCAATAAATACAAACACTTAGGTGAAATGGATAAATTCTTTAAAAGATAAGAACTTTCAAAACTCAAGGAGTGGATAATTAGAATAGCCCTATATCTAGTAAAGAAATTGAATTTTTAGTTAAAAGTCTGTCCCCCTGCCCCCCAAAATACTCTAGGTCTAGAGTGAATTCTACGGCACTCCAAACATTTCAGAAAGAAATATTACAAACGCTACACAATCTCAGAAAATTGAGGAAAGAATACTTCCTAATTCATTTTGTAAGGTCAGCATTACCTGAAACAACGCCAGACAAAGATCAGAAGAAAAGAAAACTGTAGCTCATTATTTGTCATGATCATAGATGCAAAAATTTTAACCAAAAGTTTACAAATAGAATCCAAAGTATATTTTATTTTATTTTTTTAGTTATTGTTAATTTAAAAAAATTCTTTTATTATGAAATAAACATTTTTTAAAATTACTTTCAGGTGTACAACACAGTGCAATAGTTATACTTTTTACCCCTCAAAGTAGCAACCCCTCTCCCCCAGTTCACCACCTCACTCCCTCCCATATCATACATATCTATTACAATTCCCTTGACTCCCTTTCACACTATACTCCACATCCTGTGACTATATATTCAATTACAGTTGCCATACAATATTATACAACATCAGCTTCAGGTGTACAGTGCAGTGATCAAGCCTCTACTCCATCCATGAAGTGCTCACCCTAACAAGAGAGGTGACCAACTGACACCCCACAAAATATTTACAACATTATTCTCTGAAATGTCTCATCCTGTGGCAATATTGTAGTTACCTATTTATGCTGTCTAATCCCTTCCCCTTCTCCCTCATCCCCACCCCACTCCCAACTAGCAACCGTCAGTTTTTTCTCTATGTCTATGAGACTGTTTCTGTTTACTTTGCTCATTTATTTAGTTTCAGATTCTACATATAAGTGAGATCATATGGTATTTGTCTTTCTCCGACTGACGTATTTCACTTAATAGTCTCTAGTTCCATCTGTATTGTTGCAAATGGTACGATTTCATTCTTCCTTATAGCGGAGTAATACTCCATTGTATAAATGTACCACAGTTTCTTTATCCAGTCGTCTACCGATGGGCATTTCGGTTGTTTCAAGTCTTGGCTATTGTAAATAACGCTGCAATAAACATAGGGGTGCATATATTTTTTCGAATTAGCATCTTGGATTTTTCTGGGTAGATACCCAAGAGTGGAATTGCTGGATCATACGGTAGTTCCATTTCCATTTTTTTTGAGATACCTCCAAAAGTATACTTTAGAAATTACCACATATGCTTTATATCAAGAATACAAGTTTGTTTTACCATTTGAAAATGGCAATTTACTATATTAACATACTAAAAAACAAAAACTATACGATCATCTCAATAGATGCAGAAAAAGTATTAGAAGAAAATTCAAAATTCATTTCTAATAAAAATTCCCAGCAGTCTAGGAATAAAAAAGAACTTCCCTCAAACTGATAAGGGACATCTACAAAAAACAAAATCTATAGCTAACATCATACTTAACGCTGAAAGCCTGAATTTTTTTTACCTAATAGCAGAAGCAAGATAAGGACAACCATTCTCATCACTTCTGTATTGTATGAGGTTCCAGCCAGTGCACTAAGGCACGGCAAGGAAATAAAAGGCAAGAAAAGATTGGATAGGAAAAAAGTAGCTATTTGCGGATGACACCATCATCTATGAAGAAGATCCAGTGTGATACACAAATTAGCTACTAGAACTAACACTTGAGTTTAGAAAGATTACAGAATACAAGATCAATCAGTTTTATTTCTGTACACTAATAATGAAAAACCAGAAATAAAGTTTTTTAAGAACATAAAAGCATCCAAAAATATGAAATTCTTAGAATTCTTAGGAATATATCTGACAAAAAAATGTGAAGACCTATACAATGAAAATTATAAAATATTGTTGAGAGAAATTAAAGACCTAAGTAAATGGAGAAATATGCCTTGTTCACTGATCATAAAACTCAGTATTAAAACGTTAGCTTCCTCCAAGTTGATCGATAGATTTAATACAGTCCCAGAGAAAAATCTTTGCAGGCTTTTATTTATTTTTTTGGTAGAAAGTGACACTGATTGAGTCTAAAATTCATATGGAAATGCTAAAGACCTAGAAGAGCCAAAACAGCTTTGAAAAAAGAACAAAGTTGGAGATCTGATTTCAAATGATAGTAATAAAGACTGTGATATTGGTGTTAAGGTAAGCAGATGGATCAGTGAAACAGAACAGAGTATCTAAAATTGCCCTACATAATGTATGGATAACTGTTGGGTTGTTGGAAAAGTCATAACAATTTTGCAACAAAGAACAAAAATACGTCATGACTTTTCCGACAACCCAATGATTTTTAAAGCGCAAAGGCAGTTAATTCAGTGGAGAGATGATTCTCTTTTAAACACACTGTCCTGGAGCATTTGGATATCCAGGTAAAGAAAATGAACTTCGATCCTTTTCTTGCTCCATCTACAAAAATTAATTCCAAGTAGATTACAGACCTAAATGTGAAATCTATAATAAAACTGTAAGACTTCTGGAATAGAACATAGAAGAAAATCTTGGCACTTTGCAAGAAAATATTTGCAAATCATCTGAGAAAGGACATGCAAAATATATAAAGAACTCTCAAAACTCAGTAGTAAAAAAACAACCCGATATAAAAATGGGCAAAATATTGGAACAGACATTTCACCAGTGAAGATATATGAGTGGCAATTAATCATACGCAAATATGATCAACTTCATTAATCATTAGGAAAATGCAAACTAAAGCCACAATGAAATACCTTTACATACCTATTAGTATGACTAAAATTGAAAAGACTGAATTGTTTGCAAGGATATGGAAGAACTGTAGCTGTCTTACACTGCTGGTGGAAATCTAATATGGTACATTCACTTTGGAAACAGTCTGGCAGTTTCTTAAAAAGATAAACATGTACAATATCTAGTCATTTTGCTCCTAGATAAATGAAAACAGATGTCCTTACCAATACTTGTACACAGATGTTCATAGCAGCTTTATCTTTAGTAGCTGAACTTGGAAATAATTCAAATGTCCAACAGGTAAACAAATTGCTATATTCATACAATGGACTATGATTCAACAATAAAAAGGGATGAACTGTCCATACATGCTGCATCATGGATGAATCTCAGAATCATTATTCTGAGTGAAAAGTATACAGTTTATATGATTCCATTTATGTGAAATTGTAGAAAATGTAATCTATAGTGACAGCAGATTAATGGTTACTTGGGGATGGTAAGAGTGGAAGGAAAGGATTAGAGCAGGAAGCATCTTTCGGAGGTGATGGATATGTTTGTTAGCTTAGTTGTGGCAGTGGCTTCAAGGGTATATACACATGTCAGAACTTAACACTATAAAATCTAACACTTTATGTGCAGTTCATTGTATGTCAGCCATACTACAATTTTTAAAAAGTGTCTTTACTCTCTGACCACCACTGCTAACATACCTAAGACTAGTTTCTAAATTTGCCGGAAATTAAGACCCAGCTAGGACTCTTGTTAAAAATTTTGTGTTCCAGGGTTCAGAACTTTTAGGATAGGACTGGGGAATTTGTATTTTTAACAAACGCCCTGGATGAGTCTTCTCATTAGTCAAGATTGGAAAGCTCTTTCCTAGATTAAATTAATTGCACTTTAGTTACCTTTTTTTTTTCTTTTTTTTTTTTTGAGGGCAGTGTCACTGGCCCTCATATGTGGGACCCGAACGGGGGCTGCTGGCTTTCCAGGCCAGCGCTTAACCACCACGCCACTCGGCCAGCCCACCTTTTTTTTTTTTATATATATATACTTTTTTTTTTTTTTTTTTTTTAAGCTGAGCCATCCTGCCACCTGTTGGCAGCTTAGCGGCAGCTCAGCTCTGGCTGGGCATCGCACTGCTGTTGCTCAGAGCTCAACTCACACTCTTGAGCGAGCTCTTAACCAACTGAGCCACTCAGCCGGCAGCTGCACTTTAGTTATCTTGAACTCCTTTCCAGATGAGAAAGGAATGTTGAGTTTCTAAAGTTAACAGAAAGACCTAATCAGGGAACACTTGATTATGCTTTTACTGTGGTCAAATGAGATCATTTAGAATTGGACATTTTTTTTTTCTCATTATATGTAGTAAACTGAGGTCAGTCAGCCTTGCTTTATAAGTTTGAGAAGCAGCAGAATGGAAATCTAATAGACCCCAGATTAGTTACCATTACATTAAAGATTTAGAAAGATTTTTATTTGTATAGTTTTTGTTTTTTTTTTGAGGGCAGTGTCACTGGCCCTCATAAGTGGGACCCGAACCGGGGCCGTTGTCTGCCCAAGCCAGCGCTTAACCGCGGCGCCACTTGGCCGGCCCTTTATTTATATAGTTTTTGACAATCACATCAGTATATGTTGTTAGTGGAAAAAATGTTTTATATCCTATATTTCGAGAAGCTATAAAATAACACAAATTGGGAAAAGATGAATAAAAGAACAATGTTATTCCGCAAATGTTCTTTAAATGGGCGTAGCAGCAGCCTTTTATAAAATTCTGAAAAAACAAGCTTGACCTCCTTATTGCCCTCTTTCCAACGACGTCAAAGAAAGGGAAATTATAGAATAAGTCTGTCTAAATTTTAAGTGGTTCAGTTATCAGAAGACTTTAGAGAACAAGTTTTCCACAAATCATACTTGTGCTGTTGATCTTGATTTTTTTTTTTAAAGGGTTGGTGAACCAACATACAATTAATCACTTTTGTTGACTTTTAAGGAAATGAAACTGCAATGTACCCTTTGGCTTTATTGTTCTTTTTTTAGTGTTTATTAGTGTTGAAATTTGTACTATAAGGACCCTAGGTGAATGCTCAGCAATAATGTGGACAAAACAATGTGAAAGAAGTAATTTTTTAAAATCAATTTGTATTTTTATGGTACCTGGGTACACTCCAAAGCTCAGATCCCACCAGCATTACCGTGAAAAGTCCCTTGCAGTCCGAAGTTGTTAGAATGTTCCTCCTTTGTCAGTGGAGGGAGTTAATCCCTGTATAAGGTGGCTGTGTCCATTTGTTACCAGTTCCCATCGTTTCTTCCTCCACAATCTGATTTGGATTGATTATTCCTTCCCCACAGCTGCTGCCACAATCAGTGAATAAGAGCAGACCCATCTCATGAAGGAAGGGAACACCCTTCTAACCAGTTTCACATTGTTGGGCTCTGTTTTATCTGTATAGTGAACTTCCTTCCCTGTGGAAATTGGACACTATTTTAAAAATCAAGCATTACATTTACTAATCACTGTCATTGTTAAAAGCCCATAGAATAAGGTCTTAAGGTAGACCAAATGTAAGCAGTCAGCTTCCTTTAAGTGTTATTAATTTGACGTCATTTTTCCATTTTGGAGCAGACTAGTACGATCCCTTTAAACCAGTAGGTTTAAGGGAAATTCCTGTAGGCTCAGTTTCTTTGGAGATTTAGAAACTATACATCCATCTCCATCTGTTCCCTGTCCCTCCCCACCCCCAAAGCACAGAGCTCACAGGTGGGCATTGCTTTATGCTGATGGTCACTGTTACTGAAAAAGCCACGGAGTTCCAAAAGGCTGAACTCGGCTTTGGTATTTAGGGTAATGCTGGCCTCAAAAGAAGTTGGGAAGTGTTCCCTCCTTTCTGAAACATCTTGTGTAGGATTATGTTGTGGATTGAATTGTGCCCACCCCCCAAAAAAAATAGGTTGAAGTCCTCCTAACCCTCAGCACGTTAGAATGTGACCTTATTTGGAAATAGGGTCATTACAGATATAATGTTAAGATGAGGTCATACTCATTTAGGGTGGACCTTAATCCAGTGTGACTAGTATCCTTACAAGAAGACGTTGGAGGGGAGAATGTCATGTGAAAACAGGCAGAGATGGAAATGTTGCAGCTGCAAAGCAAGGAACACTAAGAATTGCCAGCAAACCAGAATCTGGGACTAGGCAAGGAGGGACATTTCCCCACAGGCTTCAGAGGGGGCGTAGCTCTGCTGACGCCTTGATTTTGGACTGCAGGACTGTGAGAAAGTAAATTCTGTTGTTTAAGTTACCTAGTTCGTGTGCCTTGTTATGGCAGCCCTAGGAAACTAGTACAGATTTGTATTATTTTTTTTCTTTCTAATTTGATAGCATTCATCCAGTGAAACTATTTGGATGAAGAGTTTTCTTTGTGGAAAGATTTATAATTATGAATTCCCATTTCTTTAATAGATGTAGGGCTGTAAAGATTTTCTATTATTGTGCCTGTTTTGGTAATTTGTGTATTTCAAGGAATATGTTCATTTCATCTAAGTTATTAAATATATTGACATAAAGTTGAATTGTTCATAATATTCTTTGATGTCTAGGGGATCTTTAATGACATTCCCTCTTCTCTTCCTGATATTGATAATTTGTGTCTCTTTATTTTCTTTGATCAGTCTAGCTTAGTAGTTTTCAACTGGGAGCAACTTTATCCCTGCTTTCCCCCTCCAAATCCCTCGCCAGGGACATTTGGCAATATCTAGAGGCATTTTCAATCATTACCACTTAGGACATGTAGTGGGTAAAGGCCAGGGGTGCTGCTAAACATCCTACAGATCTCTTAAGGCAAACAATTATCCATTCCACAATATCAGTAGGGCTGAGGTTGAGAAACCTGTTCTAGGGTTTACAGTGTATACGTTTACTTTCAAATAATAACATGCCACTTCATGTTCAATATAAGCAGCTTGTAAAATAATATTTCCCCTCATCTCCTTTCCTCCTTACTGCTGTTGTGGGCATACATTTTACGTGATAAACCCCACAATATATTGTTGCTGTTTTTGCTTTAAACAACCTATTAAGAAAATTTTTTAATGAAAAGGTATCTAGTTATTGATATGTTTTCAGCACTCTTTACTCTTTGTGTAGGTGCAAATTTCCATCTGATTTTTTTTTTTCTTTCCACATGAAGAGCTGCTTTCATGTGTCTTGCATTGTAGATCTGCTGGTGACATAGTCTGTCAGCTTTGGTTTGCCTCAAAAACTATATATGTATTATATATATACATACACGTGATCACTTTTTTATTAAGGAGAAATAAATCAGCACCACATTGTTGCTATAAAACTGTCAAGTTGGTCAGATCCTGGTTGGTAGAAGCTGATTAACCTGGCCACATGTAGGGACCATGTGTAGCTGATCCTTTTTTTTTTTTTCTTTCTTCTTTTTTTTTAGTGTCAGGTGTACAAAACAATGCATTAGTTATCCTTTTCACCCCTTACAAAGTGACAACCCCCCTCTCCCCATCCATTGCCCCCCCACCTCTGATATCATACATATCTATTATAATTCCATTGATTCCATTTGCACACTAGATTCCATATCCCGTGATTATATATGTATTAAATTATAGTTGACATATACTATTATTCAGTGGCAGCTTCAGATGTACAGTGCAGACAGAGGTCAGGCCTCTACACCTTCCATGAAGTGGTCTCCCTAACAAGACATGAGTCCATCTGGTCCCCTAAAAAATATTTACAACATTATTGATTATATCAAAAGCTATATTTTGCCTTCAGTTGTGAAATATATTTTGGTTTGATATAGTATTGTCCATTGGTATTTTTTAAAATATTCTAAAAGATATTCTACTGTTTTCTCGTTTGTGTAGATTATGATAAGAAAGAAAGCTATTGTTCACTAATATAAGACTGTTTAAAAAATCCATGTAATTTAGGGTGTATTTCTGGATTTTATTATTAAAAATGGTAACTTAAAATTTAATGCAGTATGCTTAGATTTGTAAACTTATTTTTGACTTGTGTTTTTGTCGTCTTTTGTTTCTGGTTTTCCTCCTTCACACACACAAAATATTTTTTTGGAGGCAAGTGACTTCTGTGAGCCTCAGTTTCCTCACCTGTAAAATCATGCTGCCAATGATACTCATAGGTTGTAAAAATGAAGTGAGATAAAGAACGCAAAATGTCTAGCAAGTGGAAGGACTCATAAACACAATCTCCTTGTACACAGATGTCCTCCTGTGTACCTCCTTTCTGACCTCGAGGCTCACGTGTGGCAGCACATCGGTGGGAGTCCCCATTCTGTCTCTCCAGGCCACGTGGCAGCAGCTCTGTGTAGACTCACTGCCTGCCCCACACACTTGCTGGGAGCCACGTGTAGCCTGATTGGACTGTGAATGAGCACTGTTGTCACTGCTTATGATTTCTGCTCCTACAAATAGTTCACATGTTGATTTTAAATAAGCAAGGTAGGAAGATATTTTTTTCAGGATACTTTCACCTGTTGATTTAAACTATTTGAATATAGTGAAAATCCATGACACCTTATATTTTACATAATTTGCATATTTCACTTGTTCATGGTGTTATTTCCTCCATGCAGTTATGCTAAAGTTATATTCAGTTTCCACTTCTCAATTAGGCATATGAGCTATAGCATTTAGCATTTAAAGCAACAAACTTTCATATTAGGAATTCTATAATTAACAGTTTTGGGTGGTGGGGCTTGTAATCAACAGTAAAAGCAATTCTTTCCAATGGATCTAATTAGCATATACAATAATAATATTCACATTAAAAGGTACATTCATCAAAATGCTTTTTTTCCCCTGTCCTAGCAAGATAAGCTAACTGGATATGGTTGACTTCTTTTTGTAGATAATATTTTGCTTTCTTTAAGAGTTGGTTGATTTGCTATTTTGGGGCCATACCTGGCCACAGGCAGCAGCACTCTGAAAACTGTTTCCAGTAACCCTTCCTTATGTTGTTGCTCTTCTCCTCAGTGGGCCTTCGGAGTGACACTGTGGGAGCTCATGACGCTGGGCCAAACGCCCTATGTGGACATTGACCCCTTTGAGATGGCCGCGTACCTGAAAGATGGTTACCGAATAGCCCAGCCAATCAACTGTCCTGATGAACTGTACGTTTTTCTGAGCTTAAACACATGGGTTTCATTCCTTTTACAATGTTGGGATAAAATTAAAAGAGCAGGCATTCATATCCATCCAGAGACTTCTCTTTTGAGAATAATGACTCTTTGGACTTGAATTAGACCTTTGTAGAGAACCACAAAGTCAGCCAGACCCATTCACTGTTTAATGCATTGGACATTAGAACTTTTGCATCTTATTTTTGTAGTGTTTATTCTAATCCAAGAGGCTAATATACATAGTGAGAAAACACTGACTATTATATGGGTTATTCTGTGTAGAATGAGGACCTGACTTTTACTTACAGAGCCTTAAGGACATACTTAGTTATAAAAAGCCTGTCTCATTGTCATCTTGCCTTGCCAGTTGTTGTCAGCTGATATATAAAGATGTTCTGGGCTAGCCAGTTAGAGAGCTCCTGTCTGCGTTCATCGCGTAGCTAATCTTCCCATACAATTGGATTTGGGTGGGCAGGAGGGGCGAGCCAGGTGATTGAGTGCACAGGGAAGTGTGGTCTGGATTCCAGAACCACTTGAAGGTTTCTACACCACGGCAAGATGGCAGCTTTTGAACGGATTTTACTGTAGGTTCAGGGTTTTCAGAGTTTGGATAAAGCTTCCTCTTCCTTCAAGTTCTTTCTCTCAGAACTTAAATATAGGATAACACAAGTATTTACATGAAATCTCTATTGGATAAAGCTTCCTCTTCCTTCAAATTCTTTCTCTCAGAACTTAAATATAGGATAACACAGGTATTTACATGAAATCTCTATATTTGCTGATATATTTTCGTATGCTCATGAAGAATTGAAATCTATGTGTAAAATCCAAATAACTCACTTTAGCTTCATTTCATTTTAAAACTGCCAAAAGATAGTAATTTGATTGAGTTTTATGTCATCCTCTCCACACCCACATTTATACAGAAAACATAACTGGCATCAAACTGATCATATTTGGAGTACCATATTGTCAGTTAACAATTTTTCCATTTTTGTCCCTGCAGATTTGCCGTGATGGCTTGTTGTTGGGCCTTAGATCCGGAGGAGAGGCCCAAGTTCCAGCAGCTGGTACAGTGTCTCACAGAGTTCCATGCAGCCCTTGGGGCCTATGTGTGACACTCCTCTGACAGTCCCACAGCATCCAGGCGGAAGGTGCCTGTCAGGGCTCGCTGGGAGCCGGTCACGGACGCTTCATCCATGACACAATGCCAGCAGGAGCACATTTGTCTTCCAGAACACTGTGCCTTAGGAATGCTTTAGAATCGGAACTTTTTAAGACACACTTAATAATGTGGAATATTTTCTAGGTATCAGTTTTATTAGGTTGAACTGAAAAAGTTTTTGTAAATTTTGGGGCCAAAATTTTTTAAAGCAAAGTTCTTTGGACTAGGGGTACATTCTTACAAAATAAATAAACAGTTTTTTAAAATTGTTTAAACACAGATATTTGGAATAGCTATCTTAGTGCCAACTGCTTTTTATTTTTTGACTTCATCAAGGTAATGTAGGTGATTCACCTTTAAAGTTTTTAAAATATTTATCACTAGTCTTGGGAATGGTTTGTCTTCCAGTTGCATTACTCTTTCCTAGGAAAAAGGAAAACAGCATAAAAAGATGTCTGGTTTGTCTTACAGGAAAAGGCGAATATTGGAGGAAGAAAACTTAACGAAAAGTTAGAGTACGAAAAAAGAAATTAAAAAAAAAAACTTATTAGAAACAAACTGCCCTTTCATGGAAAATTGTTTCTTTTTATTTTATTTTTTTAATAAAAGGAGTTCTACTCTTTTATTTTGGGGGAAGTAGGAGCTGAATTTATTGAATCATCTTAAATTTGGCAGAAATTAGCTTTTCCATGAGCTAGAAGAGGGTTTTGGGGGCAGCTGAGTAGTAAACAGTGGTGATTTTATTTATTTTTACTCTCTGGAAAAGGTGATAGTACAATTTCAGAAAGTGAAATCACGTTTCTAAGATTAAGAATCCCTTTTATTGCACCTAGAATAGTGCTATGCACAGAGTAGGTGCTTGAGTTGTTGTGGGTTAAAAAATGTAAACTGGTAAATTTTGTGCTTATCTTCAAGGCTGGCTTAAGTATAAAATTGTTTTTTTAAAACACTTGAAAAATTAAAGGATTTGTTTTATATTATGGCAGTATTGAAAATATTGTTCATCATAAATGAATGGTTGTGTCTGGTAAGTCTTTGAACATGCAACAGCTAGACACCATGTTTTATTTCACGGGTGCTTCACTCAGACTTCTGGTCCCTAACACAATTACAGCTAGCTGTACTCAACCTCCAGGTTCGAATAAAAAGTTGGAATTGTTATTACCAGGAAGTATCACAACATTGAAACTTTTCTCCAGAGCCATTCAATTAGGGGATGTATGTATGTATTGAGTTTGGTTCTACTTGGCCAAAGGCGTGGTTGGACCTCCTGAATAGCCAAGCCTGGACGTGCCTGCTTCACAATATGTAGCAGTTGAGGCATTCGCTGCTCTTAAAGCAGCTTTGTGGATCAACAGTACATCTGGAAAAAAAGAGCTCACACAGTCCATGTTCTGCCACAGCAGGCCACGAGCATGATTTTTCTACATATCATTTATTAATGCTGGTTCTTTGGTTTTGGGAAGTACTCAGCCCCCTGATTGGCTGGTTTTTTAAAAGCTCTTTGAACTGTAAGTTACACATGTTTTTGTTCACAACCTGCAATCTTATAAGGCATTCAACCAACAAATATTGTTTAGCATTAACTATGGTATTATGCACATGGAGTGGTTCGAGTCTGGCATCCCTTCCGACAACAGCCTGTGCATTGTTTTGTGTTCAGGTTAATGCATTGTTTGCATATCACAGTTGTATTATAGCCTCTCCTTTCTTACACCCCTATTATAAGACTTATTTTATTTGTAGAAGCAAAGAGTATTGGGCTATTCCTTCAATATGTATGTATGGAGTGCCCACTATATGTAGATATATAGGAAACAAGACAGATGAGATTCCTCCCTTTTTAGGTCTTATGTTTGGGTTAGGAGAAGCAGATAATGAACATAAGATTTTGGTAAGTGCTATGAAAAAATACAGAGTGGCTTCATAGAGAATAACTTTAGATGTGATATTTAGTCAGGCTCTGAGCAAGTGGCATTTCAGCTGAGATCTGAATGACAAGAAGACAGCTATGAGAAGAGCCAGACAAGGGACATAATTGCAGCAGCCTTAAAGCAGGAACAAGCCGGCCTCTAGGCTCAGCCCTTCCGGTTTATCCTCTAGCTGCTGCTGCTGGAAGAGGAAAACAGAAGCCGGTGTCGCTAGGATGTAGTTAGGGAAGGGAGGGCTCCCGCTAGGCCTGGGAGACACGGAACAGACAACAGGGCCTTGTAAGCCAGGGGATACTTTTATGTTTTATTCTAAATACAATGGAATTTCATTCAAGGATTTTTTTCAGTAAGGGAGTGACATGATCTGATTTGTCATTTAAAAAAGTAATGTCAACTCTTTTATGAAGATTTGATTATAGGGAGGCAAGGATGGAAGTAATGAGAGTTTTAAGAAACTTGCATAGTTTAGGAAAGAAAAGATAGTGGTTTGGGACCAGTTTGGGTGGTGTGGGTGATTGGAAGGGGCACATTGGAGATAAAATTTTTGAAGGTGACAGGATGTGGATCCATGGGATCCTGGAGGCTGGGGTGAATAAGGAAAGCATATAATCAGGGATGACTAGTTGGTTTGGGACTTGATTATCTGGTTGTATGGCCGAACTCTATACTGACATGGAAAAAACTTGAGGAGGAACAGGATTTTGCTTTGGCAGGGGGAATCAGTTATTTGTTGTAGGCTATATTTGAGTTGCCAATTGGTCATCTAAGTGGAGATTTTGAATAGATAATGAGAGTCTGCAGCTCATGGAAGAGGTCTCATTGAACATATAAATATAGGAGTGTAACATACAGACTATTTAAAGCCATGGTATGATGAATTGTTTCAGGAGATGGTGTAGATGGAGAGGAGGTCCTAAGGGTTGAGTTCTAAGCATGCCAATATTTAATGGTCTAGTGAAGGAAGAAGAAATAACAAAAGAAGACTGAGAAGAAGTCACTGCAGATGGAAAAAGCAACAACAAAAACAGGAAAATGAGGTATCTCCCAGGGATGGTAGAAGCCCAGGGAAGAAAGTGTTTCAATATCGAGAAAGAAGCCTCTATAGGATTTGACATTAAAGAGGTGATTGACAAAAGTAGTAGGGTTGGAGCAAGTTGAAGTATGAAGACAGTGTGGGAAACTTGAGATCCTACTGTAGTCAGCACTGTTGAAGTTTCACTGTGAAGGGAAATGGAGCAGTAACTAGAGGAGATCAAAGTTGGGTTTTGGCTTTTTTGGTGGGGGTGGGGGACAGAGAGGAGAGCATGTTTGTTTTCCAGATGAAGATACAGGTACCGGAAAATGTTTCACAATCTAATAGAAACAATCCAGTAGAAGGAGAAAAATCCCTTTGGAGTATGGGACACTCCTCTTGCCATTTGGTCCACAAATGTGAAACACTCGCCGCTCTAAGTCTCCCACCCCACCCAAGTCCCTTTGGTTGTGGTAAAGGTTGTGGTTTCACTGGGGGAAGAAAGGTAAGTGTGAGGGGAGGTAGTGCACAAAAGCTTGAATGGTTCTCTTACATGAAAATCTGCGTCTGTTGAGTTGGCTTCCCTAGAACCTCAGACCCGTCACAGTTGTCTTGCTTGCCGCCATCCTTTGCCCCCTTGCCTCCCTAAATGCTTAACTGGCCTCAGCCCTTAACCGATCCATCCAGCTTCTGCCAGAGTAATGCTTCCTAAAACAGAGCTGCTGTCCCTGTTTAAAACCCTTCAGCAGTCCCCCAAATCCTTCAGGGTAGAGTTCAGAACTCCTAGGTGCACAGTCTTCACTCGTCTCTGCAGTCTCACCTCCTGTTGCTTCACCCACTCACTGCTTCTGCCTGAGCGCTTCATGTGTTCACGTGTCCTTTCCTTTGCATGTGCTGCTGCTCTTAGAATGCCACACTTCACTTGAGATTGCCCCAGTGCCTAGGAGACTCCTCTCACCATACCTTGCCCTGAAGGAGCTTGGCAGCCTTCTTTCCTGGGTTTGCATCCTGACAGAGGTAAGATGGGACCATTTTTTTTTTTTATAACCACTTGGCTGTGCATTCCTTGAAGATAGGAACTTGTGTTTCACTCAGGTCTTGAGTCTTCATTGCTTTATTAGCACTTGACATATGGTAGGGTTAAATATTTAATGAATTGATGAGTACAAATACCTAAATTTACATAAGAGAGCAATTAGAGAGGCTTAAAAGAAAGTCTGTTAACTCTTTTAAAGCATTATCTTATATTTAAAATATTGTGTTCTATCACCAATTAGATATTTATATACAGATTTGAAAAGCCTAAGTTTTATGTACTGTAAACCAATAAGGCATGAAGTAAAAAGGGACAGATTGGCAGGGAAGACCATATGCCGCCCTAGTGGCTTAAGCTATGCCCATCTCTAGCCCCCAACACCCTTTTTACTTTTATTTTCCCTGCTTTTTCTTTGGTCACAGAAATCATTAGCCTGATTGCAAATTCTGCTTCATGTTTCTACAAGGGCAACTTCATTGGGAGTTATACATGAAAATAATTATCCCACATGAAATAATGCATTGACTTTAATGGAAGATTGTTTTCCAGGTGTTATTCTCCCATGCCCCTCATGCACCCCAACTCCATACAATGAAAAGGAGGTGATATAACTTACAGGGCCAAAAAAGAAAAATGTAAACAGTTGCTTGTTAACAGTTTTTGTTCCTGCATTCATTTTTGCCTTTAATACTTCAGGATAACATTGAACTTAATTTTCTGGGACATATGAACATCCTGCGCCGCTTAACCAATGGGGATCCATTCTGAGAAAGGTGTCGTTAGGTGATTTCGTCAGCATGTGAACATCATAGAGTGAACTTACACAAACCTAAGTGGTATAGCCGATGACTGTAATTGAGTGTGCTATCCATCCGTACAACTGGCAGTGCAGTAGGTTGGTTTACACCAGCATCTCCACAACACCACAAACACGTGAGTGATGCATTGTGCTTTGACGATGAGACAACCACTGCATCACTAGACAATAGGAATTTTCCAGCTCCTTTATAATCTCATGGGACCACTGTCATATATGCAGTCCATCATTGACAGAAACATCGTTGTGCCACACATGATTGTGTGTACATTTTATATATAAGTAAACTGAATCTGTGGACCTCTGCTTCCTTTCTGAGAGTAAGGCTAACCAGGCCCAAAGGGCCTGATGGGAGATGTCTCCTAACTCTTTAAAGAAGAGGTTTTTAAAATAAGTTTTAAAATTGATACTTGAAATTATTCCTTTCTGAGAATTTAATAGTATGTCATTTGCTCATACTTGGTGTGTCAGTATTTCAAAACTAAAGCACTTTTTAGTGATTTGTTTTTAGAGAGGGGTGAGCACTTCCTGGTGATTTGTCAAAATTGTGAAGAAACATGTATAGTTTGAAAAAAGTAAAAAGAAAGAAATTAAGGCTGACTCCATGGTGCCTGAATGTTACATTTGGAATCAACTTTATTTTGCATTTTTCTGAGTTTTGGCCCTTTGCTCTCTTGGCTTCAAGAAGAAACACAGGCTAATAATAGATAGACATGCATTATTAGGGATAGCATTTGACTGCATGTGATAGAAAGCCAGCTCTAATCACTTAACCAAATACAGGTTTATTTCCCTCTTATAACAAATCCAAAGAGGGATAAACCAGGGCTGGTGCACTGATCTCAGGATATCATTCCTTACCCCATTTCCTCCATTTTTGCTGCTCTTCCATCTTTAACATGTTTTTGTTCTTAGATATCCCCAGGACCTAGACCTTTACTAGGTAAAAAGATGGGAAAAGAATGGAAGGCAAAAGTTAACTGAGTCCTTTTTCATAAGGAGACTATTGGCTTCCCCATAGCATACTTCCACCAACATCTTACTGCCAAGAACTGTAGCACATGGGCTCTTAGGCATCTTAGGGAAGTAGATTTTATTGGTGTGTGTTTTCCAACAGTTTTATTGAGATACAGTTCAAATATCACCCATTTCAAGTGTTGTATAATTCAATGATTTTTAGTATATTGTGCAACCATTACCACCACCAAATTAATTTTTATCATCCCGGAAAGAAACTCCATGCCCAATAGTAGTTACTCCTGATTCCATTCTCACCCCGAACCCTAGGCAACTACTAACTTACTTTCTACCTCTCTAGATTTACCTATTCTGGACATGTCACATAAATGGAATCACACAGTATGTGACCATTTGTGTCTGGCTTCTTTCACTTAGCATAATGTTTCTGAGGTTCATTCATGTTGTAGGACCTACCACTATTTCATTTATTTTATTGCCAAATAATATTCCATTGTACAGTTATATACTATTCGTCAGTTTATGTATATTTGAGGAAAGTTAGTTTTTAGTTGAGCACATTCTTACCTTGAACAAAATTGGACTTCCATTGGTAAGGAAGTAGGGGTGACTATTGATTGGTAGGCAAGTGTCAGTGTCCGTTTCTGTGCAGAAATGGGGTAATGGACTGGCTCCTGGCCTCCTTTAACATTATATTTAATGCTTCAAGTGTTCTGTCAGATATGAGAGGAAGTGCAGTGATTGTGAAGGCTTAGTGAATAGGGGGAGTGCCCATTCAGCTTATTTTTAGGGTGGTGAGTACTGCCTTTATTTGAGGAGAAAGCCTAGTAGGGATTACTATCTAACCTTTTAGCCTCTAAGTCTGTTGAGAAAACCTACTGTTTCATTGTGGTTGCTGTTACTTTGGCCTCTGGCCCTACTGTTTTCACCAGTCCCTATTCTGCCACAGCTTTATAGATTTGGGTTCACAGGGATATTTATTTTCTCCTCAGTGTTTCTCCTGCAGTATCTCCCGCTAGGTGCCTTTCCTGTAGCTTCATGGTCTAATTGCATATGGCCTTTGGAAGTAAGCCAGACATTGGCTATGTGTTTTCATAAAAATCCTTATTAAAAGAACTTAAACATTTCTTTATTCATTTATTGCTCAATCATGTGAATTTATTGGACTACACATTTTATTTACCTTTATTTAGACAATATTTGCATTTGTATAAGGTTTGTTAATTTTTGTATTAAAATTATTTGGCTTCAGCGTTACTTAATATGCATCTAAAGAACACTTTAGAATTTGCCTATGGAACTCAAGAGAGCAGGATAATCTGGAGACTGGTGGACCTGAGAGAGAATTGGTCCTGGCTCCTGGCTCCAGGAAAGCACCAGAGCTATTTAATACTCTGAAAAAAGTTCCTCCACTCTTGCATTGCTCAGGCCCAGTGGGTTCGACTTGATCTGTATTTTCATCAGGAAGTACAATGTCTTGCTAATCCTATAGTTTTAGTTTTGTGTTGGAATCTCTAGGCAGTGTCCCTCTGGCCTTTGCGCTCTCTCTTGTTTTTTTTTCTTCCGGAGAAAGACCCACAGATGACTTAGCAGAAAGAAGGGCAGCCTTATTTGCCCTGATAGACATTCCTGGTCAGCTAAGCAGACTCTTGTCCTTTGGTAAGTACTCCCTGGGGTTTTTCTTGCCCCTTCTGGGAAGACAGGAAGAGACGGGAGACTGCAGCCTGGCACTGCTGGGCTTCGTGGAAACCTGGGACTGGCTGTGCCGAGAGGGTCTTCCACAGACTCCACCTTCCTCTGGCCACTTGGGACCTCTTCCTATTCTTCAGCATCCCTTTGTCGCCAGCCTCACTGTCTGACTAATGTGTCATGTGCCTCTCTTGAAGGAACCTCATTCCCTTTCGACAGGATGTAACATTTCCAAGTGTATTTAAACAATAAAATTTAAAAGTATCTATAAAGATTTTTTTTCCCCCCACATTCGCCTTAGCATAGCATCACATTTTAGAGCTAAAAGGAGAGTAACCTAACTCTGTTGTTTTACAAGTAAAGAAACTGAATTCAAGGTGAAAAATAGACTCTCATGTTGCTGGTTTTGGGGGAGGTGGGTGTCCTTTCTCAGAAAGTGGAATTAATTTATTGGAAAAGGCACTAATGCTCCAAAAGTGGGTATTTTAATATATAGCTGTTGAATTTGTGAACATGGATTTTATTTAATTTTTTTCCACGTCTGTGGGTAGTTGGGTATTCTTGGAACACAGTGTTCAAGGCAGAGAGTAGCAAGAAAGAAGATTCAGGGGGTAAATGGTAGATGTGTCATGAGGGGCCTAACATTGAGAGATTTAGACTTTGTTCTGTAGTTGATCGAGATTCGGTGGAGGACTTCCATCAGGTAGCAGTATGGTCATATTTGTTTTAGCAATATTAGTGACAGGTGGCCATTGCTGACTATAGAGTAGGCATTGTGCTAGTTACTTTACCGCATGATTTTATTTAATCCTCACATACCTGTTAAGTGGTGTTGTCATCATTTTCATTTTAAAGTTGAGGAAAGGGAGTATGCACCGATAGCACTTAGAGCTGTTACTTTAATCCAGGGAGTCTGAGCAGAGCACAGAGAAGACACCTATCCCATTGGGATACGAGGAGAGCATTGCAGGAGTGGGTGGAGACCCTACTTGGAAGTCTCAATATGTGTAGTGACACAAGAGGTTGGACAGACCTGTGATAAACACCATGAGAGTTTGAAGCCTTTCCTGGGGGGAATTTGCAAGGGAGCTGACCAGGATCTAATGAAAATGGAACTCAGCTGATGTTGGAGATAAGGAATTTATAGTGGTGTTGTCCTGATTGGTTATGGCGTTTTTCTCCATGAATTGGCTACAGGAGAATCTGCTGTAGCAAGGAGTGGATTAAATAAGATAACTGTTTATTTCTGTCTCATATTATAGTCCAAAGGGAGCAGGAAGCCCGGGCTGGTAGAGTGGCTCAGTTTCCAGAACCACTCAGGGTCCGAGGTCCCTTCCATCTTGGTCTGCTGTTCTGTAGACTGCTGATATGGCTGCATGGCCAAAGCTGGGGCTCTGCCACATCAGTGTTCCAGCTCCTGAAAGGGGGTGAGAGAAGTGGAGAGCAAATAATTTCCTTTTACGTAAGAGAGAGAGAAGTTGGGGCCGGCCGAGTGGCGCGGTGGTTGAGAGCTGGCTTGGGAAGCCAGTAGCCCCAGTACGGATCCCACATGTAAGGGCCAGTGACACTGCCCTCAAAAAAAAAAAAAAATTAAAAAAAAAAAAAGAGAGAGAGAAGTTGTACACATCCCTTCTCATATTTCATTGGAGAGAACTTAGGCACCTGGCTGCGAGGAAGTTTGGGAAATGGGTATAGCTGGGCAGCCATGTTCCCAACTAAAACTATTACTATGAAAAAAGAGAATAGATTTGGGGGACCAGCTAGCAGCCTGCCACAGAAGATAAGAATGACTGGGGTTGATGGAGGATTGGAGGTTTTCTGGACAGGTGTGAGGACAGCAGTGCAAGAGAATTTAGGGTGTTGATGAGGTGTAGTTCAGGTGGTCAGCTCTGAGCTCCATCTGGGCAAGGTAGTTAAGCCAGTCTATTGAGGGCCTGGAAGCCTTGAGTCTGGGAGGTTGCAGAGTACATGTGAGACTAAAGGAGAAAATGGTTGGAATAGGAGCTAGTGGTTTGTGGTTAGAGTAGAATCAGGGTTTGGTCTAAAGTTGGCTTAGATGTGGGAGATGACAAGACCTATAGTGGAGCCATAGGCTTGGGAGGTTGACATGGTGAGACACGGGTTTCCAGAGCTGAGGCAGTCACGGAGCATGTTTGGTGTACCTTGCACAGTGGTCAGACTTCTCATCTTAGCACACAGTACCCTTTACCATCTGGCCCCTGGCTCTCTCACCTTCTCCCTTCTTCTCTATTCATCATACTAAATCAATAGTTCATACCCCACTGCCCATCAATCTGGGTAACTCCGCCTCACCTATAAAAACCACCTCATGTGTCATCTCTCCCCAGAGGCTGTCCTTGATCCCTAGCGTCTTAAAGTCCCCCTCTTTGTTTTTGTTTGGCTACCAGCCGTCTTCTGCATATTTATAGTTTGTCACTTAACCTTACATATGACCACTTTCTAACCCACTGTGTATGCAATACATTAGCTGCTACTAACTGGAAATCTGCTTATTTTCTTTGTTTATTTTTGTATCAGATGTTCAAGATGGACAATTTCATTGGCCCAGCTCATCTCATCTTTTCACACCAGATCATAGGTCACCTGTATGTTAGCTACCATCCACTGGTCAGCCATGTGCGGGAAAACAGGATGGGCAGATCAGGGAACTAGGCCAGCTGCTTGCCGAGGCTGTGACCTGTGGGTGCGGAGGCATAGGAAGGAATACAGCCCCATCATTGCTTTATCTCCCTGCCAGGCCTTGAGTATGGTGGTGGCGGGGGGCCGTTTGTAGGGAGATACAGGTGGCTGTTGTTTCTCCTCACCACTCAGGAGCAATAAGTTTATACTGTATTGGAAGGCTTTAACCAGAAGGTTGAGGATTTGGTCATTGATCTGTTCATTCAACTAAAATAACAGAAACTCTGCCAGACCCTGGGAATGGAGAAAGCAAGGAGGCCATTCCTGTTTTCACAACCTGAACCCTCGGGGAGGGCATCTCCAGAGACATGGGGTGATCCCTGGAGGAGCAGTGCCCCCTGCTTTACAGGGGAATAGTTTAAGCCAGTGCCCATGAGTGGCCATCACTTCTGTCCTTGAGTTCGGTTTCCTGATTGGCCCCACTGGTGTGATGAGAGACTGCCTCTGTGAATCCCAAGGCCCCCGAGCCCTCGCCTCTGTAAACCCAGTGCCCCAGACCACCCGGGCCCAGGGTATATGATGCAGCTTTGCACACCCCCTGACGTCGGGCCTCATGCTGACAGTACGGAAACCACTTGTAGCATCAGCTGGAATCAGTTAGCCTGCCTTCCTCCATTTCCCCCCTCCCTATTCTTATTAAAACTTGCACTTACAAATTCAGCCCGTTTTTTCTATCCAAGAATCTATTTCTTGGAAAACAAATACCCCATGCTCCAGGGGTAAAAACAAAAACTGCCCATCTTGTGTCACATTAGGTCAAGGGGGATTTCTCAGGGTGGTGAGGAGTCTGACCTCATGGTGGCACCCAGGGCAGGAGCTGGTAGAAGTGGAGCACAGGCCTGAGGTGGTCCCACAGGGTGGGGCCTCCCACAGCCTCCCCAGAATTGGCTCAGGGCCAAAGGGAGCCCCTGCAGAGGTTGGGCATGAGAAGCGGCCCCTGTGCTCCTACCGGGTCCTCCAAGGCCCTGCCCACCCCTCAGGAAAACAGACATCTGTGCTCCTCCCTGGGGCTTCCCAGGCGTGGGGAAAAACACCCTGGGCTGTCACTCACCTACTACACTTCTTACTTGGAAGGCTGCCGTTCACATGACAATTTTCAGTGCCACTCAGTATGAGAGCAGCCCTGGTCCCTCTCTCACCCCCATACTCAATGCACTGTTTTAGAATGTGTCGCAGCCCCTACTTCTCTTCACCCCATCACCATCCCTCTGGTTCAGCCCTTCATCACTCTTGCCTGGGCAACTAGAACCTCTTCCCAATGGGCTGCCTCCCAGCCTCCCCACTCCAGCCCACTCTCACAGCTGTATGAGCCATCCTGTGATGGGATCCTCCTGATTGGGGGCCTGTATGTGTCATCACAGTGGACAAGTGTGGTGCAGTTTGACTCTCCAGCACAGCCGGATACCCTGTAAGCCTGGGCAGGACTTCCAGAAGGAATTGCACACAAAGCATCACCTCCTGACTGGAAGCTGTGGGGAGGAAGCCCCAGGAAACAAACCAAGGTCAGGGTGGTTCTACTAGACAGACAGACTTCCTGGGCTCTCAGAGAAGCCTTCTCAGCTCCCTCCCGGCCAGCACCGCTTCCCTTCCCACCCTGGATCCCCTAGGCCTTGTTCTGTTTGTGGTCTTTGTTCCCTATGATGTTTCCCAGTTTTGGTGGTTTCCTCCTCTGTCCATGCTGCAGACCCAGCATGACTTCACTCCCCATTCAGCGTTTCCTCTGCCTGGTGCCATCACACTGCCTGGAAGAGCTGAGGGCTCCACCACTCCTGATGCATCTCTTGGTTTGCTCGGGGTGTCAGCACCCCTTAACCTGGGACCACTGTTCTTACTTTTGGAGGCAGCTCCCTTCACAGGTCCTTAGAGCCCTTCCAGGGCTGCCAGACTCAGTGGACTTTTTCTCAGCCCTCATCCTGCTGACCCTGCCAACCATATCACACTTACGGTGCTGGGCCTTTTCCCCCGCTTACCTTCTACACAGGCTTCCGACTCTCTCCTATTCCCCCTAAGGTTCCCACCCCAGTCTTCTCTCTCCATCTTGTCCCTCAGTGATTCCATCTATGCCCAGATAACTCTTCTGTGCCCCGCACCCCCACACCTGGGTCTCTGATCCAGGCCTTTTTGAATGTCTTTGGACATCCCCACCTGGATGTCACACAGCTCCCTCAACTCCAACACACAACACAAAGCATCCTCCCCCTTCTTGGTCCTCCGTCAGGGTCTCTCCAGGGAGCCACCTCCACTCCCATTGCTCTTACTGAGTCATCCAGGGGCAGAATTCTGGGTCTCTGCAAAGCCCTTCCAGCCCCCATCACCCTGAGAATGTCTCTAGGGTCCATCGGACCAGCCTCTTCTGTCCCCCTGCTCCCTCCCCAGTCTTTGGCAATAACATCCGGTTTGGGCCATTTGACCCCATTTTCTTCCCTATGCTGCCCTGGCTACCAGAGTTACCTTTTTCCTTTTTTTTTTTTTTTTTGTTTGTTTTTAAATCAAGCATTCATTTTAAGCTTTCTGAAAAATTATGAGAAATATTTTTCCTTCAACTAGTTTGGATACATAAAATCATGTGAATGTCGAAGACATTTTTTTTCCCCTTGGTGTTACGTTGTAAGCTCCAAGCACAGAAGGGCCCCTCCACCCCCTCCTGTGCAACGTGTAGCACTTAGAGTTTATTAAATATATGATTTCTTGGAGCAAAGAGTAATTTTACTAGTCAAATGTAATCTTCCCACTGAAAACTATACACGTACAGAATTCATTATGCCAAGGGTTCCTGCTGGCAGAAAAAAAAAAAATCTAAATATATTCAAAAGGCTTAGGGAAAGGTATGCCAGAGATGTTTTCTAAGACACTCCTGAAAGAAACACAGACAGACAGACGGACACGGAAGAACTTAATCCTTAATATTGATCTACAGGGCAAGATGGCCATATGCAGGGAATTTTTTTTACATGAACTTTACTGTCCCATAGCTGTGTCCCCATGATATTGAACAGTGCCTGACTCATCTGTTCATGTATTCGCTCAACTTACATTTATGAACATACACAATCCAGCTAGAGTTTCTGGAGTTGCTTTTCTAGTAGTGGTAACAACTTCAGCCCAGTGCCTGACCTCTGGACCCAGACCTGGACCACAAGGCGCCTACTGGGGTTGGGCTGCCGCCTGTGGCCGTGAGCCACTAAGGAAATGATCCATGACCTGGACATCACCAACTCCTTGCTCTAATTCACCAGCACAAACACCACCTAGAATGTCATTCTGAAGAGTTGACACTGTTGGCTGACCTACCATGAAAGGGAGGCCCTGGCAACTGCTGTGGTGACTTCATAACAAATGGCCTTCCCTCCTTCCTGTTCCAGGAACTAGGTTCCTTTATTTATTTAAAAATATATGCGTTGCGGGCCCGCTGAGTGGTGCGGTGGTTAAGAGCTGGCTTGGGATGCCAGCAGCCCCGGTTCAGATCCCACATATGAGGGCCAGTGACAGTGCCCTCTAAAAAACAAATAAAAATATAAAATGTATGCGTTGAAATTAATGCACAGTACCTTTGTTACAAATACACTTTCTCATCTAAGCACAAGGTACCAGAAAGTAGCTTTGAAATTGTTTCTGAAGGTCTAAGGAAAATATGTATTTTATAACACATGTACTTGCTACAGTAAGCATTTGATTAACTTCCTGTTGTCTGGGAGAAAATGCCAAGCTATGGGTATATGACTAGAGTTTATTTTCGGGTTAATTAAACCTAACAATAAGAGGGAGGAAAAAAAATATTTTGAAGGATAGTTTTGCCTCTTCCTGTTCCACCTTCCATGTCTCTTAACCTCTCTTTCACAGTTTTCCTCATTTTAACTTTCTGTACTGCATTCTGTTTAACCCACCTTCTGATTCACCCATTCTTTTTTTTTTTTTCAGTTATGGCTCCTCCCACTTTTTAATTGATTTGGGCTGTAAAGTTTAATGGCTGTGTTTTTCATTTCTAAATTCTTTCTTGTAAAAATATATCTATATCTATATCTATATATGTAATTGCAATGATTTTCATTGCATTTTTGTTTCTTTAATCTTTGTACACATGCCTTTTAAATAATCTAGATCTGTTCATTCCATTTCTTGAAGTTCTTAGAAGTCTAAAGCTGCTTAGGCTTTTGCTGACTCATTCATGGCCATTTCTCTTCTAATGTGGTCTGTAAGTTTGGATTGTGACGTCATGTTCTGTGTGGCCTTCTTTGTCAAAATCCAGTGGGACAGTAAAACATGAACAAGAAATAATAGGGGAGGAACAAAGTTGTAATTATTTACAGATGATTTCAATATGTACCTAGAAAGTAAAGGAGTTTCAACTGGCAAGCTAATAAAACTGTTAGACATATGATTAGAACTAATAACAAAAAAGCAAAAACAAAATACAAAGGGAAGAGACCAGGTAAAGAATAACTTACCAGAATTACTAGCCTTCCAATAAACCAATAATAACCAATCAGGGTAGTTTTTTAAAGGATCCTATAAAAATAGCTTTAAAAACAACTATATAATACCTTTTAGAATAAACAGGTCAACAAATGTGCAAAACTTATATGAAGGCATACCAAACATTATTGAACTTTATAAATGGAGATGTCAAACATGCTTCTGAATACAAAGATCCAAAATTACAAACATGTCACCTCTTCCCAAATTAGCTACTATTAACACTCAATGCAGTTATAAATGAAAGTTTTTAAAATGAACTTGGTGTGGGTACTTCCAGTTTCCGGTTCCACATGTAAGAAGCTTGGAAGTTATACTCCATCCTAACAACCTGTAAAATCTGTGCAGACTGAAAAACAACTTTTCTTGGATTGTTAAGAGACATGAAGACACAGGGCAAACCATTGCCTGCAAGATTGGAGAGACATGCAAATACAAGGAGTCTTGGCTTACCAGAGCAGACACTTATGAGCAGGAACTGCCATGGGAACCAGGGTAAGGAATCCTGAACCATAATTGACAAATTTCTAGAGGCTTAATGTGGACAAGTATGAGAGTTAAAAACTCCGGGGCACACAGTCATAGGAAGGCCCCCACAATTTTGGGAGTTTTACCTCCAGGAGCTTGGCCAGGTTCTCACAATAAATATCAGAAAAGAATCCCTTCATGTCTCCAGCAAAAAGAGGGTAAAGGAACCACTTTGAAATTCAGCAGAGCACTCTGTTCTATAGGCCTGCCTTCAGGGGAACTTAGTTGACCTAACTGACCTGGGGAACCAAAATACCCAACTCCAGTTAGCTCTACCTTTCCACACAAGAGAAAGGAAATTCCCAACTCTAAGCCCTCTAGCCATCCTATACACCTAAGAGGGGAGGAAATAAAAAACTGAGAAACATTTGTGAAGTTCACATTCCAGAAGCATGGGCTTAATAAGAAACCTAATTATAGGACTATAAAATGTTTCCCCCACCACACCTTGCCATCACATTATTAAATGCCTGTTTATATAGCAATTCCTTTCACTCCGTATGTCATGTCTAGCAAGAAAAAAAAAATTACAAGGCATACTAAAAGAAAAAACAATTTGAAGAGACAGAGCAAGCATCAGAACCAGACATGGGAGAGAGAATGGAATTATCAGACTAGGATTTTAAAACAATTATGATTAGCATGCTATGATCCCCAGTGGATAAAATAGACAGTGTGTAAGAACAGATGGCAGTGTAAGCAGAGGAAGAAATGCTAGAGCTCAAAAACACTTAGAAATTAATTCCTTTGCTAGGCTTATTAGACTGGACACAGCTGACGAAAATCTGAGCTTGAGGACATCTCAATAGAAACCTCCCAAACTGAAAGCTAAAAGAAAAAAACCGAAAAAAATACCCAAGGACTGTGGGACAACTACAAAAGGTGTAACATATATGAAATGGGAATACCAACAAAAGAAAGAAAGGAATGGAAGAAATACTTGAAACAATAATGACTGAAAATTTCCCCAAATTAATGTCAGACACCAAACTACAGGTTTAGGAAGCTCAGACATCATCAAGCAGGATAAATACTCCACCCCCAAAAAAACCAACCAACAAACAAAACCTCCTAGACTTCGGTATATCAATTTCAAACCACAGAAAACTAAAGACAAAAAAATCCTCAAAGAAGCCAGAGTTAAAAACATCTTAGCTACCTAGGAACAAAGAATTACATCTGACCTTTTCTCAAAAAGCTTGCAAACAAGAAGAGAGTGGAATGAAATTAAAGTGTTGAGAGAGAAAACAAAACAAAACAAAAAACCCCACCAGCCTAGAATTCTTTACCCTGTAAAATTATCCTTCAAAAGTGGAAAAGAAATAAAGATAGACAAAAATTGAGGGAAATTGTTGCCAGTAGACCTGCCTTGCAATAAATGTTTAAAAAAGTTCTTTAGAGAAGAGGAAAATAATATAGGTCAGGAACTCAGAGCTACATAAAGGAATAAGTCAACATAAAATAAACGTGGCAAACTTATTCTAAAATTCATCTGGAAGAGTAAATGTGCAAGAATTGCCAACAATATTTTGAAAAAGATAGGTGATAGTGATGGTAATAGTGATAATGGTGGGGACTTACTAAGGATTTGAAAAATATATAACAGAGCAGAATACATACACCAGAAATGGACACATTTACATGTGA
This sequence comes from Aselliscus stoliczkanus, assembly GCA_033961575.1. Classification (NCBI taxonomy): domain Eukaryota; kingdom Metazoa; phylum Chordata; class Mammalia; order Chiroptera; family Hipposideridae; genus Aselliscus; species Aselliscus stoliczkanus. Next base: position 101,270,089 of record CM066735.1, on the reverse strand, counting down.
AAATGGGGAAATTATTTAAATGAGATTTTCTAAAATGGAAGAAACCCTAGTCAAATTTTGATGTCGAAAAATTATTTGGAGAAAAATAAAGCTAAGAAGTTATCTTACAACTTTCTCAAAAATTAATATTTACCTTATGCTACAAAATGTTTTTTATTCACTAAGAGATAATAGGGGTTACATATAATAGACAAATTAATTTTCAGACTGTACAAGACACCACAGATCAATAAGTAAAACAATCTGATAGATTAAAAAAAAAGAAACAAGACAAAGGATATGAACGGAAAATTTACAGAAGAGAACATACAAATGGTCAACAAACATAAGAAAGGTCATCCCACCTGAAGTTAGGAAGATGCAGTGAAATGCAGCAAGAAGGATCTCTTTGAAACTATCAGTAAGAGGCAGGTGAAGTGTGAACACTATGTAGTAATTAAATCTGGAGGAACTGACTTGGGAGAAATTCCCGTTTGTTAAATACAAAAACTAAGTTTCAAAACACTACAATATGAACTTTATGGGAAAAAAGTTCATATTCAAACAAGATTCTACAGGTATAGAGAAAAGTCTAGAAGGATACACATGTCAAACACAAAAGCTGTGACAAGAATAATAATGGTTACAGAGTGTTTAATTTGTGCTATGAGATGTTACAGATTCTTTACATGTACTAGCTCTAACTTGCCCAGAATTCCGAGGGGATAAAACTGAGTTCAGGGACATTTTCTGAAATTATGTGTGTGATTGTGTATTCCCCATAAGTCTCTGTGCTCCCTTTCTATAATTCTTCCTCAGTTGATTCTCTAGGTCTTGCCATTTTTCTTTCATGTTTTTCACCTCTTTGTCTTTTTGTCCTATGTTTTAGATCAGTGGTTCTCAAACTTGAGAGACATACCAATCTCCTGGAATGTTTTTTTGTTTTTGTTTTTGTTTTTTTTGAGGGCAGTGTCACTGGCCCTCGTATGTGGGACCGAACCGGGGCCGCTGGCTTCCCAACCCAGCACTTAACCACTGCACCACTCGGCCGGCCCTTCTCCTGGAATGTTTTTGAAAACACAAATTATTGGTGAGCCCTGCTCCCAGTTTCTGATTTAGTAAATTGGACTGGCACCCAGAAATGTTCATGTTAAAAAGTTCTCAGATGATGCTGATGCTTCTGGTTGGGGCTCACATTTTGAGACCACTGTCCTCAGGTATTTCTTTAATTTCTTTGCATTTTTTAGTTTGACAATTACATTTTTAATTTCCAAGAACATTTTATTGTTTCCTATTTTCTCTTTTTCAGTGATACTTTTTCCTTTGTCTGTGGAAGAAAAACCTAGAATTTCACTGCAGATACTAAGATTTTTTAAAAGTTATTTCCTGTTTCCCAAATTCATCTCTCCTAAGTTTATTGTTCTGTTTATCTTGGTTCCTTTTTGTAGACAGTTTTACTCAAAGATCTTGGGATCATTGGCTATCCATTTATATCCAGGAGTGAAGGATTTCTGGTTTACTCTAGGTGGCTGGTATTGGTCTTCTCTACCATTGTGTGGGTCTGTTTCTTCAATAGCCCTCTCCATGTAGGAGGCATGGGCAGGATTGACTGGCAGTCCATGACCACCAGGATTCTATTTAGAACCATGGCCAGAACACACACCCTCTGGATAAAATGGGGAAGTCTTTTCTTGGAATGCCAACACACACCAGAAGCCCCATCCTCCACCAGAGATCCTGTTCAATTTTTTTCAGAGGACACCCTCTGGTTCGACCTAAGGTGGACACCATCTTGGCCTATTGTTCTGCCTGCTCAAGAGAAGCAGCGTAGGGTGGATGTGCTCTTGGACAACTATTTCCAGATAGACCAAGGACTCACCCTGCTTTCTCCTCCCCATTGGCTCCTGCCCTGTGTACCTGTATGTTCTGACCACAAAGTCTTCCCAGACCCCCTCCTCTGTGGCTGCCTCCTCGGCTCTGTTTTGCTCATCAGGATTGTTCCATCTGATTTTCTTCCACTAGTGACTCCCTCTTCCATGCTTAGTGCTTTCGTTTTTATTTCCCTTTGCCATTTTCTATGAGTGTAATCAATATTAATATGGGACTTTTCCTGTCCTATTTAGTTGGACAGAATTACCAATGTGATAGATTCCAAGCAAGTCTGAGGGATCAAAGACTTTTCTGTCACCATCCATGTTCAATATTACTACCGCCGCCACCGAGCCACCCTCACTGGCCACCACACCTGTAACATGACCTCTCCCCCACCATCTTTGTCATCATCAACATTATCCATTATCGCTATTATCCTTTATGATTTCTACCCCTCCCATCATCCTCACCAATCATCACCATCACGATTAGCACCATCACCATGTCAGTATCATTCATTGAGTGCTCTACATCCTGTGCTGTGGGACGCCCTTTCCAACCAATGCCTCAGCTGGCTTTTCTCTGCTGCCTTGCCGTTTTAGAATTCTCTGCCTCCTATTGGCCCTTGCCCCTGCCAGAAAACCCACATTTGTCTCATGCTTCCCAAAATAGGAAACCTTATGTCCCAGCACCCCCACCCCTTTTAGGAAGAGATAAGAATGTCCAAGTGTACGACACTGCTTATTTGATTGGATTAAAATGCAAAATAACTGGTTCCATTGGTTTCTTTACAGATTTCTTTTCCAAAAAATTGTTGGCATACATAAAAAAACCATAGGCTTTTTTATATTTTAGAACCATAAGCTCTTATTATATTTTAATTAGCAACCGTCATTAATGTATCACATGTTTTGAGCAAGAGTCTTGTCCAGAGAATAAATTGGTTTTAACCAGTTAATAAAAGGCTACCTTGCCCTACCTGCCAACCCCTGTGAAAGGTCCATCTTACTGCTTGGGTCAAAGAAGGAGGGAAACTTTTCCTGTTCTCATATCAGGGGAACTTCCACACACTTCAGGAAGGTTGACTCGAGGGCCCTGTAGAGAACATGTGGGAAGGAATTTCAGGACTCTTCACCTTAGCTTTCAGATGTTTCCAGGAACTGGGCCGGTTTCTTGAAGTGCTGTTTACCTTTGAATTTACGTTCATGTGGCTCTCTGTCATTCAGTAGACTGGCTGTAAGCCAGAGTTATTACAGCATGGCCTTGATATTTCCCGTCATAGGTTATCACTGTTATTTGTTTAGTATGTCTTCTGTTCTGCAATTTGATCTTTTCATATTCTACTATGCGTTGGTGACCTTTCTATCTGACAGGTCTTGTGAAACTTTTCCATTTTAACCCGTCAGGTGGGAGCATCGTGGTGTCTCATTATGGTGATTACTAATGAGGTTGAACACCTTTGTGTCTCTTTATAGCTCATTTGAGTAGCCTCTTTTATTTTTTTATTTTTTTTAACTTATTTATTTATATATTTTTTTAATTAGCTTCAGGTGTACAACAAAGTGCAATAGTTATACTTTTTACCCCTCAAAGTGACAACCCCCTCCCCCAATTCTCCACCCCACTCCTCCCCCCATATCATACTATCTATTCCTTTGACTCCCTTCCACCGTATAATCGACATCCTGTGACTATCTATATATTCAATTACAGTTTGAGTAGCCTCTTTTAAATACCTGTTCACCCCTTTCGCTCATTTTTCTGTTTGTCTTCCTTTTTCTTCATGAGTCGCAGGAATTCTTTAGCTATAAGATATACAGCCTTTTGTCAGTTACATATATTGCAAATATTTTCTCTCACTCTACTTGCCTTTTCACTGCTTTGATGGCACTTTTAGGTGAACAATTTTTTTTTTCCTTAATGTAGCCAAATTTACCAATCTTTGCCTTTGGGGTAGTGGTTTTTATGCCTTATTTTAAAAGAAAATATTCTGCAGTTAGAAGAAATTCTCCTATATTGTCTTCTAAAATCTTTATTGTTTTCCATTCACATTTTGGTCCATAGTCCACCTGGGATTGACTTGTGTGTGTGGTTTGATATAGGAGTTAAGTTTCATTTGTATTTCCTATGGGTATTTTTTAATTAAAACTATTTTTATTGAGTAACTATGACACAAAACATCATGTAAGTTTAAGGAACATAGTGTATTGTATGGGTATTTTATAGTTCCAGAATATTTATGAAAAGGGCCGCTCGTTCTCAGGGCTATCGTATTGAACCTCATCTATTTTATGTGTTTATGGGCTCTGTATTCACATTATCTGTACTGTAATTGCTCTGTAGTGTCTTCATATCTGATAGGGCAAGTTTTTCCATTTTGTATTTCTTTAAGCAGTCTTAGTGCTTATCCCGTTGTATTTCTGTATATATTTTAGAATCTGTCAAATGCTATTTTTAAACAAGCATTACAATAAAACCTAGTGTATATTTTGATTAGGAATACAGGACTCTGGAGATTGAATTAGAGAGAATGAACATCTTTTTACTTCACATGTTTCTCCTCTTCCTTTCTGTCTTTTTCTGGTATTCCCATTACACATAGGTTACACCCTTTGTAATTGTGCCACAATTCGTGAAATAGTCTGATTCTTTTTTCTCTTTGCTCTTCAGTTTAGGAAGTTTCTATTAGTGTATTTTGAAGCTCACTGATTTCTTTCCTTGGTCATGTCCAGTGTACTAATGAACCAATCAAAAACATTCTTCATTTCTGTTAGTATTTTTGATATCTAGCATTTCCTTTTGATTACATCTTAGAGTTTCCATCTCTCAGCTACCATTATCCATCTGTTCTTACATGTTGTCCTTTCCCCCCCCATTAGTTCCCTCAGCAAATTAATCATAGTTATATTAGATTCTCAGTCTGATCATTCCAAAAACTGCCATATCTGAGTCTAGTTTTGATGCTTTCTTTGTCTTTGCAGACTGTTTTTTGCCTTTTAGCATGCTCGGAATTTTGTTGAAAGCTGAACATAAATGTATAAAAGGAACTGATAGGGCATTAGTGTGAAGTTTTATGTTTATCTGGCTAGGAGTTAGCTATTTACTGCTTGTTGTAGTTGTGATGGCAGGCTAAAATTTCCTCTAGTATTACTGGTTTTGTCTCCCCTTTGTCTTTGGGTTTCCCTAGAGACTCCTTCTTAAATAGGATCTGAGGCTTCCAGTCTTTTAGCGTGATCCTCTGTGATTGTACAGGAGTTCTGTTGATGTGATAGTAAGCCATGGGTTTGGGAGAGGGGAACCACTCTAGTCTTATGATTAGGCCTGTCGTCTAGTAGGCCTGTGTCCCCTGAACTTCCAAGTGCTTCTCAGGCCCCTCACCCCTTAACTGAGACAGGAAGTCTAGAGGGAACTGGAGTTGGATATTTCCCTTTCCCCAGGTTGGTTAGGCTTTGGTAAAACACAAGTCAGTTAGGCTCTAATAAAATAATTTGCCTTGAGATCATGCCATGTTAAGAACAGAGAGCTCTGGGCATATTCCAAAATGATTACTTTTCCCCTCCTCTGCCGGAAGAACAGAGAGACCCTTCTCCAGTCTTCACAGTGAAAACCTGGTGGGTTCCTGGGGGTACAATTCATAAAAGTGTGGGGGATCCCCAAGACTGCCCCCTCTGGAATTTTTAACTCTTAAAATTGTCTATGCTGAGGGCCCAGCAATTCGTCAATTTTGTTTAAGTGTTCCTACCAGTACTGGCTCCTGCTGGGAGAGGGCATCTGCTGCTGGTAAGCTCTGATTCTCTGTATCCATCTATTTCCCCAGTTTTCAGGGCAGCCATTTGCCCTATGGTCTGGGTTCTCTGTGGATCTAAGAGTTGTGGATTTCAGTTTCTTCTGCTTTTTTCTTGTGTGATGACTTCTAAACTCTCTGTATACCAAACCAGCAACTAGAAGTCCAACCTTTTTTTTCTTTTTTTTTTTTTGAGGGCAGTGTCATGCCCTCATATGTGGGACCCAAACCAGAACCGCTGGCTTCCCAAACCAGCGCTTAACCACCACGCCACTCAGCCGGCCCAAAGTCCAACCTTTTAATATGAGTTTCTGAGCCAGTGATCACAACATTTCTTTTAGGTCTTCTGATTTTCTCTTAAAGTTTTATCATTTTCTTAGAAAAGTCTTGCAAATATTCTTAAATTTGTATCTAAGTACTTGATATTTGTTTACATTATGCATCTTCTTTTAAAATTTAATTTTCTAACTATTGCTGGTACATAAAAATAGACTTTTTAATGGCTTTATTGAGATATTTGCATAACATAATATTCATCTGTTTAAGTAATGAATATTATAATAATTCAGTGATTTTGGTATAGTTACATAGTTCTGCAACCATCATCAACCTAATTTTACAACATTTTCATAGTCCCAAAAAGAAATGTTATACCCATTAGCAGTCATTCCCCATTTTGCATAAATGGGATAATATCATATGTAACTGTCTTTTACTTAGCATAATGTTTTCAAGGTTCACGTTGTAGCATGTGTCAATCAGTACTTCATTCACTTTTATAGCTAAACAATGTTTCATTGCATGGATATGCCATATTCTGTTTATCCAGTTATATTTTTTTGTTTTTGAGGGCAGTGTCACTGGCCCTCATATGTGGGACCGAACCGGGCCGCTGGCTTCCCAAGCCAGCGCTTAACCACCGCACCACTCGGCCGGCCCATATCCAGTCATATTTGATGGACATTTGGATTATTTGCACTTTGGGATATTATGAATAATGCTGCTATAAGCCTTCCTGTACAAGTTTTTTGTGCATTTTATTTCTCTTGGGTAGATACTTAGGAGTGGAATTGCTGGGTCATGTGGTAATTATTCATTTAGCATTTTGGAGAACTTCCAAACTGTTCATCAAAGTGGCTGCCCCATTTTACATTCCTACCAACAGTGTTTCAGTTTCTTTACATCCTTGTCAACACCTGTTATTGTCTGTCTTTTTGATCATAGCCTATTAGTGGGTATGTAGTGGTATCTCATTGTAGTTTTGATTTGCATTTCCTAAATGGCTAATGATGTTGAGCATCTTTTTCATGTGCTTATTGACCATTTGCATCTTTTTTCAAGAGATGTCTCTTCAAATTCTTTACCCATTTTTAATTTGGGTTATACCGTCTTTTTATTATGTCTTTTAAGAGGTTTTTAAAAATATATTCTGAATACTAAACTCATATCAGATATATGATTTGCAAATATTTTCTATAGCCTGTGGGTTGCCTTTTCACTTTCTTGATAATTTTTTTTGAGGAACAAAAGTTTTTAATTTTGATGAAGTCTTACTTACCAGTCTTCTCTTTTATTGATTGTGCTTTTGTGTTGCATGTAAGGAAACATTGCCTCACCCGTGATAGCAAGGATTTACTCCTATGTTTCCTTCTAAGAATTTCATAGTAAAACTATAAGATTTTTTAATAAAATGGAAGTTATTAATTTTACATCTATGTTCCACTCTGAGTTAATTTTTTTTTTTAAGATTTTTTTTTTTTTTAATTGGGGAATTGAGGGAGGGGAACAGCGTTGGGGAATCCAGGAAGGGGAATAGACAAGTTGCTGTCCTTTTGTTCTTCAGTCCAGTTGTGGAGGACGTTGCTTCACTGGCCCATGTTGGTATCATTTTGCTCTTCCCAGGTGAGACCGATCGGTCGCCGGCCTCTGGACGACAACTCACGGCGGCTCTTAGCAGCTCACGCCGGCTGCCGGACGCTCACAGTAGCTTATGGCAGCCCACTGCACCAGGGGCTGCAGCCTACAACTCACAGCAGCCCAGCTCCAGGTCGAGCTGTTGTTCACCATCTTGGCTGTAGAGGGCAGTGTCACTGGCCCTCATGTGGGATCCAAACCGGGGCCCTGCTGCTCCGAGCTGGCATCCCAAACCAGCTCCTAACCAACATGTCACTCGGCCAGCCTGAGTTAATTTTTTATGTGTGATCTGAGGTCCAAATTGATTCCCTTGCATGTGAATATCCAGTTGTTTCTAAAACTGTGTGTTGAAAAGAATATATTTTCCTCCATTTAATTTTTTTGGCTATTTTGTTGAAAATCAATTGACTATACATCTTAGGACTTATTTCTGGGTTCTCAGTTCTATTCTATTGATCCATATGTCTATCTTTATGCCAGCAGCACACTGTCCTGATTACTATAGTTTTGTAGTAAGTTTTAAAATCAGAAAGTTTGAGTCCTCCGACTTTACTCTTTTTTTTCCCCAAGATTTTTTAGATATTCTGGATCTCTTGTATTTCCACATAAATTTCTAGTTTTCTTTTGTTGTTATCTATTTCCAGCATACTTTCATAGTGCTCACAGAACATGCTCTGTATGTTTTCATTCATTTGACATTTGTTTTATGGCTCTATGGTAAGTTTTTGTAAAAATTTGTACTTGCAAAGATGTGTGTTCACAGTTGTTCAGTGCAAAAGGATGCCCATTAGGCCAAGTTTGTTAATAGCATTGCTTAACTCACCTCAAATATATTGCTGATTTTAGTGTACTTGTTCCATCAGTTACAGATAGAGATATGTTAAAATTAGCTAAGGTAGCTTTCTTTTAGTTAATCGTTGGATGATATATTTCCCTCTTTCTTTTTACTTTAAACCTGTCTGCTTCTTTATAACATATAGCTTGTAAATAAATAGTTGTATTTTGTTTTTAAGTAGTCTGACAGTTGCTAATATGTTTCCATTTAATTCACATCTGTGCACTTATTGTTTGTCTCGGGGACCCATACGTCTTTCTCCTTTCTTTTCTTATTTTTCACGAGGTACATATGTAAAAATTTTTATTTCCCCTCAACTGACTTCTAAGTATACACTCTTTTAACTCTGTTGGTAATTACCCAGGAAATTATAACATAATCTTTGCTGTTAACCAAAGATTAATGTTAGTCAATACCTTTACCCACTTCCTGGACAATGAAATGACCTTCGAACACTTTAATTCTATGTACTCCTTTCCTGTTGTTGTCAAATATAATCTGTTTCACTACATCAGGTTTCTTTAATGAGGATTAGCTCATACATAACTGATAAACAATGATGTCAGTATAACTCAGAAATTCTGCTAGTTTGTGTGATTTTTCTGTAGCATGCCAGTGTTTTGAAGCCATGAGAGGCAAGCTTTCTTAAATATATATATATATTTAAAGCCTAGTGCTATGTGAAGACCTTTAGAAAAGAAAGCTGAAAATTCTGCAGAAGTGCCTAACTTTAGTGCAAAAAGAGGTTGTTTTAGTGGCTTTAAGAACCTCTAACACACTTAATAACTTTAAGCTATCTGAGTAGCTGAAAGTAAAGATGAATAAGCAACAAAGACATTTCCTTCTGGTTTAGAATAATCTTTTGATTAATAAAGAAGTCTGCTCTTAAGTTGTATTTATTTGAATTTTTATTGTTTAAGTTAACAGTTGGAAAATTAACTGTTCTGGTATATAGTTGTGTGAATTTTGATTCAGATTTTGTGTAAACACAACCATAATAAGATCACAGAACAGTTCTTTCCTTTCAGTGCTTTTAAAAAAAAAATTCTTCTTTTATTAGTTTTAAGTGTACAAAACAATGTAATAGTTAGATATTTACACCCCTCACAAAGTGATAACCCCCCCCCCGCCTGCCAACCACCAAGCTGCTACCCCCCTGCCATCTTATATAACTGTTACAATTGACTGTATTCCCCATTTTCCCAACACTTTCAAAGTTCCACTTCCTCAGGCTTTGGTTTCTGATGAGAAATCCATAGTAATTTGACTAATAGAATCTCCATAAGAAATGGTGCTTCATTGTTTTTTTATTCTTCTTTCAAGATTTTTTTCCCTTGTCTTTCATTTTCAGCAGCTTGGTTATGAAGTTGTCTGGCATGGATTTCCTTGATTTTATTACCTTTGGGGTTTACTTAGCTTCCTGAATTTGTAAGTTTATGTCTTTCAACAAATTTGGGAAGTTTTCAGCCTTTTTTCTTCATGTATTTTTTTCTGCATTGTACTCTTTCTTTTCTCCTTCTGTAACTATGATGACACAAATGTGTGACCAGTTGATATTGTCCCACAGGCCTCTTAAGCTCTGTTCATTTTTTTCTTTTTTCCAGTATTCTCTCTGTTGTTCAGATTAGTTCTACTGCTCTGTCTTCAAGCTCTCAACTTTTCCTCTGTCATCTCCATTCTGTTACTGAGTCTATCCAATGAAGTTTTTGTTTCAGTTATTGCATTAGTTATAACATTTCCATGTGGTTCTTCTTTATAGCTTTTATTTCCATGTTGAGGCTTTCTTTCTGTTCATTTCTATTTCATCCTTATTTTATAATATTTATGTCATATTGATTTTGGTATCTATTGACTATCTTTTTTCCATGAAAGTTAAGATTATCCTAGTTTTTGTATGCCAAGTAATTTTGGATTGTGTCATGGCCATTGTGAATATTATGTTATTTATGGGTTCCTGGGTCTTGTTTCAATCCTATGAAAAATTTTATGCTGTTTTTAGAGGTAACCAACTCACTTGGGTTCTGGCTTCAGATTCCAGTCAGCCCTCTGTGGTTCATGGCATTAAATGAGTTCCATTTTCAAATCTTTGCAGTGCTATTCAGATCTGGCCTACATGTATGCCACTCAGTTTTCCTAGGATACAGTGTATCTTTTGGTGTAGTTCTCAAATATTTTGGTATTTCATGCACAGTTTACAGGTGAGCCCTGGAATTCATAAACTTCATGGAGTTGTTTTCCTAAGCTCCTGCTTTTTTGAAATCTTCCCCATACTTTCTGTTTCCCTGTGGCTCCCTATGTTGGTCCTCTGTCTAGGAAACTAAAGCGGGAGCTTTAGTTACCCCACTTTCTACACTGACATTCATGTCATGGGCCAAGTGGCAGCAGGACAGAGGGCAAAATAAAAAAACAATAATGGGGACTTGCCTCACCTTTTGGGGACCTGACATGCTCTGATAAAAGAGTAAGGTTCCCCTCCTTCTACATTTTAGGCTCGTGTACATATGCTTTCCTGGGACTAGCCTATTAATAGCTTTTGCCCATCTTTCCCATGGGTGGCTTGTCTTTTTTGTCTCTTCACTGTGGTTTTGTTATATATTCTGGATAGTATTTGTTTGATATATACTATGCAAATATTTCCTCCCAGTCTATCACTAGTTTGTTCACTTTTCTTTTGGTATAGTCAAATTCAGCAGTTTTTGTTTTTTTTTTCTTTTTGTAGATTTTGCATTTCGTGTCTTAAGAACTCCTTATCTGTATTTATAACCATATTAGCCTAAATTTTCTCCTAATACATTTACAGGTGAATTTATAGTTCAAAAATTCTTTTGCAGTGCTACCTTTTATATACTCAGTTCCTGTACGTGCATAGGTTTCATTTTGTATTCTCTGTTCAGTTTATCTACTGATTCATACCTGAATCAATGAATATTTCGTAGAACTCTCCAGTGAGCGATCTGGTCCTAGACTTTTTTGTGGGGGGAGGTTTTTGATTACTGGTTCAATCTCCTTACTTGTTACCAATCTGCTCAGATTTTCTATTCGTGATTCAGTGGTGATATGTTGTGTATTTCTAGGAATTAATCCATTTCTTCTGGGTTTTTGAGTTCATTGGTATACATTGTTTATAGTCTTCTTTTACAATTATATTTTATTTCTGTGGCATTGTCATAACCCTCTTTCATTTCTAATTTTAGTTATTTGAATATTTTTTAAATTAATCTAGCTAAGATTTTGTGAATTTTATTATTCTTTAAATAAACCAACTCTTAATTTCACTGATTTTAAAAAATGTTTTTTCTGTTCTTTATTTTGCATATCTCCTCAAATCTTTATTAACTTTCTTCTGCTAGCTTTAGGTTTATCTTGTTTTTCTAGTTTCTTTAGGTATTTAATTTGTTGAGAGGACTTCTGGTAAAATGGCACAATAGACAGACGCTATGCTAACTGCCTCCCAGGATCACACCAAAATTACAACCAAATTATACAGCATTCAACTCTGGAGGTCCCCGAATACTGGAGGAACAGAACCACTAAACGAAGAACTTAAAGAGGAAGCCGCGTCGGGTCTGGTAGGACGGGCGGAGATGAGAGAGGGCGAGCCCCGTGAGGGAGGTCCCAGCTGTGGAGAGGCTTCTCCGGTTGGGGGAGAGACCCTCCGGCCACACACCAAGTTCACCAGCCCAGAGCTCCTTTGCCGGGAAGAGGAGTTCTAAGATAGCCGGCAGTAAATTAGTAAGGACTCTCTTTGCTCAGCTCGGTGAGGCTAAGAGCGGCTGGAGAATCAGTGGGGCCGGCGCCCGGGCTTGCTCGCCGGTGAGCACTTACCTGGTTCCTCGTGGAGGGAATGGCTGTGTGAGCCGGGAGACTGCGGGGACAGACTGAACTGAGCACCTTTGGTGCAAAGGCTGGAGGGTTTGGACTGTTGTTCCCGTGGTGTGGAGCCTGCACGCGAGTGGTGTAGGGAGGGCGCCATTTTGTCGAGCTTGGGCCCTCCCACGGAGGATCAGGTCCGAGACCTCATTGGTCTGGTGGAATTGGCGCAGAAGTACGTGTGTGCATGCGCACGCGCGTCTGCGGCCTTGGATCCCCACCCTCTGCCCGGCTTATACTGCGTTGCCAGGGAAACGCAGGGCGGGTGCCCTCCAGCTCCAACAGGCTGCTCACTGAGACCCGGGAGTGCACGAGCCGCCTCAGATCCCCACCCTCTGCTCTGCTTGTGCTGCGTTGCCAGGGAAACGCCTAGTGGGAGTGATCCGGTACCAACAGGCTGCTCACTGAGACGTGGAAGTGCGCGAGCTGCCTCGGGTCCCCGCTCTCCGCACTCCACTTGCAGAGTTGCCAGGCTGGTGATTGGTTGTCGGGCTGCTCGGCCTGATCTGCGAGAGGCTGATTGGGACAGGCGGAGACTGGGAGTTTTCCTGGGAGTGTTGGGCCGTGAGCTGTGTGCCTGCGTGATCCAGCCAGGGCTCTCCTGGTGATCTATCTAATACATCAAAGCAATCCCAGAGCGACAGCCAGAATGGGGAAACAAAGAAACATGTCACAAGTAAAAGATCAGAAGAAACCTCCAGAAATGGAACCAAATGAAACAGAGGGAGCCAACCTTTCAGAGACACAGTTTAGAACACTGATGATAAGAATGTTTAAGGAACTTAGCAAGGACATAAAGGATAGGGAAACCATAAAAAACAACCTGTTAGAACTAAAGAATACAATAACTGAAATGAAGAACACACTCGAAGGAATCACCAGTAGAGTAAGATGAAGCAGAGGAGGGGATCAGCGATTTGGAAGATAAAATAGCAGAACTCACCCAGTTGGCACAGCAAAAAGACCAAAGAATAAAAAACAATGAAAATAGTTTAAGAGCCCTATGGGACAAGGTGATCCAGAAGGAGAACAGAAGAAGCAAGGGGTCGAAAATGTATTTGAAAAAATAATGACTGATAACTTCCCTACCCTGGTGAAGGAAATCAACATACATGCCCAGGAAGTGCAGAGGGTTCCAAACAAGCTGAACCCAAACAGGTCCACACCAAGACGCATCATAGTTAAAATGTCAAAGGTTAACGACAGAGACAGAATCCTAGAGGCTGCAAGAGAAAGACAGCAGGTTACATACAAAGGAACTCCTGTTAGACTAACAGCTGACTTGTCTACAGAAACTCTGCAGGCCAGAAGGGAGTGGCAGGAGATACTCAAAGTGACACAAAACAAAGGCCTACAACCAAGATGGCTCTACCCAGCATGGCTATCACTTAAAATTGAAGGAGAAATAAAGAGCTTCTCAGAAAAGAATAAGCTTAAGGAATTCATTACCACCAAGCCAGCATTGCAAGAAATGTTAAAAGGGCTTTTTTAAACAAAAGAAAGGGGTAAACAAGCTAACCCAGAGAGACCGTTTAAGAAGATTGAAGTCATATCAAGCAGATATAAAGGAAAAACTGATGGTTGCTGGCTGGGAGGGAGTGGGGAAGAGGGAGAGGGGGAAGGTTTTGGACAGTGTATGTGGGACTACAATGTTGCCGCAGGGATATGGGGGCAGTTCTGGGAATGTAATTGACAATGTTGTGAAAAGAATATTACGTTGCGAGAAATAAGTCAGTCGGAGAAGGACAGGTACCATGTGATCTCACTTGTATGTGGAATCTGAATAGCTGAGTGAATGATCAAAGTAAACAGACTCGTAGATGTAGAGGAAAAACTGAGGGTTGCTAGTTGGGAGGGGGGTGGGGATGGGGGGGAAGGGGAAGTGATTAGACAGCATAAATAGACAACTACAATATTGCCACAGGGATATGAAACACAGTTCGGGGAATATAATAATGTTGTAAAAATTTTGTGGCGTGTCAGATAGTCACATGTCTTGTTAGGGAGACCACTTCATGGATGGAGTAGAGGCTTGATCACTGCACTGTACACCTGAAGCTGATGTTGTATAGTATTGTATGCCAACTGCAACTGAATATGTGGATGGTCACGGGATGTGGAGTATACTGTGGAGGGGAATTAGGGGAGTTGTGATGGATATGTATGCTATGGGGGGGGGAGTGGGGTGGCGAACTGGGGGAAGGGGGTTTTTCACTTTGGGGGGTAAAGAGTATAACTATTGCATTGTGTTGTACACCTGAAACTAATAAAAAAATTGGTTAATTTGTTGAATTGATGTCTTCTTTTTTAATGTACTATTTACAGCTATAAACTTCCCTCTTAGCACTATTTTCACTGCATCCCATAAGTTTTGGTATGTTGTGTTTTAATTTTCATTTAACTCAAAGTATTTTCTAATTTCTCTTGTGGCTTCTTCTTTGACCCTTTGGTAATGGAAGAGTATATTGTTTAATTTCCACATATGTTTGAATTTTTCTGCTTCCCTTGTTTTCTTGACTTCCAGTTTCATTTCATTTGTGATCTGAAAAGATACTTTGCCTAATTCAATCTTAAACTCATTAAGACTTGTTTTATGGCCTAACATGTGGCCTGTCATGAAAATTGTTCCATGTGCACTTGGAAACAATGTATCTCCTGTTGTTATTGAGTAGAGTGTTCTGTAGATGTCTGTTAGGTCCAATTGGTCTGTAGTGTTCAAGTTCTCTATTTTATTATTGATCTTCTGCCTCGTTGTTCTATTCGTTCTTTAAAGTAGGGGTAGTGAAGTCTCCTACTATTATTGTGTTGCTATCTATTTCTTCCTTCAATTCTGTCAAAGTTTGCTTCATATATTTAGGAACTCTGAGGTTTGGTACAAAATATTTATAAGTATTATGTATTCTTGATTTATTGACCCCTTTATTTTCATGTTGTACTTTATATTTTGAAACAGGTTTTGATGTAAAGTCTATTTTGTCTTATATTAGTTTAGCCACTCCTCTCTTTTGGCAACCAATTGCATAGAATATATTTCCATTCTTCCACTTTCAGCGTATGTATGTCTTTAGATCTAAAGTGAGTCACTTGTAGGCAACATATAGTTGGATCCTTTTTAAAATCTATTCAGCTAATCTATGTCTTTTGATTGGGGAGTTTAATCTGTGCATTTAAAGTAATTACTGATAGGAGAGGACTTACTATTGTCATTTTGTTAATTGTTTTCTGTATGTCTTATGGCTTTTTTTGTCTGTCCTTTCCTTTCTTACTTCCTTTCTTTGTATTTCATTGATATTATTTTGTAGTAGCCTGTTTTGATTCCCTTCTCATTTCCTTTTGTGTACATTTTATAGGTATTTTCTTTGTGGCTACCATTGTAATTGCAATAAAACCTCCTAAAATTATAACATTCTATTTTAAATTGACAACAACAACTTCATTGCATACAAAACCTCTATATTTTTACAGCTTCACCCAATCCAACTTTGTGTTACTGATGTCACAAATTACATTTTTATATATTATATACCCATTAACATAGAATTATAGTTTTAAAAACATTTTGTCTCAATTACACATGTATATAAATTGTATGCATCAAGATTACAGTAGCATGGTTATATTTATCCATGTACTTACTTTTACCAGTATTTATTACATTTTCAAACAGCTTTTTGCTGTTGTCTTATCATCCTTTTTTTTCAACTTGAAGGACTCTCTTTATCATTTCTTGTAGAGCAGTTCACTGGTAATCTGTCCCCTCAGTTTATGTTCAGCTAGGAAGGTCTTAATTTCTCCTTCATTTTTGAAGGATATCTTGCCAGATATAGTATTCTTTATTGACAGGTTTTTTTTTTTTTCTTCTTTCAGCACTTTGAATATATATCATCCTAACTTCCTTTTGGACTGCAAAATTTTTGTTGAGAAATCCGCTGATAATCTTATGGAAGCTCCCTTTTATGTGATGAATCACTTTTCTGTTTCTCTTGCTTCTTTCATGATTCTCTTTTTGTCTTTGATTTTAAATGGTTGAATTATGTGTCTCAGTGTGGTTCTCTTCAGGTTTATCCTGGTTGGAGTTCTTGAAGCTTCTTAAAATGTCACCGTTGGGAAGTTTTAAGCCATTATTTCCTCAGATAAACTCTGCCCCTTTCTCTCTCTCCCTTATGGGATTCCTGTAATTTGTATTGCTGTGCTTGATGTTGTACTATACATCCTTTAAGCTCTTTTCACTTTTCATCATTTTTTTTCTCTCTTTGCTCCTCTGACTTGATCATTTTAGATGACCTTTCTTCAAGCTCACCTATGTTTTCTTTTGTCTGATCAAGTCTGCTGTTGAACCCCTTGTTAGTTTTTCATTCCAGAATTTTTTTTTTCAGTTTATATCTCTTTGTTGACATTCTCATTGTGTTCAAGCATCATTTTGTTCTCTAAATGTATTCTCTTTTAGTTCATTGAGCATGTTTTTGACAATTATTAAAATTCTTAGCTCATAGATATGCATTACTTCAGGGTTGATTTCTGGGGTTTTGTTCCTTTGATTGG
Organism: Aselliscus stoliczkanus; assembly: GCA_033961575.1. Taxonomy (NCBI): domain Eukaryota; kingdom Metazoa; phylum Chordata; class Mammalia; order Chiroptera; family Hipposideridae; genus Aselliscus; species Aselliscus stoliczkanus. The sequence continues at coordinate 101,253,293 of CM066735.1, read as the reverse complement.
GCTATGTTTTCCTATTTCTTTGTATCCCTTGTAATTTTTTTTTTTTTTTTTTGAGGGCAGTGTCACTGGGCCTCAGATGTGGGACCTGAACCTGGGCCGCTGGCTTCCCAAGCCAGTGTTAACCACCGCGCACTCGGCTGGCCCTCCCTTGTAATTTTTTAAATGAAATTTGGGCATTTGAGAAAACAAGTACCTCTCCAGTCTTTGCATACTGGCTTCATTTAGGGAGACAATCCGCTGAGGTAGAGGTTGTAAGACCTCTCCCACCATTTCTGCTCTCCTGCTCTACCTGATGCCTGCTATGGAATATGCTGCTCTAATGTGCTGCTCGTCTCCCTTTTCAGTGGCTTCCAAACTCTAGTGCCAGTCTGTCTGCGCTCCAGATCAGGCAGGACAGAAGCCAGTCCTTTGGGCAACCCCCAGACAGGCCAGAATGTCAGACACACAATCCAGTCTTTTGTTTCTTTTTCAAGGGAGGAACCCCAGTATGGGGAGTGGGGGGGGTTCCTCATGGTTGCTCCAGATCATACTGCATATGGAATGGGGTGTTAATGGACCCACCAAGTGCCACAAATTTTCCCATCCCTTTCACTTAAATCTTTTGTCATTTTTACAGTGGCCTGAGTGCTGTAGCTTCTCAATTGATCTCCAGAGTTCTCACAGAGGTATTCTGGTCCGTATATTGTTTTTAACTCTATGTCTCTGTGAAAGAGAGGAGGGCTTATAGCTTTCTAGTTCACCATCTTGCTTATGTGACACGTATCATATCTAAATAATTTTAAGTTATGATTTTGTTGGAGCTTTTGGGTAACCCCCAAATAATATAGAGAATTGGATATTTTTTCCAGTTGTGTGTGTGTTGCTGTTCTTTCATTTCTGATTTTTAATTACACTGAATTTTGGTTAGTGAAAGTGACATATATATTTCTTTTTTTGAAAACTTTTGGAGCTTCTCTTTGTGGCTATTACATGGTATGTTTTTGTGAAATTTTTATGTGTATACCTTTTTTTTAATAGGCCTAATTTTATTTATTTATTTATTTATTTATTTATTTATTAAGATTTTTATTGGGGTATTGGGGGAGGGGAACAGACAAGTTGTTGTCCTTTTGTTTTTCAGTCTAGTTGTGGAGGATGTTGTTTCATTGGCCCATGTTGGTATTATCATTGTGCTCTTCCCGGCTGAGGCAGTCACTTGCCGGCCATTGGACGGCTGCTCACTGTGGCTCACGGCAGCTCACGGATGCTCATGCCAGCTGCCAGCCAGCCCCACTACAGCCTACGCCATCACCGGCGACTCACCGCAGCCCAGCTCCAGGTGGAGCTGTTGTTCACCATCTTAGCTGTAGAGGGTGCAGTGTCACTGGCCCTCATATGCAGGATTGGAACCCAGGCCCTGCTGCTCAGAGCTGGCATCCCAAGCCAACTCCTAAGCAGCACGCCACTCAACCAGCCCACAAAGTCCTTATTTTATATTTCAGATCCAGCTCCATATTCTTTTCTTTTGCTTTGTAAGTTCTGTATATCATTGCATTTTATTTTAAACCACCAATTTCTGAGAGAAATTTAAGAGAATCTCTAATGAATATTTCTGGGCTTTTTATAGCTACCAGTTTTTATTTCATATATTGCAAAACCTGTTGTTTATTGCATAATGATTCATGACTGCCATATCTTTTTTTTAATAAGAGATGTAGTTCTCTTACCATAACTCTTATCAAATATCCTTCTTCCCAGTTTGTGATTTTTACTTTGAATTCTGTTTTGACTGATACCAATGCTGTATACCTACTTTCTTTTTATTAACATTTGCATGATATATTTTTACCCACACTTCTACTTCCTGCATTGTCTTAGTATGCTGTGTTTTCTTAAAACAGCATAATTTTTATTTTTAAAAAATACAATCCGAGAAGTTTTTAAAACAGGTGAATTTATTTTAGTTACATTTATTGTGATTATTACTATCTCATCACAGTTGTGATGATTCCTACCAGCCAAAGACCACCAGAAACATATCTGTAGCCAAACAAAGTTGGGCTTATTGGTTCTTATAGCAACACGTACAATGCCCCAAAGTTCCTCATGGTGTGTGGTCTCTATTATTGCAACAAAGATCAATAACGTTGCTTAATTACAGATATTTCTTTTCATCTTTGACTCAGTAAAGTGCTTTGTGAGTGTGATTATGAGTGTGTGTGTGTGTGTGTGTCTGTGTGTTTGTTTTTCTCTTTTTCTATCTCTATTCTGTCTCTATCTTTGTCCTAAATGTATGCTATCTCTCTAAATGTGTCTTGGTCTCTACCTTGGGTCTCTTTCAATTTCTTTGTGTTTACCTCCATAACTCTCTGTTTCTGCCTCTCTGTCTCTCTGTCTGTGTCACACACACACACACACACACACACACACACACACACAAAGAGTTAATTCTGCCACATTTAGTTCAGCCATACTTACTCGCCAGAACAATGCCTGCTTCCTGACCCTGGAAGTAGGGGCTGGGGAGGAGGGATTATGGGTAGTACTTTAACTGAGCAAAGCTATTTCAAGGGTTTTCCTTATGTGGAAGTAAAGAATGGTCACAATAAGTGCCATCTCCCTTATCTTGATTATTCTTGATATTTGATGATCCAGTATGTACTTAAGCATACTCTTATTGCTTGGATTTGATTGAGCTGTGTAATTAAGATAAAAACAATGCAGTTTGTACTTTCTTTCCTATTTCCACTTCCTTCTACAGCTCTAGACCTCATGTGTCACAGAACAGCACTTTTACTTAAGCTCTTTGGAACATTTGCATGTTAGATAATCAGAGAGTGATGCTGGAAAGGAGAGGGTGGAGACTTGGGGGGAAATAAGACTGAGGCTTTGGACCAGAAACCAATATAGAATAGCCTTATTAAGCTCTCTTGCCCATATTTCAGTCATCACTACAAAAAGCCTTCCATCTCTCCTGCACACTCACAGATACTATCTCTTTTGCTTATTGAACCAACCCTGTGAGGTAGATAGGAAAAATATCAGTGTATCCATTTTATTGATTGAGAATTGTTGATTAGATGCATGTCTTGTCAATTCATTATGCATGCCTACTATGTGCCTGGTTATGTGGCAAGCCTTGTGACTGGAACATATTGGCTGTCCGGAGGAGCCAGTCATGGTGAGGGTGGCAGACTGTCAAAGGTCCACAGGAATAATCAGGGCTGACATAGAGGATAGGAGATGCCAAGAGGAGACGGGTTGCTGTAGAATAGGAGGGTGGGCAGGCTGACGGAGCCCCAGGCACTCCTTGAGGGATCCAGGAGGATTGTGGACGGGGCCTTACAGGGTGAGACAGTGTTACAGAAGGAAAGGAGGACGGGGCGGGATTAGGCTGAGGGAACAGCACAGGTGGTATACAGCACAGCTGGATCCAGGTGCTTACTGACACTGGTAGGATGCAAGGCAGGAAGAGGCCGAGGTCACTGAGCTGATGAGCTGTGGCTGGAGCTCGAGTCTTGGGTGTTTGTCCCCACACCTCTAGCCTGTGTGCCTTCCATATCCTGTGTAGTCTGGTACTATCTGTCATCAGACATGTTTGAAAAGATCTCTGGTGTCTCTTCACTCAGTCAGCAACTCTCCATTTCTCTTTCTGTACTCCTAGTTCTTGGACATTTTGGGTTGTTATGCAGTAGAGCCCCTTGGATTATTTGAGCACTGTGAGTGAGATTTTTGTTGGTTTTTGTCACTTGCAACTAAAAGAGTATTGAGGAACCTCTGAACAAGTACCTGATATCTCCCTGTGCAAGGCATTTTGAGAATAACTGTTGAGAAAAGGGGGCTTAGGCTCCAAGGTTCACGTGAACGTAAAATTCTGGGCATGCAGAGCAGGATCAAGTAATTCCCATCCCCACTGCAGGTGTGGGGAGGTGACACAGAATGAGAGGACTGGCTAGACCCATATGAAGAGGAAAGAAGTGCCCAGGTTTGCACAATGGAATGGAGGAGGGAGAGTACAAAGCTGACCTTGAAGGCCAATGAATAGTCTCAGTTATGACCAATCATATGGGTAAGTCTGTCTCTTTCTGAGGAACTGATAATCAGGGAGGGGAGGCAAATGGTAGAAAAATGGGGACAGAAAAGTTTCCCAACCAGAATTTGTTTTAAGGAAAGACAGGTTGGACCTGAGAGGCTGAAGGGTGGGTACCAGCAGAGAAATGGGTTCTGTGAGCACCGGGCCAACCCCACCAGTGAAGGCCCCTCCAAATAGGGATCTCTGGCCCTTTGCCCCAGGTATTTCCCTGTTGCCTACCAGTGGCATTTGGCTAAGCTAAGGGAAGGCCCTGTGTAGCCATGTCTTTAGAGGGAGGCTCTGCTATGCTCCCAGCCACCTGCTTTGCTATTTCATAGGCTTATTACTCAGTGCGTTCTGTACCAGCATAATCTGAGAGTTCCTTTTGAGTCAGCATCTGCGTTTTTTGTTTTTGTTTTGTTTTTTTAAAGATTTTATTGGGGAATTGGGAGAGGGGAACAGCACTGGGGAATCAGGGAAGGGGAACAGACAGGTTGCTGTCCTTTTGTTGTTCTTCAGTCTAGTTGTGGAGGACGTCTCTTCACTGGCCCATGTTGGTATCATTATTGCCCTCTTCACAGGTGAGGCAGTCGCTTGCCAGCCCTTGGACGGCCGCTCACCGTGACTCATGGCAACTCATGCCAGCTGCCAGCCGCTCACACTGGCTGCCAGCCACTCATGATAGCCTATGGTAGCCCACTGCAGCCCCACTGCAGCCTACGCTGGCTCTGGCGCTGGTGATTCATGGCAGCCCAGCTCCAGGTCAAGCTGTTGTTCACCATCTTAGCTGTAGAGGGCACAGCATCACTTGCCCTCATGTGGGATCCGAACCCCGGGCCCTACTGCTCAGAGCTGGCGTCCAAAGCCAACTCTTTTTTTTTTTTTAAAGATTTTATTGGGGAATTGGGGGAGGGGAACAGACAAGTTGCTGTCCTTTTTTTCTTCAGTCTAATTGTGGAGGATGTCACTTCACTGGCCCATGTTGGTATCATCATTGCACTCTTTTCGGGTGAGGCAGATTGATCACCCGGCCTCTGGACGGCCACTCACAATGGCTCTTGGCAGCTCACACCAGCTGCCAGCCACTCATGCTGGCTGCCGACTACTCACTGTAGCTTATGGCAGCCCACTGCAGCACGGGCTGCAGCTATGCCGTCCCAGGGACTCACAGCAGCCTAGCTCCAGGTCAAGCTATTGTTCACCATCTTAGCTGTAGAGGGCACAGCATCACTTGCCCTCATGTGGGATCCGAACCAGGGCCCTACTGCTCAGAGCTGGCGTCCAAAGCCAACTCTTTTTTTTTTTTTAAAGATTTTATTGGGGAATTGGGGGAGGGGAACAGACAAGTTGCTGTCCTTTTGTTCTTCAGTCTAGTTGTGGAGGACATTACTTCACTGACCCATGTTGGTATCATCATTGTGCTCTTCCTGGGTGAGGCAGATTGGCCGCTGGCCTCTAGACAGCCGCTCTTGGCAGCTCACACCAGCTGCCGGCCGCTCACTGTAGCCTGTGGCAGCCCACTGCAGCAGGGGCTGCAGCTACACCGTCGCCGCAGGCGACTCACAGCCGCCCAGCTCCAGGTGGAGCCCTTGTTCACCATCTTAGTTGTAGAGGGCAGTGTCACTGGCCCTCATATGTGGGATCCATACCGGGACCCTGCTGCTCAGAGCTGGTGTCCCAAGCCAGCTCTTAACCAACGCACCACTCAATTAGCCCCCAAGCCAACTCTTAACCAACGCGCCCTCGGCCAGCCCAGCATCTGCATTTTAACAAGATCCTTGGGTGCTTATTAAAATTTAGGATGTACTGCCTTGGAAGAGCTTTGGGTTTTGCTGCATGCTGCCCTGCTTTTTGGTTTCAATTTTTTGTTGTTGTTTGTTTGTTTGTTTAACTCAGGTCTCCCCATGGGAAACTTTTCTCAGTAGGCGAAGATAGAGCCTATCAGTGTTTGTGGGTGCAGGAGGGTGTGTGTTCTAACAGGCACCAGGCTTTGAGGTGGACCTTCAAAGGGGAGCAATTGATGCTTGCACAGCAATGAGACTGGGGCTGAGAGAGGCCACAGCTGGGTGGGGAGGCAATGATTGGGAGGAATGGGCCATGATCGCAGGAACTAGTGGGATGAGACAACCTCCCAGCTGCCACCTACTTCCCTAGGAGTCACCCTGTGCCTCAATATGAGGAAAGTCCCACCAGGCCCCAATGGTGCTTTTTCAAAAACTGTCCCTTCGTACAGGGGGCTTATATCTGACCCCTTGCCTGTTTGAGACATTGGTCAAGGCTTGGATGCCATGTAAGGGATGGAAGACAGAGACCAGTCCAGCTCATGAAACTTGAAGAGATTTGACTGATGTCTGGACTCCCACTACATCATAGTAGTAAAACTACGGGAATCTTCTTTTCTCAGGGGAGACCTGAAACTCAAAGGTTTATCTACATTAAAAGGCTTCTCCCGGGCCGGCCGAGTGGCACGGTGGTTAAGCGCTGGCTTGGGAAGCCAGCGGCCCCGGTTCGGGTCCCACATATGAGGCCAGTGACACTGCCCTCCAAAAAAAAAAAAAGAAAAAAAAGGCTTCTCCCATGCTATTGTGTGAAAGCCAGCTTCAGCCCCATCCCAGTCCATTCCATCGCCACCCACATGGGCATTACTGGGGAATTCTGTTAGGTCAGGCACAGACGAGCTGTAGCTCCAAGTACCAGGGGAGAGATGGGAGCACCAGCTCTCCCTGTGCCAGCGACCCCTAGGTTAGAGAAGTTTGCCCAGAGGAGGTTCTTGTGAGCTCTTGAAAAGATTTCCAGATAGATCTAATCTTGGCATCCAATGACTTGTTTGGGCCCTTCTCTTAGTCAAGCTTCAACAGGTCGGATGCTAACAGAATTACTCTGGTGGCCCCTTGGCCATGCCTGCACATTGGAAGAGCAGAGAGAAGAATTCATTTCTGTGGGGCTTCGCTGTGGGATGATCAAGTACATATTTGGGGTCTAGAATATGATGCCAGTTTTCTCTTCTCCTGGGTTGCCCATCAGCTTACCCTAAGCCACCGTGGGTGGGCATAAGATGCACCTCCTTTCTTTTCACCCTCCCCACGACACCCTCTGTGCTCCCTTCAGGCCTACCATTCAAACTGCCTCTTTGCTCCAGCTGTCAGGTTTTCCTCCTGATGGAGCTCACGAAGGATTAGACTGGCAGGGGTGTGGTCTTGCATGTGGAAGTTGGGGATGAAGGGCCACCTCCTTCCTGAACCAGGCTCATCAATCGTTCATCCTCCCACAGCACTGATACCACCCTGGCAGGACCCAGAAGCACCCTGAAGCTGACTGGCAGCTCTCCCTCTGCGATATTCCACATACCTAATGAATCCTCAGTACTAGCAAAAAGGATGGGAGCAAAGCCTCAGTATGTGTGGATGATACTGGCTGTGATGACGAGGTATTGTGACAATGACGTGCGTTCAGGAAAGTCTCAGCTAGTATAATTGTAAAAATGAAAGGAAATTGAGCCATTCTAGAAATTTGACACTTTGAAGGAAAGCAAAGGCTGGTATTTTGAAGCCCCAAGTAGGAAGAGAGAGGATTTTTAAAAGCTCTGAGCAATAAACAGTAAAACTTACCAGTTGAATAAAGCACTCAGAGCAAACATTTTAACTGTGGCCTTTTTGTTCAAACTGGACAGGCGCAAAGTAGCTGCATTTACCTTGAGAGAGAGGCAAGAGAGTGGAGTGAGAAAGAACTTTGAGATTTGAGTACTATGACCAGTAAAGAAGCTTGGGGGGTTATGATTAATACATGGAACTGAAAACAAATAGATTAGCAACTCAGTAAGTGTTTAGAGGAATTAAATTTTCTAAGCTACCACAAGCCTAGACAAAAACTGGCTTTGACTGTTCAAGACTTAAAGCAATCATTAGAGTGGAATGGTGGTGCAGTGGGAGGCGAGCCTGAAACCCCACATTCCTCCACTCACAAAACATTCTGGGATGTTCTCTTATCTGTCAGCAGCCAAGGTGTTTTCAGTAAGTTCCGAGGAAATAGGCATAATGGACTGAATATGTTGTCTTCCCACAAAGCCTTTGACTCATAAAATTATGGTATCTATATCTCCACTTGGATCACTAATATACATTTTAAACTTACAACATCAAAAAGCAAATATTTGCAATGTCCAATTCTGACTAAGATGGATTAATAGACCAACTTTATTTCCACCCCCAAAATAACTAGAAAACTGGACAAATGCCTGAAACAATGTCATTAAGACATTGGATATTAGGCAATGAAGAACAGATAAGAAGTATTATAAATGACATGAACCTTATGATGGCCTTAGCTTAATGCCAGGGAAAGCTTAGCAGTCTCCTCAAGTTGAGAAGATGAAGCCGGGAGGCCAAGGTGGCTCGAGTTTGCAGGGCAGATCATCAGAGAGGAGAAGATGCATAGAGAGAGCATTAGAAATCTGCAGAAGTTTCCTGGAGTATTCAGCTGAGTACTGGCCATGCATGTGGATGAGGAAATTTCACAAGGCAGGGGCAAGTATGACCTACAGTATCAGAGGAAAAAATCCCTGTGATTCACACGGACAGACTTAACACCTATTCTCACAGTCCAGATAGGAAAAATTCATAGTTCACAGGACATCAGGTAGAATATAAAGAAGAGATTGCCTCAGTAGTGGGGAAAAATTAGCCCCAGACTGACTAAAAACTATTCTGGTCCTATCTAACAAAGTTTAAAAACAAGATCTGAAAGAGTTAACCATTTACTTGGTTCCAAGATCTGAAAGAATTAAGAACCAGTTACTTGGTTTCAAGTAATTTATTCATGCCCCATAACAAGAGTCAAACATTTATAGGAATAAAAAAAAAACATCTAGCACCCAACAATGTAAAATTCGAAATGTCTGGCATACACTCAGAGATTGCTGGGCATGCAAAGAAGCAAAAAGACATGATCAATGATGAAGAGAAAAATCAATCAATAGAAACTGACCCAGAAATTACATAGATGATACAATCAGTGGGGTTAGACCTTAACACAGCTGTTAGAACTATGATCCATATGTTCAAGAAGATAGATGAAAAATTGAACATATTAAGCAGAGACAGAAAATATAAAGAATATCCAAATTGAACTTACAGACTTGAAAACTATCATGTATGAAATTTTAAAAAAACAAACAAAAAACGCTGGAGGTTACAAAAGGCAGATTAGATATTGTGAAAGAGAAGATTAGTGAATTTGAAGAAAAAGCAATAGAAACTCCAAAATGAAACACAAAGAGGAGAAATACTACTAAGAAAACATCAGTGGGCTGTGGGACAACTTCCAGCATCGTAATATACATGTAACCAGAGATCCTGAAGGAGAGGAGAGGAGAGAGAGGTGAAAAAATGTTTTCCAGGTTTATTGAGATACAGTTGACATATAATATTGAGTGAGTCTAAGGTGTACAATGTGTTCATTTGATACACTATGTACTGCAAAATGATTGGCACTATAGTGATAGCTAACACCTTCATCACCTCACATAATTACCTTTCTTTTTAGTGGTTAGAGTATTTAAAATCTACTCTTAACTTTCAAGTATATAATACAGTATCATTAACAATAATCACCATGCTGATTAGATTCCCAGAACTTATTCATCTTAAAACTGAAAGTCTGTGCCTTTTGGCCAACATCTTCCCATTCCCCCCACCCCCAGTCTCTGGTAACCACCATTCTACTCTGTTTCTATGAGTTTGGTGGTTTTAGATCCATATAAGTGAGATCATATAGTATATGTTTTTCACTGTCTGACTTATTATACTTAGCACAATGCCTTCAAGGTCCATCCATGTTGTCACAAGTGACAGGATTTCCTTCTCATGGCTGAATGTTTCGTTGTAATCACACACACACACACACACACACACACACACACACACACACACACACCACCCCCAAAAAATGAAGCTATCATATCTTCTTTATTCACTCTTCTATTGACAGACACTTAGGTTGTTAAGATCCCTTGGCTTTTGTGAATAATACTCAGTGAACATAGGAGTGTGGATATCTCTTCAAGATCCTGTTTTCATTCCCTTTGGATAGATACCCAGAAACAGGATTTCTGGGTCATATGGTAATTCTTTCTTTCTTTCTTTCTTTCTTTCTTTCTTTCTTTCTTTCTTTCTTTCTTTCTTTCTTTCTTTCTTTCTTTCTTTCTTTCTTTCTTCCTTCCTTCCTTCCTTCCTTCCTTCCTTCCTTCCTTCCTTCCTTCCTTCCCTCCCTCCCTCCCTCCCTCCCTCCCGCCCGCCCTCCCTCCCTTCTCGTCCTCTTTCATGTTTGAACAACTAATGGCCACATATTTTCTAAATTGGATAAAAACTAAACCCAGATATTTAAGAAGCTCAACAAACCCCATGCACAGAAACATGAAGAAAACAACACCAAGTTACTTTATAATCAAATTGCTCAAAGCCAGAGATATGAGAAAACCTTAAAAGAGGATAGGCAGAAAAAAGATGTAGATTTCTTGTTGGAATAATGTAAACCTGAAATAGTCTCACATCTTTAAAGTACTGAAAGATAAGACTTGTCACCCTAGAATCTTTTACTTAGTGAAACTATCTTTCAAAAATCATGTGGTATGACATCACTTGAAAGTAGACTGACGAATATTATATGTATGCTATAAATTCTAAAGCAGCAACCAAAACAGCATAGAGTTATCACTTGTAAGTCAACACAGGAGGAGATAAAAAATTCTAAATTGATCCAACAGAAGGCAAAGAGAGAGAGAAAAAAGAACAATGGACAGATGAGATTTGGCGCTATTAGAGCAGAGATTGTATCCTGACTAATACAGCTGAGTAAGCAGGCAGATGGGTGGGTATGATGTAGGTGGCTGGGTGGGTGGTAGATAGATGAGTAGGTGATAAGTTGAAGGTAGTTTAGCAGGTACCCTTATCACCAGGTCTCCGATGCCTCCAGAGGTTAGAGTCCCTGTTCTTCGTCCCTCACACCCTGCCTGACTAATGACTGCTTCATTCCAGTGTAGTTTCTTCCCTAAGGGAAATCTGCAAAGAGTTGTGTCATGAAGGATGGATAAAATCTAGGCACATAGAAACAGAAGAGGGTGGTATTTCAGGAAAAGGGAAAGCATAAGCAAAGATAGAACCAAAATGAAAAAAAAACATTGTTCAGAGGCAGCTGCTAGGGAATCAATTTGGGATTGAATAAAGCTGTATGATCAGGAAGCAGTGAAAGCAAAAAAGTTGAATGGCGAATCCTAGTACAATGACTGAAATGACTGCTATTACTGTTGGTTTTTTAAGCACATTCTACGGTTCCAGGAGCTCTGCTAGAGGTGTTACGTGTTTTGTAACTACCCTCTGAATTTGGTATTATTGTCCCAATATTATAGATAGATTGGCAAAGAGGGGTCAGTTAACGTGGCTGTGGACATACAGTGGGTGAATGCCTCAGCTGGAGTTCAAACAAACCCAGGCCAAGGTGACCCCACGCTGACCTCTGTACCTTATGGACATGACCTTCTCCCCAGGTGACCCATGCAGTGGTTTGGGAGACCGTACTGTCTTCGAGTTGCCCTACCTAGGGGATGCTTTTTTTTTTTTTTTTCCAGATTTGAGATCTTCAGAAGGTAAGCCCAGAAAAATGGGATTGCTTTGGAGTGGTCCCTCAGGGTGCTGGGCCTCGTACACTCAGGCAGCAGAGAGTGGGTACCTCCAAGAGGGTGCTGCTTCTCTCTCCAGCCTGTCATCGAAGGGTCCCCCTCCTTCTAGGGACTTTGAAGATTAGGGGAAAGCTTTCCTCATTGAATTTGAATCCCAGGTCTCACCAGATATGGGACCCTGGACTAATCTTTTCAGTATTCTAAGCCTCAGCTCCCTTATTCATAGCCCTTGGGTGAGCAGATGCAGCAAACTCTCCAGCTAGCTCCACTGACGCTAGGAGAAGCAGTGAGAGTTGGGGAGTGTGGCTGATATCTCACAGGGAATGGCCCTGGTTGCACTCAACTGGGACCTCTAAGATGCAATGGGAGGAGGCTGAAGTGGGTAGCGTTTAACCTCAGACAGCATGGGGTTCAGTTCCCAGCTCTACCACCTACCCACTTGCACTTTGCACGTGTTTGGCACATTTGTGACAGTTTCCTTCCCCCTGAAGGAGAGTGGTCACAGGCCTACCTCAAAGGGGTGTCAAGGAGGACTCTGTGCAAGTGTCTTCGGAGTCTGCCTAGAGCTGGGGACACAAGTGCTTTCCCGTTGGTTTTGGCACAAGGGCCCCGATGCCAGGTGAGGGGTGGGTTACTGGCATGTAACACAAATAACTCCTCTCTTCGCTCCCGCCAGCCTATGGTTCAGCTCAGCAATGTCAGGGTTGGCGACTGAAGAGAGAGAAGCAGGAGAGCAAGTGCCTTTTTCCTTTGTGGCTAAAGCATGCTTACTAGAGAATAGTGGGGGAGGGGAAGGAGAGTGCCAATAGTCCGGTTTCCATAACCCTCGGAAATGCTCTGGGGATCTTAGAGGGAGCCCTGAAATTGACAGTGTCTGGCTGGGTCTGAGTTCCTCCTACAACCCTGATGGCTCAGCACTGCCACCTTTGCCCCCTTTGCCTACTGCCTCCATGGGTCAGGGCTCCAGGGTGCTTCTGGGTTTGCCTCTAAGAATCTTGCTATTAAGACTTCTGGGTGCCTTCAGGAAGCCTCTGCTCCTTAAGCTGATAGATATGGAGTTGGTCTATCAATGTTCTCTAAATTTCAATTATTTATGTGTTATCTGTGAGTTCTGCTATATTTCCATAAACTTGGCTTCATTATTTGCTTAACACTCTTCTTTAAAAACCAATTAAACACCTGGGCCACCCAAGTGGCACGTTAAGAGTTGGCTTGTGACACCAGCTCTGAGCAGCAGGGCCCGGGTTTGGATCCCACATGCGGACCAGTGATGCTACGCCCTCTACAGCTAAGATGGTGAACAACAGCCGACCTGGAGTTGGGCTCCCGTGAGTCGCTGGTGACGGCATAGGCCGCAGTGGGGCTGGCGGGCAGCTGGTGTGCACTTTCATGAGCTGCCGTGAGCTGCTGTGAGTGGCCGTCCAATGGCCGGGGAGTGACTGCCTCACCCGGGAAGAGTGCAATGAGGATACCAACATGGGCCAGTGAAGCAACGTCCTCCACAACTAGACTGAAGAACAAAAAGACAGCAACTTGTCTGTTCCCCTTCCCTGATTCCCCAACACTGTTCCCCTCCCCCTATTCCCCAATAAAACCTAAAAAAAAAAAAACGAATTAAACACCTAATAAAAAGAAAACTTAAGTGCAATTATTTATAAAGGAAATTTCGTATATTCCTATAATAAATGAAAAACCTGACATGACTAGAAAGTGCCCACTTGCCTCCATGACCTCTACCTTCTGCTTACTGAAACGCAGCCTAGATGAGCAGCACACCCCATGGTCAATATTCACTGCCCCCCTGTTTTCTCTTCAGGCCAACAAATCACCCTTGTGGTTTTACAGGGCAAGGGACAGAGGTCCGGGTCTTGGGACAAACAGTCCCTACAGAGGAAGTCCTGTTTGTTATCCAGTCCCATGTGAAGAATCTCAGACATTCTGTGAGAAGAATAGCAGTGGAGATTACATCAGGAGCCTGTCTGCCCAGGTCCTTGGGCCCCATATGCTCCAGGCAGGCATCCCCCATCCCGGTCTTCTGGGCAGCCACAGAGAGACAGCACACCCTCACCGGGGCCTGACAGCTGGCCCGAGAGTGTTAGGAAGAGCAGGGCAGGAAGGCAGAAGCCAGGGATGTGTGTGCACTCACAGGCCTCGTGCAGAGCAGAGAGGGGGCCAGCAGAGCTGGTATAACAGCACCTAATATGGATTCAGGCCCTGCATGTGCTCAGGCAAACGATGTCATCTGGGCCTCATCCCCCCCCCCCCCCCGTGAACTCAGCCCTATCAGCATTCCTGAGTGGCAGAGGGACCCCAAGTGGGGCTGTTGGAGCAGCCCTACTGCTACTGTGCTTTCCTGAGCGTGTGTCTCTGGGGGTCTTCTCGCCTTCCATCATTATCTCCTATACGAAAAGCCTGCTGGAATTTTGAGTGGGATACTATCGTACCTATAGATCCTATTGGGCGTGAATTGACATCTTAACAATTTAGGGGCCTCCAGCCATGAACAAGGGGTGTCTCAGTTTCTTTAGCTTATCTTCATAATATTTTGTAATCTTTAGTGAATAGGACTTGTGCATACTTTGTTAAATTGATCTCTAGTACATCTTTCTTGATACTATTGGTTTTTTTAAATTCATTTTCTAATTTCTGGTATATAGAAATAAAATAGATTTTTATATAGGTATTGATCTTGTATCCTGTAACCTCTCTAAATTCGCTTGTTGCTTCTAGTAACTGTTTTTGGTAGATTCCTTAGGATTCTCAACATATATGAGCATGTTGTCTGCCAATAAAGGCAGTTTTACTTCTTCCTTTCTAATCTTTATTCTTTCACTCCTTTTTCTTGCCTTGTTGTCGAGGCTAGTACCTCCAGTATTATGTTGAATAAAAGTGGTGAGAAATACACCTTAGACTCACTATTGGTTTCTTCCTTTTTTTTTTTTTTTAAGATTTTATTGGTGAATTGGGGGAGGGGAACAGCGTTGGGGAATCGGGGAAGGGGAACAGACAAGTTGCTGTCCTTTTGTTCTTCAGTCTAGTTGTGGAGGACATTGCTTCACTGGCCCATGTCGGTATCATCATTGCGCTCTTCCCAAATGAGGCAGATCGGTCGCCGGCCTCTGGATGGTCGCTCACCGCGGCTATTGGCAACTCAAACCGGCTGCCGGCCACTCACGCTGGCTTCCAGCCACTCACTGTAGCCTATGGCAGCCCAGTGCAGCAGGGGCTGCAGCCTACACCATCGCCGGGGCTCGCACAGCCCAGCTCCAGGTGGAGCTGTTGTTAGCTGTAGAGGACAGTGTCACTGGACCTCATATGTGGGATCTGAACTGGGCCGCTGATATCCCAAGCCAGCTCTTAACCAACGCACCACTCGGCCGGCCCTTATTGATTTCCCACATCACATTATTATTAGATCATATTGAGTCTTCCTTAGAAATGCATCCGGAGTCAGATGATCTCTTCTGCACTCTATTTAGTGAGCTGGTTAAATGTGTGGACTCTAGAGCCTGAATGCCTGTGTTCAATCTTGACTTTACCAGTTACTGGCAATGTGTACTTGGGCAGTTAACTAACCTCTTTGACTCAGTTTGCTGATTTATTTTTTAAAAAGCGTGATTATAATTATACCTACTTCATTGTTTGTTTGTTTGGGTGAGGATTAAGCCTTGGCTCATGAGACGTGCACATTGAATATCAGCATCAAGCAGCCCCCAGCCCTGCCCCGCTGCAGTCTATCCTCAACACCAGCAGCCAGATGGATCCTGTTAAAAGGTAGGTCAGAGCACATCCCTCTCTGGTTTAAAACCCTCCAGTGGTTTTCACAGTAAAAGTCAAAGACCTTACACTAGCTATTCCTCCAGGCTGAGGAGGTTCCATGAAGCCCCCACCTCACTCTCCCTCCACAGGAAGTGCTGTAGCTCACCCGGAAGTGGTGCGAGTTGTTGGGGCTGCCCTGCCCTCCAGGAGGTGTGTTCTTGCCCGGCCCAAACTCCTGTTCCCACCTTGAGATGATGATCCACAGGGCAGTCCACTCAGAGGGCCATGGGCGCAGAGCCCATTCTCAAAGGCCAGACCAGTGAGCTGGGGAGGCAGGCAGACTCCAGGGAGGTCAGCCTGCCCGGCAGCCAAGTTTGCTGATTTCTTGAGAGCATCATATCTAGATGGCCGTAGAGTCAGAGTAGTTCAGCTGCAGCTTCCTCTGCTTTGGAGGGAGATAGGTGTCTATCTGTGACATCTGTAAGACAGGGTCTACCCTGGTGTTTGAATGGTCTCACTTCAAGTTTGGGGCCCCAGAGGCGGCACTAGAAGGACATTTGTGCTGGGTGCCAGGGACACAGTGATGAACGAGACAGCCCTGCCCTCACAGCTCATCATTTACTGGGGAGACAGACATGCAAATGGCCAGTGGGGCAAGGATTGGAGCACCAGGAACTCGGAGGAGGGCACCCACTCAACTCTGGGGATGTGTCAGGCCGTCAGGGAAGGCTTCCGCTGAAGGCCATGACCCAACTTCTCAGGAATAACAGCTGTACCAGTCTTCGTTGATTTCCTTAGGGCTGGAAACTCATAGGTTTTCCTTTCCAACAGTTCTGATAAGCCAGCACTGTCACCCACTTCTTACCACACCTGCATTGATGTCACCTGGCCATCCTGTGTGAGTCAGCATCATTGGCTGGAAGCCTGGTCCAGAGTTATGGCTCCCTCATTCCCAGCACAGTAGAAAGGAAAACGGTCCTGATGCACACCGAGCATCCACTGTGTGCCCCGTGCTGTGCGAGGCCCATTATATGAGTGACCCTTTGTTGTCTGCAGCACTGCTCTGTAGATTGGCACCATTACTTCCATTTTAGAGATGAACAAACTGAGGCTCAAAGGGGTTCCCTTTTGTCCCAGGCCATACAGCTAGGAAGAGGGCAAGCCTGGATGTGCACACAAATCTGTCACCTTTCAAATTGTGAGCCCATCCCGTAGAACCCAGGATCTCCCTGCCTGCCCTCTAAACTCCTGAGCTTGAGGCAGTGACATTTGTGGTGTCTCCCTTGCAGTCTCCAGGCATCAGAGTGTCACAGAAGTCAGGGCTGTGCCTCAGTGAGTTCTGTAACTGCCCCAAATGTCACCTCACTTAGGCAGACTTCTTACTCAGCCTCCAGGGGAGCCTTGGGCAGGGCAGCTAACGTGACAAGCAAAGCTCTAGGGTGAGCCCTATGCCTCTCACCACCTGCCTACCTAGCAGGAACCTGCACCCGTCAGCCAGTCACAGGGGAGACAGCCAGACTGACTGAAAGCCCTCTCCCCGAAGAGGCTCCCTTGCTGCTGGTAATACGCTGCGGCTCACAGTAATGCTAACGACCCATTTCCTTGTATCAGGCCCTTCCTGGGTGCCTGGCAGAGTCAGGGGTTCTTTATTATGTCCCTCACCTCAAATCTCCGAGGCAGAACTTCTGGCCTTATTTTATATAGAAGAGAAAGGAGGCTCAGAGAGGTTAGTTTTTCAAGGTCACAGTGTCTGATTTGAAACCAGACTAACCCCAAGTCCGTGTTTTTTACCCTGCAGGCTGTTCCTCCTGTCCTCCCTCTCTACCTTTCTCTGACACCACCAGGAGCAGGGACCCAGGTGCCACAGAACAAACGTTGCACCTCTCAGGATTGTCCTCTGGACAGTGGGCACTGCCATGTGCCAGGCGAAGGAATCTGTGTTCTCTTGAGGACAGAGGCCAGTTGCAGGACACTGTAATGCATGGTCCAGGAGGGGTAACTGTAGAGCTTAAATCACGTGGCCAGAGGTTCACGTCCGAGCCCCATCTCCACACCACTCTTTCATATTTCAGCTCAGGAGAAATAGGAAAGATGGTGGGGGGTGGGTAGGGGACGGACAATTATTGGACCAGAGGTTCTCTGTCCTGGTGGCACATTGTAATACCCTGATCTGGGTCCCACCCCAGGGATTCTGATTCAACTGATCTGGGTGGGACAGGAATATTACTATACTTAAAAATCTGCCCTGCCCGGGGGATCCTGATTTGCAGCTCAGGGTGAGAAGCCCTGGTTTGGATGGCGCAAATTCCCTCTGACACCTGGCCTCTGGATCAGTTTTACTCACCCAAGCAGGAGGCTCTGAACTGGACCCCAGTGTGGTATAGGGACTTCTGCCATGGTGTGTCTGCTGAGTGGACTCCCAATGCCCACTCTGGCCGGTTGGGCCATGGAGAGCCAAGGGGCATCTGAGGCCCTGCCTCTGCATATCTGGACAGAGGCCGAGCATGTCCTGGGAAAGCCGATTCCAGTCCCTGGCTAGCCTCTTCCTGTAGGACTGAGGAATTTGGGTGCTTTGCACTTTTCCTTGGAAGTCTGAGTTTGCAACTCTCTGGACTTGGCCCAGTACCACCTCCTTTTGTAGCCACAGAGCCAAAGGCCAAATGCGCAGTGCACTTCCTGGAGGACTCCCAAAGTGACAGACCTCATTCATTCCTTTCTTCCTCCTGTCATTCATCTCTGTTATGCCTCTGTGGCAGGCCCGATGCTGCCGCTGAGTCGAGGAACTGATGGACGTGCGAGATGCAAGTGACACGCCCTCGTGAATAACAGCTGAATGGCTATGACAGAGTGTGTGCAGGTGGCAGTGGGTAGGGTGGGAGGAGCCGTTCCAGCAGGGCCATGTGGGATGCGGATGTGTGCATTTGCCAGACTGACCAAATGTTCCTGATTTTGTCCAGCCCATTCTCGGATATGACTCCTGGCCTATGTCTCCACTCTGGCCTAGATAAACCAGAAGTGGGGGCAGGGAGGGTGTCAGAGATAATGCTAGGAGTGTGGTGGGGGGCAGGGGGTTTTATGTGCCTCTGAGTGAGTGGCACTGGTATAGCTAGACTCGCAGAGGCTCTTTCTTAGAGACCTGGTGCTCCTGCAGACCTCATCTCCCTGCCCATGCTGTCACCTTGGGGGTAAGAGTAGGGGTGGGGTAGCTGAGGGGTCAGGGGCATCAGAGCTGCTTCAGGGCAGAACCCTGCCAACTTTTTCACTCCCAGTCTCTCATCTGGGGGGATTTCCTGATTGCTGGCTCCTCCTCCCTGTAGGGGCATGCTGGGCCCCCTGCCTGCCATAGGCCAGAGTCCTGGGAGGCCATGTGTTCCTCCCCTGGCTTCATCTCACTGTACTGCCAGCCAGACTTTCCTGGACAGGTGCCTGAGTGTGGCGAGCAGGGTCTATGACCCTGTCTTCAAGAAGATTTGGAAACTGGAACTCTGACTGGTAGCTCCCTGCAAGCCATGGAGTTCTTAGGCCCAGCCCTGAGGAGCTCTGAGCTCTTGTGAGGGTCATCCAAGCTCTGAGCCCAGATTGTGGTCCTCAGGCCTGTGCTGATGGTGGTTCCTCAGGCATCAAGCTCTGTAACATCTTCTAAATAGGGAGCCTTCAACAGTAGGACTTTGTCTCAGGCACTGCTGCTCAGCCGGGGTCTCTCACAGCATCTGTTTTCAGAATGAATAAGTTGGTAACTGACTGGCTGCCTTCCCCCTGCTGTTTCTCCTTTTCTCCTCCACATTCACCTGGGATCCCTTCCCCCTTACGCCTCCTGCCCTGACACACTGACCATCTCAGACCATCTGCTGACCATCTAGACTCACCTTTCACTTCTTTTAGCACCTGCTGAGTGTGCTCTCTTCAGGGACGTCTAAGCCCATCTTTTTCCTTCTACCATATGCTGTGCTGACCCTCCCCTCTGTCCCCTCCCAATGCTTGTGAACCTCCTCATTGTTCTTCCATCAAGGGCAGCAGTCTGCAAAGGACTGTGGGTGCTTGGGGGGCTCCAGCCCGGCCAGCTTGCCCAGAGGCCAGCATGTTGCAGGTCCTGATGCAGAGCACGCAGGAGACTGCCTTTCTGGATAGGAGTGGCAAAGGAAGACATGTCTGGAGGCTCGGAGGAGGAACCATGAGCACGGAGGGGAGGACCTATGGAGAAAAGGGGGCCCTTCCCTGTGATCTGGGAGGACTGGGGACCGCTTTTTTGTGGGCAAATTGACAGCAAGGCTAGGAGTCTGCCCCTTTCCCACACTATGGCACATACCCATGGCTACAGGTCGAGACACGAGCTGGAGAAAGATGGGCAAACAGAGAGAAGTGGGGGGGACCAACATGAGCAAGCTGGGCCCAGGATGGCCTGACGGGGTTATGGTGAGAGGTAAGTGAAGGTACCTTGTGGATTCAGGGATGGAGTGGGAGGCTGGGGTAGAGGCAGCTGGGACCGCATCTGAGACGGCACACCCCTGCTTACCCCCAGGCCAGTGGGTTCCAGTCTTCTCAAGTGTATCAACCCGCTTTGGATATCCAAAAATCTGATGTCTTTCACATAATTGACAATATATTTTTTTTTTTTTTTTGAGGGCAGTGTCACTGGCCCTCATATGTGGGACCTGAACCGGGGCCGCTGGCTTCCCAAGCCAGCGCTTAACCACCGCGCCACTCGGCCGGCCCAGTTGACAGTATTTTTACCTTCCCTTTATGCTAATAATTTCCAAAAAGTAAATTAAGAGCAGATATCTACTTAGGTATGTGCATGGGACAAAATGTTCCCAAGTTCCTTTAGGATGGAATGCCCACAACCTTTAGAAAATCAGCTTTGTTTCAAGGATTAATGCCTCAGATTCGATGTGCTGTTCTAATCCTGTCAAGTACATAATTATTATGTATTTGGATTTCATTTTCTGTGTTATTTAAGGAGCTCAGGAATAGTACCCTTTTGCTTAAAAATGCTTTTTTACTATGGAAAATTTCAATCATAGAAGTAAGGAAAATAGTAAAATAAATCCTCATGTAACCAGGACCAGCTTTAATAATTATTAACAAATGATGGATCATGTTCCATCACCAAATCCCACTTTTACTCCTTCTCCTGACTCTGGCCACTGGATTATTTTAAAGCAAATTCCAGACTCGTATCATTTCATCTGTGAATACTTCAGTCTCTTTCCACAAAAACAACCACATGCTATTACAATACCTAAACACTGACAATTTTTCCTTAATGTCTCAAAATATCCCATCATGTTTAAGTTCCCCAGTAGCCTCATTAATGGCTTTTTATAAATGGTTTGTTTACATCAGGGTCCAAAGTTCACACACATTGATTGCATTTGGTTCACATGTCTCTTAAGTCTCCTGTCATATCTAGCAGTTCTGCCTCCCTCTTTATTTGTTTGTTTTTCTGGTCATTGATTTACTGAGGAAACTGAGTTGTCTGTCCTATAAAATTCCCCATATTCTGGACTTTGTTGATTGTGCCCTCTTATATCACTAACCTGTTTCTCTGTTCCCTGTCTTTCCTAGGAACAGTAGTTAGATGCAGAGGTTTAATCATATTCACAGGCAATTTCTGTAAAAATATTTCATAGATCGTGCAATTTAGTTGTTACTTTATCACAGAAGAAGTCAGATAATGTCTGTTATCTCTGTTTTTGTGAGACATTCCTTGTAGAGTGATGATTGTAGTATTTTCTGTCAACATTCTAACTAGGTGGTTTTAAAACAGCCATTAATGAGCATTACCAAGATTCATTATCATATTAGGGTGTGCAAAATGGTGATTTTCAAATTCTATCCACCCCTTCTGAATTTATTCTAAATTTATTCAACTCCTATAAAGAACTTTGCCTATATCAACTATTGAGTTACTCTGAAATATGAGGTCGGACAATTAAGTTTGCAAACTCATCCTAGAAAAAGTGCCACATACCTCATTGCTGAATATCACTATGGTCACCTTCGAAGTACTCCCCTTGGGAAGCTATGCACCGATACCAGTGCCTAGTCCACTCTTCAAAGCAATTTTGAAACTCGTTCTGGAATGGCCATCAGAGCTATCATCGTATTCCCCTTGATGTCCTGAATGTCATCAAAATGTCTTCCTTTCAATGTTTCCTTTATCTTCTGGTAAAGAAAGAAGTCATTGGGAGCCAGATCAGGTGAGTAGGGAGGGTGTTCCAATACAGTGATTTGTTTACTGGCTGAAAACTCCCTTACAGACAGTGCTGTGAGCTGGTACATTGTCGTGATGCAAGAGCCATGAATTGTTGGCAAAAAGTTCAGGTCATCTAACTTTTTCATGCAGCCTTTTCAGCACTTCCAAATAGTAAACTTGGTTAACTGTTTGTCCAGTTGGTACAAATTCATAATGAAGAATCCCTCTGATATCCAAAAAAGGTTAGCAACATCATTGCAACAACTTAATTGTAGACCTTGTATAGTTTGTGCAGGAATTGCAATAAATACTTGCTTTTTACCGATTTTCAAAATAATGGGCCAGTGTCCTAATAACTGCCCAAGGTGACTAGTGAGATGGGTGTGTCTGGGATCTTGGCTTACTAAGAGCCACCGAGTTAGCCTGCCACAGTTCCATGGATGTCATGTGACTCCTGGGTCAGAGACAAAGGATCTTCACTCATGTCGCAGCAAACAGCGTGATGTTTGAATCAGTTCCCCTTGTCTCCCAAGCCCCCTGGGGTGACATGGAGCAGCCCAGGTGGGTGCTGCCCATTCAGTAGGTTGCAGCAGAGCAGAGAAACACTGACATGGGGAACGAGGGGTCACCTTTGTCCTGGGGGGAGACATCACTCATCCCCTAAGCTTGCTCTCAGCTAACATAACCCTGATAAAGGGCCTGGGTAAAGAGTGCTCAGGGCCTTTCATTCTTTGCATCCCCAGCAAGACGATGCAAGTGTGCTCAGGGTCATGGCCTGAATCCAGCTGTGTTTTTGTTTTTATATTATGCATGAACCGATTATTTTTAATATATGTGGTATATTTCATTTCCTTGTAGTTATTTTTATTTTTGATGCTCAAGTTGTCTCATCTCTGGCCACTGGGATTTGACTCTTGTGATCTTTTGACGTGACCCCAGTAGTCGTGGGTGGTGTCCTTGCTTTCTTTTTTTTTTTTTTTTTTTTTTTTTTTTTTTAAAGATTTTATTGGGGAATTGGTGGAGGGGAACAGCGTTGGGGAATCGGGGAAGGGGAACAGACAAGTTGCTGTCTTTTTGTTCTTCAGTTTAGTTGCGGAGGATGTTGCTTCACTGTTGGTATCGTCATTGCGTTCTTCCCGGATGAGGCAGATCGGTCACTGGCCTCTGGATGTCGCTCACCGCGGCTATTGGCAGCTCACGCTGGCTGCGGGCCACTCACTGCAGCCTATGGCAGCCCACTGCAGCAGGGGCTGCAGCCCACACCATCACCGGGGCTCTCACAGCCCAGCTCCAGGTGGAGCTGTTGTTAGCTGTAGAGGGCAGTGTCACTGGCCCTCATGTGGGATCCGAACCGGGGCCGCTGGCATCCCAAAACCAGCGCTTAACCAATGCGCCACTCGGCCGGCCCGGTGTCCTTGCTTTCTAGTTCAACAAGCTGTTGCAGGCTCACCTTGTAAATTTCTAGCTTAAGACCTCCAGACGTTTCTGCAAGAAGCTCTTTATTGGGGGATAATATTTAGAGAACATAATCTGGGTGCTAGCGATGCTTGGTGCTTCTAGGTAGGTCATTGATTCTATGTCTTTTCACAGGACAGAGCTAGGACTTTGTTTTTAAATATAAAACGTTTATATTTGTTTTAAAATATAAAAATAAATTAGGAGTCAATATTAATATATCAGATTAAACTTTAAGATTCCAAAAGTTGACAACCTTTTAAATTTTGTATTTGTATCTCTTTTATGCTGAAAAAAATTTTTTTTTCCATTTCAAATGAGTTGGTTTAATTCCAGGTGGTACAGAATTTGGGATAGAAGAAAGACTGAAGAACACACTTAGGATTCTGGGTTGGGTTTCCTCTGACCTCACAGCTAAGGTTGATATGCCTGAGAGAGAACTAAAAAGATGAGCTGCTGCATGATTATTATTATTTTTTACAAAAGTTTTTTCTTAAATGTACAACAGACTCCAAGACAACACTTCATTCTAGCTATAGGTGGCAACAGGTGTCACGGCAGGGAATCCAGATGTTAAAACAGGAATAGAATTAAGGATCCCCATTGCCCCAGGAACAAGAACAGCTCACTTTCTGCCAGACTTCTTTTTTTTTTTTTTTTTTTTTTTTTAATTTTATTTTATTTTTAATTAGTTTCAGGTGTACAACACAGTGCAATAGTTATACATTTTACCCCTCAAAGTGACAAACCCCCCACCCCCAATACACCCCCCCACACACCCCCATATCATATATATCTATTACTCTTCCTCTGACTCTCTTCCACAGTATAATCCACATCCCGTGACTATCTATATATATTCAATTACAGTAGGTATACCACCTCCACTTTAGTAATACAGTGCAGTGATCAAACCTCTACTCCATCCATGAAATGGTCTCCCTAACAAGACTTATGATCATCTGACATTCCACAGAATATTTACAACATTATTAATTATATTCCCCAAACTGTTTTTCCTATCCCAGTAGCAATATCGTAGTTGCCTATTTTTGCTGTCTAATCCCTTCCCCTTCTCCCTCATTCCCATTCCTCTCCAAATTAGCAACCCTGATTTTTCCTCTATATCTATGAGACAGTTTCTGTTTACTTTGCTCATTCATACAGTTTTTCATATTCCACATATAAGTGAGATCATATGGTATTTGTCCTTCTCTGACTGACTTATTTCACTCAACATTATAGTCTCTAGGTCCATCCATATCATTGCAAATGGCACGATTTCATTCTTCTTTATAGCGGAGTAATACTCCATTGTATAAATATACCACAGTTTCTTAATCCAGTCATCTACTGATGGGCATTTTGGTTGTTTCCAAGTCTTAGCTATTGTAAATTGTGCTGCTATGAACATCGGGGTGCATAACTTTCTTTGAATAAGTGTCTTGGTTTTTTCAGGATAAATACCTAGGAGTGGAATTGCTGGGTCAAAAGGTAGCTCTATTTCAAGTTCTTTGAGATACCTCCAAACTGACTTCCATAGTGGCTGCACCAATCTGCAGTCCCACCAACAGTGCAGCAGGGTCCCCTTTTCCCCACAGCCCCGCCAGCACTTGTTGTTTGTTGATTTGTTGATGATAGCCATTCTGACTGGAGTGAGGTGGTATCTCATGGTGGTTTTTATTTGCATTTCCCTAATGACCAGTGAGGTTGAACTTTTTTTCATATGCCTGTTGGCCATCTGTATGTCCTCTTTAGAGAAATGTCTCTTCATATCTTCTGCCCATTTTTAATTGGGTTGTTTGTTTTTTTGGTGTTGAGTTTCATGAGTGTTTTATAAATTTTGGATATTAACCCCTTATCAGATATATCGTTGGCAAATATATTCTCCCATTCAGTAGGCTTCCTTTTTGTTTTATTAATGGTTTCCTTTGTTGTGAAAAAACTTTTAAGTCTGATATAATCCCATATGTTCATTTTTTCTTTTACTTCCCTTGCCCGTAGGGATGTATCAGTAAAAACATTGCTCCGGGTAATGTCTGCAAATGTACTCCCTATATTTTCATTTAGGATTTTTATGGTTTCAGGTCTTACATTTAAGTCTTTAATCCATTTTGAATTTGTTCTTGTATAAGGCGTAAGGAGATGATCCAGTTTCATTTTTTTGCATGTGTCAGTCCAATTTTCCCAGCACCATTTATTGAATAGACTATCTTTACTCCAGTGTAAATTCTTGCTTCCCTTGTCATAGATTAACTGTCCGTAAATGCTTGGATTTATTTCTGGGCTCTCTGTTCTGTTCCACTGATCGAACTGCCAGACTTCTTAATTCCACCTGTGGCCAGGGGGCCTTCCCTGCGGCCTTTGCTTTTAACTCCTCGAGTTTCTTCTGTTCCACTTTTTGCTTCTGCTTGAATGCCTTCTCGTCCTCGTCCAACTCCTTGGTCTTCTTCTGGCCACCTTCGCGGCCAGACATGGTGCCTGCGCCCCTTCCCCAGACCCTGCCACCGGAAGCCTATGCTGAAAATTTTGATTCCTATTAATGCTAATATAATTATTTATTCCTAATATACATTAGTTTCAAAATAATATTACTAAGATTATTACCATAATAGAATTACTGAAGTAATGAATTTAAGATTTCTTTGTGGTTTATTTAGCCTATGCGTATGTCTTATTTGGAATATTCAGCCAGATCACTGTATTTTAAAGTTACTTTAATAATTCTCTGTATGGTTAAGCCACCAATTTAATATCCAGTCAGGCTCATTTGTTTTATTTTGTGTTTGAATTTTTTGTGTGTGCATTTTCTTCTGACTTAATTTTGTATAATTATTCTGTAAAATTATTCTGAATCTACATGATTCAAAATCAAAGCTATAAGGTAAGGTAAGTTCAGAGAAATTCAGCTTCCATTCTCTCCCCTAAATCCTTCGCACTCCCTCCCCATTTAGGAAACTATTTTTATTTTCTCTTCAACTATTACTATTTTTGTTTTAAAATATAGGCAAATGTGAATATAAGCATTTATATTCCCCAGGTCTTTATATAAAAGATATTACATTATACACATGATTCTGTACCTTGTCTTTTTTCATGTAACATTATATACCCTGTAGATTACTACAAGAATGTATACAGAAATTCTCCTTATTCTTCTTTATAGGTCCATAGCACTCCATCATATTGACATACTGTGGTTTACTAAACCAGTCTCTGATTGTGGAAAATGTGCATTTCAAGTCTCTTGCTTTTATAAACAGTGCCTCAGTGAATAATCTTATGATATGTCATTTTGTATTTTTTGCTAGTATCTTGGGGATAGATTTCCTAGAAATAAGATTGCTGAGTAAAGGCATAAACACTTATGTAATCGTGCTAGATATTACCAAATTCCCCTCTGTAGGGTTTATGCTATTTTGCACTCCCATCATTATCTATATTTTAAAGAGTGATGAGATGGTTTTACTTTATATTTAAATATATCAGATTATATATATTTAGAGCAGTTTAAACTTATGATAAAATACTTTACAGTTTAATTTTGAGAGAGTGCAAAGCTTTGCAAAAACATTTTTGGGTTTCTCAAGCAAAATTTTTAGACAAGCAGCATAAGAGAGTGTAGAATAATTGGTTTATATTCATGTTGCTCCTGGGTGAAAGGTGAACATTCGATGTCAGGTATAGACCTGTGTCCCCTGCCTCTCCATCTACTGTCTGGGTGGCCCTGGACAACTCACTTAACCTCTCTAGGACACATGGGGAAAGCATCTGTGGATAGTGTGATATGAGATAATGCATGAAAAGCCCTTGGCACGGTGTCTGGACCAGGTGGACCACGTGGGAGAAATTATGATGGTTGATTTGTCCTTGCCAGGACCACACTGCCCCTCTCCGTCCTCATGGATCTGAATTGGGGAGGCAGTTAGGAAAGGACTGACTGATCAGGGAGTGGGTTGAGCAATTTGTCCCAGTTTGCCCCTGACTTTTCTGGTTTTAATTCTGCAGTCCCACACCCTGGGAACTCCCTCAGTCCCAGGCAAACTGGGATAGCTGGTCACCCTCGTGGGAAGACAGGCCTGGGTTGAGGGTCCCAGGGACCTCTGCCAGAGATTAGAGACAGCTCTACGTTGTCTCAGAAGGCCACATGGCAGAAGAAAAGCTCGTCTCACAGAGGGGACCAGAAGTGTTTTGAAGTTAAAATGGAGCCGTCATCTTGAACAGCCAGGGGAAATCAGGGTGGGCCAGTTTCTTTCCCCTCGTCTGTTCTGGGAATTGTTGTTCATGAGGCCATTGGCTTCTTGGTATCAACTGGAACTAAGAACCCCTTGCCTGTCACAGAATGATTGAGGTTAATATTTTTTTGATAACAATAGTGAAGTGTATAGTTAGCTGACTAGCTGTTCCAAAATAGGGATTTAAAAAAAAATTAAATATATTGAGGTTAGTAAAATTACATAGATCTCAAGGGTACAGTTCTATAATACATTATTTGTATATCGCATTGTGTGTCCACCACCCAGTCAGATCTCCTTCCATCACCATATACAGAGGGTGCCAAAAAAATGTATACACATTTTAAGAAAGGAAAAAACTGTATTAAAATTGTAATACAATGAATGATGCTAGCATTCATTAACGCCATCTTTTGAGCAAACGTCATACTACACATTGCTACCGTAAGTCAATTCAACTTTGAAAAGTAATACATAGATAACATCTCTTAAAATACGTACATTTTTTGGCACCCCTGGTATTTGACCCCCTTTACCCTCTTTTACTATCCTCCCTCCCCACTTTGGTAATCACTAAACTCTTGTCTGTGTCTGAGTCAAAATATGGATTTTAATATAATAAAAATCCCACACAACCATATTCAGTCATCCCTACTCACTGGTGTAAGTCATTGTTTAATATTGACCAACCGAATGAGAACACTGGTATTTGGCAGCCTGATATTCTGGACTCACAGCAGGAATTTTCAGGCCAGATTTGTGTCACTTAGCTCCAATTATTTCAATATTTTAATGAAATAAAAATGTCCTTTCATACTGCTGGGCGCCTCAAGATTGCCAAGAAGTAGGCCGCTTGCCTAGAAAGTTCAGGAATGTGCTGGGATCCACCGACCCACCTCTGATGTTCTCGGGCTGCCAGGCCGCCCCAGGAGCATGGTCTGCCTTCAGCTCGTCCTTGCTCAGGGCCAGGGAACAGCCTCAGGGCGTGGTACCTAGGCACTTGGGGGTTCTAGCCCCAGTGGGCTTATAACATGAGTCATACAACCAAATCTTGTTCATTGCCTCTGAAATTGTAACTTCCTGTTCAGATGAGCTTAATGGTCCTTCAAGATCTGGGACTCCTTTCTCACAGGATGCTCTGTCCAAGGGAAATGCATGCAGTGGCCTGTGGTGGGTTATTCACTCCATGCTTCCTTTGAGCTAACCATTCGCCATGCCATTTCAAGTGCATTGTAGTCCATCTTCCCGGGGGGGGAGGGGGGAGTTTGGCCAGTTGTGGTGGCCTGGTACCCAACACCACCCAGTGAAGTGAATGAAACTTCCCCACTGTGAATAGCCCTGGTAAGGGTGACCCCAGGCCTGGGAAGGGTGCCCACTCCCAGACCAGGCCCTTCCTAGTATCACCCTGACACAGCCAAGGTGGGTTCCAGATTGGTCAATGGGATGTCTTCTCCTGGGACCTCAATTCCCCAAACAGAGTCATGTGAGGGCTGAGTAAACATCTGGACTTCAGCCCACTCCAGCGGCAGCTCTGAAAGAGGCTCTGATGCGGCCTGGCTCTCCAGGCCCCCAACCTCCCAGGGCTCCCACATGCCTTCCAGCTGGAGCCCATGGTGGGGCCGGGGCCATGGCATTTGGGCACCTCTGACAGTGGAGAAGGTCTGTGGGCCACGATGCTTGGGAACCTTCTCGTGAAGCAGCCTGACTCCTCCCAGCCTGGGAATTAAAAAATGTTTTTTAAATTTCTTATTTTGATTAAGTAGTACATAAGCCTGATAAATTCAAAATGTGTAATACTAAAAACACAGTACAAAGGAAGTCTTTAGCCCACTCCTGTCCCCAACCCATGCTGTTAGCATCTTTGTTTCCTTCCAAAGGGAACCTACATCCATTATTATGGCTACTTTTAAAATCACAACTGGAATCCACCTGCAAACATGCTGTCTCCATGAATAACATATCTTAGAGTCTCGGTGTTTCTGATGGGAGGAAGTAGTTGGGTGTTTTGTTAGAAGGAACAAGGACGCCCTTGAGATTTGTTTCCAGGTGGGAGGCTGGCCTCCAGGGGCCTGCAGGACAGGAGCTGGTGCAGCCTGGAGATCTCCTAGAACCACTGCTGGCTTTCTGTTGAGATAAACAATTTCAAAGGCCGTTGAGCGACTTCATTCAAGTACGTCCTGTGTGTGTGTGTGTGTGTGTGTGTGTGTGTGTGTGTGTGTGAGAGAGAGAGAGAGAGAGAGCATGTGTGTCTGTGCATGAAAGTGTGTGTGATGCTGACTGCACACGTACTCCTGACACCCTCTGTGCAGGGTGTGACAGGGTGGGGAATGTCAGGCCTCATTCTTCTCCTGGTGTGGAGCACAGGGCCTGGCAGGCAGACAGTAGGTGCTCGCAAAGCATCTGGTCATCTCCTAGTCCCTAGCATGAATCCTCCACTTTAGCCAGTTTAGGTGAATTTTCCCAGTTTCCCAGCCTTTGCTCAGGAAACAAGCTTTTTGTTTTTTGGTGTACTTTGTTTCTTTTCCCTGGAAAACCCTCCCAAGTTCATCATCACTTGTTGAAGTTGTGAACATGCTTTCTGGCCCTCCTGTAGAATGCCTTCTCTGACCCGCACCACCAGCCAAAGGCCACTGAGGCATTGCTCTGTCTCTCACAGGACTGCCAAACAATGACCCGCCCTGGGCCTGATGGCTCCCACAGCACCTGGAATCAGAGGGCTACAACAAACCTGCGGCCTCACCCGTGGACCTGTGGTCTTTCCATGGTGGGCCACTCTTTGAATTGGGACCCTCAGCAGATAGTTTCTTTTTTCTTGCTATCTCCTGGCTAATCTTCTCTCTCAACTCCTGTGGAAGAGGGAGCTGGGGACAGACACAGGATTGGCCCACAAGTCCCCACGAGGCACGTGGGCTCTTTCTCCTCCCTGCCATGCACAGGTGCTGGCTCAACCCAGTCAACTCTGGGCAGAGGAGAGGAATCATGGCTGCTGGAGCCGTCCTCTTGGCATTCACTCAGTCATCACTTATGCAACAAGTATTTTTAATTGAGCTCCTTCCCTGGACTGCTGGGCACTGGGGATCGAGCTGTGAGCAACATTATGTCCAGGCCTGGGGGGCTGACGTTCTAGGGAGGGAGATCAACAATAAACAAAGAAACAATAAACATATAGCTAATGTGTCAGCAATGCTGTGAAGCAAATAGTGGGGGCTAGGGTGTTCAGTGGGGTGGACATGGGCAATTTCTCAGGCTGGTCAGGGAAGGCCTCTCTGGTG
Organism: Aselliscus stoliczkanus; assembly: GCA_033961575.1. Lineage (NCBI taxonomy): Eukaryota > Metazoa > Chordata > Mammalia > Chiroptera > Hipposideridae > Aselliscus > Aselliscus stoliczkanus. Next base: position 101,222,653 of record CM066735.1, on the reverse strand, counting down.
AGGGGATAGCTGAGCAGGGACTCAAGGAAGTGAGGAAGACTGTGGGAGCTGAGCCTGGGGCGCAGAGGGAGCAGCTGTGCTGTGCTGAGGGCCTTCAGGGGAGAGCAAGGGCCCAGTGTGCGTGGGCGAGGGGCCAGGGGTAAGAGATGAGGTCCAAGGTAAGGGTGTTGAGGGTGGGATGGAGCGGGCGGCAGATTGTACAGGCCACAGAAAGGACTTTGGATTTTACCCCATATGAGCTGGGAAGGGTCCTCTGAACTCTGGAACATTCTAGAAGAGTGACATCAGACTTACATTTTAAAATTACTGTTCTGCAGCTGTGTAGAGAACAGACTATAAAGAGGTGAAGGCAGAATCTGGGAGACCAGTGTGGAGGCCACGACAATGACCCAGGTAGGAGGAGTTGGTGCTTGGGCCGGGGTGGCGGCTAGGGAGGTAATGGTCTGTTTCTGGATAGATACTGAAGGAAGAGCCAGCAGGAGGGATTAATGGATGAGGTGTGGGGTGTGAGAGGGAGTAGAAACCCAAGATTTTTGACTGGAGCACTTACTTGGAAGGTAGAGACAGGGGAGGCTGTGGTAGTAGAAGGTACTGAGATGTCAAGGACAGACCCTAGGTTAACACCCGTAGCCTGGTGGTGGTGAGAGACACAGGCTTGAGGAAAACCCAAAGTCTTTCTCCCCTCTGGGACCCACCATGCAGTGCGGCTGCTGTGTGAGGCTCTGGCTAGGGTAGGGTGCCCGCAGGGCTACTCTTGTCACACCAGCTGCTCGATGAGGCCTGTTCCAGTCTTTGCAGGAACACCATCCGTTGCCAAGTAGATTCAGTTGTGATAGTTAGACCAAAATTCTCAAATTTGATACTAGAAGGTAGTTTTTAGACTCTGTAAATGGCAACTTTGGCAAGTGATCACTTTCGTTGTAAACAAACAGCCCTGCCAGCCAGCCTCCACTTCGAGATGTGAGGAGTTCTGACATCCCACCATTGTTGTGGAAAATGTCCACACCGTATCCTTTGAAACAATAGAACTCGCTGAAATGTAAACAGTGTCTTTCCCCCTTGGATGTCCTCGCTGAGACATCCACTCTCCCCTCCCGCAAGGTCTCTGCAAGTTGAATAGCTTCTGCAAGGAGAGGATCCTCCCTTGAAGTCAGGGGTCAGGGCTGAGCCTAGAGCTCCTGCATGCTCCCAGGCAGGACTCTGGCTTTCAGCAAGGAAGTGGGAGGGCCTTTGTGGGTCTCTGCATCTGTGAGTTTGGGGAACAGGCAGATCCTCAAGTGTCTGAGTCTCTGGACATCGTTGCTTAAGGCTTTGTTCTGGCCACTTAGCCATGCTTCCACTGACCGCTGCATGGTGGGGCGCTTCCATCTCCTTTCCGAAGCCATATCAGGGCTCTGGACGATGAAGGAAGACAAGGACCCAGTAATCGGAAGGCAAGTAGGTGTCCTCCCGTGGCCAGTTCCAATCTGCAGGCTCTGCAGGAATATAATGATGGTGGTGGCTACCATTTATCAAGGGCTTACTGTGTACCTGACTCTGTTCTAAGCACTTGGCATGGATGATACCATCTAATTCTCCCAACTGCCAGATGAGGTAGGTGATGTTATTGTTGTCCTCTTATAGCTGAGGAAATCTGGGCTTGGCTGGATTAGGCACTGGGCCTGAGGTCACACAGCCTGGGAGTGGTGGGGCCAGGGTAGAAGCCCGTGTGGCCCAACGGGAGAGACTTCATGGTGATGTCCGCCCTTGAGTGGATCAGGGAGTGCCAGCACCCAGTGAGTGGGCATTGGCCATCCTGGCACCACGGCATAGAGGCCTTGTAATCACATGCAAATCAGCTCTGCGGGTTCAGTGATGAATGAGGCAGCCCTGCACTCAGGGAGCTTATGGCCCAGCAGAGCAAAGACCACGTGCTAAGCCCACCACCCTGACCAATGCCCCTGACCCAGTCATTGTTCTATAATGTGCCCTCCATGGGACAGCATGAAGAAGTGACTTCTCCTGAGATGCTAACATCACTGGGCTCAGAAACCTGCCTTCTGGGGCTTAGACCTTATAAAACTCTCTCCTACAATTAACTGTGAACTTGAGTGGGGGCAAACCATGAGTGCTGTTGACTGTCGTGTACACGGGCCTAGCATGGGGCCTGGCACACTGTCGGGGCCTGGTGAGGCTCAAGTGAACAAAGAACATGGCTCACTGAGGGCAGGGAAGTGGAGGCTGCTACACTCAGGTCGCACAGGAGAGGCTGCAGCAGGCACAGGTGGGCTCTGTCGGTGACTCACCTGGGTCTTGTCCTGTGCCCCGGGAAGGGACAGCACTTTGGAAATATTCCTTAGCATTAGGAGCCATGGATCAATGTGCTTCTGAGCACCAGCCCAAAGCCCACCTGATGAGACTCCTGGAGGAGTGCGTGGGAGGCTGGGAGGAGCCTTTGAAGATGGATGGACTTGAGGACTGTGCTGGACGGTGTCCAGACTAACACTCCCTGACCAGAGCCTTGGAGAGGGGAGGTCTGCCTGTGATATCCACAGGCTCCTTCGAAGGAGCCGGTCTCCTGTGAACAGGTGTTCAGGACTTTTTCAGGTGTGACGTCACCAACCGGGCCAAGAGCAGCAGGGCAGCTCAGAGTAGGAGCTTCCAGGACAGCTCCCCGGGAGGAGTCAGAGAGAACCTCAGTGCTTGGAGGATATTGGGAATAAGTCCCACTTTCATTCAATGAATATTTAATGAGCATGTACTTTGTGCCAGGCACAAAGCAGAGAAAACCCCTGCTCCTCCAGCTTGATAAGCCCTCTTCTCCCAAATATGGGGAAGGCTTACCCTGAGGGGGCTGTGTCTCTCCTGCAGCCGAGAGGGACAGACAGGAACTAGAGAATCAGGCTGTCAAAGCACTGGGAGCAGCAACCAGCCTAGCTGAGCACAGACTTTCTGAGGTACAGATTTTTGTTTTTAAAGAACCTGGAACCCCACATAAACAGTGTTTTATTAAGCATCACTTTACTTGATGCATTCTTATTTGTGGTGTTTACTTATTAAGCCAATTGATGAGAACAATAAGGCAGTCTTGATCAATATAACCACTTAAAATCTGGGGTCAGAGAAGTCAATCAGTCTTATGCTGACCTCGGCATCCAAGACCTTCCCGTTTATCAAAGTTTCTCAACCTTGGCACTAGTAACATTTAGGGCCAGATACTTCTTTGTACCTGGAGGCCTGCCCTGGGTAGTGTAGGAAGTTTAGTAGCATCCCTGGTGTCTACCTACTAGATGCAATTAGTAACATACCACTCAGTAGAGAAAACTCAAAATGCTTCTAGATGTTGTCAGGTATCCCTTGGGGGTCAAAATCGTTCCCAGTTTTGATTGTACAATATCAAGAAAATTTTATTTCACATGGAGAAGTACTTGCAGTTGGCAAGGATGGGTTTTGTTTGTTTTGTTTTCGATTTTGAATCAGCTCTCCTGACACTCCTAGGACTATCTTTAATTAACTAGAAGCCTCATTCTAAGGTCTGCACTAAAAGCAAGTTAATGCTGCAGCCGACGTTAATGTGTTGGTAGTTTGCAGTGTACTAAATTTGTATGTAACACATTTGTGTGGGTGTGTTGTTGTTATTACAATTTTGAAGAACAGGAAAGTCTTCATATTAAAAACATGCAAACCACATGTTGGCAGGTCCCCTAAGCTCTTTGGGAGGCAGGTTCAGCGATGCTGGTTTCACGTTCGGAAGTGGCTGAAGCGAGGCCAGAAATTGATGACGGTGCAGGCCGAGCAGGAGGGCAGGGCGGTGGCGCCTCTGTGCTGCTCCAGACACCCCAAGCTTCGTCAGACAAAGCCCGGAGGAGGCAGGGAGGGCATGCGGAGGGCTGGGGGCCTCTCAAGAGAGGAACCAGAACAGGAGAGAAGAAAAATAAGACTGACTTAGAGGGTAAACAGAAAGAAAAAAAAAGGACTCTTTCCCTATGCAATTCTAAGAAAGAACCCCATAATCTTGGTGACACAGGGCCAGAAGGTTAAACCCAGAATAATCATAATGAAAACAATCTGTACCATCTGATGCTTCCAGAAATTCCCCGGAGCAAGTTGAAGGTGGAGAATCCCAGTGGACGCACTGCTACTGAGGTAGGGGTGGTGGTGGTGTGAGTGGGGGTGGGTGGGTGAAAGGATGGAAGAGAGCATCTTCCCCAGCTCCTAAGAGTGGGGGCTGCCGGGCCCCCTGGGGGTGGTGGGCCCATGGGCTGCAGAAACAACAGCTGGCTTTAATGTTTCAGAAAAAAATAGTCCTTCACTGGAATCAATTTGTTCTCCTTCCGAAATTGGGAGGCAATTCCAGGGTTTGCTCCTGGGAAATGTGCCTCCAGTGCGGTGGGGCAGCTGACCACAGGCCAACACCCACCACACCCATGGGGACTGGTAATAGACTTAGGAAAACACGGCAGAGGCCTGGCCAGGGAACTGACAACTACCCACTGGCCTCAGCTCCTGGGGCACTTCTCGGAAGGAGCTGGGACACGCCCACTCAAGCCTGGAGTTCAGGGACCCGCCCCCCAACCCTTGAACACCTTTCTGTCCTCCTTCACCACAATCACTTTGAGAGATCTCGTTTGTGATACAATTGATCACTTTCCACGTGTCAGATTTTGGTGCCAAGAGAGACCTTGCGATCATGTGGTCCAACTCCTCATTTTGCAGATGGGGACTCTGAGACTCAGTGGGGTGACCTTCCTCAAGTCACTGCCCAGGCGTCCCAGCCATCAGCTCTGTGCTCTCTAAAACCACCACCTGCTTTCTTTTTTTTTTTTTTTTTTTTTAAAGATTTTATTGGGGAATTGGCGGAGGGGAACAGCGTTGGGGAATCGGGGAAGGGGAACAGACAAGTTGCTGTCTTTTTGTTCTTCGATTTAGTTGCGGAGGATGTTGCGACCACCTGCTTTCTGATGCAGGAAGGGGACTCAGTCTCTCAGTTTTACCTTCTGCGCTGGTGTCTCCTGAAAAAGAGCGAGTGTGTGAATAAGTGTGGCCATGCATGCACATGTGTGAGTGTGTGTGCCCTGGCATGACCACAGGAGCACATATGTGTGTCTACATGTCTTTGTAAACTGCTGATTATTATATATCTGGACAGACACTATGTGAGGTGTTGGGATGTGGGAATGGGCTGGGGAATGGGTTGGGGGTCAGGGTATGTGGGTGAGGATTGAGGGTCAGGCAGTCTTGTGCGGGACTGAGGAAAGTCCTTGGAGGTCTGTGACCAGAGTGGTGCTGTGTTGGGGTCGGGCCAGTCAGAGGAGGCGACCCAGGAAAGGAAGCCCATGATGAATGCTTAGAATGTCAGCTGGTGACAAGGGGCCTGGGAAGACTCCTCTGCAGAAGAAACAAGGGCTAGGAGGCTGGCAGAGAGGAGTGATTGGGAAAGGTCAAATAGTCCCCAGTGACTGCAGGGCAGAGTTAATTTGGGGCACCAATAGTCAGTTGCCAGACATTTACTGAGCACCGACTATGTGCAGGTGCTGTGCTAGGTGCTGAGAGACAAAGGTAGAGGAGACTTGAGTTGAGAGTTTACCAGCAGTTGGTTGTTCATGTCCAGCAGACTCGCTGAGGCCCTGCTCTGTCGCATGCCATGGGTTCTGAGAGGAATGAAGTGTGGTCCACGCCCTAGGGAACTTACTGACCTCAGGAAGACCTCTCGGAGGCACCTGGCATGCAGAGACTGTGGGGGCTGCCTCACTCTAAACCCCAGCCTGATCCTAACCCCGACATGCCCACCTCCGGTGTCCTGAAGCCAGATCCTTGTGCATTCCCCACCCAGGGGAGTCTCTGAACTCCCAGAATATGCATGTGCATTTCCTGGTCCCATAGAAGCTTCTCGGAGGACTCCCATTACGAACCACCAGCCCCAGGGTAAGCCCAAGCCTTGATCTGACAGGGGAGTTCAGAGCTCAGTCTATCAGGAGGAAAGAACCGCAAAGCCCTGTATTTCACAATCTAGGATGCGGAGGTCTTCAGGCCTTGCCTGACACCTCATGCTGTGGGTCCCCTCAGGCATCAGATAACCCCAGTTTAGTAACTTCTGTGCTTCACACTGAAGGTGATCACTGGCTTAGCTCCTTATCTTTCCCCCAGGATGGGACAGATGAGTCGCCTCACGTATACAAAGCACCTTACAGCTTCCCGCAACCTCAAACCTCTCCTTGGGAGATGGCAGCAGCTGTGGCTTCCATTGTACAGACAAGGCCACTTAGGCTTGGAGAGGGCCAGTGGGCTCCCTCTGAGGTCAGTGCCTCCCCACACCCAGGCCCTGCTTTGCAGCTTCCCTCACAGCCCCCGCCCCTTCCGCCAGGGCGACCTCCCTCTGATGGCAGGCCACATGTGCTTTGCTCCTTTGTGACTGGAGTGGTTTCCAAAACCAACTGTGAAGTTTCCTGAAAGGCGCTCCAGGGTCCCCAGCTTCAAGGGCTTTCGCAAGTGCCTGCCCAGGAAGCACTGAGCGAGCACTTCCCCGGAAATAGCGTGTGCTGACCCTGGCCTCAAGGCCCTTCCTCTCCTCATTAGGGAAGGATGCTGGGGAGGATAAAGGAGGTTTGGGGGAGAACCAGAGCCCTTCTGGGAACCATCCTAAGGGAAGTGGACACTCCTGTGTGGCCTTCCCAGCGCTGGGCCACGCCCACCCTTGCCTTCAGCAGGCCTTTGGTGCTGGAAAGAATGCGTGTTAGCTCCTGGGCCTTGCAGAAGGCAGAGGTCAGCACATTCCAGGGCTGGCCTTTCCGCCCCGCGGCAGACGGAAGGCCTGAGCCTCCTCCCGGCTCCATTGGGAGTTCTCAGTGGACAGGGTGTGGGGCCTAGCAGCCTGCTCTCTGCCAGGCACAGCTCTCAGAGCTGCTTGGCCTCTGCTGAGTGGGAACTGACCTGGGAGCTTCCCTCACCAAGGGGGCTGTGGGACCCCAGACCACTGCCCACTCCCAGCGCCTGGGCCCCAGCCATTGAGCTAGCGGAGGGACGGGCCTGTTTCTCTGCTGGTGGACAAGACACACTGATCTTAGTCCTGCCTCCCTCTCCGGACATCCCAAGTCATTCTTCCTGGTCTCCTCTTGAGGCACACAGGCCTTCTCTGTCCCTTACGTCCTCTGCTCCACTCGCCTCACGCGTCCCTCTTGCCAATTCCTGCTCATCCTTTAGTCCCAGCTCTCCCCATCACTTCCCTGGGATGCTTTTGTGGACCCTGGAATAGCTGTCCCTCTCACATGCCCCGGCCTTTTCTTCCAGAGTGCTCCTCATGGTCATGGTTAATGGCCTGCAGTTGACCCATTGCCCTCTCATCTCCAGCCACAGGAAGGCTAGAGCAGTGCCTGCTGCCTGTGTGTCAGGCCAGGCACAGTAGGAGCTGCCCAACTGTGTTACTGAGTAAGCTGAATGTTCTAGCAGGACTGGGGTTTCCAGAGGTCCTGCAGTGAGGCCCTGCACACACCTGGGATGAGAGGGGGCATGCATGATCCAGAGTAGGTTATTTGGGACAGGGCAGGGCAGGGGGCTCACACTGAGAGGTTAGTCCAGGATGGTGTGCCAAGGGTGGTGCTGGGCAAGATCAGAGGGGTGGCTGGTTCAAATGGGACAAAATGTGTTATGTTTGCTGGGAGAGGAGAGACCTGTGGAGGGGACAGTACCCAGCAGGGGATAGCCAAAGGTAAATTCCCTCAAGCCTTTTTTGCAGCTTCACCAAGGGATCTCCCCCTACCCCCGGCCCCAATAGAACTTCCTCCTCATGGGAAGGCAGCAGTGGATTCAGGTAGCATTTGGCTGAGATGTCCTCACCTTCTCTCTGGAACCCTATTTTCCTCACCTACAAAGTGAGGGCCATAAGACCTAATTGATGGGGTTATTAGGAGGTCAGGAATGTTTTTGAAAGGCAAATGGAATGTCATTTTGTTTTTTTCTGCTTTTCTGCAGAATCACAGGCCAGAGGTGAGGTTTCAGGGGAAGGAAGCCCTTCGGACCCGTGAGAAGCCGTCATCTCTATTTGGGTAATTATCTTCCAGCTGATGGTAAAGGATAGCAAATCCTGCTCCTATGACTCACTGCTCTGGGGAGAAAGCAGGAGCAGATTCCTGTGAACTTTGCAGAGGTGGGGAGAGTTTTTTTTGCCCTTCCCAGACTCATAGTTCAACAAGCATGTACCAAGCTGTCCCCAGGGACCAGGCGCTGTGCAGGCACTGGGCAAACGTAGATGGAACGATACAGCTCTCACCTCAGGAGCCTCTCTTCCAAGGCTTGGGAAGCCTGACCCCTAAAGGGGAGCAGACTTGGGAACGAGGGTGCATTTTCTAGAGAGCCAACCCTAATGACCTCTTAGTGTTGGAGAACCAGGGCTGGGTCATCACCTCCACTTGCTTCTTGGAGATCTGGCCATCCCTGGCTTTCAGCTCTTCTCTGCTGCTTTTCTCCAGCCCAGACTCTGAAACACCACACTTGGCCCCAGGACTGGAAGGCTGGAATTGCCATCATTTGTGATAAGAGGGAAGCTTCCAGAACTTGGACATGTGTACAAGCTGCCAAGTAGTCCCCATGTGGGAGGGAATTGGTGGCAGTCGGCTAGAGGAATGTGGCTAGTTAACAGCACTCGGCATTTCTGTATCAACTCTGCCAGTTTCCAGTTCAGTATGCTTGAAAAATGACCTTTTTGGACCTTAGTTTCTGAATCTACAAATGCAAGTGTTCGTTAAAATATCTGTGTCTCTCTGCAGCCCTCTGGAGATTTTCTGGGCCTGAAGAGGAGCCCAGGTTATTGTGGAGTCATGGATTTACTCCCTTCTTTCTTTTTCTATATGATTTGGCCCTATTTCCTAGCATCTACCTTACCCCAATGAGTCTCTCAACTTTGTCTGAACCACTTGTGTGAAGAAGGATGGTGAACTGAACTGGGATCAGAAAAGTGCTGAGACAAACCTGGGTCACACAGCCTCACTGCCTTCTTCTCCCAGGATGAGTGCCACCTCTAAAAGAGATGTGGGAGGTGACTGTGGCTGGCAGGAGTTTCGACGGTCCCTGCTAGAAGGTCCCTTCCGAACGTTCTCCCGGAACGGAACTGGTTCGTAAGTCGGGGGCTTACTGTATTGTATACCTGAAACTAATATAATGTCCTATGTCAATTATATCTTAATGAAAAGAAGAGAGAGAGAGAGAAATGTAGGTTGCTGGACTCCTAATCCAGTGCTCATCCACAGCCTCCTCCCCTGAGCGTCAGAAGACAGGAAGGTCATCTCTGAATCACTGGGCCTTTCTAAGCTGATTCCCCCTGTGACCATGGACGGGCTCTGCCTTTGGGGCCTTAGAGAGCTCCCCCCTTCCCCAGCAGTGGAAGCGGTACAATGCCACATGCCCTGGTGCGCTGTCCTTCTAAAGCGTTCAGATAGTGACCTGTCCAGACCTTATCAGATTACACTGCTAGTGAATTTTAGCACCAGGATCACCTCGTCCAAGCCACTCTCTGGGTTACTTCAAAAACGTCTTAACTGCTGTCTCTGCTTCCTCTCTGTTTCCTTTTCCATCTGTTCACAACACATCAGCTAGAATAATCCGGTCAGAATGTGAGTCAGACCGTGCGCTACCCTGCCTCTGTGGGGAGCCCTCCACTGGTCCCATTTCTGAAAGTAAAGCCCGCGCCCAGGCAGCGGTCTGGAAGCCCAACGCCAGCCAGCCGCTGTCCTCTTCTGATTTGATCTCTTCACCCTGCCACAGCCACATGGCCTCCTTGCTGTTCCTACAGCGCATCAGACACCCTCCTGCCCCAGGACCTTTGCACTTGTTCCCTCTGCCTGGAATGCTCTTCTCCAGACCCTGAGTCTTGTTTCTGACCTTCCCTATGACGCCTTCCCCGACCAGCCTGTTAGCTTCTGCAGCTTGCCTTCTCTTCAAGCCCGGCATTCCCGATTGCCCCTGCCCTGCACCATTTCTTTATTCCACAGCACTTACCGCCTTCTAGTGTATAATATTACTTATCTGTTATCCATATTGTTTGTTTCCCTCTGGAAGACTAGAAGCGCCCTAAGGCCAGGGATCAGGGTCTGTTTTGTAAACTGAAGAATCCCCAACATGTGGAACAGCACTTCGAATAGTGCCTGGCATAGAGCAGGCCCTGAATCAATACTTGGGGAGTGAATGAATTCGTTGAAGGTCACTGCCCTGGAGAGAGCATGGGCTCCTGAAGTACCTTCACCTGGGTTCCGTGAACGCTTCCAGCACTGCCAGCTGCTTCCTTTTACCTCCTGAAGCCTCCATTTTCTCATCTACAGACTATTTTGAGATATACACAAGGTGCCTAGCACAGTGCCTGGCCCACAGCAGCCACATGGAAGTCAACTGTGGGAAGAAGTGACTTTATTTAGCAAATAAATGTTATGAGATGCAAGTCCAGCCAATAACAGGACAAATACCTGCAAACTTGATTTGGGCACATTCTTCCCTCTTTGGAAGGAAACATCTGGTTCCAAACACAGAGAGTTTGGAAACACATTGCAGAGAAGGGAGGAGGCCCTATCAGCTCAGCTCGCTAGCAGGGGCCACCAACTTCACTTCTCAGGCCTCTGTTTTCTCATCTATAAAAAGGAACAATACCTTCTCTGGGGGTTAGAGTGATGGAAATGCTTATGTGCTACGTGGGGTTGCCCTTAGGAGTGGGCTGGTGTCGGTTGGCAGCGGGGCTGCAATGCTGCCCATCAGAGAGATAAGATGCTTGCTGCTTCGGGCAGGTGTTACAGGTTGAACTGTGTACCCCAAAATTCATAGGTGGAAGTCCTCACCCCCAGGACACCACAGAATGTGACCATCCTTGGAGACAGCGTCTTTAAAGAGGTGATTAAGTCAGCATGACATCATTAGGGTGGGCTGTAATCCCGTATGGCTGGTGCCTTACAGGGCAAGGAAGTTTGCACACGTAGACACATACAGGGGAAACCATGGGCAGACTCAGGGAGCGGATGACCGCCTTCAAGTCAAGGAGACAGGCCTCAGAAGAAGCGAACCTGTGGACACCTTGTTCTCGAATGGAATGTCCAGCCTCCAGAACTGTAAGAAAATCAATTTCTGTTGTTTAAGCCCAGCCTATGGAACATTTTTACAGCAGCCACTGAAAAGTAATGCGGTAAGTCTGGACATGACATTCAGCAAATGTTAGCAAGCCCAGAAGACCCAGCTGCTGGTGCTCCTTTGCCACTCAGAAACCACACCACCGCCCCCGCCACACACCAGCCCCAAACATCAGTCCCCCAGAGCTGGGCGGCTCACCCCTACCTCCCTGGGTCTTGGCGATGTTTGATTAGGTTTCACAGCCTGAAAGTAGCTCAATAGGAGTCCTGATGGCACCTTGGGGGCCATCTCTGGGCAGAGACCCTCAGGAATGTGCTTTGTTGAGGTTTCATGAGGAGGAGGTTTCTGGAAGGGTCTTGGTCACATTGACTGAGATGGAACATGGAGCCTCTGCTGGCCTCTTTCCCTTTGGCAGTCAGAGGAGAGAAGAAGTCTGTATTCTCTGGAAAGGGCTGGACAAACGCCCAGGGCCCTGTGCCCAAACCCCTCTTCCCTCCACATGCTCTGGAGGTTCTGTCTGGGCACGCTGGGCTTTCGGGGATGGGAGATCTGTTTGCGTCAAGTGATTGCCCCTGAGCCATAGTGACTCAGATCATCCCTGGGTGAGCTCAGGGCTCCAGAAAGCTGCTGGGGACATCTGAGCTGCTCCTGTCAGGGGACATTTCCCCTGGGAAAGCTCATCGCCAGACCCTCTTTTCCGGCCCTGGGTGTCTTTAGTCATGCAATGCGGTGGGGCCTGCTTGCCACCCTCAGAATCTCCCTTTCAGACCCCCGTGCCCCTTTAACTACTTTGATCAATAATCCAGGCTAAAGGTCAGGGCAGTGGGACCCACACGTCAATGGTGTGAATACCAACTCTCTTGGAAGACTTTCTAAGTCAGGTGCTGGCGTAGAGATTCTGTGAGACCTTGGTAGAAAGTCTCTTATTTCTTTCTTCTGCAGTGTAAGGGGGTGAAAAAAATAAACTAAACAAGGTTTTTCTCTGCAAAACAAGGCCACACACATACACTTCCCTTTAAAACGTAGGCCTGGCTGGTGTAACTGAGAATGTTTGTCTCCTGTCATGTAAGTGTCACCCTGCAGCGGTGGTCAGGGATCTCCTTATTTGCCGGCCCCTGACTTAGGAAAGTGGGGGTCAAGGCCAGCATCCTCCCAGTCCCAGCATGCACCAGCCCATCCAGGGCCCATGCAGAGAAGAGCCTGAATTCCAGCCTTGCTCTAAATTACCAGCTGAGTTGAAGGAGACTAAAGGTTAGCTATCCTTGGGCAGCTGTGGGGACAAGCCCCAAAGGAACTGACTACGCTATCAAAGCGTTTGCTGCGCAGTAGCTGCTTGCATGCAGTATCTCAGATCCACGGAGAAACCTGCTTCACGTTGGACCAGCGTTCAGAATTCAGACTTGTAGCTTTGGGTGTGAATATTCAGCCCCAGTCATGCATTTTTTATGAAGGGTTTTTGGACTTTGGCTCCTTCCTTCGTGCGTCTCCCTAATAACGGATGTTTTCTAACAGAAGCTGGACAACACACAGATGGCAAGATCTGTGGCCTTTAATCTCTTGGTGTGAAGGATCAAATTAAAATGGGCTTTTCCTGACAGTTCCAAGAGTGGATTAGCAGGCTGTGCTTGTGAGTGTTACGGGGATGAGTGACCTTAAGACCCCATCTTCTGTCTTTTTGGCAGTGGGGAGGTTCCCGGGAAGGGAGATGACCGAGGAGCTGGCCCGGGTCCCCCTGTGTCTGAGGAGTCCTCGACAGTCCTTGGCAGCCCAAGCTCTAAGGTCCTGGGAGAAGGGAGCCGCGCTGTCCGGGGCCTGCCTGCCTGCCTTTGCAGCTGATACCGTGAGGATGTCTGAGTTCATGGGAACCCACTGCCAGGGAATTTCCTTCTCACTCCCTTCTCCTTCACATTATAGCGAAGCCAAATAACCAATCAGGAATGTGTTCTAAAGAGCTGTTTAGGGAGTTTCCTGGTTGTCACCACACATTAGCTCTCTGCACCTTCTGCTTTTGCTGCCTGATCCAGTTAAAATTCAGAATGGTATCCCAGGAATCACAAAATCCTGACTAATTTTTAAAAAATTCAATTATGCTTACTAAATGAATCTTACAGAGCCAATAAAAGAAAAAATGTGTTCAGTAAAGATTTCCAGCAACAGCCTTTGAAACCACACTGGACAATCTGTGGTGGGTAGAGCGCTTGTCTCACCACAGGGGCTCCTATATTGACCAACTGTGACTGGCTACCCCAGCCGCAGCCATCTGTCCCACCCTAAGGCAGCTGCTGGTTGGTGAGAAAGACAGGAGTCAGCGCGTGGGTCCAGTCTGGCGAACACTTAGCTTTCAGAGTGGATGCACACTGGCTGAATCCAACTGCCCTGATGGTTCCCTAGCAGGGAGTTTTGAATGGAGGCACACAGAGCGAAAGCAGGGGAGGAGAGCAAGAAGAGGGGACGGCGACAGAAAGAGGGGTGTGGGGAGTCATGCTGAGAGAGTGGCAGACCCAGCAGGGCGGGAGCTCCAGACGCCAGCTTCTGGGAGCAATAGGATGGGGTTCACCTTGGCAGAGTGGTTCTCCTGCGCTACATTTACATTGATGGACTCCTGACAGCTTGGGTTGGCATCCAGCCCTGCACTTACTAGCTGTAGGCCTTTGGGCAAGTCACAAACCTCTCTAGGCCTCAGCACCTTCCTGCATCCTCCTCCTCAAATGGACAGTGATGGGAACCTAAGGCTGTTGTGAGCGTCTAATGTGTGCAGAGCATCTGGCACCGTGCCTGGGACCCAGGCAGGGCAAGTGCTCAGTAGACACTCACTACCATCATTATTAAGGCTGCCTAGTATTAAACCCAAACCGGAGTCCTGACTGCGCGACACTGCTGGGGTCCTGCCCATGCATCTCTTTGAGTGTCTGTCCTTCCTCTCTTCCTTTCCAATAAACAGCCATCACTCCAACGAACTTGAGTGTGGCTGTGTTTCTTGCACCTTGGAAGAGCCTGCCTAGCATGCAAATACAAAGAACTGTGTATTGATTCACCAGAGAGCCCAGGTGACTAGGAGGCCCGGTTCCTCCAGCGCTCTGTGACAAACACGTGAGAGGAGTGGCTGGCAGGGAGTGGCTTAGCCTTTGAAGGGATGGGTCTCAAGTCCTGTTTGGGTCGGTGCAAAAAGTGACATGCAGTTATGGGCATTGCCCAGCTGGTGGAGGGAGAGGGGGTGGAGGCCATCTCGAGACTGGGGTAGAGGGAGGGAGCCGAAATGCCAGCTCATCCAGAGGAATGGCAGCAACCCTGGGGGCCTGATGTCCATCAGCAGTGAGGCCATGCATGTGTGTGTGTGTGTGTGTGTGTGTGTGTGTGTGTGAGAGAGAGAGAGAGAGAGAGAGAGAGAGAGAGAGAGAGAATGAATTGGGCATGAGCATGGACAAGGATGGGTGGATCTGCAAAAGAGCAAAGTGACCCATGTCCATGGACACGTGTGTGCTTGTGCCAGGATGGATGTATCTAAGGGCAGGGCTGTAGGGAGGAGTGTGTGTGTGGTCTTGTACCTGGGAGAGCTGTGGTGGGGTGTCCTGAGTGTGTGTGCCTGAGGATGGGATATGTGCACAGGTGTTAGTGTGGCCCTGTGTGCAGATGGCCATGCATGCCCATGTGTATGGCAGGTATGTGAGGAAATGACCTTTTGCCTTCCGAGGCTTAGCTGGCCCTAATGCAGGATGGGGTGGGGGCAGGCCCCCTGGTCACCTGACTGACAGGGGTGTATTGACAGCCTTAATGGGGCCTGATGCATCCCAGGAACCAGAACCATTCAGGAACCACTGACGAAAGATACAGAATGAGGAAGTCCCAAAGATTTCTGTGGGTTTTCATTTCAAGGGACATGAGGTGACCTTTGCTTCTGCCACTTGTGCTCACTGCTGTTTCTTTGTCCCTTCCCCCAGGGATGGGGAGAGGCCGGTTTCATTTTTCCTCTAGTTGTTTTTACTTTCAAATTCCCTCAATTAAACACTGAGAAAGGAGAGGCAGGGATGGCGCGATGTGTGTCAGCTCAGGTGCCTTAGTGAGGGCCTTGGCAAGAGCAGGCCATGTTGCATGGAGACAGCTGGCTCAGGACCAGGCCTTGGGTCCATACCCAATGACTGTGATGAGCTAGCCCTGCAGATGAGAGAGGGTGTGACTTTCCAGAGCACACCAAACTGAGGCTCTCTGAACCTCCTCATTGGTGGTGCTGAGAAAACAGTACCCAAGAGGAGGAGTGGTTTGTCCAAAGTAACGCCGAGACTGGTGCGGGCCCAGAACCAGCTGTCAGGCCTGTGTGAGTGGAGAACACCTGGCTGATTGGGCAACAGCAGGTAAAGAAGGGAGCTCACAGTCTGCACCAGGTGGCTCTTCACACCTCTGTTCACCCAAGCCGTGGGGGGTGCCTCCCTGACCCTTTGTGGTCACTTTATTACTCCCTCACTGTCTCTTCCTGCCTGATCAGGTGCCAGGCAGGCCCCAACCACTCCTACTGAGACCACACTCACCAGAGAGGCCCAGGGTTCCCCTAAGACTTCTCCCGGGATAATAAGCCTGGGCTTCTCAGCCGTGGTTACCAGCCCTTCAGACAGGTCCTACCCATTCCCAGGAGGGTCCCCTCTGTGGGACAGGCCCTGAGTAGGCCCAGCTTTCTCTCTGGGTTACCAATCCCCAGCTCACCATACCCTGTCCCCCTTGACTTGTGACTGCCTTCCCCTTGCCCATTGCCCTCCCAGGGGCCTAGGGCTCTGTTGGGCAGTCATCATGGGTTCTGCATTCTCCCGAGTGCCCCCAACTCCCCCCACACATGGCCCCCAGACTACTGTGTGCCCCCGTAGAGGCTGTGCATCCTTAGGAACAACCCCTCCCCCCAGCACACTGCTTGCCTGCCGGCCAGCTGCCCCTCTCCTGAGCCCTGTGACCTGGTCTGGCTCTGCCGGAGGCTAGCAATTCTGACTCCCACTCCCATCGCTGGGCTCTCCAGGGCCTCCCTCTGTGTTGTGAGTCTGTGTTAACAAGTTGTGTCCTGGTGGACCCTTGATATTCCTCACGCCGGAATAGGTATGTTCTGCATTTCAAATAAAACAATGATAGTCTTTGCCAATTCACAGAAAAAGCTGTTAGTGAGAACTCTCTTTTAAGTCCTTCTCCCATTAAACTTTTGACATCTGTGACCAGACCCCAATAGTATATTTCATAGAAAAGCATCCAGAATATTTGTCACCCTAAATCTTTACGTTAAATTTGGCTGTTTGTATTTTTATCCTACTGAAACGCTAGCACGAGGATACTTGTTTATGGAATGGGTTAAATGGACCCATTCTCTGGGAGGTTACTCAAGAGTGGCTTTGCTGTCACCTGACCAGTGGATCCCCTACCACCTGAGTGTCCAGGGAGGGTAGGCCAGACTGGATGCTTGTCACCAGCATGCTGATCTTTGTTCAGAATGACCTCAGCCACCTACTGAAGGATTGCTATATTTAGCAAGGAAAAATACAGGGCACCCAGTTCAACGTGAATTTCCAGTAAGCAATGAGTAATTTTTTAGTATAAATTATGTCCCATGCAATATTTGGGATATATTTAAACTAAAAAAAAATACTTGTTTATCAGACATTCATGTCATACTGGGCATCTGGTATTTTACCTGGCAACCCTAACGAGGTACCTGTAGCCAGAAGTGTGTGCCATCCCATGTCAGAGCTCTGCAAGGAACTTGTAACTAGTAGTAAAGAACTGAAGTTTGTCGATGATCCATCTACACGTGAGGATAGACTCAGGCCTCTCCTGGTGTGAGGCCTGTCTCTCGAGTCCCAGGAAGTGCGTGCAGTCTCTGGCCACCTTACTGATACCCAGGTCCTCAGTCCTCCAAAGGTGCATTGGCTTCTGTGGCGGCTATCAGCTACGTAGTGCTTTGGGCTTTATACGTCCACCGTCTCTTTGGCTTTTCTTTCTCTACTTTGCCCATTGCTATAGACTGAATGTTTGTGCCCCCGCCTCTGAATTCATACGTTGAAACCTAACCCCTACCCAAGGTGATGGTATTTGGAGGGCCCTTTTGGGGGTGATTAGGTCACAAGGGCAGAGCCCTCACGATTGGAATTAATGCCCTTATAAAAGGGACCCCAGAGAGCTGGCTTCTCACCCCTTCTACCATGTGAAGTCACAGCGAGAAGATGCCATCTATGAACCAGGGAGTGGGCTCTCACCAGACACCAAATCTACTGGTGACTTGATCTTGGACATTCCGCCTCCAGAACTGGGAGAAATAAATTTCTGTTGTTTATAAGCCACCTAGGCTGTGGCATTTTGTTAGAGCAGCCCAAATGGACTAAGACACTTATGAACACAGTTTTAGAAAGGAAGAAGTAAGCCTGAGGAGGACAGTATGACAAGAGCACCCCCCTTGACATTGCACATGGGCGAAGATGATGCCATGAGCATCTTTGTGAGTGATTCCCATGTAAGAGCAGATGTTACCCAGGTTACGTCATTATCCAGGTTACGTCATTACCCAAGTTAACTGGATAATTGGTGTGTCATTATCCAGGTTAACTGGATAATTGGTGTGACATTATCCAGGTTCACAATACCACTGTACGCATTTGTAAGTTAAATAATAAATTTCTTTATTCTTAATCTTCAGTCATGCCTTGAAGTCTAACCACCATGCTGTACACCAGAAACTAATATAAAATAATATAGAATGTCAACTATAACTGAAAAAAAAAATACTTGTGGATTGGAGATATGCAAACAAAATCAATATTTATTGAAAAAATCCATTCTTTGAAAACCTAGTTTAGTCTTGTTCATTTATCCTGTAAAGTGTCACGTTTAGGCTGATTCATTTACTCATCTGCTTGTGAAATGCCTTGGGATGGCTGGCCCAAAATACAATGTCTGTAGCACGCTCTGCCCTGCCTCCCTGCACAGTGTTTTGGAGATGTGTTGACACCTCGGTCGTCTCTGGGAGCAGGTCATAGCTTGGGCCCCTGCCTGCTCCCCAGCTTTGAGTGCGTCGGCAATTTGACATCAGCTTTGGCTGCCATCACTGTCAAGTTGGCCCACAAACCAGCTAGAACTTCGTGTTTCTTCTCCTCACAGTTTCCCTAAAGATGTCAGGTCACATGCTGGATCAGATGTTGAAAACACCAGTGGGAAAGAGAGGAGTTGCACTGTCTTTTATGTGTGCAGGCAAAGGGCCAAGATGGGAGGGCAGCAGGCAAGCATCCCGGCCTCCGTAGGCTAGATGGTCAGACTTCCTGCTTGCTCTGCTCTCAGGAGCTCTGCTCCAAGGAGTCACTTTGACATCTGAGCCCAGAGAGATAAACGTGAGACTGTGTCTTTGGGCCATGTGGCCCCAACAGGTAACACTGCCCAACCCCATCTAGCAAGAGCTGTGCCTGCTAGGCTGGACTGAGGGAGCAACACATGGGGATCCTTCCCTGGCCAGGGACCTGGGACAATATTGCCCCTCAAAAGGAGTACATTCCATGGAGGGTACTTGACATGATGTTAGGGACAGAAATTTAGCGGTTGTGTAAATGGTTATGAATTTTTTTCATTTTTATTCAAAACTAGAAAAATATGACACCAACCTCAACAATAATCCTTTATTATACCATGGTACAATGTAGAGTGATTTCTTTTTTTTTTTTTTAATTTATTGGGGAACGGTGTGTTTTTTCTAGGACCCACCAGCTCCAAGTCAAGTTGTTGCTTTCAATCTAGTTGTGGAGAGTGCAGCTCACTGGCCCATGTGGGAATCAAACCAGCAACCTTGGTGTGAAGAACCTGCACTCTAACCACCTGAGCTAACTGGCCGCCCCTAGAGTGTTTTCTTTAACCTATGCCACATCATCACATTATTTAGATGGCTTTATCTGCCCAGTGAGACTGAGTTCCTTAAAGGCAGGGCCTCTGCCCGCATTGGTGTGGGTTTGGCACTGACGGTCTGGTTGGCAAGGTAAGCCAGCCATGAAAAGAAGCAGAACTTTGTGGGGATCTTCCCAACTTGTGGCTCCACAAGGCAGGTTTGTTTTACATATTGGTGACCACATGGGTTCTTTAAGAAAACCTTTCACCTGCCTTTCATTGATCCCTGCCTCCCATCCCTGGCCCTTCTTTGTTCTTTAGTCCTTCCTCCTTTGAGGCCCCAAATCTCCTGAGACCTGGGAACTGGGGATACCATTGATGGGGAATCTACCAGGGGA
The DNA here is from genome assembly GCA_033961575.1 of Aselliscus stoliczkanus. NCBI lineage: Eukaryota > Metazoa > Chordata > Mammalia > Chiroptera > Hipposideridae > Aselliscus > Aselliscus stoliczkanus. The sequence continues at coordinate 101,203,340 of CM066735.1, read as the reverse complement.
GGAACCTGCCCTTGTGGTTCCTGGAGCATTAAATCTCCAGAGAAGAGGGAGCAACCCTTACATCCAGTTGGGGCCCATCAGAGGGTGGTTGGGGCTCCTTCTGGGGTAGGGCCAATGGGGGGCAGGGCTAGGTTGGCTGAGTGGGCAGGGAGCCTGTGGTTGCGGAATTTCATTTGTGCGTCGCTGAGTGACCACTCTATTGTTCCCAGACAGCCAGCTGCAGGATGGAAGAGGACTTGTTTTGTGCCCCATCTGAGAACTTTAAAGAGGGAAGGAGTAAAAGAAACAGGAAAAACTCAGTTTAGATAAGAGTAGCCAGGATCACATCAAGCCTTCTGGAATGGACAGATTATCCTGGAGTAAATGCATTCATGCTTTCAACAAATATTGATTGAACATCACTGGAGTGCCAGCAATGATCCAGCACTGCTTCCCAGGCTTTCTGAAAGCATGGCTGTTTTGAATGATTGACTCAGACCTGGGTCTCAGTAAGGCAGTGAGTACCATTTTATTACAGTATTTACCAAAGAAAATGTCAAATACTTTTAGGCTTCATCCAAAAAAATCAACCCCTACCCCAGAAGCTTCACCCATGCATGAGTGCGCGTCAGCCCTCTGAGAACGAGCCCCCCTCTTCCTGTGCAGATTGTATCAGCTCCTGCCAGTTGTGGGAAACAGGGCAGACATTTGGCAGGGGGCTCAAGGTAAAGGCTGTTTATTTAGTCCTTCAAGCAGACAGAGGACAGAGAGGAAGGAGCCAGAGCGACTCTCAGGCTCCGACCCTGGGTTTGTCCTCACGTTCCTACATCAGCGAATACATTCACTGCATTTCCGCCCCAGGACTGGCATCTGCCCTGGAAAGTCCGTCTGACTCTTAGCTCCGAATGTGGGTGCTGGATGCTAAAGGGAACTGAGAAAGTATTCCAAATGTAACGGATAACATTTGTAGGCGTTGGTGGAAGCATAGCTTTGTATCCTTTTAAAACACACATGGATGGGGCAGAGAGAAAGTGCAACAGTTAGGACAGCCTTAGTCTAACCTGGGAGCAGGCGAAGCATCCTCTGATGGCCGTCACTGCCACCTACCTATGTCTTGAACACCAGTAAGGACCACTTCCTGTTTTCTGCTCTCCAGCCGTAGCAAAAATGACCAAGAGTAAGCTGGAAAATGAGACAAGAGGAGTCCAGGCCCATGAACCAGCCAATGTCAAGGGACTCACCGTAGTTCCTGAGTCACAGTGGAGGACCACACCATCCCTCCAGCTCGGGTGGGAGTAGCCCACGTGGGTATGAGCCTGCTGTATTCACTGAGGTGTTCAGGCTGAGGCACGTTCCTCTAGAACAGTTGTTCTTAAAGGATGGTCACCAGGCCAGCGGCCGCATCACCTGGGAACTTGTTAGAGACTCAGATTCTCCCCACCCCAGATGCACTGCATCAGAAGCTCCAGGGCAGGGCCCAGCGATCTGCATACTTCAGCGTGAGCACCACTGCTGTACAAGGACCATCTCCATTAGCCTTCCCCACAGCAGTGTGCACCAGGCCAGGATTGTCACACAGACTCTACACATGAGAACACCAGATCCTGGGGTTCATCAAGTGACCCGAGGCTCTGGGCTCCCCAGTGGCCTCTCTCTTCCCCAACTTTCGATAAAGCCTCTCGATGGTGGGAAAGGCAGAGCAGCAGAGGAGACTGGAACCTGAGATGTGCTCCCAAAGTGACCTCATGGGCCAGCCTTCCATATGATGCAGGACACTGTCTCTTAGGGACAGGTGACAGAAGGAGGGTGGTGCAAGGTGTACCGAGGTCAGGGAAGGAGAGACGACCTGTTGGCATAGTTAAGATCAGTTAAGCTAGCAAGGGGTCTGAATCTCACATAATTGGCACATGAGCTGCATAGAGTATATTTGAAGACTTCTCACATAAACCAAAGTGGGGGAAGCAAGTTGCAGCTAGACTGCAGGATGTTCTGATAGCTTTGCACCTCTTCAATCAGTGGAACCTAAATGTCTCTTCCCTTCCACCATAGTGAAGCTTTTGTACAAAGAGAGAATGGCCAAGACTCATGCCCCACACAGAGTCTGTGAAAGTTTACAAGGGCATGAAAATGTGGGACTTACTAACTTCTGGGAAAAGTGGGAACTTTAGGGAGACAGAGGAGTTTTAAAAAGACAGAAATGGAGGGGAGTGATCGAGGGTAGCATGAGGTACAGAGAGGGGATCATGTGGTCACAGAGAGGGGGTCATGTCATCACATAATGCCCATGATGGGGACAGCTCCGTAGTCCGGACAGTGAGACCCTTCACTCTTGACACTCTAGCCTGGATCCAGAGGATGAGTTCTCTTAGGATCTAGGATGAACAGTGCCGTAATCATCATCATTACTATCTGCTACTATTGCAACTGCTTGGCTGTGAAGAGTGGGAGAGAAGTCTAGCAAGACACCAAGATTTCTGCCTTGGAGTTGTTGATAGGAAACAGGTGAGCAGAGGATCACAGGGCCTGAGGAGAAAGATGGATGCACTCAGCTCAGTTCCAGCATCCGTGGACTATCCAGGTGAGAGGTCAGGATGTGGCCGAAGGGTGGACGGCTGGGAAGTCAGAGAGGGTCTGGGTTAGAGAGAGCTGGTGTGCGTCCCGAGCAGCAGCAGGCGGTAGCTAAGCCTGCAGGATGTTGAGTGGGAAGAGGATCGGGGCGCTAGCACCCCGGCATTGTGTTGTGTGGATGTTGTGAAGGAGCCTGAGAAGCAGGCAGAGTGGAGGCCCGAGGAACAGGAGGGCAGTGTGTCGACCTAGTGGGAGAAAGCCCCCATGGGGGAATGAGCAAGGCTGTGGCAGAACCCAAGTGCTCAGGGATATGGTAATAAGGCCCTTGAGGAGCTTGTCAAGGGCAATTCTGTGATGGTGAAATCTCTAAGCCAGTTTGCAGTGGGTTAAGCATGAATGGTAAGTGAGAAAAAAAAAAAACATCTTAGGAAGCTTGGCCATAAAAGAGGACAAAAAACAAGACAGTGGCAAGAGGAAGCCAAAGGGTGGAGGGTTGCTCTGTTATTACTGTGGGAAGATGTGGAAACATAAGCAAATTTGTCGAAGGAAGAGATTTGGAAGAGAGAGAGAGAGAGAGAGGCAGGCAGGGGAGAGGGAGGAAATTTGAAGGAGCAAATTACTGCCCTAAAAAGGAAAAGGGGATGGACTCAGGGAATAGCCCAGGGGGGTGGTCACTCTCAGTCAAGAAGAGGGACAGCCCTTCCACGGAATTCTCTGGGTTCTAGGCCAGCCGTGGAAGTAGGTGGGGACAGATAGATGGGAGAATTGCAGGCATTAAAACACTGTGTGTCTCTGAAGTGCAAGGTTGGAGTCAGGCCAGGGTAGAGTGTGGGCGTTCCAGAGGTGGGCCAGCGCCTGGAGGAGGTGGCCTGGTGTGGGGGCAGTTGTGGGTGCAGGTGACAGATGTGGCCGAAAGGTAAAGGCCTCCAAAGTGGGGGGATTCGATGACTGAGGATGTGGGAACCAGAGGGTGGTCATGCGGTGTGAGTGGAGGCCCGGAGAAAAAGCTCTGGGTCACAGCCTCAGCCTTGAAAGGAATGAGGAAGGGGCCGGGCTGGATGTTAAGCCTCACAAGAGGCAGGGCTCCAGGAGCAGAGGCTTGAAAGTGTCCTCAGGGACCCAGGAGAAAGCCTCCAGCCAGCCACCCTACCCGTGCCGTAGCCACCGGGGTCCTGGGTGTTGGAGAAGGAGCAGCTCTGCTCACCAGGCTGCATGGAGCGGGCCCTTGAGGGCGGAGATGAAGGTGGAGGGAGCGAGGGAGCAGGGCCTGAGGACCTGGGGCATGGGGACCACAGACCCAGGGCTCAGGGTGGGCTGCGAGGGGCCAGAAGGGGCCCGCATCTGGAGCAGTTTTGTCCGGAGGAAAAGCACAGAGGAGACTGGAGGGTGGGGTCTGGATCCGGGCCTTGAGCTTGGGCCATGTCCCAGGCCAGGGTGGAGACCTGGCTGATGGATTAAGTGGGCACAGGCAAGAAGGGCAGGGGCCCAGAGGCTCCCCGGGCCTAGGGGAAGCTCTGCCGGCTCCGAGGCTGGGGCAGGAAGCAGCACCCATCCCGAAACCAAGCCTCGGTTGGCCATGTTCTCTTGTGGCCCTCAATGCCCGCTTCCCTCGCTCTGCCTGGACAAGGCCCACTGTCCATCTCACTGCAGGTCCCACCCTCTCTACACGTCTTTCCTGATCATCCTGATGTATAGTTTCACATCGATAGTCTCATAAATGAAATGTGACGCGTGTGATTATACACTCGTCAAAGATTTATCACATGTGTCTTATGTGGGTGTTGCACTATCAATATATAAGGCATATTATACATGCATAAAAAAAAGAAATTAAACATTGTGAGACAGAAAAGAGCTATAAATAGAAGTAGTGATATCTTCTGCCCACTGCCCTGGGGCTGGTCCTGTGTCCCCACCAGGGTGTGCAAGGTCCCCTTTGAGACTGCTGAGCTGTGTTACGAGCTGCTGGGTAGGCTGGTGTCACATATTTCCTCTGTGTCTCTTTTTGAACAAGAATCCTGTCATGTGCACAGCAGGTGCTCAGCAAATATTTGTGAAAGAGACAAATAAACAAGTCACCCAGGAATGCTTGGGACTAGGGGCAGCGTCCCAACACAGCCAATGGCTCTGCCTTTGGAATCAGACGTGCGACCAAGGGCAAGTTCTTAGGCTCCCTGAATCTCCGTTCCGCACCCCACCCCCACCCAGCAAAATGGGCACAGTGACTGGAGCACCCCCACCAGCTGCTGTGAGGATGGGGCACTTTCTCCATAGACCACTGTGGAGCACTGTCTGCTGTGAGCGCTCCAAGGAGCAGGGCTCTTATGAGGGTACGGAGTGAATGTGAATTTTGGCAGAGGCCCAGGTAGGGCTGGCCCGGGAGCAGCTTCCCTGACACCATTCAGATAAAGGATTGATTTGGTTTCAATTCTGAAAATGGTACTTACGGAAAACTGCTGTGTGACCAAGTGATTCCTTCCTTTTTTTTTTACCAAGCTTATAATATTTGCTACATTATGAAGTAATATTTATCATAAAGATTGCTACATTATAAAGTAATAGTTATCATAAAGATTAGAAAGAGGTAGAAAAATAAGATTTTTTAAAAAAAACCTCACATTCCCACCATGAAAAGAGCATCTTTATTAACATAGTAGTATATTTTCTTTTAGTCTACGAAAAATTGTATGCACCAGCTTTTTGAAAAACATAAGGACAAGTATTTTATATATGTATATATGTGTGTGTTTAATCTATAAATTTGTCCAAGTTTTTATTGAACTTCGTGACATACATGTTTTCCTCATCATTACAAATTCTCTCTGAGTCTAAGTTTTAGCAGCTGAGTACACCCATGGAGTTGTTTCTCCACGTTTTCAGGGCCCTTTCAAGGCCATCTCCCCAAGGTGTTGGGCTGGCCTGCCTCTGCCCTGTGACCCCCAGCGGGGCAGAGGTGACCCCACTGCACATGAGGCTGAGCAGAGGGACAAGACCTGTGCTCAGAAGGCCTGGCGCCAGGCCACACTAACATCTCACAGGACAGGAGCGGCCCTGACTGCTCAGCCTTAGTTCCTCTTCTTTGAAACGGGTAGTCGCAACCAGACCCACCTTGCGTGGCAGCTGCGAGGTTCAGTGAGATCCTGGCTCTGAGGCCACTCTGAATTGCCCGGTGTTGTCCAAACATTGGTGTATTGGATTTGTCAGAACACTTTAGATGCCAGCAACAGGGAATCCAGCTCAACTAACCTTAAACCATAAAGAGAACCTATTGGCTAATGGAATTGCAAAGTCTAGATGCAGAGGCCCAGGGAGACCGAGAGCCTGAAGGACATGGTCACAGGCCTCAGTCCCATAGTCTTGCTCCTTCAGTGGCCGCATCCTGGGGCAGATTCTCCCCAGAATGCCCCAGACCCCAACACTGACGGAGGCGGCCCCACTCTTGGCAGCCCCAGGAGAGAGCACGCTGTCTTGACTTCTCCAGCAGAGTACCTGAGTGGCCAGGCCTGGCCCTATGCCCTCCCACCCCGGTAAGGTCAGCCTTCCTAGCCTCAAAACCTGAGAGTGGGGAGGGGTGGTACCCCAAAGGAATGGGATAGACTCGGGGAGGGGCCAACAGCAGATGTCTACTTTGTGGGTCATGATTCCGACTACTGGGGCTGGAGGAGGTTCTCAGAGCAGGTAAGGCCAGGAACCCCTGGGAGGTTTAGTCTGCACAGCAGTATGAGAGCTTTGGCTGCCCCAGCCTCAGAGCAGAATCCTCCCTAGTCACCCTCCTCAGCCTCCTCTCCTGCTGGTGGGGCAGGGAAGCTGTGGGCCTTCTCTCCTTAAATCCGCAGCAATGGGGCCACACCCCCAGGTTCTCCTTCCTTGTGACCCATGAACAGGGAGGAGGCCTGACTCCCAGTGGCCTCATCAGGTGACTCAGCGCACAGCACACAGCGAACACAGGCTTCTCCTTGCTTCTGCCCCCAGCCTCAGGGTGTGTCTGGGACCTCAGGCCAGGTGAAGGGCCCCACAGAGCTTTATGGGCCCCAAAGTTTACAGCTGAGAAAGCGGAACTGATGCTGCCTGGGAGAGCCGGCTAGGGGAGGGACACGGGGAGAGGACAGAGCAGCATCAGAAGTAATTATCAGAGTAACCATGGGCTGCTGGTCTGGTTTGGGAGCTGGGGAGATCCTAGCACCCTCCTCCCAAGCCTTGTTCAATTGGGGGATAAGGTTAGGTATGTCATAAGCACTCTCCACCAGTCCCTCTTGCCTGAGGTGGGGAGAGCCAGGCTCTTATGACAGTTGGGCCCCTGCATTGTCTCCTGCGGGTGGCATCCTGCTATCTGCACCTGTGTTTGTACTTGGTCCCTGCCCTGAAGGCTCACAATCCACCTGATATGGGGTCAGTCCAAACAGCGATGGGAGGGTGTGTGTGCAGCAGGGCAGGACACCCATTCCATTCCCCTGGGTGACAGGGAAACAGGCCTCAGTAAAGAAGGAGAAAAGGGGGCCAGCCAAGAAGCAAGACTGAGGAAAGAGGAGATTGCTTCCAAAGGCGGGAGCAGGAGCCCCGGCCTAGATCCAGAACCAGGGAGAGAGCACAGAGCAGGATACAGGTGCCCCAGAGTGATTATCAAAGATACAGGCTGTGCAGGAACTTCAGAAAGTGAAAGCGATGCTCATGTACCTCGGTTAGGGCTTATGCAGGCTGACCCTGCTATGGACCAGGTAAGGGAGAAGGGAGGGAGGGAGGGGCACCTCTGAGCAGGAAATGCCAAGAGGACATTAAGGAAGCGGGCCTGTGAGGGTGAGGGTGAGGGTGTGTGTCCATGCTGCAGCCATGGACTTGGGCTTCCAGGGCTGTGCACATAGAGGAGCAGGAGAGACAAGAGCAGGGTCTGGGAGGAGGCCACGTCCTGCAGTTCCCCTCCTGGGCCCCCAGGTCCATCCCCAACATTAGGGGAAACTGGGGCTCCAGCTAAGCTTATTTAGGGGTGGCTCAGGCTTGGCCCCTGCCCTCTGCCACTCCATTGTACCCTTTATGCCTTCAGCAACCTCTGGCCCCGGGATGACAGGTAACAGTCCCCCTGCCCCCAGACTCACCTTCCATAGAAGGGGGCTGGATTAAGTGTCCGCCAGGCACTGAGCAGAAGCTTTGGGGGAGACGTTCTCATGGAGAAAGCAGAGCCTCCTAAGGAGAAAAGCGGTGAACAGCTAAGGAAGGATCAAAGGACCATGAGGGAGCATGGATGAATTAGGAGAAAACAACAACAGTAATAACTGCTGCACATAGAGGCCAAGTGACTTATTCGAGGTCACACAGCTAGTAAGTTGACAGAGCAGGGAGTGAACAAGAGGATAACCTCCATTTGGATCATGAAGTCCAATAGTCCAATGCCTTGATTATACAGGTGAGGAATCTATCTAGCTCTCTCCAGGAAGGCCTCCAACCTATAGTGCTGGGTGTTGAGTTCCGTTTCCAGAACCTAGGATGGAGGACAGGGGTTTGGATCAAGGTAGCCACACCCCATGGCATCCTTAAGTCAGGCCCAAGTTGGCTGTCTGAGCTCCAGGGCTTTGTCTGGGCTATTGGGAGCAAGGAAGATCTCAGAGCCTGAGATCTAGGCTCTCAGATCCAGCTCTAGGGCTGGAATAGTCGTGCCATTTCTCCTAGGGTGCTGGCTTCCTTCTACAGATGCCAGGAGGGGTGACATTGGAGAGAAAGAAAGGACCAAAGTGATGGAAGTGTAGCATGAGGAATAATTTTAAACACAGAGAGAAAAATTAGAAGTATTCAAATTGCACTGCTGGCAATCAGTCGTAAAGCAAAGAACGTTTGCAAGAAGTTAACCATCCTTCACAATTTGTAAAAGAGGGAAGTTAGAGACATCCAAACATTCAACACCAGCGGAGGCTTAAATAACTCCTGGTTGCCCGTGTGGCCATTCAAAGAGATGGTGATAAGCCCCTCTCAACATGGATCATGCTTATTGTAAAAAAGTAGAAGGCAAACAGCATATTGTGAGTTTTCTAAGTAAAACTGTGCTTGTGGGAGAGAATTTTTAAAAATGGAAAATTCAGCAGCATTTAAATAGTGGTATGGAATAATGGGTGAATTAAATATTCTTTCTCTCCTGGGAGAGTTAAAACACAGTTAAATTATTTTTGAAAGAGTATAATATAATGATTAACCAAGTTGAAAAACAAGCATCACAGCAAAGAGACAAAGCACTGATTTTCTGTTTACTTGGCAACATCCAGATGACAGGACCCAGTGGGTCCCAGGCCCACACACAGAGCCAAGGACAACATAGGTGCTTGCTGAACGTGTGTTGCGTGACCCCAGCAGGATGCAGAAGTGGAGGGGAAGTCCGAGCTCTCCAGGAGTGGCTGGTTATCTCACAGGAGTGGTGATGAGCCGGCACAGGAGGACAAACTGTGCTAAGCACCCATGGGTATGACCAGAGCTGGGCGGGTAGAGTGCAGAGGCTGGGACCAGGCTGGGGCTGCTCACCCAGGGGGAGGTGGCCGCTGAGAAAACAGATGTGGGAGGGGTGCGGGGTCAGGCCTGTTGGAGTTTCTCCTGTTCCTGCCCCTGCTCACCACCTCCCCCTGGAACAGTGAGTGGCCTCCACTGGAGCTAAGACAGGACAGCCAGGCTTTAAGCAGCCTTTCCTGGAAGAAAGTGGAAGTCCCATCATTGTGTGCCCTGTCTGGTGCCAAGCACTGGGGTACCCCAGGTAATATGCAGGGCAGCTGGGGTCCCAGGAGGCAGACACCCTGGTGCTGTAGCGCCCCTCCCTCTCCTCTCTGCATGTTCTCGGGGTGGGGGGCACAAAGTCTACCTCAGATCCTGAGAAGGAGGTGTGGAGGTGGTAGGGGTGCAGGGCAGCGCCATGGGTCACAGTGGAAGAGAGAAAGGCCTGGGGTTCATGCTGCAGGGATGGAATGTGCATAGCAGAGAAGAGCAGAATGGAGGGTGGCTTTGGAACTGGGATCAAGGAGGGCTCCAGTGGCCCCAGGTGGCCCCAGGCTGTGCTCAGACCCTCATTTAGGGAGACCACTCCAGCAGCAGAAGTTCTGGGGCTGGGAGGGGGGCAGGGATGGGCAAGACACCAAGGTGGGCTTCAGACCCACCAAGGGTCATCCTGTGGGCGGGGCTTGGCCTTGGCCTGCCCACATGCTATGGCTCAGCCTGTGAGTAGGAGCCCCAGGCTCTGAGGCTCTGCCCCTGGCTGCCGAGGGTTTGAATCCTGGCTCTAGCACTTACTAGCCATGTGGCCTTGAGCAAGTTATTTTACCTTTCTGTGCCTCAGTTTCTCCAAATGTAAAATGGCACTAATAAAAGGAACTCCTCTCGTTGGGTTGTTTTGAGGATTACATGAATCCACATAACACCAGTGCCAGGTACAGACTGTAAACTAATGGCAGGGCGGCCCACAAGGGGAGCAGGCGGCTGTCTCACTAGTGACAGTGACAAAGTGGTGGAGCACATGGCTGCAGAAGTGCCTCCCACCTGGCAGCGGGAATAGTCACTGGGGAACCCCTCATATCTGTTTGTATACAAGGAGCCAGGCAGCCAGAGTTAATCCATGATGACATTCAAGTATCCAAATTGGCAACGCACCTTCATCAGTTGCTGCCGGAATGGAGAGTTTGGCCCGTGGACTGATAAACATACCCAGGGGTCATGGCCAGCCATTTGTGAGGACAAGGCTGACGACGCGAGGCTTCCAAGGGGCAGAAGGGCTGGGCCCTGGAACGCAGCAGTGGGGGGACTGACAGAGATAGCAACTGGCCTGGAGGCCTCAGGACAATGAGGCCTTCCCCCGTCACTGGGTCTTTTTGGACCCATTTCAGTTCATTTCCACCTAATCATTTTTAAGCAGCAGAATATACTGGGCCACATGAGGGACACAAAGAAAATTAACACAGAACCTTGGTTCCAAGGTACACTTACTACCTCCCATCAATACCGCCAACCGCCACAGCAACTGCAGCCGTCAGCATGAGACATCACTGCGCACTTTGTAACAGTCCCGGGTGGTGGACATTAATGTCTTTATCTTAAGAGAAGGCACTGAGAATCCGAGAGGTTAAGTAGCCCATCTAAGGTGACGCAGCTGCTGCGGAAGTTGGTCAGAATCTATGTCTGACTATAAATAAGGTCGACGCCCTTAGCCACCACACCTACTATCTCCACCTGTGATAATGAAGGCAGGAACAGTGTACTAGGGAGAGTCTCGAGCCTCCACTTATTATCTGTAAAATGGGAACAGTGACCTCTGGTTTCCTGAGTGGAAATGGATTTAACAGTGGATAATGGTTTAATAGGTCTGTACCACTAAGACATGTTTCTACTCTTGTTAAGGGGGCTCAGAACAGGTGGTAACAGGAGCTACCAAGCACTCTGAGACAGGCAGCATGGGGGTGGGGGGAGCAACATCAGCAAAAGCCCAAAAATGTGAACGTGCAACGGCTCCAGTACGAGACCTGAGAAAGATGGAGACAATTCGGCAGAGAGGAGAGCCTGAAGCTGCTCAGCTCCTCCATTTCTTTCTCCTTCCCTCCACAACCCCAGGAAAAGTTGCTGATGGCTTGTTTGCACTGTCTCCTTTCCGGTTCCTCCTTACCCCACACAGTCTGGCCTCTGAACTCATCACCTGTTGGCAACACTCCCACCGAGGTCCTCAATGCCAGCCTGTTGCCAGCCCAGCGGTCCTCTTCAGGTCTTACCTTCCCTCCTCGGCAATCTAGACATGCTCCTGACCTCCTTCTCTTCGAAACTTCACCCCATTGACTGGTGTACATCCCTCCAGAGTGGACTCTCCCCTCTGTCTCTCTTGCTGCCTCCCTCCTCTATGTCACCCTGGATGTTGCTGTGGCTGGTCCTGGATCTACTTCTCATTGCCATAGTCTCACTGGGAGATTCATCTATTCCCACCATTTCCATATGGCATGTCCAAGACCCTATCACTAGTACAGCGTCTGTCTGAGCACTGGACCCACATATACACCTACCTGCTGGGCATCTTCACTTGCATGTACTCCAGGCAATTTGAACTCAGAATGAGCCCAGGGAGACTCACGGCATTCCTCCAGTAGCTGCTGCTCCTCCTGCACTCCCTCTGCCAGGGGTTAACATCACCAGTGCATGTTGCCCAACTCACACCCTGGGAGTTGTCCCTGACATCCTACTGACACCTGGATGGCCTCTCTTTTCAACACCTCTGTGCCTTTCTCTCAATCATTGCCTCATCATATCTTGGGAGCTTCCTTCCACAGACTACCCCATTGCACCCTTACCCAAATGCCAGAAAGAGGTCTCTGTGAAATGCAAGTCAGCCCAGGTTTCATGCCATGTCCCCATCACCACCCCATTGAGTGTGCCAGCCTCTTCACCACACACATTCCCACTGTTGGGCCCCTCTGCTATAGCCAGACTGAAACCACAGAGCAGATTTACTTTCCTTCACCCTAATCCTCCTAATCCTTTTTGTCCTGAGGGCTCAGCTTGAGAGTCACCTCCTCCAGGAAGTCTTCCTGTGGCTCAAGGATGTTAGGGCCCCTCTTCTGTGTTACCACAGCAGTTGTGCATAGCAGCTTTCTTCCTGCATCACACCAGTAGGTTCTCTTCTAACTCCCCACCTGAGACCATGGGGTCTTTGAAGTCAGGGGTTGTCCTTGTGCTTTGTTTTCCACAGTGCGAAGGAATATTTGCTAAAGTCAAAGGATCTGGGAAGGGTCTTGGAAGCAGACCCTGAAGGTGCTTTCAGGGAAATGGGTTATTCTATGTGCATACACTGAAGGTTGAATATGCAATATCCTTTCTCTTCTTTTCCCTCATAGCAGCAATAGTATTAACTACATTTCTTAGCCTCCTTTACAGAGGGTAGCCATGTAGCCCAGTTTGGGCCAATAAGACATAACAAAAAGTAACTAATCATGCATGAGAGAGATTTGTTTCCCTGATGTGAGCACAGCCCCTTCCTAGTTCCTGTCTCCCACTTCCTTCCTGAAATTAGGAGAGGAGGCTGGAGGTGGAAGAGCCATCTTGTGACCATGAGCCGGCCATGAGGATGAAAGCCACACACTGAGGAATCCTGAAAGGACCTTGGTCATGACCCCTGGAATAGCTATGAGCAGCCTTCTTATTATGACAGACAAATCTCATTGAAGCCACCTTGGTTGGGTTTCCATCATATTTAGCTGAACTCCACTTAGTAAAGGTAGATGAAGGCAGATCACCATCTATGAGCATTTCTGAATTGGCCTTTCCTTTGGGGATGACGCTGGTCATGACAGCAGGCAGAGGGCAAGATAAATGGAGCAGGGTGCGTCTGTTACAGGGAATGACATTGTACCTCTGCTCTTATCTTCTGGAACAAAAGAATTCAGACAAGAGACACAGTTTGTGCAGCATAGGACAGCAAGAAGTTTATTAGTCAAAGCGAATACACTCAGAGACATGGAGCTGGCTGACCTAAGAGAGGGAAGCAGCCTCTTCTTACACAGTGTGAGGGTTTTTAATCTTTATGGGTAGAATTGTCTCCCCGTCTCCCTCTGTTATCTTTCTCTTTCTCTGCTGAGGTGTCCCATCCTCCCCTCCGGTTTTCAAGGTTGTTTCTCAGAGCGTGTGAACCTGTTAATTTTCCATGATTTATTTGAGAAGCTCTTTAAAAGTGTCCTGAGAAGCAAGATGTGTATTCTGATAAGCGGGATGGTTTCTCTCCCTCTCTGGCATTTTTCCTTCTTCTAATGATATGTCTTGTTCTCAATATCTTGCTGAGCAAGAAAGGTGTTTGTGTTTCCAGTGAGAGCAGCCGCAAAGGGCCTTGACCCAAGTAGGAGCAGCTTCAAGGGGCTTCCTAACTGGGGCTAATTCCCTTCTTTTCCTGCTTATTTCTACCTTTCTACCTACCCTACCAAGCTGAGTGTTGGAGAGGCTGTTGTTGCCCAGGGTTCCACCAGAGGACCCCAGCAAGGCCTCAGGGTTTGAGGAAAAGGCTTTAGCCATGGCAGCCCTAATGTGCCTGTGACCTTGGCCTTCTCTGGTCTGTGCTTGCTTTCACTTGTGAAATGAAGCTGCTGGAATAGATAACTTTTTGAAGGGCTTAGTGCTTCAGATCTGGGCTTTGGAGTCTGGTAAAGCTGGGTTCAGGTTCCAGCTCCATCATTTAGTAGCTGTGTATCTTCCAGACACTTTTTTTTTTAGTTGACCTCTAGCATCATCATCTGTAAAATCCAGATTGTCTAATAGCACCTATAACAGTTGGGCTAATGCTGAAGTTCTCTGGCGTCACACATGTGGGTGCGGTGCCCAGCAGAATGCCTGGCAGAATCCACCATGGGTGTTACAGCCCAGGGCTCAGCATGCATTGAGGGCTCTGTGGTGGCAGCCGTGCTTGTGTTTCAGGTTCTCTGGGAGGGCATACTGTGACCTGCAGTTTCATGCTTCCTCTGGCTCTGGGGCTGGGGCAAAGCTCAGGAACGCCTCTCTGGAAGCCTTGCACCCTGTGGGTAGGCAAAGTGGCCAGAGGCCACCCACTGTCCGATGGCTTTCCTTCAGCACCGCATGCTTCTGTGTTCAGGATCCTTGGATCACAGGTAGACAGGAGATAGGAGAAGTCTGAGGACACAGGACAGCCCAGGCTAGGCCCAGAAAGGCATCTGGCCTTGGGTAGAAATAAGAAACCTGTGTGGTCCATCCATTCTGTGGCCTTTATGGTAGCCAACGCTTCCTGTGTATTGAGGGTAGGTTCATGCCTCTCCTGAAAGTAGGGTGGGATCGCAGAGGTTGTCTCTGCAGGAAACTACCAGAACTAGGGAGCTGGAAAAATACCTCTGGATTCCTTATTGCAGCTGCTTTTAATAGAACTGTCTTCTTTTTCTCTTCAAATGCCTTACATTTCTCTTCTCTGCACTGGGAATTCTGTTGGAAAAAAATCCTGGGGGGAATAATAAAGCTGCTGTTGTATTCCAGCCCTGAGAAGGAGGTCAGTGGGGTGCCTTCCGTTTGTCCAGCCGCTCCCCACCTTCCCCCCTTAACGAAGCACTCCAGGCCAGACCCAGTTGAGCTGACACTTGACAGCGCCTGCAGTTTACCTTGGCTCAGGTCCAGGGAGTTGGGCCCAGCCCCGGGGTGGCCCCCACCTCTCCACCTTGTTACTCGCCCTCCTCTCCAGAGCAAAGAACAGTTTAAATATAAATCAGTCCTTGACACAAACAGAGCCTCAGCGAGTCTCAGAGCCATCACCGGAACTGAGGGCCCAGGATTTCTTTCGGCGAGTGCAAACAAGCAAAGGCTGGCTCTGTAAATCTCCCGACTGCGTCGGGAAGGGCGCCGGGGCTCCCCACTCCTCTAGAAACCCCGGCCCCCCTCCAACGCCCCGGGCTCCCGTCGGCCCTTCCAGCACCCCTCGGTCCTCCTCCTGCCCCAGTACCTCTTCCGACCGATCCCTTCTCCTGTCCTTTCAGGCTCCCGCCAGCCGGTCCCCGCTCACCACTTCTCCGCTCCACCAGTACCCCCGGTGACCCCACACTCTGCAGCCTCCTGCCCCGTCTAGCCACTACCTCCCTTCCCCAGGGCCCCGCGCTCCCCACTCCCGCCCGGCAGGCCGGACCTTCTACAGAGGCTGTCAATCAAGCCTCGCGGGTCCGAGCTGTGCTCCAGGAGCGGAGTGAGACGCAGCCCTGGGTCGGGAGCCAGGTCAAGCGCGTCGGCCTCCCGCGTCACACCTGTCCGAGGGGGCAGCAGCGGCGGGGGCGGGGGCTCGCAGTGCCTTAGACACCCGAGAAGAGGGAGGAGGAAGGGCGCGTTTCATCATTGGCGGCCGCGGCGGCCACTTATAAAACTTCTGGGCGCGCACTCTCTGGCTCAGTCTCTGGGCTGCGCGCCTTCTCAGGCCACCGCGGCCACTCACGCCACCCACCGGCCCAGCTGCACGAGCGCGGCGACCCTGCTCGCCCGGCCGCACCCTCCGGGCCCTGCCGCCACCACCCCGACGGGGCTAGAAGGGACGCCGCTCCGCGCTGCTGCAGCCGCCCTGCCCCGCGCCAGCCCCGCCGTTGCCCGCCACCATGGGGCTCCTGCCCAAGCCCCGCGCGCGCCAGGGCAGCGACGCCTCCTCGGGCCGAGCCGGCCGCTGTCCCCGCTCTATCTTCAGCAACATCAAGGTGAGAGGAGCCCCCGGGACGGTCAGCGCCCGAGCCGCGCCAGGCGCGCTTTCCACGGGATCCCGGGTGTAGGTGCGGCAAAGCCCAGGAGGCGCTGGATGCGCGGGGTCCCCCTGCTCCGCCCTCGGTGCTGCGCTCCGGGACGCATCCCCGGCGCCGGACACCGCGGGCGACGGGACGCCTGGACGGGGGTGAGAGTGCCAGGAGTGTGTGTGTGTGTGTGTGTGTGTGTGTGTGTGTGTGTGCGTGTGCGCGCGCTCACACGCCCTCGTTAGGCTAAGAAACACGACAATGCAAGTACCTGCTTCTCTGGCCAACTCTATTCAGATAGTCCTGGCACTGGCCCAGGTACTTGTCTAGTTCTTCGACTGAAAAAGAACATCTCGCGGGGCACTTTTTCAGCCCCCTGCGGGCCGTTACGTCGTTACGGCGGTGGGCTTGGAGGTGTTGGATCTGGTGCCCTGTCAGGGAAGGCTGTGGTCCCTCTGAGATGAAGGCGCTCAGAGTCTAACTCAACTGCGGTGGGTGGTAGAAGGGATATTCTCCTTCCCCAGGCTTCCTCTTCCCCAAAAGCAGCAACGTGGAGGCCCTGCTACCTCCCTTCCTGCAATGTTCAGAGTTCCCCAGAGGCTGGCTACCAACTTTGTGAGTTTGGACCAGCTTTCTTGGTCTGGAAATGGCCTCTGGAAAGCAGTGGGTCCTCAGTCTGTTCAGTAAGGGCTAGGCAAGTTCTGGGGAGTGGGTGAAGAGAAGATGGGGTGTAGGCAGCTGTATGGTGAGGCCACTCTTCTCCAGGGGGGCAGGAATGCTTTCCACTCCCTCGTGTGTGTAGGAGGACCCAGAATGGTTGAATCCACACTTGAGCTTTTTTGCACTTCCAGGCTGGCCACAGCGACTGAGAATGACCCTCCTGAGCCGGCAGAGCTGCTGTGCTGAGGATGGGGGAAGTTGCAGAACCCACATCAAGGCTCCTTGGGGTCAGGTGGGGATTATTGTGCCAAGTGTTTTTTTTCTGACAGCCATACAATCAGGTGGAGCTAAGTAAAGCCTTCAGTGGTGAGACTAAGGGGAACCCAGAACACAGAGCAGGACGGGGGTGTCTGTGGGCTGGCTATGTCGATGTCCAACCGAAAGGGATCTGGAGGTCACAGTGGATCCCACCTATGTACTTATTTATATTGTTAGGAGTGGCACTGGGATCCCCACTCCTGCATCTGCTCTCTCCCCAAGCCACACGAATAAAGTCTAAATTAATGACGTGGTTGGATATAATTAAGACGGAAATTTTAAGAAAATTTAAGATAATCCTCAAATCACCTCACCTTTGGCCAGACCTGGAGGAGAACAGTCTGCGGTTTTGGTGGCACCATTTATTTAAAAGAGACTTGGAGAAGTTCCAGCAAAGAATTGTGGAAATTTTGGTGTTTGTAACTTAGGAATTGAGAGGGATGGGCGGGGGCAACCGTTTGGTGGTCTGAAAAGAGAGGGGAGCCAACATGGGGGCAAGTTCCTCTATTTCACCAAGCGGGGCAGAAGAGATGGCGCATCACAGAACAGATTCCTGACAGCGTAACCCCGAATGGGATTGGTCCACTTCGACCCTTCCTGGGTCCTTAAATAAATAAGCTTATGGCAGCAGTTTCTTTGAAGATCTGTAAAAATAAGACAATATATCACATGCTGATGATTTAGCCACACATGCTTGAGGCCTGGGCCCAGGCCAACTGGCCTCCTAAAGCCTCATACCAGTTAAGAGTTTTTCTTAACTGTAAAAACCAGGTTTTCTTAATCATTGCCTTTGTTGATCCATAGTAATTCAAAAGCCCGAGTTTGGAGAGACTTCTACTTGGCTTCACTTATCAGCCTGAAACCAGGTACCAGGTTGGATTTCTCAAGGCAGATCTGGAGTCTGGAATTTCATGAAACTCACTTAAGCCTTTTTTTCTAGGGAGTGGTGCTGGTTGTTATTTGATGGGAGAATCCTTCCTACCAATGAGAGGTTGGGTGACTGCCCTCTATGCGCCCAGTGGGATATGGTCTATACATGTCTTGTGACATTTGTGACTTGAGGAGGAATAGGGGACACCCAACCTGAAGACCCATCATTTTTCTAGGTTCCTCATTACTGGAATAGACTAACCAATTGACTTCATGACATTTACGCAAAGCCGCATACACCATATGGCTTAGGGAAAAGGGATAAAGCCAGGAGACAAAGATCCAAGTCCCATTGTAGCCTCTTACTAAGCAGGTGACACAGGGAAGCATGGCTAACCTTTCCTGGGCCTCAGAGTCCTTACAGGGAAAATGGCGTAATATGAACAATTCCTACTTCATAGAATTCCGTAAGGGTTATGTGCGATGAGGCATAGGAAAAGGCTTTGTGCACCCTGCTGGGCTCTCTGGGATTGGCATCAAGGTGAGGCTAGTTCTTGCCTCAACTAACAGGACAGCACTTTCAAACATCATTCAGGATCTAGTATTCCACCAACTATAGTTAATAGTTAAAAGAAACTAGTTAATAATAAAAACGTCCAAAATAATAATAGTAGCTAAGAGTAATGGAGCTGTCTGAATGTACCAAGAACTATGGAAACATTTTACTCATGTTTAATCCTCATTACAACCTTATCAAGTGGATACTAGTGTCCACATGAATGATGAGGAAAACAAGTCCTAGTGATGTTGGTCTCTTGTGTGTAGAGACATAGCCAGAAAGGGGTGGATGGGAGGAGTACAGAGGAACTGGATAGATGAGACCCTAACAGCTGTACAAACCTGGCCCTCACCATCACATAGCGCTGCCCCACTGTGGGTTAGCACATGGGGATATCACGGGTGTGCCTGTTCCCAGTGCTTTTCCAGGCCCTGGTGTCACACACATTTCAGCCATGATCAGGGGGCGCTGCAGTGGCTGCAGCATGGCTGCTCCCAATTCCTAACAGGCTCATACCCTTTCATTCTGCATAACTGTTATCTAAAAAGCCTGGTGACTCTCACTCTAGGGGTGAGGTTTTTTTTTCTACCTCCTCTTGCAGGAATAAATACGTATAAACATAATTAATCCAGAGGCAGTCTCCATTGCCTCTGGTTTACAAGGTTCCTAAGGAGTAGAGGACCAGCCCAGCAATCATTGTCAGAGCAGTTCAGCAACCAGAACTCTAAAACTCTGAATTCAATGATTATGGGGATGGGGTGGGGGGAGGTAGGAGGGAGTCTTTGTGGTTACCTTAATCCTGGCAGCCTCACAGAGATCTGTTTCTCCTTAAAATGAGACTTTTGGGGCCAAATTGAGGTTATCTTATAAAAGGAATGGTCCATTGGTTACTGTTGCCCAGATTTCAGGTTCTCACACACCCAGGGCCTTGGTGCAGTGAGACAATGTATATGCAGCCAGTGGGGAAAGTCCTGTGGGGGTGGAGAGCTAGGGAAGAGCAGTGGGAAGTAAGGAATAGACAAATCTCACAGCTTGGCCTTGACACCCTGGTACCTTTGACCTGGGAGGGAGGCCCAAAACTGAGGGAGAGGCACTTGTCCTGCCCTGTGACCATAACTTCCTGAGGCCCCTGAGCCCCAACCACAGGGAGACATCTTGGGCTTAACTCAGTTTCCAGAGGAAAGTGCTATTTCCCAGCAACCTGCCATTCAGGAAAACTGTCTCAATAGAATCCCCAGGGCCAAAGAATGCCCATGAGTTAAGACTTGCACACTCCTCCTCAGGGGTGGTGGTTCTGTGACACTGACGACAGCATTTCTGTTTTCCTGGCGTCTGTCCCTGCCTTGTGCCACTTGAGGGGAACAATGGAAACTGGTGGGGTGGGGTGGGGTGGGGAGTCACAGGTCACTTAGACCTTTTCCTCCTGTGATGATGCTTAGAGCCTTTCTTAGCTTCCCTTTTTCTCTCCTGATGATGAATTTGTGACCTATGCTGGCCACAGAACAAATGGAAGAGCAATTTATGTTTAACAATATGCAATAGATAGCTCATCTCTTCTCTTTCTGATCGTTCTCTTTTGTCTATGACAGGAGTCTTTTTCTTTCCATTTTTGGAGACCTAGATGTCGGGATGGGAGCGTGGCTTTCCCTCGCCTTCTTCTGCTCTGTTTGTAGAACAGGTCACGGTCCACACAGAAGAATGTGGGGGGTCCTCCAAGTCCGGGCCTCGCCTCTCCTTGTTCTCCCTCTTTGCACCCTTGCTTGGTTTTATCCTGTCCTGTGTTTTTAACCATCTCCAGCCCTTACTTCACCCCCTTTCTGCCTGTGGAGGCACTGGCCTACAGAGAACCCCAGTTACATGCCAAAGCCAGAGAGATGGTGATGGTGGAGCTGAGAAGCCCAGGGTGCGCCTGGACAAATGGGCCTGTCAGAGGACCTTTGTGGGGCTAGGCCAACCCTCATTCTGTGGCATAAGTTTACAATCATGTACTTGGGCACTGCACTCTCAGTTTCTGTTGAGGAAGAATGTAAAGACATAGCTGTGTGTATTTATACTGGCATGTACTCCACAGGACCAGCACAGGTGGCTTGTCACTACAATACTTAATTCCCTTATGAGGGACAATGGGAGAAAGCTGAATTCTTAGTACCAGACAAAGCTTGACTTATTTTGAGTTTTTTTTAAAAAAACTTCTTGTGTTGAAACAATTATAGATTCATAGGGGGAAAAAAATAGTACCGAGAGGTGCTGTGTAGCCTTCACCCAGTTTCTCCTGATGGTTCCATCTTACATAATTACAATGTATTACCCAAAGCAGGAAATAGATGTTGCTACAATGTGGTGTACAGTTTCATGCCATTTTATGACACTTATAGATTCATGGGACCACCACCCACTGCTTCAAGACACAGAACTATCCCATCACCACGATGATCTCCGCCGTGCCACCCCTGTGTAGTCACATCCATCGCCTTCCGGCTACCATCCCTAACCCTTCACAACCACTAATCTGTTCTCTATCGATATAATTATGTCATTTTGCAAAGGTTATAGAAATGGAATTATGCAATGGTACCTTTTGCGATTGGCTTTTTCCATTCAGCATAATGCCCTTGAAATCCATCCAGGTTGTTGTGTGTATCAATAGTTTATTCCTTTTTATTGCTGAGTAGTACTCCATGGCATGGATGTACCATGCTTTGTCTAACCAACCACCTATTAAAGGACATTTGGGTTGCTTCCAGTTTGGGGCTACTACAAATAAAGCGGTTATGAGTAACTGTGTACAGGTTTTTGTGTGGACATCAATTTTCATTTCTCTGGAGTAAATGTCCAGGAGTACATTTGCTGAGTCTTATGGTAGCTGCATGTTGATTTTTTTAAAAACTGCCGAACTATTTCCAGCGTGGTCATACCATTTTATATCTTCACCAGCACTGTATGAGAGATCCAGTTTCTGTACATTCTTGCCAGCATTTGGTTTTGTCACATTTTTTTATTTTAGTGATTCTAATAGGTGTGTAGTGACATGTCATGATGGTCTAAATTTGCATTCGCCTAATGGCTAGTGATATTGACTATCTTTTCATGTATTTGTTTGCCATGTGTATATCCTCTTCAGTGAAATGTCTACTCATACTATTTTGTCCATTTTTCTAATTGGATTATTTTACTATTTTCTTGAGGGTTCTTTATAAGATACAAGTCCTTTGTTAGGCATATGATTTGCAAACATTTTCTCCCAGTCAGCAGCTTTTCATCCTCTTAACAGGGTCTTTCACATTTTGGATTTTAATGAAGTCTAATTTATCAATCTTTTTATTTTCCGGATCCTGCTTTTCATGCGAGATCTAAGAACTCTCCACTGAACCCTGGTCCCTGAAGGTTTTCATCTAACAGTTTTATAATTTTGCATTTATGAGTAAATCTGTGATCTACTTTGAGTTAATTTTTGTAGAGGTATGAAGTTTAGGTCAAGGTTAACTTTTTTTTTGCTTGTGGTTATCCATTTGCTCCTGTACCATTTGTTGAAAAAACAACCCTTTCTTTATTGAGTTGTCTTTGTAACTTTGTTGAAAATCAGTTGGCCTTACTTGTTTGGGTCTATTCTGGGCTTTCTATTCTGTTTCACTGATATTTGTGTGTATCTCTCTTCCAATACCACACTGTCTATAGTTATACAGCAAGTCCTGAAATCAGGTAAAAGCTTGAGTTTTATTCTGCAATGGTATGTGTTTACCTTATGGAGGCCCGATTTTAGAACCCATTTAGTTTCCCTTCTACTTTGCTTTTTAGGAAGATGTAGGAACAGATTTAAAGCTCACTTTTAGTAACTGGATGGGATTTCATGCATATATGGGCTCCAGCTTTTCTTCTGGACTTCACTGAATGGTTGTCTTTTTCCTTTGAATTTTATTTTTAAGCCTGTGTTCCTAAACTTTTTTTGTTCTCTGTGACAGCCCTGCAAGCGTGGTATCAGCATCTCCATTTCACACTTGCAGAAATCGAGGCTCATCTAAGACCACAAATCCAGTAAATGGCAAAGCAGGGATTCCCACCCAGGGTCATCTCACTCCCCAGATCCCTCCTTCCCATGGCCACAAAATGCCTCTCAGTTCTAGAATCTCTTATCCATGAACATTTGGGCCTGAGCCCAATGATTTCTGAGGTCCTTTCAAATTCTCAGATTCTCATCTCATGCTGTTACATTGCTGACTGAGGTGAGACTGGGAGCAGGGCCAGTTGGGTCTGGTCTTAGCTGGGAGACCTGTAATGAAACCTGGTGAAAGCAGAGGGTGCCGGCTGGCTGGGTTGTCTTCTATCAATCGCCAGCGCTCGCTCTCTCTCTCTCTCTCTGTCTCTGTCTCTGTCTCTCTCTCTCTCTCTCTCTCTCTCTCTCTCTCTCTCTCTCTCTCTCTCTCTCTCTCTCTCTCTCCCACTCTCTCCCTCTCTCTCGATGTAGAGGATCTTGATTCCCCTGGTGTGTCTTACTGTTTGAGGCAGATTAAATTTGATCAGGGGTGGGAAATGAAACCAGGGCAGGAAGTCTCAGACTCCACTGAGGGATTAAAGGATGGGATGATACTATTCAGTGAGCAGCCATCTTTTCTAGCTGCCTTCCTGGCATCTTTGCCCTGTTGAAGAAATGCTAAGGAGACCAAGGGAGAAGTTTCCTGGAGGCTCTGGCACAGCTGGGGGGGCACCAGCCCAGAGCTGTAAGCCTAGGACTTGTGGCCTTTGGGACACTCGGTCAGGTCAGCATTGGCACCAAGCTCCACAGGGCTGCCTCTCTGCCTCCAGAAATGTTGGCAAATGAACCCTTTCTTAGAGATTAAGTGTGTACCTGAGTCCTGTAGGAGCCTGGGATCCCTCATGACAAGTTTCAGTTTGTTTATTCCAACACCAGTAAAACCTATTTATGTTTTGAACAGTGCTCCATCCAACACCGTGGGAAGGTGTTGGCCTGCAGCTTAGCAGCTTCAGTTAAAAGACAGATGTCATCAGGGAGGACCACAGTAAGCTAATGTCTGTCAGACTGCCCCACCACGATGCTCTGAATTCTAGACCGGAGTGAACAGGTTTCCACAGCGGGGTAGGGTAAGGGGATGGAGGGAGGTATCTGGAGATGTGGCTTGACTAGCTATGACTAGTACATTTCTGTGATAGTTTATGTTTTATCTTAAGATCAAATGAAGTTTATACTTCTTCCACAATCTCTTTGTGCTTCCAGGTAGTTTGTTGTCTCTTCCCTCAAATCCAAGCTCATGGCTCCCAGGTGAGGCATACTGAGTTTGGGAAACACAGCTCAGGCAGATCTCAAGTCAGAACTAGTTCATCTGGTTAGTTCACCCAGCTAGCCTGTTGGGCGGAGAGGGAATGGTACCTAGAAAGTTTAAGTGGGACAGATGTGGGGTGTGGAGGTCAGACAATTCCTGGGCTGAGCCCCATGGGACACCCCAGGAGAGGAGCCAGCTAGAGAACTTGGTAAGGCCCCTGTGGGCCTGGGGATGAGGGAGAGTGGCAGAAGAGAGGGTGGGGAGGACAGCAGGCTTCTAGAGTCATACTCATCCTGCCCAGTTGGCTGCCCAAGAGATTGCAGGAAACTGACTGCTTTCTCAGGCTGGTTGACAAGTCATCCAGCCTGGTGCCTCAGGCCCTTTTGAAACCTTCCTATTTTGCCTCTGATTCACGGTGCACTTGAGAGAAGTGTCTGGGAGCTGAGCTCTGGTGCCAACGCTAGGGCCTCACACATACACAAGCCTTTACTCAGTGTCTCCCATGTGAAGCTTTTACTTAAGGTTTCGCTGTTGGTTGGTACCAGGCTCCTTGAGAGGTCTCCAAGCTTCCACAAAACAATTGCCTAAGTGTTTCCTGCTTCCCAGTGTGACCAACTGCTTCGATTTTCCCAGGACTGAGGGGTTCCTGGGACACGGGGCTTTCAGTTTAAAAATGAAAAGTTCTGGGCAAATTGGGACGAGTTGGTCACCCTCCTGCCTCTCTTGCTGTGGCATTTTACAATAATGGACTCCTACCCACTGACTGCGGGGCAGAGAGGGCTCCGATAGCGGGTCAGGATGGTGCCCAGGATCCATGGCAGGAGGAACCTGGAAGCTTCCTGAGAGAAGACGAGGGAGAGCCAGGAGGCCGGAGCTGGGCTCCCCATGGAGCAGCATGGCGACAGGATGGACAAGGGAGGACCCTTGTTTGTGTGGGGAATTCTTCCCGCCCAGCCCTGCCTTCATTGCTCGTTGTGATTTTTGTGGCCATTTTAACTTTTCGTTATATAGAATCTATACAAATGATGACAAAACTTAGCTGTAGAAAGATGGTGCTTCCTGGCTTTCAGAATTATTGAATTTCAAAATTGAAAGTGATGAGAAAGCTCATCTGCTCAAAAATGCAAGAATCCTCTTTATGATGATTTCTTTGCCTCTGCTTGCATAGCCCCAGTGATGGAGAACTCACTACATCTCAAGGCAAGCCCAGCAACCTTTTTTTTTAAGCACCACAGGGTTTTAGCAGCTCTCTCCTATGCTGAACTGAAATCTACCCCTCCCCCTCCATGGATATTCCCCAGGGTGAAGCTAGCAGAACCCCCCTCTTCTGGTTACTCTCTTCACTATTTCTAGTAGGAAACAGTCTCCCCAATCTTACAAGTCCCTCTAACTAAGGAGCTGCTTGGCAGGGTTGAAATATAGAAAGCAATGTGCCTGAGCCAATCTCCTCTAAAAGCTGAACCAGGCTCTGCAGGTAGGCATTGCTGAGAGGCATGTGTGGCCCCAGGCTCCTACTGTCCCAGATCACAAAGGTTTCTTTGTTGGCTCAGATCACTGCAAAAAACTTGGTCGTCATTCACAAGGAGGCCTCAGGCTTTGTGGATGCTGGTTAGCCCAGGGTTTCCTGGAATCAGCAGAGACTGCCCCATGATGGAGATCCCCACCCATCAGGCCCTGCAAGTTTGTTATGCCCTCATGAACTCTAAGGCTTACTCCCACCCATCTCTCACACTCTTCCTTCTCATCCCCATCTTCCTCTGTTCTCACTGCCCCCAGCTCTCACTTTTCCCTGACTTTGGGAGCTTTCATGGAGTGTCCATGCCAAGCCTGGAAGAGCCCTGGACAGGCCATTGAGTTCACCCTCCCTCCTCCAGTTGGATGACATCTCAATGGAGGAAGTAGACTAGGGGCTCTCTGGGGATCACTTCCCCGGACTTTATCACCAGAAGGCCCAACAGAGACCCTTCCAGAGGGTATCTGGCCTAATGCTAGTGGGAACATACCCGGGGATCCAGCCTGTACTCCAGAGCTGCACCCCACATACCCCATCCACCCCAGACTGCCAGGGACAAAGCAGTGGAGAACCAACTTTGTCTGTTGGGCCACCTCACCCCTGGAATTTGTCACTGATTTGGAAGGTGAGCCTACAGATCCTCTGGTTGTCCATTTCATTAGCAAATAGCCCTTCCTGCCAGGAAGCAGTCCTCTTGGGCTCGCTGCAGCTCAAACCTCCTTCTTTTTCATACACAATGTCCCAGGAAATCACAGGCCAACTGACTCTATGTGAAAATCTAACATATAAATGTGTAAAATTAACAAGGAGTGGGGACAGGCATTAATCAAGCCCGTTCTGATTGTCTTAAAGTCACAAATTTTCAGGATTCCTACCCTCAGCATCAACACATTAGCAGCAATTATGGTTTTCTGAGCTATCATCACAGAGATGGATACGTTTTATTAGGACACACTTATATGGTAAAATATATGGGGACATACAAATATTTAGTTGTGAATGCAAATGCTTGGGGCTGGGGCACCCATTATGTGCCAAATCCAGTGAAATAAAAAGTGGACAGGTGAGGTCCTTTCAGAAACACTATCTGACTAAACCCTATCTTCCATGTCACAAGGTGCACATGTCCACATTTTACAGTGGAGGAAATTGGGAGGCAGCTTGCAGGAATTGCCACATTGTGCAGTGACATAGCTGGGATTTGGGGACTCTGTCTTAAGACTCTTCTATGGTTGCTCCCTGTGTCCCACCACAGCCCCAACTAGTTGAGCCATAAGCAGCTGAACTGCTATCTCCATTCTTCATACCAACAGATACAGGCAGGGCTGCCCATTTATATTTGTGGTTTTATTTTCTCAAGCTAAACTTGACCATGGTGGCCCCAAAAGTCTTTGGTCCTCAGTTTTCCTCTCTTCTTGCATGTTCCCTCACCCATGCTCATAGGGCCAGACCAATAATCCAGCTATACAGCACACAAGCATTTAGCCTAGGGACCTGGCATAGAGTGAGGGTGGCAATCTAGTGGCTTAGAAACACTTTCTAGAAGAATAAATGGAAACCCAGTCAACTGAATAATGTTTTATCGTGTAACTTATCTGCTCAGAAACTTATAATGAGGAAACGATGTGTATGTCTAGCAAGTGGAGAGGCAGTAAATAAATGATCCATCAGTGGAATATTTATAAATAATCTTTTAAAGTTTTACTGAGAGTAGTTTAAACTGAGGGAACAGTTCACTCTATCATGTTAACTACAGGCGACAGGATGGACAACGATATGTAGAGATGATCCAATTTTTTAAGTCGCAAGAAGACTTGAAGAAGGCATACCTAAACAGAGATAGCTCTCTGTGTTGGAAGCCTATAAATGGTTTTGTTTCTCTTCTTTGTGGCATTCTATGTTTTCCATCTTTCTACCATAATCATGTCCTATATTTATAATTAGGAAAATCTACCAATTAAAAAGCCCTAATGTCTGTGACAACCCCCACACCCTCTTTGCTGGATGCAACAAGGTATCTGTTGTGGTATATGAGATGCGATGTGAAGTGAGATGTGGCAGGTCCCTGAGGATGGACTAAGGATGCAGCCAGGATGGCAGCTAGGGGCGTGGGGTTATCTGGAAGGACCATTCCTGCAGTGCCCATCACTGTTCCCATTGCATTTTTATATCTAGTATCACATTTGAGTCTTACAACTCCTAAGTGATGGAGGGCAAGTCAGAGAGCAACACTTAACTCTTTATTTTTTTTGAGGGCAGTGTCACTGGCCCTTATATGTGGGACCCGAACCGGGGCCGTTGGTGTCCCAAGCCAGCTCTTAACCACCGTGCCACTCGGCCGGCCCAACACTTAACTCTTAAAGAGAGGTAACACTATGGAACATTTTCTTTTCTGGAAAGAATGAGAGGTGTTTGTGTCCAGGAAACCCTCCAAGCCCTCCCTGCCTTCGGATGCACTCCCGGGGGCTGGCTCAGAGCTTGGGAATCTTGCCCTGAAGGTTGGCCAAACATCTTAGGGAAGTGAGTGTATCTGATCGGCTCCATGCCATGTAGGAAGAATGGGCCTGATGGGGAGGTGGTGAGGATGGAGCTTGGGACAGGATCTACTAAGTGCTGCCTGGGTCTGTTCCTGAGCCTGGAGCTTCGCACCTGGGAGGACTGGGGATGTCCCCGGGTGAGCTTTCACCCAGTCATTTGGTGAGCCTTGATTGACCACCCACTATTTGTAAGGCAGCACTCTGTTAGTGTTATAAACAGCAGGGGTTTCAGAACTCTGAGGCCAAGAATGGTGTTAGAATGTATGCATGAGACTCATTCATTTGTTCATTCATTCATGCAGCACATAATTATTGATCACCTACTATCAACCACTGGAGATACAATAATGAACAAAACAGAGTGGGCTATGCTCTCTTGAGAGATACAAACAGTGAGCAGATGCACAAATAAATGCAAAGTTACACCCTGTGTTGAACATGAGGGGAAAGAACTGGGTTTTATTAGGGAGATGAGAGTAGAGAGAGAATTGGATTCTGCTTAATACATATGAGTCTATGGACTCTGAATTCTAACAAGTCACCTTCATGCTTCTGATATATAACCTCTGCATGGAGAACACAACCATGAATAATGCAAGGTCCAGATCTTCCAAAAGCTCTGGTTAGTTGGGATAAGATGGATCATAAAGAACTATAGTGAATTATGGTTTCCATCAACATGACAGGTTCACATGATATGGGCCCCCACACACACTACAAATACCTAGGGATGCTGCATTAAATAGAACACCACCAAATATTTAAATACATAGCTGAGCTTGCAAGAGAAAAAGTGAAATCTTTAGGGGCAAGAAATGGAGAATGAGTTGAACACCAAAACAATGAGTGTACCTGCTGAGCTGCGGCAGGGGTTGAAGGGGAAATGTGTGGGTTATGATTGGACCAGTAAAGAAACTCCTAGTGGAGACTGGGTGTTAGTAACCACACAGGTACCAAAGATGACATGGGGAGTTAGCACTCAGACTCATGCATGAAGTTGGACCCCTTGGTGAGAAGGGGACTAATAAAACCCTACCCATCACCCTAAAGACAGCAAAGAGGCTTATTGTTAACAGACCCTCTGGGTGAAATAATTCCTCTGAGTAATCAAAACCCCAAGTCTGTGTCATGTGGAATTGGAAACAGAATTTGTACTATCGATGTGGTATGGGAATCTCTAGGCAAATAAATTAGCATAAAAATGGTTTCTAGGATGGTGATAACTGCCATCTGGTAGAGTAAAACCACCCTGGAGGAATAATTCCACAATCCAGGCTAATCAGAATCTTCAAGAGAAGACCATGCTCATGGAGGAGGAGCTTGGAACAAAAAGTGACACAAGGGAACGGTCCACCATAGGCAACAGGCAGCAAAGTGAGGACGATCAGCACCCCAAAACTTTGAGATAATGGACTTCCTGGAAGAGTCTATCAAAATACATTAAAATGTTTAAAGAGGTGCAAGAAGAAATAGGAAAGAACAAAAACGATGAAAAGGAACACACAGATTTGAAAAACACATGGGAATTCCAGAAAAGAAAAATATTGATATAGAAAGTAAAAAACTCAGAGAATGCTAGATAGTAGATTAGATACAGTGAGTTGTTAAATAACAGATTAGATAATCTCCCAATTTGAAATCTTTACCTTAATCACATCTGCATGAAATGATAATTAGCAAGTGGAAGATTGGGTTGAAAAAGTCACCCTGAGTGCAACACAGAGGATTAAAGAAGTGGAAACTGTGAAAGACAGGCTAAGAGATATGGAGACAGCAAGGACCAAACCCAGTGTGAGTCTGAAATGAGTACCAAAGAAGAGAATAGAATGAATACATGGTAATGGTAGACAATATTGAACAAAATGACAGAATTCCCAGAATTCATAATACGTGGTACCTCAATATAAAGACAGCACAGTAAGTCTGACAGGAATTTACCCAAAAAACACACGTACGTGTATCAGACTGAAACTGCAGAACTGTAAAGACAGAAAAATTTTAAGAGCTCCAAAAGGAAATTATAGATTACTTATAAGAATCAACAATTAGACCAACAAGAGGCTTCTCAATATAAATAACAGATACTAGAAAATAATGGAATACTTTTCAAATGCTAAGAGAAAATTACCACCAAATGCAAATTTTATAACTGAATAATTCAGGAGAGGGAGAGAGAGAAGTTAGTTACATGCTCTTTAAAAGAGCAGGTTGAAAATTAAAAGACAAAAGAAGATATATCAGGAGAATGCCCACTAAAGAAAGATTTATCTACTTAAATAACGGAGAAGAATGTTTAAGGCAAAAAAGAATGACAGATTGTGAGATGTTTGCAATGTCTAAAACTGACTAGGGACTATTATCTAGAATATACAAGGATCTCCTGATGATCAAGAAGTGAAAGACAAGAAGAAAGGAGAGTAGAAAAATATGTGAGGATTTGGGCAGGTGGATGGGAGTGCCAGCTAGGCTCTGCCTACTCTATTTTTCTCTGAATGTCACTGTCATTATCTTCCATTGTAAACTTCTGTTTTCTTTATAGCTGAGTCATGGTCAGCAGCCAGATACCTGCTGCCCTTCATTTACTCCCAATGGGAAATGTCCTGGGGCAGGGCTCTGGTTGTGTCAGCTGAGTCATATGCCCCTCCATGGCAGGGCAGGGTACTCTGACTGGGGGCTTCTCCTGGAACCATGTGGTTGACTAGGGGTCCTTCTCTTAAAACAAGAAAGGACTGTTCTCAGGAGGAGGGCTGACCAGACACGACAGTTGAGACCTCCTTTAGGGAGGAAAAGAATGGACTCCAAAAAGAAGGAGGTGTGGTCCTACTGAGGGAAAAGAGGCAGCTTGAATGAGGGCATTGATAGTGGGGAAGAAAGGAAGGGCTGGTAGGAATCAGGTTTGTATTAGTTTCCTTATTGCTGCTATAACAAATCACCTTAGACGTGGTGGCTTAAAACAACAGCAGTTTAGTATCTTACAGCTCTGGAGGACAGGAGACCTAAAATTAAGGTATTCGAAGGGCTGTGCTCCTTCAGAAGGCCCTAGTGGAGAATCTGCTTCTTTGCCTTTCCTAGTTTCTAGAGGCTTCCTATGTTCCCCAGCTCGTTGCCCCTTCCTCCCTCTTCAAAGTCAGCAGCTCAGCATCTTGAAATCTGTCTCTCTCCTTTTTTTCTAACTCTGACCCTCCTCCCTTCCAATTGCTTTGGGACCACCCATAGAATCCAAGATAATCACCCTAATCTCGAACCTTAATTTAATCATATCTGCAAAGTCCTTTTTGCCATTAAGGCAACATATTTGCAGGTTCTTAGTATTAGGACACAGACATTGGGGAGACCATTATTTTGTCAATTTCAGGTCTCAATCAATCTAGAGCCACTAGAAGATGAAGACACATACACACACACACACACCACACACACCACATATGTATAAGGATAGAGATTTATTAAGAGATTTATTACAAGGAGGTGGCTTACATAATTTCATAGGGAAGGCAGCGAGGAAACGGTGATCGCAGGCATGAGCCAAAGCTGTGGTCCACTTGGAAAATATCTCCTTCTTTCCTCTCTCACTTTCTCCTTTTTTAAAGGCCTTCTGATTGCTTGCATCTGGCCCACCCAGATTTCCTAGGATAATCTTCCTTACTTACAGTCAATTTATGATTTATTACATCTGCAAACTCCTTCAACAGCAACATCTAGATTCGTCTTTGACTGACTAATTGGGAACTGTAGCCTAGCCAAACTGACACATCAACAACACTGTTCCCAGATGTGGTACACATTTACAATGGGATATCACTCAACCTAAAAATGAATGAAATCTTACCACTTGCAACAACATGGGTGGACTTAGAGGGTATTATGCTAAGTGAAATAAGTCAGACAGAGAAAAACAAATACCATATGATCTCTCTTATATGTGGAGTCTAATACACAAACAAAACAGAAAAAAAAACACCCCACTGTTTGAGGGTCAAAGGGCAGTGAATTTCAGGACAAGTATGGGACAGAATATGGCAGCTGCAGGCAGAAAGCTCTAGGAGAGGTGAGCACTGCTGGGCAATAGGCAACCCCAAAAGGAGGGGTGCGGGGGCCAGAGGGGTTCTCCTGGAGCCATTGATGGGTGGTGTGTTTAGAAGTGAGCTTCTGCAGGAAGGCCTGGAACGAGCCATTCCCTCTGTTCCTTCCAGTTTGAAAATCCCATGATCAGGGTCTGCCTCCTTCCTCTGCATGGCTCAGACGCCCAGCGTATCACTGGTGTCTAGGTGCCCCTTCCTGGTATTGCTTACCACCAGTATTTGTCCAGTGATCTGCTGCTGAGTTCACAGGCCCCTGGGCTGCAGACATGAATTGACGATGGTGTTGGAAAGGTTGGTGAGCTCATGTCTGCTGCTTCCAGGGCTGCAGCTGGTAGGCGGTGCGGATTTATTTAGCTAATCTTTCCCCATCGAAAGGTACTTATTGATGATTTCATTCAGGAGTCTTGAACCTTGCAGGTAGAAACCCGAGCCAAAACAAACCAGGTGTGGATAGTGAAACCGCCTTCCCCTGAACTTGCCTTCGAGAGCTCTAGGTAAGGCGGCATGGAGTGTTCAAAGGAGATGGGAGGTGGACGGAAGTGCACAGCCAGGGCTAGTGGTGGTGGGCTCCCAGCTCACCCTGATAGTGTGACCGGACCCTCACCGTGTGAGGAGACCCTGTGCCCAGATGGGCAAATGGCCAATGGGAGTGCAGAGAAATCAAGGGACTGTCACAGTTTTATCCCATTCCTTTGTAATGCGGTTGCACACAGAGGTGAGGCTTTATCTCTGGGAAAGAGATGTCTAGAAGGATTAGGTTAGAGTTTAGGAGGACCTGCTTGAGCCTAAAGTGGTGGTTCCTAAGTGTAGTTCCCATACCAGCAAGCATCAGCATCACAAGGGAGCTTGCTAGAAATATAGATTCTTAGGCTCAATCCCTGATCTCCTGAATCCAAGGCTGGGGGCAGGGCCCAGCTCGCTGTTTGAACAGCCTTGTACGTAATTCTGGTGCCCTGATGTTCAAGAACCTCTGCTCTGAGGTAAGGCATACATTGGGACATTGATTCACATGCAAAGTGGCTGTGATATCCTTGTCCCCAAGACATTCATTAAAGTTGAGAAATAATCATATGAAACTGATAGGCGTCCCAGGGAATTGGAGTCACTAATGTGGAGCTGTAATTGGTGGAGAAACTTTGGAGAGCATCCTGGATTGGCCAGTGAAGGGCTTCCCAGAGCTTCCTGCTGCATGTGGCCTGGGGCCAAGCCAAGGGCTGTGAACCTCAGGCCCTGAGACCAGCCTCGGGGCCAGGAGACAGGAGGGTGGGGTGGGCGTGGAGGCCAGAGGCTTCTCAGCCAGGAGCTCTGCTGGCCACCTATTGGAATTTGGAGAAATTCCAGGGGTGCTCTGGGCACACAGGCTTGCTGTGCCAGGCTGAGTTCCATTCCAGTTGCTTTTTTCCCCAGGTAGTTTGGTGATGGCAAATGTTCTCAGAAGTTGAGGTCAGGAGTGCTTGAGCTACTGATATTAATAGCTTAAAGCGAAATACTATAGGCAAACAGGGAATTTGAGAAATTGGTTTGCTTTCTCCCTTGCTCCCACTCCTGCCCTCATTTCCTGTGTTTAGACTCGACATTTTATGGTGCAGAGAAGACCTTGACATCCTGAATGACCCCTCCCAGCAATGGTGGAGACCACTGTGGCCCACTCCCATGGCCACTCCCTGGGGTCCTGGGCAGCAGGTGTGGGAGGGAGTGCCAGAGGGTGTGGGTATCAGGGAAGGATGTCCCAGCTGCTTTTATCTAAACATGGCTTTCTCACGGGAAGGAGGCTAGCATGCCTTGCTGGACCTCCTGCCTGACTCTCCTGTAACAGTTTCCTTTCCCATGCCAGCCTGGGACCTGAGGGAACATTTTCAAGAAAGTCTTTGGGCATTTTCAGTGGTACAGACTGCGGCGCTCTCTGTCTCTCTGCCTGAAGACTGGATTCTACCCACTTTCTTTTTTTTTTTTTTTTTTTTGAGGGCAGTGTCACTGGTCCCCACATATGGGACCTGAACCGGGGCCGCCGGCCTCCCAAAACAGCGCTTAACCACCGTGCCGCTCGGCCAGCCCTCTACCCAGTTTCTTTACCTTTCAGGATCCGGGCCCTGCAACTGTCCTCCCTTTTCCCTCCTCCTTGCTGATCTGAGGAGTGGAGTAGGGAGGAAAGCAGACAGAGGGCAGGGGAGAGGGACCACCTTGGGAGACACATAGGAAAGTCAAAGACATGAGGCCACAGAAGGCACAGCCCTTTGTCAGGAAAAGTCCAGAAATAAGTTGAAATGATGGAGATAGCAGAGCTGGAATAGAGGTTCCTTGAGACAAAGATGCCCCAGGCATCTAGCTGGGGATGACCACAGGAGACCAGGCAGATGGCCTGACCACCTGCACCCTGATGCAGCCTTCAGTGATAAGGCTGCCCACTCTGGAGATGGGACAGGGTGGGGTCCATGGGCAGACTTTTACCCATCTAAAGACTAAGACTCAACTTGGACCAAATCATGTATGTTGTCAGAAATCATAGAGCCTTCAGATCCTTTATCTTTCAAGTGAGAGTCAGCCATTCCAAAGAGCTTTGTTAAAGTCCCATTTGTCCTCCTGATTCTTCTGCAAACTTAGCAAGTGAAGTTCTATTGGGGTATCCCTGGGGCTCCATTTCAGGCACATCCTCCAAGATGGCGACTTGCAGCTGCGTGGAGTCCAACAGGCAGGAGGCTGTGGTCTCAGGGAGCAGGTGCAAAGGGAAACAGAGATCAAGGGATAAGGCATCTTCCCACAGCTGTGGTCTTGCTCGATGAGTGCCAACATTGCATGAAGCCCAAGGAGGATTTATTTTCAGACCCCCAATGCAGCTCCTGAGTCATCATTTTAAGGTAGAGATTGGTCCGTGGATTCCATATGGTCCACAAGGAATCTTATCTGTTCTTCCTGGCCATGGGGTTGAATCACTGACAGGAGTTAGGCTCTCTTTCCCTAGAGGCACCTACTGGTTGGCCTGAAACCCAGGGATGGCTCCCTGGGCGTCCGTTTGGTCTTCCCCAACCCATAGTCTAACTTTGCCCCCCACCACTCACCCTGCTCCCTGTTGTCTTTTGAGTTCCTTGCTTCCCTTTCCTTGGTCTTCAGATGCTCACTCACCATCCCCCTTATCTCCTTAGTCATTAAGTCATCGCCTTCCCCAGTGCTTCTCTCCAGCCGATGTCCCCTGGTCCACTGCCACCCCTTAACCAGAAGCTTCTTCTACTCTGTTCCAAGACCTTGCATCGGCCTCCATGCCTCTATGTGTCTCCTCTCTCCTCTGTCTCTCACCCTGTTACAAGTTAACCTTTCTAAAAATGTTCAACATGCATTATCTCTGCACAGAAATCTTTGGTGATGGACACAGAGAGACAGCAGCTCAGAAATTTTCAGTGAAAGACAGAGAGAGATAACATTCTATGGCTCCTTAGGGCACCATGCCTTTTTCTTGATATGATTTTTTTTTTACCGTTCACAGAGCCAGAACTTCTCAGACTACCCAGATCATTTTCTGACCTCTAATCATGCTTGTGTTTCTCCACTCTTCATCTTGTCTCCTGGGCCTAGGATGGCCCTTTTCTTCCTCTACACTTTCTGACAATCCTCATCCTCAAAATACTAGCTCTCACTTGACTTTATCCAGGGACCTCTTCCTTACCTGCTTGTGTTCTTAGTGCCTCTGTCACCATGATTTGTATTGCTCCTCTGGCATCTGCCATCTCACCTTGAGAGTAATTACTACTTTGTGTACCCACACCTCATCAGCACACTGCCTCCAGAGGGGGCTAGCCCTGTTTGGCCCTTGGTCTCCCCTAGAATGTGCTTGGCCCATAATTATATTCAACAAATATTTGCTTATCGCATTATTTTAAATGTTCCTTCTGGGCAAAATCAGCAATAATGCATCCCACCCACACACCATACACACACAGAGCCCCCATTGAAGTCTCCAAAGTGGCTGGCCAAGGGAATTGTCAACTGTTAGTACCTTTGCCAGAGGGAGGGATCATTTCAGCTGTCACAGGATAGACGCAGCATCCAGTGAAGGATATGTTTTGAGGTGTGTGTGTTTTAAACTACTTGGGCTCTTCAGGAGTGGATACCCCATATAACCACGACTGCCCTGGATTCACAAGTGTGATGGTGTTAGAGAGAGAAGCCTGCAGGTTCCTATGGGAGTGTGTCAGCAAGGGAGTAGCCTGGATAAGGGACTGGGAAGGCTTCCTGGGGGAGTGATGGTCAAACAGAGCTTGACAGGGGAGTCAGAGTTAGGCCGATGAAGAGGCAAGGGAGGGGGCAGGAGAGTGTTCTAGGCAGAAGGCAGCATGCACAAGGAGTCGGACCCTGGAAGAGAGGCATGTGTTCAAGGAATGGACTCAAGTTCAGTGTGATGGGGCTGCTGCTGCCTCCCTGAGCTGGCCATGCAAGGTAAGGAGGCCTCTTATGGTTTTGTATGCTGGTGGGCACAAGTTTAGAGTGAGTATGGACAAGGAAAAGTCTGGAAAAGAAAATCAGTATAGAGCTCTGTCCTTTATAAGGTCTAGAAAAATTGGTGACTAGACAGTCTCTGGCCTGTGTAGAACATCCTTCAGATCAACTCTGATACTTGTGAGAATTTGCCAAGAAGGCAGGGCATTCTACTCAACAGCTGTGAAAGGAAGGAGGGAAAAGAGCTTCAGCTTATGGAGAGAAGGAAGGCCCCTCCATCTTACATGGGCTTCCTGTAACTATTAGGGTCACACAGAAGAGATGCCCGTGGATTTGGGGGAAATTCTCATGAAATATGAGCAGTCAGGACCCTCCAGCTGTGGATGGAAGGCAGAAGAGCCTGGGAATGAGAAAGGGGACACCCAGGGTAGGAGTGGAGCCCAAAGGCAAGACAAATCAAGGATCGGAGCAGAGGGGAGGCAGGACATGGATGATCAACCAAGGAGGCCTTGGTCATCACAGTGTTTGCCTACAGTGGACAATAAATGAGGAATAGAGGAATTAAAGAAATAGCTGGGTGAATTTGGAGGGATTTGAGCAGGGCCAGCCGAGTGGCGCGGTGGTTAAGAGCTAGCTTGGAATGCAGCGGCCCCGGTTCGGATTCCACATATGAGGGCCAGTGACACTGCCCTCAAAAAAAAAAAAAAAAAAAAAAAGCACAGGCTTGTGATAAAATAAAGCCAACGTGCTCCCTTAGTCACCTGGAAAGCAGATGAGGGCAGACTCTCCCTGGAGCCGGAGGAAGAAATGTGGTGGGTCCAGGAAAGGTGAAACAGGTTTCTGGTGGGATCAGCTGAGGACATCAGGGCTAGAGGGATAGGATTCTGTCACTGAACTGAGGGGATGAGGACCAAGGGGATCACAGAGCATGTCCCTTGTGTTTCAAATGATTGCCAGAAATCCTTGGTGATCCTTGGCTTGGAAACACGTCACTCCATTCTCTCCCTCCATTGTCCTGTGTATCCATGTCCAAATTTCCTCTTCTTATAAGGACACCTGTCATTGGATTAGGGCCCACCCTAGTCCAGTGTCACCCCACCTCAACTTGATTACATCTGCAAAGACCCTATTTCCAGATAATGTCACATTCACAGGTACAAGGGTGGGGGTAGGGGTAGGATTTCAGTATATCTTTTTGGAGGACACAATTCAACCCATAATACCCAGTGTGCAGGTTAGGGATCATGTAGGTGGTAGAGAATGTCAATAGCATTTTGCTTTGAGTTCCAGAAGCAGAGGGAATGGTGTGGAGAAGGGCGTGAGATCAGTCATGAGGACCATAATGGGCTGGAAGGAGAGGGGCTTGTGGGAGGTGAAGTGGAGGCCCAGAGTGAGCTGCAGGCTGTATAATCCCTTGGGTCCACCCTTGGTATTTTGACTGTCATTGGTCAGTGGGGAAACAGAGACGACCAGGTTACACGCTCCTCCTACAACCTATGGGAGGTCAAGTGGTAGAATCTGGAATTGTGTTCATGGCTTAATGCTTAGGGAGGGCATTTCATTCTTGAGGTATCTGATGAAAGAGAATTGAATGTTAGACACAGAGCCTTTTCCTCCTGCCATCCCTCCACCCACCACCAGAAAAACAGAGAAGGGGAATGACCACAGAAATGTGCCCCTTTGGAGGGCCAATCTGCTCTGCTACACGTTGGGGTTACCCTCCCCCAACATCTTATCTTGGCTGCCAAGGGCTTGCTCCACATGGGACTGAGCCTTTAGGGGACTGCCATTGCTTTTGGAGTGATGGGGTCTTGGGAAGGAGTGGGCCCCTATGAGAACAGCCCGTGGTTGTGAATCCTGGGTCCCTCTGCAGGCAGGGGAATGCCAAGGTGACCAGGATAGTGTGTGACAATGTTCCCATGCAGGACAATGTTTCTCTGCCAGTGACAATCCTGTTACAGGGGCGTCCCCAACTCTGCAATCACGCGTGGTGGGAATGGCGAGCTGAGTACACCTGTTCCTTGCATGTGTGTGCAGCTTCAGGATGCTGTAGCCTCAGGAGGAACTCAGACATTAGAGCAGTGAGAGGTGACAGTGCAGATAAACAACCCAGCAACGTAGCTGGCTTGGATGTTGGCAGGCGTCCATGCACCTGCATGCCTTGGCCTCTCATGGTGGGCAGCTTGCTCACGCTTCTCTCAGACATCTGCTGGTATTGACTCTTTTACAGGTTCCTGAAGCTTTGTTCTCAGCCCTCCACTGTGGCTTTGATAGGGCTGGGTGTGCTGTGGTTTATCAGGAGCTCAACAGCCTCTGAGGGGGGCGGTGGGATGGTCTTCCCGGAGCTGCAGCTGCCGAGGCCAAGCTGGTGGTGGGTGTGTACCAGCTGTCTGGGCTATGGGTTTCCCACTCGTTCCCTCCTCAGTCTCCTTGCCCAGGCAAATACCCAAACATCCTCCCTCCACACTGCTCAGCCTCTTCTCTGCTAAAAATCCAGGCACAGCTGAGACCCAAAATGGGTCCAGGGTTTCATTTCTCCAAATGGACATGTTTGGGACCTCTGATATGGAGCTGGCTGGCCCTGGGCATAATTCTGATGAAAGTGAAAGAATTTACAAGGCTTTGCGAAGTAATTTACTACCCTGCAGAATTTTGGGGGGAGATAAATGGATATAATAGAAAGGGGTAACAAATTACCTACTTCTACAAGGACTTTACAATCCATTTTGATAATTTTATATCTGCTTACTTATGAGTGCCTAAGTAACTGGTCGTGTCATTCACTGAAACTTATTCTTTCTGTTGATTTATTCATCATCAAATATTTGCCCAGTGGATTGTCTCTTCCTCATAAAGTAGCAGCAGCACTTCTGTGGTCATTTCCCTCCTCTACCCTGCTGGCTGGCTAGACAGGTATGTGCCCGGTGCCAAGATTGCCCCAGGGCCCAAATCACTCAAGGTGGTTGTAATTGCAATCTGGGCTCAATGCCCTGTAGGAACAATGGCGAATGTGTAACAGGAGGAACATTTTTTGCCATCAGAAAGATAGGTGAGTAGGAGCTAACCAAAGGAGGCGGGGGGGATGAGAGTGAAAAGCCCCAGACAGAGAGGATGGCCCCACCCCAAAGACTCTGAGACAACACATCATCTCACATAGCCACTCAATGACTAATTTCAGCTGCTTATTACCACAGATGAATGTAGGTAACTGAGAAGAGGCCACTGTGGTGGGGACCTCAGCAAGAGCCAAAGTGGATGGGGCAGGAGGGTCCTGGAGGGGCACTTGGCTTGATTTTCATCTAAGGTGGTGGGAATCCACTGGAGGGCTTTCTAAAGGGTCATGACAGGTGCTGGTCTCCATTTTCAGAAGATCACACTGACATACTATATAATTGTATTTCTATAAAGTACCGAACAGGCAAACTAACCTGTGTGGCTAGAAGTGGCTGGAGGTCAGGAGGCTGCAGGTGGGTGGTGACTGAGAAGGGCAGCAGGGGGCTTCTGGGAAGCTGGGAATGTCATTTCTTGATCTGGTACTGGTCCCTCAGGTGTCCCCAGTTTGTGAAATTTTATCCAGCTGTACCCTTATGACTTGTGCCTTTTTGGTGTGAATGTTAAAAAATAGATTGGAAAGAGGAAAGAGTGGACTTAGGAAACAGGTAGGAACTTGTGCTGGTGACCAGGTGAGATATGACTGTGACCTAGACTGGAGGAAACAGTGGAGATGGGGAGCATGGGTGGATTCCAGGCTTGGTTTGGAGGTTGGAGCACCAGGGCAAGAACTGGAATTGAGACGAGGAGACGGTTCAGCATAATGAGAATGGTTTAAGGCAGGAATTTCGGGTATTGATAAGGAGTCAAAGCTGAAATGTGTGGGATACAGTTTCCTGCAAGGCCTGGGGTTGAGGAGGTGGTCTGCACCCTGGCTATGGACCGGCAACTTCCGCCTGCCCCCATGGACAGATGAGTAGGACACCCAGGGCAAGGATGTGGAGAGAGACAGGAAAAGGGTTCAGGACAGACCCAGATACCATCCACATCTGATGGTGAGACAGAAGAAGTTCCCCACAAAGATTTCTAAGAAGGAACATTCAAAGAGAGCATGAGCATTGGGATAGCAAGTGACATCACAAATAGTGAGGGGGAA
Organism: Aselliscus stoliczkanus; assembly: GCA_033961575.1. Classification (NCBI taxonomy): domain Eukaryota; kingdom Metazoa; phylum Chordata; class Mammalia; order Chiroptera; family Hipposideridae; genus Aselliscus; species Aselliscus stoliczkanus. Next base: position 101,163,210 of record CM066735.1, on the reverse strand, counting down.
GCCAGGTGTCAACTGCTACAGAGCTTAGTTAAAGCAATCATTGGAGAGCCCATTGATTAGGCAGCTAGGTAACCTGCCATCTTGGTGAAAAAAATTTCCATGCCTCCTTCCCCAGACTTACAGAAGATTGGGCAGCTCGGTGGAACAGAATGATGGTGCAATTTGGCATCAGTTGGCTGCTACCATTTACCAACTGTGTAATGTGAGACAATTTTGTAAGCTTGCCTGAATTTTTATCATCTATAAACAAAAGGAATCATACCTACCTCTCAGGGTAGTATAAGTTTAATTCCATGAAACCAATATTTATTGAACGTTTATTATGTGCCAGATATTCTGCCGGGTGCGAAAGGCACAAGGTGACCAAGACTGACAAATAGGGAGACAAACATTAATAAGTAAGCAAACAAGATGATGTGAGGAAAATACACAGCCCTTCAGTGCTTCCCCGTGGCCATGAGCCAGCCTTCCTGGGCAGTGGGGTCCCTCCTTCCTGGCTGGCTTCCTGGGGATCAGCTCCCCAAGGTCCTGAGCTATTCTGATACCAGGTCCCTAATCCTCACTTTCCCTCTCGCTGAAAAACTAGCTTCCCTTTCTTTGTGGGCAGGAAGGAGAAGGCCTAATCTTCAAACCCTTTGGAAAGATAAGGGAAAATATTAACATCCTATCATGTTATTGCAGGGAATCAGAAGAATGTAAAATAAGTGAAGTTTCCATGTTAATACAACCTGAATGTTCTTTTCCTGCCAGAAATGGATTCAAACAGTTTCCCTAATGGTGCCTTATTACAACCTAACAAATTACTCTGTGCCAACTTCCAAAAAAGTCACTAGCACTTGACCTCCATGAAGGAAAGCTTTCCTGACTTCAAGAAAAGAAATGACTGGGAATTTCTGATGAAGAATTTGGACACATATTTACATAATGTCAATGATAATTTTGTTTCAAAGTTTTTCTTTTTCTGGGGAACCGGAGCACCATGCTTCTAGCTAATCAGATAAAATTGTCTAGTCTCATGCGTTCATGTTTCATCTCTTCCCATTTTTTTTTTAAATCTATGATTTCTAAAGCCTAGGCTGCCGATCCTGGTCACCTCAGGTGGTCACCCTTTGCCCTTTCATTTCATCTTCCCTCACAAATGTCACCAGATCCATCCAGACATCTATCTGCCTTCTCCATCTCTAGGGCTGAGCTTCAGACAGGCACCACTGGGAAACAAACAACCAAACAAACAAACAAACAAATAACCACAACCAAAAGTGTTGAGGATTACTAGTATCGGGAACTAGAAAGCTCATCCACTTCTCCCTATGTGCTCTATGTCCCTCCAAACAAGGCTGCTGCAGTAGAAATCCACATGTTTCTTTATAGAGAGTTCTCATCTTTATACTTCCAAAGGTCCCAGGACTCTGTCTTACCAAAGACCTTTTCTAACTCATAATAATACAAAATACAAATGTATAAAATACAAACAAAAATTACAGAATTATGTAGGCTGGGACTTCCAGTGTCCATTTGAATTTTATCTTACATAGAGGTCTTCAGGTGAGATTTTTAGCTACGTTGAGTGAACTCAACTTAAAAATGCTGAAAGATGCAATGATAATACCAACATGGGCCAGTGAAGTCACGTCTTCCACAACTAGACTGAAGAACAAAAGGACAGCAACTTGTCTGTTCCCCTTCCCCGGTTCCCCAACACTGTTCCCCTCCCCCAATTCCCCAATAAAATCTTTAAAAAAAAAATGGCTGAAAGACCCTGGTCTAATCCCACTTCTTTGGGACCTGGCTCCCGGGACCCCCAGGCAGTGTGAAAGGTGGGAGAGATCCACGTCAGCACAGTGCTTCTCTGCTCCTGCTGTGAGCTCCTATGGCTTCCTGGCCTCTGCTGAGGCGCCAGGCCTCCCCGAAGCAGCTCTCACAGGCCTCAGAGAGTGGCCTTTCTCAGTCATATGAGGAGAACCCTGACAGACAGTAAAGTCAACTCTGTAGACAGTAGAGGTTGGTAGTGGGGCACTGGAGAGAAAGCTTATACTGGAAAGTGAGAGAACTGTCAGGGGCCGGGTTCAACTGGCCTCCCCTCCCAGGTCCAGTGCTCCAGCCTAGCTACTTCCCTCTTAAGGAACAAGGAAGCTGTGATGGGAATCTGTGTTTTTCTTTTTAGATTGTTTTGATTTTTATACTTCCTAGGGCTCCCGGGGCCCTGTCTTCTTAAAGGCTTTTTCTAGTTCATAATAATGCTAAAGATACCTTTTATTATTGCTGCTATGAATACAACAACTTTGACCTTACGCTGGCTATTTTGACTCTCTGAATTTTATCTTGTTCAGGCATTCTTCCTGCCTGGAAACATATTTGATTTCCTGAATCACTTCTTAAAAGAGACATTTCCCTTTGGGGCCAGTGGACCATGATTTGGATCCAAAGTCACACCCATAAGAAGGTACAGGACGGGTAAGCAGGTCAATGGATTGAAGAAGGACTTCGTTCCAGGACACATCCAAGTCTTGGCTTTGTTTCCCTCTGCTTCTTTGGGCAGGATCGGGAAAAAGGACCCCCATCTCCCCTCCAGCTCTAGGGGCCTGTCAGGTGGGCCTCAAAGGAGCCAACCCAGACGCCCTGAAAGGAGAGGACCCCTTTCATCTCTGAGGTCACTGAGAAACAGCTAAAAGTTACCCTTCTGAGTTGCCTTCTTTGCCTCATAGCATTAGGGCCTCTTGAGCCCCAAGCCCCACCTCCTCAGTCTTACCCATTTGGTGAACTGCCAACCAGGGCTGAGAATGGGCTATGAGGGTAGAAACATTGAAAAATAGAAATATAAGTGAAGATGGGCAGATACCCAGAGCCAGCCCCACTCTCTGGCCATGTCCTTTCTGTTGGAGATACACAACCACTTTGGAAGATTCTAGTCAAAGAAATGAGATATCAGGATGCATGAGGGTAGTGAGGTGGGGGTGGCAGCGTTGTGGAGAAGGACCTGGGTACACTTTTTGGTTTGACGACTTAGTCCACTGACAAGTGTATGTTGTTTTTGTTTTGTTTTGTTTTCTCGTTGAAAAAGTGGGGACAAAATCAATTTGTTTGCCAGACTTGGCATCAGGAAATAGATTGGGTTTTTAATTCAAGATGGCAGACCGGGCACCTGTTTGTCTTCCCTCATCTCCAATACCCTCATTATAATAAAATGAATGAATAAAAAGTGGTGAAAACCAATAACGAAAGAAAAGACAGAGTGAGAAATTATGAATGGATGGGAAAGTCAGCTAGGGAAGATATGTGCACAATGGTGGAAGCCCAGCTCCTTTGGCTCCCAGCTTGCTTGCCACAAAGTGAAGTTATCCAATAGTGATACAAATGCTGACAGAACAATTTCAAGTTGGGAGGAGGAGGGAGACGTGGGAGATGCAAAGACAAGTGGACTAACTCCTCTTCTATAATGGCATGTGGTCTAAGCTGATAAATCAAGAACACAGAACAAGCATATTATTTTGACATGTGTGCATGAAATCAACAGAAAAACTGAAAACAGAGGTGGTTGTGCCTGAACTGCAGTACTGGTGGTGGTCTGAGCTGAGGGCAGGGCTGAGCCTCATCCTCCTAGGCCCTTCCATTTTACTTGATTTTTAAAACATAGGCATGTTAGCACGCCCGGCTAGCTCAGTCGATAGGGCATGAGACTCTTAAAACATAGGCATGTAATACATTGATTCAAAAATAAAGGGAAAACAATGAAATAGTGAGAGAAATGTAAGTGGACTTACAATTACACAGGAGGGAATTCCAGTTGACTGTGAGAAAGAGCTTCCCTATGCCCAGTGTTGCTGAAACCCAGCGGGGTCGCCATCACGGCGGCGGGGCAGTGCTGGGGCTTCCCAGAGGTGTGTGAGCCTCAGAGGTGCTGCTGTCCATCTGCAGAGCAGTCAGGTTTAGCCTAGGGAGAGAAGGAACAGAATGGACCCTGGGGCCGGATTTTGACTCCCACAGGTTAGAGGAACTAAAGTAAGAGGCACCTCGGAGTCTCTTCCCTCACTCAGAGAACTGCAGAGTGGCCCCTCAGCACACACTGAAGTGTCCTTGCATTGCTGGGGAGGGTGACAAAGAGGTTTCACTGGGCTCTTCGTTTCTCTTTCTCCTCCCCCTCCCCCCCTCTCCCCCTCCCTCTCCCTTCCCCCTCCCCCTCCCCCTCTCCCCTCCACCTTCCTCTCCCCCTCCCCCTCCCCCTCCCTCTCTCCCTCCCCTTTTCCTTCTCTCTTCCCCTCCCCTCTCCCCCTTCCTCTCCCCCCTCCCCTCCCTCTCCCCCCCCACTCCACTGCCCTCTCCCCTCCACCTCTCTCTCCCCCCTCCCCCTCTCCCTCCCTCTTCCCCACCTCTCCCCCTCCTTCTCCACCTCCCTCTCTCCCTCCCTCTCTTCCCACTTCCTGAAGGATAGTCCATTTAGATTGCTGACAGTTGCCTTGTATGAATAGAAGCAGTTGTTCCAAACCAGGAGGTCACAGTCTGTGTCGCAGTCCAGACCCATCTCCTCATGAATGGTTGTCTTCCCACTCCTGGGCTCCCTCGGTATATTAAATTGTCTTAGAGACATTACATCCTAGTGGCCATATGGCCTCAGGTAAATTTTCTAGAGTCTTCCCCAGGATGCATGTGGACACAATCAGAGTTGGTTGGCAGCAGAATCAGTGGTTAAAAGGTAAAAACCCTGTGGGGATCATGTTTCTGAACCTCTGCCCAGTGTCCCTATAACCATGATTAGATGCCTCCGATTATATTAATAGTTTCAATGTTTACTTTGGAAAAGAGGGTCATGAGTGTGTAGAGCAGAGGAATCCAGGCCTAGGCTGCACTTTGACCCTTTCTCATTCATCCTGAGCCCTGAGGTTTTCCTCCTAGGCTTTGTTTACATCTCTGAGGCTTGGCTGGGGCATGGGGCCCTACTCTGAACCTTCACTTGGCATCTCAGCATCTTTTTAACCTTTCTTTGCTTTTGAGATAGGTATTATAGAAAAAGATTCCTCTTTATTAGAAGAAAGATCTTCATGACCACTCCAATTTCCTAATTTCCCTGTTTCCTTCCTCTCCGAACTTCCTCTTTATGTTATGTACGATTAGAGAGAGAATGGAGCTATGAGCATGAGCATTTGAAGTCTTTGAGCTTTCTGCCCACCATGCCCTGCAAAAATGTTCTTCCCCCTGCATTAGCTCTCTCTTCCAGCTTTCTCCTATAAGATGTGCCTAAAGACGTGTAGTTTTCTCACACACACACACACACACACACACACACACACACACACACCTAGTGTATGTTTACATACACACACACACACCTAGTGTGTGTTTACATTAGCTCACACACAAACTTAGATATTTACATGGGATTTGACCCTTTCAAAGTGGGCCTCTTGAATAAACAAATATATTCCAATACTTTAAAAAAAGTTGTTTGTGGAATTCTTTTCAAAGCCTCAGAACATTATTTTGAATACTTCCATGGTTGCAAATCTTTCTGAAATTAAATTTTCCTTAGATCGATTTTATTGAGGCATAGTTTACACATAATAAAGTATACAGATTTTAAATGATTGATAAGTTTTGACAATTGTGGTGTAAATACCATCACAATCAAAATATAAAATATTTCTACCACCCCAGAAAGTCCCTTCATACATAAATGCAAAAATTTAACTTTTTAGTTTGGGTTTAGAAATATCCAAAAATGATATGAGCCAAGTAAATAAGTGGGCTAAGTAACTCACAAAAGCTGTCTTGTGCCTTGTAAATTTTGTGGCTTATAGATTGATTGAATGCAATGCTGAAGAAAGAATTCATAAATGATTGAGGACAGATCACTGGAACGAATCTGCAGCTTCCCAGATGGCTGCTCTGATGGACATATTTTCTAGAGCAAGCATTCATCGAGTATTTAAAGACACATTTGTTCACTTGGCAATGATTGAGCCCCGATTATGGACCACACAACAGGGAAGTGGTGTCCTGAAAAACACATCATCTTAGCTTCATGAAATCTACATTCTGGAGGGAGGGAGATGTCAATACATGAGAAATCAAATGCATGATGTAATTTTAAGAAGCGATAGTGCTTTGAAAAAGAAAAACATAGAATGAGGAGATAGAAAATGACGGTGCAGCCTATCTTCATTTTCTTCTCCTTTTGGGAAGAAATCACAAGACTCAGAGTCTACCATAAGCTGCTTTCCAAAAGGGACATGGTATCCTACTCTAAAGTATATTTTGCAGAATACCAGTATCTGTTAAAAATAAATAAATAAAAATTGTATGTGTTTGGCGGGGGTTTGTTCCATAGTTAAAGAAGTATGGAGAAATTTGCGTAAAACAAAGTTAAGCAGGTCTTTACTGAAGTTTTTCTCAGAGGTCTTAGTATGCTAATATGAATTATAAATATTCATGAGGGAAGATTATAATATGTAACATTTTCCAAACTGTTTTCTCTTGGGAAATCCTTTCAATTTGGAGCATCTCAAGCAACTGGTGTTCTGGGAAACACTCCTGTTCTAGAGTTCTCATACCACAGGAGAACCGAAAGCATCAGAGAGGTCCAGTTACTTGGGCATGAGGAGGGAGTGGAAGAAGCCTCAACATAATAAATACCCCTCAGTCTGTGGACCAGGCAAGGTGCCAGGTTCTTTGGATATTTCTCTCACGCAAGCCTCACAACAGCAATGTGAACAGGTGTTATCAGCGTCTTTTCAGCCTTTCTTAGCTTTTTGACACAGGTGCTAAGAAGATAGCTCCCATTTACTAGTGGGGAACCCACTGTCAGATACATAAACAAAAGTCAGGTCATTCCTCACAGAGTCAGGATTCGAACCTAGGCTTGTTGAACTCCAAAACCCAAACCATCAAAACCCATAACACTATATTGTCTAACTGATGGTGGAGGGTGCGTTGCAACCCAACTATAATAGCAAACTTCCTTCTCCCACCAATCCATCTATTGAGTCTTCAGAAAAGCCATGACATATTTTTTCTGTTTTTCGTTGCAAAAATGCGCCATGACTTTTCCGACAACCCAACTCCATGTTCTCCTCCAGGGTTAGATGTCTAGTTCTGCATCGTGTCAGGTGTCTGTTGATCCATCTTATGCTGGCCATAGTAAGCTCAAGCAGCCTGGGCCATGGTCCCAGGGTCCCATCCACGTAAGCTCAGTAGATGGAGCCAGATGCCTGAGACCCTGAGTGGCCCTGGTCAAAAAGCTCTGCTAGAACTATCCATCCACTTTTTTCTCTTCTCCTGGCATTTTCTTCCCACCTTTCCCTTCTTTGCAACCATACATCTCATTCCTCTTTATCTGCTAAATCCACTGGAACCTGGGGGCCCAGATATGTACCAGCACTTCTGCCAGGACACACATAAGGCACCCAGACCTGACAGGGCTGCAGTGGCCAAAAGCAGGTGATGAAGTTAGTTCTGTGAAGGGGTATGGAATGTGAAAAGGTGCCAGCTGACTCTAGGCAAAGTATTCCACCTAGTATCTGGGGGAAGAAAATGGGGAATTTCTTTGTTTACTGGAAAGAGCAAAGGCATGTCTTTCAGGAAAAGATCTGAGACAGAATTTTTTTCCCCACTGTCCTCACCTTCCTCTCATGAGACTGCTGGGGAATTTGGTAAAGATTAGTCACTCCTGTTAATTCATTACTAATTTAGTTAGAGAAAGACTGGTCTTTTCTGAGCTTTATGCCCAGAAACTCAGGTGTGCTAAAACCGAACTCACTGTCGTCCCTCTATATCCCTCTACATTACACTTCTCTTCCTGGGTCCCCATCTCCACACACAGCCTTGCCCCGTTCCTGATCCTAAGGCTAGCACACTGTCCCTTTTTTCTTCCACCATGAATGAATGACAACTTTGTCAACTTCTGCAGGAGCCCCTCATCGGCTCCCCTTACCCCCCGCTCCCAAGTCCCCTGCCCTGGCCTTTGGTCCAGCCCTCATTGTCTCTCCCCGAGCTGTTATGACAGCTCTCACTCCCCTGCTGGGTTCTGCCCTTAATTCCAGCCATGTACCACACGATCAAGGTGCCGCTGTGCAGAAGTCAGCAACAGGGTGCTGGGATTTTTAGAAGCAACCTTGAGCTACATGCATACCTGAGCCCCGTGCTGGGCAAGGGGACCCCTGAAGGGCGAAAAAGAGTTATCCAGACAAAAAAGGGGAAGATGATTCTATGCAGATTGTGATCAACGACACAGATGATAAATGTGTGCTGTGAGGAACTTGAGTAGTGTGACCTTGAAAAAGTTAGAAGGGCAAGGTGTGTGGGAATAGGTGTTGCAGCTATCTAGTGCTGTGTAACAAAGCAAACCCAAACTTAGTGCTTAAAACAATGAGGCATTTAGCTTGCTCATGAATTTGCCATCTCTCTCTCAGGCTTGGTGGGGAGAGCTCATGTCTGCTTCACTTGACTTCACTTGGCTGGGGATGGAATTCTCCAAAGGCTCACTCCATAACATGATGCTGGCTGTAGGCTGAAACTTTAACTGGAGCACCAACCTGTGGCCTCTCCCTACAATGTGATGTCTGTGTTCTTAGGGTCCCAAGAGAAAAAGAACCAGATAGATTATTTATTGACTCTCAGGACTTAACCTCAGAGGTCACACAGCATCATTTCTGCTTCGTTTTCTTCATTGGAACAAAGTAGCTAAGGTGGGCCCATATTGAAAGGGAGGGAACAGAGACCCCACTTTTTGATGAAGGAATGTCATTGTCACATTGTAAGAGGTATATGTGGAACAGGAGCTAATAATGTAACCATCTTTGTAAAATACAATCAGCCACAACAGCGTATGGAGCCAGAGTCAGGCAAGGTCTAGGACCTGTAGTGTTTTGGACACCATGTCAAGGACATTTGTTTTTATCTTGTAGGAAGTGGGACGCCAATGAGAAGTATTCATTTTTGTGTCATCTGCTCACATTTGTGTTCGAGAAAACTCTTTCTGGGGTGGTGGGATGGAAGGTTTGATGGGGCAGACAGGAGACCTGTAAGAGGCTATTTCAGCAATTCAGGCTATTTCAGACATCTGGAGGCAAGGCGTAACCTGGAGATAAAGAGCAGGTCAAGATTGAGAAACACCAAGAAGAAATCACAAGGCTTAGCAATGGTTCCAAATGCCAAGGGTTAAGGAACAGGGGCATCTAGGAGGATTCCAGGTTTCTGGCTTGGAGAACTGAGTGAAGGTAATGGGGCATAAAGGAAAAACGGGAGAGGTTTGTGGAGAGGACGATGAGACCTATTTTGGAAGTAAACAGTCCTAGGGATCTAAGAATGTCCACATGGACACATCTAGCAGACAGTAGGATGGACTTGAGTGTAAATCTTTGGGGAAAGTTCTGGATGAGGCAGTAAGATAGGGGCACCACAAGTGGGATTTCCAATGAATGTGTGCAGAAAGGGTGCTGTGTCCAGAGAAGGGGATCACAGACAGAGTTTGGGGGGCATTGGCCTTTAGGAGATGACAAGAAGAGGATCTGGCAAAGCATCCCTAGGTCAAATTTCCTCTTCCCTGAATTTGGCCTGGACCAGTGCCTCAGGGCTTGAGGATGCTCTGATGCGTGTGTCTGTGGAAAACCATCGGACCTAGGCAAACTCTCTGCCTCCCCCTCACCGTCTTGTGTTGCTTTCCCCTTAACCTGGTCCATGATGCCTGTCTTCCTTTCTGTCTCCTAGTGGAAACTCCTATAGATTAGACGAGGTCTGTGGCTTGTTTTTCTTTTCCTAACCTTCACATATTGCCCTGTGCACACAAATGATCAGAGCCAGGATGCATCCTCTTGTCTTACTGGATGGAATCCACTTTGATCATCATCAGATTGTGCTGAAGGACACATTTGGGGCTTTACTTCCACCCATTTTGATTCAGTCAGGCCTGGCCTCTATGCTGCAAAGACACTCCCCCCACACACCGGGTGATTAAGAATCAAAGCTGAGTTAAGCACCACCACCGATTTAGCCCAGTTACCTCACAGTTGGGGAAACCAAGGGCCCAGGAGGGCAGGAACGGGCTGAGGTTGCTCCGTAGTGTGAGAGGCAGGCCCAGAACTGTCCACACAGGCATCTCAGGGGCGGCGCCTAAGCCCAGAGAGCCTCCTCCACGCAGGCTGCTATGCTAAGCACTCGGGTTCTGCATCTCTGGACTTCAGTTTCCCCATTTGTAAAAGAGCAGAACTAGATCATTTTCACAAATGCCTTTATCTCAAACTATTAAGAATTCTAATTTATGAAACGAAGCCGACTGAAGCCTCCCGAGGGAGGGCTGTCTGCCTCCAGGTGGACAGACATCCTTCTGCCCCTGGTGAGGAGTAAGGTGACCATGTAGGCTCAGGGCAGGTGGCTGTTTAGAGAGGTGTCTGGTTTCATGGATGTGATGACCTCCTGGGAATTCGAAGCTGTGAGTATGGATATGCGGGGCCCTGTCAAGAGCCCCAGGCTGGCCTCACACAGCCTCTGCCCTAGGAAAGGAAATATCAGCTCTGATCCCACAGCCTGGAATGGCCACCTGCCCTGAGCCCATGTGGCACCTCACTCATCAGAGAGGGTAGGATCAGCTTTGCAAGGAAACAGAAATGAAAATGGAACCCAGCTGCTTTCCTGAGATGCCGGCCCTTCAATTAAGGGAACTTTGGCAGACTATGAAACAGAACGGCACCCCATCCTTCTTTGGAGGAAAAGTGCAATCTCCAGAAGAGGCACCTTTGGTGGGGGGGTGGGGGGGGGGTGGGATGTGGGACTTCTGGTTCTGAGCTCGCTCTGGCCTGGCCCAGATGCTGAAAGCCCAGGAGGTCCTAGATCTCAGCCTGGGGCTGATTCCAGATACTGCAGATCCCTCTCCACCCTCCCTGTTGTGTATCTGCCCGCATCAACCACAGAATTCACATTTACTCATCCCCACAGGACGAGGTACATGGTGCAGGGTGGGAAGAAGAGACAATGGCCTGGACCTTCCCAGGCCCTTATCATCCATTCAGGGGAGGAGCCAGCACAATCACAGATACCCCTAATAAGAAGCTTAGGGACATTCATTTAAACCAGGTGGTTTGGTGCATCTTTGGGGTATTAGAGGTGAACCTTGGTGGGTAGGTGTTGCTGGGGGCAGGGGAATGGAGTTCAGGTCAAGAGGAATGGAGCAATGTGTCCTAGGGCTTGGTAGTGGCCCTGGAGTGACCTGAACTGTCTGGAGAGTGACCTTCGGCCCTCACAAGACACAGGAGGGAGCAGCTGCCTGCAGAAAATAATTCAAGTGGTGCTGATTAGTTGGGCCTTTCCCAGCTTCTTCAACCCAGCTTCTGCAACCCTGTGGTTTACGGGGGCCATTCCAGGCAACAGTGATAAGAATGACAGCAATGATAGGAATGGTTGATATGTATCGAGTGAGTCCCACTGGTATAATGATGGCATTTCACCCTCAGGGCCACCTGATAAAGTCAGTTCCCAAGTAACAGGTGAGAAAACAGACAGGAAACAGAATGGAAGGCCCAGGCAGGTGGCCAGGGCTCACTGGATAGTGAGCCCTGGCCACCTGATGGACCAAGGTGTCTCCCCAGGTCTTCGTGCTCTGCCATGGCCTCCTGCAGCTCTGCCAGCTCCTGTACAGTGCCTACTTCAAGAGCAGCCTCACCACCATCGAGAAGCGCTTTGGCCTCTCCAGTTCTTCCTCAGGTCTCATTTCCAGCTTGAATGAGGTAAGCTAGAGGTTTTGGTCTGTCTGACCCCACTTGTGCATCCTGACTGTGGGGTCTGGACGGTGGACTCCAGCAGGAACAGAGTTATGGGCAGCTGAGATGGACACCTGGGGAAAGGAGGCAGCCAGAGGCAATGGGCATGGTGGAAGCAGCCACATTTCCTGTAGCGTCCCTGCGCCTGGCACCTAGCTGGGAGCGTCTCCTGGCACCTGACTTGGGGCCTCCTCTCAACAGCCCTGCGAGCAAGTGCTCTGCTCCCCTCACCTGAGAGATGAGGGCACTGGGTCTCAATGCAGCAGCTGGCCCAAGGTGTGCAGGGCTGTCACCTTCAAACACTGGGCCTCTAATTGAGTTCTGTGATCAGCCATGAGTTTATGTGGCCTCTGCCCATGCCCAGTCCAGGGGGAGCTGAGCCCCAGGAATCCAGTTAGGGAAGCAGTCCTAGACCCAGCAGCTTCTGTCTTATGAGCGTTCCAGGAGCCAAAGCTGCTCAGTGGCTCTGACTCCCGGAAAGGTTAGATCTCTACGACTTCCTGGCAATGTGGGTTTCACAGTCCCTCAATGACCATACATCAAAGTTAGAGAAGACAGAGTGGGCTGAGAGGCTGAGGGTGGGAGGACAGAGGGCAGAGTCAGCTAGGAGTCACTGGAAGCCAGTGAGAAAGAGGCAGGGGAGACAGCAGAGCCCCTCCATCATGCGCTACATTGGTGGCTCCGGGCAAGGAGATACGGCTCCCAGGCCTGGCTTCTCGCTTCTCTTTCTAGGAAGTCCACTGTTCTGGGATGGAGGCAGTGGCCTCCCCATCCCAGGAGCCCAGTTGTTCCTCTGGAACGTAATTAGCTCTTCTCCTGACTTAGTGAAATTCGATATAGTAATTTAGAGACTGGCACTCCCCCAAGATAGCTTCTAAGGTGGAGCTATAAAAGAAGGTGGGATATCTCCCAATTCCGCCCCCTCCAACCACCACCTTTCAGCCTCCCCATCCCCCAGCCTACCTCCAGCTAGTATTGCCCCTTTGCCCTTCACCCCTCCTCCACCCTTGATGGGCCACACAGCAATGTCCCTCAAGAGCTCTTCCTTAGGCCAGGTCCTCCCTGCAATTCTAGGAGGAGGGGTCTCTTCATAGTCATGTTTTCCAGACAAGGAAACTTGCCTCAGGAAGCCTAAGTAGCCATCCCAGGTTGGCCAGATGTGTGTACACAGTGCAGCCAGGGTCTGAACCTAGGTCTGTCTGACGGCTGCCTTGCTAAGGCCTTCCTCTGAATCCCAACCCATGTCCTCTATCATTCCGCCCCAGTCCCATGTCCACAAATCTTGTCGCTTGAGTCTCTACTGGTGCCCCTCTCTGTGTGTATTCCCCTTCATGAGCTATTCTCCCACACTGGTGACATGAACATACTTGCACACATATAGCCCCATGGCCCATCCTGTTGGCCTGATGGGCCTCAGATGCTCTCCTCGGAACTCCCAGGCCCCGTGTATACCTTCACTGCTTTCTCTCTCTCTCTCTCTCTCTCTGTGTGTGTGTGTGTGTGTGTGTGTGTGTGTGTGAGAGAGAGAGAGAGAGAGAGAGAGAGAGAGAGAAACAGAGAGAGAGAGAGAGAGAGAGAGAGAGAGAGAGAAGAGAGAGAGAGAGAGAGAAGGAGAGAGAAAGTGCAACATGTGTCTCTGTCTAGCTAAGTATGCGCCTGGAGCTTCCTGTTGGTGCCCAGTGATGGGGTCTACCTCTCCATGTAGGTTGTACTCTCCTACAGGACAGGGACCTGGTACCCCTCACATAGAATGACCCCCTCCTAAATATTTGCCTTGACTTTGATAATGCCCCACCACATGTCGTCCTCACTCATAAAGGACATAGGGAAAACAAATCTCTGATATTTATGTCACTACAGTCCTACCCCATGACCCTGGAAGGCATCACTAATCGACCACAGTCCTCCTTCTGCTGAGCCTAGACTCAACCCTCCTTACAGTGTTCTGGACACGTCTACAGATCAGTGTCAGAGCTGCCATGTAAGCTTCCACCACAGCTTATAATAGCCAAATCTATGATCTTCCATGGTTAAGTTTTCATTTATATTTTTTCCTAGGCTTGGAACAAAAACATAGGCCCAGGAACAATTGGATTTTTCAAGGGACAGGTAATAGCCAGCAGGGACAGGTGGCAGAGTATATGACAGGAGGTTGATTAGGCAAATAAGGGGCATAATATTTCCCCAGGCTATAGTTCAATAAAAAATGAAAATAATTCACCCATTACATCTTCTCTTTCCCAAACTCAGATGAACTTTTCAACAATCTGGGTTTAAGCTGTGGATCTGGTTTAAGACAAATACCAGAGGGCCGGCCAAGTGGCTCAGTTGGTGAAGAGCTCACTCAAGAGTGCGAGCTCTGAGCAACAGGGTCACCTGTTCGATTCTCGGCCCAAGCTGAGCTGCTGCTGAGCCACCAACAGGTGGCAGGACAAATACCATAAGAAAGTTCATTCCTCAGACCTAACAATCCTGTGTGTGTGACTACACATATGTGTGTGTGTGTGTCTGTCCGTCTGTGTCTCTGTGCTTGTGTGTGTCTGAGTATGTGTGTGTGTCTTTCTGTATGACTGTGTATGTTCTGTGATATGTGTCTGTGTGTGTCTGTGTGTATCTGTGTGTGTGTGTGTGTGTGTCTGTGTCTATGGTGGGGGTGACGGGTGTACAGCATAGAGAAAGTAGGACAGGATTTTAACCAAAGAGCTTTCTACTTTCCCCTTTAATTCTGACCCAGGCATTTAGAAGCTGATGGAGTAGTAAAGTAATGGCCTTATCAGAAAGTAGAGGGCAGCTAAATCAGGGGGGACTTTCATGGTCAAGCTCGAGGCTCCCAGCTTTTGTGGTAGGCAATGGCTTTTCGAGTAGAGCTGGGGCAGGATGAACAGCTTTGTGAAGATGAACCCTCTGGAAGAGGTGACTGGGAAACACTAAAGGTGGAGGACAGTGCATCTAGACGTCCTGGCTGGCTGGCAGGCTGTGCTGGCTGGCAGGCTGTGCCATGAAGTCAGGCTTGAAAAGTTGAGGGAGAAGATGGACCCCAGTGATACTTGAAAAGAAAAGAAAAGGCAGTATTTGGCAGCTGCTGAAGTACAAGATTGAAGGCACTACCTTCCGTGAAGAGGCTGCCTGTCAGAAGTTTAAGGGACGTGAGAAGAGAACCAGGCCTGGTGGAGGGGAAGGTGAGGCCACTGGTGCCTGGTGTGTGCTAGGCCAACCTGCAGGGGGCGTGAGTCTTCACGCTGCAGCCCAGACTCATAGCTTTATGGAGCCCAGCTGATGAGGTGAAGGGGAGCCAATGGCTGGGTATAAAAGGCCAGGGGCAGGAGGAGGAACTTGGCTAACAGGGAAGACTTTGGACATCATGCCCTGTGAAGCAGCGGCTTTCCTTGCTCACATCTATAGCCAGGGCTGACCACGTAAGTGGGAGTCCTAGAGAACCCCCGACCCTTAACGGCTCTCACAAAATTGCCCTGGAGCCTCTTTGGTTTGAGACCTTGATGCACATGTATGTGTTGCAAATGGGCTTTGAAACAACTTTCAGATGGTCTGTAGTCCACAGAGCTCTTTTCAGGGCCCACTTCAGGGCTGAGGGCTGGACTGCAGAGGCTCCATCAGCTAGGACAGCTTCATTTTAAAAAATATATTTGAGAAAACTTGTCTTTTCAAAGGATCTCCACTGCTAAAGAGAAGTTTGGGAACAAAGGTCTTAAGCCAGCATCAGTCATAACAGCTGTGGAGGTCCTCACGTCCTTTGGGAAACAAGCACAGGCCCTGGGATAGTGCAGGAAAGGCCTCCCCAGATGGGTGGGGACCACGGTCCTTTCTCTCTGAGCCCCTCTGGGGCCCTCCCCCATCCCTCACCCTGACCTTTTAAAGTCAGCCTGTTAGCTTAGCTGATAAGATCCAATGTTTATAATCATCTTGTATAAAACTATGAGGAAACAAAAAGGAAATAAAATCTAAGAAGCTTAGGAATAAGGCGTTGTTTCCTGTTTCAGACAGATGAAAACTGCTCATATATCACTCTAATGATAAATATGACATTTATAGGAGTAAATAAAACTAATGGTAGATTAGATTACAGTAAGTGCTATGAAGAAAAATAAAGTTGTAGGGGGAGTGGTGGTTATATTTTAAATAACTTTATACTTTAAATTACATTTAAATTATAAGCATGTTTTAATATAATTTAAGTTATTAAATATAATTTAAAATACACATTGTCTTTAAAATAGAACTAAAATTATTGTTTATTATAAATGCAAGTAATATTTCAATAACTCCTTTTTATTGACATATACTTGATATTTACATTATATTAGTTTCAGGTGTACAACATAATGATTCTATATTTGTATATCTTGCAAAGTGATCACCACAATAGGATTAGTTAATATCCAGGACTTCACATGGTTATTTTTTTTTCCCTTGGGATGAGAACTATTAAGACCTACCGTCTTAGCAAGTTTTAAATATTCAATACAGCATTATTGACGTGATGTACATTACATCCCCATGACTTATTCATTTTATAACTGGAAGTTCGTGCCTTTTGACCCCCTTCACCCATTTCACCCACCCCCATCCTCCTTTTTCAGAGGAGGCCTTAATGAGAATGTTGAATCTGAGCAGAGATCTACAGTAGGTTAGATAGGAAGGGAGCCTGTGGACATGTAAGAGGGAGATGGAGCAGCAGGTACACAGGCCTGAGGAGGGCAGCAGGTGCTGTGCTTAAAGAACAGCTGGAGGCAGGGAAGCTGGAGACAGGGTGGCTGAAGTGGAGGTAGGGGAGGGGCAGAGGTAGGAGAGCAGATGAGAGTGGTAACAGGGAAGGCGGGCAGGCTCTGCAGGGCTCTGTTAGCTCTGGGACAGACTTTGCCTTTTACAGTTGTGAGTTTGAGGAAGGGGACATAGTCTGACATTTCAACAGGACCTCTCTGGCTGCTGGGTGGGGAATAAACTGCAGCGAGGCAAGAGTGGAGGCCAGAAGCCCAGTTAGGAGGCAACTACAATAAGCTCAGACAGGATATGATGGTGGCTTGGGTGGCAGTAATGGAGGTAGTGAGAAGTGATTGGCTTCTGGGAGTCTATCGAAGGTCTGGTGAATGTCGATGTGAAAGAGCAGTTAAAGCTGATGCTCAGATGTTTTGCTTGAGTCACTAGTAAGATGGAGGTGCCATTTACTGAGATGAGGAGGTCTGGAGAGGGGAGACCAGATGTCCAGGGTAAAGATGAGGAATGAGATTTGGGGCATGCTAAGTCTGTGGGAATTAGAAACCTATATAGAACATGTAAAGCCATGGGACTGGATGAGCTCATCAAGATGAGAGCAGAGATGCAGGGACTAAGCTCTGAGAGTTGAGTGTTCAGGGAGATGAGGAAGAACTAGCCGAAGAGACTGAGAAGGAGCAGCCAGGGGAAGGAAACCAGGAGAAGGTGGTGCCATGGGAACTCTGTGAAAGAAGTGTTGCAGGAAGAAATGGTCAACTGAATCAAACAGTGCTGAGAGATCAAGGAAGAAGAGAGCTGGCCAGTGGGTTTGGCAACGAGGAGGTTGTTCCTGATCTTGGCAAGAGCCCCTATTTCCTGAGACGGGCTCCTGCTTTTCCAGCCAGAAGGAGGCTGTAGTGTGGGTAGGGCGGGGGCTGCGGATACTGACATTCAGGGCTCCTCCAGTCCAGGTGAACGTATGTTCTGGGCCAGAGGGTCATGTCTTTGGATGAAGTCATGGTCAGAAGATCTGCCAGCATCCTCTTTTACCATTTAAGACCCTGCTTCCCTTCACTGGTTCTGGGTGGGGCTCAGAGAGCACACCTTCCAAGGACACCAGGAACATAGAGTTACTGATGTGTCCAGATGGGGAGGGATTTAGGCGTGCTTTAGTTCTCATCCCTCACTGACAGAGGTGGAAGGAAGTCCAGGGAGGGATGGGGGCAGGTTAGTAGCAAAGCTGCTAGGACAGAAACCCACTTCAAGAGGCAGTAGACCAGCCTGGTTAAGACTCGGGCAATCCCTGTTCAAGCCACCTCCTAACCTCATGGACATGGACAAATTACTTAATATTCCAATCCCCAATTTTGTCTGTAAAATGAGAGTTGTTGCATGATGAATCAAGACAGTGCCTGTTGCCTGGTGGCTATTCTGACTACCAAGCCCAGCTCCTTGGGAAGGGTACTTAGGGAACATGAGTTACTTCTAGGAGCCAGCCAGAATTGGAGGTGTCCTTGGAGTTTGCCCCCAAATGTTTGCTCCTAAAATGGTTGAAATTAAAGCTATGAGCTTTTCATTGTCTCTAGATACTTCCCTTAGTCTGGTCTTGAAGACTGAGGCGGGGGAGGGTTTGGACAGTAGGGGCTGTCTGGGCAAAGCAGACACTGGAACTCTGCCTGGGCACCAGTTGACCCTGGGCAGCCTCTGGCCTCTCTGCTTTTCCTGGATAAGGTACAGTCACGTCTCCACTGTGGGTGGGTGAGGACAAGTCTCTGGTCTCACTCGGCCCCTCTGCTCTCTCTGCAGATCAGCAACGCCATCCTCATCATCTTTGTCAGCTACTTTGGCAGCCGGGTGCATCGTCCACGGCTGATTGGCATTGGGGGTCTCCTCCTAGCCTCGGGTGCCTTCGTCCTCACCCTCCCACACTTCCTCTCACAGCCCTACCAGTACACCACAGCCAGTGTAGGTAAGTGGCCTCTGACGCCTGCTCCGAGGGGATACGGAATGAGAGCGCATCTCACAACACTGGTGGTGATGCTCCTGGGGAATGGATACCACCCCGGGCTGTGCTGTCGTCTCCCACCAGAAGGTTTTCTTGGCTTTTTATTGTTTTGTTTCTCTCTAAAGCACAACTGAAAGTCAGAACATACAGAATTAGATGGAGCTATGGAGCAGCTGTCCTAGCTCGGGCTTGCTGAGAATGCAGTATGCAGCTGGTGGCTCACCTCCCCTGTGATTCTCTGTGCTTCTTGGCAGGAATGACCCACTGCACACAAGTGGGGACACTTGTGAGTGGCGCCTGTGATGGGCTTGGGAGGAGGGTCAAAGCATCGACCATGATGAGGTCTGTGGCCTTTCTCCAGGTTTAATCGTGTATTTAACACTTCCTGCCTGGCATTTGCACATCTGTCCAGCATTCTTTAGGTTACAATGAACTTACACTGTGATCTCATTTGATTCCCATGGACACCTGTGAAGGTGTCTAAGGTGAGAAGGTGGCCTCAAAGATGTCCAGTAACTTTCCCAAGGACACCAGTCAGTTAGGGAGAGACAGACTCACGCCTCCTGATTCCTAGACAAGTAGCCCTTCTGTGACCCAGAGCCTCTGGTTCTCATATGTTTTGTGGCAGGGAGAGATATGTGAGAACTTTACATAATTCATAAACACGAAGTTAAATTACACTGAATCTCCAATAAGAGTTCCCTTCTCTTTAAACATTATTTTATTTTTTAATATGAAAATTTTCAAACTATAGCAAAGTAACATAACAGATGCTTATATATTGACCATTAAGAATGATCAATTTCCCTTCAGGTACCTCTTGTTTTTCTTTTCTTTTTCTTTTTAACAACTTTCTTGAGACACAATTTACATACCATACAGTGTACTCATTTAAAGTGTACATTTCAATGGTTTTAGTAGATTGTATTATTTTTTAATTGTGGTAAAATATATATAACATAACATTTGCCATTTTAACCAATTTAAGTGTATGACTCAATGGAATCAATTACATTCATGATGATATGCAACTATCAGCACTATTTCCAAAATTTTTCCATCAACCCCAAACAGAAACTCTGTACCCATTAAGCAATAACTCCCATTCTCCCTTCTCCCAGCCCCTTGTAACTTCTCATTTACTTGCTGTCTCTATGAATTTACCCATTCTAGATATTCCATATAAATGGAATCATACAAAAATTTGTCCTTTTGTATCTGGTTTATTTCACTTAGCATAATATTTTCAGAGTTCGTCCATGCTGTAGCCTGTATCAGAACTTCATTCCTTTAGGGCTGAATAATAAGACGTTTTATGGGTATACCACATTTTATTTACCCATTTACCTGTTGATGGACAGTTGGGTTGTTAGATACCTCTTTTTAAAAAAGAAATAAGACATTAACTCCCTCTCGGCTCCTCACTATTTTCCCAGCGGTAGCTTATTCTTCCATAACTGGTGTGCTTAAAATCATTGCTTATCCATATACTTTTCCTCCTTCTAGTGTTGTGTTCTATTTCTGTAGTTCAATTTTTTTCTTCCTATTGGTTTGGAAGTTATACATGATTAGTTATCCTTATGTTGAAACATTTAAAAAATTATTAGAGAGTAGAACTGACATTGTGTTAGGAGTGATATACAGTTCTATAAATTTGAACACATGTATAGATTTGTGTAGCCGCCATAATCAGGATACGGGACAGTCCCCTCGCAATAAAGGAACAGTTTCCTATTCCTTTATTGTGGCACTCTCCCCGCTCACTGCAACCATTGGTCCATTTTTCATCACTATAGTTTTGTGGTTTTGAGAATACCATATAAATGGGAACATATAGTATGTACCATTTTTGAGACTAGATTCTTTCATGTAGGATACACCTTTGAAATCACTTACTTGTTGCATATATCAGTAGTTCATTCTTTTTTATTGCTGAGTAGTATTTCATTGTATGGATGTCCCACAGTTTATCCATTACCTGTAAAGGACATTTAGATTGTTTCCAGTTTACAGCTGTCATGAATAGAACTGCCATAAATATTTGTCTACAGGTTTTTGTGTAAATAGAAATTTATGATGTTGAACAATCTTTTCTCGTGCTTATTTCTCATCCATATAGTCTCTTTGGTGAAGTGTTTGAGTCTTCTACCCATTTTTAAATTGGGTTATTTGTTTTCTTACTGTTGAATTGAAGAGTTCTTTATAACTTCTGGATACAAGGTCTTTATTGGATATAAAATCTGCAAATGTTTTCTCCCAGCCTTTATCTTCTCTTTTACATTCTTTTAACAGTGTCATTTGCAAAGCAAAGCAAAAGTTTTTAATATTGATGATATTCAATTTATCTTTTCTTTTTTTTATGGATCATGTTTCTGGTGCCACATAAGAAAGTTTGCTTAATCTCAGGTTAGAAAGATTTTCATCTATGTATTTTTCTAAAGGTTTTATAGTTTTACATTTAGATCTATGATCCATTTGAGTTAGCTTTCTAGAAGGTTTTTTCTCTTTTTTGCATATGTTGTTAAATTGTTTTAGCATCATTTGTCAAAAAGACTATCTTTTCTCCACGAAATTGTTTTTGCACCATTATCAAAAATCAATTGACCATATTTGCATGGGTCTATTTCTAGACCTTCTATTCTGTTCCATTGATCTTTATGTGTAGTTCTTTGCCAATATCACACTGTCTTTATTACTGCAGCTTTATAGTTAAGTCTTAAAATTAGGTAGTGTGATTCCTCCAACTTTTTCTTCTTTTTCAAAACCATTTTATCTATTCTTACTCATTTGCCTTTTCATATATATTTTAAAATCAGCTTGTCTATAGTGTAAAAAATCCTTCTGGAATGTTCATTAGAATTGCATTAAATTCATAGATCAATGTGGGGAGACTGGACATGTTTACTGAGTTGAATCTGCCAATCCATGCGCACAGTAGGCCTCACCGTTACCCTTACATTTTAACATTGACCGATGGTTTAACAAACTCTAAAGTTGATGAATTCCTCTATTCTCCAACAGAGCAAAATAAGGATCCTAGGATGTTTTAATATCCACCATTCTCTCGCATCTTCCATGTATTGCAGACCAATAGTTTTGTTCCACCTATCTTTAACTTCCCCCAGGGGTCATCATTATTATAGTCATCATTTATTAGTAAGTCAGTGCTCCTTTATATTTGCGCACAAGTTTAGTATGTGTTTCTTTGCTCGCCATTGCTCCTTGCACTTTACTCACACTTGTTGATTTAATTTCCTTTTTCCTGAAGTATATCCTTTAGTGTTACTTTTGGGATGGGCCCATGAGTAACAAAATCTCTAAGTCTGTGTCATAAAATCTCTTAATTTTACCCTTGCTTTTGAATTATAGCTTAGCTACAAACAGGATTTTAAATTCACAGTTATTTCCTCTTAGCACTTTGAAGGTACCATGCCTCTGTCTTCTGACTTCTCTTGGTATTGGAAGGTCTCCATCAGCCTAATTGTCATCCCTTTCTAGGTATTTGGTTTTTTCTCTCTAGCTATGTTTAAAATTTTCTCTCTTCTTTGTTTTTCTGTGTGTCTACCACAAAGTGTTTAAATATGGGTTAATTTTCACTTATCTGTTTGGAAGTTCGATGTATTATTTCTTTTGAAGATTAAGGTTTTTCTTTAATTCTGAAAAAATCTCAGCCAAAAATGTTCCCAATATTGCATACCCACATTTTCTCCATCCTTTCCTCTAGAACTTCTAATATATATATATATATATAGGACATTTTCATTTCTGGTCTCCTGGTCTCTTAACTTCTCTTTCATAGCTTCTAGGGCTTTATTCATTGATGCTACATCCTGGCAATTTCCTCAGGTTTGTCTTTCTATTCACTTAGTCTCTCTCTAGCTCTGTTAATTTAATGTCTAACTCACCCTTTACATTGTAAATTTTAATGGCTCTATATATTTTGCTAATTTATAAATTTTATGGTAGTTCAGATCTATCTGTCCTATATGCATGGTTTCTTGGTATTGCCTTACGATTTCTATTTTTTTCTTTAATCTCAATGATTTCAAATATGTTTATGTTATAGTCTTTTTCTGATTGTTCTTTTAGCTCAAGTTTTGAGAATGCTAACCCTCTCAATGTTTTGTGTCTGCTTGCTCTTGTTCATGGGGGATTATTTCCTTGTATATTCCATATTTGACCATGAAGTCATTTGCAGTGGGATTTTGTTCCCCTGTAGAAATTTTGTGTGGTCTGAGTTGAAAAATAACCCTACAAAGTGGTTTGGCATTTGCATTTACTCAGCACCCCAGGAGCATCACTGCTTTGGAACTAATGTTATGATAATTTATTGGCTTGGGATAAATTTACACTTGGTTCAAGGGATGTAGGAAGTGGCAGTGGTTTTGTGATGAGCAGCAGTGAGAGGCCCAGTCCATAAATACTCATCCTTAGTCCACTGTATTGAGTTGAAGATGTCGGAGGATAAATGAGCCAGCCACCCAGGGATGTATTGAAGGAATAATTGATTCCTGTTTGTGTAAATACCAGACATCTTAAAAAGCCATATGTACAGATCAGGTTCAAGAGATGAATCACTTAAAATGATAAAAGGGATTCCTTTATAGGTTGTAAGACCTACAGTGGGAAAGATAGGTGGCCGGAATGGGAAAAGAATGCAGCGGGAACAAGGATGTCCGGTGATGAAATATCTTCTGGGTTCTGGTCATGGGAATCTTCCCCTCACCTTTCCGTAAATCATCAGTGAACTAGTCATTTCTTATAAATGCACTGTGGCCTTTGTGATCCCTCTGGACTATTTAAGGGCTGAGTCCTACTTCAAGCAGGCAGAGGAGGAAGACAGACCCAAGCCTAAGGGTCCCGCCATGCTCTTTCTCCCCCTCCATCTAGACAAGGGGCATGGGGCCAGCTCTGAAGGACAGCTGAGAATTGCTGGACACTGTCTCAGAGAGGGTGGTCAGGCCCACTGCATGATCATCTTTCCAGACCTGAGGTCCATGCCTTTCTCCCTCAGCGTGAAGACTGAGCTAACGAAATCAGCAAGGGAGCCTGGGGCACTTTGGCCAGGCTGAGGGAAGGGCATCCTGCCAGGCACCACACATGGTGAGTCGGCTCCCCACAGCCTGGGCCGCATCCCAGTGGCATTTGTTTCACACAGTGCAGCCACCACAGAGGGGAGGTAGAGACAGGCAGGCCTCTGAAAGCAATTGCGCTGCTCCTTGTTAGGGATGGTCCCACAGCCCACCTTCTCAGAGGGAAACACTCGGCCATTCCTACCTTGACCTCAGCACTCTGAGCCAAACTACACAGAGAGGACCAAAGGGGATGGTGAGATGGGCCACAGCTTGCCTCTCAGGCCTGCAGAGAGGACTCACTGGCCAGCAAAGTGAACATTTTCATTGTTGTTGCTCATTTTGTTTGTGTAAATTCTATTTGCAACAACAGGACACAGCAGTCTCTGACACTTTGACTAGGATCAGAGCAACAGCTGGAAGTGCCTAGGGTTGAGCTACCTTCAGGTGCCAAGGGATGGGATGAGGATGACACTGGCCCAGGAGCCGTGTCCTTAGGATCTAGTTGGTGCTGTGCACTGGGTACCAGTGCAACATGGGTGCGTGTTATGCTAATAGGTACAAATAAAAATACTCATACAGTTTCATTCCAGGGGAAAAGTTTGAAATACCACTCTTACTTCAAATATATTCTTCTGGGAACTTTAATTTTGAATTATGCCAGGCTGTCAGGGACTAATGCATTTTAGTAAATGCACCACTCTGAATGGTGTCACACATCTCGATGGTCTTCTGAAGTCAGGCCATCCTGGTCTGAACCTGGGCTTTGAGGCTCCCTAATGGTACAGCCGTGGTCACTTCCTTCACAGCTCTGAGTCTCAGTTCCTCCCTGTATGAGACGGAGTCCTCCTTGTAGGGCTGCAAGGGCTGAGAAGATGCATGCTCAGAATTTAGCCCAGAGGCTGGCACGTGCAGCAACTATTAGGTGGTGGCTCTTGTCATTGGCAGTGGTAGGGACAACACCCATATGATGCTGGGGAAATAAGTGTCCCCAGTGAGAAAGCCCCCTGCTTCCTGTGGAGAGCCGAGTCTGACAGCTAGTGGCTGATCAGCTGGGCATCCTGTGGGCATCAGCAGGCAGCTTCTCCCTGGTCCTCACCGTGGGTCTTCTGCTCTGGCCCAGAGCAGGGCCCATCCCTCTGCATAGCCATTGCCACGTTCTCACATGTGACTCTATAGGATTTCTCTCTGTAGAAGCTTAGGTTGCTGTTCTGCTCTATTCTCAGGTCCTCAGGTTGGAACAGCCTGATAAGAAGGGCCGATCACAGACTTCAACATTCAAATCCCAGCTCAGCTGTTTACTTGCTCAGCCTCCTTAGGCAAGCTACTATTGTACTTCACCTTCCTGAACCTCTGTTTTCTTATCTGTAAAAAGGGGAACAATCATCCCTTCACTTTCAGGATGCTCTGATGGGAAAATCAAAACAAAATGGTTTAGGTAAATTGCCTGGCCCATGTTAGCTGTTCAGCAAACTTCTTCTACCTGCCCTTGCGGTGGAATTTGAAATAAATGATGACCCCAGACTATTATCATGTGTTGATTAAGGATTTCTTCCCCGTAGAACAAAAGCATGCCAGAATTGAACATGGGAAATGAAGAACTATGTGTTTTAGGAAAAAAAAATTAAAAAGGGGCTGGACATTGTGGGACTCCCAAAGACCTTTAACAACTAATTGCCAATTTTAAAAAAGCCACACAGGCATTTATGAATGTTTAGATTTCCTAAACGTCAGTGGGGTCTGGAAATGTGTTCTGGCGCCTTTAGAGAAAAGACGAGCTACCCAGCCAAAGCCTCTAAGACCATTTCTGGAAGGCGCAGAGGTTTTGTTAGATGGGAGACAGGCCAACATGAGCCCAGTTCTCCCAAGAGATAAGAGAAGGGTCTTCGGAAACCAGTGTCTGGTAGGACTAGGTGTAACCTGTGAAAGCTCCTAAGTCGAGTCCAGGGGGAAGTCTGCCCCACGCAGACAATGGATGCGCACAAGCAGGGAGCTTCCTGTAGGATAAGCAGGGGAGGGAGTCAGCAGTATTTTTGGAACAGCCAAGAAAAGTAAGGGAAGAGTAACTTTCTAGTCCTTTATTCATGCAGTTGCCAGCCCCTCACGCATGCTTATTCAACCCAAGGTTGTCCCGGGGAGGAGAGGAGTAGGAGGGCACAAGGAGAGGAAGCCTCTGGCTCCTGAGTGACTGGGTCCCTTCCTGCGTGGAGGACATGCAGAACCTGGAATTAATTCCACAGCCCCCAGAGCAGAACCCACTGCACTGAACTGTGGGAGCCACTCCACTGAGGTTGCTGCTCGCAGACAGTGAGCTCAGGGCTGTTCATGGGGGACACCCAGCTGAGCTATGAAATGGATATGCTCAGGAGTCATGGAGGAAAGGGAAGGGCGCATGGTATGCAGGGAAGGACGAGTGTGTTTATGGGGTAATGTGTGTGTGTGTGTGTGTGTGTGTGTGTGTGTGTGTGTGTGTGTGGTGTTTCTATGTGCAGGAAGTGGAGGGTGAGGAGGTATATGAGTGTGGAGGAGAGGTGGATGTTCGTGGAGATGGGGAGGGTGGGAGCGAGGAGGAATTTGTGTGAAGCGTGTATGTGGGGGGGGTGAAGGGTGTGGGGGACTGTGTGGATGTGTGGAGATGTAGATGTACGTGAGAGGGGAAAATGTGTGTGGCAGGGGTTGGGGTGGGTGTGTGGAGGTAGAGGTGTACACGGGGAGAAGGGGAAAGAGTTGTGTGTTGGGGGCATGAGTGGGTGGACTGTCAGGGTGGAAGTCCCACAGCCTGACCAGTTGGATCTACAATATATAACCTGAAAAGGAAGAGAAAACAAGAGGGGGGAATCGCAAAACACATGGTAAGTCAACTGAGAGAAAAATAGCCTTGCACAGATGAGCCCAACAAAGCGTAATGAGATTGGATGTGGACCATTTTTTAGTGCATCCTGTAGGAAAGAATGGAAATCAACATGGAGAAATGATAGAAAACACTAGACTGCTGTGTCGAACATCAGGGAAAGGCCAGGGAAGGAGCGGGGCTCTGCAGGAGAACTGGTCATCTCCATGGCAACGGCATGTGGCCTCTCTACAGGCCCCAGCAGTTATGATATGAGAGTACCTGACTCTCTGTTAGGGTCTCTTAACATGTGTTTTGTGGGCAAGTCATAACCTGCCCTTTACCAGTCTGGAAAGTGGCCCCCTTGTTCTCCTGGCTCTCCGGCTTAGGTCTGAGCAGAGACATGAACGTGGCTCCCCCCATTTATTCACCACCTCCGCTCTTGTTTAGTCATTTCCCTTGCTCAGGAATGAAGCTGGGGTGGAAGGCCTCCTTGGGATCTGGTGGGGGAAGGGAAGCCCAGGCAGCAAGATGCATCCCTCGTCCTGCTCCCCTTGGGAGAGTCACTTCTCTGGGACCCCTGGCAGACTGTGTGTCTTGGGCCTATCTACAGCAATGGGGAGGGTTTCCTTGGGAGAATCAACACCTAGGGTGAAAAAGGAAGGCTGCTTACTATTCCACTGGCTTTGGGAACCCCAGGAAAACTATTAGGGAGTGGAGGATAGCCCCACAGAAATAGGGTGCAGATCCCTGTCCTTCTGAAGAACATGTTTTGAAAAAACCATTGGTCCCTCCCTGCTGCAAGAGGCCCTGGCCTTCCCAAGCATCCCCAAAGGACACAAGGAAAAACTTTCTGTTCTTCTTGTCATACTTGGTAAAGCCAAGGCTGATGGTTGTGTCCAGACACTCTTGTGGCCCAAAACTTTGAGATGGGAACCACCAGACACATTTGGGCAGCTTGCTACCCTCCAGGAGACAGAAGACCAAGTGGGAGCAGGTTCTTTCTCTCAGGAATGAAAGGACTTTTCAGGTTTCAGAATTTGTATTGGCCACCATCAGAGAGGTAAGGTTCAGAGATCTAAAAAGGGAGAAAAGAGCAAACAGAAGTCAGGACCAATGTGATGCTATTTGGATGTGGGGCCTTTGGGAGGTGATTAGGTCATGAGGGTGGGGTCCTTATGAATGGGATTAGTGCCCTTATAGGAAGAGGCCAGAAAGTCAGCTCACTCTCTTTCAGCTATGTGAGGATACAGAAAAAAGTTGGTAGTCTGCCATCCACAAGAGGATCCCACCAGAACCCCACCATGCTGGTACCCTGAACACCAACCAGAACCCCACCATGCTGGCACCCTGAACTTCCAGCCTCCAGAACTGTGAGAAATAGATTTCTGTTGTTCATAAGCTATACAGTCTATGATACTTTGGTACAGCAGCCCAGATGACTCCATTAGATTCCTTCTCCTTGGTTGAATCACCTTCTTATAGCCTTGAGTCTAATTTTGAAGTTTCTGCCTTTGGACAGTTTATTAGCCATTCCTCCCAGCTTCATGTCATTTCTGTCATTCACAACTTTGTCAGCTATTCCCTGCTTTCACCCAAGTCTGTGACAACAATGTTAAGTAGTACACAGTTTGGGCCACCATCTTCCGGGTCACACTGGCCCATCTACTCCTGTACTGGGCACACTTTGAGCTCATTCACCCAGAGGACTCTTCAGCCATGTGTTCACATCTTGTCTACCAGGATATCATGACAAGCTTTGTCAAAAGGCTTCCTCCAGCCAAGTAATACCGTGTTACAGCTTCCTGCTGGCCTGGGAGCCCCATTAACAAAGGAAATGAGGCTGGTTTGGCATGAATAGCTCTTGATGAACTCACGTTGGCTCAGCTAATTGCTTTTTTTTTTTTCTTCAAGGAACACCCCATCTGCCTATTGAATAAATCCGTGAACAATAAGCTCTGCTTCACTCTCAAATGGGGAGTACAAATTAATCACATATCTTTTCGAATATTAAAATTAAATAGCTCTGAGCCACATCCTGTTTGCTCAGATATATCTTCCTTCCCTCCTATCCACTAAGTAACAATTTTGATGATAAGCCAAGCCAGGTGATGCCTCCTTCTTTGACCTGGGTCATACCTCAGGATTCAGGTGTGTGTGCAGGAGCAAGGCTGTGGGTGGGGTAAGCCCCTTGCCAGCACAGTGGACTTGCCGCCTCACACCTGGCTCATGGGTCCCATGGACTCCTCAATACAAATAGGCACTTTCCCCATGGCCCCCTCTAGTGCCAGGATGGCAGAGTAAGAAGCAGTGTCCAGCCTTAGCACTAGTCTTGGAAACTCAGTCTTGTGAGCAGAGCAGTGGAACTCTCTCCTTCACTACCACCCCCTGAGCTCACTCTTTTTCTGCACAGATGTGAACCTTTTCAAGCAACCCACTTGCCCCATGACTCATTCATTACAATCCATCCATTGTTGGTGACCAGCACTGGTCTTACTTGTCTCTAGTTTCTGGACCCAGTCCCCAAGTTTTTGAAAACCTGGGCAATATTGCCTGTCTCTGGGATTCTGCTATCTCCCTAATCCATTTAAATTTCTCAAAATTTCTGGCCTCTTTGGATGAAAATTGATCTTATTTTATGATCACTATGTCCCAAGTTATAATATACTCATTGTTTTTAACCCTAATAAGAATATTGCAAGGTAGGTATTATTATATCTGTTTTAGAAATGAAGACACTGAGGTTCTGAGAGACACCCCCCCACACACAGTGAGCAGTAGAACCAAGATTCGAACCTGGTCTGTCTAGCTTCGAAATGTGAATTCCTTCCATTGCTCCATGAGGTGACTCAGGCTGTCAATCCTGACTCTGTTGGTTTCTGCTGGTGCAGAAGAATATATTCTCCTGCTTTCCCAAAATGAAACTCAGAGTGCATATGCCCATAGAAATCATTTTATGAGTGGAGGCTTAGTCTAGTTGGAATAGAACACATATTATTACAGGAGCATTATGGGTTTGTAAGGCTTGGTGAACTCCACTGGGAACTCAGTCACTTCTGGTGTGCAAAAACACCCACTTTACAAACAACTTTGAGATCTTAAATCATGAGTAAGTTCAGGACAGCCTGTTCCAGGCTAGCTGGTGGGAGTTGCCAGGGTTTCTGGAAAAACTATTGAGTAGCTGAATTTAGGAAGAGGAGGAAACAGGTCCTTCAGAGTGGAACATTCTGAATGAGGTTCCAGGAGTTTGCTGATAGCTCAAGGGCTTGGCACTTTGGTCATGCTTCCAGAAAGTTCTCCAGAGGCACCCCTAACTTTTCCTATTATTCTCTTATTGATTCCTCATTTGACCTCATTTGACCCTACTCACCCATAAGCCCGTGTCCTCTTCTGAGCAGGGTAGTAATGGGTGGCTCTCAAGAACCATGTCTTGAAGGAAAACTTGCTGCTACCCTCCTGTTTTCTGGCCGAATTTTCTCTTTTTCTACCAGAATGATGAGAATGACTAGTCGGAGGAAAGTCCAAGTTGCCATGGCCTTCCTATGTTGCTTGACTCTTCTAGGGTCCTCTCTCAGCCCTAGTTCTGGAACTTTGTGCAGAGACCTTCATTATACCCTTGACAGCCATCCAGCCAGCCTCAGCCTGGCTACACCTGGAACATGTGTCCTTAAACAATGGCACGGCCAGACGGTGGCCTGCCCAGATCTGCCCCGTCTCCATGGGCTCCATTCTAGGGAAGTAGGCCTTCCTGTACAGAGTCCCCTATCTTTCCAAACCCACTGAGGGGTCCAGAAATTAGAAGTGAAAATTTGCACATTTAAATTGTGGGATGATGAGTCAGAGGGTTGACTCACGTGCTGGAGGAGGGTGCTAGTGGGAGGAGGGGAGAGGTCCTGGCCTGTTTCTGGTTAGCATTTTACATCCCTATGAAAACTGAAACAGCCAGACCTCTGGTGTCCTGTGGGAAAAAGAATGATGATCTTGAGTCTTCCAGAAGTCTGCCTTGGGGAACATGAGAAACAGGCTGCCATCCAGCTAATGAATAGACGCCCCTCCCTTCCTTTCCCAGGCCCTTCCAAGATAGAAGCAGGCGGCCTCAGAGTCTATGGTGGCTGGAAGAGGCGGGCGTTTCTCTGACCTTATCACGGGATTTGACAGTCTTTTTCTCCTCCTGTTTCCTGCCCTTGGACTCACCTTTCCTTGTCTTATTTTTAAGAGAAGAGCCTCGTTAGTGGTCTACACTCTAGAAAAGGCAGCTCTCACCAGCTGGCCACGGCCACCCACCGCAGGGAGTCCCAGGCAGAGTTCTTGGAAAGCCCAGACTGTGTCTGTCTCTGACATAAATACAGGCGTATCTTGTTTTATTGCACTTCGCTTTATTGAGCTTCAGAGATGTTGCATTTTTTTACAAATTGAAGGCAAGACCTTCCACCATGAAAAGATTACAATGAGATTTATTGCCGTACTCACTTTATTGCAGTGGTCTGGAACCGAACCCTCACTATCTTGAGGGAAGCCTGTGCCGGTCCTCACATCAAGTCAGGGAGCAGCAGGTCCTACCCACTGCCAAGCCCTGCTTTTTGTGGCTCCAGGGCTCTCTGCCTCCAGGACAGCCAGCTGCTGCTACCCTGAGGCCAGTGCTTCCAGGTGAAAGAAACCTTGCCCTCTATGGGTGGATTCCAGTGCTCTTTCCCTTTCACATATGTCAGAGCCTGATCTGCGATGGATTTGGCCCCATTCTCAGCTGGCATAAGGAAAAGAGAGTTGGTTAGGAGATCGTGAGTCATTTTGGAATACACAATAGCCAAAGAGGAACTCATTGGACTTGGATTGAATTGGGGCCTATTTATTATTTTTTAAATTTAATTTTATTATTAGTTCCAGGTGTACAAAACAACATAATGGTTAGGCATTTACACCCCTCACAAAATGATAGCCCCACCATGTCTACTACCCCTCTGACATCGTACATAGCTAAAATATATGGAACACTTCACGAATTTGCGTGTTATCCTTGCGCAGGGGCCATGCTAATCTTCTCTGTATCATTGCAGTTTTAGTATATGTGCTGCCAAAGTGAGCACCAATTGATTGTTTTCTAAAATACACATTTTTAAGAGAGGCAGTTTCTGACATGTAATCTGACATTTTAAAAGTTAATCATAACAGTTCAATGATACATTGGCATACCATGCAACACGCCATGTAAAGACTTAATAAGCCAGTCAACATGTTCATGATCTTCAGTGACCATTAAGTGTTTCACAAAAAAATAATTTAGCCAGCCAAGACGGCAACAATGTTCTGACAAATGTGAATTTGGTAAAATACTGAGAATCAGCACAATCAAGAACTAGAATTCTTAAAAGCAACACTTATTCTCTGGTCCTTTGACTTCATTGCTTCTGCTCCCCTAGGTCAAGCCTGGCCTTGTGCATCTTACACACCAGCTCTGGGCTGTGCATCGCCCTCCATACAGCCATGGAGCCGGCCGGCACTCTCAACCCCTCATGCAATGCATAGCCTCCCCTGTGTTATCACCGAAATGCCTCTTGACTGAGCCAGTTCTGCTCCCTGCACACAGGCCTTGAAAACTGGTCTTAATCTCTCCAGTGGGTTCGTTGCACTGCTGCCCCTCATAATCTTCACTCTTCTGGGTTTTCCTTAGGATACATTCCAGGCCCCTTCCCAGGACACACAGGCCTTCCAGAAGCAGCCATGCCTCACCCTGGTTGCATTTCATGCCGACCACACTGAACTTCATTTTGTGTTACAGAGGGTGCCTCCCGCCCCTCTGAGCCCCTCTGCATGCTGTTCCCCTCTCCTCCTCAACACAGATCTGTCTACTCCCACTGATTGTGCTCAGCCCCGAGGTCATTTCCTCCAGGAATCTTTTCCCAAACCCTCTTCCCAACAACACTGGGTTTGCTGCCTCCTACACGTGCTCTCTGACACCCTGTCCTCTCCCAACTCAGTGTGTACCAGCTGGTTTTTTTGTGTATGCATGGTAAATATATATAACATAAAATTTACCATTTTAACCATTTTTAGGTATACAGCTCAGTAGCATTATGTACATTCACATTGTTGTACAACCATCATCACCATCCATTTACACAGAATTTTTTCATCTTTCCCAACTGAAACTGTACCCCATTAAACAGTAACACCCCATTCCTCCTCCTCCCAGCCTCTGGAAACCACCATTCTTCTTTCTGTCTCTATCAAGTTATCTATTCTAGGTTCCTCCTATAAGTGGAATCATGCAGTGTTTGTCCTTTTGGGTCTGGCTTATTTCAGTTAGCATAATGTCCTCAAGGTGCATCCACTTTGTATGTAGCATGTGTCAGAATTCCCTTCCTTTTTAAGGCTCGATGATATTCCACTGTATGGATAGACCACATTTTGTTTATCCATTCGTCTGTTGATGGACATTTGGGCTGTTTCCATTTTTCGACTATTGTGAATAATGCTGCTGTGAACACTGGTGTTCAAATATCTGCTCAGGTCCCTGCTTTTGATTCTTTTGGGCATATGCCCAGAAATGTAAATACTAGGTCATATGGTAATTCTATTCTTTATTGTTTTTGAGGAGCTGCCGTACTGTTTTCTACAGTGGCTGCACCAGTTTACATTTCTACCAGCAATGCACAAGGGTGCCTAATTTCCCCACATCTTACCTAACACTTGTTTTCTGTTTTTTGATGATAACCGTCCTGATGGGTGTGAAGTGATATATCATTGTGGTTCTGATTGGACAAGGCAATAGTGTGCTTGTTTCTTCGATGATCCGTGTACCACAGTAGACTGAAGGGTTTACAAGGGCAGTCCATACCTGCACCTGTCTCAGTCACCTCCATGTCTCCTACCCCAGCAGAGTGCCAGCCCACAGCCACCATTGACCAAATAACTAAACAACTGAGAATGAATGAAATTCGGTCCAGGCATCTTTTCAGAGCTCAGCACCCAGCTTTCCCCCTGTGAAGCACGTATCATCCATACTGCAGAACACGGGGCCTCGGCATGGTCCTTCAGTGGCTGGACTGGGAGCAGGGACCAGTCCTTTGCACCACTTTCCTGAGATGGTCATTTGCCTTCAGGTGATCTTTAGACCACTCTGGCAGCTAACATAGACCTGGCCAGCCACCCCACTGCCTACAAGACATCATGCAAGAGGGAGTGCCGTCATACCTAGACAGGCGAGACATGCAGCTCAGCCAAGCCCCCGTGCAAGGGACAGCAACCCACAGTTTTAGAGAACTTCAAACTTTTTTCATTTCCTCGTATAAAATATACTCAAAATTTGTTTGAATCTTCTGAAAAGAAATGCCATTTGAGAACTTGGCAGCAGCCCCTGTATGTATGGGCCCTTTAGAAATGCTTCAGCTCAGACAGAGTTGGTGCAGGGCAGTGAGCTAAGAAGTGTGTGTGTGTGTGTGTGTGTGTGTGTGTGTGTGTGTGTGTGTGTATTTGTGTGAGTGACTGTGCAGCTGCATTTGGTCGGTCAGCAGTGTAGATCAGGGGATTTCCCAGGCCAGGCAGTCTTCTCTGCCCTCATTCCTGAACATTCGGTCTTGAGAAGGGCATCGGGTCTTGGTACTCACCCATCACTTTTTCTAAATTAGCACAGCCCGCAGCGTGTAAATGCACATCCACCCAGGATGTCCTGTGTGGCTGTCACACTGAGGGCAGGGAGTGAGCATTGATGACATTCTTCCTGCCAGGCCCTCCCATGCTCTGCAGTGCTTAGAATCCTCGGAGGTCTTTTGAAGTCAAGGCCGCTGACGTAGGGAGTCATGGAATCAGGCTTAGAACCCACCGCAGGTTCCCAGTCTAGCCCTGCTGCAGATGTTGGCTTTGGCAACCTAGGCCTTTCCATGGGGATCCACATGAGCTGGCCAGCGCCACACCCCTG
The DNA here is from genome assembly GCA_033961575.1 of Aselliscus stoliczkanus. Classification (NCBI taxonomy): domain Eukaryota; kingdom Metazoa; phylum Chordata; class Mammalia; order Chiroptera; family Hipposideridae; genus Aselliscus; species Aselliscus stoliczkanus. The sequence continues at coordinate 101,128,934 of CM066735.1, read as the reverse complement.
TTTCTGGGTGTTGGACACAGATCAGTGTTGGTGGACGGATTCCTTAGTGGGGTGGGGAGTGGGCTACACAGCCCCCATGGTCTCTTTCTCCACAGGAACATTGTACAGTTCTGTGCTTCCCAAGTAAGTGATTGTCCTGAGAATTAAACCCTTTGCAGCATTACTGAGCCACGCAGGCACAGCCATCGGACCTGCTGATTCACTGGCAGGGCCCAGCTTTTCATGCCTGAACCCCTTTCTGGAACCACAGCCTTCTAGCCCTTTAATGACCCATAGGGTCCCTATCCAGCCACCTTATGGGAAACGGAGGCTCAGAAAAGTTTAGGAACTTATGCAAGTTCGCACAGCTACCTAGAGCTAAAACCAATTTCTTTTTCTTTTTAAACTATTTTATCGAGGTATGATTAATACGTGAAAAGTTGTACATACATATTTAATTCATACAATTAAATGAGCTTGGGGATAAGTATATATCCCTGAAACCATCACCACCCTCAAGGCTATAGACATATCTATGACCTCCCAAAGCTTTCCCCCAACCCCCATTTTTATTGCTTGGGGGGCGGGATGGGTAAAGAATGCTTAACATAAGGTCTGCCTGCGTAGCAAATTTTAAGTATACGATACAGTATTGTTAGCTATAGGCTCTATGTTGTATAGCAGATCTCCAGAACTTATTTATCTTGCATACCTGAAACTTTATGCCCCTTGACCATTCACCCCCTCATTTTCCCTCCGCCCTCCCCTCCAGCCCGTGACAACCATCATTCTACTCTCTGCTTCTATGAACTTGACTATTTTAGATTCCACATGTAAATGAGATCATACAGTATTTGTCTTTCTGCACCTGGCTTATTTCACTAAAACCAATTTCTTGGCTCCCTATACTGTGTGTTTGTTTCACTGCATCTCAGATTCCAGCAAAACTCCCAGCAGCCAGAGCACCTCTATCAGGAGAAAGTGGGTGTCATGTCCCAGCCCCCTACGGAGGTGAGAGAGCCCATGTGCTTGAATGTGGCTAGGGATGGGGCATTCTCCCCAGACCCGGCTCCTCCATCCCTGCAAAATCTGTATTGTGCCTTTTTGAAGCTGCCATTTCAGACTTGATTTCAGTGTAGACTTTGAATCAGACACAGGGGGTCCAATGCCAGTTCTGCTCCCCAAACCAGCCACTTAGGTAGATCAGGGACTGCTGTGAGTGGGAGATAATACACGTTGCAGCCTGTACAATAAGTGGAAGTTCAAGAACCCTGGTGCTGGAATTGGGTAGGACCTGTGGTCGGAGAAAGGCTTAACATCCCACAGAAGATAGCACATGTGGGGTAGGGAGGGACAGAAAAATGCAGCCCTCGCATTATGCACACTTCTGCAGGCCTACAGCCTAGGCCAGAAAGATGGGCAATGATTGTGGGACAAAAACACAAGAAATGGGAGCGACATTGTTCCATTTGGGCTATATTTATTTATGAAAAATGTTTTCAAAAGTATCATGTGTTCATTATTTAGGAAATACAGAGGCCAACACACATGCACAGATCACCACAGTCCCATTACCCAAAGAGAGCCATGGTTCTCCCAAGTTTTTCTCTGCATATTTGATTAGTCCACCTAAGTTTTCTAAATTAGGGATCAGACTCCTCTCCAAACCACTAGTTATTTTTTTGAACCTACAAGATGTTACAGATGTCTTGCCATGTAAATAAGCTTATATCCCCACCCTAACTCTAAGAGGCTGCCTCCTGTTTCACCATGAGGTTGGACTACTCTGTGTTTGAATTCTGCATTGACAGGTGAGATCATGAGCCTGGGATGGGAAGAGGAAGGAACAGAAGGACAAAGTCAGAGGCTGGTCACTCTCCGGGGTGCCCCATCCTGTGTACACAGCTGGTGTCAGGTCTGGATGACCTTGACAAGATAGACATCTTGGCCCCCTTTGCTTTTCCTGGTTGATGGGGAGCCCCCAAGGCCAGCAATTTTCCAGTGTGTCCTATATAAACAGCAGTATAGAGGCCAGGGGGTGGTGGAGCCCCCTGGCTTAAGCGTGTATGTCTTGAGAGGGAAGAGGACCAGGAGGAGGGCGGACTCCTCCCCAGCCCCACCGGCCAGGGCAGCCCCGAGCTCAACAGCACTGGGCAGAGTCCATTGGGAGAGGCAAATCTAGTCCACAGCCCTTTGGAATTTTGAGGTCCACCTAGCTCTGGGCTACACCCTCTCTGGGAGCACCACAGATGAGAATTAAACTGACTCCCATTCGTACAAAGTGAACAAACTCACCCAGTAAGATCAGTGATGCCAGTGGTTTCCATTGGCCTGGACAAGGCAGGAGAAGAGAGAAATCTCATGGAAAGGAGCCCTCAAGAGCCCTCCAGGCTTTGAAGAGCTGATAATGCTGATTGTTTAGTGTGGGCCAAATTTAAAACAGTGGCATGGAAATGGCAGTCTAGCCTGGCCAGGTCCCCACAGCCACCGGCAACATGGGGCCTACAGGCCACACTGGGGGTCTCTAGGACCCTCACAGAAGGGTCTTAAGGTACCGCCTGGCTCCTTTGGGTACACCCTCAGCTCCCCATCTGTAACAGCAGGGGTGGAACTACACAGTCTCAAAATCCCTTCCAGTTTCTCAAGTTTTATGATTCTTGGGAGCTGCCCCGGTTTCATAAGAACATGAAATGCCTTTGGCAGTAGGCTCTCTGGTATGAGGCAGTATTCATCCAGGAGTGAGGATTCGGGGCGGGGGGGATGATCCTAGGCCAGGGGTGGCACTGTCTTCTGTGGGACAGAATAACCTCTGTCCCGCTAAGGAGAACCACGCCCTGAAGTTCTGAGCCTGAGGCTGAGCACAGGGTGCTAAAGGCCAGCAAACCTGGGTTTTGATCCTGGATCCCCCTTTTTCAGCTGGGTGACCCCATCCTCTAGAGATAAAAGTATTGATCCCCACATGCTCAGCTCCCTGCCTGGACCCATGGAGAAGAAATAATGGATGCTCATGAGAGGAAGAGTCCTCTTCCACCTGAGAAGGACTGCTCCTGGGGCAGGAACCCACCCTCTCACCATTCTCTGACCTTTTTTTTCTACAGTCCCTCCCAAAAAGGTCTGGGGAACAGGCCAGGTTTGGATGCCAGCTGGTAGAACCAGGAGACCAGGGTGGTGGTGACCCCCATCGACTCTCATTGCAGGGAACAGCAGCCTCTTCCAAGCTGATCTCTGTCAGAAGTATTCACATGACCTGCCCCCCAGCAAGTGCCACAGCACCACCCAGGACATCCAGAAGGAGACCAGGAGTATGTGGGGTCTCATGGTGGTCGCCCAGCTGCTGGCAGGCATCGGGACAGTGCCCATTCAGCCATTTGGGATCTCCTATGTGGATGACTTCTCAGAACCCAGCAACTCACCTCTGTATATCTGTGAGTCACCGGCTTAAAGAGGGCTGCAGGGAGAGGTCAGGTCCTGACGTGGCACCTGCTCAGGCCCTGAGGGGCTGAGTCACGATCTAACCCTTTTTGCCCCACAACACAGCAAATGAGTGCAGAGGTTTGGGGATCAGACAGGCCTAGTTTGGGGGCCAGCTCTGTTACCTACCAGCTGTGAGATCCTGGACAAGTGACTGAGCCCCAGGGCTCTAGCTTCCTCATCTGCAGAGCAGAGCTGACAGTATCTGTGTGCTGGGGAGCTGTGGGATTACATGAGGTCATGTATGTAATCACTTAGCCCTGTGCTGGGCACCGGAGACCAGCAGTAGCTACTGGTGCTCTCTAGTCCTCCAGGCATAGGTGGGGCAGATGTGTCTTTCCGAGCCGTCCACTTAGGAACAGCTTGGCCTCCAAGAAGCACATGTAAAGTAGAGAGCAGATGACTATCAGACTGCTCAAATCCTTTCTTTACGACAAGCCACATTGAGCATCCTCAGGGCCCACATCCCAAACCAGGCAGACCATACCCACTAACTCTGGCCTCACAAGTTCTTGCCAGGGCTGCCAACATTGTCCCTGCAGGGAGCGTCACCCACCAGCACAGCCCTGGGCTGTCATCTTTAAATGCCAGGGAGGCCATTTCCCTCTGGCAAGCAGATCTCTCTGGCAGCTGGCTGGAAGAGAAACAGCTTTGGTTCTGAGCATCTTAGGACCTTGAGTGGTTCTCGCCTTGTCCATGGGAAATGCCATAGGTATGGACTTATCAGGGTCAGGAGGCAGATGGAGTGACAGCTCAGGAATCTCTCAGCTAAGGGAAGAGCTGGGGGGCTGCCACATCCTCTCCACCCCCCTCAGTCTCCTTTCCCTGCTCCCCTTTCCAGCCATTTTATTTGCCATCTCCGTATTTGGACCAGCTTTCGGGTACCTCCTGGGCTCTGTCATGCTACAGATCTTTGTGGACTACGGCAGAGTGGACACAGGTAAGTGAGTGCAAGCACACCCATCCCATTGCCAGTTCCACGAAGCAGCCTCCCTCACTTCCCAGCCAATCAGGGCACCTCTCTCACGCACTCCTACAGTTCCTCAGACAGCCAGGAGCAGACACCATGCGCCTCCTCTCACCAGGGCCCATGCTGAATGCTGTGAGAGGTACACTGCAGAAGAAAACACACGTTCTGCCCTCAAGAAGTTTACAACAGAAAACCTTGAGACCTAGGGCAAGGCCTCAGGTGTTGCCCCACAGCTTCCCATCTTGGTGATGGTATTAAAAATCATTCCCACCAGCCATAAATTGGGGCTGAAATGCAGGTCTGAACCAGACCCTCAGGAATAGCACCCCTACCAGTGCCCAGCACACAGATCAGAGCCTGCCCACTCAAAATATATGGGCAGGCATGAAACCTGACCATACTGCCTGAGCCCACAGACACCCATCCCTGGGACCATCAAACCATGATATCATCTGCACAGTGTCATCTGCCTATACTTCAGACAAAAGGGCAAGCCAGGGTCAAGCCATCTTTGCCCTTTCACTAGCACTTTCTGTGTTGGCTCCTGGCTCTTAATGGCTCAGTTGAGCTCCCAATCCACCCGGGACAGTGCCCAGGGATGCCTGTCATTGTTTGGCTGAGGGCTATTCTGCTATATTCTGTTTCCCTCCATGCCCATGTAGTTTCTTTACCAAGAGGAAACACAATGGCAAACTCTTAGATGCGAATGGGAAACTTGCTAGGAGAAAGCATCTCCTTCGGAAGCCAGGCAGTCTCTTCTGTTGATGGTTGTTTCCTTGGGCTCCTAAGAATCGTGAGAGCTCCTTTCTAGGGATGAGTACAGTTGGGAGGCAGTAGCATCCGGTGGTTAGGAGCACAGATTTGGCCACCAGGAAGACATAGGCAAGAAACTGACCAATAAAATGATACTTAACCTTGGACAAGGGCAAGATTGACCTCTCTGATCCTCAGTTTTCTGATTCGCTGGAGGTAGGTGGACTTAACTCCTACCTTGAAGACTTGCTTGGAGAACCCAGCAGGACAATAGATATAAACACGTGGTCTAGTGTCTGGCCTATGGTAAGCCTTGAGAGAGTCATTGCCAACAGTTGGGAATAAAATAAGGTGAGGCCAAGGTTCTGATGTCTTCAGCCTGGGGATTCTCTGATGCTCTGATTCATGCACAGTGGTCTCCCTGGGCAGGCCAGAATGGCCTGGATAGGGAATGTTGTCTTGACCAAGGTTCTAGTTCATGGGTTTACCTGTACTCCATTGTGTAGAGAAAGTCCCCCTGATTAGAGGGTCTCTTTCCAGTAAGATGAGATCATACATTCATCTGAAACATGCTGTGGCCTCTGCTTTCTCTTCAGCCTTAGTTAACTTGAGCCCAGGAGACCCCCGATGGATTGGAGCCTGGTGGCTGGGCCTGCTCATTTCCTCGGCCTTCTTGGTTCTCACATCTTTCCCCTTTTTCTTCTTTCCTCGCACGATGCCCAGAGGAGTGGAGGTAAGGTTCTAAGAGCCCGTGACTCTACTTATAGGAGTTTAAGAAAGAGAGATGAGGGCAGAAAATAAAGAAAGCTAAGAAGCTACAACAAGTTAAGCAAATTCTAGGTGAAATTTATTTATTTTTATTTTTTTTATTTTATTTTTTTTATTTTTTATTTTTTTTAATTAGTTTCAGGTGTACAACACAGTGCAATAGTTATACATTTTACCCCTCAAAGTGACAACCCCCCACCCCCATCTAGGTGAAATTTAAATAAGACTCATGACTCAGGACTTCTCAGTGGCTTTGCGAGGTGAGATTGATGGTGAATTTCCAAAAGATGGCATCTCATCAGAGCTCTGTTCCCATATTAGCATCCAGGGAATGTTAGTTCAGGAAACGCTGAGCTCATTTCAGTTGAGATAAAAAGTGAAGATCCAATAAAAGCCAAATATGGGACAGGGCACAGTTGACTTTTGCATTTCATCATGCCTGAGTCTGAAGGGCTGAGTAAGAAGGGAGTCCTAGTGCTGAAGACAGTGAAGGTGGGCTGAGAGTGGAGTTTATTTTCAGCAGACTGACCTTGCATGCATCTTCCAGTCATATCTGTTGGGGGAAAGAAATCAAGGAAACATGAGAATGAAAAACAGAGAGAAGACATCTGATGTTAGGCTGATGAGTCTAAACCTTGTACTGATCCCATGAAGTTCTGGGGCACTGCAGTGATGGGGTGACCACTCAGGTAGCAATATGGTAGCTAGATTGAGGTTGGGAAGTCAGGAAGGTTTGAAGGCTGGGAATCTGAAGGGACAGGGTTGAGATGGGGGATACAGCTGGGGCCTGGGCAATGGCTGTGACAGCTGAGATGAGGGCGGGGATGGACATTCTTGAAGGAGGCATTCTTGGAGAAGGACTCGGCAGTGAGCTGGATTGGAGGAGAAGAGGGGCTACAGTTAGCACCAAGGTTTTGAGCCAGAGATAAAGCTAGATGTTGGGCAATGAGCTGTGTGAGATCTAGATCCAGCTGTGGGAGGAGGGACAGGGGTAGGAGGATCTGGGCTTGTCTTGGGGAAAAATTTCAGAGGTTGGCAGCACATCGTCATGGTTTTGGGGTCAAATAATTTGAATCCAGCTCTACTACTTATAAACTAGCCAAGTGATCTTAGTCAAGCTTCCTTGTTCCTAAGTTTTCTCTACCTTAAAATACTGGAGATAGAGCATGTATCTTAGAAGGAGGTTGTGAGGAATGGGACAATACATGTGGAGCCCTAGGCACAGCGCCCACCATGGAGTGCACACTCGATGAATGGGAGCACCTGTGCCTGGCGATGAGTCCCTCTGGAGGACCCTAGGTGTCAGAGCTCAGGGGTCTTGCATCTGTGTGTGGTTCAGAGCTGCAGCTGACAAGTTCAGAAAAGGTCAGCACGCTCACTGAGGTGTAGTGCCCAGAAAGTGTGGGCAAAGAACCAGGACAGAGCCTTGAGCAGGACTCAACTTTGGGCCCAGAAGGAAGCAGAGACTCCATAGAGGAGATAGAAAGAGAGAGCTGGAAACACAGGTCATGCTAGATTACAATGTCCCAGAAGCCAGCAGCCCCTGGAATCGGAGGACAGGAAAGAAATGTAGCCATGAGAGACAGACAAGGGGTGATATCTAGTCAGACAACTTTTGGCACCAGTCATGGGAATGTTAGATATGAAATAATATGCCCAGAGGTATCTTGGGAGGTATTGGCATGGATGCGTTCTAGTAAGCAGCCAAAAAAAGCACTGGGCTCACTGACATGCAAGTCATGTTTGCTTCAAAAGAGCACTTTCTGGACTCCCTCCCACTCACACTTGGGCAGCTCACTGCTGCCCAGGCCTGAGCCACTGAGGCTAGAGGGGTCAAGAGCCCGGGAAGGGTGGCTGCAGGGAGCATGGGCCATCAACACTCACCTCCTTTGCTGCCTTCAGAGGTCTGCTGCCATAGAGGACAAGGCGAGGAAGATGAAGGAGGTCAAACCAAGAGGCTCCCTGGTGGATTTCATTAAACGTAACTGACATAAATCAAAGCCCTGGATGGGTTGGCTTGGCGGGGATGAATCAGGGGGTACCCAAGCCCAGGTGATACTGTGTGTGGGAAGGGGCAGTAAGAGCATGTGGTCTATAATTGGCTCATCTCTCAGGAGAGGTTCTGCCATGGGTCCTGGTGACTGCTTCTTTGTGGTTTCCAGGAGACCCAAATTCAAGCAGAGTGAACCCCACCCCCATAGTCTGGCGCCCATATTCTCCTCTCTCCTCCCTTCATGTGGAGGTGGCTGTCATGTGAAGAGAATGTTCCCGCGGTTAGTCTTATTTCTAGCTACCCACCACCTGATTGCTTCCAGGCACATTCTCATTTTATTTAGCCTGTGAGCAGGTTGAGTGGGGGTCCAAGAGACCATGTGCCCCTGGGTTGGCCACTGAGCACCTTGGTGCTTGAGATTCTGCCCTGAGGAAGAGGAAAGCTCTATCTGGAAGGAGAAGGAAGGGCAGTCTCATAGCACCCCGTGACGATTGCCTGGCCCCTGATGGTGGTGTGTTTGCAGGGTTTCCCCGCATCTTCCTGAGGCTCCTGATGAACCCACTCTTCATGCTGGTGGTCCTGGCCCAGTGCACCTTCTCCTCTGTCATTGCCGGCCTCTCCACATTTCTCAACAAGTTCCTGGAGAAGCAGTATGGCGCCTCTGCGGCCTACGCCAACTTCCTTATCGGTGAGTCCCCAGGACACTGCAGGAGCTGGGTGGCTCTGCAGGAGGGAGGAGCTGGGCCCTCCCGCTGCCCACCAGAGACAGGCGAGGCCAGCCCTGACACAGATAGGCGTCAAAGGAGGACTTGGCCAGGAGAGAAGTTTGCGGACATTTTTCCTGGTTGTCAATCTAGAATGTTCTTGGCAGATTTCTGGGGCTTCTGTCATTCCAGACAGGAGTGGGTGGAGGCTGAGAGCTGCCTTCCTCCCTGTCAGAGGTTCTAGAAACACAACAGCCTCTCAGAGGCCCTGACATCATCAGGGGCAACAGAGGAAAGAGAGAGGATTGAATTTGGAGTTGGGTGAAATGCCTCCTGGTTTTGTTCCTCCTTCTCAAGGACTTGAACACATTTGCTTAGGTAAGGAGTATGTGGCCCAGAGATTCTCAATCCTGGCTGCACCTTAGGCTCCCCTGGAGAGCTTTAAAAGATATAGATGCCCAGGCCTCACCCTCCATCAATGAAAGCAGAGTCTCTGGGTGGGGCCCACATCAGGGTGTTTTGCCACTGAGGTTGAGAATTACTGATGTGGTCTCACTATGTACCTGAGTGAATCACTGGGCCCAATCCACATGGGAGCTTGACCACATGGATGTGGCAAGGTGGTCAGGGCATGACCTCAGGCCTCCTGTGTGGCCTTTGGCTGTAACCCTACACCTTCTAGTTTCAGCCTCAGACTAGCCCATGAGGCAGAGGGCACCACTAGTGTCTTGCTAACCCCATGTGGTCACAGTGAGGATGCAATGAGCGGCCAGGTAATGAAAGGTGCTTAATAAAGTCACATTCAACCCACATCCTTCTAGCTGCAAGGACCCCATTTCTTTCTTTATTCTTTGCACAGGCAGGGCAATCCTCTACAGATAACTCTCTAAATGTACCTGGAAGACAGTAAATATCAATTAATGTCAGATATTACTATTGCAATGGAACATATCAAGTGTTCCTTCAGGAAGCCATGTGTGCCCCTTCTCCATGGTCCAGCTCTGTGTCAATGCCCACATATACTCCAAGGCCTGTGCACACAGACCAGCCTCTCTCTCTCTACAGGTGCTGTGAACCTCCCCGCTGCGGCCATGGGGATGCTGTTTGGAGGAATCCTCATGAAACGCTTTGCTTTCTCTCTACAAACCATTCCCCGTGTGGCTGCCAGCATCGTCACCATCTCCATGATCCTCTGTGCCCCTCTCTTCTTCATGGGATGCTCCACCCCAAACGTGGAGGAGGTCTACCCACCCAGGTAATGGGAATGAGGGATAAGAAGATACCCTTTGCTAAGGCTGGAGCCTGGATCTGGCTCTCAGACACCTTCCTTTCTGCTTCCTCAACTGTCCTCCCTCCTTGTCACTTTTTGATCTTATTTCTTACGTGGCAACTTAGAAAATCAGGTCTTGAATAGCATGCTTAACTATGATAAGAACTCAGAGGGTCCTAGTGGGCCACCAGCAATCAGGATTATGGTTCTACTTTATTAAGAAGCCCCCAACACTAATTAGTTTGGTTTCAGGATGAATCTGTAGAGCTGTGAGCCTCAGAAACCAGGAAATAAGCTATGTTTAGCATCAGTTCCATGCCGACTAGAATTACAGAGGCTCATTGAGCTGCTGAAGAAAGATGAGGGAAGGAGACTTGAGATGATCTGGGAAAGAACAATGAAAGTGATGGCATACTTGAAAAATTAGGTCAGGTGAGGATGAGGGCAGGTAAAGTATAGCTGTGGGTTTGCATAAAGCAATGTGGTTCTAAGTTTTAAGTCTGGCTTTATGTTCAGGAAGAGCTTTAGGGGCCTGTGAAGGGAGGATACTGAATAGGGAACATTTAATTTGTTTCTGGGTGCTACCTTTCAACCGCCTTTTCTTTCAGATTTTGCCTAATGAGGTTATAACATTTGGATTTGCTGTACCTTACAGCCTTGGTGTTTTCTCTCTAAAATAACCTCTTCTATCTTTGCTGGGTGATGGAGAGAAGGGGTACTTGGGAAGGGAGGGTTGCTCAGGATGGGAACACCTATTCCCGGTTTGTATTGGTCTTCTACAGGCTGACAATGGATTGAGAGAAGCTGAGAAGGCTTTGGGCCTGTTGGTGGCTTTCTCCAGGAGTTTAGCACAGGGCTTTGTCAGGCTAGGTTCTATTGTAGTTCTGGCATCACTCTGACTAGTTGGGGAAAGTTACTTAACTTATCTAATCTTCAGTGTTCTCATCCATAAAGTAGCATAATAATTACAGAGTCATTGTGATGTCTGTGCATGAAAAGACCTTGGGCACAGTGCCTGGCACATAAGAGATGCCCCATTAATGTTAATTGTCATTAGTATAATTATTTTAGCAAAACTCTGGACTGCAGTTTGTCAGCCCTATCCCAACCCTCCTCAAAAAAGATCATGAATATCAGACATGGGGGATGGTGGGAAGGGTGAGATCAGCTGGTGAAATCCCCCTGGTTGAAGCTTAAGGGGATAGAGGGATCTGGACAATGTATACACAGATCCAGAGATAGGAGCCATCTAGATGCCACATTGCTTCAAAGGACCCCAGCCTGTCCCGCAGCCTGAGCCCAGGTGGAAGAAAAGGAAAGGGAAACGTTGCCTGAGACTTTTGTGTAGCATCTGCTACCTCTCCTACATATGAGAGTCCTGGTTGGTTGTTTGTCTTCATTTCTGCAGTGGGGGCTTTGCTGACCAAGACTTTCTGGCTTGGAGTTGATGGGTTTGGGCTCCTAGTGGCAGAAGAACCAGAGAGGTGTCATGAGCACTGACCAGCAGCTGTTTGCCCCAATAGGCATAATTCAGATCCCACTGTGGCACTGGCCCAAGACAAACAGAGACACACAGGCATACTCACCAAGTGGGAACTCACACTGGGTTGGAGAGGAGAGATTTTTCTTTGGTCTTGCTTTGTTTGAGTCCACGTTTCCTGTTTTGCTGGCAGCACATCAAGTTCTATACATCCTCAGCTTCCCGCCTGCCGCAGGGACTGCTCATGCCAGGACTCCATCTTCCACCCAGTCTGCGGAGACAATGGGAAAGAGTACCTCTCCCCATGCCATGCCGGCTGCAGCCACATCAATATCAGCTCTATAGCCTCCAAGCAACGGGTAAGGGGTCCGCGCGCTCAGTGTGTGCCCCCGCAGACTACTCCGAGGCTCCAGGATGGGCAGGGCACCACCCACACCACCCTCGTTCCCCAAATTCTGGCCTCTGGACCACACCTGCTGTCTCTCCACCTTCCCCTTCCCTAAGGTCATGATCAGATGCCTACAGCCCAAAATCAATTAAAGTTTGGCCAATGTTCAACAAATGCACATTCCTGAGGTTTAGAGAAGAAACCAATCAAAGCACTCCTTCAGCCAAGGGCTTCCAGTCTCATCCTCACGGATCCTAATGGGCATCTTTGGATCCTGCAGACTGGCTGTGTTGGAAAGCCACATGGACAGGCCCAGATAAATCAAGGGCAGAGGGTCCTCTGGGATGTGGACCTGGAAGGTTAGAACTGGAAGTGGCAGTCAATGACCTTGAGTCCATCCCCTCAGCTCCCAGGTGTTGGCCACACTACTGGCCTGAAGTCCTGCCATTATTTAGGGACAGATCTGAGTCCAGGACTCAGGACCCTGTCTCAGCCTGGGAGCACATCTGTTCAAGGTCATGCATGTCCTAGCCACCAGCCTTCCACTCATGCAGCCCACATTTACTAACTATACTAACTTGGTGTGCTCCTATCAGCCCTCAGGGTGCTACGGCTCCTGACAACCGTCTAGGATCAGTCAGCAGCAAACCAACTCGAGTCTCTTGTTCAGTTATTCAATAGATATTTAGTGGACACCCGGCACAGCCACGAGTGCTAAGGATTCAGTAATGAATCCGTCAGACAAGGTCCCTGCCCTCATAGTTGGCATTCTATCAAATACATGCACAAGATAGTTTGACACAGTAACCCATGCCATCAAGAGAGTTAGTGGAGAGAGAGTGCCTGGTGGCCCCCCTGAGGAGGTGACATTAGAACTGAGCAACCAGAAGAAACCTATCTGAAGATCTGGGAGAGAAGCATTCCAGCCAAAGGAACAGCAAGCACTAGGCCCCAGGGAGTGAATGAACCTGATGTAGGAGAAAAGAGTGAAGGTCAGGGTTGGCACTGAGGAAAATGTCACACCCAGCCAGGCAGGGAGCAGGCAGGGGCCAGAGCCAGGCAAGCCAGGTTTAGTAGTTGGGTGTCCTTTATCCTATAAGCAATGGGAAGTCTGTGTAGTTCCCCTAAGGAGAGGAATATACCTTATTCCCTTAGGGGTATTGTGATGAGGGCATGGGCAAGGCTAGCCCCCACTTACCATCTTCCTCTCAGAGGACAGGGCAAGGCTGCTCCCACAGCCACCCTGTGGGCAGAGGAGTGTGGGTCCCAGGCAGAGGGGAGACAGGGAGCTTGGACAAGATGCTCTCTCGGCTGCCTTCTAATTGAAGGAGTTCATGATGGCTTCTGTGGTTTTCTTATCTTTATATGTATTTACTTATCTCTGACTCATCTACTTTCAGAGATAATCTTGACAAATTTTCAACAACAGCCTGAACCATCCATTATCATATCAAGAAAAAATGGTAAATTATAAGAGGGAAAAAAAAAATCTATGTTTCAAAAATCCAGACTGAGGGAAGTAGCAGCCACTTTGTATGTAACTTACTTGTGAGCTCCCTAGCAGTCAAAATAGAGAGGCTGCTGTCTGCTAGAAGGAAGCATACTAGCTCATTAGTTCCAATCCTGGCTTTAAAACTGCTTTGACACTTAAATGGTGATAGGCTAGTCCATCAGACACCACAAGAGGGAAGGTGAAGACCACATGGGCCAGCCGAGTGGCGTGGTGGTTAAGCGCTGACTTAGGAAGCCAGTGGCCCCGGTTCGGGTCCCACATATGAGGACCAGTGACACTGCCCTCAAAAAAAAAAAAATCTTTAAAAAAAAAAAGACCACATGACACAGACAGTGGCAGTGACCACCAAGGCAAGTTGTATAACAGTATTGAGGCCATATGGACTTGCAGACTTGGGACAGAGACCTCCTTCTTGAGAAGCCTTTATAGATAGGAGGGATTCCTCTTGGCGGGAAGCTCTGGCAAACACCTGACAGATGAAGAGCTCAGTGGATTCAATTATTTTCACTGTTGTCTCCTACTCGTGTTTATACCTTCCTTACCCTCCCTGCAGTAAACACACAGACAGCAAAAACAACTACCCTTAAAACCATTGCTGCAGGGCTGGCTGAGTGGCTCAGTTGCTTAAGAGCTCGCTCAAGAGTGCAAGCTGAGCTCTGAGCAACAGCAGTTCGATGCCAGCCCGAGCTGAGCTGCCAACAGGTGGCAGAATGGCTCAGCTAAAAAAAATTAAAAAAACAAAACAAAACAAAAAAAACTGCTGCTGGGTGGCCTGGCCCAGAGGACAGCTTTTGCAGCCCATGGTCCCAAGCTGGGTGGTCCTTGACTGGTAGTGGAATCCTGCATGTCCTCATATAGTATAACTGCTGGGGAAACCCAGCCCCCGCTGGGCGAATGGTTTTAGTGAAGATGGTTTCTATGGCTCAAACACTGGCAGGATCCATGGGACACCTTGAAACCCTCACCTGATGTCCTCTCCAGCCTCCAAATTGAGCCTCACCCAGTTCCCCAGGGACTCCAGACAGCAGAGGGGTTGAAACCTGAGGAACTGTCTGGCACGAGCTGGTGCAGGCATTCAACGACGTGTGTGCAAATGAAGTAATAACAGCAGCTCTCCCCTTTCTCCTCCCTCTCCTTTTCAAGGTCTATCTGAACTGCAGCTGTGTGACCCAGGGATCTGCTTCGGCCAAGACAGGGTCGTGCCCCATCCCCTGTGCCCACTTCCTGCTCCCATCCATCTTCCTCATCTCCTTCGTGGCCCTCATCGCCTGCGTCTCCCACAACCCTCTCTATATGATGGTCCTGCGGTGAGTGCGCCTCCTTCCCCATGTTCCCCTTGGCTTTGCGCCCAGCTGCCCGCTTCTCGTCTCTTCTGCCTTTTCTAGTCCTCAGAATCCTTTGAATGCGAGTGTGCAAGGTGATAGGAGGAGATGACACCTATCATGCCAGACTCTGTGTGGAGTTCCTCACCACATCCCCGGCTTCCATAGCCCTGTTAGCACCTCCATGCTCCACTTGGAAGACCCCCAGCCCAGGAGGGCAGAGCCACGTGATGAAACCAGACTGCTTGGCTCCATGCTGTGGAAATGCCTGTAGATTTATTTACTTATTTTTAAATGCTACAAGAACTGAGAGGTTCTGGAGAACTCAGTTGAATGCATGAAACCGAGGATGGAAAATAAGGGAAGTTCCAGGGGCAGAATGAGGGCTATGGGAAAGGATGAAAATGAGAAAAGCCCAGTGTGCTCGGGGGCCAGGACCTAGGGCTCAGGTCAGAGGGGAGAGGCAGGCCAAGGCAGGAGGGGCTGGCAGAGGTGTCCCATTACGGGGACCCAGAAGTGCTTCGGAGAGTTTGACAGGGAATGACCCTCCATTTGCCTCACCCTCTGCAAAGGAGAAAACAATATGTCCATCAAGTTCACCTACCCACCCCCTGCCCAGCTCCCCACTGTCCTCACCCAATCACGAGCAGAAAGAGAAACCACAGGATTTGCATACCCTGGGCCAGGGTTAAAGGCCCAGCTCTCCCATCCACTGGCTGAGTGTACTTAGGTGTTGCCAACGCCACTGAGTCTCAGATTCCTCCTTTATAAAATAGGATTAATGATAGTGACCTCAAAGGATTGGTGTCAGTATTTTATGGTAACTCACTTTTTAAAGGTGCTTTACATATTGGTTAATTATCATTATTAACCAAATTATTATTATTATTATTATTATTATTATTATTAAACAGCTAGCTAGGTGCCAATGACCTATTATTCCCAGAAGCCTAGGAAATGAGGAAGAAGCAGGAGCAGCCACTTGTCAGGGTCTGGGATTTTACCCCCTTTACAAGTTAGCTTGCAAATTATCAAGCTCCCGTTTCTGCTACTGTTTCAAGGACGCTGACAGAGGACAGGAGACTCCTGGGTCAAAGGCAAAGGACTTTGTTACTCATAGCACAACAAGCAGCATGAACCTCTCATGTTGCATCATCTCTCCTTGACTCTCAAGTCCTAGGGGGTGACATGGAGGTACCGAGGTATATGTTTCCCATGCAGTGGGTTAATGGCACAGCTGAGGAACACTAAGCTTGGGAGAGCCACCGCTTCTATAGACCAAGCCTGCTCTTGGTCTAGGGGAAGATTTTACCTTGTGCTTCAAGGTTCTTTTTTGCAGCCACAACCCTGAGAAATGGCCCAGGAAAGGAGCAGTGAGGACCTTGTATTCTTAGTGTCCTCCACAAGAACACGTAGGTGTGCTCAGAGCCCACGGTGTAGTGCCTCTCAAATGCCATCGTCACCTTCCTCTTAACACTCCCCATACTGTACATTCTAAGGCCCTTGAGTTGGGTGCCCTTCTTGTACCCCAAGTCAGATGGACTGCGGTGGACCCTCTGACCCTGAAAAAGATCTGTGGGTGGCCGTAAGAAGGAACGGAAACAGGATTAGGAAATTTCATGGAGCAGGGTATGAGGGGAGGGCAATCTCTGTCAGGTCACATCCCAGAGGACTGCTGTCCAGCCCCAGAGATGGGGATGTAGTGGGAGAAAAGCATAATTGCAACCACAGGATGGATTTTTCTAGAAAAACTCTCCCTTCCAAGTCTGGTCAAAGGCTGGAGTGAAACTGCATAAGAGGCCCCAGTATCCCAAAGTGGATTACAGCTAAATCCCACTGGGAAAGGTGAAAGAATGGATACTCTGTAGTATGAAGAAGGTGAGGCTGAAAGATGACTTTGTAGGAAATCCCAGGCATGACTGTGTCAGGACTGGCCACCAACTAGGCAGGAGAATACAGGCTGAAAATGTGTAAGGAGAGAGAATGGCCAAAAAGCCAGCATCAATTCAGGGCAGAAGGGGGCGGAGATCAGAAAGGGCTGAAGATTTCCATCAGAAGCCAAATTGGGGTACCTGAGTGCCATTTCATTGAGAACCTAGGGACTCTGCCTGGGGATAAAGACCAAGACAAGGGGGTGTCTCTAATGGATTGGGTCACTGGAGGGATCTGTGGGATCAAAAGGAACAGCCATTTGATTGAGATTTGAGGCACACTCCATTGTGGGGGTCCCAGTGGCTGCCTCTTTCCCCTGCTACACCCCAGTGAGCATTGCCCTCACCAGGCCACCCCTCAGAGACACTGGAAGAAGGCCTCTTCCCTGTTTACTTCCAGTTCACTTCCTTGCTGTCCCCTCAGCCCCGGCAAGCACCCACCCAGGAGTGTGTGTGTGTTCAGAGCGCAGGGAAGCCTGGTGCCTCTGTAGCCAGCTTCTGGCTCCCCACCTTGTGTTTGGGGATGGCCCTCCCTCTCTGCTCCATGCCCTGCTGGGACGGCAGAGCCTGGCAATACCACCTGCAGATGATCTCTCTCTCTCGCTCTCTCGCTCTCTCGCTCGCGCTCGCTCTCGCTCTCGCTGTAGCTCTAGCTCTTTCTCAATCTCCTTCCTCAGCCAAACACTTCTCCCCTCTTGCGGGAAGAAGGGCAGGGGCAGGGTTGACTACATACTATGCAGGACCCCGTGCAAAATGAAAAACGCAAGGTTCCTGGTTAGGTTCGAAAACTGTTAAGCATTTCAAGACAGCCACAGCAGAGCATTAAACAAACATGGGGGCTTTCTGAGGGTGGGGCCCTGGAGGCTGCTCAGGTCGCATTCCTACAAAGCTGGCCCTGGGTGGTGAATTCTTTTAATTGCACACAGATGCCTACAGCCCAAGGGCCCTAATTACACTTCCCATCAGGTCTGCCTTTTGTTACCACAAAACACTGTATGGGTGTTGTTTAGACCTGCTGCTAGAAACACGCCCTTCACCACCTTCTCTTCACTCCCAGCCTCTTCTGCCTGCTGCCTTTTGACAGGGGCTTTGGAAAATCACAGAGCCCAAACTTGAGTGTACACCCGAATTCCCTGGAGGGCTTCTTACAGCTCAGGTCTATGGGCCCCACCTCCACCTATCCGATTCTTAGGTCTGAGGTAGGGCTCACGTTTCTTCTGCATTTCTAATAAGTTCCTGGGAGTGCTGATGCTGCTGGTCCAGCCATCATGCTTTGAGAACCTGATATAAATGACAGGAGCACTCAGCCAGCCAGGCGGCATGTCAAACTGCTTGAGGGCAGATTCTGACTGCGGCTGCCTGCCCCTGGCTGAGGGACAGCACAGCCCCGAGCCCTCCTGATGCTGATTTCCTGGTTTCCCTTTCAGTGTGGTGAACCAAGAAGAAAAGTCATTTGCCATTGGGGTACAGTTCTTGCTGATGCGCCTGTTGGGTAAGTGTCACCCCCTTCCTGAGACGTGGTCCTGGGACATCAGAGGGTGATGGGATGCAGGGCAGGGATGGGGAAAAGCCCTCTCTTATCTCTGCTGTAAATCAACACAACCCCAAATGCGAAACCCTATATGGGCAGTTTCCTCGTTACTTCTGGTTAGAAAAGATTCCACCTGTGGCATTAATTCCAAACTAAATTATGTAAGAAAAATGAAAAACGGACACAGCTGAGACTAGCTAATAGAGACCTGAAGGCAGGAATTTTTAAATCTCTCTCCAAGAACTCATTGTAGGAAAAAAAAAAAAAAAAACAACCACGTGCATTTCTGCCCCAAACAGAATGGCAGCTGAGCCCAACCCTGGCTTCCCTCCCATTTTACAAAATTCACTCCTCCTACCACCATTCAGCAAATGTTTCTCCCTGCATGTGGGGCCCTGTGCTGGCAAATCCTGCCTGTCCTCAGGCAGCCCAGAGCCTTCAAAGGAATGGAACTGTGCCCCTGGGATCAAATAGTGCCCATGGGAGGGCACGCTGCCTGCAGGGAACAGGGCATGCCAGCCCTCCCTGGGTCCATGGACTGGGAGTGCGGACATGTGTGAGCCTAGCTGGCACATTGCAGGCTCTTTCCGAGACTGCTTGTGCCACATACAGGTAGGTACTAGATAAACACAAGGCACTAATATGGAAAACCGTGCAGTGGCAGGTAAATGAAGTAAAGGGACTGGATTCAGCTGAGGCCGTGTTTATTAAGGACCTAGTGGGTGGGCGCTGCAGTGGGGAGTATGACAATTGCAGTGTGAAGGGACTTCAGTTACTATCGAGGTGTGCTTTCTGATCTCAAATGCTGCCTTCCTACAGAGCCCACTGTGCTTTATTATCTGGGAGCCAGGTCTGCCTTTGGCCCTACAGCCTCTCCCATTGTCAGTCATTCTGGGGTGTGATGGTGATGTGACCTCCTCGGCCTGCTGAGCAGGCCCCAACCGAGGTTAGGTGAGGTGTTCAGATGATGTAGAATAACCAGCTTCAATGGGGTTTCTTGGCCTCTGGCCACTTGCTTCTCTTGTCCCTGTATAGCCCCTTCAGCCCTTGCTCCCCTGGGTCTGAATTATAAGCACAGAGGACACAGGGCAGTGGGATCTCCCATGTCCTGGCGGCAGAGGTGCTGTCGTCATCTCAGCTCCTTGTTTTCATTTATAACTCATATATGACTTGCTCTGAAACCTCCTCTGAGAAGGAAACCTTGCATTCCGCCAAAGCCACCCAGCAGGGAGATGGGCTCCAGGAGCCCTGCCCTGCCTCTTCCAGCCACCTGAAAAGACAGCTCTCCCACTGCTCACAGCGCCAGCAGCCTTTGTATTTTCATTTGAGCTCAGATAACTAAATGTGGGACCACATCAGAGAACCCAGGCATGCAGGGGTTCCATTTATCTATTCCAAGAACGCAATTCCACTCTAGGGTAGGGAAAAGGATTTTATACAAACCCCAACAAGTTTAGCATTATCCACTGGATTTGGTTAAAAGCTTTTCTGGACTTCATTTCTATTTAGGGAACATCATGGAGGTCAGTCTTTATGGTCAGTTTCAATCTCCCATTCACCTGGAGCCTAGGGAATGAGCAGGGTCTGAGGAGAGAAGTTGGTTCTGGAAGGTTCCCACTTATGGGTGGAGCCATGAGCAGAAGATTGCTTCTTACTTTCCTTGGGAAGCAGCTTCAGACAGGGCCCTAAACAGAGACTCAGAGGCTGTTCTCAGTACAGTGGTTCTGAGAATGGGATGGCCTGGCCTGGGTGTGGATACTAGATGGGCCCCTTCCCAGTCCAATGACTGTGTAGGACTCTAGTTAACAATACTGGGGCCATTCTGAACATTTAACAGTGCTATGGCATAGCCCCTGCTGGACCAGGTCTTACTACTCAGCTTCAAAAAAGCTCAGGGGTCTGGGACAGAGGCTCTGAGCAGCCAGGATGTTGGGGTTCTTCTGGGGGTGTTACCTGAGCCAGCAGCAGCAGGGCAGCTTGGTGTAGTGGAAGAACATGGGATTCGAACCGTGGTAAATTAGGGTTCAAAGTTCAGTCCTCACCCTTCTTGGGTTCTCGATGGTGAGCTCACCAAACTCATCTTACCCCTCATTAAAATGAGGGCACCCCCCACCTCCAGGCTGCTGTGAATTGTCAATGTCCTCAAGACCCTCCTGGCACACAGTGGAGGTCAGCAGAGTTCCACTTGGGTCCCATCCCAAGTGTGGAAACTAGGTCGTCTGTGAACTGGCATCAAGGTGACCTCTGTGACCCACTCTGCCCTGAAAGGATGCCTCAGATCTGTTTTCTCTTCTAAGCTCCAGTGAAAGGGGAACTCGGGCTTCATAGAAAGCTATTCTGCTTCCCCAAGTCACTGATTCCCAGGGGCAGGGCAGAGCTGTTCTCATACCTGTGACCTGCAGGGGTGCTCGGAGAGCTGGCTCCCCACCCTGCCAGGCACCCCTGCCTGCATCTCCATGTGACATGAGCTCTCTGAACTCTCTTCCCACTGATCCCAGCCTGGCTGCCGTCTCCAGCCCTGTACGGCCTCACCATTGACTATTCCTGCATCCGGTGGAACTTCCAGTGCTCAGGGAGGCGAGGGGCCTGTGCCTACTATGACAACGATGCTCTCCGAAACAGGTAAGGGCCCAGCATACCATGTGTCAAGGAGGTCAGGCCCCAGGTCTGAGCAAAGGGCAGTTATCTGCTCTGGGGGCTATCGTGGGGGCTGCCTGGCTTCCAAGCAAGAGGACTAGATGGGGAGCTGCCATAGACAGGGAGCAGGGGCCACTGGTACCAGGCATTTCAGGGCTCACAGAGAGCCATCCAAGTAACAAGACCCAGGAAATTCCCTGAGATGGCCCCCAATCTGTGGTGCCCATAGGCCCTTTAGAGGGACAGCAACAGAAAGAAGTGGGTCAAAGGGAAAGGGGATGGCTGAAGTCCAAGGGAGAGGCCGTGGCTGTAGAATGATGATGTGAGGCCAGCCTTCCACTGCTCAGAAAGAGGTGGCTCCATCATGGCTCCTAGCAGAGGTCAAGGGCAGGCTGGCCCAACTTGCCTCAGTGCCACTGAGTTCTGCATGCCTTTCAGCCACCTCACCTGTTGCCCTCATCACACAGACAAGAAACAGTGGGGAAGGTAGGCTTGAGGGGGCCGGATGGGGTCTGGGAATGGTGTGAGAGTGGCACAGAAGGCCAGGAGAGGGGTGGACCAAGAGGGCAGCGAGAAGATGCCTCTCTCCTGGCTTGCTGTGAGGACTGGACCCTCAGGCCTGGCTGGGGCTGCAGTGTTGCCTTTGGCCACTGGGGGCGCCCGTGCAAGGATGAGGTCCACTGGATTAGGTGTCCCATGCCTGGTTCCTGTCCACTTCCTGGGAGGCTTGTGTCCTTGTGAGTCAAAGGAATGAAGAAAGTGGTCCCCATCTGGGTGGTGACAGATCCTTACCTGAGTGGTGACAACATATTCCCTGGGCAGCTGTGAGAATAATGCTGCTCTTCCTGGTGGCCGTGGCCCTAATACACGGGCCACTGCGCCTCCACACCCACTCACCATTCCTGTGTCCTCCTGCCTCACAGGTACCTGGGCCTGCAGGTGGGCTACAAGGCTCTGGGCACGCTGCTGCTCTTCTTCATCAGCTGGCGGGTGAAGAAGAACAAGGAATACAATGTGCAAGAGAAGGCTGCAGGCCTCATCTGATCCCTGCCTCTCGACCCAGTGCCACCCCACTCCAGAGAGTGGACCCGCCCCTCCACGCCTGTCTATAGTTACTAATGTTAACATGTTATTTCCTCTTCGTTTTATAAATAAGAAAGAAAACTCCAGTCACCGATTGCCTTTCCTTCCTCCTCCCAAAGTCCCCCCTCCCTTCCCGCCCCCGGGTTCCTTAGGGCCACTGAGCCCCTGGGCTGAGTGGACACAAAGTTGGAGGGCCAGGTCTTCCCTGCCACCTTGGGAGGGGCCCCCACATGCCCAGGCTTTCCTCAGTGCCAAGTCCTCCAGCAAGGATGCCCCCTGAGGCAGCCCCTGCCCCTTACCAGCCCTGTGGGGGGTGGTTTCCTAAGTGGATAGAGAAAAGGGGTGTCTGCCCAGAGGAAGAAGGGAGTGGGCTTTGTTATTAAAGGCCACAGCCAGGATAGGGGATAAGGGAGCTTGGCTGTAGTAGCCCCCGCTGCTTCTGGGTTCAGCATCAGCATAAAAGCAAGAGGGGCTGGCTCCCTTACTCTCAAATCCTGGCTTCCTGCCCCACAAGGCCATTTTGGAAGCTGCCATGTTGGGAAGTATGGCCAGCTGGTACCCTCTCAGTAACCCACACTCAGGCACCAGAGCAGGACACCCCAAGGATGTGGTCCTCCAAACGCTGTTCACATTAATTCTAGACCCTTCTGTACACGTGTCTGTGCATGTTTATCTCTATCTTTCTGGTGGTATGTTTCAAACTAAGAAAGCCATGGTGAAGAACTGACAGAGGTTGTAAAGTGACCATAATGCCCAACCTCCCACCCCCACAATGTGGGGACAAGACTCCTCATCTCAGAGTGATGGGAGGACCCTCCCCAAGTTTCCCTGGGAGCAGATGAGGTGGCTTCATAGGGGGTTCCCTGTCAGGACTTCAGCCTGTTTGCCACCCAGTACACAGAGGCACCCCGATGTCAGCAATGCAATTGTGGAAGCCAAGGGAAGGCAAATGTCACCAAGCCGATGCTGAGCTGCAGCCCACAAAATAGAAGTTGGCAAGTTTGACTTTTCTGGTTTCAAATATGCTTGAATTCATCAACATTTTCTCAGCCTCTTCTCTCTGTGCCCAGAAGTGGTCCTGGATTGAGGGACACTGAAGCTGTGTGGTAGAGGTTCAGAGTTAGAAGCCGACAAAGGAGGCCTTTCATTAACAAATACATTTATTAGAGACTGACTTTGTGCAAGGCAGTGCTAGTACATGGGTCTCTACTGAGCTTCCCTGAGCTCCCACCTCCCCACCTTCCAGCTACACTAGGACCTCCTCCCAAAGTGTGCTTGGTGGGCAGTGGAGGTGACAGGGGAGGTACAGCAAGAACCCAGAGATTGTCAACAGCATCTTGACACCATGTCCCACCAGACTGACCCTGTACCTGGCCCTTTGCCAGACAGAGACCTGGTTGTACCATGTCCTCTGGAGCAACTGGGTCCTGGTCATTGCCACATGTGGATCTCTTGAGTGCCACTCCTCTTGGAAGACCCCTCCAGAAGCACACCACAAGCCACCTCCAGAAAGGCCTTATATGGTGGTAAGCCAAAAAATTTATGTCAACAGCCAAACTGCCATGAAGTCTTTGTGAAAGCCACTGTTACGGCAGCCTTCTTTCTAAAGCTACCAGCCTTATTTCCAAAGACCTCTCAGGAAGGGAGGCTCTATGCCACCTCAGGGACCAGTTTTAGGCCTACTTGGAAAACAATTTCCTGCAACTAACCCTGGCCCCTCTTGCTGTAATTTAACCAAATTCTGGAGGCACTGCCTTCATCTAAGCTCAAAAACAGTGAATGTCAACCTTCAGATTCTGGAAGGTTGGTTGCCTTCCAAGCCTTTATTCTAGTATGATATTGCTATTAATATATTATAATTTTACTATGAATGTAAGTTGGTCATGAATTTGTACTGTCATGTGTATCCGTCTGAGAGCAGACAGAACCTGCACCTTCTGGCCAGAGGAGGTACCCAATATGCCTCAGGGGCCCATGGTCATGGGAATCAGAGAAAATATAACTCTCACCCCATCGGCCTGGTACAGAGCAGGCAGCAAGCGCTTCTCGTTCTTTCAGTGATGTTCTGCAGGTAATTGCCAAAGGCCAATAGTGCTGGTCTCTCAGGAGGCCTGACCCCTGCCCTTGAGCTTATATCCAGAGTGGGGTTCAACACAAATAGCAAAGTCCATGATACAAAACAGAATCAATCATAACCATCACTGATCACTTGGTTGCAGCCAACACTACCATTCCCACAGTAAATCTTTCCTCCCAACTGCCAGCAGGAAGTATAATTGGTGTCATCTTCATTTCATTTCTGGAGCAAAGCTTAACAAAATTCCTTGAGTGTTACACTCTCATAGAGGATGTTATTGAAATGCAGATTTCCAACCCCCTCCTCCCAGCCTGAGAGACTATTTCTGAGGGGGATCCAGGAGTGGCCATTTTAATCCAAGCCTCAGCTGAGGCTGACGTGGGTGGTTGTCAATCCCTGTACAGTGGGTCATCAGTGCAGCACAGCCTCAGGGATGCCTGCTTGTGTTTAGGCCACTGAGAAATTTACAGACTCAATAAGCCTTTGGTAAGCTCAAATGCAAATGAAAGATGACAAGGTGAAGGGGAGCCTACACATCTGATTTCCTGGGTGGGGACAATCAGGAGCTAGTGGGCATGTAAAACAATCTAAGAGCTCACATTTATATTAGGTTCGTACCAGTATGAGAGTGAAATTCTCACTCTGCAAGTTTCAGAGTGCAAAATGTGTCACAGTTATTTCTTTGAATAAGTTATGTCTGACTTCGAGCCCTCATGCTGCTGACTGGCTGGAAATTCAAGATCAACGCTTTTTGGGTCTGGCACCCAGAGCTACCCGTGGGTCCTTGGGTCCTACGACTGTCTTCGGTCCTTCCCAGTCTGAGGCCCCACCCCTGCTACTACCCCTGAGCCTGGAGACCTTGCAGATGCTAGATCTCAGGGCTAGAACCACCTCCCTGTGTACACCCCATCTATGCCATCCTCCTTGGCCAGTCCTAGGAAGCCCACCCCTCTACCCCACTCCTTCTCCCAGTCCCTCGGGGCTGAACGACAAAACCAGGAAAGAAAGGGTCTGCAGGAACCTTTTTATCCCATCCTTCCTTGAACATTCTTGGCAGAAGAGAGGGAAAATGCAGTGAGAATCCAACACCATAGCTCCATAAATTATCCTTTGGCCCAAAGCCCTCTAGGGTGATCCTCACCATAGCCCTATAATGGAGACCAGATTCGAAGATGAAGAATCTGAAATCAAGGAAGTAACCGCCGTGGCCAACTTCATGCAAATAATTACTGGCTGGATCTGGACTCAAACCAAGCTGCCCAGCCCTCTCTGTTCCACCTCCAGAATCAACTCTATCTCCCCTACTGAGTCATTCTGAAATTGGGGGAGGTCCTTCTGTTCCCACTAAAGTTCAGTGGCCCATGGGGAAAGGGGGGGGGCGGATTCTACTGAGGGCCATGTAAGGTGGGGAAGAGCCAGGTAATATTTCATTTACCCATCTTCTTCAAGTAGCAAGATCATTACAACTGTTCATTAACCAGGGCCACTCTAGCCCTACAGCACCAGGAGTTAAAGAAGAGTTGCAGAGGGGACAAAAAGGAAAAGACTGTCAGGACAAAAGACCCTGAGAGATCTGTACACAGACCTTCAAGGGAGTACCCCCACCTGCTGACGGGTTCTCAGGTTCTTGCTTAGGAAACAAAGCCATATTGTGATTTTCCCCAACCACTCTCACAGATGGAGAGATACAGTTAAGCTGGGAGCTGAAGCCAGTCAGTATCAAATTAAGATTAAAATATTATATTACCGATTCCCGGAGAGATTGGCAGGGGCTGTGTGTTTGGCAAGGGCTGTGTGTTTCTCTCTCTCTCTCTCTCTCTGTCTCTCTCTCTCTGAGAGAGACCTTGTGAATCCAAGAGAGAAATTCTCTTGGGTTGTTGGGAAAGTTATGATGTATTTTTTCTATGTTTTTCATTGCAAAAATGCGTCATGACTTGTTCGACAACCCAGTATCTTTTACAACCACAGGAACTAAATACCTGAGAGAAAGGTCTATCTTTAACCCTTCCCATTCAGGGCTTAGGAGAAGGGCCTCAGCACCTAGCCAACCGATCCCAGGAAGGTGCTCCTAGCTCAAAGACCTCTCCTGGAGTCTACATTGGGAGGGACTCCTAAGTGGGCCATGCTATACCCTCGGAGAGCAGTCCTCTCTATCTTTCCTGCACACTCACAAGGAGTCCCCACCTCACATACTTGCAGGAATCTCCTATTTGCAGCCTCCCTCTTGGCCAGTGCTCCAAGGCTGACCCAGCTCAAGGTGGGGTGGAAGCTGCTCTATCCCTTCTTTGCTATCCCACCTCCTCTCTTCCCCAATCCAGGCACTGGAACCCCATGGTTGGAGCTCGGAGGCAGAAGGCTCAGTCTCAGGGCAGAGTGGGGCAGCTAATTTAAAGGGGCATCTATTCAGGCCCCCAATGTGTTGCTAACCCCCTTCTCTTGGCTCTATGGTCCATCAATGTGCCATACACCAGGCATCCCCTTTTATGGATGCAAAATCCATAAAAGGGACCTCAGAAGTCCCAGCCAGGGACCATCGTTTGTGTAAACCTTGGTCCTCTATATACCTCACGACCCAGGAGGTATGGATGAGGCAGAAGCTCTCCCTTGGCTCCACACTGCAAAAGGACGGAGACAGGTTTCACACTGCGCCTGTCTGGCTCCTTGACCAGAGCGGACTCCCCAGACGCACTGAGATTCTAGAAGGGCTCCTAAAGCCCTTCAATAGCTCAGGCGTGTTGAGCGCTTAGACGCTGTCCTGGGTGCTTTCCATAAATTTGCGCCTTTAATCGTCACCATAACCCTATAAGATGCAATCATCGTGCCATTTCACAGACCAGGAACTGCGGCACCGCAGATTGTGGTCTTGGCTCTCATCTCCACCAGGAAGGTGGAGGAATGTCTGTGCTGAGTTCTGCAGAGCTATGCCTCCCTGGGGCGCGGGAGCCAGGCGGAGCGGCAGTCGGCCACCAGGGGGCGCCGCCCGCTCGGCAGGGATCCTGCCGCGAGAGCCAAGAGGCACCACGTCTGCAAGCCAAACCCACCGGGGGAAGACGGCTCTGCATCCGACCGCACGCTGCGCTGGGGCTCCCTACCACCTGGACCCACGCCTCTGACAACGCAGCTTTCCCGCCTGGCGCCCTCGGCCCTGCGGGCGCCCCTCCCCCTCCCCAGTCCACCCCACTCCCTCATTCCCCTACTCTGGCCGCCAGAGTGAGCATTCAGGATTTGAGCCCATCAGTGCCTGCTCCCTGGACATTGCCTTGAGATCTTTTCTTCTCCACCCGTGACAAAGCACCATTTAGTCTATTTATCTATAGTTATAGTACGAAAATGTAATAAACGCATTAAAGAACAAGGAAAGTAGAGAAAAAGATGCCAGGAAGCACCGAGAGTGGCTTCCTTCTCCGCCCTCTGACCCATCGTGGGCAGGAGGGAGTGTGTAGTCATTCCCACTCAGATGCTGTCACAGCTTTCCCCACAGTCACCATCTGGGAGCCACTACTCCTTTGCTGTAGGGGGCTCAGGTAGCCTCTTTCCTCCAGTTTCCAGAGCACGTCCTGGGGCCTGGCCTGGAGTTAGGAGCAGTCATCAGAGATAAACCTATGTCTGGGGCACTGTCTATCTTACAGAGTGTCCAAGTACCCATCCTGCCGCAGACTCGGGCACTGGGCAAGTGCTGGGCACCAGGCCTGTGGGAGCAAACAAGACAAATAGAACCCCTAACCCCTTGGAATTTACAACTTGGGAAGGAAGACAGACATAATCAAGAAAGCACACCAATTGTGTGGTCACATTGGCTTGCCAATTACAGATGTGATAGTGGCCATGAAGAACTGCAGGCAGGTGGATGCCTGCGATACAATGCAGGGGAAGTGGGGCATGTGGTGGTATCACCAAGGTGCTAAAGGCCAGTTCCTCAGGAGATTGGGGACACAGCTGAAACTTGAAGGATGAGTTTGTTAATCAATCAGGAGCCTTAAGATGAAGGTGTTCTGGGTAGAGGGAACTTCAGGAGTGAAGACCCAGGTGAGAAAGCTTGATGAATTGTATGTCTGTCTGGAGGACAGGAGGGAGGTAGTGCACACAGTTACAAGTTGACAGAGGCAGAGTGTAACGGGAGGTAGGATCTACAGGGAGGGTGTACCATGCACACCTCCTTTAGTCACTGGAGTGCTGCCAGTGGGTAATATGGAGCCGCTGAGAGGCTTTTAACAGAGGCAAGATGCAACCAGATTTCTGGGTTTAAAAGGACACTGGAGCTGCACGGGTACTTGAGAAAGGAAGCCTGGCTGGCAACGGTAGGCTCTTGGGAGGGAGGCCCCCTTCTGTCATTATGGCCACTGCGAGAGGTGCGCTGGTGCTAGAAATCAGAGCTCGGATGCTCCAGCTAGTTCAGAGCCAAAGGCAGGACCAGCGAGCAGCAGGAGCATCCAAGACACCCACAGGCTCCTGGCAGCCAGGCTGAGTGCTACCCAGAGTATACTGGAGGGTTAGCACAAGGTAGTGCTGGACCTGTACCCTATACCAGGATGAGCCTTGTTATAAAGCAAACTGTGTGTCCCTGAGCCCAGTACATGGGTTCTAATTGGCCCACATGACATTTATGTTTTTAAACAAGCTACAAACACCGTGAGAGTTTGAATCTCAGGTTTTCTCTTGAGAAACGCTGAGCCATCACTCTAACAAGGGACTGGCGCTGCTTAGAGGCCACCCCTACAGATGGTCCCTCTACTCTTAGGGTTGCTACTACATCCCCACGTCACCTGCTTAGCCTCTGTAGGTATTTGAATTTTCATACATACACACACACCCTTAAAGAGTCTGACTAAGCCACCAGAAATCCTTGTGAATGTTGAAAAGAACCAGTCCAGGACTGGGACCCCGGAGAAGGAGGAAAGGGCTGTGTTTGAGAAATAACAACCAGGGATTGGCAGGGCTAACTGACTGCCAGTAGAAGATGCGAAGAATCAGTGGTAACTGCCAGGTGACTGATTTGAGCCTGAACGATGAAGTCCAAACTGAACTCCCTCTCTTTCTCCCTGAACCTCCTTTCACTGACTTTCCCATTTCATATAATGGCACTCCAGCCTTCTAGTTGATTAGACCAAAAACTTGAAGACAACAGAATAAGCTTTTAAAAATAAGCTTAAAAAAAATCAACGTATTAACATAATTTGCATATAACAAAAAGCACTAATTTTAAGCCTACTTTCTGTTTGATGAGTTTTGACAAATGAATACAACCATGCAACTGCCATTTTAATCCAGATATAGAGCATTTCCATGACCCTCCAGAAAATTTCTTGATACCCCTTTGCCATCAATATTACACCCACCTCCCTACCTCATCCTCCCTCCTTGTGCAAGCAACCACTGCTACACTTTATTTCACGACAGATGAACTTTTCTTGTTCTAGAATTTCATATAAATGGGATCATACAATACATACTCATGTGTCAGGCTCCTTTTGTTTAGCACAATGTTTCTGCGATTCATTCATGTGGTTGTATGTGTAAGAAGTTCATTTCTTTTTATTTCTAGGTAGTATTGTATTGGATGAATATAACATAATTTGTTTATGCATTTACCTGGGCATATAGGTTGTTTACAATTTTTTTACTATTATGAATGAAACTGCTATGAACATTTGTGCAAAAGTCTTTTTGTGGATCCATGTTTTCCTTTCTCTGGGGGAAATACCTAGGAGTAAAATTTGCTAACAGGACCTGTGTCTGTTTAGCTTTATAAGAAACTGTTTCCAAAGTCAAAATTGGAAAACCCTAGTAATGATCCCTTAAGAGGAGTACAAGTAGCACTAACCATGAAAAAAATTGATAAATTTGACTACATTAAAATTAAATAATTCTTTTCATCAAAAACACCATTAAGAGAGTGAAGCAGCAAGCCGCAGAGAAGAAAAAAAAAGATTTTCAACTTATACAACAGACAAAAGACTTGTCACCAGAATCTGTACATCAAACTCCTATACACTTAAACAAGACAAAAATACACCCAAGAGAGAAATGGGCAAAAGGCTTGAAAAGATACTTCACAAAACAGGGTATATCCAGATGGCCCACAAATACCTTAAAATGTACTTAATATCATTGGTCATCAAGAAAAGGAAAATTAAAATTACAACATGATTTTACTACATTTCTACCAGAATGGCTAAAGTGAAAAAGACTGCTGATACTATTGGCAAGAATATGGAGGAATAGGAACTCTCACACATTGCTGGTGGGGGTGTAAACTGGTGTGATTGTTTTTGAAAACATTGGCATTTTCTATACTCAAAATAAACACATATATACTATCTGACCCAGAAATGCCACCCCTAGGCATCAATACACTGCACATGTACACCGAGAGATATGTACAAGATGTTTCATAACAATGCCATTCATAACAGCCCCAACCTGGAAACAATAGCACAAACATATAGGAGGAGCCCCCTCGTGCATATGCGATACAGACAGCAATGAGTATAAATGAACTACAGTAACCACGGAGTCATGGGTGAATCTGGCCAACATTTCATTGACTGAAAAACTAACACACAAAAGAAGACATACTCAAGGATTCGAAAACCAGGCAAACTAAACTGCCCTGTTATAAACCAGAAAAGTGATTACATTGTGGAAGGAAAGCAGGCAGGCTTAGTAACTGGGAAAGGCATGAAGCAGGCTCCTGTGATTGTAGAAGTGTTCTTCTTCTTGGATTCGTGGGTATATTGTTTCATGATAATTCAATGAGCGGTGCAGTTATGCTTTATTTACTTCTGTGTATTATAGTTCACAGGATAAAGTGTCAAAATGTTATGCATATATCTCAGTTGGGTGCAGTATTGTAACCGTACCATCACCCCATCGATAAAGCACAGAAACATCCTTAAAGTAAAACTCCACACCTAAGATTTGGTTTTCCTAAGGTTTATTCAATTATAGATTTTGAGTAATTTTTGAGTGACAATCAACACTCATGGTTTTAGTATACAATAACATGTTACTATCTTTTTTAATATAGCATCAATAATTGGTCTTTGTATTGAAATGCCCTCAGATGGAAAGCATTACCAGCTGTAAAACTTCTTACAATTTACCTTTTTATTTATAATTTCTAAATGAGTGCCAATATTACTATGTTACCAGGCTGGTATCACCTGCTTTATAACTTATTTTAGACAGAGATGGCTTCCAACCAAAAGTCTATTTTTCTTAACTTTATAAAACAAAGACAAAACTTATTTTTATTCCTCACTTTCTCCGTTTGCACTCTCTGAAAGGGGAGAAAACAAACTATGTGAGAAAAAAATATAGGATTATCAGTTTTAACATTCAGCATAAATTATAACAACATTTTAATATTTAATGCTTGAAATTCATCTGGAACTTAAGTGTTATAATTAATAGCTTTTTACCCCCCAACATCTGCATATGTTTGTTCTCTCCTGTCAGAGTATAATACTCACTTGTTAAATCGAAGCTTAATCATTAATACATAGTTTAATTTTATATTCCCAAGCTACCTATTTCAAGAACAAAGTTTTTTTTTTTTATAAAGTCCAGTCCTCTATCCATGAATTTTTAAATCTA
The DNA here is from genome assembly GCA_033961575.1 of Aselliscus stoliczkanus. Lineage (NCBI taxonomy): Eukaryota > Metazoa > Chordata > Mammalia > Chiroptera > Hipposideridae > Aselliscus > Aselliscus stoliczkanus. The sequence continues at coordinate 101,097,468 of CM066735.1, read as the reverse complement.
CATTTACTATGCTTACACATGTCTTAGCATTTAAAAATCACACTCCACTAGGCTTTCTATGAGATTGCAAGGACAGGCCCCCTCAGGCTGTAGGTACCCATGGAGGGCAGGGGGAAGGAACAAAATGAGCCTCAAGCCTTTGGTTGTTAAGGCAATGAGTCAGAAATCTACAAATCATTGTGCTGTTTATCTGAATACCTCTGGAATATTAGTCCACATCTTTGGATCATACCCCGCTATGGCCATGATTCATATGTGCTGAGGGAGAATCCCTAGAGACACACCCTCCCTTTTTCCTCCCACCTTTCTGCACTTGGGCGTTTGTGGGGAACATCATTCACACTGAAACAATGGAATGGAGGTACACAACCCTAGAAAGGCTCTCTCAACCCACATGGTGCTGCCAAGACTTAGTCAAGTTTGGGGATTTTCTGGGGTACAAAACAGAAGGCACACACCCAGAAGGGGGCTACATATCCTGAGACAAACACAGCAAGCATCCCCTTTTTGTTTTGGCTCATAAATTGTGGGCCCCATTGTTTAAATATGAATAATGGTCCACAGGACAGCCCTTTGCGCAATTAGCAACAGGAAAGAGGCATTGGTGGTCAGACTGACTCCTGTGGAAAACAAGTAGGGGCTGGAAGCAGGAAAGCCCTAGGACAGCCATTCGTGGATCAATACACCCCCGTCTGTCTTTCTGTCCTCACCCAGGGTCCAAAAGAGCAAACACTCAGAGCAGCCAGCGTGGGCAGCTCCTCTGACTGAGGCTTAATCCTCCAGCTGCACAGAGACCTCAGAAAGGGAGGCCGGTGGGGGCCAGGGGAGCACTGCCAGCCAAGGCCTCCGCCTTGGTCTGGGGCAGTGATGGAAACCTCCCAGGTGGGGGCGCCACAGTTCAGACCAGAGTAAATTCACACCTTCACAGCTTTCAGGCGAAACCTTGATTTATACACTTGAGAAACTCGTCTACCTCTTTCTTAATCTTACAACCCGTGGTAGGCTAAATGTGGCCCCCAAAGATAGGTCTATACCCTAATCCCCGGAACCTGTGAATGCTACTTTAAATGGCAAAGGCTTTGCAGATGTAATTAAGTGAAGGATCTTAAAATGGGAAGCTTACCCTGGATTATCTGGGTGGACCCTAAATCTAATCACAAGTGTCCTCATAAGAGGGAGGCAGAGGAAGAGCACACCCGGAAAAGAAGGCAATGGGACCAGAGATTGGAGTGAAGCGGCCACAAGACAAGAACCAGCTACCAGAAGCTGGAAGAGGCAAGGAATGGATTCTCTCCTGGAGTCTCCAGAGGGAGTGAGGCCCTGCCGACATCTTCATTTCCGCCCAGTGATCCTAGTTTCGGATTTCTGGCCTCTAGAACAGTAAGAACAAATTTCTGTTATTCTCTGTTGGTCAGAACAAATTCTGACCAAATTCGTGGTCATTTGTTACAGCACCCTTAGGAAGCTAGTACACCACCTCTCTGCCAGAACCTAGAAACTTGAAGACAGGTTTCTAAAATTTTGGTCTTCAACCCAGTTGGCCAGCAGGCAAGCATTTCCTTTCTATATATGATGTAGTGGTTATCAAACAAAATCAGCCCTCTTTTAGCTTTGAGTTAGCAGGGTACTTCACTGTGCTCCCAGCATCCCACCTGCTCCCAGCATCCCACAAACTCTGAGCCTGAGATGCTGGGCACCCATGCCCTCTGACTCCGTAATTGTCACGAAAGAGATTCTATGTTTTACTTTACAATGAATATGCTACAAATTCTTGCATTAATATTTTTTAAGGAAGAAAGCTTACTATTAAATGTCTTATTCTCCAGAGACTCTGCTTAGATTATACGCTCTCAGATTAATTATAACGAAGTCAGAAGGGACATAGTTAAGGATTACTTGTCAAAGCGTTGTGAGCAAATTCAATTTCCTACCATAAATAAGCATTTGCAACCCTAGATGAACATTCATAATTTTATAACAAGAATCTTAATAATTACACTTATTCTTGAACAAACATGCAGAATGATACAAGCACTGCAGTTTTTATGGCCTCGAGGTTAAGGGTTACACTCCAAAGAGAATTAACAGTAAGCCTAGAGTTAAACTGTGGAAGGTTAGCAAGCACTCCTGCAAATAAACTGCTTAAAGCAATGATGACAAGATTAGACTAAGCAGGGAATTAATTTGAAATTTTTTCTCTTTTATATGAAGGAAAACCAGTATGAGATTTATAAAAAGAATGCATACTTATTATAAATTATTCAAGCACTCATAGAGGTTAAAAAATTCAAATGCTACTTCTCATAAATAATTAGCTTCCATATTAGGAGGATATCATTCTAGACATCTTCTCATGCATGTGTTCCAGAAAGACTAAATAGATATACTGAAATATTTTGATAAATATGTGATTGTTTTTATATGCTATTTGTAATGTTACTGCATTTAATTTCATTTATATTTGAAACTTGAAAAAGAAATCCAAAGGAACCTGAAAGCAGTATACAATTTCAAATAAATATTTATTCACCTCAAGAGCGTCTTTTTTAAAGAGCCTTCTATGGGTTGTCGGAAAAGTCATGACGCATTTTTACAACGAAAAACAGAAAAAATACGTCATGACTTTTCCAACAACTCAATACAATTACTAAAAAAGATTTTGGAAGAAAAAACAGTGAGGTTAGAGTTATCGTTTTTACCTTCTATATGTCAATTTAGGCATTATTTGACTCCCTGATATGAAAGATGAGGATATTAAATCCAGAACCTTCTTTTTCTGTCCCCCACATCTTCACATATTATATTATTTTTATATAAATAGTATTTATATTTAGTTTGTAGCTGTAATTTGTAAAATGTTTTATATTATTTCAGATGTTTCCAAATCTTACCACAGCTTCTCCACTCTGAAATCTTCATTTTGATTTACAGAAATTTAACTTTGAATAAACCTTTACCCCTCTCAGCTCATGATATTTATTTCTTGAATGTTTTTATTCTCAAAAGTGCTTATTTTCAACAATATCTCCCCTTAAATTTTTCACTCTAACTTGTGACTTATTTTTTCTGGAATCTTTAAATTTTCCTCATGGCTTAGAGAAATTAGAAGAGTTTACCCAGTGTTACACAGCTAATGTGCAAAGTCAGGATGCTCATTTCTAAGCTCACCCTGTTGTCATCTATCCATATCCACTACCCTCATTCACTTATACACTTGCTCATTATCTATCACACCTATGTACCTCTGTATCTACCCATCTGTTACACCCATCCATCCATCCTACATCTACCTACTTCATTATTCCATTCACACACATATGATGTAAACTTACATACACATATAAGTAACCATTCATCTATCCAGGCATTCCATCTATTCCATCTATCAATCCACCCATCATCCTTTCATTCACCTCTCTATCCATTCATCTACATTTATTTATGCCAACATCCATTCATCCACCCATATATAGACACATATATAGATAGATCTACTTATCCAGACATTCATCTACCCATCTACTCACCCACAAAGCCACCCATTCACAAATTCATTCTATTTCCATTCCATTCAATTTCCCATGAATCCTTTACCCTTTCTATTAATCCATCTACTCATCCAACCAGTTTATCAATTTACCCAATCACTGATAACTCTGAACCCCAGTCCTTCCATAGAATAAGGAGTGGTCTCCTTCTAACATTCTCTTCTAATCTCATTCATTTCCCAACCATCAGGAGAACATCACAGCCTTCCACGAGCACAATAAGGAGGTCTGTGAGCTCACATCCTAATGGTCTCTCAAGCATATGAAAATTTTTGCTACAGAGACTATGGGTCTTATGGTATCCTATTAAACATAGAGCCCTCTGTTAACAATCTCCCCAATTAGTGAAACTTCTAATCTTCTTACAGTAATCAGTCCCCTCTTTATTGAAGATTGATCAGCAAAAATTACAACCACAGATCACAAGACAGGAATTTTGCCCATATTTGTACTTCTTTTGACTTCTTCCATCATTGGCCTGGTATTTTTATTATTGGACCAACCTTCCAACAATCCACTCACTGCTTAGCTCTCAAGCCATCCAGCCAGCACTGAACGTGACCACTTGCCAAAGTACACATGCAGTAGTCCCAACCCCTACTGCAAGTAGTCCCAACCCCTACAGCCCAGAAGCTCCACTCCAATTGACCTCAGTAAGAACTTGAGTGAGAGAAGCTCATTTTGTCACTCAGGTGAGTGGTTCACAGCTAGAATGATTGGATTAAGGCTATTCATGAAAAATACAAGTCAAAACAAATGAAGAGGAAAGAGGATAGAAATAAAAATAATGTTCAAAGACTCTTGCAGAGTAATTTGCAAAGTAGAGATAAGGAAACTATAATCAAATGTAGCATTTAAAAGAAAAGGAGAAAGAGAACAAAGAAGGAAGAAGACATAATAATGATAAGGAGTGAAAGGAGGAGAAAGGGAGATAGATACTTGTGCTAATAGTGAATTAGCCCTGTCTTTTGGTTGCCTCCAAAAAAAACCCCAATGATAGAGAAAGTACAAAAATGAGATAGAGAAACTAATATAAAAACTGTAACCCCTGAGGAGACTAAAGCTGGGGTGAAAAGTTAGGAGCAGTCTGAGGTGAGGGTGGCAGGTACAGAGGTGGGGGAAAAAGGGTCATGGAGAGATTTTCAGTTCTGTTCATTTCTCTCTCCCATATTTCCCAGGGAAGATGACTGGTGGTCTCTGTTACTGAAGGGAAAAAATCAGTGATGTTGGCTTGGCTGCTCAGGAATGTCAGAGTAATATCAGAGTCATGCTGAGATGAGATTCTGATAAAAACCAAGGCAAGCTAATGAGATGCCCAGCATTTACTCTTCCATCCCATTCTCCTCCAAACTCTCATGCATGGCAGATGGCCATTTCAAGGACAGTGGATGATCCCCTCATGAATGGTGACTGATCATTCTAAAGATCTGGTCTTCTTTCAGTGCTGTTTTGTTTTTTTTTCTCCAGAGAATTTAAAGAGAAACTTCTCTGTGAAATGAAAGCAAAAAGATGTTGTGTAGCAATTTTGGAGTACCTAAGGCTCTCCATCCTGGGGCTCATCTCCACTCTTTCCTTCATCATCACCAGGAGAGACAAAAAGAGATGTTCATCATATCCCTTACCCATTATCAGGCTGAGTAGCTGATAACCACAGGGAGATGAGGTTACAGGCAAAATCAGTAGAGACCTGAGGAGTAAAACTACTATAAAAAAAATATACAACCAGCTGAACACAATGCATACTACAGACAGATCAAGAGCAAAATAAATATAATAAATACAACAAATATATTCAAAGATATGAGAGAATGTTGATCAAACGAAGAAGGAACAAGAGCAATAAAAATAAACCCTGTGCCTCTTCTGAGAGAAGAATGGGTAATTCATTCAGGACCTCAAGAAAACTAGGCAGATTTTAAAAGAATATACTTGAAGATATTGGAAAAAGAACAAAGTAGTCAAGAAGTAGTGGGCCTAGATCTTGGAGAAAATGGGAATCCAGAAAGGGATGCTCAACATTTGGATGGCGTCTGCCCTAGGAGCATTTACTAATCCTGGACAAGTCAGCTGAGAGCTTGACCAATGTTTTAGTCCATCTCAAAGGAAAGGAATCAAAAATGAAGAGACTAGGATTCATCAAAGGAGAAAGCCTCATGTTGGGATGAGAACCCAAAAAACTATAGCATAGTAATAAGTTTGGGCTGCAATTAGACCTGCTCTCACAGAGATTTCAGTCCAGCTTCTGATCATCTCAGTCTCTGAAATTGGATTAAGGAAATACCAGTTTGCTAGGATTTCCTAGCACCTCCTGGCCTGACCAAATGCAAATCCTCCTTGGAGAAAAAGAACACCACCCTAGGCTTCAAAAAATGCAAATGAAAACTACTATGAGAAATCACTACAAAGCAACCAGATTACCTAAAATTAAAAGACTGACAATATTAAGTGTGGACAAGGATGTGAAACATTGGAACTCTCATATACCACTTGGTACAACTATGTTGGAAAGGTGGGGAAATATCTGCTAAATCTGAAAATATATGTATGTACTCTATGATTTAGCAATTCCACACTTAGGTGTATACCTAGAAGAAATATATGTATATATTTGGTACATATGTTCACCAAAAAAATATGTACAATAATTTTCATAACAGTAATATCTGTAATAGCCAAACACTGGAAACTACTGAAATGTTGCTCTACAATAGATGGATAAATAGACTGATATAGTCACACAATGGAACACTATACTGCAGTGAAAATGAACAGCTCTTAAAAAACAAAAACAAAAAAACAAAAAAATGAGACCACATGGTGGCAGGACAGTAATGGGCAGCTTTGTAAACCCTGGATTAGATTAATCAGAATGCCACAGGATGAGTCTGGGAGGGCTTCTAACGCTTGGCATCTGCACCTTGCTCTTACCTGCTCAGGACTATTCTGTGCGCCTAAATGGGTCAGGTGAATTAGAGACAAATGGGAGGTCACTGTTCTGTCCTCTTGAGAGCCAGAATACACCTAATTCTGTCCAGATACACCTAATTGTTAGGACAAGGAGTGGTGTCGCCAACCCTATGGCCCCAAGGGTCAAGGAATCCAGGCCATTGTCCTGGAGATGGCCATGCTGACATTCGGGCTTCATTGCTTCTCCTCTCCCATGGGGCAGCGATTTTAGGATAAAACGATCCGTAGGCGCGGTTGGTTTTAGGTAGGTGCGCCCATTACTGGTGCCTCCTGTCTTGCGGGCCAGGTCTGCTGGCACACTTATGGACCCACAAGAGGCGCCCAGAGAAGCGATCTGGGCCTAGAGAGGGGCGGGGGGTGTCAGAGCCCACAAGGGGTGGCTGTAAGCCCTCTGCACACACACGGTCCACCACACCCTGGCTCACCACCTCCCCCCTCCCCTCCACACACACCTCCTTTCCTTTCCGACCTCTCGGATGGCTGCGGGGCGCGTCAGTGTGGCGGGAGGGGGAGGAAAGGAGTGGCATTTAGGTTTAAAGACCAGAAACAAATGTCCCCTGACAGTTGAATGTCATTTTTCTAGATTCAAAGGAGGGGTAGGATGGTGAAGACAGACGTAGGGGGGGCAACGAAAGACGGCCCGATTTCGGGCCTGATCGAGGCATGGCGAGGCGGTTCTCTCCCGCCCGGGCGCGGCCTCCGGGTGGGCGGACGGACGCCCCCCAGCCCCGCAGCGCCGCGGGACCCGCATGACATCAGAGGCTGGGGAGCGCGCAGCGCGCAGGCGCCGGCGGAGCAGGGAGGCGGGAGGGGGGCGAGCGGCGGGCTCGGGAGAGCGCTCCTCCGCCCCGCGCGGTCCCTGCGCCCCGCTCCGCCCGCACCGCTCTGTCCGCGCCGCGCTCTGGCGTCCCCAGCGCGCTCCTCGCTCCGCAGCTAGCGCCGCCCGCGGCAGCCCAGCCCAGCCTTCTGCTGCCTCCTCCTCCTCCTTTTTCTCCTCCTCCTCTTTCTCCGCTGCCGGACACGCAGCCGCAGGCCGGGGCCGGGACGCAGCTGGGGAGGCAGGGACGCGCGCAGCCAGCCCTTCCCCCTCCGGCTCCCGCACCGCCGGCCGCCTCCCCTTGCCCTCCTCCTCTTCCCTCCCTGCTCCTTCGCTTCTCCTCCTCCTCCTCCTCCTCCTCCTTTCCCGGCCCCGGCTGCCAGCACCATGTCCGCAGGGGGAGATTTTGGGAACCCACTGAGAAAATTCAAGTTGGTGTTCCTGGGGGAGCAGAGCGGTAAGTACCTCGCTTGTTCTCTTGGCTTGGCGCCGAGTCGACGCCCGCCGCCAAATCACACCCCACCACCCCCTACGCCCCCCCTTCCCCGCCTCGGGACCCCGGGCCCTGGCTCGGAGAGGCCCCTCCAGGCCGGGGTGGAGAGGAGGGATGGGCATGTGGAGATGGGCTCCGGCCGGCTCGGGCGGGGTCGGGGAGGGGCCAAGAGTAAGGACCGAGACGGCGCTGGGGCCAGAGGTGGGGTGCGGGTGGGATCTGGGGTGCGGGCGCAGGTGCGGCGCGTCGGGGAGGCTGGAGGGCGGCGGCTCGCTCGGCGGCGCAGGCCGAGGCGTGAAGGCGCCGGGCTCGCTGGCTCGCTCGCACTGCGGCACCGGCTGCGGGCGACCGCGCAGGTGGCTGGGCGCTGGCGGGGGTCGAGGGGAAGACAGACGCCCCTCTTTGGAGAACAAGATGCAGCCGGTGTCTGGCCGCCCCCCCACCCCAATGTACCCAAGGGGTTCCCTGCGGACCCTGCTTGCAACCATGCGTAATTTCTGGCATGTCCAGGTCCTGGGGCAGACGGCCGCGGGTGGGGGCGGGGTGGTTAAGACGGACACCTGTCTCTTCTGGAAGGAGCGAGCCCCGACTGTGGGAGGAACAGGGCGCCTATCACCGGTTATACGTCCCTTGACTACTCCCCTGGGCACAGAAGGTTCTAGACCCGCTGCCTTTCACCGGCATGTGTTAGCCTCGTTGGGGCTCAGGGGTCCGGATGATGACAGCTAGGATTTCCCAGTTGAGGCAGATTTTAGGGATGGTACAGGAGCCGCCTTGCACCAAGAGGCCACCGTGAAGCCTGGCGCTGGACAGAGAAAGGACCAGGTGACACGCCCTGCTTCGCTTCCCAGCACCCCTCCCTAGAGCACGTGGGCAGCGGTTCGTCCCACCCCCACCTCCCAGCTCAAGGCCCTTCTTGGGGGAGGGGAGGTCAACGTGGCAGCCAGCCAGGGGCGGGGTGAGGGGGAGAGAAGCAGCCTCCCTGCTGCTAGCAGCCTCCCCTGGGAAAACATCTGATACCCAGGTTGGTCCCAAAGTGGGAAGACCAGATTGAAGAGCATGGACCCCTGTGACACCTGTAGGAAGGAATGTTTCTCAGAGTATTTCTCCGGAGGCATCTCACTCCGGGGCTGCAGGGAGACACCTGGGCCCTGCATTCCCTTGGGGCAGGACTCCAGGCTCTAGCTCTGCAGACGAGTCCAGTTCACAGGGTTTGGTGCCTTTCCGGGCCAAGAAGCCACCGGCTTGGGAGAACCCGGTGGGCTCAGGGAACAGTGCTGCTGTGGTGTATGTACATGTGGGTTGTGGCAGTCACCTGGCAGTCTCCTGTCTGCTGCTGCCCATCACCTGGAATGGATAGTGCAGAGAAGGGTATCAGAAGGTGGGCAGGCCCTAACGTGTTAATGGGTCTTGGGGCCAGGCGCGGCATTTCAGAACAAAAGCAAATCAGCCAGCGAGCCCTGTGTCCTGGACTCTTTGAGTTTCTGGTCTTACTAGAGCCCAGTTTCAAAGCTCACGCTTCCCCATGCCCCAAGCGATTTCAGGGGTCTTCATATCCCAGTGCTAGTCTCTCTGGGCCTGGATCTCTGGGAGAGAACCCTGCAGAGATCAGGCAGCCTGGGAGTTGAATTCCTAGTATGTTGTCTTAAGCAGATTTCGTGGCCTTGCGGAGCCTCAGTTTATGTCTCTGTGAAATGATTACTTGTGGGGAGTTCTCTCACTCCCTCATGTTTCCCCAGTGACTCTCAAAAGGCCTGGACCCTGGTAGGTTCTCAACAAACATGTGTTTATTCTAAATCTGAACATGCTTCAGTAAAGGGCCAGGGCTTTGATGAGGAGAATGTCTCTGGTGAGTTTGAGTGAAAACTCAGGGCTCCTTCAGAATCCCCGACAGGCTAAGGCTCCTGCTGAGCAGTGCAAACCTCCTTTGCTTCTAAAATCACAGAAATGAGAGCTTAGGCCTCAGAGATGGAGCCCCCACTTCCCAGGCATGTTTAGCTGGGAAGTCTGAGCCCCAGGGATGGGGAGGACTTGCCCAGAGTCCCACTGTGAGTTGTGAACACTCACAACGTTGGGGCTGAAACCCACGTTTCCTGTTCCCAGTGACTAAGGTGTCCTTGGAAAACAAGATGTGCTTTGAGGAAGTCCAGAATAGGGGATCCTTCTTGAGAGGGGGTGAGGGCTACCACTCTCTGGCCAGGCTTGGGGCTGAGTTAGGTGACCTGGTGGGAATGCTGGGCTATTTGGTTGGGGACAGGGTTGGTGGATTCTTGGAACAAAGTCATTAGGGATGAAAGAATTAACCATCAGTGAGATTGGCTATTGGCCAATCTGTTCCTCCTGGCAGGGAGTCCTAGGCCTTGAAAAGCCTCCTCTCACTTGGGTGTGTCGTCAGTGGGTTGTTTACCTGAGATTTTATCGCGATTTCAGGGTCCCTGAGTTTGGTAGGGACTTGTGCATCTCTGAGCTTGGTGAGTCAGGGGAGTGCCAACCCAACCACTGCTTGCATCTTGCTTGCACAGTTTTACACATGCTGGTCCTTTGTGTCAGCATCCTGTGCAACCTGAGTGGTGAAGAGAGCCCTTGAGACCCTCACCCCCACCTTGACTCTCCCTCCCCGTGTGACCTTGGAGGTCCCTCACCTTCGGCACACAGTGGATTGGAACCAGCTGAGCTCGATGGAGCCTTCTAGAGCATCTGAGCTTACTATGTGAGCTGAGCCTGCTGGAAAGGGGCCAGGGGAAGGGGCTGAAAGGATGTGGCCTTCTCTTGTTCCCTGTGCCTGGGCAGTGGGTGAGGACAGCTGGGTTCCAGAGAGGAGTACCGGGCCTGGAACCCAGGGATGTGGAGAAGCAACAGACCTTCCAATCTGCTAGGGTCCTGGTTTGAGTGGGGAGCCCTTGAGGAGCCACTCTGAGGAGAACACGTGCAGCTCCTGAGAGAGCTCTCCTTGCTGGCAACAGAATGACTGCCGCCCCCTGGACCATGGAATACAGGCTGGCTGACATTGTCTGCCTGGCAAGGGGCAGAATTGTGGGGAGGGTGCTATGGACGCAGGAGGAGGGGTTTCCTTGTGATGGGAAGGCTGTGCAATCCTGCTGGAGCTCAGATAGCTCCTTGGGCCTGCTGGTCATGCCCATGTTCTGGTGGCAGTGGTGGGGGACACGGGGTCATGCACACCAGTTCTCACTGGGGCACTTGGTGGCATCCAAAAAAGACAGGCACCAGCAGGTGTCTAAGGAAGGAGACTGGGCCTGCAGGACACACCTTCTTCCGAAATTCTAATGGCGTTCTGAGGGATCAGGGGCATCTCGGTGTGTATAGTGAGGAGGAGGGGTGTGGGTGTGTCTGCTATGCCCAGGCCTCTTCTGATCAACCTTCCCTGAGACTCCTGCAGCTGAAGCAGGAAGATGGATGAATATAAGTTCAGGCTGCTTTCCTAGGCTGAGGCCAGCAGACCAGCTTCTCCCTCTTCTCCCTCTGACCGGACACCTCCTGCCCCTTGCAGTTGTGCTGCTACAGGTGCCATCCATGCTGTGCACAATGCGAATGGTGTCCCTGAAGTTGTACAATCCAGTGACCCTGGGTGCGGCTGCCACGTGGTCCTTTAGTCATTTGTTCACTCATCCCTCTCCCCTCCCCCACTTCCCTCTCTCTTCCTTCCTCCTTCCATCATTCATTCATTTATTTAATCAGATCTTTGAGTGTGCCCCTGCCACATGGAACTTATGGTCCACTGGGGAATACAGACATTTGTAGATATAATGACAATAAAGGTCTGTGAGAGCTGTGACAGCTACTCTGGAAGCATCTAGCAGAGGAAGAGATGCTTCTATAGGCAACTGGCTGGTACTCCTTTGGGTTGAGTGTAAGGAGTAGGTCTTCCAGTTAACTTTGTTTTCCTTCCTGCTCTGGAGCAAAACTGTGTAGGATGGAGGAGTAGGAGGATGAGGGCGACTCCAGGGTGTCTTTCCATTCTTCCCAGTTAAAGTGTTCGGTGGCCCCCCCACTGCCTGGAGGGCCCACATTCCCTGCCTACAGCCTGACCCAGCCTGACCTCTCACCACCTACACCACCCACAGCCACACAGGGAGCCCTTCTTGGCCTGGTGGTTGTGCCTACAGCCCATCCCAGGAGTTTTCTTCTCTGCACCAACTCCCAGACTAGCTGACTCTGCTGTGCCCCAGCCCACCTGGGCACTCACTGTGTTTGTTTTTTCCTGAGCCTGCTGCCCGTGACCTCTCTGTTGTCTGAGTTACTCAGGACTTTTTAATGTTTATTAACTCTTTCATCTGAGTACAAAAACCCTACCTGAGTTTCAAGCCTCTTAAAGGCACATTTTAGCACCTTAAGAGGAGTAGGGTTTACTTATCTTTCCTCCTCCCATCTTCAGGAGGTTTTGAGCTCATGAATTATCTCTTTTTGAAAATGATAAGATTATCCTTGCTGTGTGAGATTTGCTGATGGCCCATCAATAGATTAAAAGTGAAGGCGGCTTGGAAATGGGATTCTTCATCCTAACACCTGCTGCTTTCTCAAACCAGAAGGTTTTTTTTTTTTGGTTTTTTTTTTTACTAGCAACACTTAAGAATCTTTCACAGACAGTTGGATCATTGAGCCTTGGTCATGCACCACTTACAGCTCATCTCACAGAACCTGAAATTGCCATTCCCACCACCATCTCTGAAGACATATGGGAAAGCAGTAAGGCCGCCAGCGGTGGGAAAGAAGGGACACATCCAAACCTGGTGCTGCAAGAGGCACAGGGTAAATCCCCAAGCTGCCCTGTGCCTCACCTGCTTAGCCTTGCTTTCTCTCCTCCCGATTTCTCTCCCATCCTCGGTGTCTGGAATGAGAGAGGGATCCTTGGATGTTGCGACCCAGAACCTTGGCTTCATTTGCTTAAAGAGGTGTGTGCGAGGTGAGAGAGAGTCTCAGATGGACACCAAGATGAGAATAACCTGCTCTTGGTGTAAGAGAAAAGTGGCATGACAGTGCTGATGACAGAGACAAGAGAACAACCAGAAACAAAAAAATAATGCTAAACTGTTAGAATATGTTCTGATTGTGCAGATGTAATAGTAATTACCATCTTTTGCATGATCTGATTATCTTATCATTTGCAGGCCCCAAATTAGAATCAATCCCATTAAAATATAACAGAATAACCTCATTGTCCATTTGTTACTTTCTACATCCCTTAACTCAGCCCATGAATATTCATCTTTATAGGTGTTGCCCTGGCATTGCAGACTCACCCAGGGCAAGCCTATGGGTGGTCCCATCTATGTCCCATCCCGGCTGCAGGGATGTCTCTGACCTCCCCACCCTGTGTCTTCCACTGTCGCTAAATGAATGAACCATTGAATGTGTGGGGCTTTTGGTCTCAATGTAAATAATTTAGAGAAATTGTTGGACAGCACCACTGAGGAAGGTGAGAAAAGGTTAGGTCGAGCAGCAAAATTCATAAACATCAGGGTGGAATACTGACAAATTGTGCTGAGTATTTTCTCCCCTGTCTGTCTTTTCCATTTGTGACCACAGAGAAGAGAAGATGGGAAAGGCTGCCAGGGAGAAGAACCAGCACACCCTGATATGGACAGACTTTTGTTAGAGCTAAAAAGACAGGCTGCCCGGAAATGGTGCGGCCCTGGGCAAGGCCTGGAGACTTAAACCCTGAAAGGACTGAGGTGGTAGGCCAATGTCTTCTTCCTGGAACAGGGAAGGGAAAGATGAAAACTCTTAACACATTGTATGCGGGCATTTGAGCGATATGACGAGTTTACTCGTTTCCCACATTCACATTGTAAGCGGGCATTTGAGCGATATGATGAGTTTACTCGTTTCCCACAAACAATGTGTTAACTCCTAAGAACTCTTAAGAAAGGTTCTTCATGGTACCTTGGGGCTTGAAATTTCCAATTCCATTTATTATTTTCATAACTCTTGCCCTAAACCGAGTGAGATCTTTTTAAAAATAAATGTCCACTGCTATAAATGCTTTATCAGTTTAGTAAAGTGACTTATTTTTAGCAGAAAAGCATCTTTATCCTAGTCTCTTGGTAACAAAGCCCAGTGGACTCAGCCACGTGTCTCGGGTCAGGTACCACCTGTTCCCAGGTGGTGACATCCCTAAGGGACACACCGGGGCCCAGGAGAAAGCAGATGATACCTTGCCCCTGAGTGCAGAAAAGAGCCTTTAAGACAAAGGCTGCTTCCAGGAAATGCATTAAAAGAATGTCAGCCTGGAGCTGTTGCTAGGACAGGTGCCAGGACAGTGGGTGGGGGTGGGGCGGGAGGAAGCCCTCAGCTGTAGGCCTTCTGTGCTGGAGACCACAGCTTTCTTCCAGGGCCTGGACAGTCCGTGATGGGCACATTGCCTTAGTGGGATTTCCCCAGAGAAAGGGGCTTCCAGTATTGGGGTAACCAGCTTACCTAGCTTCCACTATAGCTAGAGATGAGGTGAGGGGAGTCATGGAAGCTGGCTCGGCCATTAGCTGGCATTTTATTCTGAAGGACATGGGGACCCGGTGGAGAATCCTCACCCGGGGAGTGGCTCATCAGTCTCTGCCTAGGAAGGAGCATCATTCTAGGGCCTTCGAAGGAGGATGGATGGAGAGGGGTCCAGAGTGAGTCTGTCCTTCCTGACAAAATGGAGCTGAGCCTCCTGGGTTCCCGTGTTCATCCTCCAGCTCACCTCAGATGGCATTTAGGGACACCCACTGTGCCCGAGGCTTCACACAGGGCACCCTGCAATAGATGTGGGATTCACCCCATTTTGCAGGTCAGGAGGCAGAGGATCGGTGAGGACTGGTCATGCCCAGGGACCTGCTAGTGTGGCAGGTCTGGAGTTTGAACCCAGGTCACTATGAGAAATACAGTGATCTGTTGGGCCCCCTGCCTCTAAGACGGGCCCAGGCCAGGGAGTGGGGAGGATGGGCAGAAGACCACTGAGGCCCTATGGACACGAGGCCTGTTGCAAATGCCTCTCTGGGAGTGTGTGCCAAGCCCTTTGCTGAGGAAGAATTAGCAGATCACAGCATGAGGGTGGGTGGGAAGAGAGAGGCCTTCGATTCCCCTGGGCTGGTGAGGAGTGCTGGGGCCCTGAACAGGGAGCAGAGCGCAGGGCTTTAGAAGGAAGCTGGTTCTCCGGCTGGGACTCTGATGGAGCTGGAATTGTGGATTGCATAGCAGGCGTTCCATCCTTACACAGAATGAATTGCTTATTTGGGGTGATTTGAAAGGTGTTGGAAGAGAGTATGGGGGGCAGCTAAAGTCCTTCCAAGTCGGCCCAGCCCACTGCATGGAGCAAAGACACTATCCAGGTTTTAGCGGAGAACTAAATACCGAGAAGGGAGGATGCAGTCAAACTAAGTAGCTGGTTTCCACCTGCTCTGGGGTAACCCTTCCCCTGGCCTCATCCCCCCTCCAGGCCTGGAGCCATCAGAGCCCTGGAGACCCTGATTCTGTCCCCGTCAGCCACCAGCCAGCTATGTGGTTAGATAAGCCCCATCCCATCTCTGGCTTTCCCCATGTGTCCCCAGAAGTCACTGCCTCTAACTCTGGTTCTGTAATTCAGTGCCAGCCTAGAACATGGTGGCAAGCCAGTAACACTGCCAGCCGAGAGACGGCACTGCTGGCCAGAATGGTTAAAGGGACTGCAGGCATAAGGGTGTGGGACCAGGGTGCCTGCCAGCTGTTTTCCCTGGAACTTCCTCAAGCAAGACCCAGTGCAGGGCTTTCTCCAGCCTGCCACCATTCTCCTGGGAGGCATTCTTGGCCTCCCTCCCTGGGCCCATCCCTCCCTCTGTGTGGCCCCAGGGCACTCTGGCTAATAGATCTGATGATGTGTTTGGCTCAGGTTGCCAGGCAGTAGGGATGGAGCTGTCCTGCCCTTCTTGCTGGCAGGCATTTATTCTGTGTTGAGGACAACAGAGCAGGTGACAGCTCCCAGCACACCTATTCTAGGACACTCCCTTCAGCAGCCAGGTGGTGGTGGTAAGCAGGAAGAACTGGGAAAGGGCCAGTGCAATGAGGGCTATGCAGTGTCCTCTCCAGACCAAATAGGTGTACTGACCTGCTCCTAAGACCTACTAACCCCCATCTCTTACTCCATCCTCCTGAGCCCTGGGCTTCTACCCCAGCTCTGCCCCTCGCTGTCAGGATGGTGTTGGGATGTAACAGGACCGCCCTGTGCTCATTTTCCTCATCTGCCAGTAGGGCGATCCTTTCCTTGTTGGGGTTTCATGATCAAGTACATCAATACATGACACATGGTAAACACTCAGGTGGTAGGCACTTTTGTTAATGCAATAGTGACAGCAGTCCCCCCTTTGGAGATGTGCGAGGGAAAGATAGGTAGGGGTGTGAGGTTTCGAGAATCATTGATCCATCATTTTTGTGAAATGAGCTGCCGGGCGCATGTCCATATAATCTGATAGGTAGAGCTGTGTATCCCATTTTACAGATGAAGAATTCGAGGCTCTGAGAGGAAGCCTTTTACACAGAGTGCAGGACCCAAAGCCATTACTGCTGAGCTGGGAAGAGCTCCCGGGTCTCTGACTGCCTGGCTGGTATTTCCCCAACACGCCCCCTCCCCATTTCTGCAGGAAGTGGGACAGACTCCCCCTGCCCACTTACTTTTTGCTTATGGGGCCCCCACAGCTGCTCACGGAAGAGCACCTCATTTTCATAGCTCTGTTACTGCCCTAGGAGTGCAGCCTGGTGAATAACAGAGGCAAAGGCTTTGCAGTATTGTGATTAGAATAATACTTGGTGAGGTAAGCAGGTAGTCAGTCTCGGCCAATATGAATATTAGATATACTAGTAGGGTTGTAGGTGTGGTCTGCTGGAGTTGCCAGGGAAGGCTTCCCAGAGGAGTTCGTGCACAGCGAGCAGGAATTCACTGGCAGATAGAGAGGCATTGTCAGCAGAGGGCCGGGCTGCGTGAAGGCCGAGGGCTGCCCAGGGCTTGGGGCTCCTTGGGGATCGGGCGTGGTACACGGTGGCCCGACTCTGGTGTAGGTGCAGGGAGTGTGGTGGGAGATGGAGTGAAACCGGAGAAGTAGGCAGTCAGGCCCAGAGAGGGCCTCCCTTCTACACATAGGACTCTGGGTCTGCCTACAGGCAGTGGGGACCCACTGGGGGCGGTTTGAGCCAAGAAGGGCCATGGTCATGGATTAGAAGATAACGGTGGAATATGGCCCCGATTGGAGGCAGGAGATCAGGTGGCCTGAACCAGGCAAGGCTGGGAACATTCTGAGGAGGGCTTGTGAGAGGTATAAGCCTAAGCTTCCTTCTGGCTCTGAAATTCAGCCTCTCTGGGGATGTCTGTTTCCTTGATTCTTTCTCTGTAGAGTGAGGACTCGGGAAACAATGAAAGGTTGTAGGGAAGGGGCATTTGTCCTTCTCTGCAGAGCCACACTGTACTCAGATATACCAAGATTGGCCACCTTGAGCTCCTCTGTGCTTTCTGCCTCCCCCTGACTGCTTCTGTCCTGCCGAGGGGTGCTCCAGGACTGCTGGCAGCCCTTGCCGTCTCTTCGCCTCTGGACCTGCTCAGGGCAGGATGTACCACCTAGCAAGAAGTTGGTTATTAGGTATATGAGCTTCCCAGCCCTCTGGTCAGTGGATCTGTAGCTCTGTCTGACCCTTGGGCCATTCAGCCTGAGAACTCCCTCCGCTCTCTGGCCATTGGGTGTGTGAGCTCCCCTGGCCCTTTGTGCAGCTTCCCTGCACTCCCTCCCTTGCTGGGCTCGTTTTCCAGTGGCCACTTGACTTGCTTCCTTTGCTCACTCCCATAGATTTCCTTACTCCTCTCTGCTGGCTTCAAGTCCTCAGGGAACCCAACAAGCTCAGGGGTCCCTTAGGACTTGAGGGAGGCAGTGATGTGTAGGGGAGAGCCCCCCTCTCTGCCTTGGAGACAGAAACCCAATCTTAGGCTGGCTGTACAAAAAGCGAAAGGCGAGAGCTAGGGAGCTGGAGTGGAGGCAGAGGCTGCCATCCTGAACCCAGTCCAGAGCGAGCAGCCTATTTAGGTCAGCTGATGCCGTCCCCTGCCCGTGGACCAGCTCGCGCTCTGTTCTCAAGGCCTGAAACCCCACCCTCCACAGCCCTGGTGACCTCTACCCCTTGTCTCTCCTGTTTCTGTCCAGGTAGTACCCATGGAGGTCCCTGACCTGGGTACACCTTTGCCAGTGTGGTTGGTGGGTAGAGAATATTGTAATTATGTGTCACCAGTGATCACAGCATGCTTCAGTCACCACCCACGGCCCCTGTGAGCAGTGCCAGATTAATTGTCTATGAGGTCAGGGCAGGGAAGTGGATCTGTCCCCTTGGTTCGGTGCTTAGCAGTGGTGTCTCCCCTGCCAGGAGTTGCTGGCCTGGAGAAAAACTGTCCTGAAAGCTGGCTACAAACAGCTCAGTTCAGCTTTGTCTGGTACCCCTTCCGGTGCCCCCATTGCCCCCACCCCTGGGGCAGAGGCAGAAGTAAGAGGCCCATCCCTGGTTCAGGACTGGAGAGCGGTGGCTGTGGCCTTCGCACCACAGACAGGCCCCTCTGGGGGTGGCGTGCTAACTCTGAGAGCGGTGGAGAAAATGCTCTGTTCTGATCCTGTTGCTGAGTGGGAAGTAAGCACTGCACAGACTGAAGAGGGTAAAGTGAAGCATTTAGAACAAATGTTTCTTGGTGATTTCCCCCTCCAATGAAAGGAAAGGGCTAGGAGAGAGGAGCAGTGGGAGATAGAGAGCTGTGGAAGTACTGAAACAGGAGGGAGGTGCTCCCACCAGACAGACAGACAGACAGACAGACAGACAGACAGACCTAGGTGAGCCACAGTCACAGGGCTTGTTGGAAAAACCAGGGTGGTTTGCAGCTCTCGGCAGTGGCGCTGTCCATTCCAGGGTTCTGACCAAATAGAGTTAAAAGCTGGAGGTTCCCATGGGGGCCTTGATGCGTATTGGGGCAGAGGAGTGATGGGACCAATTCTGTATTCACGTGGAGGATGAAGTGAGGGTTCCAGGCTGCTGCTGGCAGGAGGGCTGATGATCTCCAGCCGGGCAGAGCGGGAAGAGTGGAGAGGAGGGCCCTTCCTTGTCCTGGGGGTGAAGGAGAACATTCATCTGCTCCGGTTTCCCCAAGAGCAGACCGGGTTTTGTCTCTCCCTCACCAGGGCCCGTTGGCTCTGCCCCACTGGGACCCTGCAATTCCCAGGCTGGGCTGCTGTGAGTAGGTTCTGGTCTTGGGGCCAGGAGATCTTTGTTTAGTTCTGCTCTTCTCTGAGTAGAGAGTGCCTCCGAGAAGGGTTTCTTTTTAGGGAGAAAAACGCTGCTCTCAAATTAGTCACTTATTTTTAGGATATTAACAAATCATCCTTGTAGCACCAAGATCCAGAAATTCTGCCCCAATTCTAAGTTATTAAGTCGCCCCTCCACTCGCCCATATCAAACATTGCAGGCTTCTGCCCAGGTAAGAGTGTGAAATGCAGGCCTGAAGAGATGCCCAGCGAGCCCACCCACCCTGGTTGTCTGCCACCTGCGTCAGAAGAGGGCAGAACCCCAGAGGCTGGGCCACAAGAACGCGTCTGCCTCCATGGTGCAGCAAAAGGGACGCTCTAAGCCAGGCCTCTGGTCTGGATAGCAGTGTTGGCTCTTCCATCTACCTCAGCTTGGGGGAGGGCTGGATGTGATGTGGGAGAACTGGGCAGAGCAGTATGCAGAAATACACACTGCAATAGACACAGTGCCCACAGCCTCTATCCAGGCCAGCTGGTGGCTTCGGTCTTAAGGCAGAGAGACCTATGACGTTCTGTTGCAGGTGACCAGCCACTTCGCTGCTGTAGGACAGGAGGTGGCGGCTGAGTGAAGAATAAAGGCGCCATCTCTTAGGAACCTGTTAGTGTAAGGTGGTATGGTGGGCATGACCTGAGGCGAGCCCAAATAAGCCACACCCTTGCAGGGTCCCCTCCCCTTAAATGCAGATGGAGCCTGAGACTTGCTTCTCCCCAAGTGTGGTATGGCAAAGGTGATGGGATACCTCTCCCATGGTTGTCCCTTCAGAAGACTCCTATTGCTGGCCTTGTGGAAGTGAGCTGCATGTTGGGAGAGGAGATGTGAGGGGGTCACGGGACAAAGAACTGTGGATGGCCTCTAGGAAATAAGAGCAGTGCCAGCTGACAGCCCCCAAGAAAATAGGGACCTCAGCCCTCCAGCCACCAGGAACTAAATTATTTCAGCAACCACAAGAGATTGGATGAGGACCTTGAGCTCCGGAAAGAAACACAGCCCAGCTGATAACGTGATTGCAGCCTTGTGAGACCCAGATAAGCCGTGCCTAGACTGCTACCCCACAGAAAATAGGAGATAATCATGGATGTTGTTTTAAGCCACTAAATTTGTGGTGTTTGTTACACAGCCACAGATAACTAATACAGATAGGGTGAAGATTTTCAAGGGAGGAGTTGCCTTAGAGATGCCCTCATTTTGCAGACAAGGAGCTGGAGCGTCCAGGAGGAGCTGCGACCTGCCCCAGGTCCCCTGGGAGCAGGGCCCTGGTTCTCACTCTGCTGCTCCTCTCTCTTCATGTGGCCTTGAGCAAACCCTCCTGCTTCCTGTGCCTCTGATTTTTCCTCTCCACGCAGGGCTGGATCAGACATTCTCTAGGTACCTTCTTGCCATGACTTGGTATTCTGAGACCACTCTGATCTGTGATCTTTCTTGAAGCCAGGCTTCTGCGCCTTGCTATGGGTTACTCTGCTGCTCCTTGATGCTTCCCATGTTGTGTGTTTCCCCTGGCGTTTTAAGAGGCAGGGTCTTCCTGTCCTGGTCACACTTGGCTAAACCTTCTGGGCTTAGAAACCTCTGAGGTGAAGCTCTTGGCTGTGCACCAGGAGGGATACTGTCTGGCCATAGCCTTGGTGCTGTGTGATCCTGGGCAAGCGGCCCCTCTCCTTCTCATGTTGGCCTCTCATCACCTCAGCTGAGTGAGGGGTGTAGACAGGATTAGCTCCAGAGTTCTTGATGGCTCATGCCATCTGTGGTGCTGCTTTGGGGAAGGCCTCCTTAGGGACCTGGAGCTGGTGGGATGGGGACAGGTGTGCCTGGCTGTCATCCCTTTGCCTTGGTTACCCAGGCATGCAAGTCCCTAGGGGCAGACCTGGATATTGGCCTGTTCTCCTTACTCCCTTCCCCCAGCCTGGCCCCCTGACCAGCAGTCGTCTGTGGTCCAACAGAGGTGGAGACACAGCACTATACCCCCTGCCTGCTAGGCAGTCCTGTGCCCACTACCAGGCCCAGGGTCCTTAGATCTAGAGTGCCTGTTCTACCCCAGAAGCAATGGTCTTCATCTCTCAACCTCACCTGGAAGGCTGTCCTTACCCCCTGAGCAGTCTGTCCTGAGGGCAGGAGGAGGCTTCTTTGTGATGACTGAGTGGGGAGACCCGCACATCCGTATTCTTCTCTCACCATCTGGCTCTGGGATGGAGCCTGTTTCCTCCTTGTCAAAGCAGCAAGGTGAATAGCAGTGCACAGGCTGTATGAAGGTAGATGCAAGGACAGGAGGAGAAGGTGGGCCAGTGGAAACAGCGCTCGAGGCTCATGGAGGCCTCAGTGTCAGCACCCATGGCTCTCCAGCCCAGGGGATCCTCTGAGATGCAGTGGGCATCTGGGAAGATGTCCTGCCTACAAAAGCCTACAATCTGAAGGCCACCTCCCCACCTGCTTAAGTGAGCTTGGTCTCATGGCCAATTCACAGATATGCCCCCATGGATGGCAGCTGTGGGTCCATTGTCACAAGGCCCCCCTGGACCTCAATTGACAATCTAGGAAACACAAGCCATACCTCTCAACACTCTCTCTTCCCTCCCTCTAAGTGTGGCTTTTAACATCAACACCACCAGCAATTTGCCTTGGCAAGAAAAAGATAAACATGAGCATGTATACTTTGCCAGACTCGTGCTGTGGATGGGCCAAGAGTTCCTATCAGTTAAATAAACTACCAAATTTTATTAATACTAGCCTTGTCAAAAGATTAGCTGGCAGTGGGAATTTAGCACATGCTTCCTCCTTCTCCCGAAACATACTTGTACATATACTCACTATGAATTTAATTCTTCATGGCACTCGTGCAGCCACTCAGACATATAGACATGATTGGCATATGTAGGGCCTGGCTGGAATTGGGCTGAGCCCCAAATGAATCGAAATGGACTGCATTCTGCCCACCCCAGCCTGGCTACCCAGGAAAGCCAGCTCGGAGGGTACCAGTGTGTGCTGTGGGCAGGTGCTCCTGTTCTGAGCTGAGGGTGGAGAGGGGCTAGCAGTCAGAACTAGCGGGTACTAGTGATGGTGCTGCTGTGGGACCTGGATGGGAGACCCTGCACCCCTTTGAAGCTGACAGGAGTGTTTGAGATGACTCAGTGAGACAGAGAGGGCCCAGACAGTGGGTGGGCTGGTTGTGATTGAGAGGAGCTCTGCAGCCCATGTCAGCTGTGTGGTTAGCTCTCAGGTTGTTTTCAAGAAACTCTGAAGATGTCATCTTTGCAAGGTTCTCAGTTTCAGAGCTAAGACACCGGGGGATCTAGAGAGCTGCCACACACCAGGGCTTCCTGTGTGTGTGTGTGTGTGTGTGTGTGTGTGTGTTTGCATGCATCTCAGTGTGCGTGCACACATGGTGGTTACACATGGGTTCTGTCCCTGAGCTGATGATCTGCCCAGGCTTGCTCCATCCCCCGGCATATGGTTAGAAGGGCTCACAGCAGTTCCCCAGGGCCCAGCTGGGTCCTGGCTCTCCGTGAAGACTAAGTTGATCCCAAGCACAGTTATATTCTACTCCCTTAGGGAAATTTCATGTTGACCAGACTGTTTAATCAGAACAAGCCATTTCCTGAATGTGCCAGGAAAATGAGAGAAAAGGATGTGTACGTGTGTGCGCATAATTTAAAATACCAGCTTTTTTTTCCCCTTTAACTTTTCATTTTGATATAATTTTAGGCTTATAGAAAGCTTCAAGAATAGTACCAAGACTTCCCATACGCCTTTCACCCAGGATGTTAACTTTTTACTGTTCTCAGAGAATTCATAACACTTCTATGAGGTAGACACTTCTGCCCCCATTGTAAATGTGAGGAAGCCGAGCCGCAGAGGATCGTAACTAACCCAAGATCACACAGGAAATCAGTGGCAGAGCCAGGATTAAAATCCAGGCCTCTCAGACTTCAAGTTCATGTCGTGGCCATCTTGGATGTCAGTATGAATGTGCCAGTGGCCTGCTCCTTCTGCCCAGAGAGCTTCCCTTCTGGTGTTGCAGGTGTGCTAGCGTGAATTATCTCGGCATTTGAGTTCCTTTATTTTACCTTCATTTTTGAAAGATTTTTGCTGTGACATAAATTTCTGTGTTGGCAGTATTTCTCTTTTAGTGCTTCAAAGGTGTCACTTCATTTCTTCTGATTTGCATGGTTTCTGTGACGCTCGCAAGAGTTTTCTTTGTTTTCTTAGGTCTGTGATCCAATATATTGTAGTTATTTTTGTTTCAACAGTCAATTATAAAGAGATGTTCATAATATGAAAAAAATATTACGTATTTACTCACGTTGTGATCATTTCTTGTGTTGCTCATTCCTTTGTGTAGATGCACATTTCCATCTGGTGTCATTTCATTGTTTTTTTGAAGGACTTTTCTGTAGCATTTCTTATTGTGAGGGTCTGCTGGTGATAAATTCTGTCAGCGGTTGTATGTTTGAAAAGTCTTTATTTCTCCTTTGTTTTTGAAAGATGTTATATGCTGTACATCTGAAAGTTACAGAATTCTGTTAATAGTTTTTTTCTTTCAGTACTTTACAGATGTGCTTCATTGTCTTCTTGCCTGCACTGATGATGAGAGATTGCTGTCCTCCTTATCTTTGTTTCTCTGTACGTAACGTGTCTCTTCTTTTTTCCCTGGCTACTTTTAGGATTTTCTCTTTATTGTTGATTCTGTGCGTATAATATATCTTGGTGTGGCTTCTGTTTCCTTTGCATGGGGTTCATTGAACTTTTTGGTTCGGTGGGTGTATAGTTTTCCTCATATTTGGAATATTTTCAGTAATTATTTCTTTAAAAAAATTTTTTTTTTCTGTCACCACTCGCCCCCCGCCCCTGTCCTGTCACCTCCAGTACTTTGAGGACTCCAGTTACACATATATTACGCCATTTGACATTATCCCACAGCTCACTGGTGTTCCAGTCATTTATTTTATTTTTTCTTTTTTCTTTTCTTTTTTTTTTTTTTAGCTGAGCCATCCTGCCACCTGTTGGCAGCTCAACGGCAACTCAGCTCGGGCTGGCATCGAACCGCCATTGCTCAGAGCTCAGCTCACACTCTTGAGCGAGCTCTTAACCAACTGAGCCACTCGGCCGGCCCCAGTCATTTATTTTTATTCTTGTTTCTGTCTGTTTCATTTTAGATATCACCATGTCTTAAAATTCACTGGTACTTTCTTCTGCAATGTCTAATCTATTTTTAATTCCATCTGGTGTAGTTTTCATCTCACACATTATAGTTTTTACCTCTAGAAGTTTGATTTGTGTCCTTTTTAATATTTTCTAAATCTCTATTTAACATTTTGAACATTTGAAATGCTGTCATAGTAACTGTTTTTTGTTTTTTGAGGGCAGTGTCACTGGACCTCATATGTGGGACTGAACTGGGGCCGCTGGCTTCCGGAGCCAGCGCTTAACCACCGCGCCACTCGGCTGGCCCTAGTAACTGTTTTTTAATGTCTTTGTTTGCTAATTCCAACATCTGTGTCAGTTTTGGGTTGGTTTCAATTGATTGTGTCTTTTTCCTTATCTGGGATATATTTTATTGCTTCTTTGCATGCCTGATAATTTTTTTACTGGGTGTTAGACATTTATGACTCTTGCCATGTTATATACTGGGTAGTTTTTGTATTCCTGCAATTATTCTTAAGATATGTTAGCTAGGACCAGAGTGGTGCTCAGTCTGGGGCTAATTATTATCCACTATTGAGGCACAGCCCTTTCAATAATTTCCCCAGTGTCCTTAGATTGATGAGGCTTTCCACTCTGGAAACAGGTGGGAACAGGTGGGAATAGGCACTCTCCCAAGCCCTGTTGGGTGCCAGGTGGATGCCAGGCACTGTTTCCATTAATCCATTTGGGTGGCTCTTTCTCCATTCTTTTTTTGAGGGCAGTGTCACTGGCCCTCACATGTGGGACCTGAACCGGGGCCGCTGGCTTCCCAAGACAGCGCTTAACCACCGCGCCACTCGGCCGGCCCTCTTTCTCCATCTTAAGTAGCTTCCTTACACATTTTCTAATCAGTCCTCAGCTGAAGACTTGAGGGAACCCCTTTGCAGACCTCTGAGTTCTCTCTTTGGGCATCTCCCTCCTCTCTGGTCTTCTGTCTTATGAACTCTAGCTGCCTTGTTTTCTCCGGTCTCTCAGCCCTGTCCCCTCAACTCAGGGAGTCCACCAGCTCCCCGCTCTGTATGTTGTGGCATTAACGTTTCTCAAAGCGTTAATCTGGGAACAGTTGTGGGGCTTACTACATTTGTTTCATGCCTCTCAAGGTTCACTGTACTTCAGTGCCTGATGTCCAGTGTCTTGAAAATCATTACTTCTTCATATATTTTGTCTGTCTTTGTTTTTTTAAGGTGAGAGGATAAACCTGGTCCCTGTTACTCCATCTTGATAAGAAGCTGAAGTCTTGGGCCCTTGGTTTTCCATTTAGTCATTTATGTGTAGGGGACCCTGGTCTGGGCTGCAAACATTGACTCGTCTGGTCTGGCTAGTATCCTTGATTTTCATCAGCGATGGTCATTCGGTTGATTATATAAACATGTAAATTTGCCCTGTAAGTGGCCCCATGATTTCTGCACTCCGGAGTGTTTTCAAGAACTTCCTGCTATTCCGTTCTTATAAAAACTTGTCACCTAGTTTGGTTTTATCTCATGAGTGTTGTGAATCTTATAATTGGTCATGTATTTTTTATTTTTAGGTTTTGCTTTGACTGCCAGGGAGCTCCGGCAATTTCTTAGTCTGACGAGAGTGACTTAAGTAAGATGTTATAATCTGTATTTCTGTAAACAAACTTGTTGCTTCGGCCTTCTCTTTTTAGCTTTCTTCTCCTGTGCGTTGTCTCTCTCTCAGAATTCATAGTTGCAAACAAGAGAAATCTGCTCTTACTATCCAGCTGATTTGTGCAGACGATGAATATATTAAAGCAATGACTGGGGAGGATCTCCTCTGGGCTGGGGAGAAGAGGACGTCTCAGGTCAGGTGTGGACTCTCTTAGATGTTCCTGATGTGGACTGGGCATGGATGACTTGTAGTGTCCTAAAAGCTCATGGGATTCTGGGGGAGGAAGGTTCTGTGGCAGCCAGAGGCACTGGTGTGGCCATTTGAGGTTGGGGCCTCTCCCAGCGCAGCCCCACTAGCTGCCTGTTTCCTTGGAACTTGCCTCTTTCTGCTAAAGGTGGAACCCCTGGGGAAACAAGTAGGGGGTGGGCCAGATCATTAGTGCAGAAAGGGAGACTGAGACTGAACCTTCCAGGTCCCAGCCCACGTCACCGTGTGGACTCTCTACAGGCCATCATGTCCTGGGCATCCACAGGACTGAGTTACAGCGTTCAGGAGGAACGAATGGAGTGGAGGACCAACCACCTTGGGGGAGTAGCTTGTGGTGGGCTCACAGATCAAGAGAGAACCCCCCACCCAGAATCCTTGCTTTCCTGGGTCACTAAGGACCTTTATTTTGCCTTTCCTTTTTCTGCTGCCATCCTTTCCACATGGTTGAAGCATGGACTGTTATGCTGATGGGATTCTTTACAACCCACTCGTCCTGTTAGAAAGCTGAGTGGGTGCTGTGACAGGTCCAGGTCCATAGTCAGCCGGGGGCACATATGAGGCCAGAACTTGCTCCTGCACCTCAGACTTCCTCCTTTCCAGCAGGTAAGGGGAGTGAGTAGACGATACCCCACAGCTTTGACTTGCGGCAGGCTTTCCTGGGGTTCCTGAGCTTGGGCAGAGGAGATGGGCAGGTCGAGACAATGTGGAAGTGAGAGGGTCAGCAATGGGTCAGCCTCCCAGCTGGATCAGGAGAAAGGGCCTGGGCCAGAGCAGCCCGTCGCTGCCCTGCCAGCCACTTCCTGCTCCTTCCTGTCCGCCTCCCGCCTCTGTTCTGTCTTCCCTGGGTCCCTCCGTGAGGCTCAGGTGGCTGGGCATCTTCTGGCAGAGGGAATTAACACACTTAATTAAAGTGTCCAATGAAGAGCTTTGCATATTTCTTAATTACCGCCGGAGTCTTTTGGGAAATGGTTTGAAATGGGATTTTTCACGTGTTTCCTCATTTAGCCTACGGTGAGCTAGTTGGGCTCTTGGGGCTCAGGTAGGAGCTGGCAGAGTCCTGGTCTGGAGCCACCTTTCTGAGCATTGGGTGGCAGCATGGGGGTAGAGCAGAGAGCCCAGCCGCCAGCACCCCAGGCTTGTCCACCTCGCAGGGCGGATGGGGCTGGATTTTCTGTTTTGTGAAAATGGAACAAAAGAAAACAAGCGTCAGACAGATGTAGCTGGTGTTCCCACCTGTTGTTCTTGTTACTACAGGGCCTGGGGGCTGTGCACCCCACAGTTAGGCCAGTAACAGGGGACTTTGTGAGCAAGGGCTTGCGAGGGCATGAGGGAGTCCTCTCCCGAGGCACCCATGGAGCAGGAACGCTGGGCCAGGGTGGCCTGGCCTCCTCTCCAACGGCAGGGCGAGGACGAGCCCCTGGGCAGGCAGGCCCTTCCCAGCCCTCACAACATTGCCCCCGTGTTCTGCAAACTGAGCTGATGGGATAACCGAGTCAGCCAGGCCCATGCTAGGACTGAGCCGCTGGCCTGAGCCTTAGGGAGCAGCTTTGCCTTTTCAGCCCAAGGGCCACCTGCTGACAACTGCAGGCATTCTCTGACCTGGGGCTGTCTTAAGGGAGGCTATGGGCCAAGTATGCAGAGACCTGCTCCCAGGCATGGGGACTGTTCTCTAGAAAAACAGGAATCCAAGAGGTGGCAGCCCGCGACGTGACCTAGAAATGACCGTGCATTCTGCCAGGTCTTTCCTGTCTCCCACTCTGGGCCCATCTCTGTGACCCCAAGGAGGACCAGGCGGGACCCCACTGTCCAGCAGTGCCCAAAGCTGGTGTAGGCGGTAAATGCAAATGTGTGGCTGAGAGCGGATTGTAGGCCCAGGTTCTGGTTCGGCTCGGCTCGGGGCTACCTTGTGGGTGGTGCACGCTATGCCAGGTCTTGGCAGACCCTCCACAAAGTCTCCAGCTAATTGCTGTGCTCTGCCTCATGTTCTCCATTTCGTGCCCTCACAGCAATCTCTCCACCTATACCCGTTCCCGCACTGGCCGTGGAGATGACAGGGTGGAGAGGGGTCCTTCACGGAGGGAGTCAGTGTCAGAGCAGGAATCAGGGAGCCCCCAGCCCACTCAGCTGTCCTCCTGTGGCCTGGGCACCAGCCACGCCCAGGAGCCCTTGGAAGTACTGACCCCAGAGCCCGTGGTGGGTTTGGCTTCATGTGGCAGCCGTGGAGAAGCGTGCATGAGTGAGAGCGGTATGCAAAGGACAGCGCAGCCTGATATCGTGGGCTCTTTCCAATCTCTCCCTGGGAATACCAGTCCACTGATGCCCTGTCTGCACTAATTAAGACCCCTCCAAATGCCACCTCCTTCAAGGCCACTGCAGTTCCCCAGCATAGAGTGACCTTGCCTTTTTGTTGGCCTCTCTGTGGTCCCCTCACATCTTAGGTTATTTGCCCCTGAATCAGCACTGGACGAGGGCTGCTGGAAGGCAGAGGCGCACCTGCCTTCTCGCTGTGAATTCTGTGCCCAGCACGGACCAGAATTCTGTGCTGAATTCTGTGCCCAGCACGGACCAGGCCTGCAGAAGCCCCCAGTGGGCGTTTGTTGAGTGGGTAGAGAGATCTTACATCCTCTGCAGCTACCTAGAAGCCCACAAATGTACCAAAGCTTATTTACTGGCACCTGCCACTGAGATGGGGACTAGGACCCCTGGGAGGCAGGTGGAGTGAGTGGTCTCCAAGGTGGTAGCCGATTGTGAAGGGCCAGCCTTCAGTCCACCTTGCACGGGTTTTCCAGGCTGTGTGGGACTGAGCCCCTCTGGACGGCCCACAGGTGTGCCAGATCTCTGGGCCAGCAGCTCACGCGTGGCTAAGAGCTGTTTTATGGTGATGTTAATGATGGAAAATAAGCTTAGATCCTCAGCTCGGGAGATTGAATTATTATCAATCAGTGTGTGATTTTTTTTCTCCTGAATATAGTGCTGGTATTTGGGCTTTGGTCTGACAATTTGAAAGAAAGCTTTCATGAGTGACCTGAATCCAGGGTAATACTTAGTGTTTGCTTGTTGTCCAGGTTGTTTGGGCCCAAAGAATGGCTCCATCATCAGCTAGTCACAGAGCCAAATAACAGGGAGGTGTCCTGGGCTCTGCTCTGAAGCTGGCCGGTCCCTGGGTGCTGTCACCCTCCCCTGCCCTCCGTGTCTCCCCAGCCCCCTGCCTCCACTTTACCCAAGACCTGCCATCCCTTGCGGGATCCCTAGCCCTGGTCTTCCTCTGTAGGCCATTTCCCCCACAGAAGTGTAAGTTTTCCTTCTGTTGCTCTCATTACCTAGTGCTGTGTAAACAAACCAACCCCCACACTTAGTGGCTGAAGACAACAAGAATATTTACTTTGTTCGGGAATCTGTAATTTGGGCAGGCCCTGCCCGGGAAAGTGTATCTCTGTTCCACTCGGCAGCTTGCGATTTGAAGGCTTGGGGCTGGAGCCATCTGAAGGCTCACCCAACCACAAATCTGTTGCTGGCTGCTGGCCGTTGGGTGGGGGCCTCTTTCTTGTCACGAGTGTGTCTCTGTGGTCTCCGTCATTTAAGCTGCGTTGGGCTTCCTCACAGCATGGCCGCAGGATTGAAGGGACAGCTTCCAGAGTGTGAGGGGGTGAGAGCACTCCAGACAAACGCTGTGCTGCCTTTCCTATGTAGCCTTGGGAGCTACACGCTGTGCCATTTCTGCCACAGTCACAGGCCTGCCCAGATTCACCCCCGAATAGAGTGTCAGTGGGACATTGTAAAAAGAGCATGTGGGGTGAGGAATATTTTGTGAGCCATCATGGAAGTTATGAACTACCACCCGCCTGCGTAAGACCTTCTGAAGCTCCCACCGCCTTTGGGAGAGAACCCATGCTCCTTGATGTGGCACCATGGCCCTCCTGACTTGCCTCTTCCTGCCTGCCCCTTCTCTCCCTCCACAACTGGCCCCATAGATGAATTTGGTTTAAATCAACTCTCTGGCCGCATGGAACTTCCTTGAACAGTGATTGTCACTTAGCCCTCTCCTCACACACCTGGTCTGCCCTCATTTTCCCTGAGACAAAGCACAGATGTAGAAGCCTCCAAGTGTGTCCCTCATGGCCCCTGACATGCTCATGCCCCCCCACCCCCCAGGAATCTGGCTGGTTGCCTCCTGTCAGTTCTCACGAGTTCTCTCTCTCCCAGCCCCTGTGTTTTTGCTCACACTGTTCCCTGTTGGAATATCTGTTCTCTCCCCACTTTCCCACAGCTTGTCAGCTGCCCTGACTCCGCCTATAGCCTTCCTGGGCCCCTGTCTTTTGTGACCTCCTGCTTCGCTGCTGGTCAGACCTTTCTATACACTAGCACGACGGCGTGCAGGAGGAATGAACTCTGGCATCACATCTGGGTTCCTACGCCAGCTCCACTGCTTACCAGCTCTGTGACATACAATCATAACGAGGATCAAATGAGGGACCCCAAGTAAAGCACCGGGTTTCTTGCCTGGCACTAAGTAGACGCTCATTAAGAGTAAGAGTTTGCATTCCTTCTTTCTAGAGGTTCCTGGGAAATACACAGTAATGGATTTTTCTCACCCTCATTTGGTTGAGAGAAAAAACACATCTCTCTGCTTCATCACGTGGAACTAAACTACCAGAAGATTACAGGAATATTGCTGAGCCATGAGCTGAGATAAAAAAAGCTCGATAATGATTTGGCTGCTTATTTTTAATAAAATCCTGCCAGTGGAGCTGGATCTTTGCCTTCAGAAAAAGCTCCGCTTTGCTGCAGTGGTGTCTGTGACTGTTGGTGGATGGGATGTGGGACAGTGTGACCTTGAGGACAGAGCTGTGTGGGGAGGACGGCTTTCTCAGAGGCTGCAGGGGCTGGCGTGAGGGCCGGAGGGGCTCCAGGGGAGGGCCTCCCGCCCCTCCCACGCGTCCACCCCTGTTCAGTCTGGTTGAATGCCACTGCCCCTCTCAGGCCTCCCCTTGGCTGCAGCTCAGTCAGGTGATGGCTCCAGCCGTTCTGCCACTCTTTGCAGTGAGACTGAGAGTGGCCAGGTGGATGGGCTGTGCATGCTCATTATTTCCAGGTTCTAGCACCTTCTACCCAGGACAGTTGTTGAGGATGGGATAAGGGGTGAGGAAGGGGCAGCAGCCCAATAGAGGGGAGAAGAGCTTGGCACAGGGCAGCCCCTTTACCAGCTCCACTCCTTTATGAGATGCCAGGGCAGAGCCAGGGCAGCGGTGTGCAAGGGGCTCTTTTTAATAGGCTCTGGGGGGCCCTAGGAAGCCTTTCCTGCAGTTCATGTCGGACAGTGTTGCCCAGGCTTTCCTCTGAGAGCTGGTCAGTTCTCTGCAAACTGGTGAGTTCCACCCTGGGGCCGCAGGGCCAAGAGTCGGGGCGGAGACCCTGCGGTCAGAGGCCCTGCGGTCAGACTTGCTCAGGTTGGGGCCTGGGATAGGACACACCAGCCACGTCACCTGCAGTGAAGAGTACAGATGTCTGCCACAGGGAGGTGAGCCATCGGAGGGGTCTAAGCAGAAAGGCCAAGCTGACAAGCTCAGAGAGACTCTGAGTCCTTTCCAAGTCCTGGCAGCCTTGGAAAGCTGAGTGGGTGGTCTTGGGAAAGCTCTGAGGAGGGCATCTGCTCTAAGAAATAAGAAAAACGAGCCTAGAGGAAGAGTAAGAAATTACTCCCTTTTGCAACAAATCAATAATGAGCCAGTCATGCAGTCCAGGACTCAGTTGGGGTGCTGAGCCCCAGGTGTTCAAACCTGCCGACCTGACTTTCTGAGCCCTCCTTGGGCCTGCCCCGCAGGCTGCCTTGGTTCCCAGTTTCTGACCTTCCAGATTGGGTCAAGCACCGCCTAAGTGGGGAGAGGCCCTTACCTACAGCTAGTCCCAAGGAAAAGGTGCCTTGGCTTGGCGGGGGGCTATTCCCCGTAACTCCATGACATCCACAGTGGTGGCAATCATGACTTGGCAGAATCCTGAAACACAGTTTGACTCAAAGATGTCAAGAAGGGTTGGGAATAGGAGCTCAGTTCCAGTCAGGCCACCTCATCCTGGCCTCACTCAGCACTGGCCCTGGGCAAGTCGCTGTCGACTCATTTCCCCTTGTATAAAATGGAGATGACATGAGTACCCATGTCAGAGTTGAGGACTAAACAGGGCAGTGCTAGGGGCTTAGTACAGTGTTGCTGCAAGCATAGAATCCTGCAGGCTTCCGGCAGCAGGTGTCCTGTCTCGTCTGCTTAGTCATGTAAATCCGTGCCTGGCACAGCCCCTGGCATGTGCCTGGAACATGCTCCGTGATTACAGGGTTCACGTGTTGCCTCTGATGGTTATTGTGGGAATGTTCGGAGAATATCGGCTGTGGCCTGGACCCCACACCTAACAGCCCCAATAAGCAACTTGTTTCCTTGGAATTTTCTCCTTCCATCCTCCGAGTCAGTGCTAATCCTCTGCCAGTGGCTGGTGTCTCGAGAAGGGGCAACTTGGCATTAGAAACCCTTGGAGGGGTTTCTGAGTTTTCAGCTACCCCATGAACCTCCTGTTCCTTTAATGGCTTTTTGAGAGTTCACTGTCTCCTCCCAGCGGTTCACGTTGCCTCAGGGAAGAACTTGTTGGGAGAGAAGAACCTGTGTCTTCCTGCCATCTCCCCACCGGCTCCCTGATGCTGGCCCCTTTTCCCCCAGGCATAAGATGCCGAGTGTCACTCCCTAGGGATTTACCACCGCCTCCCCCCTCCCCCCATGCCTCTCTTCCTGAGGAGGTGGTAACATTCCTTTGTCTTTTGGAAAAGGAGGAACTGTTCTCTCCTCAATTTCGTCTTTTTAATCTGGGGTCCCCTTAGCAGTTTCCAGCCAGACCTTCCTGTGTGAGAAACCCCTACCTCTCACCTTCATGTAAAATTTAAGGGGGAGACTTAAAGCAACACCTTACAGATTAAATGCCTATCAAGAGCTCAAAGGGCAGTTCCCAGGGAAAATTAGAAGAGACCTGGGGTGCATTATTGCTCACCTCAGAAATGTTCTTCTAGAACTAGTCTGACACTAGCTGCTGTAGTGCTGCTCTTGCTGGCACTGCCAGCATCATTTGGCATCAGGCTCCCCAGGTTTAAAGGCACAGCCCCCAACGAGACTACTCCCCACTTCAGATGCCAACTGCAAATTTCAGATGCCAGCTGCAAGTGGGGGTTCCCAATGACACCACACTTCTAACCAACTGGCTACAAATCCAGGGGTTCCCATGACCCTTCTCAGATTCCAACTCACGAAAGTCAGGAAAGCGCTGTGCTGCACTTAAGATTACAGTTTTATTATGAAGGATACAAATCAGTATTAGCCAAATGAAGAGACATGTTGGACAAGGTCAGATACCACCAGTGTAGTATTCTTCTTCTTTTTTTTTTTTGGTCTGATATTCTGGAAACTGCCTCAGCTATCTCAGTTACCTGCTGCCTCCTTCCACTTTTAAGCATTTCCTATGTGCTTAGCACTTTCATGTTATGGAGCCTTTGATGTTATTATACCCATTTTTCAATGAGGTATTGAGGTCCAGAGGAACCGGGACCCCCTCAAAATGATGCAGCTAAATGATACCCCTGCTAGGACTTGAATCCGCTCACCAACGCTGGGTCAAAGATGGAGCCACCTTGGGGCTTACATTAGTCTCAAGCACAATCCGTGGGATGTTCCTTCTGGCTGGAAGATGGTTTGCCTTTCCCTTCCAAAGGCTGGCTGTCAGGAGATGGCTGCCCTTGTCCGTTACGTGGTGCATTACTTAGGCATCAAAAGCGAAAGGACCTTGTCCAGGGGAGCCCTGTCGGGTTGCCCTGCTCCGTCCGGGCAGTATCCAGCCACCCTGTCAGGCCCAGTCTGTGGACACCCCATCTGAGAGTTGGGGAGAGGCAGAATGGAGAACTCTAAGGTGCTGGCTGTTTCGCTGGCCCTCCCAGGGTTGTCTGTTTCCAGGAGCCCGGAGCAGAAGGGACCCTGAGCCAACCTCAGCTGGGCCAGTCCCTTCTGAGCCTCCCAGGGCCATGGGAGAGACTCGGTGGGGCAGTGTAGACAAGCACTCCATGCTGGGCCTGACATAACAGATGTTCCTTTATCACCCTTCCTCCCCTCCCAGCTGATGGAAATGCTGCACTAGGCATTTCTGCCACTGCCCAGGCCCCAGAGGACCTGCACAGGGTTAGGTCAGAAGCCAAACCCTGCAGTTTGGGAAATTAGCAGCACTTGTAGGATTCCCAAGAGACTTCCTGGTTCTCTTAGCCATAGCAGTGGTTCTCAGTCGGAGGTGTTACTGCCACTTAAAGGGTATTTGCCAATGGGGAAGAGGAGTCCAGGGTGGTCACAATGACAGGATCCTGCTGGCATTTACCCAGTGAGGTCCAGGGACGCTACACATCCTGCAAGGAGCTGGACAGTAAGGCACATACTACAGAAAATAGTCCTGCCCATGAGAGACACTGGGGAATGACCCATTTACTTCCCCTGCCCCCTGGTTCACTGGAAATCCACCTTCCCGCCCAGTCCCCAGGCTGAATGAATGGGAACCAAAGAGCAGCCTCCCTCCAGCCCATGACCAATGGCAAGGCAGTATTTCCAGGTGAACGTGGGCTGGTGTGAGAGGACCATCTGTCTTACACCCACTCGCTCTGGTTCTTCATACATGGCTCTTGCTTCAGCTGGGCTTTTGTGGGTCAAGGAAGGCCTGGATGTGGGTGGTGGGGACTCACAGAGCAGGGGGAGGCCTCCTCCGTGCTGCCTGGCAAGAACTTCCCTGCAGCCTACCCAGTGGAGACTCCGCCGCCTTGCTCGCCTCCCACTTCTGTCCCCGCATCTCATCTTTTCCTCTGGGCTTTTTTTGTTTCACTATGTTTTCTTCCCGTGAAATGTATTTAGAGGAGCCTAGCTCAGATGTCATGGCTGAACCCCTTTCTTCTTGTTGTTTTGCAGTTGGGAAGACGTCTCTGATCACGCGGTTCATGTACGACAGCTTTGACAACACGTACCAGGTAAGGTCCTGGGTGCCCCGCCCCCCATGGCGTCTGCAGCCTGGAGACTATATTGGCCTTTCTCTGGGGCTTGCTAATGCTGAGATGAGAGCGGGACCTTCCCGGGGCCCAGGGCGTGTGTTTTCCCATCTGTGCACTGACCCCAGCTCAGTAAACACTTCGAGCCCTTCTGAAGATCCCCAACTCAGCAAAGGAAACATTTTCTGGTAGAAGAAGGACATGTTGCAGTCTGTGCCCTTTGGCTCCCCATGGGCGAGTCTAAGTTGTTAGGTTATGTGGGGGTTTGTCACATGGAGGAGGATGGACAAGATGCAAGATGTGGGAGGTAAAAGAACAGCAGGAGAACTTGCTCCTTGAACATGGTTATATTTGTTGGACCTTCATGCACATGATGCACACACAGACACACGTGTGCGCGTATGCAGCATACACACACAGAGTTGCTGAGGCACTTCCTCCCCTGGAGAGGCTGATGTGATGGGCCTGCACTGCTCTCCATGGGCAGGAGCCTGGACAGAGAGACCTGTGACTCCTGGCTCTCACAGTGGTCTGAAGTCAACCAGTGGCCCACAGGCTGAGCTCCTGGAGGTCAGTAGCATTTCACTTTCCTGGCACCACTGGCAAGTGGGGAGGTTTGTGCAAATGAAGTGGATTTTCCCTGCAACTATAGCTTTTTGCAAAAGGCACCAAATGTAATCATTTCAACTATTTTTAAGAAAAAAAAAGAGATTGTTTTCTTCCTTAAGAAAGAGACAAATAATAAAAGCATTTTTCTAAGCCAGTGGATTCTGAGAGAGATTAGTTCCAAGGGATGTCTGTAGGTGTTAATTTGAGAAAAAAAGACAGAGAAGAAGATTTAGTACTTGTATAGATGTGGGAATACTGGCAAACAAAGGTAAATCAGCTTTTCTACCACTGCAGGACTTCTCAGGGCCTTTACTGCATCAGTGTGTGGACGTGTGATGAAAGGGGGATGCAGTGTGCAAGGTCTCCCAGATGTGTTTGCGCATGGAATCTTCTTGTCATCGAGCCCTCAGAGGACAGATATTTATAGAACACACTGGGGACAGCTGTGCCACGAAGGTCCCTCAGCCTTCCTGGAC
This sequence comes from Aselliscus stoliczkanus, assembly GCA_033961575.1. NCBI lineage: Eukaryota > Metazoa > Chordata > Mammalia > Chiroptera > Hipposideridae > Aselliscus > Aselliscus stoliczkanus. Next base: position 101,061,167 of record CM066735.1, on the reverse strand, counting down.
TACAGAGGATGCAGCGTATAACTCACTGCTGATGACGGTTCTGTGTCTGCTCTTTAGTCAGACATGTCTGTCTCCCTCTGGACCAGTCATTGTCTTTGCCTCAAATACAGCCCCTCACTCTGCCTGCTTCAAATTCCCTGCTTTTCTTCTGCTGTCATCTGAAATGCCAGAAAACTAGTGAACTTGGTAAGAAATGACGGAAGGGTCAGAACATGAGGCTCCGGGAAACGACCCCTGAGGGGTGCGCACAGTTCCACACTTTGGCTTTTGGATGGTGATCTCAGCCATGCTGCCCTTGTTGTGTCCTCTCTAGGCTGGGGCTTGTCACGACGGTGGGTCTGCCAGAGGCCTCGCCTCCCCATAAGGCGAGTTCCAGCACGTCAGTCTGCGTTAGAGATTCGAGACCTAACAGACTTCAGTTCAGAAGTCTGATTTGGTATTCGTGTGTGTGTGTGTGTGTGTGTGTGTGTGTGTGTGTGTGTGTACACGCACGTGTATCTCACAGATATTTCAATTATTTGATGTTTTTGAATATCAAGATACATATAATGCCTCTTGTTGGTGTCCCTTTGAACACAGGGAGACCCTGGGCTGGTTGGTGTTCCTGGCGTTGGTGGGTGGCAAAGGCGACCTGAGGGCCTTAGCAGTGGTCCTCATTGACATGGATCAGCTCCTCTCCAAGTCATTCGAATCTCTCAAAATCTAAGCCCACCTCCACCTCCCGTGTCGTCATCACCCATTGCCCACTGCTCGTCCCACATCCTGCGGTCCAGCAGGTCTCCCTGCTTGCTGCTACCCACCCAGAGACAATCTCAAGCCTCCATGCCTTGGCTCGTGGTGTCGCCTCTGCTGGATTGCCCGCCCTTCTGAAAAATTCATCGGACTCATCATGGCTCAGAGCACATGTTGACTCTGTGAGTGGGACCCTCTCCGTGCTCTGCCCCCCTCCCCCTCCCATAACCCCCTCTCCTAGTGCACATCGTCCTAGGGGTTCATTTTCCTCCAGACTCTACAGGAACCCCTGTGTGCTCTGGTTCCTGAATGGACTCTGGGCCTGGTTATGGCCAGGACTCTTGGGGGCCCAGCACAGGGCCTGGCCATAGCTGGTGTCAAGTGGCAGTTGGTACCAGAGTGGCTTGGGATGGCACTGTCTTCCTTGGCCTTAGAGCCCACCAGACTGAAAGGCCACAGAGGCTCAATGTCAGTGTTGGGTTGAGAAGGGGAGAAAGCCCAGAGGGAAGTGGGTGCCCTCCCCACTGCAGTTTTTTCTGACTTTTTTTTTTCCCCTGCAGGTAAAATTTCTTTCCCAGTACCCTTTAAAATGGTAATTAGGCTGGGAGTCTGGGGCCTCAATTCTGTGCAGACACAGACTTATTTTAATGAATTCTCTGGAGATAGAGAGGGGGAAATATGAATTTGTTTATTTCGTCTTAGCATGGTGGAAGAGACCTTTGGGAAGTAGACAAGATCCCGAGGCTCTGGGAGATGTTCCTAGTTGTCTCCCAGCATAGTGGCTACTCCCCACCCCCGCACACAAACATCCTGTCCATCAGCCAATACAGCCCAGCACACCCCTACCCCCCAGCCTCAATTAGCTCAGTTGCCCAGACAGTTCCCACAATGGAGTCACCCCGCCCTCAGTCGCATCCTTTCTGTGTACCTCTAGCTCTGGCCCTGGCCCTCCTCCCCCATTCATTCATTCATTCATTCATTCTGAAAACAGGTATCAAGTGCTTACTCTGGAGAGACAGTAGGAGAAAATACCCTGGCCACAGAACCTGACCCTGCCCTCAGCCTCGCATGGAGGGCAGAGGGGGTTCAGCCTCATTCCGGGTGGCACTCAGCGAGTCCTCCTTCAGCCTGGGGCTGAACAGGCCTGAGGCCCCGTTCAAAGAGGCTGGCATGAGGGCCCGTGAGGACCTGGGCATGCCGAGCTGGTGAGACCTCTCAAGTGGCCCTGGGGAGTTCCACCGTGTCAGCCTTCAGGCCTCAGGAGAGGGGTCTTCTGCCGCCTTCTGCCTGGCACTCCCCTCTACACAAAGGCACCTTATTCTTCTCTTGACACATGAATTCCCCAGCCTCTCACTACCCCTCCCATCACCCCATCTAAATCCACTCACTTGAAGAAGTGAAAAATCAAGGCTTACAAACAGCCTGGTGAGATACATGTCTGCAACAATTCTCTTGTATAAAACCTCAATTAAGAAATAACTTTCAAAATGTCCTATAGAAGAAACCTCCTGGTACCTGCACTGTGATTATACTTGACCCTCTGTGTGGGCCAGCCCCCCTTCCCCTCCCGTAGGCCACTGAAACGTACCTTTGGCTTGGGTCACCTCTTTGAAACCAGCACTAGAGCCATAATGGGTGGTCTTAGGCCTCTGCAGGTGGCTGCTGAGAGTGGGAAGGGAGGATTTGGAAGCAGTGCTCTTCTGGGGTTTCTCTTGGGTCCCTCATCGGTCCCCTATCTTGGCTACACATTAATATTACCTACTGGTGGTAGGCAGGGAGCTTCACAGGCTGGCTCAGGCATTAGCATTTTTCAGGTTTCAGAGGTGATTGAGATGGATTTATAGCCAAGGCTGGAGCCATTGCCCCAACCCTGGACTTTCCACCCCAGCACAGTCAGGAAAGCAGCCTAATGGGCTGCCCTCAGCAGAGGTTCCCTGCCTGTTGGAGCTTACCCAGCTGCTCCCAGTGTGAAGGAGTGTTTATGAAGGGTTGGAGCTTTGCCTGCACTCAGGCACTCCTGGGGCCTCAAACTTGAGCAGTAAGGCTGTCATTAATTTGTATTTAAACCATAGCTCATAGAGGTCTTAAAGTCTAGATGATGGGTATTTGTAGGCCAGAACACTGTTGATACGCATATGCGTTACTATACACTGTCTAGTAAAGCAAAACAAAACCAAAAACAACTCTACACCGAAATTGATGATGATGACATGAAGCTAACTAACTTGCTAACAGAGTGTCATGGGACACTGTGCGCCTCCCCACCACCCCTGCCCGTGCACTTGAGCAGCACTTTGCAACGGTGACAGATGGTTCTGGACTTCTGGCAGAACACCGAACTCCAGCCTTCCGTTAACTCCAGCAACGGGATGATTGTATTATGTTAATACAACAGAGTTCCATCTTTTTTTTTTTTTAAGATTTTATTGGGGAATTCGGGGAGGGGAACAGCGTTGGGGAATCGGGGAAGGGGAACAGACAAGTTGCTGTCCTTTTGTTCTTCAGTCTAGTTGCGGAGGACGTTGCTTCACTGGCCCATGTTGGTATCATCATTGTGCTCTTCTCGGGTGAGGCAGTCACTTGCCGACCATTGGATGGCTGCTCACTATGGCTCACGGCAGCTCATACCAGCTGCCAGCCGCTCACGCTGGCTGCCAGCCACTCACAGTAGCTCACGGCAGCCCACTGCAACAGGGGCTGCAGCCTACGCCATCACCGACGACTCACGGCAGCCCAGCTCCAGGTGGAGCTGTTGTTCACCATCTTAGCTGTAGAGGGCGCAGTGTCACTGGCCCTCATGTGGGATCTGAACTGGGGCCCTGATGCTCAGAGCTGACATCCCAGGTCAACTCTTAACCAACACGCCACTCTATCAGCCCTGGAGTTCCATCTTTTGCAAGCATTAGGTTCTGTGGTCAAAATGTGAGGTGAAATACCCCCTGAATGTCAGTCAGCTTGGTGAGATGATCCTGCCCTCAGAGACCCACTGAGGCACTGCTAGTCATCCAGGTGCTCCCTCTGGGTGTTGAACTGGTCCAGGACTGAGGGCAGACTTGTCCTTGCTCTAACATCTTTTCTTTTCCTCCCTTCTTCCCTCTGCCCTTCTCCCCACTCCCCCATTTTTTTTTTTTTTTTTTTTTTGTGGGCAGTGTCACTGGCCGCTGGCCGTCATATGTGGGACCGAACCGGGGCCGCTGGCTTCCCAAGCCAGCACTTAACCACCGCGCGCCACTCGGCCGGCCCCTCTCCCTCCATTTTGAGGAGCATTCACAAATTAAGAATATGACCAGAAAGCTGACTAATGGTGGCTTACACAAAGACAGGTTTTGCTTTCCCAGGTGCAAGAAGTCATGGTAGGACTTGAGGTGGCACAGCTGTGCTGTGTGGGTTCTTGTCTTCCTGCAGGCTGGTTGTTGTTGCTCCAGACACCACGTCTGCATCCAAGGCAGGAAAAGAAAGCAAGAGCTTCCTGGAATGTCCTCTCCCTCTGGCAGACCGTGGCTTATGTCTTATTGGCCAGAATTAGCTAACACCATCACCCTTAGCCTCTAGAGGGGCTGGGAAAGCAGTTTTCCTTTTACAGTCTCTAGGCAAGCAAGGGAGTACCCCGGCAGCACCTGCTGCATTTGGTAAGTTAACACATTGTTTGTGGGAAACGAGTAAACTCGTCCTATCGCTCAAATGCCCGCTTACAATGTGAATGTGGGAAACGAGTAAACTCGTCATATCGCTCAAATGCCCGCATACAATGTGTTAAGTGGACGCATGATGTAATTCTCTGCCCCAGATTTTAGTAAACCTTCTTCATTCACTTTGTAGGTTACACTTAGGTAACTCTTAGACACTCTTAAAAGGCTACCACCTGGAACATCTTTCTCCCTGATTGTTAAGGAGCGGGCTTGTGTACTAGCATCCATATGTGACCCTTCATGAGACCTCTCAGGACACTTCAGGCCCCACATCCGTGGGCATCTCAGTGGATTTTGAAGGGACTGATTTTGATGAAATTTAACCCCTTATTTAAAGTTGGAAGGTGCTTATTGTTTGGTTGATGTTTCAGACCACAGTTGGGAAACAAAAGGGCAATCAACAAATATTTTAATTAGGTGTAGACTAGCACAAGCCACTGTCCACTGAGAGGAAAGTGGCCACCGGGACTGTGCAGACTTTGAGGCTGAGGTGTCTGAAAGAATCCATGTACCTACATTGTGGCCTCCCGGGCTCGTGTCCCTTCCCCCAGAGCACAGAGCTGCTGGCAAGGACAGTCCCTTCCCGGGGTGTCTTCTGGAGAGAGGCCACAGTCTCCTTCCCCCACAGCACCTACTTGCCAGTCTGAATCCTTAAGTTTTGCCAACTTCATTTGCATGTTAATTTGCATGACTTTACCCTGATATTCTAATCTGATGGTTGGTGGAGCACAAACAGCAACTTCATTGTCAAGGGCTTTTCAGGCCCAGCTGCTTTCTGCCTCATGGATGATTCCCCAGCCATGGGCCAAGGCCTGGCCAAGGCTAGAAGAAGATGCACATACACTTCTTTTCATGATTCCTCTTCCTGAGAAGACAGTCTTGAGTCAATTTTTGCAAATTACCGTGCGGATTTCCACTGCAGGCTTTATTACTGTGTCTCATCAGAATGTGGATGCAAAATATATTTCCTAATTAATGCTCATAGCAAAGAAGATTTCAACAAGTGCCCCCGGGAACACCTCTGTCCTCGGGGATTCGCTTGGCCAATGGGAGCGCCTGTGCCGAGGGAGGCATGTAATGTACCCTCATTCTGCACTGTGTGTCTGAGTCCTTGTTGACACTGTTTAACATGACCTTCAGAGAAGATAAATGTGGACGTGGCTATGAAATCTGTGCTCGTTAAGTTCCTCGTGTTTTGTATGAAATGAAGTGCCTGCCATTTTTCATAAGCAGCACAGTTCACAAGTGCGATGATATTAAAGGAATACATAAGCACTGCCAGGTTTGGGATGATGTCATCACAGCAGAGTTCAGTCCAGCCTCCTCGGAGGAGCATTGGGCAGCACAGGAGGCTCATGCAACACAGCCAACGGAGAGGGGAGGATTATGGGGGTCATGGACTGGCAGGAGAGTCCCCAAAGTTAAGCCTGCTGCTCCTGTTGTCGTGACATCCTCTTTACATCCCTGTGGTGTAGTTACCAGGAAGAATAATTGACTCCATACCTCATAAGAGGAAATGAACAGAGAATGAGTGCTTTGACCAAGATCCCAAGGCAAGCTGGAAGAGCTGACCCACCTCTTTGAAGGTCAGCCTTTCCTGAAGCTCCGGGAACACTAATTTACTGGGATGTTAACAGGCCACAAAGAAGCTTGGGAAACATGGGTTACATGATACTGTTCCTGCGTCCTCAGTGCAGGACTTCTCAGAGCCTTGACTGTGCCGGTGTACTTTATGGCTCTACAGCAGGGGCTAGAATATGCAGCCTGTCCTAGAAACACTGGATCATAGTTAATTTTTATCCTGTAGGTCACCTCATGGGACTGTGTGTCACATAACCAAGCTGAGAAACATTGTTAAGGGTCTCCTAGGGGTGGTTTTCTACAGCTTCTCTTGGAAATCCCTCAGTCAGTTGGTCAGTCCTTATTTTGTTTATACAGAGTACCCTCACGTAGTCCAACTCATGGGATCCACCAATCCTTGATGGAAACCGATTATCCCCATTTTAGAGATGAGAAACTGAGGGCTAGAGAAGCTGTCATTTTTCCAGGATACTCCCAAGCCCACCACACAGCATGCAGACCCTGCCAAAGCACTGGCAGAGGTCACTGACAGACTGGGCCTTCTAGGCACATGACCCCACCCAGATCCATTTGGGAGGGGAACGCTGCTGGCTGCGTGCCAGATCCTCTCAGGTGGCATTGACAGGGAGCCAAGATTTGCTGAAAGAAATCTGTTCCTCTCCCCTCTCCCCAAGGCCTTCTAAAGGCCCCTGGTCACCTCAGCCTCCTGGCATCACCAGAGCTCTGTGCATATCATAGATCTGGGCTTTACCTTCACCGCAGAAGTGACTTCCTCCCCACCCCACACTCATACCCACAGAAGCATAAGATACCCACTCCTGCCCCTGTACACATTTTACACATGCAAATAAATACATAGTTACATAAATACATGGGTGTATCTCCACTCATCCGTGTGTTCACTTACGTACTCACACTCATGTTCCCATCAGTACATACATACCTGTGTGGCCTGTGCTGGCCTTTGAGAGGGAATGTAATCATGGCAGGTCACAGGAAATCAATCAGCAAGGTTTCTGGGGCATTTTGTAGAAGGGTGGAGCCTATCTGGGGAGCTAGTCATTCTTTTTGTTTGGTGTCCCCATATTATCCTTTTGAATAATGTCTATTGGTCTGTTTTCAACTTCACTGACTGTTTCATCTATTATCTATCTGCTGTTAAGCACATCATTAATTTAAAAATTTCAGGTATTGTATTTTTCAGTTCTAAATTAGTATTTTGTTTATAGTTTGTCGTTCTCTGCTGGGATTTTTAAATCTGTACCTTCACTAGGAGCATATTAGTCTTTATATTTTTGAGCATAATTATATTAGCTTTTAAAAAAAGACTTCCTTGCCACTTTCAACATCTAGGTCACCTCAGGGTTAGTGCCATTTACTCTCTCTTTGTTTTTCATATGTCTAGTAATTTGGAGTTATCTCCTACACATTGTGGTTAAGACTGTGGATTTCTGTTTGTTCCTTTGGAAGAATATTGGTTGGACCCAAATTCTCACTTCTCTTCCCTGTGGTAGGCAACAACTTAAAGTGCCGTTCAGATTTGTTTGTCTCTCTGTTTTGCTTCCAGTCTTAGGTAGGACGCCTGGGGTCTGGTTGGGTCAGTCAGAGATGTGGGCAGCATTTATATGCAGAGTTTACCGTGCCCTCTCCATGGCTTTTTCATTTCCAGGATTTTCCACACTTTCTGGTTTCTGTGGTAGCTTTGCACTCTGCCCTCTCATTTATCAACCAGTAAGCCTGTGGGTTGCTGTCAAGTTCTAGCCACCCCTCAGCTCCAACAGGGGCTGCCCTCAGAGGAGTGAACAGTCATAAAAACAGGAGCCTCACTCAGGGCCGTTCCCTCTTCTAAGTGTTGAGTTCCCTCCAGATTCTACCCTCTTTTTGGTCACTTTCCGGTGCCTTCAGATAGTTGTTTATTATATTTTGTTCAGAGTTTATAATAGTAATAATGTGCAAGAGGGTTGGTCTGGTAGGGACTCTGCCATTACAAAAATCAGAACTCGCCCGTTGCCTCCTTCCGGGATTTTCTTCCCACACCTCCCATCCTCCACTACTCCCCCATCTACACCTGCTAGGAAGTTAGCATTCACAAAAGGACTTGCACAGCTGCTCCACCTTTCCTCAACAAATCAATCAGAAGCAAGGTCCTGCTTGACTTGGAACCCCTCTAACCACACTAGTCCTTTCCATCTGTCATGGTCCGCATTTCTGTGTGCTAATCTTAGCTCCTCCACCAGGTTGGAAAGTCAAAGCTGAATCTTGATCTCTGAATGGTATTAACCATATGAAGAGCATTCCAGGGAAGGGAACAGCTCCTTAGAGGCAGGGACCAGTGTTTGTTCTGCTCCATATCTAACACATAGTAAGTGCTCAGGAATGAATAAGTGATTATGTGTTAATTACTGTTTGCCAGAAAGGGCCTGCCCAGGGAAGACCACGACCGTCTTCTCCCTGCAGACCTGGCCTTACTGGGAGAAGTGGGCTACCGCTGGTAGCGGTGTGGGGACGACTGCTTCTGTCTTGTGTCTGGAAAGATAAACGATGCCAAGGAGCTGGAAATTTTCAGGCACTCAAAGCCCAGCCAAGGCTGTCTTAGAAGTTCTTTTTCATGTTCTGTTCTTAGAGAGCTGACTTCTGTTGTTAAAATGCAAATGAACCCCCTCTTAAGTGGACTCTGCTGAGCCATTATATAGCTAATGAGCAGAAGACTCTTGACAATAGGGAGCCAGACAGGATGTGACCCCCATGAAGCTTAATGCAGCTTCAGGCCACAGTGGCAGCCTCAGAAATGAAGGGGTCTCAGGAAGCAGAGGGAGGACAGCCCAATAGTCAGGAGCAGGGACGTTGCAGTCAGGGAGACCTGGGTTCAAACCCTGCCTCCTCCTACACCACTGTATGACCTGGGTCCTGCAGGAGCCCTGGTTTCTTCATCAGTGAGTAGCACCATCTGCATGCATGGGCATCTCCCTCTGTCTTGCACCTGTCAGGGGATCTACCCCTCATCCCTGATGCCAGGGCCGCCTCAGACGGATCACAGCAGGAGCTCCGAGTCTTATCTGACTGCTTGTCTGGAATTCTGATTCCCAGATCGACATCCCGGAGATGGAGATTCTGTCCCTCTGAGCGGAACTCAGGAATCTGCATTTTCACAAGTGCCTGATGGGATGCTGAAGCAAGTGGTCCATGCACTACATGTTGAGAATCACCGAATCACTGGCCAGTCAGTGGGAGACTGACTAGTGAGATCTTTCTAATTTAGAAGGAAAACTGTTAAATGGGAGGTGGGAGAGGCCTGAGGCCAACATGAAGGCTCAGAAAATGACTTGCAGAGGAGCTGAATCGTGAATTCCGAATAGGTAGTAACCACGTGGAAGAACATTCCGGGGAAGGGAGCAGCATCGTAAAAGACATAAAAACACAAAGTGGCTTGTGCATGTGGACTCCTGACCAGAGTATTATCATTCAAGTGTAAAGTGCACGCTAGGCAGGGAGAAATCAGGCTGTAAGAAGCGAGCGGCCCCTAGACAGCTTTGTAGGCCAAACTGAAGTGTTTGGACTATTTCTTGGGCGGGGGAGGGGGGCAGGAGGGGTGCTAGTGTTTGATTTATGTTTTAGAAAGATAACTCTGGTGCTGTATGAAAGATGAACTCTAAAGGGAGAGCCAGAGGGCAGAGAGACCAGTCAGCAGGCTGTTGAGGTTATTCAGGTAAAAGAGGTTGGTGGTCTGACCTGGGGCAGTGGTGCTGGGGATGGAGAGAAGTGGACAGGTGAAAAGTTATCAGCTGAGTGATTCATTTGATGTGAGGGAGTGGATTAGAGAGCAAGTGAAGAGGAGGGACAAGGGAGGGCTTCCAGAGGCTTGGGCACCTAGGGTGCCGGAGGTGTCATTCATCAAGATAGGGAAAATAGAAGAAGCAAATCTGGAGAGAGATAATGGGCTCTGTGGGATGTATATGTTTAGTGCGATGTCTAAAGGACAAGTAGATGGAAATGTCTAGTAAGTGTCTGGATCTGGGGCTCAGGACAGAGGTAGACCTGGGATGGAGATCCAGAAGCCATCAACACATCCTATTTGAAGCTGTGAGAGTAAATGAAGTCCCTTGATACAAAACAGTAGGGAACACCAACATTTTAGGGACAGAGAAAGAAAGAGGGCCCTACAGGAGACCAATAGGGAGGCAGGAAAGTCAGAAACAAGTAATGTCATGAAAAATGAAGGAAGAAAGTGTCAAGGAAGAGGAGTAGTCAACATGGTCAAGTGCAACATGGTCAAGAGTCCGGCCCATCCTTACACTTTAGAGATGAAATAGCTACTGGCGACCATAACAAGCAGTGCTTCAGTGGACAGAGGGCAGAAACCAGACTGCCCTAGTTAAGCAATAGGTGGCAGGGGAAGTGGAGACCATGGGTTTGGGGTTCATTTCCAAGAAGCATGCCATTTGAAGAGAGGTGAGAGATTGGCAGGTGGCTAGAGAGCCACTTGGTGACAGGGAGGGATTTTTTTTTTTAAGGATGTGAGAATTTTGAGAATGCTTTTTGGACACAAAGAGTGAGTAGGAAAGAAAGATTGAAGATACAGAAAGAAAGGAGATGACTAAGAGAGCATCATCAGGTGGGAGAGGACCAGGGCCAAGAGGACCCCAAGAAGCGGCTTGCTCTGAACAGGAGAAGGTGCGAATACTCAGAGCACAGGGGACGTCAGGGAAAGGCTGGACACATGTAGACAACTTTGCAAATACTTTTGGATCCTGGCTTTGCCACTTCCAGCTGGGAAAGTAACTTAACATCTCTTTTACTCAATTTTCTTAGCAATGACATACAAATACGTACTGAAAAACATAACCCATAATGTAGGTTATCAGAATTAAATAATATAGGAGTATGTAAAGTACTTAGCAGAACAGCTGGCAAATGCTAAGTATTCAGATGTTTAGTCATTGTTATGATGGTTATTGTTGTTACATTAGCATAAAACCAAGGACTTCTAGTGGTTTATATGTCATGTTGTGAAGTAAGATTTTAGGCTGTCTTCTGAGAGTGATCTGTGCTGAGGATGGAGCAAGGGCAAACCAGAGGGGAGAATGTTATGAACTATTGCTGATATGGAAACAGGAGGTAATCTAAGACAAGTCACATATTTTTATATTTATCCACTTTTGGTGCTCTTATATTCCTTCTTTAAAGATTCAAATTCCCATCTGTAAAATTTCCTCTTAGCCCAAAATATTTCCTGGTGACAAATGATCACAGCTTTCCCTTATCTGAAAATGTTTTTGTTTTGCCTTCATTGTTGAAGGAAATTTTCACTTGCTATGTAGAATTCTAGGTTGACATGATGATGATTGTTTCTTTTGGAACTTTGAAGATGTTGTTCCATTGTCTTCCGCCCTACGTTGTTTCTGATGAGAAATCAACTATCATTCTTGTCATTGTTCCCTTGTATATAATGTGTTTTCTATTTCTGGCTGCTGTTAAGGCTTTCTCTTTCTCTTTGGTTTTTAGCAATTGACTATGACATGCTTACGTGTGGGTCTCTTTGTATTTAACCATTTTTTAGGTTCACTGAGTTTCTTGAAACTGTGGTTTGATGTGTCTAATCAAATTGGGAACATTGTGGGCTATTATTTTTTCAAAGAAGTTTTTTGCCGATTCTGTTTCTGTTTTTATGAGAGCGTAACTGCTTGTATATCAGACCACTTGATATTGTCCTAGAAGTTCTTGGTCCTGTGTTTACTTTTTTGTTTTTTTTTAAAGATTTTATTGGGGAATTGGGGAAGGGGAACAGCCAAGTTGCTGTTCTCCAATCTTAGTTGTGGAGGGCGCAGCTAGCTCAGCTCCAAGTGCAGTCACCATCCGGCCACCCGACGGCAGCTCACGGCCACTCAGCTCAAGGTGCCGTGTTCAATCCTAGTTGCGGGTGGGCACAGCCCACCATCCCATGTAGGAGTTGAACCAGAAACCTTGTTGCCAAGAGCACACACTCTAACCACTGAGCCATCCTGCTGCCCTTCTGCAGCTCAGGGCATGTCATGTTAGCTCAAGGTGCTGTGTTCAATGTAAGTTGTGTGTGGGCGTAGCCCACTGCCCCATGTGGGAGTCAAACCCAGTAACTTTGTTGTTAGGAGCACGTGCCCTCACCAGCCGATCCATCTTGCCACCTGTTGGCAGCTCAGCAGCAGCTCAGCTCACTGGCCCATGGTGCAGCTCACTGGCCCATGTGGGAATCGAACCGGCGACCAGGTTGCTCAGAGCTCGTGCTCTTAACTAACTGAGCCACTTGGCCCGCCCCTGTGTTCACTTTTATTGCATCTTTTTTCTCTCTGTGCTTTAGTTTAAACAATTTCTTTTGGTCTGTTTTCAAATGCACTGACCTTTCCTTGGCAGTGTCCTAGCTGCCATTATTCAAATCCAGTGTATTTTTATCTCACATACTGTGTTTTTTTAGTGTTAGAATTTCCTTTTCTTCTTCTAGAGTTTCTTTATATTTCTTGGAATTCACCCACCATATTCATCTGTTCCTTTATATTTTAACATATTTATATGAGTTATTTTAAGCTCCTGTCTGCTAATCCAGTATTTGAGCCATATAGAGGTCTGTTTCTATGTTTTTCTCTTGATTATGGCTTGAATTTTCTGTTTTATGTCTAATCTTTTTTTATTGTGTAGTGGATATTGTGAATAATAAGTTGTAGAGATTCTTGAATTCTGTTATCTTCCTCTGATGAGTGTTGACTTTTATTTTAATAGGCAATTAAGTTATGGGCAGCTAATTTTTTTGGAAGGGTTATTTACCATGTTTAAAGTTTAAGGTAGTTCTCTTGGTTTTTCCTTTAGTCCTTCAAGTCCTGAGTCGTGTTCGTTCCCCCAAAGCTGGCACTTCTGGAGTTTCAATGGAAAGCCTGGGGTGTTTAACAAGCCTTGCTAACTTGGTGGGACTAAGAAGTTACCTCGGGGGAACTTCTCTTCCCTTCCTTTAGAGATTGTAACCCCTCCATTTTCTGCCTTATTTTGATAACTTTTCAGTGCTTGAAAATTGTTATTTCTTGTATTTGTCCAGCTTTTATAATAATCCTCTGGGGAGGGTTAGTTTGATACAAGCTACTCAGCCATTATTGGAAGCAAAACTTGGGCAAAACTTGGGAAAATGTCTTTGAGCTGATGGCTGAGCCGTGTCCAGGGACAGTGCCTGTGCTTTGGCACCTGTGGGAAGGTCTACAGTGGCTTAGTGGTGTGGCTGGGTGGGGAGTGTGGCCAGGAAAGGTCTGAGAGAGCGGGTGGTTAAGGAACTAGATGTGTCTCTAATGTAGAAGAAGCATGAAAGTGGGAATAAAGGTCGGAGAGAGCTGCAGAAGTAGGGAGTTGGATTCTTTTTTTTTTTAATTGGGGAATTGGGGAGGGGGACCAGCCAAGTTGTTGTTCTTCAATCTTAGTTGAAAGCTGGCTGCCTGTGGGCAGCTTGTGGCCTCTAAGCTCAAGGTGCTATGTTACAGTCTTAGTTGCAGGTGGGCATTAGCCACCATCCCATGTGGGAGTCAAACCAGCAGCCTTGTTGTTAAGAGCGCACGCTCTATCCACTGAGCCATCCGTGTGACAGCTCAGCTCAAGGTGCCGAGTTCAGCCCTTAGTTGTCAGTGGGCATAGCCCACCATTGAACAGGCAATCTTATTGTTAGGGGCACGTATTGGGGGACAGCCAGCAGTTCCTGCCACCAGGAGCTCAAGGGTCACTTTGCAGGAGAAGCTTGGCACTCCCTGGAAGCCCATTAAGCACTGATAAGCTGAGAGGTGTCTACCTGTTCTGCACGTTTTTCCTTATGGGTGTCAGAAGACAAGGGTTATTGTTCTAACACACACCAATAAATGGATGTCATGTGACTATTAAGGAGCAAGGCTCAGTGCACAAGCCACTCGTCAGTTCCTGCCTTGTTCCCCAGTGACTGCATGGTGCAGGAGAGGTGTTCAAAGCTGAGGCAGAAAGATCCCCAATGATGCCAAGATTTTAGTGCCGATCCTCCCAGCTCTGCCACTGCTCAGTGGCGTCACACTAGGAATGTACTTGAACTTTCCTGGTCTGTTCTTTTTCCAGAGTAAGGGACTGGGTGGTGTCTAAGGTATTTGTTTAGCTCCCACATCCTAGAATTGTATGATTCCTTGACACTTGGTATCTTTGTATTAAGCAGGCTTCCAGGAGGATGCAACCACTTCAACTGCTTTGTGGGATGAGCCTGGGGTGTGAATGCATGTGCACGCGCATGTGCACGCGCTTGCAGTCAGCCCGGGGCCTGCAGACATGGGCTTTTCATTCCTAGGACTTCCCTTGGTTGTGGTTTTCGTAGTCAGAAGTTAACAGTACAGTCTTCCATGCAATTAAGCTTATTTTTAAATGTTATTTTTGTTTCAAAATATATTTTATTTCTGCTTCTAGAACTATTATATGTTCATTGTAGAAAATATAGAAAAAAGAGAAAAGTATAATGAAGGAAGCAGAAACATCACCCAGATACAGGCACTGCTAAGGCTTTGGTGTGTTCCCTTCTCTTCAGTGTCTCAGAAAATAGGAAAACTACGAATATATCTCTACTTCAATTAATCAAATTGGGATCACATTATATACATGATGTTTTGTAACCTGTTTTTTTTTTTCACTTGATGACCATTGCCCCAAATCTTTAAATATTTTTTCAAGAACGTGATTTTTAATGACTGCCAAGGATTCTTATCACGTGGATGCACTGCACTATACTTAACCAGGACCCGGACGTTGGCCGTGCCGGCATCTTCATTATTATTTATTGCGTAGCAGTGACTCCACTTCACACTGACAGCATCTTATCTCCTGTCCCTGACATTGGGTGCAGGTAACGCCCCGAGAGGTTGGGTGATCTGCCCAAAGCCACACAGCAAGTGAGTGGTAGGTCCTGGCCAACTATACACCCCACCTCCCCCACCCCACCGCCCCCACTCCACCCCCCCACACACACAGCTGCCTCTCCCCAGTCCCAGGACAGAGGGTGCGCAGGCATGGCATGGGGGTGCTAGGGACCACTGGCTCCCAATTTTTGGTTTGGGTCAAAAAGAGCCCCTGGGGTTTCCCAGTGGAATGCTGCTCTCCGTGGTTTGCAGGCAGGCCAGCTGCTGTGCTTTCGGCTCCGCCCCTGCCCACCTGGCACCGGAGTTCAGGGCTGAGGGCGGAGGATGTGTGGGAGGAAGAAAGGAGGGACCAGCAAGCTCCAGCAGGGAGACCCCCCAGCCCCTGCTCCCCCCCGCCCCTCTGTGAGGGGGCGGAAGATACACATTCCAATGGCCTGGTTCCTGGGGAGCCTTCTCACCAGGCTCTCTCTTCCCCTTCTCAGAGCGCTTTTATATCACTCCCTAAAAAGCCTAGCCTCGTCCTTATTTAGCTCGGTCTTTATTTAGCTCAAACTCACTCCCTCTGAGAGGGATGAAAGGATTCATTGTGTGTGTGTGTGTGTGTGTGTGTGTGTAGGGACAGCAGAGCAGGACCCACCCTGGGTTTGGCATGATGTCCCCCCTTTTGCTGGCTATTGGTCCCTGGATCACTGAGGTTTTGCCCCTTTGCCTGAGACTTTGCAGTGTTGACCTTTCTGTACTTTTCTCTAACAGGCAACCATTGGCATTGACTTCTTGTCCAAAACCATGTATCTAGAGGATCGTACGGTGAGTACTTACCTTTAGCACTGGGAAGACAGAGAGGGCTTCTTTGGGCTTATCACATGGACCCTGAGCTGGGCACCACTGAGAACCTGTGCCTGCCCCAGAGCGGGCAGTACAGCATCACAGAGCCAGGGCACCCCTTCCCCCAGCTCCGACCCCTACCATGAGGACCCCACTGCCCCTGCTGACCACCTTGGCCTCCTTGCAACAGGTGCGACTGCAGCTGTGGGACACAGCGGGCCAGGAGAGGTTCCGCAGCCTGATTCCCAGCTACATCCGGGACTCCACAGTGGCCGTGGTGGTGTATGACATCACAAGTGAGTGTGGGTCCTGGGTGCTGGAGAGAGAGTGGCCCACAGGGGCTCCAGGGCCTGAGGGGAGCCCTGGCCAGGCAGGCTGCAGTCTCGTGTGTGTGTGTGTGTGTGTGTGCATTGCGTGTGCATGTTTGTGCATGTGTGCACACACGTGTATGTTTATGTCTGAGTGCAGGAACGCAGCTGCCCTGAAATGGCCTTGCCTTCCCTGGCTTTTGTCTGTTCCTGAGGCTGCCTCTCTCCTACTCTTACTTGTAGACCCGAGGGTTCTTTTCAGAAAGCCCTCTGGCCTTTCCTGAGTCCCCATGAGCTCCCCTTGGTGAGAGTCTGCTCTGTAGGGGGAGCTGCTGTGGCTCCCCCTGCTCTACTGTTTCCAAGCTCAGCCAAGCCCCACGTGCCCTGCTCTGCTCTGCGCTCCAAAGGCAGGTGTAACTCTCAGGTGGGCCCTTAAAGCCACTGGTCCACGGAGCAAATCCTGACCCAGTGGCCTTCCAGACGGGGTGACTTCTCCCCCGCAGAGAGTGGCTCAGCCATGCAAGGGGCTCTCCAGGGCCCCAGGGCAGCAGCTCCACAAACACGCGTGGACTTCCTGTGGAAGGCCCAGACACACTAGTCTGCCTGACCTGTGCTCCTGCCCTCCTGCTCCTGGTCTCACGCCCCGTCCCACCTTTCCCCTCCGTTGCCAGGAGCTGGATCTCACTCCGTTTTATCCCTGCTTTCCACCTCCAGACCTCAACTCCTTCCAGCAGACCTCAAAGTGGATTGATGATGTCAGGACGGAGAGGGGCAGCGATGTTATCATCATGCTGGTGGGCAACAAGACAGACCTGGCTGACAAGAGGTAGGTGCAGGAGCTGGCGGGCCCGGCCCGCCCTCCATACCTCTGCAACTCCTGGACAAGGTGCTCTGGGATGCGTGGGGGTGAGCAACCTGTCTGACCTGTCCCCATGCATCTGGGAAAAGTCCCCTGCAGGTGCTAGAGACTTTGAAAGCCCCTGCCCATGAGCGTCTCATCTCTGAAGCCCCACCTTGCACCGCCAGCAGGCGCAGGGTAGGGGCCCTCCTCTGTGTGTGGCCTGTTTGGAGCCCCGTCCATCTGGCTCGGCCCAACAGTGCATGGTCTGGGGCCTGGCACTGCACAGCTGCAGACACAGCAGTCCCTAGGGTCCCCGCCGGCTTCTGCTTGCACTGTGTATTTCTGCCCCCATGAAATGTCCGTGCTGGTGTGGGTGTGAGTGTGGGTCTGAAGACCCTGGTCCCCAGGTGTAAACCTCAGAGTCTCCTGGTCCATTGCTGTGTCTGGGTGTGACGCTTTCTCTGAAGAGGCTGCCCCAGGGCACAGGGCTGATTTAGGTACCACTTACATACATTTGGCTGCTCATTTCAGGGGACCCAACTCAGTCAAATAAAGCAACAGGTCATGGACTGTGGGCTTCCTGAAATGTACTCTGTCCATTTAAGGAGTAACCTGAGTAAGAGCCTACTTTAGTAGAATCCTGTCCTTGAAGTGAGGAAAACAGGGCTTACTGCCTAGCTCCTTCACCAAGTAGCTCTGTGACCTTGCTTTTAACCTGAGCGCCCTCATTTGGAAAATGGGACTGAGGTTACCCCCCAGAGAGGCGGTATGTGCATTTCCCAAGCCCAGGCTGTGGCAGCGGTGACTATTGGGAAAGGCGGGTGTAAGACAGCCCCACCCACCTGCCATAGGCAGAGGGCATGCTCCCACACTGGGAGATGGGACAGAAGGAGCAGGCAAGGGGCTGGTGTCCTGCTGTGCCCCATGTCCCCTCCTCCTGTAGGGAGCTCTGTGATCAGGGCCTGTCCTCAGGGCTGACAGGGGCTTGGCTGGTTCCCCTGCCCTGCTGGGCGGTCCCCCTCATATCAGGTTGCTCTCACCTCCCTACTGACCTGATTTCCCCCTCCCCTCATCTCCAGGCAGATAACCATCGAGGAGGGGGAGCAGCGCGCCAAAGAGCTGAGCGTCATGTTCATTGAGACAAGTGCGAAGACCGGCTACAACGTGAAGCAGGTAGGATGCCTCTGGTACTGACCCCTGGCCCAGCTCGGCCACCGGGCCCACATGTGGCTTCCAGCACGGTCAGCCATGGGCTTGGCCCCACCTTGTCCCAACGGGCTAGTGACTGTGTTGGAGCAGCCAACCAGAGCACCCATAAACCCACCTAACGGGGAACAAGCTTCCTTCCAGAGCTGGGAATGCATGTGAGAAGGGAGGAACACTGGCCTTCAAGGGGTGTCCGGAGAATATCACCATTGGCTGCCGTACAGCAACCAGTGGCAGGCCCCTGTAGCACTCTCTGAGTGTCCAGCCACTAACTCCCAGGTGGCTGAGAGAAGCATTGTTTCTCTAGCATCTTGCCTGACTAGGGTCCTGCCTTGTGCTCAGCAAGTGCTCAGGGGTGGGGGGCCAGGCAGGCCTGGAGAAAGGAGCCCACCCGTGGTACACTGGAGCTCTCAGAGGGGAGAGGCCTGGTGAACCAAACAGGTCAGAGCAGCGACAGGGGCAGCGTTAGGGCGGGGCCTAGAGTGGGGGCTTCTTCCGCGTCCACAGACCCGCAAGGAGTCCACGGATGGACTTGAGCAGGTCAGTGGACTTGGGTTGGGAAACCCACAGCTTTTAGCTTCGGTAACGTCTAACTGCTTTCTAGCGTTACCTTCAGCGATGAATGTAGACAAGACTCCGTAACAGCTGCAGTGCCTGTGGCTTTATCACGTAGAGATCACAGCTGTGTTCTTATCCCCTTACACTGTTGCAGTATCTTGAACTTGACAGGCGTCACTACCTCAGTGTCACAGTGGTTATTAGACACACCGCCAGCTCTGGCTGCTTCACAAGTTCACGGGGAACCAGAAATGCTGCTACTTCACCAGTTTGTGTCTTTAAAGATTTTTAGGAGTATATATTCAATACTAAATGATTTTCTATTTTTTTTATTTTTTTTATTTTTATTGGGGAATTGGGGAAGGGGAATAGACAAGTTGCTGTCCTTTTGTTCTTCAGTCTAGTTGTGGAGGACATTGCTTCACTGGCCCGTGTTGGTATCATCATTGCACTCTTCCTGGGTGAGGCAGATCAATCGCTGGCCTCTGGATGGCTGCTCACAGAGGCCCTTGGCAGCTCACTCCGGCTGCCAGCTGCTCACGCAGGCTGCCGGACACTCACTTTAGTCTGTGGCAGCCCACTTCAGCAGGGGCTGCAGCCTACACTGTCACCAGGACTCATGCAGCCCAGCTCCAGGTGGAGCTATTGTTCACCATCTTAGCTGTAGAGGGCAGTGTCACTGGCCCTCATACGTGGGATCCGAACCAGGGCCGCTGGCGTTCCAAGCCAGCTCTCAACCAATTCGCCACTCGGCCAGCCCCTCAATGGTTTTCTTTATGCTCCTGTGTAATTGGTGTCACATATTTAGGAGTGCATAGGTGTCACCAGACTGCCAGAGGGGCCTGTGGTCACAAGAAGAGGACTTGTAGAGGTGACGAGGGAGGAAGTCATAGACAAGGGGAACAGCATAAGCAAAGATGCAACAGGAGGGGTACCCATTGGATGGTGAGGGGACGCTGAGTGTGGAGCATGTCCTGACTGGGGTATCACTTCTGCCCAACCCCCGCACCATGGTGCCCGGGAACACTAGACAAGCTGCCCATGCACCGGTGGCCTAGATGCAGTGATAATTCATTTCACATGGACAGTGCCAGAGGTGGTGGGGAAGGTGGCAGGGGAGTGGGAATAGACAGAGGAGCCCCAAAACTCTCAGGATTCAGTGCCCCCTACCCCAGCAACATGGCTCTGTTCACTCCCACCCCTTTCCCAGCCTCCTTCAGTGTAAGGCGGGAGCTGCCGTGGAGTCCCCGGGAGGAGGAAGCTACCCATCCCTGGAGGCATGCAGGAGACACTGGGCTGCTGCTCTTTCTGACCCTGATGGAAAGTGTCAGGGGCAGTGGAGGGGGTGGGGTGCTGGGAAGCGGAGAACCAGTGGCCTCTGTGTCAGTGGTCAGGGTCAGGGAGACACTGATGCCTCCCTTCCTAGAATGCTCTGGAAACCAGGCGATGGTTTGAGCAGGAGCTAAATGTGCTCAGTTGAAACCGTGTGGTTTAGAGATGGAGTCTGTGTGCACTGCAGACCCCTGGACTCTACACATGATCTACATATGTGCTCTCAGAGACCCACACGTGAGCCTCAAGAGTTGCCTTCTTACTGGCAATTTGGCTCTTGGCAGAGCTGTAACAATTTTGATAGGCAGGCAGAGCAGGGCTGTCTGGGGCAGGGTCAGGAAGGAAAGCTCAGGAGGGGTGGCCCTGGGCCCTCTCTGCACCCGAGCTCGCTTCTGCCTGCCTCACTCCGGAGCCCCCTCTGCAGTCTGCCCTCAGCTTCCCACACCCTGCCTGACCCACCAGCGACTTGCCCACTCGGGCCGTCATTGCCTTTGGCCCTGGGTGCTCTGATGAGGCTGGGCTCTGGGTGAAACCATGTCCTCAGAGAGCTCACGCAGAGAAGTTACAAGCCCAGAGCGCACTGAGTTCCTGCAGTTGGTGTTTCTGTGAAGAGAAGGGTGCATTCAGAATCTCTGGTGCCTTGTACTTCTGGTCACCTCCTAGGTTCCGTATCTGCCAGCACACTACCTGACATCTCTGCCCACTCCTGCTTCAGCATGGGTGCACGCTCGCGTGCACACACACACACCTCTACACATGGTATACACATCACCCTCACACCACACCTAACCAAACCCACATTGCGTTCACATTTCTGGGTGTGTTCTCTCAGCCAAGTCTCTCTGCTGTGACTGGGTGGCCCTGACTCCCAGACTTGTAGAACTGTCCCCTGAGGAGAGGGGCATTTGTCTCAAGGGCAAGTGAAAGTCAGCTCCCTACACCTGGTACCTACGTGGGCAGTGGGACAGAAGCCTGTCTAAGGGCTTGTCTCCAGAGGTCTAGGTCATTTTCTGCACTGGGGTCGGTCCCTTGTGGCCACCATGACCTGTGCCCAGCTCCTTGTGACCCTGGCTAGCCTGCTGGGTGAGAGGCCTGCGAGGCCCGGGGCTGTGAGAGGCGCTGGGGTAGGGGAGAGAGGTTAGGGTGGCCCCTGTCCTCCAGGATATAGTCAGGGGCACAGCCAGGACAGGAAAGGCCAAGGTCAGTCAGGATAAGAAACCGAGGAAGTAGACATGTAACAGGAGCAGGATGGGAAAGACGGGGCGGGGGCTCAGGCTGCATCTCCCCCTCTCTGCAGCTTTTCCGACGTGTGGCATCAGCTCTGCCTGGAATGGAGAATGTCCAGGAGAAAAGCAAAGAAGGGAGTATCCTTTTCCTTTGGTGAGTGAGGGAAAAATGCATCGGAGAAGGCATTGATCCATCTAGGTCTTCACTGAGTAGTTGAAGATGGTGGAGGAACACTGGCCTCTCCAGCCTCGCGTTCCCAGCTGATAGGGGTCCAGTCGGGGACTCTGTACAGGAAAGACGCTGAACTCTGAGGTCTTTACGACCCGTCTAGCTGGAGCCATGTACGCTCCTACGCCCCACTCAGCATGGGGATACCAGATGGCTGTGTGCCGTGGGACGGTATGGTGCAGGGAGTGAGAGTAAGGCCGCCCTTCTATACGGTGAACGTCAGTTTGTATCATGGGTACAAGGGGGGCATCGGAGGGCCGGGGAAGAAGAGGGCTGGGAGCTGGTGACCCTCATCCTGCCTCCCCAGGCCAAGCAAAGAGCCAGGTTCCGGGGTGTTTGCAGAGGGACAGAGGGACTGCGCAGGGCAGCTGCAGGTGCACAGGGACGTGATTGGGGTGGCAGCTTCTCCTTGAGTTCTCTTCCTTAGCCCAGCCCCCTGCAGTGATTGACATCAAGCTGGACAAACCCCAGGAGCCTCCAGCCAGCGAGGGCGGCTGCTCCTGCTAATGCAGCCAGACCTGCCGGCTTCCTCTGACACTACTCGCTTGTTGTGTTGCTTCCTATTGGTTAGCTTCCTAAAGGGGTGGGTGGGAAATGAGCTTATCAAGATGGGAGGATTTTTCTTTTCTCTCTGTCTCTAGGAGTAGGGCGGGGTGGGGAGGGAGGCTGGGCATCAGGGATCATGTCACTCTTAACAGCTGTTACTTAAACAACTATTTTTTGGTTTGGTTGTAATATATTGTACTTTATTAAAATTGCCAAAAACTGTTAAAATTTAAAAAAAAAAAATTTAAATCATGTGTATACAACTTTTTGCCAGATAAAAATGTAGCCATTTTTATTTGAAAGATGTGCTTTTTTGTTTTTGTATATTTGTAAACTTATCGAGAACCTTTTCCACACACCTCCTCCTTCCTGCCCTCTTTGAACTGTCTATCACCACTGCCCTCCCACCCCCAGCCCAATATACTAAAACATTAACTGGGCAACCTAATTAGGCTCCAATTCTGGGCCATCTGGCCCAGGCCAACCAGGCCCCACCAAACGAGCCCTACCTGGCTAAATCAAACACTGACTGAACAAAACAGCCTCTAAAGAGGCAGCTCTGACTCTGTCCTTCTGTGGACAGAGTGGGACAGCAGCCATGGCCCCACGCGGAAATTAAGGCCGCGTGGACTCCAGGGAGCCCAGGAGCAGGCTCCGCTGGCACTACTTCTGCCTCTCCCTTCCACTCCCCAAAAAGCCTTGCAGGGGGTGGAGGGCACTTGCCACAGGCGACCTTGTATTCTCTGTAGTCCGTCCAGTGATTGGCAGAGCAACAGGTCATCGGAAGGAAGGACCAGGTGCTGTTGGCCACCGCGGGCAGTGTCAATGTGTGGTTTGTAAACTTGGAACACCGTGTGTACCTCTGAAAACGTTTTTACCAACCCTCCCAGGGTTCAGCACACATATTTGGGTTGAACCTAAGGGAAGGGCTAAAAGAAACTCAGTATGTGCCCCTGGAGCCTCCTGGGACATCAGGGAAGCCGGAGGCTGTATCACTCAGCATCGGTCCATTTGTGATGGGGGAGGGGGCTTGTCTGCAGAACCGCCACCTTGAAGATGGTGCTCTCGGATCCTCAGCTGCTAATGCTGCCCAGTGCTGTTCTGCGGAAGCTGCTGACTTCTTGATGTGTCACCCCACTGGCAGTGTAGTTGAAATCTTTGTGCACATACCTTTGGGGATATTGTAGCAGCACCCGGGTTGCCTGAGGGCAGGGCTGAGGTGGGGGTGTCCAGAGGCGGCCCAGAGAGAGCCGTCCTTGCCATTTTTGATTCGTTTCTGAGAAGGACTAAGTCTGAGGCCCTGTCAACACTGTGGAGAGAGCTCTCCTCACTTAAGTGAGGTAAGCCACGTGGCCTGTGTCCCAAATACACCCAAACTCGTTGACCCCAAGGCTGCACAGAGCCAAACTCGTTGATCCCAAGGCTGCACAGAGCCAGGCAGTAAATAGCAGCGACTCTGGCCCCAAACAGGAAAACCTGCCCTCCAAGCTGGCGTTGATCCCACCCCCAGGCTGCTGTCAGGCACGTCATAGGTGAGCTAAATGACCAGCTGAGGTGTGTGTGGGGGGTGAATTCCTCCATAAAGCAGCGCTCAAACCAGTTATTGCAGTGAATTTTGGAACTTCTCAGAAACTAATCCAAAATGGCAGCGAAACCTGGCCAGACTCGCTGATATGTGTCCAGTGGGCCTGTCAGACACCTTCAGCTAAGGAGGCTGTATGTCAGAGCTGATCTTTAAAGAGAAATTTATCTTCAGGTGAAGAAAAGAGGAAGCAGCATTCCCACTGAGCTCCTCTTCCAAAAGGCAAAGACCAACGTATGAACGTAATTCCGATGTCAAGTGTTTAGTTTTTATATGTGTGTACATACTTATATATAGAGATAGACTTGTGTATACACCTTCCACACACACACATTCTCACAGAGGTACACGTGCTCAGTGTATATTCTTGTTTTCCCTGCTCTAAAGTTGGAACTTGCATTGTGATTAGTTTTGGAAATTCAAAAGTACTACAATGTGTTGAAATAAGAAGTACTTAATATTGTAAAAAAAAAAAAAACCCCAAAAAAACAAACCTGTGATTGTCTTGCCATCAATAAAATAATTACATAGCTGTGTTACATGACAGGCAAAAAGTAGCCCACGGGAAAATGTGCACCGTTTCTCCTTCTATGTATTTATATGCACGGGTGTGCATGCTATGTGGGCCAGCACCCCCCACCATGACACACCCCCAAGTGGTGCTTGTTGGAAGAGTGCTTACCTCGTGAGAATTTATAAACATCCGTGTCACAGCCTCCAGCCTGGGTGGCAGTGAGGGCCACTGCTTGTGGCCCCTGGGACAGCCTCATGTGCAGTCATCTGCACTGGGTCTCAGTGAATGAGTGTCTGGTAGATTTTTACTTTCTTGGTACTAAAGAGTAGCTTTTCTTAAAACATTCCTGTAAAAAAAAAAAAAAGTAGGAACTCAGCTCCCTTCCCATCTGTACACATATCCAAGGCACCGTGAACTTTTTTTCTGTTACAGCCAAGAGGAGCAGTAAGATGCAATAGAGACTGTTTGGCCTGATGTGGCCTCGGTGAGCCCTGCCTTTCCTTGCACACACACACCATCCTCTCTTTTTGAGTCCAGGCATCTCCCTAGCCCTGTGGGTCTCTGAAGATGAAGGCAGTTGCCTTGTCTTGTCCTCCCATCTTTGTGGTGCCATTGTCCTCCCATCTTTGTGGTGCCATGCCATTCCATGGCCCGATTTCCACCCCTCATTTCCTGGCATCTGTTAGGGCATTCAGATCTGTTGCCCAGAAGTGCATTGGTTCTTTGGTTCTCATTTTCAGCAGGTGTGATCCCTGTCGTCTTATTTGTCGGTAGGATCTTGACTCAAGAGAGTTAAGTAAGGTTCAATAATGAAATGATCCAGTTCCCTTGAAGAACATGTCATGAGGGTGCCTTGGCATCCCTAGTGTTTGTTACATCCTCGCTGAATCCAGATGGGCGAGCACAAGGCCAAGCAGAGGAATCTGCAGGACATTATCTCCATTGAGCCAGTTCAGTCCCTCTCCCGAATGACTAGCCCTGCTGGGAGATGAGCAGGGTCATCTTTTTCAGGCCCTCTTTTTTTTGTGTTTGGGGATGTCAAAGAAAAGTTGTCAGTAAAGCTGCTGTTTCACAGGCATCTGAAAAACCGAGCATAAGATGGAAAAAACAGATAGGATAAATGCATACATACACAGGCCAGAATGAAAGTGTGACGAAAGCATCTCAAGTGCTAGGAGTGCAGTGTGTAGTCCAAAGTGAGCATGCTTAGTGATTATAAGCAAGTTTCCTTCTGTCAGAGGCCTCCCTGCTGTCACTGTCACCACTTTCTTCCGGTCAGCATCCTCAAACATTCTGTAACGTTCCCAGGTCCAAGAAACAATGGCCAGATCAGTTCAAGGGCAACAGAAACAAGGATTGAAATGGTGGTAGCCAAGGATGCAGACACATTTTGAGTCCAGTGTCTCCATCCTCCTGTTGGCCAGCCAGTGCTGGGAGCCCTTGCCCTCAAGTACCAGGCGTGACAATAATGGCACCGCTGGCTTCGGTGTCCTGCAGGCAGAGCAGCCTCATTCCTTCACATGGTGGAAGGCAGCTGAGGCTGTCAGGATGTGAGAACAGGTAGCCAAGGACTGAGGTGTGTCTGAGCCACATGTGGGGCAGCTAGACAGAAGTCTGTCTGTTTGCATCAACCAAGCAGGGTTGTGTGCTCACTAGTTTCCAAACTACCTCTCCCCGCACCCCAAAATGTGAGGCATTTATCGCCTGGCTACAGCAGTGTGAGTCAGAGGTCTCATAACCCTTCCTGTTTCAAAGCCAGGAAAACCAAGACAGAGAAGGGTGACTTGCTTATGATCACCCAGCAAGTGGACAGTGGTCAGAAACAAGGTGTTTGCGTCTTCATCCATCAGCAATCTGTGTGTATAAATGTGACCGTGCACTTGCACATAAAGGGCTGTCATGTGCGGGTGCTCCTCAGACCATTTGTATCTGGTTAGGACCTGAGAGTCTGTCCAGTGTATCTGAGTGAGCCGGAAAAAAAACCCACGTACATTTCAGGCTCCTCCACTGCAAAGAAGGGCCAGCCCCCAAGTCCACGCTGGTGGTTGTGGGCTCCCACAGACCAGGGCACCCTTTAAATTTTTGTTTGAAATGAAGGTGTTGCAAAGCCTTGGGCTCCCTGGATGTCAGACTTGTGTGGGTGACACTCCCGTCAGGGTGTGGTTTATCCTTACAGTGGGGTTTGGATGCTTCCTTCCGCTGGGAAGCTTCCATACATCAAAGGCCAGCCCCTATCACATGGTGTGTGTCAACTTCTCCCCTCAATTTCCCTCGACCATCCCTATAAAGTGGCCATGAGGAGCACAGAGGGTGGCATTTCCATCTCTTAGTGGCTCAGTAAGCATAAATGGCCACATTGACTTTACATAAAACTGTGTAAAATGTGGAAGACTCAGCATGTTGATCAAACAATAAACTGTCCTAATTCTCAACACAAAGCTTCTTGTCTAATGTCTCTAACTGGTGCAATTGTATATAGGGGGGTGGGGGAGTGCAAAAACATTTCTTCAAGTGCATATCCCATGAAGATCCTCCTATGTTTGGGTGGTAATGTCCAACACCCAAAGCCCTTTGCTTCTTCCTCACCTTCCTACTCACCTGGGCTCTCCACCAACTCAGAAGGGGGAGAAGTAGGACACACTGATTTGCAGACTCACCCTTCTGCCCTGAGGCTGATGGAAAGGGAATCTGCAGGCAGAACTGAGACTGGGGGTATGTGGTATCTCCTGCCAGCCCTGCTCTCCATTTGCCTTGGCTGGGGGTGATCACGGGTGGGTCAGGGACTGGATCTCTTTGCCCTGGTGATTTCCAGGAAACCATTTAAAGGCAAGAATTTAAGGTGAACAATAATCAACTTTTAGGTGCCGTGTACCGTGTCCAACTTCACCCTACATCAATGAGAGAACATTTGTGAGAGGCCCCTTTGGGTCTCCATCATCTCCAGACTAAAAGATGCCCTGAAAGCCAGGAGAGTCATAGGGCCAATCCAAAGAGGACACAGAGGCCACGACCAGGCAGGACTGCCCTGGCCTGCTAATGCTAGGAATGCTGGGGCTGTGGAGTAAGCCGGGTTCACCAGGTCTCATTCATCTTCAAGTTCAACTTCACTAGTTATCTTGCCCCTTTAAAGGTTCTCAAGTTTGTGGAACACCCTCCAATCTGCCACCACCTCAAGGAAGCCATCTCTGATTGGGAGGGACAGGAAATCGATATCCCAACCCACTAACTTTTCTGCCTGCCAGATGTAAAACGTGAGGTGGAGGAGGTACTGAGACCTGACAGCCAGAGAGCAAATGCTCCTATGGACCAGATGAAAGTCAAGACTAAATTCCAAGAATTTAAGGTGAACCATAAATTGCCCAAGATTACGGTATTAGGGGCAACATGACCGCAGACAGCAGAGGGAGAAGAACCTGAGAGTGGTGTCACACAGCTGTCCGGCGGCCCTTCCTTCCCTTGCCACATGAAGGACCCCAGATGTGAATGTGAAGAATACAGGTGTGCATGTCCTGCCTAAGGGCCTGCGTGGATCAAGGGACTCATGGCTTTCCTTATCACTGTAGCTGTGTTTTGCCGTCCAGTGACTAAGAGTGGAGAAAGGAGCTTTGATAATCCTATACTATTTTTTTCTTAAAGGCCTATTTCAGTTGAAACAAAATGATCTTAACACAATACCAGTGCCTCCCACTAACAGGGCCCCAGGGAAACACTGGAACCTCATGGGGCGCTGAGAAGAAGTGGCAGCCCTACTGGGGCTGTATGGCTGGCACAGCTGCCCAAGAGCTCAAGGATAGCAAGGGCGAAGGCGAGAGCAGCACGGGGGGGTGGGGGTTCACCTTGGAGCCCGTGTGGTGCTCCGGGGTCCAGCGCAGTCATGATGGAGATCATGCTGACGAGGGAAGAGCAGGGGAGCCACACTGAACGGACACATTTTTTACACCTCAGAATGGGACTGTATGTCTCAAGAAGCAGGAATTGTGCTGTGTTTAGTATTCCTAGCACAGTACTTGGCGTTTTCTGAATGAACACTGTACAAGGTTCCTGTGAGTAATCAACAATTTAGGGCTTTATAATTGAAAAGGACGTGGGACCATTTCCCTGCACAAAAAGCCAGATGTAGTAATCACCTTTTTAAAAATAGCTGAAGGGCTGAAATAGAGGAGGCAAGCATCTTAATTGCTGCTAATATCCTTCCATCGAGAATGGGCATCACCCAACTGTGGCTTCGATAAGTCTGTGCTAAACTCAAACCCTTAAAAAAAAAAAAAAAAAAAAGCAGCACATGATACTGGCTGAGGTGATCTCAAGTCAGTGGACCACGGCCAAGTGCCTGACACACGGCAGGACCCAGGAGGCACTGAGACAGAGGCCCTGGGAAGGTAAGTGATAAACCCCGGGTGCTCCCCATCAACGCAGCTGTTGATCAGGAACCAGCACCCCAGCAAACCGGCAGGGGTCTCAAGGCCCCGGGACCCTCAGAAAAGGGGCCTGGGAGGCGAGCTGGAATAAAGACCCGTGCAGTCAGGGCCCGGGCCCCTCAGTCTGTGCGCGTGCGCCATGCCGCGTGCAGACTCCGTTCCAGAAACGGGCAGGGTCTACCGGCAGGGTGCCCAGGGCTTCCTCATGGCAGCTGCCCCTCCACCATGGCACCTCACCATGGTGGCCTGCACCTCCCCCTTAGCAAGGAATAATCGTTCCCACAAGGTGGTAGCTGCCCTGGACGCGGGTCTCGGTGCCCATACACACGCAGCAGCTCAGACACCGTGGTCTCCAGGAGGAGGTGTTTCAAGCTGCCATGGTCCCATGTAGGAAACACAGGCGTGACTAGTCTGCCAGGCCTCATAACCTGACAGCCCTCTTTCCACTCTCGCCACACTTGTCTCTCATCTCATGAAGAAATGGGCCTGCTCTGGCTAAATGGCTTCAGGGCCACATGAGGATACCACCAGAGTAAGCAACACATGTGACTTCCCGTGGAAACTCCTTCCCGGCTCCCCTGACCCGAACCTGGCCCAAACCCGCAAGGATGTAACGCCTGGCTCAGGAGTGAGGGGGAAGCAGGACACAAAGGCCCAGGAGGGGCTCTGTCACCTGCCTGCTTACTTCACCCTGTTAGAAAAACAGGGCCTGGGGCCTAAAGGACTTAAGACCAAAAGGTACGAAAGGCACAGCCAGGCCGGATCCCTTCCGAGGGCGCTCCCAGGTGCCCCGTGTGCCTGTGAAGGGCATGTGAAGCATGCCGACTACTGAGGCCGTGCCAGATCTGCTGTCATACTGAATGTGTAGGAGCTGGGTCCTCAGATCAGCTGTTTAACAGGCATCACAGAATTCTGATGCATGCTAGTATCTGAGAACCACTGTCTGAGATACAACTTTCCTTTTTCAGATGATCATCCTTAGGCCTTGAATAAAATTCAGCCCCGCTCCCTTTCTTCAGTCACTTTTTTTGGTGTATTGTTTAATAAAGTAAAACACTTTTGGGCCGGCCAAGTGGTGCATTGGTTAAGCGCTGGTTTTGGGATGCCAGCGGCCCCGGTTCGGATCCCACATATGAGGGCCAGTGACACTGCCCTCTACAATGAAGATGGTGAACAACAGCTCCACCTGGAGTTGGGCTGTGCGAGTCCCAGAGACGGTGTAGGCTGCAGCCCCTGCTGCAGTGGCTGCCATAGGCTACAGTGAGTGGCCGGCAGCCAGCGTGAGCTGCCAATAGCTGCGGTGAGTGACATCCAGAGTCCGGCGACTGATCTGCCTCATCCGGGAAGAGCGCAATGACGATACCAACATGGGCCAGTGAAGCAACGTCCTCACAACTAGACTGAAGAACGAAAAGACAGCAACTTGTCTGTTCCCCTTCCCCAATTCCCCAATAAAATCTTTAAAAATAATAATAATAAAGTAAAACACTTTAACCAGAAAAACAATAAAAGCAGAGAACCCATGCCTCTTAACAGAAGTATCAAGCCATTGATTTTTTTACTCACATGAGGACCTACTATGATTATGTAAACATCTCACTTTCATCACATTCCTTTTTGATTTCTGGGTCACCGTTCTTACCCACTTCCTTAAATTACTACTTGGCGAGTAAGGAAAGGGCAAGAACTGAGTCCAAAAGTCAGTAAGAACACTGGTAGCAACGAGGCTTTCGAGTAAGAACTCTGCCAGGGTCAAGGTCTAAAGTCTTCTGTTTCAGCTTGCATTTATTTCACACACCAGCGCCAGGTGTATGACACAGGGTTTAGGTGCGGGGGCAGGAGGAGAGAGGGAGACAGCAGGCAAAGGCTTGGGCTGTGGTGTACATGGGGACCGTGCTCACTGGAACATTATCAGCTCCATGCTTTTATTCTTCGACTGCCCCTGGTCCGCGAAGGCCAGGTTAGGTGCCCCGGCTTTGCACCTCTCCTGTTTCAGCTCCTACCGCACTGCTCTGGCATTACTTTCTCACTTACCCACAGCCACCCTGGTCTCCTTTTACGCTTTAGCTGGGCTTATCCCTGAACATGAAATGGGGATGGAAGAGTGTGTCCCGTGTACATGGCAATCCTTAGGCCCTGGAAACCTAAGTTAGGCCTGAATCCTAAGACACGCTCCCATTGGTACTCACTATACCATTCTATTGCTTTAAGCCACATATGTGGTTTTATTTACCAACAAATGTATTAATAATTTATAAAAGCCATAAAAAAGCCATACATTTAAGAAGACAGCGAAGAACATCTCTTTGAAAAGGCTGACTTTTTTTTTTACCATCAGTGAATATGCACTTTAAAGTCTACAGAGAACTTTTTTTCTTTCTGTATTTGTTCCACAGCATTCTAGCCAAGAGTACAAAATAGGTGATCGAACATTACAGGAAGATAGCTCAGGAGCCCTCAGCCGCCCAGAAAAACAGAACAGCTTCTCAATCTCCATATACTCCCAGGCAGGGAAACCACTAGGACACACTAACCCTTGGCATTTGGGGACTTCACACTTACAGTCCTACCATCTGGGGAAGAGTCCAGGGCTCAGGATATGTATTCTGAAACTTCAGCGCTATGAGGCTGGAGTGTGGACAAGTCGCTCAGCTGATGAAGAACCGACGCAATGCCAGCACAGCCTTGCTGTTTTCGATCCGTCTTCACATGTTATGAGACATACTGTAATTGTACTTAAAAATCTGAGAAGTCATAAAGGACTAGATGATATAGACTGTCCATGAACCTCAAGGGCAACTGGAAAGCAACTGGTTCCATACACACACAGGTTTGTTCCCAGGAAAAAGGGACCAAAGCACAAGATAAGGAAACTTTTCAGATGTTAACCATGTTCTCTTGGTAATATCTTCTCTATGCGGGGTCCACCTGTTAGGGTCACAAAGACCTTGATCCTACATCAAGCATATACTAAAGGGACGTCACATACACTTTAAGAAAGGGAAGGCACAAGAATCAAATAAAAGCAACTAGTTTGAAAAAAACAAGAGGAACCGAACTTAAAAAAAAAAATTCCAAGCTCAATGTAATAATTTGTTTCCAGAACAAAGAAATGTTCCTAGCTACAACCTCTTCCAAAACTATCAGTCACCATATCCACCTTCGCGTCTAGTGCTTCGGATCTGCCCCTCAGGCCATTTTAGCCAGCCATTTCTCCAAGTCCTGGATGTCCGCAGAACTGGTGTCCCCTCGTCCGCCCTTGGCACTACACTCCAGGAACTCTACTTTGAGGGGTAACTGTGAGAATTCAAATTCTTTGCCTTTCTTTCCCAGCTGAGCAGGGGCAGAGCTGGAACTGTCCAGTGTGCTGGGGGCAGCAGATCGGGTGACTCGTAAAGTGTTGCTGTGGAGCAAAAGGAAAATGAGTCAGGAAGCAAAAAGAGTTACATTTTGAATATCACAATTAAAGGCCTTCAGGATACCAAATTACTTCCTAAATGCTTCAGCACTCATTTAAATACTTAATCATAAAACTATCAATTATGCTGTAATGATTGTTGAATAATCCTTTACATTTATATTTATAGATCATGCTCTTGGACACAAGAGAGAGATGGGGGTCTAACCTTACAAAATTAGGTGACAGGTCAGTAAAGGGCCCAGGTCACACCAACCTTCTTTCAGCCCAGTGCCCCCTTCCATTAAGATCTGCTGCATGATGCCAGTTCTAAATACAATAATATCTTTGTTTGCGAGCATAATTCGTTCTGGAAACAAACTACTCGTATGTACTTCAAGACGTAGCTCGTTTACCAAGTTAAAATGTATTAGAAATGTCTGCTCGTCTTACGGAACACTTGCAAACCAAGTTATTCGCAATCCAAGGTTTTACTGTATATATTTTTAAATATATGCTATAAATGTTATAAAAACTTAAAGTTTCTGGAAGTTAAGGGTAGGTGGATAGGGTATTTATATTTATCTTGAGTCTATCTGGATACAGAACTTAGAAATCTACAAACGCCAGATTCTCATATCTAATCTGGGCACAATTACTATTCTCCAACCTATTTAACCACTAAAACCATCTCAACTTAAATCACCCTACTGCCACCTGCTGGCCCTAACAAAGAGTGCACAAACAATGCTCATAGGTCTCCTTCTCCCACCCTTTTACTATCCAGAAGCAGAGGGAAACATACAACATGCTGCCAATCTGCCTTCTTACAAAATAAAGCATTTTCTTGATGCCATAACATTGCATGAAAATTAGCGAAGAATCCACAGGAAAAACTAAACAATACCTTGTTTACAAAGACACACACACATATGGAAAAAGTATTTTAAAAAATAAATAATACAAAATCAAGGTATTACTTACCTCTTGAGGGAAAGAGGGAGAAGTTTTTGAGAAGGAGCACCTAAGTAAGGTGGTGGGTTCACGGGTCTTCATTTTACTGTATTCTTCAAACTCAATATATGTGTGATACATATTCATTATATATAAGATATTTTATAATAAAAAGGGGAGGAGCCAAATATTACGTGCATTCAGCTCTTGCCATAAGGCCATGTAAATGTAGTAAACCTGGTTATTCAGAAGACTCTGAAATGTTTTGACATTGTTAGGACCTAAGTCTCACTAACACAGGATTAAACCAAAATTAGACTCCTAATTTAACTGGTACTTTTACAACTTTTTAGCATTTTACTTCATTGCCTTACAATACAGCATTTCCTTCTGTATTGTTTTTCTATGGCTCTTTAGAGTGAAAAGCAAATGGACTAAGGAAAGTGTGTTTTAAATATAGGAAGTGGACTATTTTGCTTAATAAAAATACACAGATAATATGATTGCTTTTTTCCAAAGATAATTTCCAACAATAGCAACTGAATTTTTAGAAAAAACAAATCATCTAATTGTTTCAATTTCTTTAGCCTAATTACAATATATAGTCTCAAGAGAGTGAGTATCAAGAGTATGGGAAGAGATAATTTCAGAAAGGAGAGTAAATACTGACAGTGACGTCAGCAAGATGGCAAAACAGGAGTTTCCAGCACAAGTCCTCTCACAAAAACATCAACTCGAATAATCATCCATGCATGAAAATGCCTTCACGAGAGCTAAGGAATCCAGGTCAGGGTACAGCACCTGGGTGTAGCACAGAAATCAAAAAAGATGCATTGCAGAGGGTAGGAAGGGCAGTTTCACATTACCAATGTTACTTCTCCTGCAAGCTTGCACAATGCAGCATGGAGAGATGCACCCCATATGGGGGAAGGAGACTGAGTGAGCACCTGCTGTGCCACAGAGCCAAGCACCAGGCCAGCCCCTCTGGCCTCCAGCCCCTCTGGCCTCCAACCCCCTCCTCTGGACCCAGGTGCCTGGCCAGACATGACAGATTCAGGCTATAGGCCTATCCAAGTGGAAACTGGTTCCAGGCCAACTTTCATGAATCCAGGCAGTAGGCCCACCAGCCCATGGACCCAGGGAGCCAGGCCAGCCTACCCAAGGACTCCAGCAGCATGCCAACCCAGAATCTCTGGTCAGAGAAGGGCTTTCTCTGACAAAGCCAGTCTGTAAAAACTAGAAGCAGCACTTAATTTTTCAAATGTGCAGACACCAATGCAAGGACACAAAGATCATGCCTAATCAGGGAAATATGGCATCACCAAAGGAATAAAATAAAGTACCAATAGCCAACCCTGAAGAAATGGAGATCTACAAACTGCCTGACAAATAATTCAAAATAATCATCTGAAAGTTCAGTCAGCTATAAAAAAACACAGACAGAAAACTCAAAAAAATAAAGGAAACAATATATGAACAAAATGAGAAGTTCAACAGAAAGACAGAAATCATAAAAATTTTGGAGCTGAAGAACACAATTAACTAATGTGAAAATTCAGAGCTTCAACAGCAGACTTGATCACGCAGAAGACAGAATCAGAGAGCTTGAAGACAGATAAATTGAAATTACCCATAGAGCAGATCGAAAAGAAAAAAGAGTGAAGAGGGCCGGCCGAGTGGCTCGGTGGTTAAGTGCTGGCTTGGGAAGCCAGCGGCCCTGGTTCGGTCCCACATAAGAGGGCCAGTGACACTGCCCTCAAAAAAAAAAAAAAAAAAAGAGTGAAGAAAGCCTACATAACTTATGGGACATCATTATGGGAGTCCCAGAAGGAGCAGAGAAAGAGAAAGAAGCCAAGACCTAATTTAAAGAAATAATGACAGAAAAGCCCCAAATCTGGAGAGGGCAATGAACATGCAGATGCCTTGAGCCCAAAGAACTCTAAACAGATTAAAGAGAGCTTCACAGAGAGACATCGTAATAAAACTGACAGAAGTTAAAGACAAAGAGAGAATTTTGAAAGCAGCAAGACAAAAAGACCAATTGTCACAAAGAAGGGAAACCCTATCAAACTAAAAGCGGATTTCTTATCAGACCCTTGCAGGCCAGTAGAGAGTGGGATGATATATTCAGTGCTGAAAGAAAAACAAAACAAAACAGCCAATCAAGAATATTAAACCCAGCAAAGCTGACCTTCACATATGAAAGAGAAATTAAAAACTTTCCCAGACACACAAGAGCTAAGGGAGTTAGTTCATCACCACTATACCTGCTTTAAAAGAAATTCTAAAGGGAGTTCTCCAAGGTGAAATGAAAGGATGCTAATTAACAACATTAAAACATATGAAAGTATAAAACTCTATAACAGTAAGAATATGCTCCAATTCAGAATACTCTAATACTGTAACTCTAGCATAAAAGCTTAAGACAAAAGTATTAAAAATAACTATGGCTAAAAAAAAGTACAAATAGAACTAACACCATATGACCCAGCAATCCCACTTCTGGGTATTTATCCAAAGGAAGTGAAATCAGGATCTTGATGAGGATCTTGACGCCCCTGTTCACTGCAGCATTATTCACAATAGCCAAGATACGGAAGTAACCTAAACGTCCACTGAAGGATGATAACTGGATAAAGAAAATGTGGAACATATATACAGTAGAATATTATTCAACCCTGGAAAGAAAGGAAATCCTGCCATTTGCTACATGGATGGATGCAGAGGGCAGTATGCTAATTGAAATAACAGACACAGTAAGACAAATACTGTATGATCACACTTATATGTGCAATCTGAAAGAGTCAAACACATAGAAGCAAACAACAGAATGGTGGTTACCAGGGGCAGCAGGGAGGGTGAAATGGGGAAATTATGGTCAAAGGGTATAAAGTTTCAGTTATGTGAATAAATAAGTGCTAGAGATCTACTACACAGCACAGTTTACATCTAACAATACTACACTGTATACTTAAAATTTGCCAATAGGGTTGATCTTATGTTAAGTGTTCTCTTAGGTGTTCATACTTATGTTAAGTATGAAACACACATACACAGATTTAAAGGGGCAGAGGGAAACTTTGCGAAGTAATGGAGATTTTTATGGCCTTGGTCGTGATGCTTCTACAGGTGTACACTTACCCCAAATGCACTGAATTGTTTACTTTAAATATGTACAGCTTTTTGCATACCAATTATATACTTCAATAAAGGAGTTTAAAATTTTTCTTTGATATTTAATTTGAAGGTGTGTCTTTGATAAATCTGATTAAGTGGCTTTCTTTATTCTTCTATTTATATATTAAAAAGTTTAAAGCATGATGAATTAAATGTATCATTCTCAATTAAAAGAAAAAAAGAGAAGCTACAGAAAACAAACCAGAGACCAGGGCTGGTAAACTTTTTCTGTAAAGAGCCATAAATTAAATATCTTGGGCTTGTGGGTGACATTTAATATCAGCACATATTTTTCTACTTTTCTTTCTCTTTCCTTCCTTCCTTCCTTCCTTCCTTCCTTCCTTCCTTCCTTCCTTCCTTCCTTCCTTCCTTCCCTTTTTTTTTTTTACCCGCCCTTTAAAAATGTTTACATGACTTTGCTTGCAGACCCAGAGCTGGAGTTTGTCAGCCTCTGAAGCTCTAAGCTCCTTCCTGAGAATAGGAATGACATGACATTTCTTCCTATGGCCACGTCCTGAGTGCAGGGCGTGGCATACACTAGATGGAGTACATGTGCTGGTTAAATAAATACAGGAGTAAGTTAATCATAGTGGGGAAAAAAGTGCTAAAAGTTGAATTTATAGTTTCCCCTCATCAGATCTTTTAATAAAAAAGTCCTTACACAACAGCAATAAGAAAACATAAATTGTTTATTATAATACTGGATGGTACCTCCTATGTAAGCAAGCTGTTAGATAGCTCTAACAAACTGGTAGGACACAAAGGCATGCTAGAGTCCTTAAAATTCAAAAGCTTATATAGCTCAATTTATAAATTTTTAAATATGAAAATCAAGCTAAGTAATATTGCCACATAGCTTGAAAACAATATGCTACAAAATAGTATCACAGATTTTTATATTCTTCCAAAGTGTTCCTTTCTTATTCTGTCAACAAAAATTCCCATGGCTTTCAATTTTTTTAGTTTTTAATACCTTTCTCATCTATTACAAAGGAGCTAGAAACAAGGAAAATAAATTGAACTTACGGTCTCAATAAACCTCAGATCTTCTTTCCACAAAAATTTAAAATATCTATAAATATTCTATTAATGCATTTTATAATTCCATTTTTTTTTTTCAGTTATTTAACAAGAATATTTCACACTAATCTTCAGGCTAATTGTGATAATCATACACAACCAAAGACCTTAGGCAGTATAATTCATATTTCCAATAGGACTTATTCATACTTACAGTTCTTTCTCAAGCTGCTGCTGAATTAACTTCGCTGATTTTGCCATTGTAATGTCTGTGAAGAAATAATTTAAGATATTGTTGTAGTTTAAACCAGACAGGATCTTTTCCCAAGACTTCTTGCACATATGGAAAACTCCTATTTATTAAAGCAGTTAAGTTTCACCTCCCTCTTTTTTAAGCTTTTTATCACTTGTAGCTTCATTATCAAAGTAAGTTTTATATTTGCATGTATGGGTTTTCCTACGATAATGCTTATAAATATATTAAGCTGATGACTCTAAAATTTACTAGCTCTTTCATGAAAGTTTTCCACATCTTACAGACCTTTTAAATTAACATATATGTAAGTCCAGCCAGTGTAACAAAAAGAAAACCTACCAGCTTTGTGACTGTAACAAGAGCCTTCGCTCCAACTGAAATATCCTGTCTTATAAAAGTAACTGAAGTACATTTCCAACTGATACTAAGATTACCATCAAGTGCACATTAGAAAGAAAGAAGTGAGGGGGGGTGTGACACACAGCAGAAGCCAAGTAAATATTAACCCCTCTTCTTACATTGAATAGAAGAAATAAAGAGAAGGTCAGGTCATGATCACAAGACCAATTCCTGATTAGGCATTGTTAGTTATTACCCGATCACTTCTGAGAAATGTGTTGGGCTTTTCACAGAATCAGAATTTTAGATCTGAAAAAGGTCTGTAAAGATCAACTAGTCTAGGGGCAGCCAGTTAGCTCAGTTGGTTAGAGTGCAGTGCTTATAATACCAAGGTTGCCGGTTCGATCCCCACATGGGCCACTGAGTTGTGCCCTCCACAACTAGATTGAAACAACTACTCAACTTGGAGCTGATGGGTCCTGGAAAAACACACTGTTCCCCAATTAAATATATATATATATATATATATGTATATATGTATATATATATATATATATATATATATATATATATATATATATATATATATATATCAATCAACTAGTCTATCTTCTTTTAGAGGTAATGAAACTGAGGCCTAGTTTCACTGGGTGTGATTCAAAGTTTTTAATGGTTATGAGGTTAAAGAAAAACATCTTGTACAAGCAACCTCCCCTTAACGAAATGTGCTAGATGGTAAACTTGTTTGAGAGAATCTATCTGTTCCTCCACAGTTGTTTATCTGGTATGACATATTGTCAATCTGATGAACTTCACTAGGTAAAGTTTATAATTAAAAATAAAAACCAAAACTGTATCAAAGAAAACTTGATAACAGTTGCTCCTTTGTCATTCCTTAGAACAACCTGGTAAGAAGACTAATGAATGCTGGCGTATGTTATTGTAAGATTTAAAAATCCTTCAATTTATAATTCACAGCAGTTGTCTCTCACCATGAATAATAACGATTGTAGATAACCGTATTAATTCTTATTTGCAATCCGAGAAAAATCTCAGTTATTAGAGGCAAAAACCATGATGCTACCTTGCTTATTGCAGGCGATTAAGAATGCTGGTGTGTTCTTCAGACCCATGCTGTCAATCAGGACTTGATAGAGAAACTCGGCCACATCTTTCACCTCTCGCTGGAAGGCTGCACTATCCACAACAAACACGACAGCCCTGGAGGGGGAAAGAGAAAATCAGGGCTGTGAGCATGCCACAGTGCAGCATTATATTCAAAAACTATATCCTTAATTTGGGGGTTTGAATTGACCTGGGAAAAGAAAAATATCCAGCATTAGCCAACTCCAGCCATCCTATCCCACCTAAGTGGGTAGGTGGGAATCAATAGAGAAGCATACGTGCAGTTCACAGTCCAGAGATACAGGCTCACTGAGAGACTGAGGCCTAATCATAGGGCGCTTCCCTTCCCTTCACACCTCACCACCATATTACAAAAGGCCTATTTACAGCAGCTCCTTTCACGCAGTATATCATGTCTGGCTATCAAGAAAAAAATTAACAGGACATACTAAAAAGCAAAAAACAGGCTGAAGAAAAGGGGCAAGCAACAAAGCTAGACAGATAAGGAAGACATGCTGGAATTCTGAGACCAGGAATTTAAAACAACTAGGATTGCAATGCTAAGGGTTCTAACGGAAGAGTAGAAAGCATGCAAGAACAGATGTGCAATGTAAGGAAAGAAATGGCAATTCTAAGAAAGAACCAAAAAGAAATGCTGCAGATCAAAAACACTGTAACAGAACTGAAGAATGTCTTTGATGGGATTACTAGTAGACTGGACATGTCTGAGGAAAGAATCTTTGTACTTGAGGATATCTCAATAGAACTACAAAGCAAAAAAGAACAAAGACTGAAGAAAACCAGAACCAGAACATCTAAGAACTGTGGGACAAATACAAAAGATGTAACACATGTGTAATGGGAATTTTAGGAGAAGAAAGGAACAGAAGTATTTGAAATAATAATGACTGGGAATTTCCCCCAAATTAATATCAGGCACCAAGTCACAGATCCATAGAAACCACAGGAAGATCAGAGAACACCAAGCAGGATTAATGCCGAAAGAACTACACCTAGATATATTTTCAAATTAC
The DNA here is from genome assembly GCA_033961575.1 of Aselliscus stoliczkanus. NCBI lineage: Eukaryota > Metazoa > Chordata > Mammalia > Chiroptera > Hipposideridae > Aselliscus > Aselliscus stoliczkanus. The sequence goes on along the minus strand of CM066735.1, from coordinate 101,021,408 downwards.
AGAAAAATCAAAGATAAAGAAAAAAAAATCCCCAAAAAGCCAGGATTAAAAAAAAGTCTTATTTATAGAGGAACAAAATAAGAATTACATCCAACTTCTCCTAGAAGCCATGCAAGCAATAGTGAAGTGAAATATTTATTTAAAGTGTTAAGAGAAAAACCCCAACAATAGAATTCTATACGCTGTGAAATTGATGGTACTGAATGCATACATCAGAAAAGCAGACCTAAAAATCAATAATCTAAGCTTCTACCCTGGGAAGCTAGAAAAATTAAGAACAATTAAATATAAAGTAAGCAGGAGGAAAGAAATAATAAAAGAGCAGAAATCAATGAAATTGAAAGCTGGAAATCAATGAGAAGAACATCAACAAAACCAAAAGCTGGTTCTTTGAAAAGATCAATAAAATTGATAAACTTCTAGCCAGGCTAACTATGGAAAAAAAGAGAGAGTGCATAAATTACTAGTATCAGGAATGAAAAGGGGTATCACTACAGATCCCATGGACATTAAAAGGAGATACTGATTATACTATGATTCTAGGCCTACAAATTTGATAAGCTAGGCAAAATGGTCTAATTCCTTGAAAGACACAATCTGCCAAAACTCACACAAGAAATAGACGATCTGAATAGGTCTAAATCTATTAAAGAAATTGAATCAATAATTAAAAACGTTCCAAAACAGAAAGCACCAGGCACACATGGGTTCACTGGTAAATTCTATCAAACATATAAGGAAGTTTACACATTGTTAAATGTCAAATATATCAAACTAAAAATTTTTTTAAAATAAAATATACCAATTCTCTACAATCTCTTTCAGAAAATAGAAGCAGAGGAAATATTTTCTAACTCATTCTATGAGGTCAGCGTTTCTCTAATATCAAAACCAAAGACACTACAAGAAAAGAAAACTATAGACGAATACCTCTGCTGAACACAGAAGTAAAAATACTCAATTCCATCACTACGAGGCGATATTCCTGACACCAGCTAGGTATCCTACAATTCAACTCTGTTCTGACACTATCTACCTGAAGATAGGATAAGATTCCACAGGTTTAGGGCCGGCCGAATGGCTCAGTTGGTTAAGAGCTCGCTCAAGAGTGCGAGCTGAGCTCTGAGTAACAGCAGTTTGATGCCCAGCCAGAGCTGAGCTGCCGCTGAGCTGCCAAAAGGTGGCAGGATGGCTCAGCTAAAAGAAAAAAAAAAAAAGCCTTCTTCATATTCCCCAGGTTCAGGGCTCCGTCCCACAAGATTGCCCTCCACTTCCGATGGGAATCACAACAAGCCCGGGTTATCTCTTGTGTTTCTGACTGACTGGCTACGGATTGGAGGTTCCCACAACTCCCTTCTTGGGTTCCATTAATCTGCTAGAGCAGACATAAGATGCCAGTCCCAAGTCCAGGTTGTTACCTGTACTTTTGACTGGCTATAAATCAGAGGTTCCCATGACCTACTCCTTGGATTCACTTAATTTGTTAGAGCAGCTTACAGAACTCAGGTAACCCATTTACTCACAAAAGTACTAATGTATTACAAAAGATATTAAAGGATACAAATCAACAGCTAGATGAAGAGATACATAGGATGAGGTCCTCAACAAAGGAGTTTCTGTATCTAGGAGTTTGGGCCCTACATGGTGGCATGTGGAAGCATTCTAGTTCCCCAACCTGGGAGCTCTCTAAACCCCACCTTTTTGGGTGTTTATGGAGGCATAATTACTTAAGCATTACTGATTAAATCATTGGCCAAGGCTACTGATTCGACCTCTAGCCCCTCTCCTCTCAGGATGGGACTGAAAAGTTACAACCCTCTAATGACCGGATGGTTCTCTGGCAACAAGAACCCATCTTAGGTGCTTTCCAAAAGTCACTTCATTAACATAATAAAAGACACTCTCATACTTTGGAAATTCCAAGGATTTTAGGAGCTCTAGGCCAGAAACAGGAAGAAGACCAAATATACATTTCTTATTGTAAATCACAGTATCACACTAACCAAGTGGGATTTATCCCAGGTATGCAATGCTGATTCAATATTCAAAAATCAATTAATGTAATCAACCACATCAATACACTAAAAAAGAAAAACCACATGATCATATCAAGATACAAAAAAGCATTTGACAAAATCCAATGTCCATTCATGATAAAAAAAACTCTCAGTAAACTAAGAATAGAAGGGTACTTCCTCAACTTGATAAAGAATATCTACAAAACACATATAGCTGATATTGTATTTAATGGTGAGAAACTTGAAGTTTTCTGTCTAAGACAAGGAAAAAAATCAAGGATGTTCCCTTTTACCAGTTTTTGGAACATTGTACTGCAATTCCTAGCTAATCCATTAAGATTTTTTTTTTTAAAAAAAGGGAACTAAAACACATAGATTAAGAAGGAAGAAATATAAATGTTTTTGTTGGCACATGAGATGAACATCTATGTAGAAAATTTGAAAAAAATTGACAAAAAACTCAGGAACTAACAAGCAATTACAGCAGTGCTGCAGAATACAAGGTTAATAACACAAAGTCACTTGCTTTCTCAAATATCAAGAATGAACAACGGAATCTGATATTATAAACACAATACTATTTACATTAAATGAAACTTTAATGTAAAAAAATGAAACTTTGGTATGAATCTAAGAAAATATATACAAGCTCTATGTGAGGAAAATTACAAAACTCTGATCAACAAAATCAAAGTAACTAGGTAAATAGAGAGATACTCCACGTTCATAGATAGGAAGACTAAATAGTGTCAATGTGTCAGTTCTTCCCAACTCTTGATCTACAGTTTCAATGCAATCCCAACCAAAATTTCGGCAATTTATTTTGTGGATATTGACAAATGGATTCTAAAGTTTACATCAAGAGGCAAAAGATCCAGAATAGCCAACACAATATTGAAGAACAAAATCGGAGGACTGACACTGTCTGATCAAAACAGTGTAGTATTAATGAAAGAACAGGTCCACAGAACAGAACAGAGTCCAAAAAGAGCCCCCATAGTCAACTGAGCTTTGAAAAAAGAATGAAGGCAATACAATGGAAGAAAAAGAGTCTTTTCAGCAAATGATGATGGCATAGGTAGATATCTACATGCAAAAAAATAAATCTAGATACAGACCTTACTCCTTTCACACAATTAACTCAAAACTGATCACATACCTAAATGTAAACCTCAAAACTATAAAACTCCTAGGAAATAACACAGGAGAAAATCTAGATGATCTTAAGCAATGAGTTTTAGATACAACACCAAAGACACAATCATGAAAAGAATCAATAAACTGGACTTCATTAAAGATCAAAATTTCTGCTTTACAAAAGTCACTGTCAAGAGAAGATAAGCCACAGACTGGGAGAAAATATTTGCAAAAGTTACATATGATAAAGGACTGTTATCCAAAATATATAAAGAGCTCTTAAAACTCAACACTAAGAAAATAAACAACCCAATGAAAATATGGGTCAAAGATCTTTATGGACACCTTAAGCAAAATGGATAGCAAATAAGAATATGAAAAGATGCTCCACATCATGTCATCAGTGAGATGCAAATTACAACAATTAGATGTCACTACATACCTATTAGAACAGCTAAAAATCTAGAATACTGACAACACTAAACGCTTATGAGAGTGCAGAGCAATAGGTACTCTCGTTCATTACTAATGTGAATACAAAATGGTACAGCCATTTTGGATGACAGTTTGGCAACTTCTCACAAAACTAAACATACTTTGACCATATGATTCCACAATGGTGCTCCTTGATATTTACCCAAAATCTATGTCCATACAAAAACCTGCACGTGGATGTGTATAGCAGCTTTACTCAGAATTCAAAAACTTGAAAGCAACCAGGATGTCCTTCAGTAGGTGAGTGAATAGGTAAACTGTGATATACCTAGACAATGGCACATTAGCGCTAAAAAGAAATGAGCTATCTATCAGGCAATGAAAAGACATGGAAGAAACTTGAATGCATGTTAGGAAGGGAAAGAAGCCAACCTGAAAAGGCTACATACTGCATGATTCCAATTATGACATTCTGGAAAAGGCAGAACTATGGAGACAGTAAACATATGAATGCTCGTCAGGGGTTAGAGGAGAGAGAGGGATGAATTGGCAAAGTACAGAGGATATTTAGGGCAAACTACTCTGTATGATATGATACTAAAACGATGAATACATGTCATTATACATTTGTTTAAATCTGTAGAATGTATAATGTTGCCTTACAGCTGCTAAACCATTTGCCCCGCCCTGCGCTTACCCTATGTCAATAAAGTTCCCAAATGCCATTGATTGGTTTGAATATACTTCCACCAGATGGGGACATTCTCCAATGGTTTCGGGCTGTGAGAATTATCAAAATGTCTTTTTGCAGCAGTATGTCCAAGGTGTGGTTCATTGCCTGAACCAAAGGAATTTAAAAAATTTAAAGTAAACAGGGCTCTTGCTAATTGTATCTGTGGGGGTTCCTTGTTGTCTCCCCCCTTTTGTTTTAATAATTGTTTTTTCAAAGTTGAATTGGCCCGTTCAACAATGGCATGGTCCTGTGGATTGTACAGGATGCCAGTGATATAAGTAATTTTCCAAACATCACAAAACTGAGCAAATTTTGCACTGTTATATGCAGGGCCATTGTATGTCTTAATAGTTTGTGGCAATCCCATAACAGAAAAACAAACCAGCAAATGCCGACAGGAATGTACAGCAGTTTCACCTGTCTGGGCAGTCGCAACAAGGAAGCCAGAAGCTGTATCTATGGTCACATGAACAAATAATTTTCCAAAAGAGGGGACATGAGTAACGTCCATTTGCCATTTTCCAGATTTTTTCTTAATCCCAAACACTGGAGAGTTCCAGGGACTTATAGAAAATTCTATATGACTTGTGCTAACTGAATTTGTACTAATTCTGTTAAAGCCTCCAGTTGTTCCTGAGAGAGGGGCCACTGTTTAATCCAGAGAGGCTTATTAGTCCATTTAAGAGATATGGGAGTCCGTAGCTCAGCAACAGTGGACCCTATAAAAAAGACTGCTGGATTTCAGATGTTGCCTTATAGCTGCCAACTATTTGCTAACCCCCACTCCCCACGCTTACCTTGTGTCAAAAATGATACCATAAGGAAGTGTCTCGGAATGCTGGGACCCAGTGGAAAGATATCCAAACCAATCAATGGCATTTGGAAACTTGACTGATACAGGGTAAGTGAGGGAGGGGCAAATAGGTTGGCAGCTGTAAGGCAACACTATAACACTAACAGGGAATCCTAATGTAAAGCAGATTCTGAGTGATTATGATGCATCAATATAGGTTCATCAATTATACAAATGAAAGAATTTGGTGGAGGATGTTGACAATAGGGGAGGCTACGCATGTGAGGGGGCGGGAGTATATGGGAAATCTCTGTACCTTCTGTTCAAGTATTGCTGTGAACCTAAAACTTCCCTAAAAAAATTTTTTGTTAGGGCCAGCCAAGTGGCGCGTTGGTTAGGAGTTGGCTTGGGACACCAGCTCTAGGCAACAGGGCCCCGGTTCAGATCCCACATGAGGGCCAGTGACACTGCGCCTTCTACAGCTAAGATGGTGAACAGCAGCTCGACCTGGAGCTGGGCTGCCGTGAGTCGCCGGCAACAGTGTAGGCTGCAGTGGGACTGGCCAGCAGCTGGCGTGCGCTTCTATGAGCTTTCAGGAGCTACCGAGAGCCACCATGAGAGGCTGTCCGAAGGCCAACAAGCCACTGCCTCACCCAGGAAGAGAGCAATGATAATACCAACATGGGCCAGTGAAGCAAAGTCCTCCACAACTAGACTGAAGAACAAATGGACAGCAACTTGGCTGTTCCTCTCCCCCAATTCCCCAATAAAATCTTTAAATAATATATATGTATTTTTAAAATCACAATAGTCTCATCTCTAATAGACTGCTCATCATCGCCCTCTTGTGGACAAGGAAGCAATGACAAAATATAAGTCAACACATCTTCAAAAAATAAGAAACTACCTCATTCCATCAAACCTAGGAGTCCATCAAATAAAAGGCATTATTTCAAATACAACAAAGAAAGAAAAAATACTGTCAATTAAACTATGATACCATCAATTATAAGTAGCAATTCAATTTCATAGATACTAAAATGTGTTTTAAAAATCAATGAAATGTGATATATTGATTTTCCTCCTAAGTTCTTACCAGGGTTAGAGAATAAACAAGAATAAAGCATCTTAAACTGCAACACAAGAATTTTAGGAAATAAGAGTCAGTAATATTAGAACAATACTGAAGAAATATGAGAATATCATTTCGTACTTTTGAGGCATTGATTTTAGGTAATTTAAGAATGCAAACATAATGTTGGATTTTAATAACTTCTAGGATTCCACCTAGCTTTAACATTCTTTTTTTCTGATTTTAATAGTTCTACACATTGCTAAATTTGTCCTCAGAGTAAATGAAAACTTTACTAACATGGTAAGGTTTAGCACTTTCTGAACACCCTTGAGAAACACTTTCAAACATTATCTCATATAATCCTCATAAAATCCTAGCGAAGGGGCTTGCAACCCAGAAATGACTGACGTCAGGGTCCGTGCTTTTCCATTCTCAGTTATCAGGCTACCTCCCAAAACACCACCAGAGCAAAGAACATGGGTGGCCTTAATATACAGATTTCAGACAAGCCCATTCCATTTCCTACTTACCTGGCTGAAGCCTTAAACCGCTCTAAGAACTGAAGTCTCAAGCTCTCATGGCCAGGAAGGTCAATCAAGGTTAGGTTAGTGCCCTACGAATGGCAACAATAACATTAATGTTTCGGTGCTGATTCACTTTCATGTAAACTGTTTATATCAAATTGCAGATACCAGAAGAGTGACCAATTAATTACTCAAAAAAATGTTCATTTGGGCCAGCCGAGTGGTGCACTGGTTAAGAGCTGGTCTGGGACGCCAGCGGCCCCGGTTCAGATCCCACATATGAGGGCCAGTGACACTGCCCTCTACAGCTAACAATAGCTCCACCTGGAACTGGGCTGTGAGCCCCGGCGACAGTGTAGGCTGCAGCCCCTACTGCAGTGGGCTGCCATAGGCTACAGTGAGTGGCCGGCAGCCAGCGTGAACGGCTGGCAGCCAGCGTGAGCTGCCAATAGCCGTGGTGAGTGACCATCCAGAGGCCAGTGACCAATCTGCCTCACCCGCGAAGAGCGCAATGACGATACCAAATGGGCCAGTGAAGCAACTTCCTCCACAACTAGACTGAAGAACAAAAGGACAGCAACTTGTCTGTTGCCCTTCCCCGATTCCCCAACGCTGTTCCCCTCCCCCATTCCCCAATAAAAAGATCCTTAAAAAAAAAAAATGTTCATTCATTATTAATTAATGAATCAATCAAATGTTCCGAAGTATCTTCTACATATTTATAAATCATCAGTCAAGGAACAGTGAACAAAAACAGACATGGTCCCTGCTCTAACGGGGCTTATAATCAGAAAGATCAACACAATGTAAAATTACATATATGTCAATGTAAAATTACAACTTTGATAAATGTTCTGAGGGTACATGAAAAACCTGACCCTGTCTGGGAGTGTCAGGAAAGTGTGGTCCATCTGAGGCCGGAGAAATACACCAGTGTGAATAAAAGCAAAAACATGTGAAAAACAGTAATAAATATTCACAAACTAAATAATATAAGAACCCATACGTTACCATATAGCATGTTACCATTATAGAGATTCCCAATCTTTATAATAAAGCATTCTTTTACATTTGCACCATAATTTAATTTTTAAGAATTTGTCTACTAGACACATCATTTACTACAACTCTGTCAATATTTTCTGTCATTCTTGTTCCCAATGACATCATTGAAACAGGGAGGGATTATGCCCCTAGTGAGCAGACTCATTAAGAGCCCACTTAAGTGCTATTCATTCCAGGCCTTCATTGCTGAGTTCAGGTTCAATGCAGATGTGACTATGATTTATAATAAAACTCTCAGTTGTAGCCCTGGCACATGTATCAGACCCCTGGATCATTTCACAGATATTCTACTTTATCCACAGCCAGACTTAACCACTGTTCAGCAGGAGGAGGTCAGCATCACACACAGATTTAACATAATTACAGCTGGACTCATTATGACCTGTCACTTAGTGTGTGAAGTCTTTTATGGGTAAATATAAAAATGTATATTAGCCTTTAAAAAAAAATACTTTTTTTATTAAAAAAATAGAATGTAGGGGCCTCAGGTTGGGATCCACTACCACATCACACTATAAACAATCTAGAAGATATATTAAGGGATACATTACTACAGAGAGAGAGAGGGGAGAGAGAGAGAGAGAGAGAGAGAGAGAGAGAGAGAGAGAGAGAGAGACAGACAGACAGACAGACAGACAGACACGGAGATGGACTAGATGTAAAACATAATATTCAATAGAAATAGCAAGTCAAGTGTTCTTTAAAAAAGTAAAAGGAAATAGGTAAAAGCACTTTAAAAAGTATTTAATCCAATATATCAAGTAACTAAAGTATTACCCTTTTAATATAAAAAAAAAAAATCAAGAAATCATTGATATTTTACCTTCTTTTTTTCATTCCAACTCTTCAAGATCTAGTGCATATTTTACACTTATAGCACCCCTCGATTTGGACTAGTCACATTTCAGGTGCTTAATAGTCACACGTCACCAGTGGCCACTCTATAGGAAAGTACGGGTCTAAGGCATACTCTGGAATACCCCACTTAAAAAATCTGGTACAAGTGCCCCAAGTATTAAAGATCTCCCAAACCTGAAATTTCAAATTCTGAATGCTTGGGAGCTTAAAAAGGACTGGGCTAGAAAGACTGCCATTACTAGAAAAAGCAAAAATATCTCTAAGACATTTAAAATGATGTCTATCTTTGCTTGCAATGTTTAATTCTGGAGGCACCAGAAAAGTAGGGGGACACAAGGTATCTAGGAACACCATTCTAATTCATCCACTTATGCACCTCCCCTCCAACTAGCTCCCCCAACATCCTTCCATTCCCTCACCAAATACTTATTAAGCATTATAATTGGTTTGGCAGTCACTATCGACTTTCTGAGCTACATAGGTATGTAAAAAGTCATCCCATTATTCCTCATTGGTATTTTTTGATCATATGTACACTCTTTAAGATATCCACTACAACACTGTTTGTAAAAGCAAAAGATTATAACAAACTAAATGTCTGTCAATAAGGTTCTTATTAAATAAGAACTTAATTGTACAGTGTAGCCACATAATGGAAAACTGTACAGCTCATAAATCAACCAAGTACAAATGAGGGAGAAAAACCAAAAATCAAACCTTATATCCATCATATTGTTAAATTTAAAAATCAATCAATCAATCAAATGCAGGTCAGAATGAAGTGTTAAAAAGAAAAAAGCAAAGGATATACAAATATGTTCATATATACATAAACAATCTGAAAGAGTACATAGGAAAACGGGAAGTTATTACCTGTAAGGAGAAGACCGGACAGTAAGGGACAGAAAAGGCAAAATTACTTTTTGCCAAATATCCTTTTTAACCTTTGGAATTTTTGTCCCATATACACGTATTCAAAACATGAATGAAAAGAAAAAGGCTTAATGCTCACCCTTAAGAACTCAAGGTAAAGCTGTAAAGGAGACACAGAAACAATACCTAATAAAATGTGATGTGACATCAGTGTACATGAGGTACAACAAAGCAGCGGAGGGCCTGATTACATTCATTGCTTGGATGGTCAAGAACAGAATTTGTCCTATGGTCTACATTTACCCTTAAAAATGAGCCACACCCTCGAACTAATTTATCCTAGAAATAAATGTCTTTTCCTGACACAGCAAAGTAAAGTTGTCAGACTCGCAACATTCTAAGAACCCCTTACCCTGTTATTGTTGACTCTGTACACAGCAGAGCTATCAGTGATAGAAGTCTGGGTGTCTCTGTAAAGGCCTGTTAACAACTGTAAAAAAAATAAAATAAAAAAATTAGTAATAATAATAATATAGGGAGATCAGAGTAAAGACTTAAACAGCAAATCTAAGAGCGTAATTTTGTTCTAACTCCCCTAGTTGAAAAGGGCAATATTGGGGCCGGCCGAGTGGCGCATTGGTTAAGCGCTGGTTTTGGGATGCCAGCGGCCCCGGTTCGGATCCCACATGAGGGCCAGTGACACTGCCCTCTACAGCTAACAACAGCTCCACCTGGAGCTGGGCTGTGCGAGCCCCGGTGATGGTGTGGGCTGCAGCCCCGGTGATGGTGTGGGCTGCAGCCCCTGCTGCAGTGGGCTGCCATAGGCTGCAGTGAGCGGCCCGAAGCCAGCGTGAGCGGCTGGCAGCCAAGCGTGAGCTGCCAATAGCTGCGATGAGTGACATCCAGAGGCCAGCGACCGATCTGCCTCATCCGGGAAGAGCGCAATGACGATACCAACAGTGAAGCAACATCCTCCGCAACTAAAACTGAAGAACAAGAAGACGGCAACTTGTCTGTTCCCCTTCCCCGATTCCCCAACGCTGTTCCCCTCCACCAATTCCCCAATAAAATCTTTAAAAAAAAAAAAAAAAAAGAAAAGGGCAATATTAAGCTTTTTGTCCTTGTAGAAAAATCTAATGAATTGCAAACTTCATTCCCCTCTTCCAAATGAAGGGGGGGGAGGGGGAGACACTAAACACTATTACTTTCAAATAATAGTTTCAAATGTTTAGTGGCCAAATCTACCAACGTTCCATAAGCATTTTTAATCATTAAAAATGATTAAAGATTATATTTCTTTAGTGGAAGAGAAATAATTTAGACTCTCAAAAGGAAAAATAATGAGAAAACCTCTGCTACTCATCATAGCCAAGAAAAACCAGTTAAAAATATTAAACAGATTAAATATTAGTGAAAAGAAGCCTAAGTCGCTCAATATGTCAAAAAAATCACCCTTTGAAAAAATTTCTTTGACAAGTTCTCAGGAGAGATTACACAATGAATTTTACACCACGTACAGGTTACTATCTTCTGTCTCTTCAGCTGTTCTGGCATCCTTGGCCACGGCACGAAATTCATTACATAAAACCCTTACATGGGATAGGACTAAATATCAGTATCTGGCAAGTGCAAGAAAATAGAAGTAGTCAAGGAATTCCAATGTATGAGTTTTCAAGGGTCTTTTTGTCCTCCCAGGAGAGATGTTGTATAATATTGTATGCCAACTGTAATTTAATATATAGAAAGTCACGGGATATGGATTATACAGTGGAAGGGAGTCAAAGGAATTGTAATAGATAGTATGATATGGGGGAGAAGTGGGAGGGGAGAATTGGGGGAGGGGGTTGTCACTTTGAGGGGTAAAAAGTATAACTATTGCACTTTGTTGTACATCTGAAGCTAATTAAAAATATATATATAAATAATTTTAAAAAGAGATAATCCAAAATAAATAAATAAATAAATAAATAAATAAGAAAGAATTAACCCCCACATTTGTCAGGATCAGCTTCTTTTCCAAAATAAACCGTGGCCTCACAGGAATAAGGAATGGGATGCCCTAACATTTCCTATCACGTTTGAGAGCGATGTAAATCAAAGCACTGACTTACTCTGACAAAGAGCAGTGTTTTCCCGGAGTCACAAAGGCCAACAAGAAGAACAGCTCTTTGACTACTCCTTCTGCTCCGGATGCACTTCCAGAACACTGTGGAATAGAGAAAAACAACACAAGGTATGCACTGATTATCAATAATATGCGTGTGTCGCTGGGGAAATTAACTGAAGTCTACCACTGACCAGCTCAATCACCTGGAACTTCCTCTTATTGTTATTACCACCACACAAATCATTATGGCGGTTAGGGACACCACTGAGTGCCAGCCACTATCAACTTCTCTGTCTGCACCCACTACCCTCACTGTGGGCTCAAGTGCAATCTCTGTATTCCCCCAGCGCCCAGCTCGCAAGCACAGAATGCTCAAACTTGAAGTAGAGACGCTGTGTGTCTTAGTAATAAAAGCGATAGAGAAACGGGGAACCACGCACTCAAGGTAAAATGGGCCACTGAAAAAGAGTACCCCACGCCCCAAGGGCCAGGACATCACTCCGGGGGTTGCGGGCGATCCCTTTGAACACAGTGCTGCGCCAGCTGCTTGGAGCAGAGGCGAGGGTGGCCTACGGAGTCTCCCTTTCTCACCGCCCCCGACGCCTTCTCCCCACATCCTCCCAGTCCAAGCCCGCACTCGCCCGCCCGGCACCCGCCGCCTCTTCACCTAGCGTGAGCAGCACCGCGAGAAGCGCCACCACGACTGATAGCACCGTCGGGTCCCTCTGCTGCAGCTCCTGCCGCAAGGAATCTAGGTAGGGCTGGAATGCTCCCCCGACACCGCCACCATTCTCCATCCGCCGGGAGTCCGCGGAGGCCATGCTGAGCTCCGTGGTCTCCAGCGCCGCAAAAGCAACGTGTCCCTGGGCTCTGCGCGGACGTCTGGAGCGGAGCATCACGGGAGTGGTAGTTCCTAAGTTGTAGTTCCTCCTGCGAGGACCGTGATCCCGAAGGTCCTGATGGGAGTTGTAGTTCTCTCGGACACGGCGCCTACCAAACGAGATGGCAGCCGCAGGTATTTCCTCTCCATGATTGTTGACAGAATGAGTAAAATTAATGCCTCAAGAAATCAGTGAGGATTTCCAGTCGCTTCCTTTGTGGGGCGAGCCTTGTGAGGAATTCAGGCATTACATAAACATTTAATCTGAATATAATGTGGCATGGGATGTGACAGAGGATGTACGGTGCGATATGGGAATACAGGAAGGGACACTTAGTTCATCATGGGTTCAGAGAAAAGCTCCTGGAGGAAAGGGACGGGAACGGATCTCGGAAAGATGAGTTAGCCTCTGCCGGCGCTCAAGGAGAAAAGGTGCTCCTCACCTAAGGAAGTGAGCAGTTCAGTGTCCCTACACTAAATCCAGAGCTGCAACTGAGAGATCTACATGAATAGAAGCAGCCATGAAAATCAGCGGGAGGGATGAGGGCTTTTGCCCCAAAGGGGCAGCCACAACTCTGCCAGGCAGGTGTATGGGACCAAGGTGGTCTGTTCTTCCAGCTTTTCAGGAGTAGCCAGAAAGGCAGGTTTTTATGAGAGATTTTCCACTTTTCAAATTTCAGCAAGTAATGGAAAACATTAAAAAACTTGTAACCCAAGGGCCGGCCGAGTGGCACGGTGGTTAAGCTCTGGCTTTGGAAGCCAGCGGCCCCGGTTCGGTCCCACATGTGAGGGCCAGTGACACTGCCCTCAAAAAAACAAACAAAAAAAAAGACCTTGTAGCCCAAATAGTACACTTTATCGAGCCAGAAGTGGTCAGCCTCAGGACTACCAGTTTGCAGTCTCTGTCACTAAGCAGGTGTCATTTCAGCCGAAGTGGCAGGAGATGAAACAAGAAAGGTTGGCAGGAACCAGACTTGGAAGGAACTGTGTGCTATGCTGAGGAACCTAGATTTTATATAGAGCAATAAGAAGTTTCAGTTGGGGGTGACATAGATGATTGGCAGGTCAATGGAGAACTATCATTTGAGGAAGAAAAGACAGTGTGGGTGACCACCTGGGGGCTGTTGCAGTGCTTTGGCAAAAGATGCACAGGGTTTGAACCAGGGGCAGAGGTAGGTGTGGAAAGAGGGACACAGATTTGAGAGATGTTCAGAAGGAAAGTACATAGGATGTGGTAATGAATTGGACATGCTGAGTTAAGGAGGAGAGTTATGAAGACTGCATCTGAAGCAGTGGGTATGGGTTACTAGGAATATCAGAGTGCATAAAGTAAATTGCAAGACTCGGTTGGAGAGACTTTGGACCTGGGGACATAGCCACATTGAAAATTGCCTCTTTTTTGGGTACTCGTATATTGAGTTTCAGATGCCTTTGGGAAATCAAAAATCTTATGTCAAGTAGGTGATACAGGAAACAAATGTAAAGTTTCGGCAATAGGAGCTAGGTTTTCATTTGGGAGCCCAATGTAAACATGTGGTCATTAAAATCATGGTGAGCACTGAAGAGTGAGAAGGAGAAAGGAACCCATAAAGGAGCCTAACAAGGAAGGATCAGTGACGCAGGAGGAAAACATGTCCTGGAAGCGGTCAGCAGTATCTCTTAAAACAGAGCGGATCCTAGGATGGGAACTTGAATGAAAAATGAGCTCAGAAGAAACAGCAGGGTAAAGGTGGGGTGGGGGTATGGGTTTGGAAGCAAGACTGTGGTAGGTGAGGGTGAGTAATGAAAATAATTGCTAGTATTAATGAGTGCTTGCTCTAGTGTCAGGCATTATTCTAAATACTTTTTTTATTTTAAAGATTTTATTGGGGATTTGGAGAGAGAACAGTGTTGGGGAATCAGGGAGGGGAAACAGACAAGCTGCTGTCCTTTTGTTCTTCAGTCTAGTTGTGGAGGATGTCACTTCACTGGCCCATGTTGGTATTATCATTGTGCTCTTCCCGGATGAGGCAGGTCGGTCGCCGGCCGTTAGACCACCATTCACGGTGGCTTATGGCAGCCCACTGCAGCCTACGCTGTTGCGGGCCACTCATGGCAACCCAGCTCCAGATCGAGCTGTTGTTCACCATTTTAGCTGTAGAGGGCACAATGTCACTGGCTCACGTGGGATCCGAACCAGCGGCTCTGCTGCTCAGAGCCCACACTCCCAAACCAACTCTTAACCAACGAGCGACTCAGCCAGCCCCAGTCTTAAATACTTTTAATTTATTAGTTTGTATAATCTGCACAATGACCCATGATCCCAATTTTACAGAGGGCAAACTGAGACAGTGGTTAAGTAACTTACCCATTGATCCCAAGCAATTGGACTTTTTATGTTTAACTACATGCTCTGACATAGTACAATTCATTTTCCAGGCATGTTGTTGATAAATGTAGGAAATAGGGACTCCAAATTAAGGAAGGATGTTTAGGATGTGAGATTGAAGTAAATATGCCAGCTTCTTTAAAGTAGCACTGTCAGTTAGAACTATCAGAAGTGACAGTAATCTTACCACATTCTATTTCTTTTCTTTCTTACAGTCCTAACCCCTGCTTTATACACACACAGACACACACACAGACACACACACACACACACACACACACACACACACACACTTCCTTTATAATAACCATTGATTCCTCTGTCAGGGACCAAAAATGAAGAGGAGGGAGGGCCAGACATGGACAACACATACTGTAAACTGTCCTAACTGTAAGGATTTTTAGTCAGAGCAAATAAAAAAGTGCCACCTTGGTAATCAAATGTGGGAATGATAAAAGAACGGTTTAACATGGGCCGGCCGAGTGACGCATTGGTTAAGAGCTGGCTTGGGACGCCAGCGGCCCTGGTTCGGATCCCACATATGAGGGCCAGTGACACTGCCCTCTACAGCTAACAACAGCTCCACCTGAAGCTGGGCTGTGCGAGCCCCGGCCCCGGTGACGGAGTAGACTGCAGCCCCTGCTGCAGTGGGCTGCCATAGGCTAGTGAGTGGCCAGCAGCCAGCATGAGTGGCTGGCAGCCAGCGTGAGCTGCCAATAGCCGCGGTGAGCAACCATCCAGAGGCCGGCGATTGACCTGCCTCATCCGGGAAGAGTGCAATAATAATACCAACATGGGCCAGTAAAGCAATGTCCTCCACAACTAGACTGAAGAACAAAAAAGACAGCAACTTGTCTGTTCCCCTTCCCAACGCTGTTCCCCTCCCCCAATTCCCCAATAAAATTAAAAAAAAAAAAAAAAAGGTTTTAACAAGACACAATCTTCTTTTTTTCTTCAATTTGTTTCCTGGGTATTATGAAGGCAGAAGAAATGTGCACACCTTCCACACTCAAGTTAGAAGGTGGTGCTGCCAATCTCAGGAACGAGAACAGGAGAGGATGGGGATCAGTTGCTTCTCGTCCTTTCCCACCTCCACCTGTGGACGGACATAGCCGGCTTCCAGGAGCTCTGAGGGGATGAATACAGAGGAAGGACATGCAGATACAGACTGCTGCTTCCTGAAAATACTCTGCTCCTTGATTCAAGTAGCACATGGAGAGTTACAACAAAACAAACACAGTGAGACAAAATTTCCTTCCTTTCCATTCATTAAAATGCCTCAGTCCCAGAACCGTTTCCCGTTTTTCCCTTCTCTCCTGTTCCCAATAGTTCCAAAGCACAATGGAACCTATCGCAGACTCAGGGACACCAATCATGTGATTCCCCCTACTCTAGCTTATCTCTTTAACTCTGTCTCATTGAAAACATATATTTAGAGGAGTTTAGAGGAGTTTTTTAAAAAAAATAATTAAAATGAGACATTGCTGATTTTCAGCAAGCAATAGGGCCGGCCGAGTGGTGCGGTGGTTGAGCGCTGGCTTTGGAAGCCAGCGGCCCCGGTTCGGGTCCCACATATGAGGGCCAGTGACACTGCCCTCAAAAAAAAAAAAGAGTAAAAATAAAAAAACAAGCAATAATGAGAGCTCAAAGAAAGCCACAAATCACCTCAAGTTTTTATACCTATAGTATCTGGTGAACATTAAGATATTTTTCTGTACATATATACTGATAAGAAGGCAGTCAAGAGGGAAGAATAAATAAAAATATACTAAATTATTTTAAGAGGTGGTAACATGTGCTGTTGTATTTGTAGTCCCTAGAGCAGTGTCTGGCTCATGGCAGATGCTCGGTACATTGTTCACAAAATTAGGTTTGTTGATTCATTGCCATGGGACAGACATCTCACCAAACAAAGGAAAAAAAAAGTTATAGAATTTGGGGTAAGAGTGGAGTTTAGGAGAATATTAAATAAGGCAGAGTGTTGATAGGCTCAAAGCAAAGTAGGGTTCTGTGTAAAAAGATCAACATCAGGCCTTGACCGCAAAGTGGACCCAGGGCCCTGTCTCCTTGGACACTAGAAAGTTAAGAGAGATGTGGACTGGTGTGTCCAGAAACCCCTATCTGCAGCTCTTCCCTAAGTGTAAATTGCAGCTGTGGTAGAAGTTAGGAAATAACGAGGCAAACTGGAGAGTTAAAAGGCAGAATCAATAGAACTTGCTGACATTGGGCAAGGAGTGAAGGAAAACCATGAATTGTAATTTGACTCATTGCTTGATGTCCCCTAGGAGGGTAGAAGACCATGATTTTAACTGATGTAAAATATATGGAAACAACAGTTGGGTTAGGGAAGCAGGAGAGGGAAGGGACAAGATGACTACCTCAATTTTTAATTTGTTGGACTTCTGGTTGCTGTGAGAGCTCTACAGTATAGATGCATAGATAGGAGGAGGTCTGAGCATGGGGATGCTGGAGGCAGGGGTCAGAAATATATAGACGGAGATGCCAGGGAATCATTCACATTACTTAGGGAGGGCCTGGAAAGTGAGAAGAGCGCTGGATCAAGAGAAGAACCCCAGGAAGATTTTCCTACAATTTCAGGGCTGGCAGGATGAGCCCACAGTAAGGCCACAAATGCACAGAGATTAGGAACCCAAGCAGAGAGCTGCCATGACAGAGAAGCTGGGGAGAGTCCCAAGGAAGAGTGAGTGGTCAGCTGTATCAAGTGTAGTAGATAGACTCAGAAATAAATGAACTAAAATCATTTTTCACAGTAGGCAGGTGGGTGGTGACTTTAGCCACCATAGCCGCAGGGAAATAAGTGGAGCAGAAGACTGATGTCTGTATATCTAGCCATCAATAATAAGTGGAAAGAGTGAGCCTCCACCTTCCAGGAGCTCAACTGAGATGGACTGGAGACAGGTCGATGACTGCTGTGGGAATCAGGGTCAAAGGGTGATTTTTAGCAAGAAGATGCTCCACTGATTCTTTTTTTCAACCAATTAGGATCAGGTCCTGATGAAATTCATTAAAAATATTTTTTAAATATATAAGTATTTTATATTCTTTTTCTGTATTCCCTTGAACACTCCATCTCAATAGCTCACTCTGCATCCTCTTTCCTGCCCCTTCCACACACACGCATGCACACACACACACACAGCCATGCACACTTAACTCTATTGTAGTGACCATGCAGACTCTTTTTTGAAAGAATTCCTACTTGGACTGTCTCCATGAGGGATGGCTTTGGCATCACAACCAAAGCTGTGGGAAGGATCGAGGGAACCTTGAGCTCTGAAGGAAGGACTCAGTTGCACGTGTATTGAGTTGGAGAGTGTAAAAGAAATCCTGCCAGGACAAACATTTAGGAAAGAATGAAGTTTTTAAAAGATAAAACCTTGGGCCAGCCGAGTGGCATGTTGGTTAAGAGCTGGCTTGGGATGCCAGCGGCCCTGGTTCTGATCCCACATATGAGGGCCAGTGACACTGCCCTCTACAGCTAAGATGGTGAACAACAGCTCCACCTGGAGCTGGGCTGCTTGAGTCCCCAGGACGGCATAGCTGCAGCCCCTGCTGCAGTGGGCTGCCATAGGCTACAGTGAGTGGCTGGCAGCCAGCGTGAGCGGCTGGCAGCTGGTATGAATTGCCAAGAACCGCTGTGAGCGGCCATCCAGAGGCCGGTGACCAATCTGCCTCACCCGGGAAGAGCACAATGATGATACCAACATGGGCCAGTGAAACAATGTCCTCCACAACTAGACTGAAGAACAAAAGGACAGCAACTTGTCTGTTCCCCTTCCCCGATTCCCCAACGCTGTTCCCCTCCCCCAGTTCCCCAATTTAAATTAAAAAAAAAAAAGATAAAACCAATCATTTTTATTTTATTTCCTGCACAGGTGGTAACATCGAACTATGAAGGCAGCCAAACCACTCAGGTCAGCGAGACCAGGGGAAGCTGGTGGGTCATATGAGCTCCCATCTCCATCTGGTGGTGGACCTTTCTAGGATTTTAAATGCCGAGGAAAGTGCAGCCTTCCAGGAGTTCTGTAGAGGCAGAGCAGAAAGGTAGGAGAGTCAAAACCTACCTATATTTATTTTCTGTTGCGTGAATGAATAGTTAAACCAGATACGAAAGCATTCAGACCATAGCCCCGCTCTCCTGGTGGGTGGACCAGCCATTATCCCAGTAGCCTCTCCACTTGCCTGCACAGCTTCTGTGCCTGCCCCAGGCAGTGTCCCATGCCATGGATGGTGACATGATTTCCCTGCCCTAACTCATCCCCACCTTGTGTCTTCTAGGAGGGGCTGCCACACCTGAGTCCATGTGGCTGAAAGGAGCCTGGAGGGCTGTCCTCTCTGACCTCTTTAGGCAGGTGAGGAACTACTTAGCAAGACGCACTAAGCACCCAGCATGTGCCAGCTTTCATGAAGGGGCTGCGGATGGAGCAGAAAATAGCACACACCCAGCTCTACTCCCCTCATGGAGGACATAGGTTAGGGAAATGTTACCTAGGTGCTCACAACAGTGGCTATGGGCAAGCACGTTCCTTCCATCAGACTTACGTGGGGCAGCTGGTAAAATGCATAAAGCCTGACTGTGCACAGACTTGCTGACTCAGTCTTCCCATGGCCTGAACATCATCAGCCTTTCAAGGGCCACAGCTCAGTTATAGGCTCACAAAAGTTAAAGAATAGTTGCCCTATAACCACATGTTATTCTCCCTTACCTTCCAAAGGACTTCAAGTGATTAAATGATATCCAACATAGATACAGTGCAAAGGTGTGTTTTATTGTATTTTAGTTCTTAGAAAATTGATGTTGTAAATCAGGGGTTGCCAAACTGTGGCACTCGCGAGTCACATGCAGCTCTTTGGTTACGTTCCATCTCAAAAGTTTGCCGACCCCTAGAAGAGCCAATCCTGTCCCTCGCAACAATTTAAAAATTATTTGAGAACCATAAACATATTTTTACATAATCACCATTATGTGAATAATATCCTTTAAGAATTTTATAAATGAAACTATGATAGTTGTGTTTATTTTCATTTTCAATTTTACTTCAAGAAGCTTGCGAGCCACAGTTTGCTGACCCCTGGCAGCTCTTCTCAAAAGTTTGCAGACCCCTGCTCTAGATGAGTAGCATGTACGGCAACTTTATCGTTACCAGAACTTATCATTGTTCAAGCTCTCAAGAGCTTTGCTGTGATAAAGAACTTTCTGGGGCCAAGTGGCTCAGTTGGTTAAGAGTTGGCTTAAGAGCGTGTGCTCTGAGCAACAGGGCTGCTGGTTCGATTCCCACATAGGCGAGTGATGCTGTGACCAAGCTGAGCTGTCGCTGAGCTGCCAACAGGTGGCAGGATGGCTCAGCTGGTGTAACAACAAGATTGCCTATTCGATGGTGGGCTACACCCACCTGCAACTAAGATTGAACTCGGTACCTTGAGCTGAGCTGCCGCCCAGATGGCTCAGTGGATAGGGCATGCACTCTTAACAACAAGGCTGCCGGGTTTGACTCCTGCATGGGATGATGGCTATACCCACTCACAACTAAGACTGAACTCAGCACCTTGAGCTGAGCTGCCCGCCGGATGGCTCAGTGGATAGAGAGTACACTCTAAACAAGGCGGTTGGTTCGACTACTGCATGGGATGGTGGCTATGCCCGCCCGCAACTAAGATTGAACACAGCACCTTGAGCTTAGAGGCCACAAGCTGCCAACAGGAAGCCAGATGGCGACTGGCGCCCTCCACAACCAAGACTGAAGAACAACAACTTGGCTGGTCCCCTTCCCCAATTCCCCAACACTGTTCCCCTCCACCAAAACCCCAATAAAATCTTAAAAAGGAAAAAGAACTTTCTGCAACAATGGAAATGTTCTCTGCTCACCTATATAAAACCACACGTAGCTGTTAAGTACTTGAATTGTGGCTGGTGTGGCTGGTGTGACTGAGGACTACTGTTTTCATTTGGTTTGATCTGAATTACTTAAATCTAAACGGCCATATGTAGCTAGAGGCTACCGTACTGGACCCTGCAGCTCTGTATAAAAAAGGAGTTTAGTGAAGAGCAATGGGCATGGGCACACAAACCTCTTCTTTTCTTAGTAATCACATGGAATTCTGCACATTCAGGCGGGCAGTTCACCACTTCAGTGCCCTGAGTCTGTGCCCTCTTTACCATCTGCCCATACAAGTAGCCTTTCATACATGCTGGGGTTACGATGTTTCCGTCATTCTTTCATCTTGCCCACTGGTCATCTCCTGAGGGCTACAGCCCACTTCTAATTTTGTGCCTACCACCCAGAACCCTGCCTGTGTTTGCTTTGCAGCTTCCCCCACGCTGTCCCTCTTACTCACTCGAAGTTGAGCATTGTTTCAGGTTACCCACAGCCGTGACATACTCTTCTCCTAAGTAGGACTCATATGTTGTTCTGTCCTGAAGTTCAGCCAAACATTTTGTGTCATCCCTGAACAGAAGGTCCTTGGTTTTAGATTGGAACATGCAAAAGTCGTCCAAGCAGACAGTTCCATTTTTTCCATAGAGGACCTGTCAAATGGATAGAAAGTGCATGAGGACCTGTGGCAGTGACCAGCTGGGAACACACGGAGGGGATGGAGAGGGTTTAAAGCTGGGAACCAGCTTTGGGAAGAAAGGGAAGCTACAGAGGATGCCTCGGGAATCTTTCCACCTCCTGCACCTGTCAGTCACCCAGTTTTGGCTCTGGCTCCATGCTTTCATGAGGCCCCAAAGTCCTCTGTAGGGTTCCTCTGGTCCCACCTCCTCTGAGAAGTCCCTCCGCCACTCCTGACTTCTGATCTCTCCCTCTTCCTTGGCCATGGCCTTGGGGGATGTGTCCAGGAAATGAGAAGACAGAAACCTGTCTCTTCCAAGTGTTATTGTCAAAGAAGGTATTAAACGTGAGCAGCCCAGTGAGGGAAGGTACAGGTCGTTGTTACAAATTCATGTTTGACTACATCTTTGATCCAATTTTGGGCAAGAGGCTTGATTACTTCAGGCTTCCTAAGGTTTTAAGTGAAATGATGGTTACAGAAAGTTCAGCATTCCACTTAGTACCTAGGGAA
Organism: Aselliscus stoliczkanus; assembly: GCA_033961575.1. Classification (NCBI taxonomy): domain Eukaryota; kingdom Metazoa; phylum Chordata; class Mammalia; order Chiroptera; family Hipposideridae; genus Aselliscus; species Aselliscus stoliczkanus. The sequence goes on along the minus strand of CM066735.1, from coordinate 100,999,459 downwards.
TCTTCATTAAATCCTAATTATTATTATCATTTTACCTCGAGAGGACTCACAAAGATATGATGTCTTAATTAAAAAAAAATTAATGGTGAATCAATAAGCAGGAAGCTGTCACTGAGGGGAAGGTGGCGTTTGTGGGTAGAGGAGTCTTTAGGATTAGAATACGGAGACAGCCCTTCACCCCATTAAGGCTGGCCTGGGTTGGTTGTTTTCCCCAGAGGATAAGCTCCTTGAGGGTAGGGGTCTTGGGTTTTTCTGGATGTCAGAATGGTTCTGGTCTTCTAAGCAAAAGAAATACAGATCTGCATTTCATGACGCATATCAAGGAGCGTTGGGAATCAGAATCAGTCTCCTCCATTTAAAAAAAAATGCAGACATTGGGAAAATGAGGGTACCACAGAGCAAGGTCAAGGGCAAGCAGAAAGGCAGATGCTTGGACCTGAGGACACGCAGATCAAATGGGGACTAATCTCCAGTGACCAGGAGATATAAGCAGAGCCAGGCCTGGGAGACTCAGTTCCTCAATCCATACTCTCTTGATTCGAGTTTCCAGAAAGAGAATGCTGGAATGTGGGCTGCACTTCGCAATGAACTCCCCCCACAAATAATCCACACAGAAAGAAAGGGCGGAAGGCCCTGGCTGGTCATACCTGCTGGTCACGTAATGTCTGACGAACACAAGCTGCCTTATCTTCCCTTGAGACCACAGCATGATTTGGGGCCCGGGCTAGGTGGCAAGTCTCAGCCTCAGTCACAGGCTTCCTGGTGCCGTCAGTGCACAGCAGCTTAAAGTTATCCGGTGTCAGGCCCTTAGCCCAATCATCAGGGTTCTTTCCTGGAAATAGAAGAAGAGTTCTTTCCTTAGCCTAACCTTCAGGGTTCTTTCCTGGAGATAGATATTCTTCGCCTAGTCGTCAGGGTTCTTTGGTCAAAGCACTCTCACTGTGGGGGATGTGAGTGCCCCACTGGCATGTGGAGGGCCTGGATCCAGTGGCCAGCGGAAGTATACACGCTGGAGTTACAGTGATGTGGACAAGAGGAGACTTACCAGGGATTGCTGGTGACCACCCCTTCCAACCTGCTCCACCCAGCCATGAAGAGTGAACTATATTCTGTGGACGCTGTTCAAAAAGATCTTCATTTCTACTAAACTCCAAAGCATCTGGACCTCTTGCTCCAGCGTAGGAAGAATAGGACCCTCAACTGGTTGACAGTCTCTGTGCTATAGCCTCTTGACCAGCAAGCAAACGACTTCCCCCCGAAACCCTTTTGGAAGCTGCAGCAGTATTTGAAATCTCACTCATACTGGTTCTACCTGAAAGTGTGCATGTTCCTCTGTGCGTACAGGTCCGTATCCTGTGCCCAGCCTTTTTGCCTCACCTTCTCTGTGTTCCCTCTGAAGAAAAAATACCTCACCCATTCTCAGGGTTTTAGCTCCTCCCTCCAGAGGAATTCTCAACTATGTTTACCCAGTTTTTACTTCTCTCCTAAAATGCAGCATTGAAATCTTTTCCTTAATTTTCATTTAATTTCCTTCATTTAACTGAACAACTAATACATGAATTCACTATCATAAAATTCTATTTGTATAGAAAGTTAAAATACCTCTTTTCCTACACTCCCCAAATGTACACTTAGTTTTCACAGAAAACGCCAAATTGCCTGCCCCTCCCCACTAGTAACTGCACACATCCTCACTCACCTTCCAACATTTCTCCTTTCCTTTATTACCAGCCCCTCCAACTCAATATCTTCTGAATGAAATCCATCATGATTCTCTCCAAACCCATCTGTTCTACTCAGTAATTTAAGCATTTATTCAATACTATGTTCTCAGCCCTTTGCAAGACACAATCTGATTAGAGGAAGAAAATAGCACACGTACCAAAGGCAACAATTCAGGGCACAGACAGTAATATTTTACGTACCATCAGTGTTCTGAAACACGGTCTGGTCTTTCACAAAGGCCACATCTCCTTTCTCAACCAGGCACCTACAGAGGGCCAGACAAGGAAAGAGAAGAGAGGAAGTCGGCGAGACACATCTGTCATTCAGGAGGGCTGCCTTACAGATCTAGGGCTAGCCACCTAATATAGGCATTTGTGACTTCTATTCTATCTCTAATCTCCTCTTATTACTAATAGTAGATTATCATTAATCTCCTCTTATCACTAATCTTGCATATTACTAAGGTAAGTAATAAAGGAAAATGAAAATGAAACCCCCAATTTGCTTTGTACAATCTCAGTTCCACACACTAAATCTTAAATTCTGCAAAAGCTTCTCCACGAGAAAGGGTTACATCATTTTCCTAGCATCAACACAGATAGTAGAGGGTAGTTTTCCAGGAAGGTGATTCCTTGTTCACACACTACTTTGAAAAATTGGCAGCATATGGACTGTGAACCAACTCACAAGGTGGTTCTAACTGGTAAATTGGGATAATCTTTGTTTTTTCCTTCACTGCTGAGACGTTCCATTACAATACTACCATCATTGTGCAGCTGACAGAGTCCTGAACTACTAAGTAACATAGGCCTGAATCAGAAAGGATAGTTACAAAGTATGAAGGTCATAAGGTGCATAGGTGTCACTATGAAAATGATAAAAACCCTCCATGAAAAAGAATTGTAGTTGGGAATGTAGAAGTCATGTGTATTATGTCTGTCTGTTTCCAGGTGAGTATGGATATAGGTTCCCCAGAGATGCTTGGAAGAGCATGAGCCAGACCCCTGACTCCTATATTCAGCTATATAGCAGGGTTCCCTCATGATGGCACTCATGATATTTTGGGCCAGATCACTCTTTTTTGTAGGGTGCTGTCCTGTGCATGTAGGATGTTTAGCAGGCTCTACCAATTAGATGCCAGTAGCACCCTCCCCTAACCAGCCCCATTTGATAATCAAAATTATTCTCCAGACACTGCCAAATGTCCCCTGGGGTGGGCAAATCACCCTCGGTTGACATCTTTTAATTGGCACCATACTGCCGATCTTTGCTATGACAACCAGACCTGGAGACAGCGTCCTGGATGCTAAATGTGGCACCCTGACACATGTAGGACTAACAGGCTAGAAACATAAGAATCTCACCTTAGCTCCTATAAAGGAATCTTGTCAGAGCCGGGGGTACTATTCTATTCATATCAAGGTTGTAACAGTTACCTGAAAGCCCCCGTGTAGCCATAGTATCTCTCATTGTTGTTGGGCTCACACTCCTTCCCTGGACCGCTTGCCGAGCCAGCACACAGAGCACAGAGGCTGGAACTTCGGTCATATCCAGGGGCACAGCCTTCACTGAAAATTTTATCTGGGCAGAAGGACAGGAGGAGGTCAGCTTCATCCAACACAGAACAGGTATGTGTGGCCCAAGATGGGTAGAAATCCTCATTCATTCTGCCAACAACTTAGAACCCGCCAGGCCATAGATTTTAAAGGGAAACTTAATTAAGACCGGGAAGAGAAGTTGGTGACCACCACAATTCAAATGGAGGGGATTCCATGGGCACCCTGATAGTGTCATCACTTATCTAAAGAGAGAAGAAATGGAAATGACCTAAAAGGTGACATGAACGGGATAAAATGGAAGGTCTCACTCCCTGAGCTTGTGCCATCTAGCGTCAGATGGTACCGTCCTCTGCCATTTATTAGAAGAGGCTTTAACAGAACCCAGAACTCTAAGCTCAGCAAAGGGCTGGGGAATTTTAATCCCTGCTCAGGTGCGCTTTCACGGCTGTGAAGCTGCCAAGGGACTCAGGAGTGGTGCCCTCACTAGTCAGGAGCCAGAAATTCCAAATGTCACCCCAGCCACTCTTTGCTTCCTGTCAAATTGGTGTCCTAGAATGACCTGGTGCAGGAGTGTGATCTCACCTCCAGTCCCCACACACAGGACTGGTCAGCTTCATCCTTGTTTTTAGAGGCCTCTCCTTTTAAATCAGTTTGCACGTATTTGGAGATGGCATGGAGGATGTACTCAGAAGTTAATGTAAATAATGTATAAAAAACATTTGTCTGCGGTGAACTTACACATAGGTTTTTAGAGGGTATAACTAAGCTCATACCTGAAGATATTCCGAGAACCTTCAAGAATATACTGATTTCACTCCTTGGAAGGGGCCCAGGACCTGGGCAGTCACCCAGTGAGACTGCCCAGACCTTGAAGGGACCTGAGGATCCCACACACTCACTTAGCCTCAAAAGCCCTGTGGCAGGGATTGTAGCAGTTGACCCAATAGCTGCTTTCCCCTGTTCCTTGGTAACAAAGATCTCGTTTTTTAAAAATTTTTCCTCCATTAATTATTTTTATTGATATATAATTGACATATAACATTATATTGGTGTACAACATAATAATTGCAAATATACTGTGAAATGATCACCACAGTAAGTCTAGCTAACATCTGTCACCATACAGTCATAAAAATATTTTTTTTGTGATGAGAACTTTAAGATCTCTCTTAGCAACTTTCAGGTATGCAGCACAGCATTATTAACGATAGTCACCATGCTGTAAATTACATCCTCATGTCTTATTTATTTTATAACTGGAAGTTTGTACCTTTTGACTCCCTTCAATTCATGTTGCCCAACCCCACCCCTGACCTCTGGCAACCACCAATGTATTCTCTGTATCAATGAGATTGGTGTGTGTGTGTGTGTGTGTGTGTGTGTGTGTGTGTGTGTGTTTCTATGTGTTTTGAGGTTCCACATATAAGTGAGATTATATGTATACAGTACATATTTGTCTTTCTCTGTCTTACTTATTTTATTTAGCATAATGCCCTCAAGATCCACCCATGTTGTTACAATTGGCAAGATTTCCTTTTTTTATGGCTGAATAATATTTGTGTGTGTGTGTGTGTGTGTGTGTGTGTGTGTGTGTGTATCTCACATTTTCTTTATCCATTCATCCATCATTGGACACTTAGGTAGTTACCATGTGTTGGCTATTGTGAAAAATGCTGCAATGAACATAAGGGTGCATATATCTTCTTGAGTTAGTGTTTTTGTTTTCTTTGGATAAATATACAGAAGTGGAATTGCTAGATCATATGGTAGTTCCATGTCTAATTTTTTAAATAACGATCCAGTTTTATTTGGGCAGAAACATGCCCAAATAAAAGGTGACATTTTCCAGCCTCTTCTACAGCTAAGTGTGACTATGTGCCTATGTTCTGATAAGTAAGTTACATAAAGTAATTGGGTTAGATTTCCTGGATGGCTTCTTTAATAAGTTAACAGCAGGTGGCTCACATGTTGAAGTTGCTCTTACTCCTTGCTCCTTGAGGCTTCCTCAATTACGGATGTGATGGCAACCATGGGTGACCTTGAACATGGACACCTCATGCTCACAATGGTGGAGCATAAACAGAAGAGCCTGGGTTTCTAATGACCATATAAACATGGACTGCTCACCTCTCATCTTTTTCATGACAGAGAAAAGTAAGCCTTCATGTGCAACTGAAAAAAACTTTCTGATTGAGCTCGCCAGCCCTACCATCACTTTTAGGTATTTCCTTGAGGTTCACTTTATCCAAGTTTTAAGTACTGTAGAACCAGGGCCATAGCATTTTGCACCATACCACTCTCTTCGCAGTACCCCTCTTTCTGGCTGGCCTTGACCACAGTGCCCTCCCGGATTCGCTTACCGAATTGACAATGGTTGATCCTATTGTAGAGCAGGCCCATGGGGATGTTCCAACCAGCAGTTCTATCTACTCCGGTGTGGCAGGACTTCTTGCCCACCAGAGAGTTCCAGGTGAGGTCTTTAGCTGAGTCCTTAACCAGGGCCACAGCAAAATACCCTACAAGGAGAACACCAAAAAAGGATGTATTAACACTTCTAGGCCCTCCAGAGTGTCTGTCTGCCATCTTCCTATGGAAACAAAATTATTATGAATCGTTCCTTCTGTCTTTGAAAGGGCCCTTCCCAATAATTGAGTGAGGTAAAGTACAAGTCACTCTGTCAGGCGGAGATTAATCTGAACTGAAAAAAACAAAACAGTAATATATTATCTTCAGAGCAGTGGCTGGTGTCTGACCCTTCCCAAATGCATAAAGTTATTGAAGTTATAAACCAGCCACTCACCCTTGACTGTAGAATTTCAAAGGAATGGATACTGAAGAGTACATGTACCAATTATTAGGAAAGAGTGGTAAATGACTGATAGACTGCAGGGAATATTCTGGCCAGGTATTTTGTGATAAGAAGAATACAGGTTTGCACCAAAATAAATATGGAAATATGGAAACTGTCAACATGTCATCTGTCATGTTTAGCAGCAAATAGCTGCTGATCCTTAAAATTGGGAATGGAATACCAACCCATGATTTCAACTTTCTAATTTAATTAACTCAGTAAACTGTTTACAAGAGAAAACAGAGAAGTCACATTATCTATAGAAGAAGCATAAGCCTTTTCTATTCTGCTATTGAGCTTGGCTCCTAGAGTGACGGGGAAGGGCTGGGAGGTTGTAATCAGGGCAAGTCACAAGGATAGACTTGTACACTAGTGGCCGGAAAATGACCTGGGGAGGACTGAGCATAGGGGCTCTGGGGCCCAGTACTCACCATGGTGTAAGACTTCCCGACGGGCTCCCACCCCATCTTTCCAGATCCACCCCAGCTGGAACCCTGGGCAAAAGCCAGTTTGGTCTGGGTTCCTGAGTCCAGCCTCCGCTGGGAGCCTCTCTCCTCAGCCCTGCCTGGCACAAATACACAAGGCTCTTTGGCTGGTGCTAACACTCATCCAAAACTGCAGGCCTAATGTAATGCAAGGCAGTCGGGCGTGGTGGGGAGGGTGTGGATTTGCTTGCCAGGTATAGGAGCCTAGACAACTTGGCAAGTCTCTCAGCCATTGGCCCTCTTATGCATCCTTAGAGGATGATAAGACCTACCTTATAGGGTTAAATGAGAAATCCTTTGGACAAGTCATGGCAAGTGTAAAGGAGTAATCATCATTACTATCTTTCCATGATTCTTTTTCATCCTAAAAATTGATCTCTTCCATGGCCTTATCTACTTTTGATTTGAATTTAAACTTACCTTTCCCTTTTCCAAAAGCAATGGGAATTTATCTTATACTCATGAGGTTATCAATCCCAACTCACCTTTCTCTGGTGTCTTCGTACAGTCAGGGCCAGGATTTCCTGGAGAAGAGAAAATGAAGAAGTCATTAAATACTCATTTATAGGTTGAAAATCATGCCTTTCCCATGTTGCAGATCAGACAGCAAAAGCCAGGAAAATGACATATCATCTATTCCCCCAAAATCCAGGCTCTCTTGATTATGCAAGTTTACTTTAACTCACTGGCCTCCGGAATTTAGCACAAAATTGTGAATTTCAAGTTTCCTGCTCTGTCTGTCCTATGACCATAGTAATCCCTGCCAACTGTATTGAATCCCTGCACCAGGGCCAATAGGAGAAGTGTGCGTTCCGGACACAAGAAGACCTGCCAGGAATCCCAGCTGAGAATCCCAGCTGCCTTATGCACTGAGGTCACTTTTAGCTGGAACTTCGCAGTGCAAAGCCTCTATTTCTCCTGGCAGAAGGTATGATAGAAGATCTATCCTTCAGGATGACTGTGGGGATTAGAGATGAGGGAGTCTAGAGTCTGGGAAGGTGGTGCTCAGTAAGCAAGAATTTTATGACTGATGTGATATGATTCAGGCTATGATTTTCCCACCTCCTCTCTCCATGGCCCAGAGGGAATAAAACACTGAGAGGCACCCCCTCCACTTACTGTAGTTCTCTGCCAGGACAGGCACCAGACCACACTTGCCCGCTATGTAAATGAAGCCTCCATCCAAGCTCATGGCATCTGCTTCTCCTTTCTGCAAGGACACAGCACATCACAGCAGGTGAAAAGAGGCCATTTCCTGTCTCAGCTGTCCTTTCAGATGTTTCCCTGAAGCAGCATTTCCAGCACAGGTCGTTAAGATACCAGGGAGACAGCCAGTGCTAGTTCTGGATCCCCAAAGGATCAGTCAGGCACACCCAGCATAAGAAATAAAATGCACATCCATTTTCACCGAAACCATCATGATCAGCTCTGGGTGCCTTGCTTAGTTTCTTCAGGAGCTAAGACGCACATTCAGTCTGCCTGTCCTCTCGCAGGACACACTGTCCCAGAGACATTGTGACACCATGAATTCTGATTTGGAAGACAGCCGAGTGGAGTGTGGAGTCAGGAGATCGAGGCTGTGCATGCGGGGTAAATGCCTCCTGGTGGGGGCTCCAGCCCTGAACCGTGGCCACACTGGCTGCTGAGTGCTATTTCAGTGCGTGGTGCAGACGAGGTGTTCAATAAACAAATAAAATCTATTCAAATAGTCTAATTCTCAGATGTATTAAGCCCTTAATTACAGAGATGCTTAAATTCAACAAGATTGCCAAGCTTGCCATTCACTGGAAATACATCCTAAAGGAATAATCAGATATGTGGACAAATAATGGGCAAAATGTGTAATTCGATAAAAACATGCATGTATGCTTCATAATAGCAAAAGGATAGAGACAGACTGATGTTTATAGACAATATGGATAAATGGTTAAACAAATTGCATCACAGCCACACTATGGAATAGATTACAACTTTAAAAGATCATGTTTTCTAAAAATGATTTTGACACAGAAAAAGTTTCACTAGATATCAGGTAAAAAGAGGGGGCAGTGAACTAGCGAGCTGTCTATATGATATGATCCCAACTAATAGAATTTTCTGAGATGATTATAAGTACTTCTTATTTTCTTTATATGGTTCAAGATTTTCAAACAACTAAAAGCAAACATGGAATACTCTTTAGATGACCAAAATGAAACTTCTACTTGCTTGCTTTTTTTTTTTTTTTTTGGCTGAGCCATCCTGCCACCTGTTGGCAGCTCAGTGGCAGCTCAGCTTGGGCTGGGCATCGAACTGCTGTTGCTCAGAGCTCAGCTCTCACTCTTGAGTGAGTTCTCAACCAACTGAGCCACTCGGCTGGCCCTAACTTCTACTTGCTTGCACCATCAACATGGCCCTGTCACCCTCGTCATGGCACACCATGGGCCTCAGACACAGAGTGGGGCTCAGATGCACCCACAGGGTGGTCCAGCCTCCCTAAGCTGACACTGCTCAGATTGCTCTCTACCATATGCTAATACCAGGAGGACATGGAGCTTCAAGGAACCCATCAGATCCCCAAGCTCAAAAGTACTCCTGTGGGGCTGGGCTCCCACAGTGAGGGCAAGGTTCCTGTGAACCTGGGTTTCCATAGAATTCCCAGGAATACTCACTCAGCCTTAGGGACAGGCACACAGCAGTGGCAGCGCCACTGCCCTATGGAGGCAGGAGGGACGTACCATGATCTTGGCGATACAGTCTTCAGTGGTCTCCGCTGATTCACACTCTATTTTCCCTCTGCTGTTTACGCTCCACTCATCACACTTGGCCCTCTCATGGTGACCTATTGCACACCACTTCACCTTCTTGCATTCATCCTTTGAGGTATCCAGACCTACGGTGTAAGAAAGAGAATGGGGTTCAAATGAGACACCAGAAGTTGCCTGCTGATTCATGCTACCATCTTCATGAAAATGCTGGGATTGGCCAGCAATATACAAACAGACCCCATTTAAGGAATTACTCATCTTAGAAAGCCAAGGCAAGAACAACCTCTTGGTTGACTTCTCATCATTTAGATTTAGCTTAAGATTATTTCTTCTGAGAAACCATCATCCTCCCAAACCCTGGGCACTCTATCATCACTTCAGGCAATTTATTTTTCTATTTTTTTTTTTTTTGAAGCACACTTAACCACTTTCCCTGTTCTTATTTGTTTGTTCATTGTTTATGGTCTATTCCCTGTCCTGAGCTCAGCCAGGGCCAGGGCCAGGAGTGTCTTTTTCTCCACAGCACCCTCGTTGTTCAGGATAGTGCCTGGCTCGTCAACACAATAGATGTCTGCTGAATAAATGGACACCTACTTACCTTTCAGAGTCAGCTCAAGAGTCACTTCCTCAGGGAAGCCTTACCTCAACTTCAGGACCTGTTTTTCCTTGTTGTCATGGTCTCATAGGACCATGATATTTTGTTCTGGTTTTTGGTGTTTTGTGCCTACTTCTGAGTAAGTTTCTCCTTTTTAATTGAGCCTTCAATAGAATGCCTATTTATTGAACATTTTTCTTCTTCACTACTGAGAAAGTTTCACGATAGCGAAATCTCATATATGTTTGTCTCACCTTTGTATACCAAGCACCTAGCACAGTTTATGGCTAGACCATCAATAAATGTCTCTTGAAGGAATGAATGATCCAATTCATTCCAATGACCCAAGGAAATTCAGGAGCAGGATGGGCCTGTTTAGAGCTCCAGCTTTACTATGCCAAATGTACCAGATGTGCAAGATGGAAACAATTTCATTCTCTTTGACTTACTTTGTGTTCGGCTAATTGGCTTTACAAAGCGGGTGGGGCAGCACTGATTTATACAAGGGAAATAATGCTGGTATCAATCCAAGTCATTTTAAGCATGAATTTCATCTAATGCCCTTTGGTGCTATCCAGGGCCATCTCATGATGACGAAGGCCATTTAGCATCAGTCCAATGCTAGGCAGCACAGGTAGGGCAGATAAAGGAATGTCAGGGCAGGTGTTTACTACCTGGACAGACTCTATCACTGGTTCCTGCCCTCACCAATTTTCCAAGCTCCTGCCCTCGGCAGGTTTCCAGTCTCTTAAGGTCACCTGATCCTTGAAGTACTTACGTGTCTCTTCCCCAAGATTCCTAATAGCAGTGACGTACTCATATCCCAAGTACATCCAGGAGTCAATCTTAGAGGGAATCTCCAAAAGCCCCTGGGCAGAGTCCTTAAACAGCAAGTCTTTCCCATGAGGCGAGCTGAAGAGCTGGAAGTCTGCAGATTTTTCTCTGCCATAATGTTCCTGTTTACAGCAAAACAGTAGTGAATGGCTACATTGACAAGGTAGGTTGTGACATGGGACTGAAGGAAAACAAAAACCCCAGAAAACTAAATTAAACCATGAAATGTTCTAGATGTCAGGAAAGAGGGCAGTCAGATCTGTTCTTTCCCACCCATCACCTTTTCCACTCATAGCCCTCTGGGGGATACACCACGCCCTATTTCCCTGGATGTGCTTCTGTGTATATCTCCTGGCTGGGTTGATGGCTCACTGAGTGCAGGAGAAGCATCCCTGTCAGAGGCTGACACTGTGTGGTTGCCACTTAAACTCTTGATGGACGGATGGGAGGGCTGGATGACAGGGAGTTGGCTCAGTTTGGGCAAGCCACTGCTTTACAGAAGTACAGCCGATTGTGCATGTAGGCTGAGGGACATTGGGAGGGAGATGGTTTCCTTCTGGGAGGTCATGGAAGGCCTCATGGGGGAGAAGGTGTTTGCCCTTGTCCTAGAAGGCGTGATACTTAGGTGGAAAGAAATGGAATGCGGCAATAATGGGCATCTTCATGTCATTGGTCCAAAATGTAGGGGTCTGGCAGACAATAATGCAGGACTAGGCTCTGTGCCACTCTGAGGAGAGTCCCTGCTGGGCGCTTCTAGACAAATGGATGATGTGTGGCATGGTTCCCACCTATGTCCTGAAAACAGAAAGTTCTACAGTGGCAATAAGGGAACGAAGGAAAATGCCCTCGATCCAAGCAAAGACAACTAAGCAGAAGGGAGGACGGTGGATTTGGTACCTGGGCCTGCTTGAGAAGCTCCCAGATCAGGTCCTCCTTGCCATCCACACTTCGGGCCACCACAGCATCGGAAGGGACACTAGACAGGTGGCACTCCTTGTATTGGTCCACTGGCTTCCGGGTGTTGTCCTTGCAGAGCAGCTCATACTGGTCCCTGTCAGCCTGTTGTGCCAGGTTCTCTGGGGGAGGAAAGCCCAGGTGAACCTACTGCAGATAGAGCCATCACCTGTAGTCTCCACCCTGCCCCATCCCTTGCCATCTCATTGAGTCATCAAGTGTGTGAGCTGAGACACCTGGAGTGAACATTGAGGGCCAGAGAACATAAAGAACCTGATTTGCTCAAGATGATCCCACAGCCAGTTACAGGCAAGGAAGTTTCTGATACCCAGTGCTGAGGTGAATGCCCTACACCCCACAATTGGTCTCATCTCAGCAGGCCAGCTACAGGCAAAGGTTGGCCAGACCTACCCCGAATCCCTTGCTCTGGCAACACTGACCGGGAGGAAGAGTCACCGTATACAGGAGAATGAATGATGAAAAGAGACCCAGGAGTCCAGGAGGGGACCCCAGAGGCACATACCTCTGCACAGCAATGATAAAGGAGGAGTACACAACGCTCCTGTCTGACTACTGAGCAGGAAAAAGGAGGCAGGAAAAAGCGCAAGTTCACTGCTTGGAGGGGATCTGTGAGTTCTTCTGTCACTTACCCAGTACCGCCGAATGCCTGACAAAGGCCACATCTCCAGCACCATCCTTCAGACACCTGTGAGAAGAAATACATTAGGAGAGTTTCTGCAGGGTCGGCCCTTCTCCTCAGAATTCAGGGTCTGATCACCCTGTCCCGCTCTGGGACAAGGGGACAGTCCAGTGGAGACCTCTGTGCAGACCCACAGCAGAGGAAGCACCATGTGATGCTGATACCAAAAGTACCATCAATGGGGGGTTGTGGGGGGCGGGATGAGCTCACAGGAGCTAGAGGTCCCCTCCCACGTGCCTCAAAGCAGGACAAAGGCATTGAAGATGTTTTAGTAGAGAGAAACGTTTTCAAATTTCTGAAATGGGTGATAAGGGCATAGCATCTCCTGAGGGATAATAGGTGCCCTTAGCTGGCTATAAAACTTTAGGATATAACCCAGGGAAAAGAAGAAACAAGAAATGAGCCACATGGGCTGAGGGCAATGCATTGAGCAGGTGACACTGCAGCAATAGAGAGGAGAGGGTCAGTCACCGAAGAATAGCTTGGACATTAGAGAATGCCTGTCCCCTTAGACTCTGCCCAATCCAGTGAGAGGACACACTGACCAGGTTCACGGGCTATGGGGAGACAGAGGGTCCCCATGAGAGGGGTTTCCTTATCAATCTCACATGAAGGGAACAGGCACTGAACTGGCCTAGGGAGTCCCAGCAGAATCACTGAGACACTGTGAGGGGACTAGGCCTCCTGAACATCCCATTGCATGATGGGCTCTGCTATGCCCCAGGGAGGGACTCCTAGCCTGAGGACATTGAACGCTTTGGCAGCTTTGGAGAGGCGGCCAGTCTCACTCACTTGACGGCACCGGAGGGGCCAAAGTATGGTTCATTGTCAGAGCAGGCACATTTGTCTGACCCTTTCCCAGCACACAGTTGACACAGTTTGGGGAAGGCCGTCTGATCTGCACAGGGGACACAGCTGCCCGCGAAGAAATTGGCCACTGCTGCTCAACACAAAGACATAGAACACAGAGCATGAGCCAGCCTGGCCAGACGCGATAACGGCTCCCAGCCCAGGCTCAGGAGGGAACAAACCCAGCATGCCAGGCCCTGCTTGTCCGCATGTGTGTTCTCTTTTAAGATCATGGGATTCCAAAAGGGACCTGTTTACCTCTATCCTCCCACCACCCACCTCACCAACCAAGGCCTGTCGCAGGTCACTGTCAGCCCCCATCCCTGCCTTGCCAGACCGGAACAGCTCACAGAGAGTTTTCCTCTGGAAGCCATGCCTGGGAGAGAAGACACTTGCCTGGAGAGAGGCAGGCCAAGCTCATGGCCAGCGGACGGCCACCAGAGAAAGGGAAACACATCGGCCAGAGAGGAAAGCACCCCAGGGAGTGGGCAATGGGGCCCAGCAATCTTGGCCCTGCCTGAGCCCTCTGTCAGGTCTGAGGACCCTCCCCCCACTCCTCAGGAACCTCTGCTGGGGGGTGGGAACTGAGACAACAAAAGACAGCTGACACCTCCCAAAGGCTGCTGGGGCAGCAGACCTGACAAGTTTAAAGCTGGGTAACTCCCCCCTCCCCAAGTCATCCCACCTGACCACCTGATCACGTCTGTCTGAGTGACAGCAGTGTGGCCTGCGCGGGCACCTGACTGCCAGCACATCAGCCTGAAGGCACCCACCCCCTTGCTGACTCACCTTTCTCAACAGGTTCACGTGGCTCAGGCAATTGCCAGTAAAGTGTGCCGATGGGGATGTTCCAACCAGAGGACCTGTGAAGGCCGGTGTGGCAGGACTTCTTGCCTTGGAGCTCATTTAGCTGGAAGTTGCTGCCCTTCTTCACCACGGCCACAGCATAATAGCGGGTCTTGGGATCTGCAAAGACACGGTGTGGATGGAAGACGCTCCTGGGCCACAGGGAAACACAGCTCATCACTGCTGGGCTCCTGACTAGGGAGGGGACCTAAGGGACACTCATATGTCCTGTAACGAGGGCGGGGTCAGAATCCCTCCCCCAGGCTCACAGGGAAAGAAAGAACCACAGAGGGGCCATTTGTGGTAACCCTCCAGGAAAACACAGGGACACGAGGGCCATGGGCCCATGGACCGGAAATGCTTCCCGACCCTGGCCCTGCAGGGCATCTGCCTGGACCTACCCACCACAGCCCACCAGGCAGGAGACTGGAGCTGGGGCAGAAAGGCCATGTTCCTGACTCGCTCTAAGTATTTCCTGTCCCCTGACACAGGCCCAGGGACAGTCAGTTTACTGTCAAAAGAGACAAAGGCTCTTGGGGCTCTGAGTGTGTGCTCCAGTGTGCTCTTCTCTGTAGGTGGCACCTGTGGTTCTTGGAAGTCTTCTCCCTACAGCTCTAAACCCCAGTGGTAGGTCCAGCTGTACACAGCTTGCTCTGATACTTCAGAGAGCACATTTCCTGGCTCAGTGTCAGGAGCAGCAGCCCTCAATCAGCCCAAAGCCCCAGAAGACTTGAGTTGTGCCTGTGTGAACGGACCTCAGGGCCCCTCATTCCCACTCTCTCCCCAATGGGGGATGCTCCTCAGTTCTAATCTCCATTACCTGCCTAACCAAGACTCAGCATCAGGAGAGAACAGGGCCGCAAAGTCTCTCCTGAGCCCCAGGGAGAACTCACTCTCTTTCGACCCATAGTTCTCTGCCACTACAGGTTTCAGGTTGTAGGGAGTCAGGCCAGCCTCAAACACCAAACCTGCATCCAACGTCACAGCATCGGCTTCATTTGCCTGAAAGGGAACAGAGCAGACACCAATGAAGCCCTCGCTTCCAGGGAAGCATCCCTAAACTGGGGGGAGTGGGGTGACTGGGAGGGCTTCTTGGATCTGGGGCCAGAAAACCCTCAACTTGGCCAGACCACACACCACACCATGAGCTTCAGTTGACTCGACCTCCCTGGTGACGGGATTGGGCCTCCATATTCCTGTTCCTCCCGCATACAGGAAGGAATGGACCATTTTCCCCTCCCTTGTGAGAAGACTGGTTCGTGGCCCAGAAACCCTTGTGTGATCTTTTAGGATTGGCCTGAATTACAGAGGCTTCACCTGGCAGGCTCAGGGGCAAGCTGCCCTCCCCACCCCAGACTGGGTGCACAGCCCGGGCACCACAGGCTCTGAAGGGGGCTGCTGTCAATGACTCAGTTCCGCCTGCCTGGCCATGCTCTTCCACGTGCTCAGAGTGGGAACCTAAGAGCTTTTGTTTGGTGACCTCTTCATCTTGAGCCGTCTGCTGAGGACTCAGGCGCCACTGTGAAGCCCTCATGTGGGAGCGAGCTTTGACAACACTCTTTTCACTGATTCACTACTCAGTACTTTTCCATCCTAACCTGGGTCCATGTAACTGCAGGAGTCTCTCATTCACAGATTTGGCATTTCTCTGGGTTTATTCTTGCTTTACTCTAAACTAAGTGTGAAAGGCTTATTACTTCCATTATGGCTCATTGTTCATTTAATCTTAATCAATTACTCAAATATGTCATAGATGATCACTGTCCTAATCAACTGCATTTTATACATTAGAATATAGAGACACAGAAAGATCAAGTCACTTCCCCAGGCCACATAGCTAGTAAATCATGGAGCTGGGATTTAAATCCAGGCAGTATGGGTTTATTCCTTCCATTACACTGTTACTTGCTGCTTGTTGTTGCTATTATCATTTTAGTTTCTGCTTTGACTAAATCTCATCTTTAAAATAATAGTTCACTTGAAATGTTATAGGTACCTTCCCACTGGGTCTAAAATTTATTTTCTCTTAAAGTGAGAAGCACTATTTTATATAGACACTTAATAATATATTTCTATTGCCTTTTTCCCCTATCTTTAATCAAAATCATTTTTCTAGAAGCCCTTGTCAGTACTCTATGAATAGATCTTGTTAATTAAATTATAAGGCAGGAGCTATGACTCCATGATCATGTCATGTTACAGGTAAATAATAAGACAACAGCATTTCTAAGTGAAATAAAATAATAATGTAAGCCAAACTATATAATTGTCTACCTGAAACTTTTCTTTTTAATGTTGGTTGTTTTATTGTAATAAAATACATAACATAAAATTTACCATTGAACCATTTTTAAATGTACACTTCAGTGCCATTAAATATATTCATTCATATTGGTGAACAACACTTTCATGCCAGAACTACATACCAGATATGGAACAATCTTTGAGGCTTTCTTGGTATCACAAGTGGTATGTGAAACCTGCAGGGACTCGCCACACCCACCCCACACACTGCAGAATAGAAATAAATAAGCAAATAAACAAGAGCATTTCCCAGGGCAGTAAGTTTGAGGCTTTCTTGGCCAAGACACCAGGATTCTGGGCAGGAATCACTGAAACCTCAGGGGCTCAGGAACCAAGGAGCAAAGACCTAACTCATTCTGAGGGGAACATGAACCAGGGAAGGGGAGGATTAAAATTAAGCATTGCCTCCCAGGTACAATAAGCAAACCCAGAGGAAGGTAAGCCACAATGCGTGGGCATCAACAGGAACAACAGACATGGCCCCCAAGGGATGTGGAGGTTGGTACTGTCAGATGCAATGGAGAAGAGCTACTAAAACAATATTTTGTTTTATGTACAAAGTGAAGGCTACAATCACAGGCATTAAGCATAGAAAAATTACCAGGAATAAAAGGAAAAAACATTAACTGGTGCTTCTAGAAACAAAAATATAACTTTGAAATCAAAAAGTAAATGAATGGGCAAGTGATTACATGTGGTTAAAGAGAACTGGTGAACTAGAAGCTGTATCTGAAGAGTTTGTCCTGGATGCTGCCAAAGAAGGTGCAGATGATAGAAATTATAAAAGAAGGATTAAGTGATATGAAGGCTAGATCTAAGAAAGTCATCCTGGAATCCTAGAATTTAAAAGAAAAAATGGAAAGACGGAAGAAAAGGCAATATTTAAGAGATAATGGGGCCGGCCGAGTGGCGCGGTGGTTAAGTGCTGGCTTAGGAAACCAGTGGCTCCGGTTTGGGTCCCATATATGAGGGCCAGTGACACTGCCCTCAAAAAAAAAAAATAAATAAAATAAAATAATGGCTTCAAATTATAGAGAACTGAAGAAAACGTAATTCCACAGATCCAATATACCATAAACAGGATAAGTACTAAGATTTCCACAACTGGAAATATCATAGTGAATCTGTGCAACATCACAGACCAAGAAAATGAAACCTCAAAATTATCCAGAGAGAAGATGATTGAAGGAACGACAGGACAGCACCAGATTTCTCATCGGCTACAATGGAAGACAGGGGGCGGTGGCATAATATTTTTAAACCCTGTGAAAATGTCAAACTAGAATAATGCATTAAGCAAAATTACCACTCAAGAATAAGAGGGTCATTAAAGCATTTGCAGAGAATACAAACAAGCAAGGAACCGAAAGGGATTAACACCAAGATTTCACTCTACAAGATTGCCAAAAGGACATATTTTAAGAAGTAAAAATATCCCAGAAAGATGGTTTGACATATGAGAACGAATGGTGAACACGTTAAATAGCAAAAATGTAGGTAAATCCAAATATTCTCCCTCTCTCCCTGTCTCTCTCTCTCTCTTTCTCTTTCTCTGTTTCTGAGTTTTCAGGTACGAGTATGTATGTACACACGAATACACAGACACATGTACAGGCACACACATTTATATTTTTATATAGTGTCTACATATATGTAAAGTATTTACATTATGCAGTTAAAAAGATAGACATAAAATATTAAATAATAATATCTACATAGGTAATTCTGTGCTACTGTATTTCAAAGTATTTTTATTATTTGGCAAAAGCAGGGGGGTCAGGACTATTTTACTAACACTTTGGTAAGCTAAAAGTATATAGTAAAAATTTAAGAGAAATCATTAAAGAATATAAATAAAGTGTCTAAGTTCACTACCAACGGGAGAGAAGTGGAATAAAAGGAAAACAATGCAAATGAACACATATATACAAACTCAATTTTTAAAAATTCAGAAATCGGGGAAAGCAGAACTAAGAGAAATCAAAAAGTAATACGGCAGAAATAAGTTAAATTTATCCATAACAACAATAATTATTAATGGTCTAATATACCATATAAAACAAATGAGATTGTCAGATTGTATTAATTAACAAAATCCAGGAATATACAGTTTTCAAAAGTCACACCTGAAATATAAGCATATAGAAAGTTGAAAATAAAGGAGTGGAAAAGATATAGGAGAAATAGTTGATGTAATATGTTAATACCAGAAAAAGAGTTTAGTCAAAAAGTACTATGAGAGATAGAGATTATTTTATCATGATAAAATATTACATTCACCAAGAATGATATGGATTATTGTGTGATACACCTGCTATGGGAAGTGGAAACTGAAATAACCACATTGGGTTTGCTTACAAATTAAATACATTTGGCATTGTCTTAAAAGTCAAATACTGACACACCCCATGGCTCAGCAAGCCAGCTGCTATGTATAAATTCAAGAGAAACTGTTAATACTTGTGACCCTGGAGATTTGTATAAAAATATTCCTCAAGCCCTGATCACAATAACAAAAACGGAAAACAATCCAAATGCCTAATGACCAGAAAAGAGCAAATAAATTATGGTATACTAACATAATGGACTATTGTAGAGTTCTGAAAATGAATGAACAATAGCTACATTCAACAACATGGGCAAATCTTAGCATAATATTGAGGAGGAAAAAACAAGTATGAGAAGACAACACAGAATAATATTATGTTTATAAATTTTTAAAGAAGCAAAACTATGCAATCATTCACACATACCTATATAAGTCTTAAAATGGAAATAAATGGCAAAAATTCTTAGGATTCTCTTTGCTCAGTTTGGGGAAACACATAGGTCATTGTAAGTAGGACCAGTGGGTTACACCACCTCAAGTGGTGCCATTCCCGTAGAATCCAATGCTGCCACACAGCAGTCCTAGAAGTAAGCTATTGGCAACGATGAAGTTTAGAGAACTGATGGTGGGTTCATGGATAGTATAATTTTGTGTTTTAATGTATTTAAAAACAAAGGGGCATGTATAGATCAAAGCTGAACATATGTAATAATTCAAGGGTTATAATTAAGTCACGATAGTAATTGCAGTCCAATTAAAAAAAAGAAAGAAACAGAACAGACCAGTTGTTTGCACCAAATCGCCGATTCTTTGAGTTAATCAGGCTCCAATCTGGCTGAGTCTCTGTCTCCCACCTCATCGCTCCTTCCTGTCTCCTGCTTGTTTTCCTCTGTCTCAGGCCCTTTGCACATGCTGTTGTGCACTTTCCGGAGTATTCTACCCAAAGCTCTTAATAGGTTTACCCATGCTCATCCCTGGGGTCTCAACTTCATTGTTCCCTCTTAGCAAGATTGTCCCTGACATATAGGGACAAGCTAGCCAAAGATACTGTCCTCTGAAAGTCTAGTTTCCCCCTTCATTGTACGTCACACCATTTGAAATTACATGCCCACTTGATTGCATGGTTTTCTCTTCTCCTGACTAGGCTGTAAGCTCCTCACAAGTAAAGACCACGTGTGTTCCGATTCACCGCTGCAGCTCCACTGCCCAGCACAGGGTCTCACACACGGTCAAATGAGCAGGAACAATGATAAAGGAGGGAAGAGCATTTGGGAAAGTCTAGAGAACAGAGGATCAGGCATCATCTGCAATCATGACACTTAGTTCTTGTCCCTGTGAGCAGCCTTCATCGACTTCCCATGGTGTATGCAGAGCTTGCAAAACAGTGGTGTAAGACCATTTTGATGCAAACATTCATGTTTGTTTCCTGCATTCAGAGAACTCAATACCTCAAAACTCTCCCCTTTTTTTGCTTAAAGACTCATTAAAGATGACCACTCCTATTTCCATTTCTAAAGTGATGATATGATTAGTGGGGGTTCACTCTCCCACACACCAGCCTCCTGTACGTGAGCACAGAATTGTTCCAGATCAACAAGACCATGAGAAAGTATGGACTGCCTTCCACTCTCCTTTAGGCAGCAATGACTTACCGCGATGGCCTTGATGCACTCAAGGTAGGAGTTTTTCTTCACACAGGAAACAAAAGGGCCGGTCTCAGGAAGGACTTTTTTCATACTGTCACGGAAACTGGTGCACTTACTGGCCTCCTGATTTGAGACGGTGCACCATCTCACCGTTTTCTCGGGGACAGCCAGACACAGCCCTAGGGGAGAAAGGCCAGAGGTCCCTGTGCCAGTGGGAGTGGCAGCAGCACCCTCTGAAGGGACTTGAAGGCTACATCTCCTCTGTCCTGTCCTCCTCCCACTCCTGTCTATGAACAATGAAGGGTCCAGGCTCCACTGCATTCTGAGGCTGGGAACAGGAGAAGGGGACCCTGATGACCTCCAAGTTTCCCATGTGCCACCCTGTGCTGGCCAGAGGGATGCCAGCTTGGCCTTCTGCTCTCAGTTGGAGGCCACAATCTGCTCCTCTGGGTTCTCCATGCCTCCTTCCCTCTCCACCATGGGGGTGCAATGGAACATAAGCCTCATTGAGGTCATAGGGCATTTACAGCCACTTCAGAGCATTGGCTCAATACCACCACCAGGGGAAACCAGCAAAATAGGAATTATCATTTTTAAGAGGAGGGAACTGTGCTTTCCCTAGTGTCACCCAGCCTATTAGTGGCCAAGACTGGTCTAGAATCCAGGTCTCCAGACTTTGGTCTGTACCCAGGGAACAAAAGAAAATACCATTCTGAGTTATTTACATCTGCTTGGCCAGTAGATGAGGGTAAACGAATGATGAGATAATGAAATTGCCTGTGATACTCATGTGTCATTCTCTGTTCCAGGAATAACTAGAAATTCTCTGTTTCCAGTGACCCTCAATTCTTGCCAGTCTTGTTGGCTGCCATTAGGAGAAGCTGAAGCCCCCCATGTCTGTAGCTACTAAAATCCATGTGGTTGCAGATGTGTTGTCCCCATCATGTGAGCTTTGGCACTTCTGCAAAGCCCTCTTATCTCCACTCTCTGGATCAATAGCAGAGGGCTGACTCAGCTTATCCACAAAGCACAAAGCACAAGAAGGGGAGGACACCAGTGCCCCAAATTACGGCCCCAAATACCCATTATCCCACCTCTGCCCCAGGAAACCACAGGAGGCATCAGGAGTCAGTGGGGGTCCCTCCCAAACCACTCCTTCAGACCTTCCCCAAACAGGCCCTCCTGGGGTCCCAAGGGCAGGAATTTGTCTTCAGTCAGGGATTTACCTTACACAGTCCTATGGGGTGCTGGGAATGGATGGTGGTGGTGAGGCAAAGGCAAACAATGTGGGACCGTCTCTTAAGGGTAAATTTTTTTCAAGAGAGACAAACGATTACACATAGATGTCTCGAAAGGTGCAACACATGCACCATAAATGGCAGGCAAAAGTTAAGGCCAACAATCTCAAGAGGTGATGAGAGTGGCAGAGGCTATCTAGGGACAGGCTCCACAGCAGGGATGTGTGCAGCAAACGTCATTGGTCCCTGGATCCACAGCCTCAGGTACCCTCACCTGACCCTCCCAAGCAGGGCTGTACTACCCTTCTCAGTGGTGAGGACCCAAAGAAGTCTGGCTTCAAATCCCATGCTCCAACCTCCTCGGCAGCCCGGCCTCATTAGCAAGGACATTATCCGCATCAAGGACTCCCATGGGACATCAGACTGCCAAGGGGAGGAGATCAGGTCCGGGCGGCCTTCAATGCCATGCTAAACAGTTTGGGTTTGGCTGAGGAGATCCCCGCAGACGGATTTGATAAACCGTGATGGAGGTGCTCTAATTTATTATACCCCATTGCAAGATTTACTGAACAATGAGGAGGAAGAGGCAAGATGAGAATGAAAAGGTGGCAGAGGCACAGGCAGGGCCAGCATGTTCACGCTGGCGCAGAGCTGTCCCTGAGACAGTGCTAAGCCGGTGCAGGGGTACGAGGCGGGGAGGCGCTAAGGAAGGGCTCCCCTGCTTCCAGCCCAAGGGTGAAGCCCAGGGAGGGGTATGGCGGGGTCTGGGGGGACAAGGAGCGCCGGGGCGAGGACTCTGCGGGTTTCTGCTCGCTGCACTCACCCAGGACCGCGCAGGCCAGCAGGGCGCAGACGGCGAGCCTCATCCTCCCGGGTTGGTGGCGTGGAGCCGCGAGTACAGACCGGCTTCTGCGCCGCCTCTCTGCGTCCCGCGCCCCTTTATCTCCCGCCGAGTGGGCCAAGCACAATCTTTGACCTCCTGTGTTTGCGCTGCCCGCTTGCTCAATCACTCCCCTTTCATCCCTCGCCCCCGCCGATCACCTCATTTCCTGAGCTCTGGGACAGACCCATGGATGGAATCCAGCACAAAAATGCTGATTGGAAGGAAATTGAAGAAAAAGCAATCCCTTGTTAATGTGCCCTCCCTCTGTGCCAGGAGCGGAACTGCAGCGGGTAGGGGTGGGGGTGGCTGTGCTCCCCAATCCCTAACCGGCACAGCGGGTCCTACACAAGTCCTATGTGCTCATTCCACAGAAGGAAGAGGGAAGAGAACCCTGCACCCCATCCAGACTGGAACTGGAGAATGACAGGCAGGGACCTTCCTGGGAGAGGGCATCAAAGAAGAAGAAAGCTGGCCTGAAGTCAGAGGCAACAGGCTCAACACCCTTCACTTGTTTTCAGCCTTCCCCAGAGACCCTGCTCTGGGCCCTCAAAGGCTGCGCCACTGAGGAGCTGCTCTCTCCCCATGTGCCCTGCTAAGGAAACCTTCCTTCCCTTCACGGAGCTTGCTGGATGCCTTGGCCTAGGGACAAAGTTACAGGGGAGACAAATTCTCTCCCACCGGAAGCTGCCCAGGAATGTGGTCACGACTCTGAGACTCAGAACAAAGTGACACATGATCACAAAGAAAGGGGCCCCGGGGAGGATGTGGCCTGATCCCAACACCCTGGGCCATCCCTGCCTCCCTTCAGCTAAGCGGGCTCCAAACCACTTTGATTGCACATCCTTACCAGTATAACCTTATGAGGTTGTATTGTACATTCTGTATATGTACTTTTTAAACTCAAATATTTTTAACTCTAATATAAACTTTTTAAACAATATAAACTAACGTATTATAAATTTCTGTTCCTCTCATGATTGAAAGGCATTGAGGAGAGGGGGTCTGGCTTCATGTGGGGACCTTCAGGCACAGAGATGAAAATGGAGGGGAAAGTGAGGGGCAGGGCTGACTGGGAGAGGGCACTGCAGAGCAGGCATGCCTGCCTTCAGCTGATGCCTTCCGTAGGCCCTACAGTGAGCTTGCGGGGTCTGCCTGGAAGTAGGAAGAAGTGTTGCCACATGTTGAACTAATCCACAAGCTCAGGCAAGCTTGGTGGAGGCCCTGGGAGGCCAATGGACCATGCCTCTCCTCCCCCGGGCCCCTACTGCATTGACATAGTGAGCCTTTCCTGAGGCAGCTCCTCCGGCGACAGGCCCACAGCCTAGCCTGAGTCCCTCAGAAGGAGCATGATCGGGCCAGGCTGAGCCCTCTCCACACCAGCCAACCCCAGGCTCTGCTTCAGTGGAACCCTCTGAGTCCAAGCCCAAGACAGGTGTAGGGAAGGAAGTGCAGAGCCCATGGGATCTGAAGGAATGTCCGACGAAACATGGACAACAGGAGTCCCACATACTCTACTCACATGGTCAGAAACCCAGGGCCTTAATTCTTGCCCAGGAGAAGGATAGGAACAGAGTACTGTGTCTGTCATTGGTCAGGAGCAGGTGAGGCTGGCTGTGGGGTGTACATGTGTATAGGACCCTGGTTGTATGGCTGTGCTCACATCTGTAATGAGTATGGGGGCGTCTTTAGGTAAAGTTTATAATGACAATGTTTTGTGTTCTTGGTGGTCTGTGACAATTGTGCCTTATGATATTTAATACTACACCAGAGACGCTCTGGAGTCAGGAAACTCATTGCGCCTCTTTTAACACTTAATGATGGCTAACACTCACTGAGAGTTTCACTGGATGCTAACCCTCCGTGACTGGTGTACTAGAACCCCCATTTCACAGATGAGATGAGGACACCGAGAACCTCAGAGGTGAATAACTTGTCCAACGTCAGCTGGTGAGCCAGATGCAAAATCAGGCCGTCTGGTTCCAGAGTATGTATACCCATTCATACTCTCTCTCCTGGAAAACAGGTACACACACAGGCCCAGGGGCTCATCTGAGAGAAAGACAGACAGGGCACTTACAGCTCCGCCATTTCTCCACAGACACACAGCCCCAGGTTTTGATCTGCAGAGGGGCTGGTCCATCTGCGAGAGGACTGACTGCAGAACTGGTTCATGCTAGGATGGAAGGAAACTACCATGTTTGCAGCCCTTCCAGTTTCCAAGCACAAATCTTGTGATCTTGACCAACTACCTCAGGAGATAAGATCAGCACCCCCGTTTTTCAGATGTGGACACTATAGTAAAATGACAGCTCCTCATTCACAGAGCCCTGGAACCTGAACTCAAGCCTCCCAAGTGTCCCAGCCTTCTCTAGACCACAGCTGCCTTCTTGATATTGATCTCTTTATCCAGAAGAGAAGGGGAGGGAAGGAGGAAGAAAGGGAGGAAAGGGAGAAGGAAAGAGAGACAGAGAATGAATATGAGAGATTTTCTGGTTACAATACTAATCCCTGTCATGACTCAAATCTGTGATCATAAACTGAATAAAACGCTTACATTTCAATGAGGTTGGCCCTCCTGTAGAAAGAGCTGAACTTGTGTGTACGTGCAGGGGGGTTGGGTAGCTGACCTAAAGAAGATGGGCAGAAAGGCATTTGTTCTCTGAACCAATATTTGCTGTTTCCAAATGTTGCCTCATTTACAAAGAAACCGAGCAAACAAAGAGCCTCTGTCTGCTTAAACCAGTCAGTCCCCCCTCCACCTCCCACTCACTGTACTCTGCCCAACAACAGGGCTTCTCTGTGAGGCCTGAGCTTGGGTCAGAGACTCACATGCTCTTAGGCCTGTTATCCCACAGACCTGCTGGTTCAGGGAGAGCATGGCGAGACAGGTGGGAAGCAAAGGCAAGGTCCTTTTAGGAAAATGTCAGGCAATTTGAAACACCATATACAACCACTTCTTTCTCTCTCAGTCTTACCTTTCAGGAGTCCCTGGACAATGAAAGATTCTCAAAGTTCCCATTCTTTTCCCAGGGGATTCATAAAACTATCCTTTTCATGAAGAATAGTCCAGGGCCAGATAGCTTCATTGATGAATTCTCTCAAACATGTAAGAAGAATTAGACAATCTTAACATACTCATCCAGGGAACAGAAAAAGAAAGAACACTCCCTGACTAATTTTTTGAGGCCAGTAAGCATAGTTTGAAAGCAAAAACCATCAAGGATATCATGAAAAAGATAAAGAAACAATACATTTTATGAACATAGATGAATATAGATGCAAAAATTCTAAGCAAATATTAGCAAATTGAAGATAGCAATGTCTAAAAGGTACACTAAATAATTACCAAGTTGGATTTATACCAGGAATGCAAGTTATCATTTGAAAAATCAACCAGTGTAAGTGATCACATTAACAAAATAAAGGAGAAAAATTTTGACTATATCAGTCAATATAGGAACAGCATTTGGTAAAATTCAACATCCATTTGTTTTAAAACCTCTTAACAAACTTGTCCTAGGAAACTTGCTTAATCTGATAAAGAGTATGTGTATGTGTGTGTACATATATATAAACATATATAAAAAATGTTTTGTATATCAAAGAACTCATACCTAGTGGTGGAATAGTGAAAGAAATCTTTTTCCCTTTGAGATCAAGAAAAAAACCTGAAGGTCTACTGCCATTTCGACTCAACATTTTACTTGCAGTCCTTGCCAGTCCAAGCAGGTTAAAAATACACACACACACACACACACACACACACACACACACACACACACACGATGCCAAAAAAATGTATACACATTTTAAGAAAGGAAAAAACTGTACTAAAATTGTAATACTCAATATATACCAATAACAAAAGGTGAATACAAGTCATGTCTGACTTCTGCAATTACAAGAGTTGCTCAAAGTAGTTATCAGTGTAACTTTTTTTTTTTTGAGGGCAGTATCACTGGCCCTTATACATGGGACCCAAACCGGAGCTGCTGGCTTCCCAGGCCAGCGCTCAACCACTGCGCCACTCGGCCGGCCCAGTGTAATTTTAATACAGTTTTTTCCTTTCTTAAAATGTGTATACATTTTTTGGCTCTCTCTGTCTCTGTCTCTGTCTCTGTCTCTCTCTCCATATATATATATCAAAAAGTGCTTTATAGTTTTTGGTGGGAATTAACAATATAATTCTAACGTTGATAAGGAAATGTGAAAATCCTACAGTAAATGTTTTGATTGCTTATGTAACTTGTAGCATACCAAGGTAAAAATAGAATGTATTTGATTTTTCTAAACTTGTCTGCCCAACTCTGAGAATCAAGATCTGTATATATATATATATATATATATATATATATATATATGGAAAAATAAAACTTTCATTTTCATGGATGATATGATTGAACATATATTAAATTCTAAAGAAACAAGTATTAAAATGGTGTTAGGCAATATTGCTGGATACAAGGTAAATATACAAAAACCAATTGTATTTCTGTATACAAAATTAAAAAGACCATAACAATGCTATTTAAAATAATATAATAACAAATGCCTAGGAATAACTATCAAATGATGTCTAAAATTTGTACACACAATACTATAAAATATTACTAACAGAAATTAAAGAAACTTTAAGTTAATGAAGGGTTATATCCAGAACATAGAATGGAGACCCAATATTATATAGATGTCAGTTCTTCCCAAATTAATACATAGATTCAATGCAGTCCAAATCTAACTCTCAAAAAGTGCTTTATAGTTTTTGGTGGGAATTAACAATATAATTCTAAAGTTGATAAGGAAATGTGAAAATCCTACAGTAGATGTTTTGGTTGCTTATGTAACTTGTAGCATACCAAGGTAAAAAGAGAATGTATTTGATTTTTCTAACCTTGTCTGCCCAACTCTGAGAATCAAGATCCGTAATACAATTCTCAGTCCATTCAATTTAGGTATTCATTATCAATAATATTACCTCAGTGCTTTCTATAACTTGATACTGGATTAGTAGTATGGAATGAAAATTACATGCAGTCCACTAAATATTTAAGGATTTGTAGACATGTCCACCACAACTTGCGTAGTCTAGTTCTTATGTTTATTCCAATTCTTCCACATTAAGTAAATTAAACTCTTGACTAGCTATGGTTTATGGTCTTTTTCAGATTCTTCTCATCTTCCTCCTAATTCTTTTGCATACATGAAAATTTTAAACATACACAAAAGTGGAGAAAATAATGCAGTAAACATCCATTCACACCTTACCCAGCTTCAACAACTGTCAATATTTTGCCAATCTTATGTCATCCATTTTTTTTTCCCACTCCCATTTTTTTTTCTGGAATAACAAACATCATGTTATTTCACCCAGAAAAGCATGCATCTATAATAGCTAAGGATTTTTTTTAACATAATCATAATGCATGTATCACACCTGTCAAAATGAACAATTATTTCATATTACCATTTAATACCCAGCTAATATGCTAATTTTTCTAGTTGTCTAAAAAAAAAATTTTCAGTTACCTTGTTCAAATTAGAATCTAAAACAAGATCCAGGAGTTGCATTGTTTATATTTCTTAAATCCCTTTTACTCTTAATCAGTCCCCCTACCTTTTATGCTATTTATTTGCTGAAGAAACCGTATCGTTTGTCCTTTGGAATTCCCAACATTCTGGATTTGGCTTATGCATATCCCCATGGTGTTAGTTTGTTAATAGCATTTCATAGAAAGCCCCTGAATTTGGGTTTGTCTGATGTTGTTTTGTGAGTTGATTCAGGGTGTGCATTTTTGGCAGCAACATCACAGAAGTGATGCTGGGTTCTTCTTTAGAGTATTGCATTGGAAGGAGCACAATAATGATTTGTCCCATTATCACTTTTGTTCAGTTTGTTTGCTTGGTTAAGATGGAATCTGACAAGTTTCTACATTGTAAATATACCTTTGTAATTAATGGGTAGTTTGTAGGGAGATACTTGGAAATTCTTTAACATTTTGTTGATCTCATTTTCATCCCCTAGTTTTAGCACCCATTGATGATGCTTGCCTCAATCAATTATTTATTACATATTGGTTGCCAAATAGTGATTTTCTGATTATATAATTCCCTGTGCATTTATCAATTGGCATTCTAAAGTAATTCTATTTATTTAATTAGTTCCTTTTATTTGTTTTTATCAGTATGAACTCAGGAGATCTTTTTTTATCAGTGGTTTTAATACTTTACTATAATTTTTTCTCTTTTGTAAAATGTATTTTTCAATTACAGTTGATATACAGTATTATATTAGTTTCAGGTGTACAACATAGTAATTGGACACTTATATACCTTACAAAGTGATGACCCCCCAGTCTAGTACCCATCTGACACCATGCATAGTTATTACAATATTATTGACTATATTCTTTATGCTTACTTTAATCCATGACTATTTTATTAATAATAAGTGACAATTTGTACTTCTTAATCCCTTTCACCCTTTCACTCATCCCTTCCATCTGGCGACCACCAATTTTTTATTTGTGAGTTTGTTTCTGTTTTGCTTGCTCATTTATTTTGTTTTTTAGACTCCACATTAAGTGAAATTATATGATATTTGCCTTTCTGTCTGACTTATCTCACTTAGTATAATACACTTAACCATTTTTAAGTGTATAGTTCGGTGGCATTAAGTACATTCGTATTGTTGTGTGGCCATCACTACCCCTCATCTCCAGAACTATTTTCATCTTGCAAAACTGAAACTCTGTACCCAGTAAGCAATAACTCCTCATTTCCCCCTACTCCCAGCCCCTACTCTACTTCCTGTCTCTGATTTTAACTATTCCAAGCTCCTTATTTAAGTGGAATCATACAATATTTGTCTTTTTGTGGTTTATTAACTACCAAAATGTCCTCAAGTTTCATTCATGTTATGGTATGTGTCAATAATTTCCTTCCTTTCTCAGGCTGAATAATATTCCATTGGATGTATATATTATATGTATTTTGCTTATCTGTTCATCTATTGATGGACACTTGGGTTGCTTCCACATTTTAACTACTGCGAATAATACTTCTATACACATGGGTGCATAAATATCTCTTCAAAGCCCTACTTTCTGTTCTTTTGGGTATATACTCAGAAGTGGAATTTCAAGGTCACATGGTAATTCTATGTTTAATTTTTTTTAGGAACTTTCATATTGTTTTCCACAATGGCCGTACCATTTTATATTCCTACCAACAGTGCACAGAGATCCAATTTCTTCACGTCCTCAACACTTACTACTTCCTGGTTTTTCTTATAGTAGCCATCCTAATAGGTATGAGAAAGTATCTTGTTATAGACTTGATTTGCATTTCCCTAATTATTACTGATCTTGAGCATCTTTTCATGTGTTTATTGGAGACTCATATAATTTCTTTGAAGAAAAGTCTATTCAAGCCCTTTGCCCATTTTTGAATTGGTTGTTTTCTGTTGTAGAGTTTTAGGAGTGCTCCATATATATTTAGGGTATTATCCCCTTATCAGTTATCTGATTTGCAAATATTTACTCCCATTCTGTGGGTGGCCTTTTCACTCTGTTCATGGTGTGTTTTGATTCACAAAATTTTTAATTTTCATAAAGCCCAATTTCGTCTATTTTTCCTTTGTTGCCAGTGCCTTGATGTCATATCTAAGAAATCATTGGCAAAGCCAGTGTAAGGAAGCTTCTCCCCTATGTTTTCTTCTAAGAGTTTTATGCAGTTAGGTCTTAAGTGTAGGTCTTTAAGTCATCCTGAATTAATTTTTGTGTATGGTAATAGAGAGGAACCATTCTTTTGCATGTTTATGTTCAGTTTTCCAACACAATTTGTTGAAAATTAAACAAATTCACTCATTAAATGTCCTTGGCCCCCTTGTAGAAAATCATTTGACAATATGTGTGAGTGGTTATGTCTGGGCTCTCTTTTTTAAAATTGGGGAATTGGGGGAGGGGAACAGCGTTGGGGAATCCGGGAAGGGGAACAGACAAGTTGCTGTCCTATTGTTCTTCAGTCTAGTTGTGGAGGATGTTGCTTCACTGGCCCATGTTGGTGTCATCATTGCACTCTTCTCTGGTGAAGCAGATTGGTCGCCGGCCTCTGGACAGCCACTCACAGTGGCTCTTGGCAGCTTACACCAGCTGCCAGCCACTCGCGCTGGCTGCTGGCCACTCACTGTAGCCTATGGCAGCCTACTGCAGCTGGGGACTCACAGCAGCCCAGCTCCAGGTGGAGCTGTTGTTCACCATCTTCGCTGTAGAGGGCAGTGTCACTGGCCCTCATATGTGGGATCTGAACCGGGGCTGCTGGCTTCCCAATGCGCCACTCAGCCGGCCCTGTCTGGGCTCTCTTATTCTATTCTATTCTGTTCCGTTCCATTCTGTTTCTTTCCGTTCCACTCCACTCTATTCTGTTGGTCTATGTGTCTGTGTTTATGCCAGTATTATATCCTTTTTGATAGCTTTAACATTATAAGTTACATAAGTTTTGAAGTCAGGAAGTGTGAGTCCTCCAGATTCGTTCTTTTTTAAGAGTGTTTCGGCTGTTCAGGATCACTTGAGATTCCATATGACAATTAGGATGTTTTTTCTATTTCTTCGAAAAAAAAGGTCATTGGGATTTTGATAGTGATTGTATTTAATCTATAAAATGCTTTTGGTAGTATTGACATCATATCATAACCATATTAAGTTTTCTAATCCACAAACATGGGATGTGTTTATATTTATTTATGCTTTCTTAATTTCTTTCAGCAATATTTTGGATCTTTCACCTCTTTGGTTAAGGTAATTCCAAGTATCTTTTTGATGCTATCATTAATGGAATTGTTTCCTTAAATAACTTTTTTTATTTTCATTGTTAGTATATAGAAAAGCAACTGATTTTTGTGTGTTGTTTTTGGATCCTACTACTTAGATGAATTTGTTAATTAGTTCTAACAATTTTTTTGTGTGGAATCATTAGAGTTTTCTACAAATAAAATCATATCATCTGTCAACAAAGATAATTTTACTTTACTTTCCAACTTGGATGACTTTATTTATTTTTTATTTTTTTGTTTTTTTGAGGGCAGTGTCACTGGCCCTCATATGTGGGACCGAACCAGGGCCGCTGACTTCCCAAGTCAGCGCTTAACCATCACGCTACTCGGCCGGCCCTGGATGACTTTATTTTTATTGATTGCCTAATTACTCTGGATGGAACTTCCAGTACTCTGCTGAACAAAAGTGGTGAAAGTGGCATTCTTGCCTTACCCTGATCTTACAGAATAAGCTTTCAGTCTTTCACCATTGGGTATGATGTCTGCTGTGGTTTTCATATGTGGCTTCTGTTATATTGAGGTAGTTTCCTCCTATTCCTAGTCTGTTGTTTTTCATCATGAAAGAATGTTGGATTTTCTCAAATGCTTTTTGTGCATCAATTTAAATGATCATGTGGGTTTTCCCCTTTATTCTGGTAATGTGGTGTATTACACTGATTGATTCTGATATGTTGAACCATCTTTGCATTCCAGGAATAAATCCCATTTGGTTATGGTATATAATTCTTTTAATATGCTGCTGAATTCAGTTTACCAGTATTTTGTTGAAGATTTTTTGAGTGAATGTTCATAGGATTATTGGTCCATAGTTGTCTTTTCCTAGAGTGTTCTTGTCTTGCGTTAATATCAGGTTAATGCTGGCTTCAAATTGGGTTGTCGGAAAAGTCATGGTGTATTTTTTCTGCTTTTCATTGCAAAAATATGTCATGACTTTTTTGACAACCCAGTAGAATGAGTTAAGAAATGTTTCCTCCTCTTAATTTTTTTGGAAAAGTTTAAGAAGGATTGGTGATAGTTCTTTAAATATTTGGTAGACTTTACCATTGAAGCCAGCAGGTCCAAGGCTTTTATTTGTTGGGAGATTTTAAAAATTATTATTACTGATTCAATCTCCTTGCTAGATATAGGTCTGTTCAAATTTTCTATCTCTTTATGACTTAGGTTTGATGTGTTGTGTTTTTTCTAAGAATTTGTCCATTTCATCCAGGTTATCCAATGTATTGATGTACTATTGTTTATAGTACTCTCTTGGAATCTTTTTTATTTCTGTAGAATCAGTGGTAACATCCCCACTCTCATTTCTGAATTCAGTAATTTGAGTCTTCTGTGTTTCTTAGTCAAGCAAGATAAAGGTTTGTCTATTTTGATCTTTTTGAAGAACCAACTTTTTGGTTCACTGATTTTCTCTAGTTTTTCTATTTTCTATTTCATTTATCTCCACTTTTGTCTTTATTATTTCCTTACTTTTGTTAGATTTGAGTTTAGGTTGTTATTCTTTTTCTAGTTCTATAAGGTATAAAATTAGACTATTGATTTGAGATCTTTATTCCTTTTTAATGTATTTATAACTATAAATTACCCACTTAACACTGCTCTTGATGTGTTCCATAGTTTGGGTATGTTGTGTTTTCATTTTTATTCATCTCTAAGTATTTTCTAAATTCACTTGTGATTTTTCGCCTTTGATCCATTGGTTGAGAATGCATTGTTTAACTTATGTGAATTTGTGGATTTTCTAATTTTGCTTCAGTTGTTGGTCTTTAACTTCATCCTGTTGTGGTCCGAGAAGATATTTTGTATCATATCCATGTTTTAAAATCTATTGAGACTTAATGTGTGGCCTAACCTGGAATGTTCTAATGTCCCATGTGCACTTGAGAAGATTGTGTATTCTGTTGTTGCTTGGTAGAGTGTTCTGTATATATCTATTTGATATAGTGGGTTAAATGAGTTTTTCAAGTCTTCTCATTCCTTTTTTTTCTACTATCTGGTTGTTCTGTCCATTATTAAGAATGAAGTATTGACGTCTCTAACTACTATTATAGCACTATCTATTTCTCCCTTCAATTCTGTCAATTTTTGCTTCATGTCTGTTTTTTTAATGTTTTTTTTTGCTTAATGGTCTGTTATTAGATGTGTAAATGTTTATAATTGTTATGTCTTCTTGCTGTGTTGAAACTTTTATTAATATATAAATGTCCTTCTTTGTCTCTTGTAAGCTTTTTTTGATTTAAACACTATTTTGTCTGATATTATTATAGTCAACCCTGCTTCTTTTGGTTACTATTTGCATAGAATATCTTTTGCCATCCTTTCATTTTCAATCTATTTGTGTTTTTGGATCAAAGTCTGTGGTATACAGTGTATAGTTGGATCATGTGGCTTTTCCTCCTCCCCATTCTTCTAATTTCTGTCTTTCGATTGGAGAATTTAATCCATTTACATTTGTAGTAATTACTGATAGGAGTGACATTAGCATCATGGTGGAGTGAGAAGAATTCTCCCTCTCCCCTTCAATATACAACTGGTGGGACATCTATAACCCAACAAAGGTTTTTCTGCTCAGCTCACTGGGACACCAGAGAGATTCACACATCGGTATATCTAAACGTGGGCATATGGGAACTTGTATGGGAGGCAGAACAAGGGGAACGACAGGGAAGGTTCTCCAGCTGCCCAGCTAAGCCCATAGCCCCAGTAAATGCAGTAGCAGTGGAGGAGTTGTGATGCAGCCCCCACACCACATCCCAGCAAAGTATAAGGGCAGCATCAGCATCAGCACCCAAGAATCTGGCTACCTCTCCTGGTAGTGGCAGTGCTTGCACCACCAGAGTGGCGAGTAGCAGCAACAGAGATACATCTCAAGCATCCTGGCCACAGCTCAGCAGTGCCACCGTACATAGGGAACCAGGTAGCCGTGTGGCAGGCTCACAAACCCAATTCTCCCCAACCACCCTATACCCCCACCATGATGGCAGTACCCCAAGACCCTGATGGCCCAAAAACAGAAGAGGCTCCCACCACTCTGATCATGAAGATGGTGACTCCACAATCTTAGCAGCACCCCTTTATTGCATGGACGTTGAGGGCAACAGCGCAACAGTGACTCCTAAGGCACAAGTAGTACAGGTAAGAAAAACAAACACTTGCACTATAGCACCATCTAGTGAGAAACAAAAGAAAGACCTCTAATTATCAACCTGCTAAACTATTAAAATCAAAATGGTACCTAAATAAGAAAGATGTTCATTATTTAAATGCACCAGAGAAACAACCTATCAAGCACCATGAGCAACCAAGGTAACATGGTATCACAAAAAGGAAATGACAATTCTCCAGAAACCAAACTCAAAGCCATGGAAAATTGTGATTTAAATGATAGAGAATTCAAAATAACAATTATGAAGAAACTCAATGAGATATAAGAAAATTCAGAAAGGCAGTTCAAACAGCTCAGGAATAAAATTAATGAACAGAAAGAGTACTTTACCAAAGAGATTGAAACTCTAAAAAAAGAACCAAATAGAAATTATGCAGTTAAAGAACTCAATAAATGAGATGAAGAATGCATTAGAATGGAAATAGAGTAGACCATGGAAGAGAGAATTAGAAAGCTCAAACACAGAAATCTGGAAATGAGGTGTAAGAGGAGAGAGAACTAACATTAAAAACAACTCTGTAAAAACTATCCAACTCCATTAGAAAGGGCAACATAAGGTTAACAGGTATCCTAGAATGAGAAGAGAGGGGGAAAGGAGCAGAGAACCTACTCAAAGAAATAATAGATGAGAACTTCCCAAACCTGGGAAGGAACTGGACATACAAGTACAATAAGTTAATAGAATACCTAATTATCTCAACACAAAAAGACCTCCAAGATACATTACATTAAAACTGTCCAAAGTCAATGATAAAGAAAAAATTCTTAAGGCATCCAAGGAGAAAAAGACAGAGACCTACAAAGGAATCCTCATCAGGTTATCATCATATTTCTCAGCAGAAACTCTACAGGCCAATAGGCCAAGAGAGAATGTAGTGATATATTTAAAATACTGAAAAATAGAAACCAGCAGCCAAGAATGCTTTATCCAGCAAAGTTACCCTTCAAATATGAAAGAGAAATAAAAGTTTTCCCAAACAAAAGCTGAGGGTATTCACTACCACGAGACCTGTATTACAAGAAATGTTGAAAGGAGCTCCTCCATCTGAAACAAACAACCAAAAAAAAGGTACACACAACTTTGAGTAAGAAGACCAGAAGACGGACAGAAGCAGAAAATTGAAACTCTATTTCAGTAGGGTGCTCAACACTTAATTGTACCATAAGAGTTAAAGGGGGAAATGCATGAAAAATAACTATAGCTACTTCAATTTAGTAATAAACACAACTTAAAAACAAGTAATTTGTGACAACAAAAGGATAAGAGGAGGAAAGGGAACTTATATAGGTAAATGAAGTTCGGATGCTATCAGAAGAAAAGGGCCTACTTTATCTGTGAGAAATTTTATAGAGACCTTATGATAAACACAAAATGAAGCCAAAGCTGAGACACAATACATAAAAAAAGAGGAAACAGAGAAAAACACTATAGAAAATCACTAAACTAAAGTAGCAGACAGAAACATAAGGGAAAAGGAACAATGGAAATACAGAGTAATCAGAAAACAAAAGATAAAATGGCAGTAGTAAATCATCATATGTCAATAATCACTCTAAGTGTAAATGCACTGAACTCACCAATCAAAAGTTGTGGAGTAATTGGATGGATTAAAAAAACAACGCCCACCTCTGCTCTAAAGACAAATAAGCTCAAAGTAAAGGGGTGGAAAATGATACTCCAAGCAAATCCAGAAGTGGGTGAAGCCATACTTATATCAGCTAAAATAGATTTCAAGCCAAAAAAAGGTAACAAAATCCAAAGATAGACATTACATAATAATAAAGGGAACAATTCATCAAAAAGACATAATGTTGGGCAGGCTGAGTGGCTCAGTTGGTTAAGAGTTAGCTTAAGAATGTGAGCTCTGAGCAACAGGGCCACCAATTCTATCCCCATATGGGCCAGTGAGCTGGCCCTAGCTGAGTTGCCAACAGGTGGCAGGATGGCTCAGCTGGTGAGAGCATGTGTTCCTAACAACAAGACTGCCTGTTTGATGGTGGACTACGACCATCCGCACAAAGACTGAACTTGGCACCTTAAGCTGAGCTGCCACCTGGATGGCTCAGTGGATAGAGTGTACATTTTTAGCAACAAGGCTGCTGGTTCGACTCCCACATGGGATGGTGGCTATGCCCACCTGCAACTAAGATTGAACACAACACCTTGAGCTTAGAGGCCACGAACTGCCGACAGGCAGCCAAATGGTGACTGGCGCCCTCCACAACTAAGATTGAAGAACAACAAATTGGCTGGTCCCCCTCCCCAATTCCCCAACACTGTTCCCCTCCCCTAATTCCCCAATTTAAAAAAAAAGACATAATATTTATTAATATATGTACCCAAGTTAAAATTGTGTATATATATATATATATATATATATATATATATATATATATATATCAATTATTAACAGACCTAAAGAGGGAAATAGACAGCAATACAGTAATAATAGGAGACTATAACACCCCACTTACACCAATGGATAGACTATCTAAACAGAACGTCAACAAAGAAACATCAGCCTTAAATGACACGTAAGACCAGATAGAATTAATAGACATTTGCAGAACACTCTATCCAAAAGCAAAGAAATACACATTTTTTCTAAGTAAACATGTAATATTCTTAAGGATAGACCATATCTAGGGACATAAAACAACTCTCAATAAATTTAAGAAGGTTGAAATTATATCAAGCATCTTTTTTGACCACAGTGGTATGAAATTAGAAATCAACTACTAGAAGAAATCTGGAAAAATTGCAAATCTGTGGAGATTAAACAACATGCTTCTGAACAACTATTGAGTCAATGAAAATAACCAAAAGATACTTAGAGACAAATGAAAATACAACATACCAAAATCTTTAGGATGCAGCAAAAGTGGTACTAAGAGGGAAGTTTATAACAATACAGACTTACCTCAAGAAACAAGAAAAATCTAGGGCCAGCCTAGTGGTGCGGTGGTTAAGCGCTGGCTTGGGAAGCCAGCAGCCCTGGTTCGGGTCCCACATATGAGGGCCAGTGACACTGCCCTCAGGAAAAAAAAAAAAAAGAAAGAAAGAAAAGAAGAAACAAGAAAAATCTAACCTTATACTTTAAGGAACTAGAAAAAGAAGAATAAATAAAGCCCAAAGTCAGTAGAAGGACGGAAAAAAATAAAAATCAGAACAGAAATCAATGAAATAGAGACGAAAAGGACAATAAAAACTAATTGAAACTAAGAGCTGGTTCTTTAAAATGATAAACAAGGGCCGGCCGAGTGGCTCAGTTGGTTAAGAGCTCGCTCAAGAGTGCGAGCTGAGCTCTGAGCAACAGCTGTTCGAGGCCAGCCTGAGCTGAGTTGCCGTTGAGCTGCCAACAGGTGGCAGGATGGCTCAGCTAAAAAAAAAACAAAAAACAAAAAAAAACAAAACTGTAAAATGATAAACAAAATTGACATACCTATATCTAGACTCACTAAGGAAAAAACAGTGAAGACTCAAATAAATAAAATTAGAAATGACAGAGAAGTTACAATGGATACCACAGAAACACAAAAGATCATAACAGAATACTATAAAAGGCTATATACCATCAAACTGGACAATCTAGAAGAAATGGATAAATTCTTAAAATCATACAACCTTACTAGTCTGAATCATGAAAAAATTGAAAATCTAAATAGACTGAACACTAGTAAGAAAATAAAACAGTAATAAAAAACATCCCTAAAAATCAAAGTCCAGGACCAGATGGCTTTGCCACTAAATTCTTCCAAACATTCAAAGAAAATTTTAACTATTACATTGTTTTATACACCTGAAACTAATAAAAATGAAGAAGAACTGGCCGGCTGAGTGGTGTGCTGGTTAAGAGTTGGCTTGGGACACCAGCTCTGAGCAGCAGGACCCCATTTCAGATTCCACATATGAGGCCAGTGACACTGCATCCTCTACAACTAAGATGGTGAACAACAGCTTGACCTGGAGCTGGGCTGCCATGAGTCACTGGCAACGGCATAGGCTGCAGTGGAGCTGGCTGGCAGCTGGCGTGAGTTGCTGTGAGAGGCCGTCCTCCAATGGCCGGCGAGTGACTGCCTCACCCCGGAAGAGAGCAATGACGATACCAACATGGGCCAGTGAAGCGACGTCCTCCACAACTAGACTGAAGAACAAAGGACAGCAACTTGTGTGTTCCCCTCCCCCGATTCCCCAATAAAATATTTTTTTAAAATAATAATAAATAATAAAAATGAAGAAGAACAAGAAGAACAATAAAAAGAAGGAAGAGAATTAATATGATAGATAAATGCTGTGCTTACCTCCTCTCACAACCACATCAACATTACAATGGTGCTACAAAACAACCATCATTGAGAACCTCCTGAAATCTAGCTAAACAGAAGTCCAACAATTAAGGACATACAAAAGAAGCCACGTTGAGACTGGTAGCAGGGGTGGAGACACGGAATGGGCTGGTCCCACACCCGCATGAGGCAGTTAAAAATCAAGAGGGATATTTAAGCTGCAGAGGTCCCTCCTGAGGAGCGAGGGGTCCAAACCCCACACCAGGCTCCCCGGCCCAAGTTTCCAGTGTTGAGAAGAGAAGTCCCTACAACTCAGGCTGTGAAAACCAAGGGCGATTGTGGCTGAGTGAGATGGAGGGCTGCTGGAGTCCCAAATGTTCCTCTTAAAGGGCCTGCACGTAGACATACTCACTGACAGGCTCACTCACTCTGAGACCCAGCACTGGGGCAGCAGCTTGAAAGGAGCTAGGGACATACAGGGAGGAACTGAATTATCTGGTGTCAGGGAGAGGGCTGGAGGGGTAGCTTTCTCCCAGACAGAAGTGCTGGTAGAAGTCACTGTTCCTTTGTTGAGCCCTCCCCATCCTGGTGTGCAGATGCAGGCGGCTGCCACATCTGAGTCTCCATCAATCTAGCTGACACTGTTAGCCCCTCCCTGGTGACTCCCTAAGACCACACCCCACCCAACCTGTGGGGCTTACCAAAACTGCTTCCAGTGGCTTTTCAATACAAAAAAAAATCTGTCTTGGCTCATGCTTGAACTTTCCTAAAATCTCTCAAAGATTCACAAACCCCCAACAAGCAGCATTAAGCCTCAGCATGCCCTGTACCTCTTGTTAAACAGCCCCAGTGGTATTGTAATAGCTATGTACGATGTCAGAGGGGTAGTAGACTTGTGGGGGTTATCACTTGAAAGGGGTGTAAATGTCTAATCATTATGTTGTTTTGCACACCTGAAGCTAATTTAAAGAAAGAGAGAGAGAGAGGGAGAGAGAGAGAGAGAGAGAGAGAGAGAGAGAGAGAGAGAGAGAGAGAGAGAGAGAGAGAGAAAGAAATGATGTTGGGATAACTGGGTAGTCACATGCAAAGGAATAAAACAAAGACCACTATCTTATACCTCACACTAAAATTAATTCAAAATAGATTAAAGACTTGAATATAAGACCTGAAACAATAAAATACATAGAAGATGCTTCTGGAACATCGGTCTTAGTGGTGTTTTGCAGCAATGAAGAGAGGTATAGTAACAATGGTCTCCTCCTTCTATATCAGCACTTCTCTATTCAGAAGCTACAATCAGTGACCAGAACACAGATCCCTGCCAATATTTGCATGACAGGATCCTTATAGCCTGCCCTCTCTCCCAAAAGCAATGTGCAAGCCGTCCCTGGAATATGTGTACAGCTGCCTGACACAGGGCAGAGGGTAAGGAGATGTGTAGCCACTGCCAAGATGAGAACTGAAATTAATGGCAATTTACATTCCAAGCCTTCCCCCAGAAGTTGGAAGCCTTCAATAGACTGCTGAGTTCCAAAATACTTGTAGTTACACCAGACAGATTCTACCAATGCGACTGGTATCTGGGTGGGGAGACAGAACCCTGGGCACTTCCTGCTCTGCCATCTTCCCAGAATCTTCCTCTTCATTTATTTTGATGCTTAGAATTTTGTGAATTTGGGCACTGGGTGGGCCTTCAGGCTTGCTCCTGTGTATTTTTTACAAGCCCCATTATTTTTTAAGCACTTTACTTCCTGGCAGAATAAGACATTTAGGCCTATTTTATACTTTCCATGCACCAGCTCTATAATCTGTGTTTCTGCAATCTCATTTCTCTAAGAAAACTATCCTTTTAGTACAGAATGCTATTTAGGAACCAAAATCTGAGTGCTAGGTGTGGTAACTGCTATTGGAGAGAAACTGATACTAGGATCTTTCAATAGACAGAGCTCGGAGATAGAAGATAGATAGATAGATAGATAGATAGATAGATAGATAGATAGATAGATAGATAGATAGATAGATAGATAATAGATAGACAGATATCCATACACATATCTATATCTTTTTCCATCTCTCTCCCCAACTGTGAGTTCACACTGATTCCTCCATTTCAGTTGAATACTACAACTGAAATCTAGTTTTTTTCTTCCCTATGTTTGCAACTCTTTTCTCTGACAGTGAGAAATGTGGATCCCAATATTTTCAATATTTTTAGCTCTTCACTCACTTTCCCTGTGCATAGTCAATCTCCTAATTCTCCAGCTGTCCCCGTGGCCCCAGTCTCTCAGGCTCACTGCCCTGGCCACCTCAAGGAAAGGAGAGGGAGGAGAATGAGTACATATGTTTTTAACTGAAGATAAGAACAAAAAAGAAAAGAGCAGAGAAAGGTATGGAAAGGGAAGAGGAAGATGAAAGGGGAGGCTTTTTATCTGTATCCACAGTCACACTGTTAAGGGGCAGATATCAAGATCATGTGCAGCACAAGGACTAACTGAACATTAATGGTCAGCATCTTTCAATGTTACAAAGCTCTGGGCTCCTTTTCCTCAACTCAGTCATTCTTCTATAATGTACTGGGATAGGCTAAAGGCAATTTGTCCTCGTTTCAAAAGCTAGAGAGAGACATTCTACAAGCAAAAGAACCCAAGGAAACCCTTTCCTTATTAGCATAATGTTCAATCGAATCCAGCCATACCTGACCTCTAGGCCAACAGCTGCAGAGGTCACAGACCCTGGAGTGGAGCAGACTCTGGAAATTCTATGTGTAAAGAAACAAAAGTCCTGATCAAAGGTAGGCATGCGGGGAAAGCTGGTCTTCTCTGGCACACTGTTTGCAGAACAGTTGGGCAGACTTGGCAAAGATGGGAAGGGGGTTAGAAGTCAGGGCCAGCGGCACAGTTTAGGGCTCCATGGTAGGGCTGGTTTCAGGAAAAATTGTGAAACAGACCATACCTGTGCCAGGAGTTGCTTCAGTTCCCAATACAGAGACCCCTCTGGCAATTGACTTCTCCCCGGCCACAAAGTGGAGTGCCAGGGATGGGGAAGGAAGGTGGGGGAATTCTGAGGGCCTGGTGAAGTGGGCCAGGATGCCAGGATGTCAAGGAATCTGAATTGTAAAATAAAGCAAGGATCTCAGGTAGAGGAATCTGCTCCAAATTTGTATTTGGAAATCATCTGGCCAGTGCAAAGCAGGAAGGCACTGGCAGAAGTGGCATTATTATGAGGGCAGAAGTGGCATTACTATGAGATATGATCACAACTGCAAAGATTAGGAGAGAAAAATATGACCCTGGTTCTCCCTGACTGAAGACACCACTAAAGCTAGTGTGACTTGGCCATTTGCTTCTATAAATTCACTTCTTTACAGTAAGACTTTCAGTTGTTCAGTAAATTAAGCAAGTTACTTAACTCTTATTGCCTCAGTTTCCCATCTAGTAAATGGAAATAATAATGCCTATTTATTATGCTAAGTGAAATAATTCAGACAGAGAAAGACAAGTACCATGTGATTTCACTTATACATATATGGGATCTAAAAAGCAAAACAAATGAATGAACAAAACAGAAACAAACTCATACAGAAAACAAACTGATGGTTGCCAGATGAGGGGCTGGGGTGAGGGTTGAAGAACTGGGTGAAAAGCTGAAGGGATTAAGAAGTACAAATTGGCAGTTACAAAACAGTCACAGGGCTGTAAAGCACAGCATAAGGAATATAGTCAGTAATATGATAATAACTATGTATGGTTCCAGGTGGGTACTAGACTTATCATGGGGAATCACTTTGTAAGTTGTATAAATATCTAACCACTATGTTATATGCCTGAAACCAATATAATATTGAATGTAACTGTTATTGGGGGAAAAAATTTAGTAATAATACCTACTATAGGGTTATGATAACTAAATTAACAATTCAATCACCTAGTACTACAGCCAGCACACTATTATTCTTAGTTTTATTGGTGTCATTGCCAATATCTTCCCCATTTGAGTCCTGTGTGCACAGCACTGTGAGCCATGTCCAGCAGGTCACGCCACAGCAAGGAATCCCTGCAAGCACACTTGCCACTAGATCCTAGACAATGCATCACAGAGAATACAGCAGACAGATCCTAGCATGTTTTTTCTCTGTCTACCAGTTACCTGTGCACTTCTTTTATTCACCTGTCCATTCTTAAGGAGAGGTACTGGGTATTAAGTGCAATCTATGGAATAAAGTAGGTATGAAATTGGAGTCAGAGGTTCCTGGGTTTGAACCCTAGGGCACTTAGAAGCTGAGTGATGCTGGAGAAGCTACTTATCTATTCGAGCCTCTGTTATGTCATTAGTAATAGGAATATGAATACTGCCTTCTAGGGTCACTTTGAAGGTTACTTTCAAGGCTGTTAAAGTGCTGGCCCTCCCTGACCTGTAACAATCACCAATAGATGTAAATGACTATAATTGTTGTAGAATACCTGACATGGACCAATGACTGACAACACATTCAGTGAATGAATGAAGTGACTCCACATAATTTCTTTATGGCTCCTTCCATTGCTAATGAGCCCGTCAACCAAACACACCCTGAGAGACCATGTAGTACAATGATATCATTTCACAGAGAGGAAAACTGAGGCCCAGTCAGAGGATGTAACTGGGCAAGTACCCCGCAGGGCAGGCTAATCTAGAACCTAGGACATTGGACTCATTGTCTTGAGCTGTCCCCACTATCTTGTGACACACTTTCTTGGAAGGTGTCATTTATATTTTCCTCCAATATTATTTGGGATTTCCCTTCCCATTACTCTTTCACCAAGAGAAGCCAAGTGACAGATCATCAGGTGGGCCCATGAGAAGCAGTTGGT
The DNA here is from genome assembly GCA_033961575.1 of Aselliscus stoliczkanus. Classification (NCBI taxonomy): domain Eukaryota; kingdom Metazoa; phylum Chordata; class Mammalia; order Chiroptera; family Hipposideridae; genus Aselliscus; species Aselliscus stoliczkanus. Next base: position 100,955,787 of record CM066735.1, on the reverse strand, counting down.
TAAGCTGAGCAGAGTCTAGTGCTCCTGGGCCCAAAACAAACAGACCACTGATCCCTCTATTGCCCCCAAAGCAAACATCATTGTTTAATGTCCCTGCTCGCCATGGGGAGAGAAGAGCAAATTCCACCTGGTTTCTCAGCTGTTCAAAAGTAAACTTCTCACCTATAAGATTTGTAGACAATTGGCGTCAACTATTGGTTTCTACAATTGAATTATCTCACTTGTTCTAAATGTTCCCACAGATAGGCCTTTTCCATAAATAGATGTAACTTGTTTATATGTGTAATTTAATAACACTTATTAGCCCCATAGGATAGCATCTGCCTAAAGCAAATTAATTAACCTCTATTCCCATTCTTTCAGCCCAGGGGAAGATGGTGTGAGGCTACAGAGAATCACTGGACTAGCACTATGAATACACAAAAATTGTACACCAAGAGTTGTGTGTGTGTGTGTGTGTGTGTGTGTGTGTGTGTGTGTGTGTGTTTCACTGAGGTGAGAGCCCCAGGCTTTTATTAATCCTCACAGGAGGTCCATTAATACCTCAAATATGTTGAAATGTTACACATAATTCTCTGCTCTGGTCTTCTTTCCAAGTTCTTAGAATTGGGAGGAAGTAGAGGTAGGGTACTTAACAGCGTTTCCCCAGCACCAGTAGAAGGTCCATGTTGGACCAGTCTTCAGGCTCCTGCCTCAATAATATGTACTCAAGTCTTCAAGTTTGGCTTTCCTGGTGGGGGAAAACTGGTGGCAGAAACTCAAGTCCATCAGAGCCAACAGCCTCTGAGGCTTTGGTCAGCAGAACCCGAGGGCTTTGTAGCAGGTGAAATTCCAGGAGACCATCTTCCTAGAACTCCAGAGTAAGGGATAAGCATGCCTGTGACTTTCTGGGGGCAGCCTCCAAGGAGATGACCTAAGAATAGATGTGAAAATACCTTTCCCAAGAAGTACTAAAGGATCTGGAGCTATCTGGAGCACGACACACTATTTAGAAGTGGAATCAAACTTGCGCAGAAAAGGGCAACAAGGATGAAGTAAAAAGAAGGTCTAGACCAAAGTGGACAAGAGAGTAAAACCAAGAAACCCTAGAAAACAATGTTTTTGAATAATGCACAAAACAATAGAAGTTTCTCTGTGAAGTCAGAAAACATTTCCTAAAAATAGCCTTATTCTAAAAGTCAGGAAGCAAATTTCACATAAAAATAAGCAACAAAAGGACCATAGTGGGGCTGACCGGTTAGCTCAGTAGGTTAGAACATGGTACTGATAACACCAAGGTTGCCAGTTCGATCCCCTCATGGGCCACTGTGAGCTGTGTCCTCCCTAAAAGAGTCAACTATGCTATTGTAGCTTGAAAGCAATGTGTAACCAATGACCATGGCTGTTCCCCCATAAAAAAATTTTTTTTTTTTTTCAAGCTGAGCCATCCAGCCACCTGTTGGCAGCTCAATGGCAGCTCAGCTCGGGCTGGCATCAAACTTCTGTTGCTCAGAGCTCAGCTCACACTCTTGAGCGAGCTCTTAACCACTGAGCCACTCGGACGGCCCTAAAAATTTTTTTAAAAAGGACCATAGTCAAATGCCATACAAAGTTATTACCAGAAAAAATTAAATAAGGAGAGAAATAACAGATGTATAGACAATGAAAGCATGCCAGAGAACTATGCCCACAAAACACCTAAAATACGTAACCTACACCAAGGTATGAAAAGAGTCAGGAACAGTAAAGACGTGGGTAAATATTAAATATTTTTCATTTTAATTTTTAAATTTCCTTAAAAGATAATTAACTACTTGATGTAAAAATAATAAAAGTGTATTGTGGAATTTCTAACATGTGTAGAAGTAAAATAAATGATAAGAGCACAAAAGACAAAAGCGGGAAATCAATGAAATTAGTGCAGTCAGCTTGTATTGGCTTGCAAATGCTGATTGTGTGCATCTCTTCCCAATTCTGAATTCTTTGACATCACTTTGGTAGCTTGAAATCATCCATGGGGAGAGTATTTACTCCATGAAACTGGTAAATGATACAAATGGGGGTCTTTTGCTTACCTTGAAGATCTGGTTAGTATCCACACATTCCTGGGAAAGTGGAACTATACTATTGTAGGGTCTTACATTATACTAAAAGTGATATAACATTATTTGATACCATTATGAAACTAAAAGATGTATACTGTAAATCTTGGAGAACATATTAAAAATAAAAGAATAGGGCCGGCCGAGTGGCGCATTGGTTAAGTGCTGGTTTTGGGATGCTAGCGGCCCCGGTTCGGATCCCACATATGAGGGCCAGTGACACTGTCCTCTACAGCTAACCACAGCTCCACCTGGAGCTGGGCTGTGCGAGCCCCGGTGACAGAGCAGTGGGCTGCCAAGGCTACAGTGAATGGCCGGCAGCCAGCATGAGCGGCTGGCAGCCAGCGTGAGCTGCCAATAGCTGCAGTGAGCAACCATCCAGAGGCTGGCAACCAATCTGCCTCATCCGGGAAGAGTGCAATGACGATACCAACAGTGAAGCAACACCCTCCACAACTAGACTGAAGAGCAAAAGGACAGCAACTTGTCTGTTCTCCTCCCCCAATTCCCCAATTTAAAAACTCTTTAAAAAAATAATAAAAAATAAAAGAATAGCTAATAAGCCAATAGAGAAGATAAAATTGAATACTAAAAAATACTCAATTAATTCAGTACAGGCATCCCTTGTATTATTGTGTTCACTTTATTGCACTTCACAGCTGTTGCATTTTTTACAAATTGAAGGCAAGACCCTCCACCAGCAAAACTATTATGACTCACTTTATTACGGTACTCACTTTATGGCAGTGGTCTGAAACTGCAGTATCTCTGATGTATGCCTGTAGAAGGCAAAAAAGCGGAAGCAGGGAACATAGAACAGATGAGACATAAAACAAATATCAATAATTATATTATATATAATGAATGAAACACATCATTTAAAAGGTAGAGATTGTCACACTCAATGAAAAAGGAAAGACCCAACCTTGTGTTCTTTATTAAAAAAACCACCTTAATATAACAAGCAGTTGGATTAAAAGTAAAAGAATAAAAATACACAAAGTTCACACTAATCAAAAGAAAGGTGAAATAGTCATATTAATATCCAATGAAGTAGACTTAAAGACAACAAGTATTATTAAAGACAACTAGGGACATTAAATAATGATAAAGGAGTCAATTCATCAAAAAAGCCTAACATCCTAAATGTGTATGGACCTAACAGTCTCCAAACATATAGGGCAAAATCTGATGGCACTGGAAGAAGAAATGAGCAAAACCATACTTACAGTTGGAGATTTCAATTCTCTTCTCTCAGTAGTAATTAATGCAAAAAATAGACAGGGAATGAATCAACACAGAGGATTTGAATAATAACATTAACCAACTTGACCTAATTTCTATTTGTAGAACTACACCATATATTGCAAAACTGCACATTGTAGAACTATACCCAACAATGACAGAATACATATTTTTTATCAAGTATACGTGGACCATCCTCCAAGATAGACAATATGCTAGCCATAAAAAACAAACAAATAAATAAATTTAAGAGGATTGAAGTTATACAGAATATATTCTCTGACCACAAAAGAATTATATTAGAAATCAATAACAAAAGCATATCTGGAAAAGTGCCAAATTTTGAAAACTAAAAATAATTTTTACATAATCACCAGATGAAAGAAGAAATCTTTGGAAAATTAAATTTTTTTTTACAAGAATGATAATGCAAATACAATATAACAAAAATTGTGGAATGAAGTTAAAGTAATATTTAGAAGGAAATCTATAATTTTAAATATGTGTATTAGAGAAGAAGAATGTTCTAAACCTAAGCTTGCACCTTAAGCATCTAAAAAAAAAAGTAAATGAAATGAAAAGTAAGTACAAGAAAGGAAATAGGCTAAGAAGAGAAAATTAGATAGATAATGGGCAAACAACAGTGAAAGTTATAAAACTAAAAATTTATTCTTTGAAAAGTTCGACTAGACTGATCAATAAAAAAGAAAAGGGAGAGCAAGCCAAGTGCTGCATTGGTTAGGAGTTGGCTTGGGACACCAGCTCTAGCAGCAGGGCCCTGGTTCGGATCCCACATATGAGGGCCAGTAATGCTGCGCCCTCTACAAATAAGATGATGAACAACAGCTCCACTTGGAGCTGGGCTGCTGCGAGTCGCCTGCAACTGCGTAGGCTGCAGTGGGGCTAGCCCGCAGCTGGCATGCACTTTTGTGAGCTGCTGTGAGCATCAGTGAGCGGCCATCCAATGGCCGGCGAGGGACTGCCTCATCCAGGAAGAGCACAATGATAATACCAACATGGGCCAATGAAACGACATCCTCCACAACTAGACTGAAGAACAAAAAGGACATCAACTTGTCTGTTCCCCTCCCCCAATTCCCCAATACATTTTTTTTAAAGAAAGGGAAAACACAAATTGCCAGTGTAGAATGGAAGAAGACTTATCATTATGCATCCTATAAATATTAAAAGAATAATAAGGAAATATTTTGAACAATTTTATGACAACAATAGACAATTTAGATGAAATATGCAAATTCCTTGAAAATCACAAATTTTACTTCTATAGGTGTTCACTGGCTCTTTGTTAAACCTTACACTTTTTTCTTTGTTATGTTCATGTTTTCATTTAAATCCTTGGGCATATTTGGGCAATGAATTGTTTAAAGCTCATTGTCTGAATACAATCATCCTTTTGATTTCTAAGTGTGTTTCTATTGGTTGATTTTTCTCCTGACTCTAGGTCATATTTTGTGCTTCTTTGCGTATCTGGTAATTTTTGCATTTGATGTTAGACATCATATATGCTACATATTTAATATTTAGATTTAGATTCTGTTGTCTTCCTTTAATGAGTATTGAGGTTTATTTTAGATCTGCAGTGAAGTTACTTGCAGATCAGCTTGATCCTACCAAAGCTAGTTTCACTCTCAGTCAGGCAGTTATAGAGCAGCCCTTAATCTACAGTAATTTTAGACCCATGTCCAAGGTATGACCTTCAGTGAAATCCTTAGGTGTTCAGTAAGGTCTCTTCTTTCTGGTTGGTAGGAATGTGAATGAGTTCTGGCCCTGTGTGAGCTTTAGGGAACTGTTTAGCTTATAGGTGTCTCACAGTTATTCTTTGCCCAGCCTGATGGATTTTAATTTCATTTAAGCACACAGAGATTAGTATGTCATCAAAGACTCAGGGTGTCTTATCAGACCTCTTCTGCATACAAATTCCAATCACCTTGGCTTTCCCAAGCCCCGATCTGTTTCCTAGACTCAATGTGATGGACTGTCTTGGATTCCTTATCTCTGTGCTGTGATCTGGAAATTTCCTCTAGGCAAAAAGCAGAGTCATCATTCTGCTCACCTCTTATCCTTCCCTTCTTTTAGGGATCATTATCCTGCATTGTTACTATTCAATGTTTGAAAACAGTTGTTTTGCATCTTTTGTCCAGTTTTTTATTAATATTTCTTTATGGAAGGAGGGCAAGTCCTGTGCTGGTTGCTCTTTCACAGGCAGAAGCAGAAGTTCACACTCATAAAACTGACATTTAACAATATATAACTTAGGTTCCCATTCAACAACATTCATTGCGACACTACCACAGGCTGTAATTATCATCATAGTAGATATGGCAAACTCTCAAATAAGAAACTGACTAAAAAGAAGTGAGTGTAAGTCACATTTTCAGGAAGTTGACCTTAAAAGGGTCATAGAAGTGGATGCTTGCAGCACTTCTAATATTTTCCAATTAATCTGTATCAGCAGTTTGATTCCACTTGACATTATGAATTTTAAATGTTAAAATGTAGTTTAAAAATAAACTTATTCCTTATCCTTTGTTTTTATTATGTAAGTCCTAGATACTAACACATGCTGATGCTTTTTTACACTACTCAGACTCCCTTCACACATATTTATTGCATAAATTCTATGTAAGTGACTTGACTCTTGGGAAAAATAATCAAATAATAGGGAGGGAAGTTGAGGAGAGTCTTATAGAGTTCTAAAAAAGGTACAATTTAATAGATGTTAAATTCAGAAGCACAATCTTAGTATAAAGAAATGATTTTCATCTCCCAAAAAATATGAGAACATTTAAGGAAATTTTCTGAGAAGACACAATAATTTTTATTCATTTCAATTTTTGCATCAGTTACAGCACGCAATGGTAAAGAGAACTGATAATAACACAGACCACACACAGACCCGTGAGAATGCCGCCCCACCATGTTTGCAGGCTTTGAGCATCTCTGCAGTTGCCCACTTTGATTAGCTTTTAATTTCCATGGAATGTGCAGGCGTCAAGAAGTTCTGGGAAGAACAAAAAAAGAGAAAGACCTTCAGGTATTGCGTGTGCTTACTAGACACAATTCTGTTCTAAAAGTAAATGGTAGGTAATAAAGTTTTTTTTAAAAACTCTTCCCTCTCTCCCTTCTCCCAACCTACCTGTGTCTGTCTGTCTGTCTGTCTGTCTGTCTCCACCCCTCTCTTTCTCTCTCTCTCTTTCCTCAGTGATGTCAGTGTTATCCTTAAATACTTAGATTTTCCTTTCTTCCTGCTCTTATCATCTCCAATGCGTGATATAATTCAATAAAAATTCAGGCATACTCCCAATAATTTCATTATCCAAGCTCTAACTTTACTTCTCCAACTTATTTCTTTTTGAGGCAATTATGCCATTCTAATATATACATAGCTAGAAAGGATCTATTACCGTGCTAGTTATGCTTTCTTTATTTGCTTCTATTAATATTATTTTTTGTATTTTACTTTAAAATCTTTGAAAATTGGTCCTGTGATTGGTATATATATATATGTCATTTCCTAACCTTCTCCCTATATTTGAAGAGCTCACACATATATTTTCATTTCATTAGCAAAAAAAATGAAATATATATGTAGACAAATTCAATTTCCAAATGATCTCAAGTTCTATTGTACTCTTTGCCTCCTTCACATGATTTGGCCTTTTTCAGGGAGTGTCGTATATATTGTCTAATTAGTCACTGCATTGATATGTCCGAATCCTGAATCTTTGTTCCATTCGTGCTGGCCCAGGGGCTGGCACACTGTGGTCCTCAATACACACGTTTACCTGACCCCCACATTATTGCTCCTCCGAGTTTTATTTTACTCACCAGAGGGTAAGCATTGTCTCACATTAGCAATATCCATAAGGTACTCTGGCCCTAAGTATTTCTGATAAGTTGTTTTGTCCTGAAGGTTAGCCAAACATTCTGTGTCATCACTGAAGAGCAGGTCCTTGGTTGAGGATTTGAACAACTGGAACATCATATATTCAAACCCATTTCTTCCAAAGAGCTCCTGGGTCAGAGAGACAGACAGTGAGTGGCCAGTTGCCCCAGGGAACACAGGGTTGTGTATTCTGCTTCAAAAGGCCTGAGCCTGCTGGACTGTTCAGTTCCAGCCCTTGGGAAACCTGGGACACAGCAACAATCTTGGAGGCAACATGGCAAAATGACAAAAGCTGTGGCCTGTGGATTCCAATCCTGGCCCTATCTTTTCCTTGTCATGTGACTTTAGGAAGATTCTTTACTGAGTGAACCTCAGTTTACTCACTTGTAAATGGGGATAATAACACTAACGAGTGAGAGAATGCATGTAAAGCAACTGCTAAATAGAAAGAGCTCCAAGTTTGCCACTGTATCACTATTCTGCCAATTACTACCAGATTTTTGCAGCTTTCTCGGTCCCACTTGCTGCCCAGAGCCCTTGTTGCCTTACCTGGATCTGCCCCAAGTACCCTACCATTTCCATCTCTTCCTTCCCCTCCCCTCTCTTCCTTTGTCCATTTCCCTGGTAACCAAGGTGGCAGCTCACCCGGTATGGACCCTTCCCTTCAAAAGTCCATGACCAGGAGCCTCTGGTTTTGCCAGCTCTCCCTGAATCGTCCTTCAACTGGGATGTGTGGGCAGCATATGTTAAGACATGGATTACTCGTCGAAGCACCTCCAAGAATGGAGTGTGCTAGTGCAAAAGGCAGATGAGGCTTTGGGTTTTCCTGAAGATCATTTGATTTGGGCAGCCCGCTACTCCACAGGGTCAGCCCTTGTTGGTTGCCTGGAGAGGTCATACATGGAAAGTTGGCCTTTTAACTTTCATAAAGCCCCAAACAGTGCTTGGCCTGCCAGGTTCAGGAAACACACTGGAATCTACCGAGGTCAGGTAGAGTAACCTCCATTCTGCTTTTCCCACATATAGCTCAGCCGAGTGCAAAGGGCACCAAGCTACTTCCCTTATTTCTGTGATAAAACAAGCCCAAGAGGTACCATGACACTTATCAGAGAGTCTCAGAGACACTTCAGATGCCCACATGTCGGAGGCCTTCCCAGTCCACTTTGATATCCTAGACAGCCCCTGAGCAAGAAGTGAACACTGCCACCAGCCTTCCGCTTTCATCAGGGGCAAGGCTGCAAGAATCAAATTCCGCTGCCCAGGGAGAAAGAGTGTGAGTCTTGGCTGGGGTGTGTCTGTGCAGATCTGCAAGTGAACTGAGAATGTGGCTGTGTGTGTGAGTGTGTGTGTGTTTGGGGGAGGGAAGGGCACGGACTGAATGCACATACCTGTTGGTTGAAGAGCATTCTGCGAACAAAATCTGCCTTATCTTTCCTTGAGACTACGGCATGATTTGGGGCTCTGCCTAGGTGGCAATTCTGAGCCTCAGTCACAGGCTTCCTGGTGCCATCGAGGCACAGCAGCTGAAAGTCGTTCTTCTTCAGATTCTTGGCCCAATCTTCGGAGTTCTTTCCTGGGAAGAAAGAAGCCAGGACAGCTGATGGCTTTTAATCAAGACGCCCTCACTGGACAGATGTGACCACCCACCAGTGTCTACGAAAATCACCAAGAAGCAAAGTAGTACAGCTTTTAAAATAAGAGAGGAGAGAGACTTTCATAAACTCATAAATTTGTAACCTTTCTGGTTAGAGCTATTTCAGATCTGTTCAGGGCAAAGCTTTCTTAAACAGGAATGAAAAAGCACTAGCCAGAAAGGAAAAGATTGATAAACTGAACTATGTTAAAATTAAGAATGTCTGTTTATCAAAAGACATCAAGAAAGTGAAATGGCAAGCTTTTTTCAGACATGGACAAGATATTTTCAATACACGTAGCTGTCAAAAACCTGTATCCAGAATAAGTCAAGAATGCCGGTAAAGCAAGGGAGCCAGACATGCTCAGACAGACTACATTCGTCTGCATGTCTCTCAGCTGGGTTTATGGCCAATGTGATAACTGACCCTGTCAAGTCTGACCAGGCAAGGAGAATTTTCTCATTCCCTAGGTAAAAAATGTTAGGTCGAAAGTCACTGGAGTCTGATGGAGCTCAAAGGCTCCCTTGGTTGCCTAGTTCGCTCGGGGGAGATTTCCTGTGAGAGATTCAGGTTTTTCTGATGTAGGAAAGGACAGCAGAGGCACGTACCATCAGTGTTCTGCAGAACCGCGGGGTGCTTCATGAAGGCCACATCTCCCTTCTCAACCAGACACCTGCATGGCAAGGGTCAGACCAGCGAGGGGCATCAACAGGAGTGGGAGGGAGAGACACCGCCAGGGACTCACTGAGAGCTCACACCCCCTCCACCCGGGGCTGTTTCTCTCCCTTGCCCTGTTCCTTTCCTTTAGTCCCCCTTCATACAATCCCAGCCCTGAGTGAGCAGTATCATCCGCCTCAGATGTGTCTGCACCTAAGTAGTCAGGTAGACCAGAGACCTTCCTGATCATGAACTTGACCTGGGCATTCCTGTTTTCTTTTCTCTCCTCTAGACCTGTGGTTCTCAAACTCTGAGCTGGGATCAGCAGCATCGGCACCAGCTAGGAACTTATTAGAAATGCACATTCTTGGCTCCCACCTCAGACCCTACTGGATCAGAAACTTCTGGGGGTGGGGCCAGTGATCTATGTTTTAACAAGCCTTCCCGGAGGTTCTGATTTGTGCTCTAGTATCAGAACCACTGCTCAACACAGCCACCTCCCCACTCTATAAACAATGGCTTCAAAAACATTTTCCTACTTCCTGCAAACCTCTGTCTCCCCATATACCCCTCCCCAACACTCCAACACTCCCATATGTGCTCCTGCTTCCCAGAGAAAGCACAGAAATCATTACTCTGCCAAAATCCGCTAGCCTAAGCCTGCAATGCTTTTCTCCTGCCCTCCAGGTACAAAGAAAGAAGCAAGGTCTCCCTCCCAGCAAGTGTCCAGGTGCCCTGCATCCCACCCCTGCCCACATTCTCAGGCACTTTCTGCTGTGGTTACCCATTTCTCTATGTAAATGGACCTTTTCCCTGTTCACTAGGCCCTGTGTTGATGCCACACTGCCCTCAGCAATGGGCCTCTCTCCTCTAGTCATCCAAACACCCCAGAGGAATCATTGCACTTACTATCAGCACCCCTTCACACCATCCTCACTGACCCTTGCCATTCAGCTTATGGAACTGACTCACTCTTGAGTCTACTCCCACCACAGTCCCCAGATCCAGGGACCAGTTTGCCATCCTCATTTTATTTGATCTCTCAAGTTCATCCTTTCCCCAGTGATTCAGAATGTCATCTTTGTTACAGACCAAATATCATATGTGGGTGTGTCTGTCTTGGGAGTCAGTTCTCTTCCATTGATTAATTTGTCATTCCTGCCAATAAGCCAGCCTGTATTGATCATGGTATTGCAGTAGTATTATATTGTATTGTAATATGATCTTTATATCTAGGAAAACAAATGACCTTTGTATAATTTTATTTAAAAATTCTTGGCTTTTGCTTGGTCTACCAAGCTTTAATAATTTTTTGAGAACTGACGCCCACCCCCCACCCCCCTCAATCCCCCTGGTCACAGTGGAAGAAGCTAGCACTTTACAACACAACTTCACTGCATTGTGAGTTGTGTGAGCAGGAAGCTTTCACCTGAACGGGACTGACAATCCCATTTCCTGGGAACTGAAACATGCATTATGGTCTGGGTTTGCTTCTTTATAACTGAGGAGCTATAACAAGGCTGAGGCTGGTGGCTACAGACATGCCCTGCGGGTAGACTGAGAAACAGAGAAAATTGCCCTGCAGGGAAAGAGAAAATGGGGCAGATGGGCAGAAAAGGAAAGAGAGACAAGGGAAGCAGAGTGGGTCCCTTAATACTAAAAACTCCTTCATTATTTACCTGCAATTCTAATTTAACTGGATATCTTGAATTTTATCTGGCAACCTTCACCTCAAAGTATCTTAACCAGATCCTGAGGCTCAGGTCTCAGCCCCTACAAGGAGCAAACTCCTAGAGCACTTGTCAAAATACTCGTATCCCCCTTGGCTAAGATGGTCCACATGGGTTTTTTCACTAGCAACTGAAGGAGTTCTTATACATTTTATTAAACGAGATAGTAGATAAAATGTATAATATTCTAGAGAGTGATGAATGTTAAAAAAAAAAAAGCAAGAAAGGGGATATAAAGTATTGGTGTGTGTGTGTGTGTGTGTGTGTGTGTGTGTGTGAAGTTATAGAGTGGCCAGCAAAGACTTCCCTGAAACACCTTAAAGGAAATGAGGGAATTAGCCGTGAGTTGCAAGGAGGAAGAGCACTTCAGGTGGGATAAGAGTAAGTGCAAAGGTCCTGAGGCAGAAGTGTGCCTGATGTCTTCAAGGATGACAGCTGGGATGCCAACATGGAGCAGAGAGAGCCAGGGGAAAAGATACAGGGGATGAGCTCACAAAGGGCTTTCCCTGATCACAAAGGGCCCTTGTAGGTCAGAGAAGAACCGTGACCTTTACTCTGAGTGATATAGGAAATTACTGGAAGGCTTTAAGCAGAGAAGTGTGATGCTCTGTATATAGAGACAACACACACCAAGGTTTTGACTTTTCTCCAAAAAGGAAAAATGAAGTTGCCTTTAAGGGAAAACTACAATGGGTGCTCATTGGGTGGGAGTGCGTGAAATTTCAGAAGCTCAATTTGGGACAATTAAATTTGAGATGGTGATTGGAAATCCAAGTGGGATGCTCAATAGGCAATTGGATATATGAGTCTGGAGTTTTAAAGAGACAGCTGAACAGGAACGTAAATTTTGATTTGAAGCTGGGGCTCTGCAAGAGTCTGTGATTTGTCCACAGTCACACAAAGAAAGGAGCAACAGTAGGACCAGGGCTGTGACCCTGCTCCCAGCATCCTGCCTTTCCCCAGGTGCCCTGAGCTAACTGGGTCTGCTGGAGAGCATTCCAGCAAAGGGCTGGAATGGAGCCCTTGGAGCCACAGGGAATTTGCAGTTCTGTTTCTAAATTCTGGCCCCTCCTAAATGCAGCACCCAGATGCTGGCATGATGAAAAAGGTGAAAAGGCAGGAAGTTCAAGGGGTTGGTGCCAAAGAGGAAGGTGGTGACAGACACTACTTGCCTGAGTGCTCCACTGGAGCCGTAGTACCGCTCGCTGCTCTGGGGAGCACATGTATGGGCTGGGTTGCTGCCTCCGCCGCACAGAGCACACAGGCTGGACTCTGGATCAGAACCAGGGGCACAGCTCTGACTGAAGAACTCATCTGTGCAGGAGGAAACGGGAGGTCAAAACTTCACGCCTATGTGAGCGGGAAAGCTGCAGATTTTGTCCCTGGAATTGCCTGAATGATGTAAAGACACATTCAAGTATTTGGTACCATATTATTCCAAATGAGAACCTTCTGGAGGGGCCAGCTCAGTGGCTCATTGGTTAAGGGTATGAGGTCTGAGCAACAGGGCCACCTGTTTGATTCCCACATGGGCCAGTGAGCTGTGCCCGCACTGCACCTGAGCTGAGCTGCCACTGAGCTGCCAACAGGTGGCAGGATGTCTCAGCTGGTGAGACCATGTGCTCCTAACAACAAGGTTGCCAGTTAGACTCCCACATGGGATGGTGGACTACGCCCACCCGCAACTAAGATTGAACACGGCACCTTGAGCTGAGAAGCCATGAGCTGCCGCTGGGTGGCTGGATGGCGACTGGACTTGGAGCTGAGCTAGCTGCGCCCTCCACAACTAAGACTGAAGGACAACAACTTGGCTGTTCCCCTTCCCCAACTCCCCAATAAAATCTTAAAAAGAAAAGAAGAAGAAGAAGAACCTTATAGAATAAAATAAAAGAAAGGAAGAAAAGGTTGTAGCTGAAGCCAAGTAAAGGGGGGACTGGCTGAAGTTGGGACAAGGGTCTGTGAGCTCACAAAAGTCCACTCCGTCCCAGCACAGGAAGGGCAGACACAGATTTAATCCTGAAAGAGTGGACAACATTGGAAGTCCTGGCTGGTTGAACCTGTCCCACATATCTTCTGACCTCTGCTGCCCTGCCTTTCTTTAAAATGTCTACCAAATCCAGCCACCAAGCCCTGTGCTGGGCTCCAGGGCACTGAGATGAGGACCCACCCTCCTGGAACCCAAGTCTGCATGGTAACAGCCATAACTCAAGTAACCACACAGTGAATTCGTTTTCCCCCTTGCTCTGGGGGAAAAGAATCTGGTTCCACAAGCTGCAGATAATGGAACCAGATGCAGACCTAGGAGTCAAGAAGAGGCCTCAAGTCACGGGATGAAGAATGAATAGGAGTTACCCAAGTGAAAGGTGAAGAAAGCAGCACCTGCCAAGGCCTAGGGCTGGGGCTGGAGGTTGGGTGGGGCAAACTGCAGGGGGCTTCATGCAGGTCACTGGGGCTGGACCACCCACAGCAAGAGTGAGTGGGGAGGGGCCAGGGGACAGGGCACAAGTGACCTTCTATACCTTTGTGCAGATTTTGTTCTTTATCCTTAGAGAAATAGGCCTTAGCCAGTGCTGGACCAGGGGTAGTCAGCAGGATATAGTCACATCTGCAATTTGCAAAGAATGGTCTGGCAACAAGGTAGATGGAACCCAGGGGAGATGTGGGATTCATGCAGCTGGCTATTGTAGCAGTCAAATGGAGATGAGGGCAGCTTGGACTAGAGTAGCACAAAGGGGAGGGACATAGGTAGAGGGGGAGAAACTGACATCACTATGATGGATGGATGTGTGCGGGATGGCAGCTCCCAGGTTTACAGCTGGGTCAGCTGGATAGAGTGTGGGCTTCTTCACCGAGCTAGGCAGCTCAGGAGCAGGACCAGGCTCAGCAGAGATGATGCATTCCTTTTGGACAGATTGAGCTTAATGTGCTTTTGAGATACCTACACTGATAATGTCAAACAGGCAGTTCAATACACAAGTCTGGAGGTCAAGGAGAGATCTGTGCTAGGGATAACACTTGATATTATCAACATACATAATAATAGTGATAGCCACAAACATTTATCTAGTGCTTGTTATGTACCTAGCTTTGTATGTATCATATTTTTTTTAGATGGTAATTGAAGCTGTAGGCAGGGATGTAAGTGCTTGGGAACTCAGTTTGGAGAGGGGAAAAAATTGCTTTAAGCAACTCAAACATTTATTAACCAGGTTGGAAAAGGGGAGCTTTGTAGGGGCAGGAGAAAAATAAAGCCAGTGTGTTTTCACAAAAGCCAGGAAATAGTGTTTTAAGATGATTTGAAGAAAGAGAGGTCATGGAGAAAAGGACTGGAACATGTCCTTCCATTTAAGCAACATGTAGGTCTCGGTGGCCTTGACCAGTGTTCTTCCTGAGGGGTGATGCAGGAAGCCAAAGGGCAAGGCGTAGAGGGCTGGGTGGGAGGTGAGTGGTTCTGACCATGCTTTTAAGAAGTCTGACAGTTTGGGGGAGGAGAGGAAAGGCAGGATCTGGAGGAGAACGATGGGAGAATGAGGATTTCTAAAGGTGGAAGACTTTGGGTATGTTTACATGTTGAAAGAGATTGTTGGCTGTACTAGAGGGAGAAGTAGTGTCTGAGGGTATGAGGCTCTGAGGAGGGGAGCGAGAGCGGGGCCCACACCGAGTACAGGTGGAGGGCCTGGTTGGGCTGTGGAGGGAGGCCGAACAGATGCAGCCATCAGGAGGCTACAGGGCTGGCGGTGGGATGTTGAGAGGGAGCCTGTCTAGTGGTTTCAATTGTCTCTTGCAGGTGCAGACGAGATCATCCGCTGAGAAATGGTAAATGGGCTTAGGATGGAGGTGTGTGGACATGTGGACAATTAGGATGCTAGGATAATTATTGGGAAGAGTGGGGGTGTGGAGCAGAGAAACAGTGGTGGGGCTCCTGAGGGCCAGAGGCCCCTAAGGACAGCAGCTGGAGCATTTTCAGTGGAATGAACTGCTCTGTCCTCTGACATTCTCCAGCCATGTTCAGCTGCTCAGGTATGAAGGGAGAAAGGAACCAGTAATGGGGTTCACACAGGGCTGGCATTTGTCAGATGGCTGGGGAAAGCAGGGGAGTGGGTAGGTATTGGCAAGAGTGTTGCTGCAATGACTAATATGGGAATCTAAGAGAGATGAGAATGAAAGTGAACGATAAAGCAGTCAAGAGTTTCAATTTTAAAAACCAGTTTACACAGGAAAACAACACACACACACCTCCCTCTTGCTTTGCATCCCCAGGCTTGTTCCCCGAGCCAGCTGCGAGACATACAGAATAAGGTACACTTCTCCCAAAAGCCATATACAAACCACCAATAGATATATGAAAAGATGCTCAACTTCACTAGCTATTAGGGAACTTTAAATCAAAGTCATAATGAGATACCACCTCACACCTGTTAGATTGGCTGTTATCAACAAGACAACAACAAGTGTTGGAGAGGCTGTGGAGAAAAAGGAACCCTCATACACTGCTTGTGGGAATGAACTACAGTCACTATGGAAAACGGTATGAAGATTCCTCAAATAAAATTAAGACTAGAATTACCATGTAACCCAGCAATCCCTCTTCTGGGTATCTATGCAAAAAATCTGAAACTATTTATTTGTAAAGACATATGTACCCCTCTGTTTACTGCATCATTATTCATGGTGGCCAAGACATGGAAACAACAGAATTGTCCTTCGATAGATGATTGGATAAAGAAGATGTTTATTCCACAAAATGGAATATTACTCAGCCATAAGAAAAGATGAAATACTGCCATTTGCAACAACATGGATGGATCTTGAGATTATTGTGCTAAACAAAATAAGTCAGACAGAAAAAGTCAAGAACCATATAACATCACTCATATGTGGGATATAAAACTGAAAGCAACAAATGAATAAAACAAACAAAAACTCGTAGACAGAGACAGCAGTTTAGTGGTTACCAGAGGGTAAGAGGGGAGGAGGAGGTTAAAGAGGTTAAAGGGATCAAACATATGGTGATGGAAGGAGAATTGACTCTGGGTGGTGAACATAGAATGCAATATATAGATGATGTATTATAGAATTGTACACTTGAAACGTATGTAATTTTGCTAACCATCATCACCCCAATACATTTAATTTTAAAAAAAGAATAAGGTATTTTTCTGAGTTCTGCCCTTTGGGCAAGCCACTTGCTTCAGAAGCAAGGAAATGAGGGGAAAGGGAGGGCATGCTCAAGGAGACGTGGCACTCACCCACAATGTATGGCCAGCCCTTGGCTCCACCACCCTTTAATGCCATTCCTTGCAATTCACTGAACTGAATTCCTCCCCTACACAGGCACAGGAGCAAAGAGGGGGTTGACAGACCACCTCCCAGAACACACTTACCAAATTTACAGGACCCAGTTTGGTTGTATATTAAACCCATGGGGATGTGCCAGCCTGCAGAAGTGCCAACGGCGGTATGGCAGGACTTCTTGCCTCGCAGAGAACTCCAGGTGAGGTCGGCATCTGATTTCTTCACCACTGCCACAACGTAGTAACCTTGCAAAGGAGATCCCAAGATGCAATTTCAGTAGCTCCAGTGCCCTCTAAAAATGTATTCTAGAGCTGCTGCAGCCATCCCCTGCCGGCCACTCTCCAAGGAGGGGGAGTAGCTTGAACCCCTCACCTCACTCTAGCAGAAGTCCCTGAAAAATAACTGTCATTATTAGGTACTGGGCCAAACAGACTGACACCATTGCTTCAGATATGTCTACATACATACATTCACAAATATTTATACACACATTTCATACTTTTTCAGTTGAGTCCTGCTATATATTCTTTTCTGAATTAGTTTATTCATTTTCAATGATATAGTGTACACACCTTTTTGCTTCAGTAGAAATAGATATAGCCCTCTCATTCTATATATTGGTTGACTCTAAGTTATGCCTCACTGCATGGAAGTACTGTATTTTAAATAATCCCCTACTGATGGGCATTTACACTGTGACCCATTTTTCCCTATTACAAACCACGTATCTGTATAAATCTTTGTGCATATGAGTGTGTACTTCTTTAAATATTTCTGTTGACTGGAAGTCCAAAACAAATAGCTTTAATGGCTTCTTTTTTAAGGTTAAGTCTCTGGTTTTCTAGGTTTACAATAATATTTTCTAATAGTGATAATCTAATTTCTTTCTTTTCCCAATATAAAAAATAATCTTTTTCTTATCTTACTGAATTCACTTCCAAAATAATGCCAAATATCTTTGGTGGAAGTGGGCCTTCTTGTTTTGTTTCTGATTCTAATGGGAATACCATTGATATTTCATGTCTTCCTATCCCAATATTATGTGACTGAATTGTGCTTATTAAGTCCTAACCTGCAAAGGTGAATTTATAATAAGATCAGAATCATACATCTCCAGAATTAAAAGACAATGTAGTTTGCCACCACCACTCCTAATGCTCTGAGCCCGTAATTCCATCACCACCACACACACACCCTTCCTTACTGCCTGGTTCAGATATCTATTTATTCAAGCCTGGAAAAATTGGGAGTCAGCATAGCAGATGGAGTAACCTGCCTTGCCAGTTACTTCCTAAGTCAGTTAGCATCTAGGATCCTAAATTTCTCCTTGGTAAGATGGTGACAATAATACCCACCCCAGAAGGTTACTTAGGGGGATCAGATGCACTAATATGAACACATTGTGTGTTAGGAATGGGAAGAGGAGGTTACATCAGTAGGTTTCCAGCCATGTTGCCAGTAGCAGAAACAGTACCAGCGCCCCTCTCTTGGTGAAGCAGATTCTCCTGAGACCACAGCAAGCCCTTGCCCACCAGACTGTGCTCTATTACAGCATCCCAGCAGCCAAATACTGTTACAGTGCCTTCCTGATATGTAACTCTGTGCAAATGGCATTAATTATTATCATCCATTACGTGTGTTTGTGTGTGTAGCTTAACCCCTCTCCATCACTACTCAGATCTAACCTCCATCACAGTCAGCCACCTTGAAGCCTATACTAAGCATCCTTGTTGACCCACATTTGCATATCACTGCAGTTCCTAGAAATTCCAACCACTCTTGGAGCAGTTAGAGTTCTTTCTGATTTCGC
The DNA here is from genome assembly GCA_033961575.1 of Aselliscus stoliczkanus. Lineage (NCBI taxonomy): Eukaryota > Metazoa > Chordata > Mammalia > Chiroptera > Hipposideridae > Aselliscus > Aselliscus stoliczkanus. The sequence continues at coordinate 100,937,428 of CM066735.1, read as the reverse complement.
ATACTCTATAATCACGATAGACGACATGGCTGACGGAATGCCTGTCCTTAGGGTTGAGAAGAAAGACGCAATTCAAAGAAGACTGTTGGCAATGAAAGCAGAGAGGGCAGAGGGACAACATATCTTAGGGCTTGGATCCTGTTGCACATGACCGGAAGCTGCTACCAGGTGAGCAGCTTTGCCCTCCTGAGCCCTTTGTGGAGCTGGGTGGTGCACAGCTTCTGTGACCCTGTGCCAGGCAGGAAACAGCTTCTGCTTGTGCTGTGGTGCTCCAAACCTGCCCACTGCCCCCAGCTCGTCTAGCTCATAAGAAACTCCAAACACATGCTCTCTGATTTCAAACTAAACTACAAGGCTATAATAATCAACAGTATGGTACTGGCACAAAAACAGACACATAAATCAATGAAACAGAAGAGAGAGCCCAGAAATAAACCCTCTCTTACAAGTTCAGTTAATCTCCAACAAAGGAGACAAGAATACACAATGGAGAAATGGTTGTCTCTTCAACAAGTGGTGCTGGGAAAACTGAACAGATAAGTGCAAAAAAAGATGAAACCGGACCACTCTCTTATACCATATACAAAAATAAACTCAAAATTGATTAAAGACGTAAGTATAAGATCTGAAGCCATAAAACCCCTAGAAGAAAACATAAGTAGTAAACTACTTGCCATCAGTCTTAGTAATATCTTTTCAGATATGTCCCCTCGAGCAAGGGAAACAAAAGCAAAAGCAAACAAACAAGACTTCATCAAACTAAAAAGCGTCTGCACAGCAAAGAAACCCATCAACAAAATGAAAAGACGTCCTACTGAATGGGTGAATATATTCACAAATGAAATATATATATTATCTGATAAGGGGTTGATGTCTAAAATATATAAGAAACTGATACAACTCAATAAATAAAAAAATAAACAATCCAATTAAAAAATGGGCAGAGGACATGAAGAGACATTTCTCCAAAGAAGACATACAGATAGCCAACAGATACATGAAAAGATGCTCAACATCACTAATCATTAGAGAAACGCAAATCAAAACCACAATGAGATACCACCTCACCCTGTCAGAATGGCTGTTCTCAAAAAGTCAACAAATAAGTGTTGACGAGGATGTGGAGAAAAGGGAACCTTCATGCACTGTTGGTGGGATTGCAAATTGGTAAAGCCACTATGGGAAACAGTATGGAGATTCCTCAAAAAACTAAAAATAGAACTACATACAACTCAGCAACTACACTTCTGGATATTTGTTAGACAACAAAAACACTAATTTGAAAAGATATATGCACTCCTATGCTCATTGCAGCATTATTTATAATGGTCAAGGTATGCAAGCAACGTGGGTGTCCATTGATAGATGAATGTGTAAAGAATTCGTAAGATATATATATATATATATATGTAGATATAGATATAGATATATATAGATATATAGACATATATATTTACACATAATGGAATATTACTCATCAATAAAAAAAGAATGAAATATTGCCATTTGCAACAACATGGATGGACCTAGAGGATATTGTGCTAAGTGAAATAAGTCAGAGGAAATAAATGCTGCATGATTTCACTTACATGTGGAATTAAAAAAAATAAAAAAAAATAAATAAGTAAAACAAAACAAAAACAGACTCATATAGACAAAGAACAAACTGATGGTTGCCAGAAGGGAGTGGAGTGGAGCAATGCATTAAAAAGGTCAAGGGGAATATAGTCAATAATAGTGCAGTAACTTTGCAGGGTGACAGACGGTTACTAGACTTAGTGTGGTGATCACTTAACAAGGTATATAAATGTTGAATCACTCTGTTGCACGCCTAGTGTTTGACAACTATACTTTAATAAAAAAATTTAAATTTAAGAAATGAAAAAATACCCCTCCAAACCCAGATGAGTACCTATTTTCCTCTCAAGATCCTCCAGCCAAGTTGCTTTGAAACCTTAATATACATCAGAACCAGCTGTAGGGAACCACCTCTGTGTTAAAACAGAGCAGCGGCCCCATCGCTGGAGTCAGACTCAGTAGATCTGGGGTGGGGCCCAAGAATTTTCATTTCTAACAAATTCCTAGGTGACGCTGATGCCACTGGTCCAGGCGCTACACCAGATAGAGAACCAGTGCTCTAGTTACTGCCCAAGATTAGGTCCTTCAGGGACAGACACAGACCCTGTCTGCTTGTGTGGAGACACAGATGGGAGAGTTTGTCACCTGGTCTCTTGGTCTAAAGACAAGGTTGACTCCCCTGCTATTGAACTCCCGCTGGCTAAAAGCTAATGGGTTGATTTCATTCTCCTCCTCATCTTCATTGGCAGTCTGGCTCCAGGAATGTCAGGAATAGGCTCTTGTCCCAGTGCTGACCTTCACGCACAAAAGGACAGGCAGCATGTCACAAGGAGCAGTGTGTTTAGTCAAGAAGAGCATGGGGTTTCCAGTCATGCCTCCTCTTTTCAAGTACAGGTGCAGCCACTTTCTGGCTATGTGGCCCTGCTCCAGTCACAGTCCCTGAGCCTCAGTTTCCCCATCTATATAACCCAGGACAATGATGCCCACATACTAGAGGACTGCTGGGAAAAGCAAACAGGAATAGTGCAAGCAGGAATGTAAAGTACCCTACAAATAGTAATTACTACTACAGTTTCATAACAGATTTGCTCCTTAACAGTTAACTGTGGTGTCTCCTCCTCCTCTTCCTTCTTCCTCATTTTTTTACAACTCTAGTAACTTTTGTTTATTTTTAAGGCTCTCCTCACCCTTTTCCCAAGAATGGGCCTTTACCTTTGAGCCCCAGTGTTACTGAGTCAGACTCACCTTCCACGGGTGTATTCACACACTTAGACCCAGGCTGCTCATTGCCATCTCTAGACACTAAAAAGAAAAAGAAATATAATCGCAGAGCATGACATTAAATTCTTATATTACTCAATTGAAAGTCATGAGCTTCTCAATCACAAGAGTTAAGAAAAAATGAGGAGAAACACCAACTAAGCAGTTTATCATGGGTCATCAACAAGCTAAAACCCTGCAGTCCCATTTTGCCTCCTTTCCCTTCATCTCTGCCATTGGAACATCAGGTTCCATCCCAGAATCTCCCAACACTCAGACAGATGCAGAGAAAGAAACTGAGATGCCCTTTGAAGGGGGACAGAGACCAGTGAAGGACTTGACAAAGATCCTTTTGCATTTGCTATGTGTTTCAAGTCATCTCAGCATTTTTCTGCCCTTCAGAGTTCTGGACCGTGGCAGGCAGTCATTGATAGTCTTGCTATGTTGGAGGGGAAAGAACCAGTCCACGGAGTCAGAAAGACCTGGAGGCAGTCTTTCTTCAACCTTGGATAATCATTTAACTTCTCAAAGCCTTAGTTTTTACATCTGTAAAATGGACATATTATTTGCTTCACACAGTTGTTACGTTTTTAAAGATAATGTATGGGTTCTCACTCACTGACTAACAGATGAGGTGTTGAACAAGTGATATGGGTGAAATCCTCTTTTCCCCGGCTTTATTTTTTCACGTGGATGGATCCCCACCAAAGGGACCTTGTGGCCCCACCCCTCAGCCTTCCAGTGCAGCTAGTGCGAGTTAATTTTGGATTAGTATATTTGGCACAAGGATCTAGGGACATGTGTGGCTCAGCCCCTTCTTTCTTTATTGCAGATAATGGGGAGACAGTGTTTTAGAGCATCTCACCTATGTTTTCCTCTGCCCTCAGCTGTGGGGTAAGCCCACAGACCTGCTCTCCTGAATTAGTGGGCAACTCTAACTCCAGGGCACTTTGGCAAGCCCTGCGGCCGGCTCTACACCATGCTCTCTCATATCACCATTTCACTTCAGTTTTATTTTTTATTTTTTTAGCTGAGCCATCCTGCCACCTGTTGGCAGCTCAACGGCAACTCAGCTCGGGCTGGCCTCGAACCGCTGTTGCTCAGAGCTCAGCTTGCACTCTTGAGCGAGCTCTTAACCAACTGAGCCATTCGGCCGGCCCTCTCATATCACCATTTCAATAATAAAGGTGTTATTTTGATCTCTTTTTTGCCTAACTCCTGTGTCGATTTCTTAATTGTTTCTGACATTGGGGAAGGCAGGTGTTATCTACTAGCTTCTACTCTCCAACAATATTTATTGTTATCTCAACAATAAACTAAATTATTTCCTCATATCTTTAAGTCCATGGCCCAGACAGAATAAAACAGAGACATATATTTCTCTCCACTTACTATAGTTCTCTGCCAGCACAGGCACCAGGCCACACTTGCCCGCTGTATAGATAAATCCTCCATCTAAGCTCATGGCGTCAGCTTCCCCTTTCTGAAATAAGAAATAAATCAATAGCACAACAGTCAGGCGGTTAACCTATCTCACTGACCCTCAGAAGTTTCCATCTCATTGGCTTCATGTCACATGTCCTTGTGATTAACCAAGCCATGGATCACCCAAAGCTTCTGCCACGTGAAACATGGGTTTAGAAAACTGGGCATGCCTTTGGCCTGTTGACCCAGGAACAAGAGCCCAACCCAGATCATGGTTCCTGGCAATCTCTGTATCATCTCATGAGACCCAAGCTGACTGCTGGACATGCCTTCACTATACTTACACTATACCATTGTCACTCAACGAGCCACATGGCCAGACTCAAAGACTGCATTAATTTGTTTCCATGGAACACATTTTCTTCCATATGGCAGAATTCAATTCTGTTCCCATAACCCCATTAGCATTATACTCAGAGCCCTGGCACAGCAAAGATTTTCAATAAATAATTAATTTATCTACTTAAATAATTCATTACAGACATACCTTGGAGATACTGCAGTTTGGTTCCAGACTACCACAATAAGTTGAATATCACAGTAAATCGAATATCACAATAACGTGAGTCACATAACTTTTTTGGTTTCCCACTGCATTTAAAAGTTATGTTTACACTATGCTAGTCTATTAAGTGTGCAATTGCATTATGTCTGAAAGACAATGCACATACCTTAGTTAAAAAACACTTTATTACTAAACATGCTAACCCTCCTCTGAGCCTTCAGCAAGTCTTAATCTTTTCGCTGGTGGAGAATCTTGCCTCAATCTGTAAAAAACTCAATATCTAAAAGCACATAAGGCAAAGCACAATAAAACAAGGCAGGCCTGTAATGATTAACTTATGATTTTAATCAATGAATTTTTCCAACAGAGCAAAAAAAGGTATACCTGTAGTCATCGATAAGGTCATTGAGAAAAAAACACAGAGACACATACACAGTGTTTGCTTCTGACCTGTTAAGTGCCTTCTAGAAATCTATTATTTAAGATGGTAGTAACTCTAGGAGGAAAAATTTGCCGAGCCCTTACTACATGCCAGGGCCTTTTCGAATCAATTTACAGTGATGGCCTTATGTATTCCTCACAAAATCCAAGGTACATACTACAATTCCCCCTTTCTTATACATTAAGAAACTGAAGCAGAGAGGGTTAAATAATGTGTCCAGTAAATGGTCACTAAGACTTAAACTTAGGTAGTTTAATCCCTTAGCTTCTGCTCATAACCACTACAGCACCCAGCCTTCAGGATCTGACTACTCCAAAGGACACATCCCTAAATATTATTCTACACACATTGTTTTCATCCAGTAAATGGGTGAAAAATCTACCGCATAGGCTTATCCGTGAGGGTTACATGAGTTAATGCAAGTTAAGAGGTCATTAACATGCTTGGCACATAGTAACTCCGGAAATATTAGCTGTAGTTAATATTAATAATATACTAAGAAATACTGACTGTTAAAGAACAATATCTTCACTCCCGTATTATCTATACTAGAAAAGGATTTGGAAATAATTCAAATATAGACATTTGGAAATTGGTCAAACAAACCGAGGCAGAAATACTTGGTGGAATGTTATGCAGCCACTAAAAACATTTTAAATGAAGACTTCGTTACCTAAGAAGGTGCACACCAACTGTGCTCAAGACTTTAAGTGATAAGAACAATAGCTAACATTGATGGACTGCTTACTCTATGCCAGGCAATGTTACAAGCACTCAAATTCATTTAATCCTTATAGCTGACCAAGTTAGGAGACTATAAATTGCAAGATCTTAATCTTATGGATTGGTCCCAGGGAGGTTTACTAAAGTTAGGATCTTCTTTCCTAAGAAAGACTGTGTGTCTCCTAAGTGTGTCAAATTTTCAGTCTTTTACTTATAAATTTCGTTTTCCTAATCACAAAAGTATTACCTGTTCATAGAGAAATGTAATGTTAATAACAACTTCATAACTCAAAATTTATGTGGTGATGATCTTTGAGTTAGGAAGTTGGGAATGATATTATTTCTTTTTCATTTCCTTCCAGCATGTAATATTTTTATCACCAGGAAAAAAAAAATTAAACTTTCAACTAAAGGACCGACAAGGTTGATTTGCTTCCACAATCCCTAAGGGCGCTGACCGCACCCTGGCATTCCACTCCACTTCCTCCAGGTTCTAGGAGGGACATCACACAGCACTCCCTGGTCACTGGAGCCAAGCAACAAAGGAGGCTGGGCCTTGGGCTGGCTTTTTGTTTCTGCCCAGGCCTGACCTGGAGGGGCCCATGGGGTGGAGGAGGGGCAGCCAGCACACAACAGTTGCATGTCAGTCTTGAAGTTGATGGGAAGATATCTGGGAAGGCTCGGCAGAAGCGCCACGTGTCTGGGTGTCCAAGCCCAGCTGTGGAGGCAGGGCCCTCCTTACCACAATGGCAGCAATGCAGTCCTCAACGGTCTCCTCTGAGGTACACCTTAAGATACCACCGCTCACGGCACTCCAGTTGTCACACTTGGCCCTCTCATCAGGGCCCACTGCACACCACTGCACCCTCTGGGGGTCTTCCACACCTAGGATGGGTGGAGAAAAGAGCCAGGGATCCAAAGGAAGCTCCAAGATGGGTCTGGGGGGTAAGTGTCACAGGTGGAACAGTGGCTGCCCAAGGGGGCCCTCACTGATAGCAGCAGAGTCTCATGCCCACATTGAAGCTCATTCCTGCCTATCACCTTCAGGGAGAAATGAAGAGCTTGGTTCTGAGAAAGAGCAGTGAAGGCAGGGCAAATCCTCTCCCGCCTGACCTCACCTCCTCAGGCATCACCACCCCTGGGGAGGCTTCTCTGAGCACCAGCCCAGCTCAGGGCCTTCTGGGGTTTTCTCTCACAGGACTAGGCTCTTCCATCCAGGGAATGTTCCCGGTTGGTAGTCATGTGTTCTGTTCTGGATGGGCCTACTTGCTCTCCCTTCACCCAATATCTTTGCTCACCACTACATGCCCACACCCAACACAGTGGCTTTTGTAGATGCACAGTAACTGTTGATTGATTAAATGGAAGGGAAAAAGAGAGAAGGAAGGAAGAAATGAACTGTAGGGATTGAGAGGAAGGCAAGAATCGGATGAGAACCCTCTGAAATTCTAGTTCTGCTCCTGATGGTGGCAGATACCACATTCCTACTTCAGTTTAGGATAGGCTATTTCCCCATCAAATAGACCTGTTGTTGGGTGGGGCAACTCTGGTTACTACAAAGAAGCCAGAGCCATCATCACTTCAAGTTGTGTGTGATCTGAAGGTAAGTTAGGCCTTTTCCCCAGTTCAGCAGAAAATTCCCTCATTAACCCAGGGCAGTTGGTGGATCCTTTGGGCTCTGCAAGCCAGTGAAGGTTGAGTGAGGTGAGACTTGTAGGCACCACGAAAGCCTCCGTGACCCCTATCCCGCCCCGCTGCCCTCCAGGGCCTTATATACCTCCCCTTAGATGCTGAGTGGCAGCAAAATACTTGTATCCCAGGTACAGCTTGGTGTCCATCTTAGGTGGGACCCTTAAGAACCCATTGGAGGCATCGGTAAACAGCAGGTCCTTCCCATGAAGAGAGCCAAAGATCTGGAATTCTGCTGACTTGTCTTTTCCAAAATTCTCCTGTTAAAAGGAGAAAAGAAACAGTGAAGGAGGGAAGCTGGCATGGAGAAGCAAAGGTAAAACAAACCTCAAACCAGGCAAGGAAAACCAAAAAGGGGAAAAGAATGAACACCTGGAGTGAAGACAGAGGGCCAAGCCCTCTGAAGTCCCTATGGCTCATAAGGTTCTCAAGTCTCTCTCCAGGGAACGCATTGCTCAGATCCAGCTTGTCTGCTGTGTGCAGACTCAGGGAAACTGCCACGGGCTGCCCCCCATCTGTGTGAAGGGGTTTGGAGTCGTCACGGGCAGGGCAGTTGCCCCTCTCCAATGCTGTGTCCCCGTAGGGCAGTCGGTGCAAGTCTGCCTCAGTTCTGGCCATCTGATTACCCCAAGTGGTCTTCACCCTGGAGCAGCTGGTGCTCTAGCACCCTGCCATCGAGGTTGCAGGTCAGGGGTCTGGGCTCCTCTCCCACCCCAGACCTGCCACTGAAGGATTTCAAGTAGTCCCTTCTCCCTTCTCAACTCTGGAAAAACAAAGGGCCCTTTGCCTGTGACTTCCGCTGATTGGCTGGTGGTCCCAAACTGTTCCTGATTGCAGCGGACAGCAGCACCTACCCATACACTCTTTCCAACGTCTGCCTGCTTTTTGTTTTTGCAGGGGCTCTGCATGAAATGCCACCTGCTGTTTTTTCTGGCAACCTCCCACACTTCCTTGGGGTGCACACAGCTTATTCCCAAGGCCCAGTTATCTTCCCAGCTATATCCTGTAAATCAGTCCCTCTGTCCTCCACAAAGTACATAATCCCCGTCTCCAAGGTTATGCCACCCCATCTGGGGATAATTTGTATGTGTTCGCATCTGTCCGCTTGCAACTCAGGGGCTGGTCTTTGTCTAGTTCATCTGCGAATGCCCAGTGCTGAGCAGGGAGTGCTGATAGGGATGGGACCGGGTGATGAATGAGGGCTGGCTAAGAGCAACTGCCACCAACTCAGGACAGAGAGAAGAATGCTCATATTGGGGGTGGGGGATAGGGGGTGGAGCCTGCTGCTGAGGGAAGTCAGGAGAGCGGGATTACATGCCAGTAGGATGATAGGGGGACACTTCATGGAAGAGGGGCATCTGCACTGCATCCTGAGGACCAGCTCACGACTAAAAATAACACTTTGGGGCAATGAGGAACTTCTGCAGAATCTTGGGCCCACAGGGTCAGTGATGCCAGATGAGGGTTTTATGGCCTCTGCTGGTCTACAGCACATACAGGCTGAGAGGCTTTCAGTGAAGAGGATGATGTGTGGTGTGGTTCCTGCTGTGTCCTGGACCCAGAAGGACTTCCAGAGTGGCTATAAGAGAATGAAGGAAAATGCCCCAAATCTAAGCCGGAAAGGAGAACAGTAGATGGGGATACCTGGGCCTGCTTGAGAAGCTCCCAGATCAGGTCCTCCTTGCCGCCTACACTTCGGGCCACCACAGCATGGGAAGGGACTTGGGCCAGGTGGCACTCCTCATACTTGTCCACTGGCTTCCGGGTGTTGTCGGTGCAGAGCAGTTCATACTGGTCCCTGTCAGCCTGTTGTGCCAGGTTCTCTGGGGGAGGAAAGCCCAGGTGAACCTACTGCAGATAGAGCCATCACCTGTGGTCCCCCCTCCTCACTGCATCACAAACTGTTTGACCTTGTTGAAATAGCTTTCCAGGCCCAAGATAGAACCGCTCCTGTCCAGGGTGCCACGTCAACAAACAGAAACTTAGCTAACTTTTGTGTCCCTGTAAATGTTCTGCTTGATCCGAAATGCAGTGTCCTGCCAGCCCTCAAACACCAAGCCAATTCTGGGCTCTCTACTGCTTTCTTTGTTTCTTCTCTCCCCAGACAAGGTTGACTCTGTGGCCCCGACCAATCAGATGTTTTCTATTGGTTTCTTCCTTGTTCTTTATTCTTTGTCCTTCCTCCCCATTTTGCAGTTCTCCAAATGGAGACTTCTGCTACAGGAAGTGTTAATAAAGTTTGTTTACATCACCTAAATTGTCTTCTTTAATCATTCTTTTAACAACCCTAAGAGGACTGAAAGAGAACACTTTCCAAGTACATTTTCCACCTATGAGGAGCCAGAGGCTTGGGAGGTGAAATGGCGGGTTCTCACTGCAGGTAGACTTGGCGTGGGGCCCTCCCACTGCCCCTCTTCCATATGGCTCTGCTAACAGGAAAGGTGACAGCAAGTGTTTACTGGGCACTCACAGCACAACAAAGACTGTGCTGAATGAAGACTCTTCCTGCTGTGTGTCATTTAATTCTCGTTAATCCTGGGAGAAGCCAGTAATGTGACTATCCCATTGTAGACAGGAGGAAATAGACTCAGAGAGTTAAGGTAACTTGTCAAACTCTCAGCAAGTCTGAGGCTGACACATGGCCATGCTAGGACAACCCAGGTCGCCCATTTGCAACACTCCCCTGAGGGCAGAGCCTACTGGGGAAGGTGGTGGAAGAGTTGAGGGATAGATCATAGGGACCCAGTCAGGGCACTCTACAGGCACAAAGAAAGACCAGAAAACCTTGTAAGTCAAACAAGCTCTTGGGTTTCCCTTGTCTAGCTACTAGAAGGTGTTCTTAGTTGAATTGTGTCCCCCCGAAATTTATATTTTGAAGTCCTGATCCCCAGTACCTCAGAATGTGACCTTATCTGGAAGTAGTCATTGCAGGTGTAATTAATTAAGATGAGGTCATACCAGAGTAGAGTGGGCACCTACTCCGGTATGACTGGTCCTTATAAACAGAAAATTTGGACAGGCACACAATGCTCACAGAAGGAATGCCATAGAAAAGAAAGACAGAGATTAGGGTGATGCGGCTACAAGCCAGGGAAAGCCAAGGGTTGCCAGCAAACTACCAGAAGCTGGGAGAAAGGCATGGAACAGATTCTCCCTCATAACCTTCAGACTGAGCCAACTCGGACAACATCTTGCTCTTGGAATTCTAGCTTCTACAACTATGATGCAATGAATTTCTGCTGCTTAAGGCACCCAGTTTGTGGTACTTTGTTACAGCAGCCCTAGCAAACTCATATATTGTAGAAGATCTTTGAGGTTGATAAAATCTCATTGAAAGTGGAGTACAATTAGAGTTCTTGAGAGTGGTTATAATTTTAATTGGCATATTGTACAGAAAATACATTTAAATCTTTATATTAAAAGAAAAAAAAAACTAAATGATTTAGTAATGTTAGAATTACATGAAAAGAATCAATATGATCTAATAGCTTCAGAAATAAGTTTTCCACCTCAGTCACTCAGACCCAGTGGTGGTAGCCCCTCACCACCAACACATTTTCACCCCTAAAGCCCAGTGGATAGGCTCTATAAAATTCTGCTTGAAAGGTAATATGGGAGCTTATATAATAGTGAATAAGTGACTTTCAGCAAAGATAAATCAGGATGGTCTGGGACAACCTGTTGTTTTCATGAAGTGAGGATGTTTTCAAATCCTTCAGGGTGAGTGTTAAAAGATGCTTGAGCAACTGGAGGAAATAACAATGACACTTATTTGGAACAGCTTGATCCTGGGTCATCCCACAGATGACCCCACTAATTAAAATTACTGATAATAAGACATGCATCAATTGCCAAAATGCTAAGAAATCAGGTCAATGTGTAGTAATGAGGGAACAGTGAATTGTGAATGGCTGAACAGGGAACAAAGCACATAAAACTATTTTGTGTTAGAGAAAGAACTGGGTTATGAGGAACTAAGGCCCATGTAAAAAGTAAGGACTTACAATTTTCCTTGAGGTAGCAGATATTAACTTTAAAATGAACCTAGCAGAGTGAATATACATTTGGTTTTAAACATCTTGAGTGATACAAGTATGTTCTGTACTTGACAGAAATTTAATTAGTTACAAAACCCAAAATCTGTAACCTCAATTTGTCTGAAAAACTATTCTGTTTGTTTTTTGTTTGTTTGTTTCTGATAATTGCCTAAAACTCAGGAAAGTTTTTTCTTAAAATATAGAAATAAAGGAGAACTACATTTTTGTCCATGGTAATAATGCTTTTGCAACAGATTTAATTGTACATGTGCTAATAAGTTCTGAAATCATTATGATAATTTGTGTGTTAGCTTAAGGTATTTGAAGCATTAAGGAGCTATTTATAAGGAAGCATTCAGTAGAATGTGATTAAATTTGAAAGTGCTATTTCAGTGACAAGGAGAATTTGATCATTAAAACTTACTTTGTGTCATTAATTGTTAAATAATGTTTGAATGTTCATAAAATTTCTTTTTTTTTTTTTTTTTTAAAGATTTTATTGGGGAATTGGCGGAGGGGAACAGCGTTGGGGAATCGGGGAAGGGGAACAGACAAGTTGCTGTCTTTTTGTTCTTCAGTCTAGTTGCGGAGGATGTTGCTTCACTGTTGGTATCATCATTGCGCTCTTCCCGGATGAGGCAGATCGGTCGCTGGCCTCTGGATGTCGCTCACCGCGGCTATTGGCAGCTCACTCTTGGCTGCCAGCCGCTCACGCTGGCTGCGGGCCACTCACTGTAGCCTATGGCAGCCCACTGCAGCAGGGGCTGCAGCCCACACCATCACCGGGGCTTGCACAGCCCAGCTCCAGGTGGAGCTGTTGTTAGCTGTAGAGGGCAGTGTCACTGGCCCTCATGTGGGATCCGAACCGGGGCCGCTGGCATCCCAAAACCAGCGCTTAACCAATGCGCCACTCGGCCGGCCCCATAAAATTTCTTTAGTAGACTTACAGACTGAAGAAATTGAAAACTGAACAATGTACAAATAACAGCCACGTTTTTTACACAGAAATTCTATTTCATTAAAGATCTTGTCATTACCATCTCTAGAGGTAGGGAAACTTTGAGGCAAAACCCAGTTCCCACAGCCAGCGTATGGCCCACGTGATTTTTCCCTCCATCCATCACTTACCTAACACGGTCGTATGCCTCACAAAGCCCACGTCTCCCACACCATCTTGCAGACACCTGAGGAACAGGACAGCTGTAGTCAGGACTCTCTAAGACACAGCCTTGCCTCTCCTCCATGCAACCCCTAGGAGGTTCAGCCCCTGTCACAGGCCCTCAGTTTCCTGGGCTTCTGTCTCTCCTCACAAAGGTGATGGCCCTGTCTGAGGTCATGGGGACTCTGAACACACACAGCCAAACCCAGTTCTGAAGGAGGCAGGAGCCATGGAAGCCACACCCCAGGCAATTCTGCGGAGGGATGAGGCAAAAGTAGAACCCTCACCTTTCTCTTCAAAGGAAGCCAAAAGCAACAGATTTTTTTTTTTAAATAAAGGCTTAAAGCCTCTTACATGGAGGATAAAAACTCTGTATACCTTGGATTCCTGGCCAGCTTACCTCTGGTTTTGTGTGGTAGTCATTTTCTCTTACTGGGCATGGAGTATGGAGAAGTGTCTGCAGGGGGCTGTGAGGGAGGTGGGGAGAGACAGGCCCATGTCCCTGACACAGGGAGATGCTCAGGCCAAAAGAAGCAAGCTGGGAGGTCCTGGCCTTTAACCCAGCTCGGAGCCCAAGCCTGTGTTTGTGGATCCTGGAGGGCCAGAGAGCAGTCTATCTACCCCACCCTACAGGAGGGTCCAGGGGATAACATAGGAAGACCCCAGCTCTGGAGAGACAAAAGGGGCTCCCACACAAGAAGACTGCTGTTGAGGACGGTTAGGAACAAGGTGGGCCACAGGAGGGACTCAGGACCCTATGTTCTAGGAGGTCTGGGCAAACCCTGTCTTCTCCCTGCGCCTCAGTTTTAACATCCTTAGTGTGAGCGGGAACAACGACCAGTCTCACTCACTTGAAGGCACCAGAGGGGCCAAAGTATGGTTCATTGTCGGAGCAGGCACATTTGTCTGACCCTTTCCCAGCACACAGTTGACACAGTTTGGGGAAGGCCGTCTGATCTGCACAGGGGACACAGCTGCCCGCGAAGAAATTGGCCACTGCTGCTCAACACAAAGACATAGAACACAGAGCATGAGCCAGCCTGGCCAGACGCGATAACGGCTCCCAGCCCAGGCTCAGGAGGGAACAAACCCAGCATGCCAGGCCCTGCTTGTCCACATGTGTGTTCTCTTTTAAGACCATGGGATTCCAAAAGGGACCTGTTTACCTCTATCCTCCCACCACCCACCTCACCAACCAAGGCCTGTCGCAGGTCACTGTCAGCCCCCATTCCTGCCTTGCCAGACTGGAACAGCTCACAGAGAGTTCTCCTCTGGAAGCTATGCCTGGGAGAGAAGACACTTGCCTGGAGAGAGGCAGGCCAAGCTCATGGCCAGCAGACGGCCACCAGAGAAAGGGAAACACATCGGCCAGAGAGGAAAGCACCCCAGAGAGTGGGCAATGGGGCCCAACAATCTTGGCCCTGCCTGAGCCCTCTGTCAGGTCTGAGGACCCTCCCCCCACTCCTCAGGAACCTCTGCTGGGGGGTGGGAACTGAGACAACAAAAGACAGCTGACACCTCCCAAAGGCTGCTGGTGCAGCAGACCTGACAAGTTTAAAGCTGGGTAACTCCCCCCTCCCCAAAAGTCATCGCACCTGACCACCTGATCACATCTGTCTGAGTGACAGCAGTGTGGCCTGCGCGGGCACCTGACTGCCAGCACATCAGCCTGAAGGCACTCACCCTCTTGCCCACTCACCTTTCTCAACAGGTTCACGTGGCTCAGGCAATTGCCAGTAAAGTGTGCCGATGGGGATGTTCCAACCAGAGGACCTGTGAAGGCCGGTGTGGCAGGACTTCTTGCCTTGGAGCTCATTTAGCTGGAAGTTGCTGCCCTTCTTCACCACGGCCACAGCATAATAGCGGGTCTTGGGATCTGCAAAGACACGGTGTGGATGGAAGACGCTCCTGGGCCACAGGGAAACGCAGCTCATCACTGCTGGGCTCCCGACTAGGGAGGGGACCTAAGGGACACTCATATGTCCTGTAACGAGGGTGGGGTCAGAATCCCTCCCCCAGGCTCACAGGGAAAGAAAGAACCACAGAGGGGCCATTTGTGGTAACCCTCCAGGAAAACACAGGGACACGAGGGCCATGGGCCCATGGACCGGAAATGCTTCCCGACCCTGGCCCTGCAGGGCATCTGCCTGGACCTACCCACCACAGCCCACCAGGCAGGAGACTGGAGCTGGGGCAGAAAGGCCATGTTCCTGACTCGCTCTAAGTATTTCCTGTCCCCTGACACAGGCCCAGGGACAGTCAGTTTACTGTCAAAAGAGACAAAGGCTCTTGGGGCTCTGAGTGTGTGCTCCAGTGTGCTCTTCTCTGTAGGTGGCACCTGTGGTTCTTGGAAGTCTTCTCCCTACAGCTCTAAACCCCAGTGGTAGGTCCAGCTGCACACAGCTTGCTCCGATGCTTCAGAGAGCTCATTTCCTGGCTCAGTGTCAGGAGCGGCAGCCCTCAATCAGCCCAAAGCCCCAGAAGACTTGAGTTGGGCCTGTGTGGATGGACCTCAGGGCCCCTCATTCCCACTCTCTCCCCAATGGGGGATGCTCCTCAGTTCTAATCTCCATTACGTGCCTAACCAAGACTCAGCATCAGGAGAGAACAGGGCCGCAAAGTCTCTCCTGAGCCCCAGGGAGAACTCACTCTCTTTCGACCCATAGTTCTCTGCCACTACAGGTTTCAGGTTGTAGGGAGTCAGGCCAGCCTCAAACACCAAACCTGCATCCAACGTCACAGCATCGGCTTCATTTGCCTGAAAGGGAACAGAGCAGACACCAATGAAGCCCTCACTTCCAGGGAAGCACCCCTAAACTGCGGTGAGTGGGGGTGACTGGGAGGGCTTCTTGGATCTGGGGCCAGAAAACCCTCAACTTGGCCAGACCACACACCACACCATGAGCTTCAGTTGTCTCAACCTCCCTGGTGACGGGATTGGGCCTCCATATTCCTGTTCCTCCTGCATACAGGAAGGAATGCAGCATTTTTCCCTCCCATGTGAGAAGACTGGTTCTTGGCCCAGAAACTCTTGTGTGATATTTTAGGATTGGCCTGAATTACAGAGGCTTCACCTGGCAGGCTCAGGGGCAAGCTGCCCTCCCCACCCCAGACTGGGTGCACAGCCCAGGCACCACAGGCTCTGAAGGGGGCTGCCATCAATGACTCAGATCCGCCTGCCTGGCCATGCTCTTCCACGTGCTCAGAGTGGGAACCCAAGAGCTTTTGTTTGGTGACCTCTTTATCTTGAGCTGTCTGCTGAGTTCTCAGGCTCCACTGTGAAGCCCTCATGTGGAAGGGAGCTTTGACAACACTCTTTTCACTGATTCACTACTCAGTACTTTTCCATCCTAACCTGGGTCCATATAACTGCAGGAGTCTCTCGTTCACAGATTTAGCATTTCTCTGGGTTTATTCTTGCTTTACTCTAAACTAAGTGTGAAAGGCTTACTACTTCCATTATGGCTCATTGTTCATTTAATCTTAATCAATTACTCAGATATGGCATAGATGATCACTGTCCTAATCAACTGCATTTTATACATTAGTATATAGAGACACAGAAAGATCAAGTCACTTCCCCAGGCCACATAGCTAGTAAATCATGGAGCTGGGATTTAAATCCAGGCAGTATGGGTTTATTCCTTCCATTACACTGTTACTTGCTGCTTGTTGTTGCTATTATTATTTTAGTTTCTGCTTTGACTAAATCTCATCTTTAAAATAATAGTTCACTTGAAATATTATAGGTACCTTCCCACTGGGTCTAAAATTTATTTTCTCTTAAAGTGAGAAGCACTATTTTATATAGACACTTAATAATATATTTCTATTGCCTTTTTCCCCCGACTATCTTTAATCAAAATCATTTTTCTAGAAGCCCTTGTCAGTACTCTATGAATAGATCTTGTTAATTAAATTATAAGGCAGGAGCTATAACTCCATGATCATGTCATGTTACAGGTACATAATAAGACAACAGCATTTCTAAGTGAAATAAAGTAATAATGTAAGCCAAACTATATAATTGTCTACCTGAAACTTTTCTTTTTAATGTTGGGTTGTTTTATTGTAATAAAATACATAACATAAAATTTACCATTGAACCATTTTTAAATGTACACTTCAGTGCCATTAAATATATTCATTCATATTGGTGAACAACCCTTTCATGCCAGAACTACATACCAGATACGGAACAATCTTTGAGGCTTTCTTGGTATCACAAGTAGTATGTGAAACCTGCAGGGACTCGCCACACCCACCCCACACACTGCAGAATAGAAATAAATAAGCAAATAAACAAGAGCATTTCCCAGGGCAGTAAGTTTGAGGCTTTCTTGGCCAAGACACCAGGATTCTGGGCAGGAATCACTGAAACCTCAGGGGCTCAGGAACCAAGGAGCAAAGACCTAACTCATTCTGAGGGGAACCTGAACCAGGGAAGGGGAGGATTAAAATTAAGCATTGCCTCCCAGGTACAATAAGCAAACCCAGAGGAAGGTAAGCCACAATGCATGGGCATCAACAGGAACAACAGACATGGGCCCCAAGGGATGTGGAGGTTGGTACTGTCAGATGCAATGGAGAAGAACTACCCACGAAGTATTTCGTTTTATGCACAAGCTGAAGGCTACAATCACAGGCATAAGCATAGAAAAGGCAATCACCAGAAATAAAAGGAAAAAAAATTTAACTGGTGCTACTAGAAACAAAAATATACCTTTTTAAATAAAAAAGTAAATGAATGGGCAACAAGTGATTAGACGTGGTTAAAAAGAAAATTAGTACACTGGAAGCTGTATATGAAAAATTAATCCTGGATGCTGCCAAAAGAGGTGCAGATGATACAAATTATAAAAGAAAGATTAAATGATGTGGAGGCTAGATTAAAGAAAGCCTAATATGTGTCAATTTGGAATCCTAGGATTCAAAGAAAAAAAAGGGGAAAGACTAAGAAAGCAGAGTATTTTGAGATAATGGCTTCAAATTATCCAGAACTAAAGAAAAACGTGATGACACAGATCCAATATACCCTAATCATGATAGGTACTAAGGTTCCCACAACTGGAAATAGCATAGTGAATGTGTGAAACATCACAGACCAAGGAAATGAAACCTCAAAATTATCCAGAGAGAAGATGATTGAAGGAACGACAGGACAGTACCAGGCTTCTTATCAGCTACAATGGAAGTCAGGGGGCGGTGGCATAATATTTTTAAACCCTGTGAAAAATGTCAAACTAGAGTAATACATTAAGTAAAATTACCATTCAAGAATAAGGGGGACATTAAAGCATTTGCAGAGAAAACAAATAAGCAAGCAACTAAGAGAGATTAACACCAGGAGATTCACTCTAATTTATCAGCAAAAGGACATATTTTTAGGAAGTAAACATATCCCAGAAAGATGGTCTGAAATATGAGAATGTTTTTTTGTTTTTGTTTTTGTTTTTGTTTTTAAGGGCAATGTCACTGGCCCTCTTATGTGGGACCAAACCGGGGTCGCCAGCTTCCCAAGCCAGCACTTAACCACTGCACCACTCGGCCAGCCCATGAAATATGAGAATGAATGCTGAACAGGTTAAATAGCAAAAATGTAGGTAAATCCAAATATTCACTCTCTCCCCATCTCTCTTTCTCTCTCCCTCTTTCTGAGTTTTTTGGGATGCCTGCATACACATATATAGAGACACAGACACACAAAAACACACCCACACACACATATATAAATATATTCATATTTTTATATAGAGTCTCTACAAATACATAAACTAACTACATTATGGGGTTAAAAAAGATAGACATAAAATATTAAATAGTAATATCTACATAGGTAACTCTGTGCCACTGTATTCCAAAGTACTGTTATTATTTGGCAAAGGCAGGGGGGTCAGGACTATTTTACTATAACACTTTGGTAAGCTAAAAGTATATAGTAAAAATTCAAGAGAAATCATTAAAGGATATAAATAAAGTGTTTAAATTCACTATCAATGGGAGAGAAGTGAAATAAAAGGAAAACAATACAAATGAACACATATATACAAACTCAATTTTTAAAAATTCATAAATCGGGGGAAAGCAGAACTAAGAGAAATCAAAAAGTAATATGGCAGAAATAAGTTAAATTTATCCATAATGACAATAATTATTAATGGTCTAATGTACCATATGAAACAAAGATTGTCAGATTGCATTAATAAACAAAATTCAGGATATACAGTTTTCAAAAGTCACACCTGAAACATAAGAACACAGAAAGTAGAAAATAAAGGAATGGAAAAAGATGTAAGAGGAGACTACTAACTAAGGAAAGCTGATGTAGTGTATTAATACCAGAAAAAAAGAGTTTAGTCAAAAAGTACTATGAGAGATAGAGATTATTTCATCATGATACAATATTACATTCACCAAGAATGATATGGATTATTGTCTCATACACTGCTATTGGAAGTTAAAACTGAAATAACCACATTGGGTTTGCTTATAAATCAAATACATTTCGCATTGTCTTAAAAGTCAAATACTGACACAGTCCATGGCCTGGCAAGCCAGCTGCTATGTATAAATCAAGAGAAACTTTTAATACTTGTGTCCCTGGAGATTTGTATAAAAATATTCCTCAAGCCTTATTACAATAACAAAAACGGAAAACAATCCAAATGCCTAGTGACCGGAAAAGTATAAATAAATTGTGGTATACTAACATAATGGATTATTGTAGAGCTCTGAAAATGAATGAACAATAGCTACATTCAACAACATGGGCAAATCTTAGCATAATATTGAGGAGGAAAAAGCAAAAATGAGAAAGCAACACAGAGTAATGTTATATTTATGAATTTTTTAAGAAGCAAAACTATGCAATCATTCACACATACCTATTTAATTCTTAAAATGGAAATAAATGGCAAAAATTCTTAGGATTCTCTTTGCTCAGTTTGGGGAAACACATAGGTCATTGTAAGTAGGACCAGTGGGTTACACCACCTTAAGTGGTGCCATTCCCGTAGAATCCAATGCTGTCACACAGTAGTCCTAGAAGTAAGCTATTGGCAACGATGAAGTTTAGAGAACCTGTTGTGGGTTCATGGATAGTATTATTTTGTATTATTTTAACATATTTAAAAATATAGGGGCATGCATAGATCAAAGCTGAACATACATCATAATTCAAGGGTTATAATTAAGCCATAATAGTAATTGAAGTCTATTTTAAAAAGATGGAGGAAGGAAGGAAAGAAGGAAGGAAGGAAGGAAGGAAACAGACCAGTTGTTTGCACCAAATCGCCGATTCCTTGAGTTAATCAGGCTCCAATCTGGCTGAGTCTCTGTCTCCCAACTCATCGCTCCTTCCTGTCTCCTGCTTACTTTCCTCTGTCTCAGGCCCTTTGCACATGCTGTTGTGCACTTTCTGGAGTATTCTATCCAAAGCTCTTGACAGGTTTACCCATGCTCATCCCTGGGTCTCAGCTTCATTGTTCCCTCTCAGCAAGATTGTCCCTGATGCACAGGGACAAGCTAGCCAAAGATACTGTCCTCTGAAAGTCTAGTTTCCCCCTTCATTGTACGTCACACCATTTGAAATTACATGCCCACTTGATTGCATGGTTTTCTCTTCTCCTGACTAGGCTGTAAGCTCCTCACGAGTAAAGACCAAGTGTGTTCAGATTCACCGCTGCAGCCCCACTGCCCAGCACAGGGTCTCACACACGGTCAAATGAGCAGGAACAATGATAAAAGAGGGAAGAGCATTTGGGAAAGTCTAGAGAACAGAGGATCAGGCATCATCTGCAATCATGACACTGTTAGTTCTCGTCCCTGTGAGCAGCCTTCATCTACTTCCCATGGTATATGCAGAGCTTGCAAAACAGTGGTGTAAGACCATTTTGATGCAAACATTCACGTTTGTTTCCTGCATTCAGACAACTCAATACCTCAAAACTCTCCGCTTTTTTTGCTTAAAGACTCATTAAAGATGACCACTCCTATTTCCATTTCTAAAGTGATGATATGATTAGTGGAGGTTCACTCTCCCACACACCAGCCTCCTGTACGTGAGCACAGAATTGTTCCAGATCAACAAGACCATGAGAACGTATGGACTGCCTTCCACTCTCCTTTAGGCAGCAGTGACTTACCGCGATGGCCTTGATGCACTCAAGGTAGGACGATTTCTTCACACAGGCGACAAGAGGGCCAGTCTCAGGAAGGACTTTTTTCATACTGTCACGGAAATTGGAGCACTTACTGGCCTCCTGATTTGAGACGGTGCACCATCTCACCGTTTTCTCGGAGACAGCCAGACACAGCCCTTGGGGAGAGAGACCAAAGTTGTAAGGGACCTACCTTATCCCTTTCTCAGCACCCATCTTTCTCTGCTGGTAGAAGAGGTCAAAGACAAGGTCAAGGATTGGCTGCGTGGGGCACACAGATTTGCTCACATGAATTCTCAAGTCTCATTTTTTTCTGATTGTGCCTTTTTCCTTTGGAGAAAAAAGTGAAAACATCCCTCCAAATTAAATATATAATTACCATATGACCCAGAAATCCCACTCCTAAGTATACACACTCAAAAAAAATGAAAAATGGTACTCAAATGCACATACCCAAAAATGTGGAAACAACTCAAGTGTATATCCAAGGATGAATAAACAAAATGTGCTATATCCATGCTATAGAATATTATTCTGCCATAAAAATTGAAGTACAGGGCCAGCCACGTGGCTCAGTTGGTTAACAGCTCGTTCAAGAGTGCGAGCTCTGAGCAACAGGGTTGCTGGTTGGAATCCTGGCCAGAGGTGAGCAGCCACTGAGCTGCCAAGAGGTAACAGGATGGCTCAGCTAAAAAAAAAAAAAAAGAAAGAAAAATTGAAGTACTGCTACATGCTACAACATTGATGGACCTAAAAAATATTATGTTAAGTGAAAGAAGCCAGACACAGAAGGCCACACATTACATGGTTCCATATCTATGAAATATCTAGAATAGGTAAATCTATAGGGACAGAAAGGAAATTTGTGGTTGCCAGGAGCCAGGGAGAAGGGAATGGGTACTGATTTCTTCATGGGTACAAGATTCTTTTGGGGTGATAAAACTATGATGGAACTAGAGGGAAGTGGTAGTTGTACAACATTGTGAATGTACTAAATGCCACTGAAATGTATACTTTACATAATTAATTTCAAGTCAATGAATTTCACCTCAAAAAAGAAAAAAGAAATCTGTGGGGGAAGGAAGCTTTGTGTCTAGTGATTTTTGTCTTTGTCTAGACATTGGATAATCTGATCTTACATGGTACTAATTGCTGGGGCATTAAAATCAGTGCCTATTTATTTCACTGGCATTTTAAACTTTAGTGATGAAATGCTGTCATGAATATTATGAAGGCAAAAGGCTGTTTACAAATCTGTAGTATTTGAGTAAAATGTTATTTTAAATGAAATTGAGAAAATGAGTTTTACCAGTAACAGCTACCAGATTTTGATGTCAGGCAGTGTGCAAAGCACATTACTCCCCTCTCACATCTACAAATGTCCTGCTGCTATTTAACTGTTGATGTGCCTGTTTTGTAGATGTGATTAAAAAGACCTATCAGGAACATTAAATAACTTGAGATGAAGCTAACATTTGAACCACCCAAGTCTGTTTCACTTCAAAATCTGTACTGCCTTTTAACTCTTTCCAAGTAGGATATATCAAATGAAATGGGACAGGAGCTTTCAAATTACTTTGGGCAGAACCTCATACCAAAGACAGGGAATGACAAATGGAGTCCCTCAGCTCTATTTGAAACCAGGGAAGGAGAGCAAGCAAGTGAGTGGAACTATGCAGGCCACATGCCCTTGTGCAAAATAGACATGTTTAGAGTAATAGCTTACATTTGCATTTTGAGTCTTTCCAAGCATGTTTACCACCTGTTTGCTAATATAAATTGTTAAAACATGTTATACTTGGAAATGGCTGGCAACAGTAGACACAATACAACTTTATAAATAAAAATAGCTTAGTAATCAGGTTAAGTTATACAAAGAGCTAGCATATACAACTACTGTGTTTTTCTTTTTCAAAGATATATCCTTATTGGGAAAGCCCTTTTGAATGTTTGTATTTTCAGTCACCACTGTGCTTATGTTCAAATGATTAAAACTGCAGGCTTTGTACTTCTAATCTTTTTTTAAGTGTGAGTAAAACAGGGTGAACTAAGTTTGCATTGTTAGGGGAAAAGCTAAAGTCTTTACAGAAACGTGGTATTAAACCACAGAACAATAACAACAGCAACTCCACAAAACAAAACAAAAAACCAAAGCCAGGATGGATTTCTGCTTCCATCTATGAAAGAGTAACTGATATGGGATTTACCCCAGCACTTTAAACAACTCTTCAATAAACTGGAAAGAAAACATGAAAAAAGTGTTCTAAAATATTGGACAACAGGAAATACAGGACTGTGATTCCTGAGAGAAGGGAGACAAATAAAATGAGCCCTATAATCATTCCAGCTTTCTTCCCCAAAAAAATTTCCAGATGACAGGGCAGAGAGGAGAAAACCAAATAACCTGATGGTCTTTACCAAGGTGAGAAGACAGAGAGCAATGTCAGGTAAGGCTGAGGCAATTAGAATTTGCGGCACAGAGCATCAAAAAGCAGGGAGTGCAAACGGAGAGAGGAAAGAGAGAGGGATTAAGATCCAGAATCTGCATACCCTTGAGATTCTGGCTAAACATCACTTTGAGCATTGTGGAAGCTAAGCAAAGACAACTGCGAGGAAAGGAAAATTCAATTAGGAGCTTAGGCCAAACATTTCCCAGAACTCAGGTAGGGTCTGGAATCATTTCAGCTCCCACCATCTAGAGTGGAGAACATCTCATTGAATAAACAGTGCATTTACTAAAAATGCCAGAAGCAAGCTAAACTAGCCCTAGACAAAGGGTATTCTAGACACAGCCTAAAACTAATCTTGAAACGATTACGCTGATCTGCAGATAATAATGACTGCCTACCAGAACAAAGTTTAACACTCTTTAAATAAAAATGACAAAACCAATACTTAACAAGGTAAAATTCACAATGTCCAGCAACCAATAAAATTACTACACAAGTGAAGAAGTAGGAAAATGTAACCCATAACCAGGAGGAAAATCAGTCAATAGACTCAGAACAAGGAATGAAAGAGATGATGGAATTAACAGAAAATAACTTCAAAACAGCTATTTTAAATGTTGTAAGTATGCTCAGAAATCTCTAAAGGAAAACATGACTATAATGAGGAAACAAACATAAGATATGAAAAGAGCCAAAAGAGTTTTCTAGAGATGAAAAAATAGAATACTTGAAATGAAAATTCTACTGGATGAGAATTTCAGCAGATTAGTACTGCAGAAGGGAAACGATGATCTGGAAAACTTTATTAGAAACAATACAAAATGAAGCACAAAGAGAAAAAAAGACTTAAATGAACAGAGCTCAGTGACTTGTCAACAATAGCAAGTCATCTAACATATGTGTAACTGGAGTCTTGAGGGAAAAAATGGAGGAGGGGGCCAGAAAAATACATGAAAAAAATATTTGTCCCAAGCTTTTCCAAATGTTATGAAAACTCTAAACTCATAGTTCAAGAACAACCAGAAAAAAGAAACAAAGTAGGTGTAGAGGAACAAAGACAAATATAACAGACTTTATCAGAAACCACAAGTCATAGACAATAGAATGATATCATTCAAGAGCTAAAAGGAAAATACTCTGTTAAACTAAAAATCTATACCCAGTGAAAACAACTTTCAGAACTGGAGGCAAAAATAAACTTTTTCAGACAAACAAATGTTAAGAGATTTGGGAATAGCAAACTTGCACTACAATAAATGTTAAGGAAGTACCAACTGCTTACACTGGTGAATTCTTTCAAACACTTAAAGAAATAATAGCAATATTACCCAAGCTATTTTATAAAGTAGAGGAGGAAGGAAAAATCCCAACTCATTTTCTAAGGCCAGCATTAACTGGATGCCAAATACAAACAAAAGCATTACAAAGAAAAAAAAAACCACTGTGAAATATCCTGCATGAATATAAAAACAAAAGTCCTTTATAAAATATTAATAAATCAAAATCCAGCCAAAAAAAAAGAAAAGAATACATGAACACACACACACACACACACACACACACACACACACACACACACACACACATAGGTAGGTTTGTCCTTTTCCCCAGGAATGTAAACTTGATTTAATTTACAAAAATCAATCATTATAATTCACCATATTACAGAATAAAAGAGAAAAACCTGTATGATTATCTTAATAGAACAGAAAAAGTACTTTTCAATTCAAAACTCCAAGCAAACTGGGAATAAAAGGTAATGTCCTCAGGGAGGGCTCTGCACATGAAAAGAGCATCTACCAAAACCTACAGCTAATATCATACTTAATGGTGAAAGCCTGAATGCCTTTCCCTTCAGGTAGGAAACAAGGCAAAGATACACAGTTTCATCAATACTGTTTGACATTGTATTAGAGGTCTTAGCTATTTTAATAAGGCTCAAAAGAGAAATAAAAGGCATACACATTGGAAAAGAAGATATATAAAATTGTCTTTATTCACAGGTAACATGTTTGTCCATACAAAAAAAATTTAACAAATCTGAAAAAAAAAAGCTGCTAGAACTAATAAGTGAGTTTAGAAAGGTCATAGGATTCAAGGTCAATATACTAAAATCAACTGAATCTCTATAATATTAAGAAGAAAAATTGTAAGATGGAATTTTAAAAATACTACTTGCAATGGTATCCCCAAATATGAAATATCTTGGGATAAATTTAACAATTTATGAACAAAACCTGTACAATAAAAACTACAAAATATTCCCAAGATAAATTAAAGAAAACCTAAATAGATATAGGATACTCATGGATTAGAAAACTCAATATTGTTAAGATGCCAATTCTCCTCAAAATGATATATATATTAAATGCAATCTCAACAATAATCCAAGACTAAACTCGATTTTATGGAAATTGATAAACTGATTCAAAAATGTATACGGATATATGCAAAGGTTCTAAAGAGCCAAACCAACACTGTAATATTAATAGTACAATAGAGTTGGAGGATTTATGTTACCTGATTTCAAGATTTCCTATCAAGCTACTATAACCAAGACAGTGTGATACTGGCACAAAGAGAGATGTATAGCTTAATGGGACAGAATAGAGAGTCTAAAAATTGACCCATATATATAGAGTCAGTAGTTTTTCAACAAAGCTGCCAAGGTAATTCAGAGGAAAGGATATTCTTTTCAAAAACAAGTTCTGGAATAACTGGATATCCATATGAGAAAAACGAATCTCGACTCTTCACACAAAATTAACTAAAAATGAATCATAGACCTCATAGATCAAAACATAAAAGCTGAAAAACAAAACCCAAAAAACCATAAAAGCTGAAGCTATAAAACCTCTAAAATAAAGCAGAGGGGTAAAATATTGCAACTTTGAGAGTAGCCAATTATATTTTTATAGAAGACACAAAACATAATAACAAAAACTAAAAATTTGGTAAGTGAAACTTATTCAAATGTAAAACATCTGCTCTTCAGAAGGTATCATTGAGAAAATGAAAAGCTAAGCCACAAACTTAGAGAAAACAATTGTGATACATCTATCTGACCAAGGATTTGCACCCAGAACATATAAAGGACTTTTAAACTCATCAATAATTCAAATAATCCAATTAAAAGTGAGAAAAGATTTGACATATACTTATTATTATGACCCAGCAATTCTACTCCTAGATATTTACTCAAAAGAAAGCATATATCGGAGCCGACCGAGTGACTCGTTGGTTAAGAGTTGGCTTGGGAGTGCGAGCTCTGTGCAGCAGGGCCGCTGATTCAGATCCCACATGGGCCAAAGACACTGCCCTCTACAGCTAAGATAGTGAACAACAGCTTGACCTGGAGCTTGGCTTTCGCGAGTCGCCAGGGGATGGCATAGGCTGCAGTGGGGCTGCAGTGGGCTGC
The DNA here is from genome assembly GCA_033961575.1 of Aselliscus stoliczkanus. Taxonomy (NCBI): domain Eukaryota; kingdom Metazoa; phylum Chordata; class Mammalia; order Chiroptera; family Hipposideridae; genus Aselliscus; species Aselliscus stoliczkanus. The sequence goes on along the minus strand of CM066735.1, from coordinate 100,910,523 downwards.
CATAACCTCTCATGAGTTGCCCGCAGCCGGTGTGAGCTGCCGTGAGTGGCCATGAGCGGCCTTCCAGAGGCCGGCGAGTGACTGCCTCACTCGGGAAGAGACCAATGATAATACCAACATGGGCCAGTGAAGCGACATCCTCCACAACTAGATTGAAGAACAAAAGGAAAGCAACTTGTCTGTTCCCCTTCCCCGATTCCCCAATAAAATCTCTAAAAAAAAAAAAAAAAGAAGAAGAAAGAAAGAAAGAAAGTATATATCTATCCAAAGACTTGTATACTAGCACTAGCATTCATAGCAGCTTTATTCATAATATCCCCAAACTGGAGGCAAATTAAATGTCCATCAATAAGTAAATGAGTAAACAAACTGTGATAAAGCTATTCAATGGAGTAATACTCATTAATAAAAAGAAATGAACTTTGAGACACATAACAATGTGGATGAATCACTATACAATTATGCTGAGTGAAAAGAGACAGACACAAAAGACTATGTATTTATGATTCAATTTATGTGAAATCCTAGATAAGAGAAAACTTAGCTAAAGTGACAAAAAGTCAGAATGACTGGGAAGGGATAGGGAACAGTTTGAGAATGATGGAAATGTTCTATATTTTGATTGTGGTAGTAGCTACAGGGGTAGGTATATTTGTCAAAATTCATTGAACTGTATATACCAGCGATGCCAAAAAAAAAATGTATACACATTTTAAGAGATGTTATCTATGTATTACTTTTTGAAGTTGAATTGAATTACGCAGCAATGTGTAGTATGAAGTTCGCTCAAAAGATGGCATTAATCAAATGAATGCTAGCATCATTCATTGTATTACAATTTTAATATAATTTTTTCCTTTCTTAAAATGTGAATACATTTTTTTGGAACCCTCTGTATATTTAAAGAGTGCATTTTGTTATATGTAAATTATACTTCAATAAAAATGATTTTAAAAAGAAAGTGTGTGTGTAAGCAAGCTAAGAGTAAATAGAATCGAGTAACCCAGACTAGGCTGATCATCAATAAATAACACCCCACCAAACCATGTGACAATTTCAAGAAGGGGCAGTTGAGCCCCTTGTGACTATTTCACACTGATCCTGCGGGGGTAAAGCTACCGGTGGCCACATGCTCACTTCATGGAGAAATCTCTTAAGTCCCAGAAGAGCAAAAGACTGAGAAAGGAGGTAGAGACTAAGGTGGAGATACAGGCTAATCTGAACCTCCAGTTCTTGGCTCTTATAAGGCCTATTAATTATCAACCCCTCTGCTTTGGTCTTTTCAGTTTAAGCTAGTTTGGCTGCATTTCTGTCATGTGCCATCAGAAGAGCTTTTGTCACTGAGCTTTGAAGAAAGTGCATCCTAAACTCCAGACTTTTCCAGTAGCCAAGAGAGAAGGAATGGGAGGTAAGGGTGGAGGAGGGAGGCAAGACTTGCCGCTCATTTGTAAACACAGAGTAGACTAGGAAAATGTAATTCTGATCAGCCCCTGACATTGCTAGGAGAGAAGATGGAGGAAGAACCAACGATGCAAGCCCTGTTCAGGGAGAATTTGGGAACGACTGGGGGGGGGGGCTGCAGTCTGGCTTTCCCTGTGGTCATAGGTGGCTGGACCACAGGTCTACTGTACCATCTCAGACTTCCCCAGCCCAGCAGAGCTCACCGTGAGGCCCTAGTAGCAGCACTGGGCCAGGGAAGGCCAACCACAGGGCTCCCTGTCCTTCCTGCCTTCTCCTCCCTCTGCCCTGCCCAGGTTAACAACCCTCCCCGCAGTAAGATACCCTACTCCCGAAATTATTTAAGATAGCCTGGGACTGACAGAACCAGGGCTGGCTGGAACCAACAGCTGTTGAGCCAGGCAGGGCTCTGCACATGCCTGAGCTCACAGACTTTGCACCACTACTTTCCTTACAGTTGCCCAGCCGAGAGCCCTGCTCACCCTATAATACAGGATGGGGCCCCCTATATGTGCAGGATTTTTACCAGTGATAGCTTCCCTGTGTCTAGGGCTCTGCCATTAGCTAAATTATCTCATTTCACTTCCATAGCGGCTGTGTGCTTCTCGTGAAAAAGCAATTCCCTCTGAACTAATGAGAAAACCAGCTCAGAGAGGTCAAAGGACAGCCTTGAGTCACAAAGCACTGAGTGGCAGGTGGATAACCATTCTAGGGTGTTTTTTTTCACCTACATTTCTCTACCTTCCTGGTGTGTGGTAGGGATGGTAGTCATGGTCCAGGTCAGAGCAGGAGAGATCCTTCTGGTTAGACACTGGACAAGCCAAGCATATCTGACATGTGCCCTTCCCTCTTAATTCCTGGTAAAAATAACCAGTGAGCTTTGGGAAAATCTCCTCCTTCCTCTGACCCTGTCTCCTTCAGTGTAAACGAGATCAACAGCCCCTGGGCCAAGGATCATGAACTTTTTCTGTAATAGGCTAAGCGAGTAAATATTTTAGGCTTTCTGGGCCACACAGTCTCTGTGGCAACTATTTAACTGTGCCCTAAGGGCCGGCCGAGTGGCGCGGTGGTTAAGGGCTGGCTTGGGAAGCCAGGGGCCCCGGTTTGGTCCCACATAAGAGGGCCAGTGACACTGCCCTCAAAAAAAATAAATAAATAAATAAATAAAATAAAATAAAATAAAACTCTGCCCTAGAAGCCTGAAGGCAGCTATGGACAACACTTACCTAAAGAGCATGATGGTGTTCCAATAAAATATTATTTATGGACACTGAAATTGGAGTATCATGATTTTCATGTGTCAAAATCATTGTTCTTTTGATTTTCTTTCAACCATTTAAAGACGTGGAAACCATTCTTAGCTCATACAGCTGCATACATCCAGCGGCCGGCGCGATTTGGCCAGGTGGTTAGTGTGTGAACCCGGGCCCTCAGCTACCAGTCTCTGCGAGGAACAGAGCTGGTCAGGCGCACCGCAGCACCGGGCCGAGGGTGCGTGGGGCCAGCCAGGCGCTAGGCGCTAGGCTGCTTCGGGGCCCGTCAGACCCAGGCGGTGCATTGTTTCCCTATGGCTGACCTCCGCAGGCACTGGGTCCGCTTCCCAGAGGGCGGCCCCAAGCCGGGCTCCCCACTGTGTGTACTCACCCAGGGCCCCGGAGCACAGCAGGGCGCAGATGGCGAACCTCATTCTCGGCTGCTGACACGCGCGACACTGGACGCCTGACACCGACCGACCGGGATCCCCGAGCCTCGAGCCTCGGGCAGCTTTACCTGCCCGCAAGGGGGCGGCTCCGCCTCCCACGAAGGGCTCGCTCTCCCAGCTGATTGCCCTCTCCACGCCTGCCAGCCCGCCTCTGGGCAGTTGGCCAGCAACTCGGCACCCTGCTCCCCCGCGGCCCCAAGGCTGACCCCTCTGCCCAGCGCGTTGAGCTGAGAGGCTGGAGCTCCGATCATAGGCGAGGGGTCCGCACCCCAGAGGTACAACCGACTGTAGCATCCCCGGGGCCCGCTGCTCTGACCGCCGTACTCCACAGAGAGAGAAACTGAGGCCCAGGCCGAGAGCGATCCGCCCGAGGCGCAGGTTCCCTGACCGGAGGCCCTTCATCTAGCCAAGCAGCTCTTACGTTTTGAACACAGACTCCTCGGGACTGGGGGACATTCATTCCACAGGGTGAAACTACTCGCCCCTGCAGCCCGCAGCCCAGTCCTGAAGTCTGTGAGCTCTGCCTGGGGAAGTCAGTCTTCCGAATTTAATTAAAGTTTTAAGAATTGTGTATGGAAGCACAATGAACATATATAAAACTTCACATATGCTCGTATACAACTGGATGCATTGTCACCAAGTGAACACATCTATAAACAGCAGCCGAATCAAGAAATAACGTTCAGCCAGCTAAGATGGCCCCCTGGTGCCTTCTTTCAAGTCACTTCCCCTCTTCTCCACAGAGATATCCGTTATCTTGACTTCTAACAACGTAGACTAATTCTGCTGAATTTTGAACTCTATAGAGAGAGAATCAATCAATGTACATATATGCACAATTTTGTGTCTGGCTTCTTTCACTCAAGGTGAGAATTGTAAGATTTGTCTATGTCGTTGCGTGTGGTTGCCCTTCATGCGTTCTCAGTGTTGCATATAATTCCACACCGTGTATGTAGCACACTTTCTTTATCTTTCCTTTTGACAATAATTTGAGCTCTTATGAATAGTGAGTGCTGCTATAAACACTCTACTACATGTCTTTTAGTGCATACAGGTATGCATCTCTTCAGGGTATTTCCCCAGATGAGTAATTGCTTGGTCATAAAGTAGACATATGTTCAATGTGAACTGCCCAACAGTTTTCCAAAGTGGTTGAATCAATTTACACTCCCACCTTAAGACGGGAGAGCTTGGTTGCTCCACATTTTTGCTGTTTTGGTGGGAGTATTGGAGGTTTCACACTGTGATCTTGAGTTTGATGACTGATGAGGTTGAGCAAATTTCTTTATGCTTATTGACCATTTAGATGCCCTCTTGTGTAAAGTATTACTTCAAGTTTTTTGCCCTGAATACATTTTTAAATAGACATTCTGTTCAATTAGTTTGGGGACTGTCAATATAATAATTCAAACCACAGACCATGACTTAATCTAATAAAGCACCCTCAGAATTGGGCCTTAAGAATGTAAGGTTATGTTATAATTGAATTTAAACAGTCTGTCTTATTATTTTAACCCACCATAACTCTTTATTCTGCACCCTCTTCTTGTGTGCAAATGGTGAAATCTTTGCTAAGTAAATGTTCTTTGCTTCAGCCCCAACCAAGATCTGAACAGTTCTTCCTCTGGCAGAGACTAACCTTGCCCTCCACTGAGTCCAGAGATAGTCCCAAGGGAGTCAGAAGAGATTGTAAATCACAGAAATCACAAGGTCAAGGACATAAGACTATGATACACAAACGTGGGCTCTCCTCCCTTTCTCCGAAACATTCTCTCTCTCTCTCTTGTTCTTTCTCTCTCTCTCTCTCTCTCTCTCTCTCTCTCTCTCTCTCTCTCTCTCTCTCTCTCTCTCTCTCTCTCTCTGAAAGTAAACAGCTTATCCCCCTCCTTCAGCATCTTACAGACATAGCCATCCTTGGACAACCCAACGGGAGATTGTCACCATTTCTCTCCTTCTTCATACCACCTTCAGCCAACTGAGTTAAGTTTTCAATTGCAGAAATGTACATTGTCCCTCTCTACATGCCTGACCTTCTGGGCTTCTGAGTGAGACCAGCTGGAGCCCACGAAGAAAGGTACAGCAGCCTCAGTTACACAGGATTCGTGCTGTGCAGAGAGGCTGTCAGGGTCCCTGCTAACCATAGCCCATTTGCTCATGAGCTGGAAATAGCTAGCCTATTTCTGGTCAGAAATGCAAGCAGTCCCTAGACCAGCAACCCCTGCTGAACATCCTCCCAAAAGAAAGGGTGAATGAGTCCTCTCCTTGGTGACACACTCATCAAGAGGTCCCTGGCATGGAATTTGCCCCCGAGACTGCCAAAGGGTAAACTTTACTCTGGTCTAGCTGTGATGGTGACACACACACATCCTGAAAGCCACCTGCAGTACCCATCCCCAAAACGGTGCACCTCCCCTAGAGGGTAGAGACTCCAAGCCAGGCCTCTCAGTTACTTCTGCTCCTTTCACTCAAGGAATCCTTGACGTTTAGAATTATTGAAAACAAGAATAGCAGTCCCTTCCCCATTTTAATCTCAAGGGAAATGAATTTATATACAGTTTTAATGCAGGCCTTTTATTGAACTTATACATACATGTAGAAAGTGTACAAATCATAAGTGTACAGCCTATGGATTGGCAAGCAGAAACACACCCATATAATCGATACTCAGATAAAGAAAGAGAATATTACCAGGACCCCAGAACCCCTCATCCCTCTTATAGTCATCAATGATCAAAAGTAATAATTATTCTGATCTCTAACACTATAAATGAGTTTCACTTGTTTTTATACTTGATGTAAATATAATCATAAATACTGTTTTCTGTCTATCCTCTTTGTCTAAACATAATATTTGTGAGAGTGAACTGTGCTATTTCATATATTGTAATTAATTCATTCTCACCACAGTGTTATATTCCAATGGTGAATATATTAATGACTCTATGAATTAATGAATATATTAATAATGGTTTGTATTTTTTCCAATTTAAGGCTATTATGAAGTAATACTGCTGTGAAAATTCTTGTACATCTGTTAATGAACAAGTGTACACATTTCTGATATATTCACAAGGGTACAATTGCTGGACCACAGGGCATGCCTATGTTCAGCTTCAATAATATTACTGCCGCCAGTTTTTAAAGTGGTTGTACAATATCCACTCTTCTCTCACTTCAACAGCATATGAAAGTTTGAGTTACCACATCCTCATCATATTTGGTTTGGGCTGGCTTTTAAGTAGTAGATATTCTGGAGCCTATGAGGTTCATTGTAGTTTTAATAATAATTTCCCTGATGACTAATAAAGTTGAACACTTTTTCATATGTTTATTGGTAATTTAAATATCTTCTTTTAAGATATGCCCATTGTCTCTATTGGATTGCTTGCTGATTTTTTACTGAGTCGTAGGGGTTCTTTATATATTATAGATATGAGAACTTTGGTGGACATATGTATTTCAAATATCTTTCCCAATTTTGTGGCTTGCCTTTTCCTCTCTTAATGGTATCTCTTGATAAACAGAAATATTAAATATTTCTGAGTCCGATTTCAACATTTTCCTTTATGTTTAGCACCTTCTGTCAACTATTTAAGAAATCTTTGCATGTCCCAAATTCATGAAAATGTTCTCTTACGTTTCCTTCCAAAAGTTGATAGTTTTCTCTCGCATATTTAGATCTAGAATCCACCAGAAAATTGATATTTTTTAGACAAAAGTAGATTTTCCATTCCTGTGAAAGAGAAATTAGGTTAAGGAAGTGGATGATTTTTCTTCATATGGCATTTTTTTTTGTGCCAAACATTCACTCATTAGGTCTCTTCGAATTTAACAGATGCTTTCTAAACTCTCTAATTTGTGTTATATGACTCTAGTTATAAGCTGAATGACTTGGTGAGCTAGTATAATGTCTTAGAAGACACCCCTAAGTCACATGACCTAAAAATTTTTATTTTTAGAACTGGTGTTTGTGAATGCTGAGAGACAGGAGCCTATATTCATTTTTTCTTCCATATATATGCCTAATTGACCCAGCACCATTTACTGGAAAGATAATTCTTTCCTCACTATACTTTAGCATAAACTTTGTCAAAAATAAAATAACTATCTGTGTGTTTCTGGCTTCTCCCTTCTGTTCTACTGACCTGTATATCAATCCCTCTACTTACATCTCACTGTCTCAGTTTCTATAATTTTATAAGTTCTGACATCTTATAGTGTAAGTCCTCCAGTTTGTTTGGCTTCAAGATGAACTTGGATTTGTTTGTTTGTTGTTGTTGTTTCGGCTTTGAGTTACATGTAAATTTTAGAACTGACATGTCAATTTCCAGAAAGAATACCTGCAGAGACTTGATTGGAACTATACAGAAATGTAGATCAATTTGGAGGGATTTGATATCTTGACAATACTAAGTCTTGCAATTCATGAATATGGACTATTCTTCCGATTATTTAGGTCTTCTTTACTAGATCTGCTCTTGATAATATTTTGTAGTGTTCAGTTTAAAGGACTGCACATCCTTACTAGATTTGTTCTGAGTTATCAACTGATTTGGGTGCCATTTTAAATGGTATCATGATTTTAATTTGTTTTCTATTTGTTTGTCGCTGGTATATGAAAAAACAATTGGTTTTTGTATATTGACCTTGAATCCAGTGACCTTGATAAATTATGAAATATAATAGTTTCTTTTGGGTTTTCTGCATACATCCTTATGTCTTTTGTGAATAATGTCCATTTTGTTTCTTCTTTTTCCATCCTTATAATTTCATTTCTTTTTCTTGATTTATTGCAGTGATAGAACTTCCAACACATTACTGTATAGAAGTGGTGATAGAGGAATAAAGTTTTAAGGAATTCACCATTTGATAAAATGTTTGCTGATGTTTTGTTTTAGATATTATTTACCAAATCAACGAAGCTCTCTTCCTTCCTAAATGACCTTTTTTTTTTTTTTTTTAAATCATGAATGGTCAAAATTTTACCAAGTATTTTTTTGTATATATTTAGATAATCACATGATTTCTCCACCATATGTTAGTATGGTGAACTACTCTAATTGATTTTTTTTTTAAGAAATTTTATTGGGGAACAGTGTGTTTTTCCAGGACCTATCAGCTCCATGTCAAGTAGTTGTCTTTAATCTAGTTGAGGGCACAGCTCATTGGCCCATGTGGGAATCGAACCGGCAACCCTAGTGCCCTCTCCAACTACCTGAGCTAAACTTCTGCACCTACTCTAATTGATTTTTAAATGTTAAATCACTATTACATTTCTGGAATAAACTCCACTCATTTGTTATGTATAATGCTTTTGATATATTGAACTTAGATATTATAAATAGCATTTATTTATATATTGTTATATACAAAAAATACATAAACATAGGTTTACATGTATATATATCTATATTTGAAAATTGTATATTTCACTTCTATCTTTAATTTTTTAAATTGTATTATAGTTTACATACAATATTATTTTAGTTTCTAATGTACAACATAGTGATTCGATATTTTTACACTGATTTCTTTTATCTTATTTTCCTATTTTCCTCAAGAGAGGTGTGTTAAAAGTTCCCGACTTTGATTGTGGATTTGTCTATTTCTCCTTTTAATTCTGCCAGCTTTTGCTTTATATAATTTAAAGCTATGTTTTTGAGCACATACATATTTGGGATTGTGATCCCTTACGGTGGGTTGTTTCCTCTATCATTATGATCATTATAAAATGCCTCTTTTATCTCTAGCAATGTTTCTTGCCTTAAAGTCATGTTTGATGTTGGTATAGTTACACTAGCTTTCTTTTGGCTAATACATAGTATATTTTTTAATCCTTTTTTGTTAAGTTTTCTGTGTCCCTATATTTAAAATGTATCTTTTATAAGCAACATATATATTATTTAAATTCTATCTTACAATCTTATACTTTTAATTGGCATTTATAGTTTTTTGACATGTAATGTAATTACTGGTATATCTGGGTGGTATCTACCCCCTTACTATTTGTTTTCTATTTTATGTTCTTAACCTATTTTATGTTCCCTCCCCACTCCTTTTTGCCATCTTTTAGATTAATCGATTTTTTTCATTAATCCATCCTTTCCTCTCTATTCATTTGTTAGTTACATATTCTTTTCCTATACTTTGTGAGTACCCAATAGATTACAACACACACCCCTGACTTATTACAGTGTAAGGAACATTATCACTGCTACAACTTCCTTGCTAATGCTAGGGCCTGTATAACATTTTAATTTCATTTACTCTCTTCTTTCTGTTGTATTGTTAAGCACTTTTAATCATATTTATAGTTTAGAATGTCATAAAATACTATTTGTTAAGTTAATATTTATTTATATTCAACCACATTATTACTATTTTTGTTGTTCTTCACTCCTTTGTCAATTTCTATATTTTGAGCTGGGATCATTTGTATTCTAAAGAAATCTTCTCCTAATGCAAATCTTCTGGCAAAGGATTTTCTCAGATATATAAATATTCTTTATTTTTTTTAAGTTTTTTTTTAATTGGGTAATTAGGGGAGGGAAACAGCGTTGGGGAATTGGGGAAGGGCAACAGACAAGTTACTGTCCTTCAGTCTAGTTGTGGAGGACATCACTTCACTGGCCCATGTTGGTATTATCATTGCGCTCTTCCCGGCTGAGGCAGTGTGTCACTGGCCATTGGATAGCCGCTCACGGCAGCTCTCGTCAGCCCACTGCAGCAGGGGCTGCAGCCTATGCTGCAGCCAGCCACTCACAGCAGCCCAGCTCCATGTCAAGCTGTTGTTCACCATCTTAGCTGTAGAGGGCGCAGTGTCACTGGCCCTCATGTGGTATCCAAACCAGTGGCCCTGCTGCTCAGAGCTCACGCTCCCAAGCCAACTCTTAACCAATTGAGCCACTCGCCCAGCCCGGTATTTAAATGTTTTTAACTAACAGTTTAGTAGGATTTTTTCTCTCCACTCAGTATAATATTCCACTCTGTTAGTTATTTTCTTCCACAACTTTTATAATGTCACTTTGTTTTTTTCTTTCGTTCATAAGTTTTATTGAGACGCCAACTGAAGTCAACCGTTGTTACTTTGAAAGTAATGTGCTTTTTCCTCTGGCTGCTTTTTTTTTTTTTTTTTAAGCTGAGCTATCCTGCCACCTGTTGGCAGCTTAGCAGCAGCTCAGCTAGGGCTGGGAATCAAACTGGTGGCCCTGTTTCTCAGAGCACACACTCTTAAGAGAGCTCTTAACCTACTGAGCCACTCTGCCACCCTCCTCCGGTTGCTTTTAAAATATTCTCTTTAAATTCTTTATCTTCTTTGGTTTGACCGTGATGTGCCTAATCTGATTTTACCCTATCTGTGAATATATGGGTGGATATGTGGGCTGTTTTTCACCACTTTTGGAAAATTCTCAACCATTGTTTGGTTAAATATTCCTCCTGCCTATTCTCCCTTGACTCTAAGTATTTCCATTTTTTTTCTCTCTGTGCTTCAGTTTGGGTATTTTTTTAATTGACCAGTCTTCCAGTTTACTAATCCTCTCTTCTGTGCATCTGTTACACTGTTAAATCCGTTTATTGAGAAATTGACATCAATTATTGCATTTTTCATATAAAGTATTCTAGATTCTTTTTTGGAATAACTATTGGGTTGTTGGAAAAGTCATGATTTATTTTTTTCTATGTTTTTCATTGCAAAAATGTGTCATGACTTTTCCGACAACCCAATATTTGCAAGGTTATTTCTGAGTTGCAAAAATTCGCTTTACATGTTTTTGTAAGTCCTATATTCCCTCATTTAATCTTGGCCACCACAATCAGACAGACAGAAAGCCCAAAGGGCACTTTTTCTTGCATCTATAGAGGAATTATTGCCTTTTTCATTTTTAGAATTTCCATTTGCTATCTTCTTCATAGATTCCAATTCTACAATGAAATTCTCCATCTTTTTCCTATTTTCACCATCTTTTTCTCTATTTCATCACATTTTACTCTATTTTCTTGGCTATATTAATCATAGTTTTTAATGGTCTTCTGTCTGCTCCGTGCAATATCTGGATTATTGGTGGATCATTTATATTACATGTTTTTCATTAGTTTTTGGACATATAATTCACTTAGAATGCCTTTTAATTTTACTTGAACAAGTAATTGGACATTGTGTATACAAATTTTAAAAGGCTCCAGATGATATGCCATCATTTCCAAAGTGTGTTCACCCTTTGATTCTGCAAAAAAGATAAAATGGTGACTGATCACTTTGATTCACCTGGGGTCAGGCTACATCAAGGCTAGGTTGCAGTTTTGATAAGCTTCCGTGGCTTCCAACAGAAAGCCTGTGTGGTAAGCAGAATAATGCCACTCCTCTTCCAACCCCCCAAAGATGTTCATGTTCTAAACCGAAAGACTGTGAATGTTGTTATATGGCATGGGCAAGGGGGAGGTTAAGGTTGCAGATGGAATTAAAGTTAGGTGACTTTTATCCTGGATTATTTGGGTGGACCAATGCAATCACAAGGGTCTTTTAAATGTGGAAGAGGGGGGCTGGCCAAATGGCATGTTGGTTAATAGCTGGCTTGGGACGCCGGCTCTGGGCAGCAGGGCCCCAGTTCGGATCCCACATATGAGAGCCAGTGACACTGCCCTCTACAGCTAAGATGGTGAACAACAGCTCCACCTGGAGCTGGGCTGCTTTGAGTCCCCGGGACGGCATAGCTGTAGCCCTGCTGCAGTGGGCTTTCATGGGCTACAGTGAGTGGCCGGCAACCAGTGTGAGCATCTGGCAGCCAGTGTGAGCTGCCAAGAGCTGCCATGAGCAGCCCTCCAGAGGCTGGCGACCAATCTGACTCACCGAGGAAGAGCGCAATGATAATACCAACTTGGGCCAGTGAAGCAATGTCCTCCACAACTAGACTGAAGAACAAAAGGATAGCAACTTGCTGTTCCCCTTTCCCAGTTCCCCAAAGCTGTTCCCCTACCCTAATTCCCCAATAAAATCTCTTAAAAAATAAATGTGGAAGAGGGAAGCAGGAGAGTTAGTGTCTGAGTCATGTAATGTAAGAAAGACTCTGACATTGCTGGATTCAAAGATGGAAGGGAGTAGGGCCATTAGCCAAGAAATGTGAGCAGCTCTAAACCTGGAAAAGACAAGAAAATGGATTCTCCTGTCAAGCTTTCAGAAAAGAGCACAGCCCTGATGACACCTTCGATTTTGCCCAGTGAGATCCCTTTCAGACTTCTGACTACGGAACTGTGAGATAATAAAGCCATTAAGTTCGTGGTAATTGTTACAGCAGCCATAGAAAATGAGTACACCTGGTATATTCACTGCGATCTCTCTCAGTATAGAATTTTCTTTTTTGTCTCTCATTCCATGGAGCTTCAAACTGTGCCAAATATCTGAACAGGAAAACTGGGGGAAACTGAGCATTTGCCAGGCTTAGTTCTCTGCACCAACCTTCTCATTGGTATCTTGCCTCCACTTCTGTTTTTCCAGCCCTGAGACTGCCATGAGCTCTGCTAGCAGTGGCCCTGCTCGGGCAAAGCCTCTTGGCTTGTGCCCAGAAGTGGCAAATTGCCCCAGAAAAATGCGGTTGCAGAATGTCATCTCACCTCTCTGTTGCCTTCCCTTTTCCAGAAATTTTGCAACTCTAGTCTCTAATGCTCTTAAATAAATATTTTTTGGTGCTTTAGCCACATCTTCTAGATGTGCTCAGCAATAGTGCAATTCCTATACAAGCTACGTGGTCATGACAGAATTCAGGTGAGAACTGTATTAGCTACTGATTTTTCATCTTTATTTTGTTAAGACTATTATTTCTTAAATGAATTTTATAGGTTATTGTGCTCATTTTATAACTTCTGTAGCTGTCATTTCATTTATTCATACTTTTGAAAGGAAATAGGGTCTCTGAGGGCAGAGGCCACATTTCCCTCTTCAACATGCTAATCCTAGATTGGAAAATAGGGTCTGGTATATAAGATAGAGCTCAAAAAAATATCAAATAGATTAAAAAAATGCACATAAATGATTGTCTCAAAAGTAGGTTGAGCAATCTTCTCTACAGGTCTGTGAACAAAAACCAAGTACGGTCAAGAGGTGAACATTCCTCCCAAGGTTAATGATCTACCTAAAGCTAATACAGCTCAAATCCAAAAGGGCCAAGGCGCCCTCTGACCTCAGAATGGAGCAAACTCTGAAAACTTCCTGTGTACAGAGACAAAGTCATATTGCAAAGGAAGGACATCCAAAGTGCTAAAGCCATCTGTTGCTTTGGCACAACCTCTCACAATACCAGAGCAGGGGGTTCAAAGATTGTGTGGTCTGAAACAATTTAAAGACTTCATGACAAGAATTGCCTTTGGAAAATTAGGAATTTGTAAATTTATCATTAACTGTGTATCAGGCACTGAGCTAAGTGCTTTTCAAATATTAATTTATAATAATACCATGAAGCAGATGCTACTATCATCTCCATTTGGTACAGGAAGAAAGTGAAACACACAGAGGTTAAGTAACTTAAGGTCAGACACTAGTATATGTCAGAGCCAGCATTCAAAGTAGGCAGCCCGCTTCCACAGTCTGTGCTCGCCCCATGTGGTCTCTGGCATTTGTCTCTGGAGCAGTTTCACTCTTCCCTTTTCTAAGGACCTTTTTGGAAATAAAGAGGAGAAGTTTTATAAATCTCAGACAATTTTTTTTTTTTGAGGGCAGTGTCACCGGTCCTCATATGTGGGACCTGAACCGGGGCTGCTGGCTTCCCAAGCCAGCGCTTAACCACTGTGCCACTCGGCCGGCCCAAGAGGAGAAGTTTTGAAGTGCTAACACATTTGTTTAAACCTTGCCAAATTCAGAATTGATTAGATTGGTACTAGTTGCCAAAACAAATAAAGATCCAAATCTCAATGGTCTCACATAATACAAGTTCAACTCTGGCAGCAGTGGTGATAATTTGTTGGAGAGGCAGGGGGTGGGGGGTTCACTTCCATAACTCAAGTTATGAAATGAGATCCATGCTGAGAGAGGCTCTGCCATTATTCAATATGGGGCTTCCAAGATTGCCCTATGTGGTGACAACCAGAATATGGAAAAGTGTGGAAGGTAGTAGAAGGGGTTTTCATGGACCAGGCCTGGAAGTAATACACATCACTTCTATCTATATCACATGACCCCATCTAGATGCAAAGAGGCTGGCAACCGGAAACCCTGGCTGGGCAACTTCTTCCCAGCAACAACACACATTATGAAAGTGGGGCACATGTCTTGGGTCATCTGTCTTAGTTTGAGTTCCCCCAGTAAACAGACTTTAGACAAGACTTTTCAAATGTTTTATTTAGTAAGTAAAAAACACAGGTAAGAGACAGGGGAAGTGAGACAGGGAAAAGAAGGCATCTAAATGATGTACTAAAAAGTCATTTACCTCTGTGGAAACTGGAGCTTAACTCCACTGAGGAAACTCTGAGAGCCAGCACAGAATATCCCATCCAAGGGGCATGCAAACAAGAGTTATGTATACCAATTCCTGTTAGTCTTCATTTGAGGGTTTTGTCCATAGGTCATAACCTCTCACCCTCTGGTCTACTGTGCAGGTGGCAAAGCAGACTCCTGGTGTCAGAGAATGTCTTCATGCGAAGAAACACAAATGCTGTCAGGTAGAAGCTTCCTGATGTGCTTAAGAGTGGGATGGTTGAGGCGACATGTGTGGGATACTAAAGTTCTGCTACATGGTGTCTACCAGAGTCCGCCTTACAGTCCAGTGACATATGGACTGAAAACACAAGTTGCTACCCACTCCCCAATTGCATACCTGATATACAATGGTGGAGCAGGGACAATGCTGTGGGGAGTGCAGACCCACAGCTGGTCAGCATCCACTTTGAAGTCCTACTGGGCTGGCATTGGGTGGTTCCTCTGCCTGATCAGATTCAGAATCGCTCCCTGAAAGTAGCTCCTTTGCTCATTGCTCTCCAAGGTCCCCGGCACCTCCCTCTGGGAGGGTCTTCCTCTTCCATCACCCTCTCTAGCCACATCTGCACAGTATTGAGGAGTTTGGGCTCCTTTGGGGCTGTTGGACTTTTCACCCACTTCCTACTATGCAGGCTTGAAGACTGTATCAAAGTTCGAATACTCAGGGTTTCTGGTTTCCTTCACAAAGCTATTGCATCGAAACTTTAATAACCTGCAGATCTATTTGCTTCCATTCAGTTTCATGTGGTAGCTGTCGGCCTCACACATATAAGGTCAAGGGTGAGTAAGGCCCGACTGATTAGACTGGCAAAGGCGCATGAAACACTTTTAGATTTTGATTATTACTTCCATAGAGAGCAAAAAAAAGAATAAGCTAAAGGTGCCAGCTCCCCGGGTCCTTGTTTCACACACCAAAAAGGATGACACTGAAACGAAAGGGGCTGCAATGTGTGTTGTGGGAAAACCCATCTCTGAGGAGCCAAGTGGAGATAGCAGCTAAGTGGTTTTATGTTCCACAGCTCCATTCCGAGGGGAGTGAGGCAGAAAGAGCCATACCTCTTCAGAACCTGGGAGGCAATGAGAAACTGATGACAGCCTCCTGGGGGAGGCAGGAAGGTGAGTGGGAGGTGCCCTCTTAGCTAGCAGTTCCTTAGAGGCCTCCCATCCTCTCATGTTCCAGCAGGATCACGAGGTATTTGGCCAGGGGCTCAGACATACTGCCATTCCAACCTCTGCCCACATGGATAGGTGACAAGTTGCAAGGAAGACATGGCAGAGCTGTTTCCCTACAGTAATAGCCATACCCACAGTTCTCTTTAGAACTAATTTGTAAGACTGATTGCTATCCTGGGCACCATACCTCTCTCTTTCAATTGATGGTGTTTACCCAGCTTGTTAACTAGTCTTTTCCACAATGATGAGTTGTAGTGGACATTTGTTGCTCAAAATTTCTTAGGTTTATCTCTTGTTTATAAGGCCTAGATTCACTCAGCTTTTCCAAACTTGCAAAACCTCACATTTTTGGATTTATAAATTCCCATTCATTTTTGCTTGCAAACAAGCCAATTCTCCCCCAAGCTTGTCTCTTTCTTATAATATCTATTAAATGCAACCAGTACCAACCAACATGTGCTGCTAACATTCAATTTTACCTCCTCTTCCCTGCCCCTCAGCAGACTTAGTAAGCCTATAGTTTAGCTTCTAGGTTACTGAAGACAGCAGTTTAAGCAAATGCTTTGCCACTGCAAAGCCTATCTCTGCAGCAATAAAGATCATTTACTCACTTCATTTTAAAGTTATAATCCCTTTTTTATGCATATTTATTTATAGCATTGGAAAACTTATCAAACCGTCAAAAAAATCTATTTTTTTAATTTTGAGAAATCCTATCATTTATCTATATAGCAAAATATAACAAGAAATAGTCATATTCCCACCATCTGTATTTTAAAAGTAACTGTCTTGTCATATTTGTTTCCTGTGTTTTTTCATTCTAAAAATAAATACAAATTTCCCTTTAATACTACTCCAAGCAGGGTCTGAAGTATCTGGTTCTAGGTGACAAACATGCCAAAGAAATAGGGAGGTGATCCTGAATGCCCAGGGAGGTGAGGGGAAAGTTAATCCCCACACTCCATTTTCTGAGGCAGCTGCTTGAAGGCATATCACAGCTATTCCCCATTTTCACCAACATCTTAATAACCACAATCCATATAACCACTTTCACCCTTTCCTAAAAGATTGCTGTTCAAACAAACTTTAATATACATCACAGTCACCTTGAGGGCTTGTAAAAACACAAAATGCTGGGACCCACCCCCAGGGTTTCGGACTCTGCAGGCCTAAGGTCAGGCCCCAGAATTTTCATTTCCAACCAATTCCTGGGTGACGCTGATGCCGCTGGTCCAGGCTCTACACCAGATAGAGGATCACTGTTCTAGTTAGTGCCCAAGATTAGGTCCTTCAGGGACAGACACAGACCCCGTCTGCCTGTGTGGAGACACAGATGGGAGAGCTTGTCACCTGGTCTCCTAAAGATGAGGTCGACACCCCTGTTATTGAACTCCAGTGGCTAAAAGCTAAAGGGTTGATTTCAGTTTTCCTCATCTTCATTACTGACACCTATGACTCTCCTTCCATCGAGAGGCCTCCACCAGCCCCAGATATGTCAGGATTGGGCTCCCGCCCCTGGACTGACCCGACCTTCATGAAGAGATGGGGAGGCAGCATGTGACAAGCAGCAGTGTGGTTCATCAGGAAGGCCATGGGGTTTCCAGTCAAACTGCATCTTCTCCAGCCCAGGTGCAGCCACTTCCTGGCTATGCTGCCCTGCTCAAGTCAATGAGTCCCTGATACTTTCCCCATTTACATAACCCGGGACAATGGTACCCACATACGAAAGGACTGCTGGGAAGAGGAAACAGAAGTAGTGCAAGCAGGAATGTAAAAAACCCTACAAATAGTAATTATTACTAATTTCATAACAGATTGGCTTCTTCACAATGAACTGTGACGTCCTCTTTTTTTTTTTACAAATCCAGTAACTTTTGTTTATTTTTAAGGCTCTCCTCACCCTGCCCCCAACAACAGGCCAGGCCTTTTACTTTTGAGCCCCAGTACTGACTCACCTTCTTGGGGTGTAGTCACACACTTAGACTCAAGCTGCTCATTGCCATCTTTAGGAGCCAAAAAGAAAAAGAAAAACAATGGAAGTATGTGGCATTACATTGTCACATTACTCAGTCCAAACTCATGAGCTTTTCAATCTCAAGAGTCAAAAATAAAATAAGGGGCCGGCTGAGTGGCGCGGTGGTTAAGCGCTGGCTTAGGAATCCAGCAGCCCCGGTTCGGTCCCACATATGAGGGCCAGTGACACTGCCCTCAAAAAAAAATAAAATAAAATAAATAAAATAAGAAACGCTATCTAAGCAGTCCGTCATTGGTTATGACTAAGCCAAGATTCTGTAGTCCCATTTTACCTCCCCTTCCCTGGATCTTTGCCTTGTGAGCATTTGTCTCCAGTGCAGAATGTCGCCTACACTCAGGGAGTTAGAGAGACAATGATATGTTCAGTGAGGGCCAACGAAGGGGGAAGACCACGGAAGATCTTAGGAAAGACCCCTTCACACGAGGTGTATAATTCGAGTCCTTCTGACATGTTCTTGCCTTCCGCCTTCTTGGCTGCGGTTATACTCTAGGCAGCTGGTTATACTCTTGCTATATTAGAGGATAAAGCCCCCAGTCAGTGGAGCCTGTGGGCATTCAGAACATCCAAACCTGTAGAGAATTTTTATAAAAACCGTGTCTGAGCCCAACCGATACACCTGGAGGCAAGATCTCAACAGACTGAGATAAATTATTTGAGAATAAATTTGCAAATTTTTTTTTAATGCATTTGAGATGAAGGAGAGAAGTAAGGAAGATTCAAAGGAAGGTGGGAGAAAGCAAGGCAAGTCAGGATGCGATTACAGGATAATTAAGATTCCCACTCCAGAAGGAGAGGTCTGAAAGGGGGGCATTTCAAAGGTGTTGTTAACCTAGAGGCCTCAAAACAACGGGCAGGGCTTCCTTCAGGCAAAGGTCAGCCTTTTACTAAAGTTATCAAAGGTGTTGTTAACCTAGAGGCCTCAAAACAACGGGCAGGGCTTCCTTCAGGCAAAGGTCAGCCTTTTACTAAAGTTATCTGCCTGGGGCGTGACTCTCGTCGTGACCTCCCCGGGTAGGAGCTTCTGATCAAGTCGCCCTGGGAGATTGCTTTGCATGGAACCCCGTTTCCCTGCACAAGTCAAAATGGCGTCGCTAACGTCTTAATTGCGTCACTTCCTGGGGGCTACATTCCATTTCTCTAAGCCTCAGTTTTTACATCCCTCACCTAGAGATACTACTCTTGGCCTCACAGAGTTGTTTTGGATGATACTAAATGGTTTCTCTCACACGGCCTGGCCTACAGCAAGGATCAAATATTTCTTGAGGAAACTCTTCTCCTCAACTTTAGTTTTCCACATGGTAGGGTCTCCTCTAAGGTCCCCTGGCTGGGGCCCCGCCCCTGAGCTGCGGGCGCTGGGCCAGCTCCCCGAGGAGCCCAGGCCTGCCCTTCACAGCCCCCGGCCCAAGGTCACCCGCAGCCCCACGGCCCACCGAGCACGGCGCCCGTCCGCCACCCACCACCGCTTTTGACAGCCCCACCCGCCTCCCGCAGCTGCGCACCACGTCACTTCCGCCAGCAGAGGCGAGCGCGTCCGCGCGGTGGGCGCGAACGTCGTTCCCGGCCTCGCTACTTCCGGGTTCTGCGTTGGTTTCGGGCCGGGGGCACCGCCGGGTGCGGAGGGTGTGCGGCGGGCTGGGGCCCGACCGCAGCCGCTCTCCTGCCGTCCGCGTGGCCCCCCCCACTCACCGCCCCAAGACCCCCCCAGACCCCACCGAGGTGAGTGAGGCGCAAGCTGGGGGGGCGCGACTCCCCCGCTGGCCTTCGGGGCCCTCGTTCCCTGCCCTGTAACCGGCGGGTGGGACTTGAACGCCCGGGAGCGCGCGGCCGCGACGGGGCCCGGCGCTTTCTATTTAAAGTTCGTTTAGTGAGGGCTGAATAGACCTCGAGAGCTATGGGCACCCGCAGGGACAGATTCATTCTGTGCATCCTTCAGCTCAGTGCAATGGAGCCCTCATTGGCTTAGGAGACGTAGACCCTTCCCCCATAGCAAGGAGCCTTGCAGGTATTCAGGCTAGGGACATGAATTTCGTCCTCTGCTTTGCAAGGATTGGTGGTGTCATATTTTTTCCTGGATTTTGCCCACATCCCAGCATTTCTTACAAAGGAGATGTCTGACTTCATGGGCAGGGCCTCCATGTCTATGCTCAGGCGTTCCTGTCTGCACAGAAGTATAGGCGCTTGAAGCCTTTCACTTCATCTGTAATGTGTTTTGTTCTTGTTAATGGTTCCTTTATTTTTTCACAGTTCAAAAATGTCCGAAAAGGACAAAGAACCGTTTTTTGTGAGGTTTTTAAAGTCTTCAGACAATTCCGAATGTTTTCTGAAAGCCCTGGAGGTAAGAACCGTGGAAACCCATCTTGTTTGATCCCGTGACTTCTTGATTTTAGTGATTGGGATGTATTAGGCTTTTATGTCTTAGTAACGATTATTTTATGTTCATAATACGTAGTTTCACTGTAGTCTACATTACTGTAGATACGTCATGATATAAGTACATCAAAACTATTAGCACATTCCTGTTGAAAGTGGCAGGCCTGCTCTTCTTGGAAGTTAAGTTGCTTTCTTTTTGTCTACTAACCAGAGTAGACCTTTATGTGTTGAAAAATTTTGAGTCAGTCATGTACTGGTTACACTTTTTTTTTTCTTTTTTTTGAATTGTTAAAAGTATATTTCATATGGACAGTGTAATATGGGGGGATATAGGGGTCATGTGGAGACTTACTGCTCGCAGACCCCAGCAGCACCCGCATGGCCTGAGCGTTTGTTATAAATGCAGATAGACCTAAGGAAGCAAGGTGGGTGAGGAGTAGAAGGTAAGGATGGGAAAACAGGCAGGGGCCAGACTCTCTGGGCTTGTGGGCCATCATAAGACATGTGGGTTTCATTCTGAGAATGCTGGGAAGCCTTTGGAGGTTTTGAGCAGAGAGTGGCATGACCTGATTTATGTATTTATTTATTTATTTATTTTGAGGGCAGTGTCACTGGCCCTCGCATGTGGGACCGCACTGGGGCCGCTGGCTTCCCAAGCCAGCGTTTAACCACCGTGCCACTCAGCCGGTCCATGATCTGATTTATTTTATTAAAAATAGTGCTAGGTGTGGAGACTAGATTTAGAGCAGAGGAGAGAGAAGGAACCCCTTTAGAGGCTTCTGCAGAGGTCTGAGTGAGAGGTGATGGTAGCTTCCAATAGGAAAAAGGCTGGATTTAAGATAGATTTTTGAAAATAGAGTTCATAAGACTTAAACACAGGCGACTAATGTTAGGCGCGATCTTGTTTGGTGTTTTTCTTTCAGTCCATAAAGGTGTTCCAATCAGAAGAATACCTTCAGATTATTACAGAAGAAGAAGCGTTGAAGATGAAGGAGAATGATAGATCACTTTATATCTGTGACCGTTTTAGTGGTGCTGTCTTTGATCACCTCAAAAAGGTTTGCTAACTTCTTGTATGTTCCTTCAGTTGTCTGTTTTTTCATTTGTTCTTGCTTCAATGGACGTAAGTTCTTTACTGATCACGAAGTATGCAAATTATGAATACAGAGTAATCCTTTGGTGTTGGGAGACCAGAATATTTTTAAAGGCTAATTATGTTGTAATAGGCTTTTGTTTTATGTAATTTTTATATTTCAGGGGATTTAACTTAGTTTAAGTGAACCCCATAGTAATGAGGTATTTTAGTGGTGGAGTTCTGTAGTTAAACTCAGTGAGATTGCAGGATATTTCAGGGAGAAACAATGAAGAGTAGGAAAAGACTTCAACATAGTGCTTGGTTACTTACTGTCTTTCCTATCTGCTCTTGGACACAGAATTTTAATGCCTGTGCCTTGTGTAGGGTCTGAAAAATTATGTTCTGAAAGGAAGCATTTGGTGATGAGTATTGCTTGTATATCAGTGAGCCTTTGTATTTCTTTTTTGTTGATTCTAGAGTCTACTGACTCATTACTTTTTTTGGTGCCTGGACAAGAGAAGCATTGAAATACAAGTAAGCTGGCTGTAATTTCATCCAGATTACAAAGAATTGATTATTGTTTGAAGAAGAAATCATAGAAGAGTAGGTAGATGAAGTATCTGTACAATTTATGGAAGGTGTGCCCACTTTTGCCAGATGCATTGTTGGTCTTTTCCTCCTTTTGGAAATATCACTGCTCGTCAGATAGAATCAATAGCACCAAAATTCAGTTTTCTTATGGCTGACCAAGAAGATAGCAATAATCATTTACCTTGTAGATACTGAAGTCAGTCATGCCATGGTGACTTTGACAACTGTAGGCTTTTTAGTCTGGCTTGAAAGTGCTGGTGTTGAGCAAGGCTGTTACCTTTCTTAACTCAGTTATCAATGAAAACGAAAGATCATTTTTTGAGTAACCTGCAAGTACCATAGGAGAAGCCTTCGTGGGTCTTCCTTGGAAAGACTGAGCTGCAAAGTATTTAAAACACACAACATAGAAACTGCCTAGGATTATACTTTTTTTTTTTTTTTGGTGACATAAGAGGTATTTTAGAGGTATTATTTAGGCTTATATTTTCAATCTTCTTTGGCTGGGTGCTTCATTTGAAAAGTATACTCGTATATGGATATTTCCTAGTTATTTTAGCATAAGAGTAGTACTCATGCCCCATCATATAGATTTTTTTGTTTCAGAGATTAAAATTTTGATGGCAGTTTTGAGTGAGTGTGGCTCTTAGAGCTTATTTTGATCGCCTGCATTGTTTAATTTGTGTGTTTAATGTGTAGTGTGTCTTTAATTTTTTTCTTAAAACAATTTGGTGATTTTTCTACAGTGCTAATCAACTTCTATAAAGAATTGGTAAATATTGCAAAATGTATTATAATTTTAAAAGACTGAAGGTCTATTCCTACTTACTAAACTTTTTCCTTTTTTTATAGCTTGGCTGCAGAATTGTTGGTCCTCAAGTAGTTATATTTTGTATGCAACACCAGCAATGTGTCCCAAGAGCTGAACATCCAGTTTATAATATGGTTATGTCTGATATAACTGTATCTTGTACAAGCATGGAAAAAGACAAAAGGGTAGGTGTTGAAGTGTTGAGGAATATCATGATTATTATATCTGTATTTCCGTACTTAATTTTTCACTATATACTATATACTGTAAAAGACTACATTTGGTGTTCATGACAAAGTATACAAAAGTGTATTGTACTTCTGTAACATAATAATAATAAAAAAACAAAAGTGTATCTTTTGTTTTTTTAATAAATTGAATATAGTGGAATCTGTCTTATTGAAAACTGGCTAATTGAAGTTTTTGTTTTGATTTAAAAGGAAACTCACTTTTTCTCTATATAGTCAATGAGTTGGTCTGTGTTTTTTTTTTAGATTTTATTGGGGAATTGAGGGAGGAGAACAGCATTGGGGAACCGGGGAAGGGGAACAGACAAGTTGCTGTCCTTTTGTTCTTCAGTCTAGTTGTGGAGGACATTGCTTCATTGGCCAATGTCTTCTCGGGTGAGGCAGATCGGCTGCCAGCCACTCACTGTAGCCTATGGCAGCCCACTGCAGCAGGGGCTGCAGCTATGCCGTCCCGGGGACTCAAAGCAGTCCAGCTCCAGGTGGAGCTGTTGTTCACCATCTTAGTTGTAGAGGGCAGTGTCATTGGCCCTCATACATGGGATCCAAACCAGGGCCTCTGGCATTCCAAGCCAACTCTTAACCAATGCGTCATTTGGCCGGCCCAATGAGTTTGTTTTTGAATCACTTAGGTTTCTCTGCCATAGATGGTTAATATTTTAAAACAGGATTTTAACAGAGGTATATAACATATATTTTGTGTGTTATACATGTAAGTTACATATTTTAAAAGACTCAATATTAAAATATAGAAGCAAAAGTTTAATAACTTCATGGCATTGAAAGAGAAACAGGAAAATGTGTAAAGGTAATTATAAAATTTATTTATAATTCACGTTTATCTTACTTGCAAAAAGTAATTTGGTTAATTATTTAACTTTATCGTGGTGAGAAACCTCTGCATTCAAGCTAACAACAACAAAAGATATTTATGGGATAGTGTATAAAAATGAAAGATTATTTGCTTTATTGTTAATAATGTATTTTCTTTGGGAGCTATAGGAAGAAGTTCACAAGTATGTACAAATGATGGGTGGACGCGTATACAGAGACCTTAACATGTCAGTAACTCACCTTATTGCTGGAGAAGTTGGTAGCAAAAAATATTTAGTTGCCGCAAACCTAAAGAAACCTATCTTGCTTTCTTCTTGGATAAAAACACTTTGGGAGAAATCACAAGAGAGGTAAGAGCAACATTTATAATAGATACTGTCTAGATTTGAAAAATGATACATTCAATCATTTTGGCTCATTGCGGGTTTTCACTGGGGAGGTTTTATGGTATCCTCTCTGGATTTGTTATTCGGGGACAAAAATAGGATCAGTGCTCTTCACTCCAATAAAAACAAAAGAGCAAAATCTAGAAGCTGTTATTATCAGGATGGAAGTTGATAGGTGGAATGGGCTATGAGGTTAACGTTATCTACAAGGTAAGAAATGCTTCAATAATAAAATTGTTTTCAGCAGTAAACATTTGTAAAATAGTTGAGAAAAATCAGTGTGGCAGCTGTAATTCTTACGTTGCATTTTCCTTCAGTACTGTGCCCATATTTTAAGATGGAGAATAAATTAGCCATTTTGGCAGTTGTAGTCCCTCCCAAAGTGGGTACATGTAAGACTGAATATAAACGTGTAAACCATTAACTAGGATGTGATCATTCAATAAATGTTAATGGAGCCCATTTTATGTATCTGGGCAGATACATAAGTATATATAGTGAGCAAAACAGCACAGCATCTCTTCCCTTATGGAGCTTAGAGCTTATTTCAAGGTACAGAATTGAGTTTCCCCTAAAATTTGATTAAAGTCCTAAATCCAAGTACCACTGTTTGAATTAAATGGGCATTTTCCCAGTCTTTCAACACCATCCAGCACGTCCTAAACATGTCTCCACATTGGCACCCTCGCTCCCAGCCTCTTTCATCAACACATCTGTGTAGCATGGCTATAGAATGATGATTTTATTGTTGGTATTCTGCCCCAAATCATTGCTTATTATTTATATAGTATAATGGAAGAATAAAAAGTTCATTTTTCTAGTAGGCATCCAAAGAACTTTCGAGTTTTTAAGTGGAGATTCAGACTTAAAATTTTGGGAAATACACTTCTTTGGACTTAAATACAGCATGGACTTAAAATAAATGAAATATTTTCTCTTAAAACAGCTTTGAGAGACTATCTGAAACATCACTTTTTACTAGAGTCATGGTGCTGAACTAGATCAGCAGTTAGTGTAATTGTGTCTGTCAGTTCCCCTTTTCTAAAAACAATTAAAATCCTAAAAAATGAGAGAAGCATTAGTGATATTTTTAAACTATCTGGTATATTTAATGTTTTTTTTTTCTTTTTATCTTTTGTTTTCCCCAGAAAAATAGCTAGATATACTGATATAAACATGGAAGATTTCAGGTGTCCTATTTTTCTTGGTTGCATAATCTGTGTGACAGGCTTGTTTGGCTCAGACAGGAAGGCAGTTCAGCAACTCACAGTTAAGCATGGAGGTCAATACATGGGACAATTGAAAATGAATGAATGTACTCATCTCATTGTGCAAGAACCAAAAGGTAAGATTGTATTTCCCAAATGGACACATGCAAAATTTTCTCTGGTGTTTCACATTTTAAGATCTTTACAGAATAGGTTTTGCTTCTGACTCGTCATAAATCTAGTATGATACTCTTTATCCTAGCATCTTACAAAGATAGTTGGTTCACAATCTGTGGGAAAATTGCATGGCTAGTGTTTGTCCAGGTCATTGAATAAATATATTTAAAAAACCGCAGAAATTTCCAGTATTTTATCTAAATTTATCAGATCTATTGATTTTTTGCAAAAAAAAAAGTCCCCTACACGGTTACCAAATACTTACTTAGATGAAATTTGAATGGATAACAAGAAAACTATTGATGTAGCTAAATTATGTTTCTTTCTAATGACACATTTTAAAGGCTTGGCATAGTTTTTAATTTAATGGATCAGCTTTACTGAGTGAACTACAAGTTTTAACTTGAAGATACACTTTACAGAACATGAGGCAGTTAAAAGAAGAAAAATATATTACCAATGAGAAGAATGCCTTAAAACTGCTATTAACTTTGGTTCTATAACCTTCATATCTATTCTGGAGAGTATTTTTTTTTTTTACCAGTACCCTTGAAATATATATGAATGTTGATGAGAAAAGAATTTTGTTTGTGTTTTTATTATCTCTTATATGTATGCCGTGTACTCAGCTACATAGATAAGAAATAAAATTAGAAAAAAACACCATTAACATTAATTGGTAATTGTCCTTAAGTCAGAATTTTGGGTATGGCCAATTATGATTATATGATTCTGAGTAGAGTTGATAACTGCTATTGATTTTTCTGAACCTGAGGGCTGTTCATCTCTTGGTTCTCAAGAATGTAAAAAAAAAAACTTGTTATTCTTTATTACATGTTGATCTTAATTTCCCTATGATATTGTTTCAAAATACATTGTGTTAAAATGTTTTTAGGGCAATAAAAGGATATATATTGTAATATAATTTATCTGCTATTTGCATATCTATCATGGACCTCAATTAGAATCCAATTGATGCAGGAGTAGTCTGTTCAAAGTTGGTATTTTTTATATTGTGAACATTTATAATTTTCACAGTTGTTTTATGCAGTCTTATTAAAACCATGTAATTCTGTGAGTTATCTCCCTGTTACTGATAAAGAAGGTTATCTGACTTAACTGATTTAAAGAAATTAAGTGATGGAGGCTACTCAAACCAAGTCTAATATTTCAGTTACCCCACAATTGCCTCTATCTCTGTATAATTTTGTAAGAGATAAACCCCCTCACATAGCATTAAAATATAGATGGGTAATAACATAAAATACTACTTTTATAGCGTACTATTTAAAAGAAAGAGTAATTACTGGTAACTTTACTTTTGTCTCAGCTGGGTTTTTTTCATAACCTATCATTTGAATGTTTCTGCCAAGACAGAGTATAATAATAGTTTGTATTTCTCTCTCTTCTTAATGAACCTGATAGGTCAGAAATATGAATGTGCCAAACGATGGAATATACACTGTGTGACCCCACAGTGGTTTTTTGACAGTGTTGAGAAGGGTTTTTGTCAGGATGAATCCATATACAAGACAGAGCCTAAACCAGAAAGAAAGACTATGCCCGATACTTCAACTCCTGCTGCTCAGAATAACACAATTGATGGTTAGTCTCATTGGGATTAAAGTAAATATCAATTTTCTATGTAAGAATTGATTTGTTAATAGGATCAGTGAGACTAGTAGGGAATTCCATCTTTTCTTGCTATACTTCCAGGCATAGTTATATAATAAAATAACCAATCGTATGAAAATTAATCCAGAACTCCTGATATTTCTTTTTATAATGCATACATATTCTGATGTAATGCAGAAGATGATCAAAGAAATTAAGAATACTAATAAAGACTTAAAATAGAAACTTAACTTTTTAAAACTTGACTGATGTGCAAATATTAGTAGTACATTTTCTTCATTAGTTTGCTGCAAGTGTTGGAGATCATCTGTATTCATATAAAACTTAAAACTTTCTATTTTATAGGTGCCATGTTGGCAATTTAACAAGTGTTCATAAATATTTTTTCAAATGTAAGCTTCCTTGTTCTTAAAGCCAGCAACTTCAGATTTTTATTGGAAGCAAGCCACTATTAAGAAAATATATTAAATATATTTTCATATAAGTAAGATATGAACCTTAGTTTCATTTTTTCCTTTTCATACTTTGTCACCAAGATTTCAGTAAAAACATTTGAATCTTACTTTGAATATTGTTCATAGCTCTGTGTGTATAAGAAAAGTTATTCTTTAGGAAAATATGTAATCAGTTATTTTATCTTCACAAATTTATACATCTTTGTTTAATATACAGGTCGTACTCTTTCAGATGTCAGCCATATTTCCAACATCAATGCAAGTTGCATAAATGAATCAATATGTAATTCAGTTCTTAATAGCAAAGCGGAACTTATACTTGAAAATCTAGAAAATTTGGATGTCAGTGCGTTTCAAGCACCTGAAGATTTATTAGATGGTTGTCGGGTATGTCTTTATTGTTGAATAATTGCAATAGTGACAATAAACATCAGTACTTCCTAGTATGACTTTAAAGACCCTTCAGAGTTGGGCTTGCTCCTTATCTATATAAACCCTCCACACGAGCTAAGCAGATGCACTTACTAGGCCTTGTCCATCCTTTAGCTGTCAGGGTTCCTCTGCCTGGGATGTACCGTCGTCTGTCACAAAGTTCATACCAGTTTTCAACTCTTCTGAACCCTCCTAACAACATTAAACTTTCCTTTCCGCCTTCTGTGTTTTGAGATCACTTAGTTTCTGAACCACTTAATGGATTTTATTTTATTTTATTTATTTTTTTTTTTTTTTGAGGGCAGTGTCACTGGTCCTCATATGTGGGACCGAACCGGGGCTGCTGGCTTCCCAAGCCAGCGCTTAACCACTGCGCCACTCGGCCGGCCCTGGATTTTTATTTATAGCTATCATCTGTTCATAATATGCTGGATACTGTGCTAATCATTTCATATATATTAATATGTTGTTTATAATCTTATTTAATTCCCCTGGATAACTGAAATGGATATTATTCTGAGGCTGAGACTTACGAAGATTAAAATTTTTGTTCAGTGTCATAGACCTTAAGTAACCAGCCATTTACTCCAAAGCCTGTATTTCTAACCATTAGACCCACTGCTTTGTTTAATATCTCTTCAGCTATTTAATTTTTTAGTGTATGAATATCTTATAAGTGCTTTGATGGAAACATCAGATACTATAGATCTAGAGCTGAATACTTAATGGATTCCTACTTGTAGAATCAAAGGCTATGCATTACTTCTCAAAGAGTAGCAAAGATTTAACCCCCATTTTATTGTTAAGAAAGGAAATTGGGCAAAGTTCCTTGCCCTTCTATACTTTTAAAACTTATCAACTTACTGGCCGAACAGAAAGTGTCTTGTATAATTTTACCTTAGACTATACTAATTCTGGATGTGACTTAATTATTCTTTCCTTATAGGAAGTGTATGATTTCTAATTTTTGTTAAAATACATTCTAGTAATGGAGGTTATTTAGTTTGGGATATAAATGCAGTTAGGAATAGATTTGTGATTCTTTAGAAAATGTTTAAAGACATATGTAAAATAGATGAAAAAGATTTTTATATTGATTATATTGGTTTAAATATATAAAAATAAATTAATTACATAAGTAATCTGCAAAGCTTTGTACTCATCTCTTTGACTTAATTTTTCTTGTTTAATTAACTCTGAAAAGATATCTCAATTTATAGCTAAGGAAATTGGTTTAAAGAGCCTGAGTTGGGCCGGCTGAGTGGCTCAGTTGGTTAAGAGCTCGCTCAAGAGTGCGAGCTGAGCACTGAACAACAGCAGTTCGATGCCCAGCCTGAGCTGAGCTGCCAACAGGTAACAGGATGGCTCAGCTAAAAAAAAAAAAAAAAAAAAAAAAAAAAGTAGCCTAAATAACTTGCCATAGTCATTTGGCTAATCATTGGCACATGAACCAAAATTTAAACCTAGGTTTTCTAAATTCCAACATTTAACTCCAATTTGTTTCTATAATTATTTTAAAATTTACAAGTAGTAAGATCTTTACAAGTTAAGAAGCTATCTGTGTTTTAGATATTACAATGCACTAATATTCAGAAGAGAATTGAACTCCGACTTTTATTTAAAGCCTCAAAATACTTATCAAGTGTCTACTGTGAAGGATTATAATGCTATGGGATTATGATACATATTTTGTTGTTTGTTTGTTTGTTTTTGAGGGCAGTGTCGCTGGCCCTCACATGTGGGACCCGAACTGGGGCCGCTGGTTTCCCAAGCCAGCGCTTAACCACCGCGCCACTCGGCCGGCCCATGATACATATTTTTAATAAATGTTTTGAGAGAAACCATCTTACATGCATCAATCTATAAAATAAATATTTTCTTGCTTTGCAGATATATCTTTGCGGTTTCAGTGGCAGAAAACTAGATAAACTGAGAAGGCTTGTTAACAGTGGAGGTGGAGTTCGTTTTAATCAGCTCAATGAAGATGTAACTCATGTTATTGTGGGAGATTATGATGATGAATTGAAGCAGTTTTGGGAGAAATCAGCCCACAGGTTTGTCTGTTTTTAATTCAAAGCAGTTTCTGTACAATGATTTTTCTTAAAAGTACATGTCAGTGCAGTTTTGGAAATTATATGGCATATGGAATGATGGGCTTTATAGTTTAAACTAATATATATCTATGTACTCTATTTGTAGGCCTCATGTAGTGGGAGCAAAATGGTTGCTCGAGTGTTTTAGTAAAGGTTATATGCCTCCCGAAGAGCCATATATCCATGCTAACTACCAGCTAGTGGAAATTCCAGTTTCACGTCAACCTGAAAGTAAAACAGCCCTTTTGAAAAAGAACAGCAGCTTCTCTAAGAAAGACTTGGCTCCTAATGAGAAGCATGAGCAAGCTGATGAAGATCTACTCTCTCAGTATGTAAATAATAACCCCACAGTAGGTAAGAAATAATTGATTACTTATAGTCATTAAGAACTATTTGAGTAGCAGAAGACATATGTGATTTCTGCTTGATTTTCTAGATTTTAAGTTAAACTAACCTTTTTCTTCTCTTAAAGTTTTATGTTTGTTCCTTTTTCTGAGCAGGTGAAGCTAAGGGGTTCTGAACCCTCTTTGCTCTTCAACTCACCAGCTCCATTTTGATTTATTTTATATACTGGTTTAGCTTGGTTTGTGTGAGTTTGTAACAATATGAGCTTTTATTTTAACCTTTTAACAAATGTTTCTCATTGAATTATTGTGATCTTTAATGTGTAGTGCTGCGCTGTGGACTATGACCTCAGTAGGTGGTCTTCTCAGTGTGGGGAGGGAAATTGCCAGCGAAGAGTTGTGAACACTGTATCTTCTTTAAAAAAAGACTTACGAAATATTTAGTACATCCAAAAGGTATAAAGAATAATATGATTAGTAACTATACTAGTGTCTAGCTTTAAGAAAAAATTTTTATGCCAAAAGCCTCCTGAGTCCCTCCCCATTTTTTTTATAATTTACAACCTGTGTATATATCTATAAATTATACGAGGTGTGATCAAAAAATATTGTGAATGTTTAAATTTTAAAAAAATTTTACAGTAAAAGACACATTGCCATTAATCCCCATCAAAATACTCCCCCTTGTTTCGAACACACTTATCCCATCATTCTTGCCACTTTCTGAAGCAGTTCTGGAAGTCCTCTTTCATGAGTATCTTTAGTTGCGCTGTCATGGCTGCCACAATGTCCTGAAATCAATTTAAAACATTTACCTTTCATGGTCATTTTGACTTTGGGGAAGAGCCAGAAGTCTGGTGAATAATAGTGTGGATGAGGACACACTATAATGTTTTTATTCAACAGAAATTGCTGTACCAGAAGCGATGTGAGACTTCGAGACTTTCCGTTGTGATCACAAAACACGAGTGCCATCCAATGGAAAACAGGGATCTTCAATACGGGAAGCAGCGTGTCGAACTTTAGTAACTGTATGTGACAAGTTTCAACTTGTTCAGTACAGTCAGTCAGGTGAGAGCTACGGTTGAGAAAAGGTGTTTTAAAGTGTGACATAAATCGTCCTCCCATCATGACAACGCTCCGTGTCACACATCGCTTCTGGTATGCGGCAATTTCTGTCAAATAAAAACATTACGGTGTGTCCTCATCCACCTTATGCACTGGGTCTGAAACTGTGACTTGTGGCTCTTCCCCAAAGTCAAAATGATTCAGGATATTGAGGCAGCCAGGACAGAGCAACTAGACACTCACGAAAGAGGACTTCCAGAACTACTTCAGAAAGTGGCAAGAACGATGGGGTGTGTTTGAAGAAGTGAAGGGGAGTTTTTTGAGGGGATTAATGGCAATGTGTCTTTTACTGTAATACATTTCTTTTTATTTAAACATTCACTGTATTGTTTCATCACCCCTATACTTAGTGAAGGCAGGCAATTTCTCAAACCTTCCTTTCTAAGGCAGCTAGTGGTCTGCTGACTTTGAAAGAATTTGTGACAATAAATAGTGACCTCCCCCCCAAGCACCTTAAAAAGAACGTAGGGGCCGGCCGAGTGGCACGGTGGTTAAGAGCTGGCTTGGGAAGCCAGCGACCCTGGTTCGGTCCCACATAAGAGGGCCAGTCACGCTGCCCTCAAAAACAAACAGACAAAAAAAAATAATCAAGTATTTTACAGTTACTTCATAAAGCAAAATTACTTTTGATTCAAGAAACCTTTTTCAGTAATAGGTAATAAATGTTAATTTATTCTGAGTCTCTTAATAATTTCAGGGTTTTACCTACAGTTTATAAGAACTTAATATTTTTAGTTTGTTTTATATTAATAGTCTAAAATTCCACTGGGTTTCTTCTTCCCATCTCACCAGCAATATATAGATACCAAAGTTTTTTTCCTCTTAGGTGTACTCATGAAATAATTATAATTGCAAAAAAAAATTTGTTTCTACATTTTATATTCAGAGTAGCTATTACAAAACAACTTCATAGAATGTTTTATAGTATCATGTCACCTTTATGACCATCTAAGCTATCTCATCTTCATATATGCCCGTTAATTATAAATATGCTATTATCCTTTATTTGTTATAATATGAAACTCAGGGTCCAAGAGTCTCCTGACTACTGATCAGTAAATGCTCTAGACAAAACTATGCTTCTTCAGAGTGTCAATAAGAGCAATGTAAGTACTTGTATTAAGTAGGAATAAGGAGTGTGTGTGTGTGTCTGTGTGTACATGTGTGTACACATACACACATAGCACTAATTTGTTTAAAAGTGAAAATGTTAATGTCTGTTGGAGATGAGGATAGAAATAAGAAGATGCAACTGTAACAGTGTTATGGAACGTGGAGTCAGACAGACTTTGGTTTATGTCTCATTTCTGCCACTTAATAACTGACCTTAGGCAAGTTACGTAACCTCTTTAAACCTGAGCTTTCATTTGAGGAAAGGGTATAGATGTACCAGTAGTATCTGCCTCGTAGAATCATGAGCATTAATTACATGCATGGAAAACACTTAGATACAGTGCCTGCATAAATGGATAGAGGGAGTATAGCTTCCAGACTTGTTGGAATCCCATAAAGCAGGGCTTGGCAAACTTTTTTTAGAAAAGGCCAAACAGTGAATATTTTTGGCTTTGCCAGCCCATTCTGTGTCTGTTACATAATTCTATTTTCTTTTGTTCTGTTTACAACCATTTTTTTTTTTTTTTAATGTAAAGATCATTTTTAACGCACATGCTGTGGGCCTAGTTTGGCCCCGAGGCTGTAGTTTGGTGGTCTCTGTCATGTGTGACTTTCCAACACAGTGCCACTAGAATTTTAAAAAACACACTAAGTTTTTACCTTGTAAACTTTTAGCGTTGATTTGACAATGTTTATTGCATATTAGGGACTGTGTATTTTACTAATTGATGTATTTTTATATAAGCTATATTTTTTCTTCTAGTACCCATCTATCAGTCAGCTTTATCTTAAAATAAAGTAGTTGAGACCATGACTTGGGTCCCTGATCAGTTTTCTTAAGAAATCTATATATAAGCTGAGTAGCTCCAATTTCAGTATGAAACATTTTAGGAATTTGTGAAAGAAAAGCAACTGTTATTCTCTTGTACGTTCAAGTTTTTTTCTTAATGATATTAATATTTCCACAATTGTGAATTCTGTAAGCCAATTTTGGAACTAAGAGGCATGTGGAGTTATTGGAGCTTCATAATTTTCAACTAATTGGAGTTTCTAGTCCACTGGGAATACTTAGAACAGTAACGTGATGGCTGTTGTGCTTCCTAATAAAGATGACAATACTGATAACACTCAGAAGATGGGGTGGTTTCGTATCCTTTATTCATTGTATGCGTATTAAAATCTTAGTTTTGTAAGTGTGGTCACATGTCTCAGGCTCTATGTGACCTTAATATCCTTGCTCGGAAATAAACTTGATAAGATAAATTACGTGTTAGAAAATATTTCTTCTTCTTTCCAGTTGAAGCTGCGAAGTGTGAAGTTGGGGCCTCTAATGATTCTACTCGTGTTGAGCCCTTTAATGATTCTACTCATATTTCTCTGCAAGAGGAAAACCAGTCTTCTGTCAGTCACTGCCTCCCTGATGCTTCTACGATTACCGAAGAAGGTTTATTTAGCCAAAAGAGTTTCCTTGTTTTGGGTTTTGGTGATGAAAATGAATCTAACATTGCCAGTATCATAAGAGAAAGTGCTGGAAAGATCGTGTCCCTTCAGAGCAGAGTTGTTGCTGATTACGCTGTGGTTCCTCTGCTGGGGTGTGAAGTAGAAGCAACTGTGGGAGAAGTTGTTACAAATACATGGCTGGTAAGAAAAGACTGTAGCAGCTGGAATTCAGTATTGAAGGATATCTGGATGCTGGGAGTGTTCATGTTTTCTCTTACACAGTTCAATTTAGGTACATTGGTGTTCGGGTCTGGGCAGTGTTTGGATTTTGCTTTTAGCAAAGGAAGTTCTAAAGTATGAAAATGTTCAAGCTTCTTGGTCCTAACCCTGGTCGAGGTTACTGTTTCCCAGGGGCCGAAGCAGCAATATTCCTCCTTAGGAAATAACTCCAAGTCATCTCATATGATGTCAGCCTTCCAAAGCATGACATGTACTTTTGTATTTTTCCATCACTGGTTTATCACTGGTTGTTTTGCCATTGATTTTTTTTTTTTAACTTTCCCGGAATTAAGAGGAAAAAATGATAAACTAATACATTGGAAGACATTAAATTTGAAGCAATATTCAGTAACTTCAGTGACAGCCTGACTGATTTTAATATCCTTAATATTTTAGAATTTAATGTTTAACATAATGTATATATTTCCTTATTATAATTTGAAATGTATTGAGAATGAGCATATACAAGTTTATATTAACGTAAAAGTTTTCATCTAAACTAAAATTACTGCTACTATAACTGAACCAGTATTAACTATTACTTATTTCAGGTTGATGTTATTGTTTTTCTTGTTTTTAAAAGGTAACTTGTATAGACTGTCAGACTTTAATTGATCCAAAGTCAAATCCTCTCTTCACACCAATCCCAGTAATGGAAGGAATGACTCCTTTAGTGGATTGTGTTATTTCGTTCAGCCAGTGTGTGGGAGCAGAAAAAGATTCACTGACATTCTTAGCAAAACATCTTGGAGCAAGGTATGTAGTATTTTTAGTGCATCTACTATCTTGGTGTACTTTTATTTGTTTTGACTTATTGGAGAGCATTTAAGTTAGAGTTTGGCTGAGTGTCTTTATAATATTTATGGGTAATATGTGAAGAGTATATGTGATGGCTCAAAGTGGGAGAGGGAAAAGTGCAACTAGATGGATGTTTGAGAAATGTAAACATCATAGGCATTAATGCTTACCTACCAGGAAAGGAAATGTTTAAAGCTGATACATGGCCATTATTGAATATTGCTTGCCTAAGCATTATTCCCTTCCATGTGCCATGTGGTTGATTTATTCTTTTTCAATATACATTTTATTATTCCTCTGGTTTTCAGCCAGAAATGCAAACATTAAATGGGAATAATGAATACTTTAGGAGAAAGAAAATGAATTTAAAAGTTACTTCCAAAATCCAAATTAACCCTAAGTGAACATTATTAGGGCGGTGGCTATTTTAAAAGGAGGTGGAAAACTGTTACATCAGTAAATGTAAGTGAATTAAACTTTTGCATTAAAAGAAAAGTTATTTTAGATTAGATTATGAAGCAGCACTTAAAAGTCTTTTAAACAAGAGATGTACCTTAAACAAAGTGATTTAGAACATTTGGGGGAAAAAGAGACTGGCAAAGATATGTCAAGTGAATGCAAACAGAAGAAAGGGGTTGCGATTTTCACTCCAAACAAGTTTGGATTCAAATCCAAGGTATTAAACAAGAAAAAAGAGAGCACTGTAAATAAAGAGCGCTGTTCACACTTTACTTAGAGTATGACTGTCACCCATAAAACAAAAACAAACCGGAGATATAAGGAGGAATCAAGAGAAGTATATTACTTCTAGGAGACTTTTCATTTCCAGCTTTTACTTCTTGACAGGTCAAATAGAAAACAAGAGGGATAGATTTAAATAATGTGCTTAGATATTTACCCTGAAACACTGACCATACCTTTTCAAGTGCCTGTGGAACACTCATAAATGTTGCCTATAAAAAAATTGGCCACAAAGAAAATCTCAGTAAATTCCTGAAATAGAAAGAGTGCAGACCATATTCTGTAATCATCATGCAGAAAAACTGGAAATGCATAGAAGAAATAGCAAGTGAAAGCACCTTATCAACTGGACATTTTAGAACTGTTTTTACTCTTTTTTTTTTTTTTGAGGGCAGTGTCACTGGCCCCCATATGTGGGACTGAACCGGGGCCACTGGCTTCCCAAGCCAGCGCTTAACCGCCGCGCCACTCGGCCAGCCCTAGAACTGTTTTTAATAGCTCTTGATTCAAAGAGGAATTCGAAACCATTGATAAACCTAGATATCATTACCAGCCCAGCAGGAACAGTGAACCCCATGCCCAGATTGTGACCTTAAAATACCATTTCCCACTAAAAGAAACTAAAGCTTACAGAAATAATTATAATTGTGGGGCAGAAGAGGTACCAGTCAATCTGGAATATGTCGTCAGACCAGATAGCAAGTACATTAATCAAAGACTACTAGGGAGGGTTGTGTCAAAAGTAATCCCACTGGCCAAAGAGAGGCAAATTGAAGTATCGTTAGAGATGATTATGGCAGTGGATAGAAACACATCAAATAATGTTTAAATCGTGACTTCTCAATGATACCAAACAAACTAAGCTAATTGGTCACATTTAAAAGATGGTAGGTAGGAAACCAACCAATTATTTTGAGAGCTAGTAAGTAAAGGGAAAGGATCATTTATTCTGTCTTTCCTATACAGTCTGTATCAGAGTACCATAATGATGGGTAAGACAAAGTTTCCCTTTCTAGAGATATTCCAGTAAATAAATAAATGAAGGAATGATGGGTTTGTAACTCCTAATGAATGAAAGAATCCAGGCATTGAAAGGCAATAGTTTGTCACATAATAAAGAGAAAACCAGACATTATATGCCTCCTGATGAAGAACACACCACCCTCTAATAATGAATCCTCAATTGATGAAAACCCTGGATTCAACTATTATTGCTTTATAGGAAATACAGACAGGAGGATAACCTGTTAAGTTACACCACCGTAATACAATCAGCAAAATCCAGACTCTGAAATAACTACATTATAAATGATCCAGTATCTTCAACAAATATATATTAAGGGGCGGGGAAAGAAGTTTGAACCTATAAGCTAAAAGACATTAAACTAAATGTGTTTGATGTACTGTGTGGTAAAACTAAAGTAAAGTAAGGAAATGATTATCATAAATATCCAAATAGTGGCCTTTATTAAGACAGGGAAGGGGATCGTAAGTTACAAGGGGTGCGCTGGAGAAGTTCTGGGCTGGCTGGCAAGATTTTGTCTTCGAACGTGGGTGGTGAATATAAGGGTTTCACTTTATTAGAATTCATTAATTTGTTTCCTTTTTTTCTGTGTTCTGTATTTGAATTATACTAAACAATAAAAAGGTTTTTGAAAAGGTGAAATTGCAGAAAATAACAATAACATAACAGACTCCATAGGGTACAACTAAAGCAGTACTCAGAAAAATTGAGTGAAGTGGCTATGTAGAAAACTAATATGCAGAAATCAGTTACCTTCATACATACAACCAGTTAGAAGAGCTAATGAAAACAAAGGCCTCTTACTAGGTCTGCAGGGACATAAAATACCCAGCAGTAAGTGTACCATGAAACTTGGAAGAGCTACAGACACTTGTAAATGCTGTTGAGGGGAACAAAATAAGTCTTGAACAGTAGAAAAGATGTGCATGTGCTTGGAAAAAGATGAAATATTATAAAGACGTTTCTGTTATCCCTTGTGTTAATGTATAAATTTAACATGATCCCAGTAAAAATAACAACAAAATTTTTTAAGGAGGGCAGTAATCAAACTGATTCCTAAATTCATGAGAAAAGATTAACAGGCGAGAAACTGATGAAAATTTTGAAATACAATACATAGTTATTTAAATATATTTTGTAAAACCTCACTAAATAAACAATAGTATGGTTAAAAGTAGCAGGAAGTTCAGTGAATGAACAGAAAATCTAGCAATACACCCTAAGTACCAACAGGAATTTAGTATATGATATTTGTTATTTCCAACAATTGAAGAAAAGATGGTTTATTCAGTAAATAGTATTCAATAAAGTTGATGTAACATCTCATACCAAAATAAGTACCAAATGGATCAGTGGGTTAAATGTGAAAGAAGCCATGAAAATACTGGGAGAAACGTAGAATATTAAATCTTAAAAATGGGAGGGCTGGCCGAGTGGCACCGTTGGTTAAGAGCTTGCTCAAGAGTGCGAGATGAGCTCTGAGCAACAGCAGTTCGATGCCCAGCCCAAGCTGAGCTGCCATTAAGCTGCCAATAGGTGGCAGGATGGCTCAGCTTAAAAAAAAAAAAAAAGTAGGGAATTTGTATATTAAACAGAAGTCATAAAAGTAACTGAATTCTGATTTATATCTCCAGTGGTGGGCTTCTGTTTCTGCCCCTACATCCTGTGTTTAATATTCTATAATCTTGAGCAAATCACTTCATTTCTTTTTTTACATCTTTTCCCAGGTTGAATCTTTATAATATTTTGACATGGATATTTCACAGATATTGAGAGGATCAAATGAGATTATATATGAAAATGCTTTGAGCAGTTGTAGTGGGCTGAAAAGATATAATGTATTATTCACATACCTTCTGTACTCCCCTAGTCGTTCATGCCTCCTTTTGGGAGGAAAGGGCAAGGTGGGTGGATGATGACTAAGGAGGGAATTTTTCTGGTTATTTCTTGAAAGTCTAGTTTATTTGCCTATGTTTTTATAAAAAGTGTAATTATGGCAATACATTCTTATCCTAGAGTAAGCATTTGTAAGGGGATTAGCTTATTTTAAAACACAGAACCAACTTTTAATCAGTGAGTATTTTCTTATACTTAGAACTCTCTGGCAGCACTGTTGTATTGGAAACTTTGTTTGCCGGCCAATTGTGTTTATGACCATTTGCTTTTCTTTAAATATAACTTTCAGTGTTCAAGAATACTTTGTTCGCAAATCCAATGCAAAGAAAGGCTTGTTTGCCAGTACGCATCTTGTATTGAAAGAACCAGGTGGTTCTAAATATGAAGCTGCCAAGAAGTGGAATTTACCAGCAGTCACTATAGCTTGGCTGATGGAGACTGCTAGAATGGGAAAGAGAGCAAATGAAAGCCATTTTCTGATTGAAATTTCACCTAAAGAAGGTTAGTACTTTTATAATGTTCTTATATATGCATATATGTTTTTACAATTTGATGGTTTATCGATGTGCCAAAGCTTGTTTTTAGGAAAGGTCATTGATGTCTACTTTTCACGTTGGGTACAGTGAGCCACCATTGGGCATTCATTATTGGGTGATAAAATGAATGTGCTCATAGCACTGATGTTTAATTTGTATGTGTACCATCAACTGTAGACACTACCTGAAAGCTAGAGGATACAAAACCATGTAGAAGCGTTCCAGGGTCTCAGTGTTTGAAATCTAAAGATGTGAGCTTGGATCCCCCTTACTGTCCCTTCCATGGCTCCCACTGACACACCATGTAGTTAGTGCTTTCTGTTCCACTCATCTTTGGACTTTTGCATGTTTTCTCTAGCCTACCTCATGCTTGCCTGTTCCTCCTTATCTTTCAGTTCTCAGCTTGGATGTCCGTTTCCCTGGGGAATCTTGCTTGACTCACCAAGTATGGCGTTGGTCTTGCCATAACACACTGTATTATCCCTTTTATAGGTCTTATCCCGGTGTTATAATTCTAAACTTTATAAGTCTGTTTTAATTCTAAATTCTGCTTTATTAAGTCTATTACAATTCTAAACTTTATGTCTACTTCCATGTCTTTCTAGTCAACTATAAACGCTGAAAAGGCAAAGATATGCATGTCTTGGGCATTATGTATTTCCATTGTCTAGCACTGGGCCTGGCATGGAGCAGCCATCTAATAACTGTTTTTGTTACATGTTGAAAAAAGGTAGGAGGCTGGGGTGGAGAACACAGTAGCCCCTCTTAATACATCATCTGGTTTGTTTCTTGGAAAGTAGGTATATAACTTTGTGGTTTAAAATGTACTTGAGAATTCACGTAACTATTAAGATAAAAACCTCACGTGCCTCTTTAGAGACGAAAGACATTAGTGATTCACATTTGTTTCTTTTTAAATCTCTAGAGGAACATTTGGAAACTAAAATAACAAACGGGGTGAATCCGAATTCAGATACCCCAAGTCATCCTGCCACCCGCCTGGAAACTCACAGGAAAACAGCCATTACACCTTTAGATATGAACCGCTTTCAGAGTAAAGCTTTCCGTGCAGTGATTTCCCAGCATACTGGGCAGGTCTCAGAGTCCCCGGCAGTAGGACAGCCAGTCCAGAAGGAGCCCTCATTACACCTGGATACACCATCAAAGTTTCTGTCCAAGGACAAACTCTTCAAGCCTTCTTTTGATGTGAAGGTAAGGTATATAGAAAACGGTTCTGGAGTTAACAGTTTTATAGTTTATAAAGTTAAAGCACCATATTCTTCATCACTTCTAAAGTAGTAAAATTTCCAGAGATGTTGGCAAATAGATTCATATTTTGAGTTCCAGTATATACTCCAGAGTTGAGGTAATAGCTAGAGATAGATATACATGGTGTAAAACCAGTACATCTGGGTTCAAGTCTTAGATCTGTCATGAATGGTATCACTATAGGCAAAGTGATTTAACATGGTATCTGAGCATCAGTTTCTTGTTTTATATAGAGAGGATACCATCACTTGATTCTAGGAGCACACCCAGTGCTTCCTTTCTGAAAGTGGCTCTATTATCACCTTACTTTTCAATCATTTCCCTTAAAGAGATAAGTTAAGTCTGCACCTTTATTTGATC
Organism: Aselliscus stoliczkanus; assembly: GCA_033961575.1. Classification (NCBI taxonomy): domain Eukaryota; kingdom Metazoa; phylum Chordata; class Mammalia; order Chiroptera; family Hipposideridae; genus Aselliscus; species Aselliscus stoliczkanus. The sequence goes on along the minus strand of CM066735.1, from coordinate 100,869,454 downwards.
TCCTGATCACTAGAGTATGGCTGAAAAATAGTCATTCCTAAATCAAGGGCTAATTTAACTTTCTCAGATAGTTTCCTTTTATTCCCCAAAGTTGATTTTATTCACTGTCCTTTAGTAGCCTTTCAAGTGGCTACTCAAACCATTGTTTGTGATTTGTTTTTAGTCCATGAACCTTTGCAAAATTATTGTATCATTCATCTATTAAAGTTTTGCTCATAAGATATTAAGGAGCAACGTTTTAATAAATATTACTAGTATGTTTTGGAGCACTTAAAAAGTTAACAGATTTTTCATCTTCAGAAAGGAAATGTAAATTAATACCTGGGACAGTTTTCTCCAAGCGAAATCTTTGATCAAATCTCTTCTGAAGTAACATTTTATACTGGGATTATCACTGCTCCTTGTGCCTTAAGAAAGTGGAAAACTCACACTACTGGTTTGGGAACTGTGCGATCTAGAATAGACCTCTCTTTGCCTCTTGCTGCCTTTTAAGACAGGTCAACCTCTTTGGGCTTCATTATTCCCACCTGTAAAATCATGGAATATACATGATCTCTGAGGCCTCATAGCTCACAGAGTCTTTGAATAGCAAATGAAATAATGTTAGTTGGCAAGAAAATAGCAGAAATGTTTGCAGTCATTCAAACCATTCTTCAGATACCTTGCAATAGAAAGCTGATGGGTCTGAAATAGTCTCCTCAAAGGTATAAAACATGTTTAAAAGTTTTGTTGTTTTGAGTCATAGTTTATTTAGCAGTGTTTTCTCTCTGTCTCTCTCTTTTTTGGGTCTATACCTAAAAGTGAAATTAATGGGTTGTATTTCAACTGTAGAAGTGGTTGTACTATCAGCTTATAGTCCACCAGTAGTGTATTGGGCACCCAATATTCCAGCAAGGTATTATACATGTTTTTAGACCTTTTACTTGGAAATAATTTCTAACTTTCACAAAGTTGCAAAATAAAAATAGTATAAGCAATACTCATACCCTTTACTTAGATATGTAGTTTTCATTGATTTCCAGATGGAAGGATTTTCTTTTTCATTTTTCATTTCTAGTTTTATTGCTTTCTGATCAGAGTGTTGTTTGTAGTCTTTCTACTTCACAGAACTTGCTGAGCTTTTCTTTGTACCCTGATATATGATCAGTTTTTCAGAACATTTTTTGATTTTTGAGAACACGTCTTGAGAAGTAGATATATTCTCTATCAAGGTGTAGTGTTTGATACACACACACACACACACACACACAAGATCTAACTTATTGTGTAATTTAGATTTTTATACCCTTTTGTATCTTTTGTTCACTTAACTGTTCTCATACTAGGTGGTATTTTCAAATTTCCTAATATTAGTGTGTTTCTATTTCTCCTTTTATCTCATTAAATATATAATTGCTGTATTAATTAGTGCATAAATATTAATAACTTATGTAAGTTGGAATGTGTCCTTTGTCTCATTCAATGCTTTTTGGCTTGAAGTCTCCTTTGGTATCAGGATTTCATTCCCTACTCTCTTATTGTTTTCATTTGCTTCATAAATCTGTGCATTCCGTCATTTTTAGCTTTGTGGATTGCTGTGTTTTAAGTTTGTCTCTGTATACAGCATAGAGTTGAGTTTTGCTTTATGAGCCATTTTGCGAGTCTTTTTCTTTCAGTTAGTTGAATTAAGCCCATTCACATTTAATATGACTTACATTTGGTCTCAATTCTGTCATATATTATGTTCTAATTACTTTGTGATTATGTTATATATGTATATTATGTGTTTCTTATGTCGCCTTTGTCTCCTCCTTTCCCTTTGGTATTCAGAAAAGGGTTGGTTTGTTTTATTCTCATGATTACCTTTGTATTAATGTTTATTATAATGACTTTAATCCCCCTTCTTACTTAATCTTTTATTTTTCAATTTTAAATTATATATTTTGACTTCTACTTATTGCTTCTGTTGCAGTCAATAATCTTACTGTATTTTTCCTTTGTCTCCTATTTTTAATTATATTCTTCTATTTTGTCAGAAAATAAAATATTTATATATTCTTCAACCCACCGGACCTTACCCTTGTTTTGGCCTTAACTCGACAATCAGATATATGAAATGCTTAGTTTGTCTTAGTGAAGCTTCCCTGTCCCTTTTGGTAGGATGAAGTTCATTCTCCACTAGATTCCTCAGGAAGGCACATGTCTGCACTATTTCCTGATGAGTTCTGCACATTCAAAACTTCTACTAAGGCCTTAATTCTTCCACAGATTGTTTGGATGTACTGTTCTTGGTTTGTGTCTTTTCCTTGAATTTCCTGAAAATGCTGCTACACTGCTGCATTGCTTTATGTGTATTGTTTTTGAAAATTCTGATGCCAATCTAATTATGTTACCTTTATTTCATCTTTTTTGCTTGAAAGCCATGTGGTTTTTATCTTTACAGTCTAATAGTTACTGTCTAGATTCTGATTATTCTCAGTTTTCCTTAATATGTGGTGGGTTTTTAAATGTTTAGAATTTGGATTATTTTCCAAATTTTTGATCTGAGAGATTAGAAGAATGGAGCTCTCAATCAACTGAGTTGAATAGAAAGAGTTGGGACATCAAGAGTTCATGTTTTGAACACAAGGTCTGAGATGCCTATTAGAAATTCAAGTACCCTGTCAAATAAGCAGTTACTTATAAAGCCTAAAGTCTGGGGAATGGTCTGGGCTATAAAAAGAAATTTGGGGGTCCACGTTTGTAGATAATATTTAAAGCCATTATGAGAATAGATGTCAAGAGAGTAGAAGAAAAGAAGAGAAGAGGTCCAAGGAATACTCACATTTAGAGGAGGAACCAGCAAGAGAGACAGAAAGAGCCACCATAAAAGAAAAGAAAGCCTAGAGATTGTCTTAAAGGTCAAGTAAGAAAGTATTTGAATAAGGAGTGGTTAACTGTGTCAGATGTTGCTGAAAGATCAAGAAAGGTGAGAACAGAAAATTAACCACTGGATTTAGTATTATGGAGGTCACTGGTGATCTTAACACCAGTTTTGGTGATGTGGCAGAGGTGGAAGCCAGTGTGGGTTCATATGGAAATGTAAGAAGAATTGGAGACAGTGAATATAAGCAATGCATTTGAGGAGTTTTACTGTAAGGAGTACCAAAAAATGGGGTGGTAGGCTATAGGGCAAAATAGGGTTAAAAGAAGGTTGTTTTGTTTTTAAGATGGCAGAAATAACTGTATGCCAATGTGAATGATCCATTAGAGATCCAATCATTGATGCAGATGAGGAGAGAGAATTGCTGAAGCCACATCTTTGAGTTGGTGAGAGGGTTTGGATCAGGTGCTTAAGGAGAGGAAAGTATCAGAAGGGAAGCAGTGCCCATGGCACAGGTGCTGAAGCCCGGTATATGTGGTATGGGAGCTTCTGATATCTTTTGTATATGAAGAATCTGTTTCAATGCTGTGTAGAAATTTTAAAAAATAACTTGAGCCAATGGAAAGCCTTACCATGTTCTTGCAAAAAATAGTAAACATTGTAAAGATCTATAAAGGTAATACAGATTCTATGAAAAATGCAAGCAGAAGTAGTATTAAAAATCGGAAAAGAATAGTTGAGAATAGGCACTAGTCCTACTAGTTATTAAAACCCAAATTGCAGTAAATAAAATAGTTGTTATTGTCACATGAATAATCAAATCAGTGCACAAGATTACACCTCATAGATAGGAAGGAGAATGTATTATATGATAAAGGTAGAATTTAAATCACACAACTGGCAGCCATCTAAGAAAACAGTTGGAATGAAACCTCATACCTTACATCAGAATAAACATGAGAGGATCAGATATTTAAACACAAGAAATGAAGGCATAACAATTCTAGAACAGATTTCCAGTCAAGATGGCGGAGTAGGTAAACAGTGTGCTCACCTCCTCTCAAGGACACATCAATTACAACTAAACCACAGAACACCCATTATTGAGAATCTCCTGAAGTCTAGCTGAACAGAAGTCCTACAGCTATGGACATACAGGAGAAGCCACCTCGAGACTGGTAGGGAGGGATAGATACACGGAACAGGCTGGTCCCACACCTGCCTGTGACCATTAAAAATCAGGAAGGCTATCTCAATTGTAGAGGTTCCCACCCCCCAAGCCCTCCCCAACCCAGGGTTTCAGTGCTGGGGAGAGAAGTTCCCATAACTTCTGGCTGTGAAAACCAGCAGAGATTGTGGCTGAGTGGAATGGAGGGCTGCTGCAGTCTCAAGAGCTTCTCTTAAAGGGCCCACTAATGGACTTACTCACTGACAGACTCACTCTCTCTGAGCTCCAGTGCTGGGGCAGCAGCTTGAAAGGTGCCAGGGACATATGGGGAGGAACTGAATTGTCTAACTTCAGAGTGAAGGCTGGAGGGGCTGCTTTCTCCCAGATGGAGGAACTTGTAGAAGCTGTTGCTTCTTTGTTGAGCCCTCTTCTCTCCCTGCACGCTGACACAGGCAGATGCCGTATCTGAGTCTCTATCAAACTGGCTATCACCTTTCATTTGCTCCGCCCTAGTGATTCCCTGAGGCCACACCCCACCCAACTTTTGGGCAAACCCAAGTCGCTTCCCATGGCTTCTCCTTATAAATGGCCTGCCTTGGCTCATGCTTCAGACTTACCTAAAATCTCTCAAAGGTTCACAAAACCCAGATAAACCACATCTGGCTTCAGTGTGCCCTGTACTTCTGTCTGAGCAGACCAAGCCCAGCACTAGAGAAAATCGGCCTTGGTTCATGGCATGGCCTCTCAAGGCACCTCCAAGCCCAGCACAGGCAGCAGCCGTGTCTGAATTGCTTTGTGGTTCATGTAAGGTGGCCCTGGATAGTGCACAGGCTGCGACTGACTTGGCCTGCACCCAGGAGGCCTGACTTGGCCCCACCCAGGAGGCCCCAGGGTTGGCAGGCCCAGTGGCCAGCTTTGAACTGGACCAAAACATCACGTGACCACCTCCAAGGACCACACACCCAAAGGGCAAACTGGGCAGGCACCAGAGCCCTGCTAAAGCAAACCCTGCTCTGTAGGATCAGTTCCTGCACATTTCCTCCACTGTAGTCACAGCCAGTCCTCTCAATCAGCCTGAGGTTCAGTCCCACCTACTGATGTGCAAACAGCAACCAAGGCTCAACTATGACAGGAGGGCACACACAATCCATATAAGGGACACACCTGGAGCACCCAGCTCAGGTCACCAGGGAGACTGTGACACTTACCCCACGGGACACCTACTACATAAGGCCACTCTACTAAGATCGGGAGACATAGCGCTACATAGAAATAAACACAAGGAGGCAGCCAAAATGGGGAAACAAACATTTCCCAAGTAAAAGAACAAACCTCCACAAAAAGAACTAAACAAAATGGAGACAAGCAACCTACCAGACAGAGTTCTGAACCCTGGTTATAAGGATGCTCAGTGATCTCAGGGAGGAATTCAGCAAAGAGATAGGAAACATAAAAATGGAGATAAAAAACAAAAAAGAACCAGGCAGAAAGAATACAATAACTGAAATGAAGAATACATTAAAGGGAATCAATAGTAGATTAGATGAAGCAGAAGATCAAATCAGCAATTTAAAAGATAAGGTAGCAAAAAACACCCAATCAGAACAGCAAAAAAAAATCCAAAAAAATGAGAGTTCAAGGGGCCCCTGGGACAACATCAGGCATACCAACATGCACATCACAGGGGTACCAGAAGGAGAAGAGAGAGAGCAAGGAATTGAAAACCCATTTGAAGAAATAATGACTGAAAACTTCTCTAACCTGGTAAAGGAAATAGATACACAAGCCCAGGAAGCACAGAGTCCCAAACAAGATGAACCCAAAGAGGCCCACACCAAGACACATAAATAAAATTCCGAAGGTTTTAAAAGCAGCAAGAGAAAAGCAGTTAGTTATCTACAAGGGAGCTCCCATAAGACTATCAGCTGATTTCTCAATAGAGACTTTGCAGGCCACACGGGATTGGCAGGAAATATTCAAAGTGACGAAAAGCAAGGATCTACAACCAAGATTACTTTGTCCAGCAAAGCTATCATTTATTTATTTATTTTTTTTAAAGCTTAAGATCTTTTTTTTTTTTTTTTAAGATTTTATTGGGGAATTGGGGGAGGGGAACAGCGTTGGGGAATTGGGGAAGGGGAACAGACAAGTTGCTGTCCTTTTGTTCTTCAGTCTAATTGCGGAGGACATTGCTTCACTGGCCCATGTTGGTATCATCATTGCGTTCTTCCCGGATGAGGCAGATCAGTCGCCGGCCTCTGGATGGTCGCTCACCGCGGCTATTGGCAGCTCATGCTGGCTGCCAGCCACTCACGCTGGCTGCGGGCCACTCACTGCAGCCTATGGCAGCCCACTGCAGCAGGGGCTGCAGCCTACACCGTCGCGGGGGTCACACAGCCCAGCTCCAGGTGGAGCTGTTGTTACCTGTGGAGGGCAGTGTCACTGGCCCTCATATGTGGGATCCGAACCGGGGCCACTAGCATCCCAAAGCCAGCTCTTAACCACCGCGCCACTCGGCCGGCCCAAAGCTATCATTTAGAATTGAAGGACAGATAAAGAGCTTCCCAGAAAAGAAAAAGCTAAAGGAGTTCCAAACGACCAAACCAGTATTATAAGGAATGTTAGAAGGACTTCTTTAACGCACACAAAGACCAAACATATGAATAATAAAATTTCAGTAATCACATATCTATCAAAACAATTACTTTAAATGTAAAGGGATTAAATGCTCCAATCAAAAGATAGGATGGCTGAATGGATAAAACATACATGTTGCCTACAAGAGACTCACTTCAGATCAAAAGACACACACAGACTGAAAGTAAAGGGATGGGAAAATGTTATTTCGTGAAAATGGAAATGGAAAAAAAAAAAGCTGTGGTAGCAATACTTATACCGACAAAATAGTCTTCAAAAACAAGTCATAAAGAAGAGCCCAGTAATTCCACTTCAGTGTGTTTATCTGAAGAAACCCCAAATGCTACTTTAAGGGTTCATGTGCATCCACATGTTCATTACAACATTGTTTGCAATGGCCAAGATATGGAGGCATTCTGGATGTCCATCAATGGATGAATGGATAAAGAGGAGCTGGCACATATATACAATGGAATACTGCTCGGCCATGGAAGGGAATGGGATCTTGCCATCTGTGGTGGCATGAATCCACCGAGGGTATTGTGCTGAGTGAAGTATATCAGACGGAAGACAAATGCAATGTGATTTTGCTTATAAATGGAATCTAAAGAACAAATAAATTCTTAGATGCAGAGAACATTTTGATGTTTGCCAGATAGGAGGGGCCTTGGAAATGGTGAAAAAGGGGAAGAGATTAAGAAGTACAAATTGGTTGTTACGAAGTAGTCATGGAGATACAGGGTATAGCGTAAGACATAGAGTCAATAATATTGTAATAATTATGTATGGTGTCAGATGGGTACTAGATTTATTGGGGTGATAGATGGGAGGGGGGTTGGAGGGCAGGGTGAAAAAGGTGAAGGCATTAAGAAGTACAAATTGGTGGTTACAAAATAGTCATGGGGTTGTAAAGTAAAACATAGGGAATATAGTCAGTGATATGGTAATAACTGAGTACCAGGTGGGTACTCGACTAGTCAGAGGGATCACTTCTTAAATTATATAAATGCTAATCACTATGCTGTACACCTGAAATTAATATAAGATAATATTGAATGTCAAATGTAATTGAAAAATTAAGGAATAAGGGGCTCAAATTTCCAGATATAATAAGACAAGTCATGGGGATGTAATGTACAGCATGGGGAACATAGTCAATAATATTGTGATAGTGTGGTATGATATCAGATGGTTGCTGGACTTATAGTGATCACTTTTTTAGGTATATAAATATTGAATAATAGTTGTATACATCTGAATATAATATAATATTGTATGTTAGCTGTGTTTTAATAAAAGTCGTTTTAAAAATTCTAGAACAAGCCACAAGAAAGTTTGTTTGTTTTTAAATAATCCCAGTGTGAGGGAGGTCTTTCTAACTATAACATGCAGCCAAAAATAAATAAAAATTAATATGAATTTGACAGTAATAAAAAAGTTTTCCACGTTCAACTATGCAGATTTTATAAAAATATTTATTTAAAAAGAAATCCTCCATGGCAAAAGTTTGACAAACTACAAATTGGGAACAAGTGTATGTATATCACAGTGGATATATATATTTATACAAATTTACATGTATATGAGTATATATTCATGCACATAAATTCATAAAACTATTTATGCAAATAAATATAAAAAAGACTACTATAACCCAATGGAAAACTGGGCAAAGACTAGGAAGAGATAGCTATCACAAAAAATTAAATAGAAATGGTACACATGCAGAAAGATGTTTAATCTCATTCTGTATAAGGAAATTAAAGCATACAGATATATTTATTTAACTTATCAAATTGGCAAGAAAGAAAAATTTTGATTACCCACTGTGCTGTCAAGCATAATGAGAAACACTCTTGAATGCTTTACGCAGGAGAATGTCAATGTTGGTACCTACATTTTACTTAAATGGTTCCCTTTACCCTTGCATTTGCAAAACGGTGTGTGTACAAGGCTATTTGTTGCATCATTATACTGGCAAAAGATTGTTAATTTAAATATTCAGTTGAGCGCTGGTTAAAATACATTCCACCATACACATGGGATACTAGGCAAGCCCGTGGACCTGTGGGTGACTTGGGAATAGGAACATATTTTGTACTTTTGAAGATTTTTCACAATTCTCAGCTCTTTCTGATTTCTTAACCTTCCTTATATAGTTCCTGTCTTGCTTATTTGTTTCTGTGTTTTGTCTGCCTTTTTCATTTTTGGTTCCTTTATTTTAATTACAACTTAAACTCTTAAGATTCAGGCAATGTGGTAAGCACTGCTGCAAATGGAAACTTGTCAGTCTCTTTGAACCAATGTGCTGGACAGTGATATTTGTTACTTTGTAGTATATAGATATAGATGCTATTTAAGTGTTGTTTAGAGGAAAACTAGAAGAGGTTAAAGCTGTAATCCAATTATTTGTGAAGGTTGTCCCCCTTCTCTCTTTCCCTCTCCTTTTTCTCTTTCCCTCGCTCTTTCTTTCTCTTCACTCTTCTTTCCTCCTTTTCCTTTCTTCTTCTCATTCTCTCTTTCACTCTCCCCCTCCATCCATATAGGATGCACTGGCAGCCTTGGAAACTCCAGGAGGTCCCAGCCAAAAGGAAAGGAAATTGAGTACACCACTCTCAGAAGTCATTGTCAGAAACTTGAATCTTGCTTTGGTCAATAGCTCTCAAGATACTGTCGCTCTTTCTGCCAGCCCTCAACTGAAGGATGTCCAATCAGAGAAGGTAGAATTAGATCACTTATTAAAAGGAAGTTTTAGAAGACTAACATTTCAAACAATAACAGTCAATCTGTTTCTTTTCTTTTCCACGGACAGGAAGAAGCTCCAAAGCCACTTCAAAAGGTAGTGGTATGTGTTAGTAAAAAACTCAGTAAGAAGCAGAGTGAACTCAATGGGATTGCAGCCTCTCTAGGAGCAGATTACAGGTAGTTGGCACATCTTTCTGTTTGGTGGTGGTATGGCCTAAGTTTATAGGGAAACCTAAGCTGTTGTGAGCATTTGCAAAGAAATATTTATTTTGCCTTAGTGTGTCGCATTATGTACAAAATCTCCCGTTCTTCATTTACCACATCCTTTTAGAATACCCTCTCCCATATTAGTTCACTCTTCTGTGTGTATTTTTTAGCATATGTTCAACAAATATTTGACAACCTATTTTGTGCTGCTCACTGTTCTAGAAACCTGGACATCTAGGTCTGAGATGAAGTATATTTTTACCTTAGTGATTTTCAGATTAGAGCCCTTTGTGCGTAGTACTAAGTACTCTAGCAGCACTCCTGAATTAAAATCGTCTCTTTTGAGGATGTTTTAATTTCTCTCATTTTTACTAGATTAGCAGCTCTGCTCTCAACCTGACAGCCAAGCTAGACACAGGTCTCTAGCACGCAGGGCATTCATGTCAGGAAATCAAGAGACCCTTGCCTATTCCAGCCCACCCTCAGTTGGCTGTACTCCATTGTCTGCCATGCTGGCTTCCTTCATCACATGTATTCAGCCATTCATGGATAGCATAATGATTGGTCTTACACGTAACAAACAGTTTGAGTAATATAATTAGTTTCACCTCCTTTGGTGAGTCTTATTTCAGCTAGCTTTCTGTTTGGTAAAGAAATTAGATCAAGAGAATATAAAAATAAAAGGCACCCGTCGTAGTTAATAAGCATCTTAGTTGTTTAATGGATCTATTGTAAGATAGTGAAGCTTTCTTATTATGACTATTATTTGTATTATCTATTATATATTGTATAATTCTATATATTATTATATAGTTAACTACTATATTTATATTATCTGTTACCAGTTGCTGAGCACTTAGTATGAGCCAAGCATTATTTCATTTCATGCTCACAATAGCACTAAGAGGGTATATGTATTTGTCAAAAATTGAATGCTTCCTTGGATAGTCCTCTGTTTGTGGACTTGGTATAAGATTTGAAAGGAATACATAGGACTTGTGTTTATATAAGATTTAAAATGCCAATCATCTCAGTATGAAAAATAGAGTACATTGCTGAAATTCCTAAATAGGTTTTAACTGGTCAATTGAGTTGAAGTTTGCATTTAAATCTATTCCTGAAATGGATTGCTCAGACTTGGTGATGGTGGAGAGGGAAGAATCCTTTAATACATAAAGGTTACAATAGCTATATGTTCATAGAATAATTATTTCTCAAGTGCAGAGTCATAGGTGTTCCCTTCCATAAGCTAGGACCAAAAGAGCATCCTGAAGAGACGCCCTTCCTACAGTTCAACATCTAGACCAGGTCTTCTCCACACATTAGATGCAGCGTCCCCTTATGATTACAGATATTATTTTATAACTTTAAAAAGTCAATAGACTGTACATAATAAATAATAGTATATGCTTAGTGTGTAAATGCCTGTGCCTTACAACATTAGAAGAAAATGAAGTATTCATATGGTGGCATGCATGTGTAAAATCACCTCAAATGCTAAAACCATGGGGCTGAAAGGGATATGGAGACTCATACTATGAGCAGCATTTCTTCTGGTAATAGGATTTTGGCAGAGTTCCAAATTAAGGAAAGTACATAGTCTTTATCAGTTACTCAGTAGTTGCATACCTGGTATATTAGTGTATATCAAAACTGTGAAAAATAATGTTAATATGTAAAACAGGATCTAGACTCATTTAATTATAGTTGATCCTTGAACAATGTGGGGGTCAGAGGCACCAATCCTCCCACCCCCACAGTCAAAGAAATCCCTGTATAATTTTGGCTCCCCCAAAACTTTACTACTACTAGCCTACTGTTGACTGAAAGTATTCTTACAATAAAGTAAACTAGAGGAAATGTTATTAAGAAAATCATAAGGAAGAGAAAATACATTTACAGCATTGTATGTATTGGAAATATCCGCATATAAGTAGACCTGTGCAGTTTAAACCCATGTTGTTCAAGGGTCAACTATATAAACAACTTTTTTTTACCTATGTGAATTTCTGTTGGAACATTAGAAAATCATGTAGGATATGGGATAACTGTATGAATGACTGTTCCCCAGAATTTCTAGCATCTGTAGACTTTACTAAGTGTTTAACCACCATCAACCCCTAGTATACAAACACACTATTGTAACAACGAAAATCACCTGCACAAATTGCCAAAATAGCCCCTGAAGTAAAGTAACAATTTTGCTGAAAGCACTGAGCTAGACCAGGGGTTGGGCAGGCCAGCCATCTGATTTTGTAAGTAAAGTTCTATTAGAACACAGCCATGCCTATTTACATACTATCTGTGGCTGCTTTCGTACAAGGCAAGAGCTGAGTAGTTGTGATTGTTTACCCTACAAAGCCTAGAATACTTATCATCTGTCCTTTGAAGGAAAAAATTGCCAACCGCTGATCCAAACCATCTGTAGTTATTGACAGTCTGTCTTTGAAGGACCTCTGAGGACTAAAACTCATATTTTTTCCATATTGTTACAGTGTATAGTAAACCAAGATGATTCAGGCAAAAATATTCCTCTGTATTTCTGAATTATATTAATAATTTAAGTTTGTATTGTTTTACCTCACAGCAGAAATAAAAACAATATTAGAAAGATTAACAACTAAATTAGGCAAGGTGCTTTTTACTATTATTTTTGAGGATATATGGGCTATAGGAAATAGAGAGGTTTATAACATAATTTAGGAAGAAACATTCCTTAACTTGTTTAACATGGCTATTTAAAAAGTTCAGGTAGTATTTTTTATTTAGGAAATGGAAAGTATATTGAGTATCCATAAAGAGAAATTATTCATTTTGGTGACTATATTTTGAAATATAATTTTTATTTCCCTTTTAGTTTTTACTTAATATTTTGAAGGATGGTGTATTTTACATTTCTTAGATAATTTTCCTAGTTCAGGAGAATATTATATAGAAAGAATCAGGAGATCATAGCATAACATAGTTGAGAGTATAGATTTTGAAGTCAATCCTGGCTCTACCGCTCACTGAATATCCTTGAGCATATTTTATAACCATGTCCTTCAGTTTTCTTTTCTGTAAAATGGATATAATACCAGTATTTTATGATTGTTGTGAGGCATGGATAAGATAATGTGTAAAGTACATAGTCTATTATGGGATGTAGAGCAAATGTACAGTGAATAGTGACTGCCAGCACCTGGAGGACAGTGCATGCTTTGCCATTTTATTGATTTGAAAATACCATTATTACTATAAAGTTATATTCATTATGAGAGAAAAAGTTGAAAGAATTCAGAAAAGTATAAAGCAGAAAGTAATATTTGAAATAATATCCTTCCAAATATTTCTCTGCGTATACTCATATATACCTAGAAGTGTATGTATAAAATTGGACCAGAAAAGTGGAGCCTATCATTTAATATTCTTGCTTAATCTGGCTCTTAAAGGTTTTGTGATGGTCAGAATATTCTACTCAGAGAGAGTAATGATCACCTTAAACTAATGTAGATATTCCTCATAGTAATTTGGTTGTGTGTATTTGGTTGTTTCAGGTGGAGCTTTGATGAAACAGTGACTCATTTCATCTATCAAGGGCGACAGAATGACACTAATCGAGAGTATAAATCTGTAAAAGAGAGAGGAATACACATTGTTTCAGAGCACTGGCTTTTAGAAGTACGCAGTATTTTTTTCCTCCCCTCTCTGTTATATCAAAATGTATACAAACATTATTTCTAGGCATAAACCAATTTTGGTGTACATAAACAAGTTGGATAACCTTAGTTAACAGTGCATATCTCATTTCTTTGTCATCAAAAACTTAAGATGTTTATTCCTTAAATATTTAACAACTCTTCAATGGGTACTCTGTCTGAGTCTGATTCTGTTCACTAATTAAAAATGATATGAAAGAAAACTTGATAATTTGAGAATTAATTTAGCATACCAATACAGTTTAGAACTGTCCTTTTCTTTTTTTCCCTTCCCCTTCTGTTCCTGATATTCCCTGGAGTGTGGTTGGTACCTTGGCTGAGGTACAGAAATAGAATTAGATTTTATATTTTAATGGACATGAGATTAAAAAGGGAGGACAGTTTAATTGTCCTTTGTATAATAAAATTTTTCAGTGTCAACTACTTTTTAAAACTTTAATTTTGTGAATTTTTATCATCTTAGAATGTAATGTAATAGTTATCCTTATCTGGCTTATCATTTATTCACTAAAGTTTTTTCAGTCCTGTTTTAAAGCACACCATTGTATTGCAGTGTGCCCAAGAGTACAAACATCTTCCTGAGTCTCTCTATCCACATACCTATAACCCCAAAATGAGCTTGGATATCAGTGCAGGACAAGATGGCAGACTCTGGAATAGTCGACTGCTCTCAGCTGATGCGACACAGGATGATAAGGTAGATAGTATGGATGACACGTGTATCCTCTCCTTGAGCTGCATGTGTAATCATGTATTGCTGTGAAACCTTATACAATGGCTTGGTTCAAGAAATTGTAATTTTTCTCCTTAATAGCCAGATCATCTGCCTATAGAAGAAAATGATATAGATAATATGACCGCCGGTAATAAAGAATTAGCAACATCAAGTGAACATGGAACAAAGGACTCTAAAGGAGGTAAAATATTTTAAATTATAAGAAAAAAAATTATACATATACCTTTTTCATGCGGGAAAATTTCTTCGCATCAAATGGAAAAATAAAAGTTTTTTTCTATGATGCTAAATACAGACAGGGCATATATTTGAGGATTGCATATACAAATCATAAATATATATATTCTCTTCTTACCCACTTTTTAAAAAATATATAAATGGTGGACTACTACATATGCTATTTTATACTTTGATATTTTTAACAGTTCAACCTGTGGAATGTTTCATATTGGTGCATAAAGAGCGTCTTCAATCCTTTTCTCTCTCTCTTTTTTTTGCAACTGTATAGTACTCAGTGTATGAGTGGTCCACTTTATCCAGTCCCTTATTGATGAACATCTAGGTTATTTCTGATTTCTTGCTATTATAAAGAGTGCTACAGTGAATAACTCTATCTCTATAGGTGTCCTCTTTTTAGTGGATTAATATTTTCTATTTTCCTCACTCATCCTACCCTCTCAAAGGTTTCCCTATGACACACCTATTTAGTCTCACTCTGTACATCCCAAAAATATTTAGTACCTATTTCAGTGTTTAATCTATAAGCAGCCCAAAGATAAATATATTGTAGTCTGTGTTTTCAAGGACCATAGAAGAAAACTGTGTACATAAAAGCACCTTGGCATATAGTACATAACACCAGAGAGGTTCAGAAGCAGGCAGAGCTCTACGAGAGCGTGTCAGAGCAAGTCTTAGCAAAGTGTCTGCGAAGGGCTTCCTGATTATTTCATATACAGTCCTCATGGTAAGGGCTGCCTTTACGATCTGCAACATGCATAGTCTTAGTACATTGTAACCTGTAAATATTCAATAAATGTCAAGTCAATATGTGTTAGACTAAATAATGTGAATAAGAGGTGATAAAGAAAGAGAAATGTACCTTGATTTGTGTGTTTGTGTTTGTTTCAAGTCCTGACACAGACCTTGGAGATGAGAGAAAATTTCCAAAAGCAGCTGCAGGAGATAATATCTGCAACATCAATAGTGAAACCCCAAGGACAGAGGACTTCCCTTTCCAGAAGTGGTTGTAACAGTGCTTCTTCCACCCCTGACAGCACTCGTTCTGCCCGCAGTGGGCGAAGCAGAGTCCTAGAGGCACTGAGGTACACACCTGTCACTCATTTTGGTGGCAGAAAGGAGTAACTAGATGACTTGAGAGAAAGGTAGCTCCTTATGTAGGTTCCTGATGGCTCAGTTTCATGAGAGATAAGCCTAATTTTGCCTTTTTTTTTTTTAATTAGTAAAGCAGAAGTTTAGAATATCAAAACCAGTAAAAGGTTTATACTACTGAGCCTAATTATTTAGACCAAATTATATATATTATATTCAGGTATTTCCTTCCTTCCAGGCTTTTTCATCTTCCCTCCCTTGTTCCAAGCAGTTTTAGAATTCTTAATTGGGGGCAGAAAACTGACATGGAGGTTTTTTCCATACCGAGCAGTACTTCACAATGAGATGTGATTTAAACAGTTATTTCTTACCAGAACTACATGCATTTTGTATCCTCTACAAATTTATCTTTTAGGAAAGGTGATTGCAGATCTTAGTGTGATGTGATTTAAGTTTGGTAGCATTACTTCATTTTTTCCTGATAGTAAAATCTCTAATATGATGGGCATCATGGACTATCATCTTGAATTGATTAATTGAACTATGCATTTGTCTCATGCTAACTATATTTCATGAGGCCAATTCTATCCAAGTACTAAATAAAAGTGGCTTTTTGTTAATGTACCTCAGGTCATGTTTTATCATTAGAGAGAGCCTAAATCTTGTGCCAAGTCTGAGTGAATACACTGAGAATAAAAGAGTATCTTCCTGGGCTGGCCCAGTGGCGCAGAGGTTAAGCGCTGGCTTGGGAAGCCAGCGGCCCCGGTTCGGGCCCCACATATGAGGGCTAGTGACACTGCCCTCAAAAAAAAAAAAAGAGTATCTTCCTTATTTTTAGGGCAAATGAACTCTTAGGGAGTGTCATCAATTTAGGTAATTATTTTCACTAAGATTACTTACTTACACACACTGAAAGATTCAGTATATACATTGAAAGAAAATAGCTGGAATTCTATTTACTCTCCAGTGGAATTGTTACAATTATACCATAAAATATGCTTTCCAAATTTACAGCCTAGTTTAAGGAATGTATGAGTGTGAATTGTGTTATGGTTGGCTGTTTATTAAAATTGTCCCTTTTATTCCTTAGGCAGTCTCGTCAAATGGTACCTGATATCAACACAGAGCCCTCCCAAAATGAACAGATCATTTGGGATGACCCTACAGCCAGGGAGGAGAGAGCAAGGCTTGCCAGCAATTGGCAGTGGCCTAGTTGTCCTACACAGTACTCTGAACTTCAGATTGACTATAAAATATTGGAGGATTCTCCTTTCCAGGAGCCTCTTTGTGACGCAAAAATTGCTGAACAGGGTAATGAGAAAGAAATCTGTTTACTTGTTTGTATTAAGTACATGTTGAGCTCTTTAAAACAACAGATAAGCACACTATGGTTCTCTGAATTGTACATGCGGACAAAAACCTTACTCGATATTTCTGATTTTGGTCTAAGCTTAAGGGTCAGAAAAATAATTTTAAGTTGAGGTCATTTATCAGTAAATTGAAAAATATATTTTGATTTTTAAATTTGGAAATTGAGGATTAGGCATTTTTTTCCAGACATGATTTTCACCGTTATTCTTTCTTTCATCCTAGTCCTTTTTCCACTTGTTTTTTTTCCTCCCAATTATCTTATTTTCATTTAAATCTTCTAAATTCTACCCAGCACACACCTACACACTTTTTCTTTGGATTTGTACGCTTTCCTTTCTGAATTCCCCTATTTTTTTCTTCCTTGGGCTTTACCCTGAAAACAAGATGTTTAATATCTCTCATTTATGATCATCTGTTTCTCCCCCCTTCGTATCACATGACTATTTTCTGCACTAGTTGTATAGATTTATCTCTGCCTGTCATTTTCTCCAAGTATAATACTGCTTTTAATTTTATAAATTTCAATACATATTACTGATTGAGACCTTGGTATTTCAAGAAAGGGTGAGAGAAGCACACAAATAACACCAATTGCCATTTTAATGCTAATTAACTGCATTTATGTATAAGCTATAGAAATAGGCTACTTCTTTTGCATGTAGTTTTTACATTCTACAATTGGTATTTAATTTCATGTTGGCTAAGACAGATGAGAATATTTCGCAGAAGTTGTTCTTAGTCGTGTTTGGATAATATCACACTGCAGCATTTTATTGCCCTCAGCTGTCTGTGATCCTGGGAACACATGTGTGACTGAAATCCCAAATCACCCTGTCTCTGAAGAACTGGAAACTCCAATAAAAGACAGCCATCTGATCCCCACGCCTCAAGCCCCCAGCATTGCTTTCCCCTTAGCCAAACCACCTGTGGCTCCACAGCCTAAAGAAAAGGTTTGTTTATCCTTACTGTGGCGTTTCGGTCTTGGGGGTTTCCTGTTATGCTGCATCCAGAGTTTGTTGATATCAATATCAGGAGTTCATCAAATATGGAAAACTGCATTTCTTTGCATGGTATTATTTCCATATTTGATAGCTCAGAAAACAAAGTAAAATGTTACTTTAAAAGAAATATATACCTGATATCTTTCTTAATGTTAATTTTTTCTAAAATAAAATTCTTCTGTTCCAGATTATAACAATAGAGGAGACCCATGAAGACTTAAAAAAACAATACGTATTTCAGTTGTCATCTCTGAATCCTCAAGAACGTATTGATTATTGTCATCTGATTGAAAAACTAGGTACAAGTATTTTACTTCAGTCAAATAATGTCCCATATAGTAACCTTATTTAGAAGTCAAATGTAGTTAATATCATTTGTAAGGTATAGAAATTGAAACAAAAATGTTGGGTAACTTGTTTAAGACTATACATAGAGTCAGCATGAGAACTTTTAAAGTTCTAATCTAAATCTAAAGTCACTGGGTCATAGGATTTAAAGATTTAAATTGAAACCAACCATTAAGGTTAAAGAATCTTTTGTACTTGCTTTGAACATTTGTTCATTGATGAAATCTTGTAGATTTACAATATAAGTAAAACCACATTTTAATGAAGTTGAAGGTGTAGTAATATCCAGAGAGGAGCTCCTCCTTAGCTAACGTTATTCTAATTCCACTAGTGGTCAAGCTCTCGATCGGACCGCATTCTAGAAGCAGCATACTATACAGAAAGGTAACCTGGTTCTGTGTAGCACCACTGTCCAGTAGAAATAGAACATGAGCCACATGTGTAATTTTAAACATTCTAGTAGCCACGTTTTAAAAAGTAAAAAAAAGGTGATATTAACTTTAAACATATTTTATTGAGCCTAGTGTGCGCAAAATATTATATTCAATATGTAGTCAATATAAAACATCAGGGAGATGTTTTACCTTGTTTTCATACCACATATTTGAAATCTGGGATGTATTTTACGTGCACATCTCCAATTTGAACTAGCTGTACTTCAGGTGTTGGATAGCCACATGTGGCTAGTGGCTACTCTACTGGACAAAGTAGCTTTATAGGGTTAGGAAAATTACGGCAAGAGAACTTAATCTGACAGCTTGACATAGAGAAACATTAAGAAATAATGGCTGTTTTTAATAGTGGCCCTGGGTCATCAAGAGAAGATTAAATGTTATTTAATGCTGTCCTTTTAAGGATGTGGAGAATCATGAATATGGTTTTTTAAAAGATTCCTATCAAGTTCAGTTGTACACTTGAGAAGCTGTGTTTCTTGGAAACTATTCAGGTACAACATTTTCTTTCCTAGAGGCCGAATAAATTAAATGGAATTATAAGTCAGAATTCCTATGCTTTACCCAGAGCTCACCAAAATGGAACATTCAAGTGTCTGTCTCCTTAGACAGTTCCATCTCTGCAAATTCTGGGCAAGAGTAGTGGCAGTTAGCAGAGAACTGTCTGGAAGAAGACAGAGAACAGGGGCACCTGAGTATAGATTGTACTGAAATTGCGAGTCTGTGATTAGAGGGTTTCTGATTATAGAATGCAAAGAGGCCCTTCACTTTATAAATGAAGCAACTGTGGTGAACTGATACACATAAATCAGCCTTTTATGTTGTCTGGGTCACAGAATAAATTTGTTATATAGAATTAGATGTTGATATCATATTAATACAGAATTTAAACCTTATTGTTCTTTTGTCACCTCTGTGATCCTGGGTGACTTACTACTCTACCTGTGTCCTCATGTGTAAAGTGCAGATAATAGGAACTTCATCAAGTTGTGAGGATTAAATTGGTTATTCTTGAGCACTTTTCAACAGTCCCTGGCATTATAGTAAGTGCTCAGAAAGTATAGCTGCTATTCTTGTTATTAGCATCATCTCTAAAGCAAGAGTTCAGATACTCTGTTCAAGTCTTAGACAGTTCTTGATGCCGCTCTACCTAACCAGTAGTCAAGTTCAGCTCTAAAGTATAAATCAAAGCCATGCTCGGCATAAGCTTATATTTACTTACACCTTGTTTTTTCCCTCAAAGTCAGGCTTCATACATTTAAATCTGAGAAGAGCCTTCAGCACCCACCCGCTGCCTTGTCTCTATGGATCTAGCATGTGTGTTTTCCTCCCAAGCTTCTCTGTTGGTCAGCTGACCTTATTTCCACCCACAAAAAATTTTCTCCTACTTTTAATCTGTAGATGCCTCTATTTTACTTCTATCTCTCAGGTTACCCATACTCAGTGTGTGACAATTGCTGAGGTAGTTGAGAGAGACCTAAGAAGACGACAACCAAGAGTAATATGTTGCCCTTGTGTGTATGATTTCTTTTTATATCCTAATTGTAACAAACCAAGTGCAGTCAAACAGGAGAATTTGAACAAGGATTTAGTATTAATATAGCAAAGAATTTTTGGTAATTTTTTTAGATCTGCTAATGGCATTGTGGCTTAAGAAAATTTCCATGTATCTTGGAGATACATACTGAATACATAGGGGTCAAGTAACATGAGGTCTGGAATTTGGTTTAAACTAGTTAAGTAAAAATTAGTGGAGAGATCAAAGGAAGGATGGCAAACTTTTTATAATTTTAGAGCCTAGTTTGCTATAGGGGCATTTATTTTATTATTTTGTCTACTTTTGTATTTTAAATTTTCATAATAAATACTACTTAATAAAAATATATATGTGTAAAGTAAAATAATTGTCAGTCAAAGCTTTTTGGTTTATCTGGTGCATTTTATAAATAATTTCTGTGCAAAGTTAGTTGTATTTTTTCCTAGGGAAAAGTTAAGAATCCATCAAGTACTACCAGTTTTTCTCTACTTCAGGTGGGGTAGTGATAGAGAAGCAGTGCTTTGATCCCAACTGTACACACATTGTTGTGGGACATCCCCTTCGAAATGAGAAGTATTTAGCCTCAGTGGCAGCCGGGAAGTGGGTGCTTCATCGCTCCTACCTCGAAGCTTGCAGGACTGCTGGGTGCTTCATGCCGGTGTGTATTCAAATTAATACAGAAAGTCATTTTTCTTTAAAAGTGAATGAATGTCCTAATGATTCCAGCACATACACTAACCATTCATGTAATTGACATAACCAAATATGAACAATTAGATTATACCTATTATATAAGGTCCACATGTACAAAGCAAAAATAAATTAGCTTATAGACCCAGATTCCTAGTTACATCAGCTTTATTTAATTTGAATGTGGGTTTTAAAAATTGAAATAACATCATAAAATAATAGTTTGGGTCTTAACTGATCATCACAGTTGTATCTTATCATGTAGATTTTGAAGTTTTCAATCAAGATCCCTTGGGAATCTCTTCTATAGACAGGTACCAAGCTGTTAACACACAGCTCCTCCGAGCCCATGTCCTTCTGTGAAGTTCTTCTTACAGTGGGTAAAGCCCACTAATTTAAATATTACCATTTGCTATGGTTTAGTTATCTATCTGTATTTTCTTAGAAATGTAAACAATATGTTTTTAAAATTTCTAATTAAAAGCCAGATATACTTGGCTTTCATTTGAAGTCAAATTAATCTACATTTCCTCCATACTCATAAACTTGCTTACTTAGTACTCCCTGTACTTATAACAAGTGAATATATAGTTTTTAACTCTTTGAATTGTGTATTCCTCGAGGACATATTGTAGGAACTCAAAAGTTTGTTGGACTAATTCTCTAGGAGGAAGACTATGAATGGGGAAGCAGTTCCATACTTGATGTTTTGACTGGGATCAGTGTACAGCAACGAAGACTAGCACTTGCAGGAATGAGATGGAGGAAAAAAATCCAGCAAAGACAACAATCGGGCATTGTTGAGGTATTAACATATGTAACTATGCAGGTAGTATAAATGGCATTCAATGTCATGTCTATTGCCAATTAAGTTTTTTTTTTAAGAGACTTTGCTTGACGAAATAAGAATGATTTTGTCTTTTGTCCCTTGGTTAATATACTTAATTTGGGCATTTTAAATTGAGCTTAATGTTAATTCCTATTTTTTCTAATTGTGATCAACAGTAAGACATGTATAATGATGGCTCTATTAAAAAAATGCATATGAAAAATGCGACCCATACTGTATTTCTTCCAAAGAATTTTTTTCAGCATCACTTCAGGGGTTCTTACTTGGGGTCTAGAGACTCTCCCAGAGGAGTCTGTAGATTAAATTCAGGAAAGCTGTATACCTTAGGTGGGGAAAAAATACATCCTTATTTTTACTAACCTCTAATTAAAAGTTATCATTTCCTTTAATTATAACTCTAGGAAGCAAATCACAGCACTATTAATAGTACCAAGAGAAATCAGGTATTTTTGCTTTGTATTATAATTACAAGTATCTTGGAATACTGTTTATGTTCATCACTACTTTAAAATTATAGTAGTTGTTTGACTCACCACTAGTTTTGATTTAATGCATTAATATAGAAGCACATCTATTACGTTATAATTTTTAAATAATTTTATAATTTTCAGTAAAATCGTTTCCTTTGTAATCCTTTATACTTTATTTTGAACATTTAAAATACATATTCCTATGGTATGAAAATTACAAAATAAAGCTATTATTTTTTATTTTTTTTTGAGGGCAGTGTCAATGGGCCTCATATGTGGGACCCGAACCAGGGCCGCTGACTTCCCAAGCCAGCGCTTAACCACCGCGCCACTTGGCCGGCCCTGTTTTTTTAATTATTTAGAGAACAGGTCCATAATTTTCACCAGACTGAAAGGAGTCCATAGCTCACAAAAAGGTTAAGAATGCCTAAGTTAAATAATCTTTTTGTTGTATTCTCAGGTCTCTGCTGACTCCAAGTCCTTGATAGCCTTGATTCCCTTTCTTTTAGAATAATTCTATATATTTCAAATATGCAAACATTTTCAAGAGAAATAACATGGTGGTGTCATATAACCTAAGAAGTTGTGCTTTTGGCTTTATCCTTGATTAATTGTAGAAAAAAAAATACTAGAAAGGACAAAAGTCAAGTTGCTTTGATTTAATGTTACCTAATCATTAAATCATTTTTCTTCATTCTTTTCAGTATTTTTTGATGGCATACTGTGTGTCAGACACTATGGCTATATGTTTCAGAGTATTCTGACCAGACCCAGTTACCACTATAGCAAAAGTAAAGGTTATAAGATTTATTGACATAATTTATGTCTACAGATAAAATATTATCTGTATTCTGTCATTTATTTTCCAAATAATTTCAACACTGATTATTTTTTCATTTGTAGGGAGCATTTAGCGGGTGGAAGGTAATCTTACATGTTGATCAGTCCCGAGAAGCAGGATTCAAACGCCTTCTTCAGTCAGGAGGAGCAAAGGTTTGTATTGAATCAACTTACTCAGTGTTTTTCATGAATTATTTTCTAACCAAGGTTGCTGTGATTGGTTCTTGATTTTCTGTACCAGATGGCAATCCTTAAGTACAATTGTACAGTTGAATTACTTTGGGACACTGATAGATTGTGGTGCTTCTTGTTTTTTTAATAGGTGCTACCTGGTCATTCTGTGCCTTTATTTAAGGAAGCCACACATCTCTTTTCTGACTTTAATAAACTGAAACCAGATGACTCAGGAGTTAATATAGCAGAAGCTGCTGCCCAGAATGTGTACTGCTTGAAAACAGAATACATTGCTGATTATCTTATGCAGGTTTGTGAGACTCTGTCCTTGACCTCCTCATTTCCAGAGATCTGCTTGTATGCATAGAGAAAGAACTGCACAGCACAACCCGCAGCTTGTTATTAATAGAATGTTAGTTTCCTATTTGTTCTCTATTTAACCCCTTTTAATTTTATTGTTTTTTTATAATAATGAACACATATATAAACATTTAGCTTGGAAATTAAATATGAGCTAGGTATAAAAATCTAGGGACCTCTAAAAGTATCCTTTTGGGTTTTGGAATATAAAGAATGCAGAAATTGATTCCAGGAGACCAAGGAGAAATATTTGCTCAAGGGTCCTTCTTTGGTTTTCTTGACCTTTTGCATTGATATACAGTAAATGCCTGTGTTAGACACTGAGGTAAGTCAAGCATTTGCTAACTGGAGGGCTCACTACACTTATGTTCAGAATTGGCCCATGTTGTGTGATTTGATGGGCAAAGAAAAATCTTCCTGACACCAGAGTACCTAAAATTCTAAAATTCCATCGGCAATCAGTAAAGAATGACACATGATCATAGAAATCTTACTATAAAGGATTCAAACAGAATGCCATAGAAATAAGGGGAAGCCAGAATTCAGCCTGCTTGTGTTTAGAAGTTGCTTAGGATTTAAGAGAAAGAATGCCTAAAACAAACATGAAGCCTTTTTCGTTCAGCAGTGCGGCATACTTAATCTCATTCCCTTCAAAAATTCCTGATCATTTCAGGTATACAGCTGCCTTCTAAGACAAACTCCAGTAATTATTAATTGCCTGTATTCTGCTGGGCTTAGTGTTTGTACATGTATTCTCCTTTCATTTTCTTTTCTTACATAAAGGAGTATATAAAACATATGTACTGGTTAAAGAATAGCAGAATGTCATCCGGTTAAGAAATACAAGATTGCTACTCCCATTGGCATTCCCTCTTGCTCCTCCCCAGTTGCATCTCCCTCTTTCCCCCGACAGAAGTAATCACTACCTGACTTTTGGTTGTGTCCCTGCCTTTCTCAGGGTTGTAATATGTCAGGCACTAGGTATCTGGAAGAGTATGTTGGGGGAGTGAGCTGTTTGTATTTTTATGTCCAAGATCATCACTGCCTATATCTAGTCCTTGGAAATGGTCAACACAGAACACTTTCATGACGTGAAGCGGCTGGCTAAGGAGAGGAGAGCAGCAATTTCATGGTCAAGTTTGTGGTTAAGATACGCCAAGCACAGATGACGCTGTTGAGGTAGACTCACTCCAATGTGTTTGACCTACGAGGTGCGGTGGCCACAAGGATCTTGGTGATGACAGCATTCACCCTGGTCTTACATTGGTCCTATCTGCTAGTCACCTACTTCTATGCACAGCTGTTACCCCAGGATCTCCATTCACCCTCTTTTATCTCTTTTCTGTTGGGTGTCCTGTTTCTGAATCCCATGTCATCCTGATCTCTCATTTTGATAGAGGTCATCTTCTAGTAACTTCTTAAGACAGCACAGTGGAGGAAAATTGTTCTGAGACGTTCTGCGTCGGAGAATTCTTTTTTCTGTGCTTATATTTGACTGATAGATTGGCTGGGCACCAAATTCTAGGTTGGGAACTATTTTCTCTCAGACTTTTGATGCTTTTTTCCTTGCTTCTAGTATTGCTGTTGAGTACTCCAAAGCCATTCTGATTCATAACCCTTTATATGTAACTGTAAACTAGTAGGAAGTTTTCCTTATCCCCTGTTTCCTGAAATTTCAAAATAATGTGATGGTCTGTTTATATTATGGCAGACACTTGGTGGGCCCTATCTCGTCTGGTAACTTTATCTTTCAGTCGTGGGAAATCTTGAGTTATTTCAATGATGATTTTTTCCCCCTCCACTTGTTTTCTCTGGTACACTTCTATTTGAATGTTGGATTTTCTTATTTCTCACCTATGTTTATACTGTACTTTTTGAGAGATTCCGTTTGATCTTCCATACCTATCAATTTCATTTTGCTGTCATGTTTTTAATAATCACTTTTTAGTTTTCCGAATTTACATTTTATTATCTTAATTACATTCTTTTTTTAAAGATTTTATTGGGGAATTGGGGGAGGGGAACAGTGTTGGGGAACCGGGGAAGGGAAACAGACAAGTTGCTGTCCTTTTTGTTCTTCAGTCTAGTTGTGGAGGACATCGCTTCACTGGCCCATGTTGGTATCATCATTGCGCTCTTCTCGGGTGAGGCAGATCGGTCGCCGGCCTCTGGATGGCCGCTCCCAGCGGCTCTTGGCAGCTCACACTGGCTGCATGCCGCTCACTCTGGCTTAATAACATTCTTTTGTTTCATGGAAGCAGTTACCATCTTTTAGTTCTCAGAGGATTTAGTGATACATTTTTTTTTTTTTTAGTTATCTTACATAATTTCTGCTTCCCCTAAGTTGCCTCTTTGTTTGGATCTTTATCTTCCATGTTAGAGGAATTTATCAGATATCTGGTAATTTTTAGCTTTCTGCTCATGATTAGAACTAGGCGATAAAAAGCTGATGGGAAGTATTGAGCACATATGGTTGGGTTTTGTCAGTTTGGGGCTGGGTGAAATCTGGGTAGACCAGTTATTGGAGACCCTTCTCCTAGATTCATACCTTTGTGTGCTTCTCAAATTGTTTTACTTTAGTGTGAGAGGCGTCTTCTGATCTGCCTGAAGGATAAGTTGAGAACTTCCAAGATTTATTGCCTTAGCAACTTTCAAATATACCATATAGTATTATTAACTATACAATGCTGTACTTTATATTCCCAAAACTTATTATATTTTCTAACTGGAAGTTTGTACCTCTTTTCACCCTTACCCATTTGTCCCACCCCTCACCCCCCTCCTGTAGCAACCACCAATCTGTTCTCTGTTATCTTTTAAGTTTTGAATTTGTTTTGGGCTTTTCTTTTTTTTTTAGATTCCACATGTACATGACATCATACGATACTTACCTTTCTCTGATTTCCCTTGTGATAATGCCCTCAAGATCCATCCATGTTGTCATAAATGGCAAGATTTCGTTCTTTTTTATGGCTGAATAATATTCCTCTCAGGGTGTATCACATTTCCTTTATCCATTCATCTGTGGATGGACACCCAGGTTGTTTCTATGTCTTGGCTGTTGGAAATAATGCCGTAGTGACCATTGGATGCAGATGTCTTTTCAAGGTAGTGTTTTCGTTTCTTTTGGATATATACCCAGAAGTGAAATTGCTGGACCATATAGTAGTTCTATTTTTAATTTTTTGAGGAACCTCTATACTGTTTTCCACAGTGGCTGTACCAGTTTACATCCCCACCAGCAGTGTACAAGGGTTCTCTCTTCTCCACATCCTTGCCAATACTTACTTCCTGTATTTTTTATGCTAGCTATTCTAACAGTTGTAAGGTGATAACTCATTGTGGTTTTGATTTGCATTTCCCTGATGATTAGTGATGTTGAGAACTTTTTCTTGTGCCTGAAAAGGCCATCTGTATATTTTCTTTGGAAAAAATGTCTGTTCAGAGCCTCTGCCCATTTTTTAATCAGTTTGTTTTTTTTCTGCTGTTGAGTTGTATGATTTCTGTATATATTTTGGCTGTTAGATAGACCCTTATCAGATACATGATTTGCAAATACTTTCTACCATTCAGTACATTGCCTTTTCATTTTGTTGATTGTTTCCTTTGCTTTCTAGTTTGATGTAATCACACTCGTTTATTTTTGCTTTTGCTGTCTTTGCTTCTGGTGTCCAAAAAATCATTGCCAAAACTGATGTTTAGACTCTTACACCTATGTTTTCTTCTAGGAGTCTTATGGTTTCAGGTCTTAATTTTTGAGTTAATTTTTATGGATGTCATAAGGCAGTCATCCAAGTTTTGTTATTTTGCATGTATCTGTCCAGTTTTTCTAGCACCATTTATTGAAGAGACTGTCCTTTCCCCCATTGTATATGTGTGGGTTTATTTCTGGGTCTCTCTTGTATTCCAGTGATCTGCTTGTCTGTTATGCCAGGACCTTACTGTTTTGATTACTTTGTAATAGAGTTTGAAGTCAAGACGAGTAATGCCTCCAGCTTTGTTGGGTGCTGAGGTCTTGTTTCTCAAGATTGTTTTGGTTATCTGAGGTCTTACGTGTAAGTTTTATTATACTTATGGGGGAAGAGGAGGGCAAAGGCCCTTTTCTTTTATGTTGGAATCTGATTGTGAGAAAAACATAAGGGTTTTGGAGTCAAACAGAAGTGTGTGAATTTTGGCTTTGCCATCTGGCTAGTTGTATAACACTGAGTGCGTTATTTAACATTTTTTATTTTAACTGTAAAATGGGGAATAAAAAATACTTTTCACATATTTATTGTAAAGGTCAAGTAAAAATTTAGTAAACTTTTCAAAAAATTACATTAAGCATGTCACATACTTTTTTTCCATATTCTCCATCCATATTCTGTATTTACTCCATATTTTACAGTTCAGAAACTATTATTAAGGTCTGAGATAGCCCCACTTTGCCTGAACTATAAGCTCATCTTTCTAATAAAAGGTGATTGTCAAGCAGGGATTGTTTCTCTAAATGTCACATGTGCTAATAAATAGCATACCTTGAAAGACAGATGTTTTCTTTGCAAGAACCTGGGAATGAATATACATTTTCCTTTTTAAATTTCTGTGGTCAAAAAGCAGAGTAAAGGAATGTATTACCCAATCATTTAACAGTTTTAAATCTGAAAAAAAATGAATAATGTGGATTTCTTTCCCCTTTCATAGGAAACCCCTCCTCCAGTAGAAAATTATTGTCTACCAGAAGCTGTTTCACTTCTTCAGAATAATAAGGAACTTGGGCCTGGATTATCACAAAAGAGGAAAGCGTCTACAGAGAACAATAAAAGCAAACGATCTAGAGTACACTGATCATATCTGCCCTTTAGTTACCAAACAGTAAATGTTTTTTTAAATTAAACGCCTGACTGTTACTGTGGTGGGTTTGTGTAGTAACTTAGAGACAAGTACCTAAAGAATTCAGCCTTAGAGTATAACGATGACCCTGTTTGAAGTTAGTTTTTAACACCTGAAGTTTTAACCACTGAAATATTAACTGTTCCTGAATGGATCGCTAGCATGTCATTAAACCACGTTGAAGTATGTAAGGGGCATTTTATTTATTTATTTTCTTGTAAATATCTGAGGCTTTAGCTCAATGGAAGTTTTATTAGCAAGGTGATGGATTTTGCCTTAAAATGGCTACTTTAATTCATAACAAGGAAGTTGTCATTTGGGATTTATTCGTGTTTTCCCTGATTTTTATCTTCTCACCATTTTGCCTCTTTTTAACAGGAGCCTGGGCTGGGCATTGGTTTAATGAGGAACTGAGGCTTTTAACATAAATGTGTGTGTGTATATATGTATATGTGTGTAGAAATCTCCATGATGTTTGTCAAGTTTGGGTGCCAAACTTTGGAAAGAAAATAAAGAATAAAAGTAAGTGACTCAAATTAGTTAAGATAAGTTTTTAAAAAGAATACTCTGGCATTCATTCACTTGAAACAATAAAATATTTGTAAAACTTAGCTTAAAAAGCAAATTGCTAGTTGTTTCTGATGTTTTTTTATTTAGAATATTCTATTGGATTAGAATCAGGACTGTAATTTTTATGTAACTGTTCAATTGCTAATGATTCTTTTTTTGAAAGGCAAACTCAGATAGTAAACAGTTGAAGTTCTTAACCTAGATACAAAAACCCTGAAGTTTTGATCAGCTTCTCCTCTAAATGGAGTAGAGGTTGTCCACACCCCCTCAGGTGAATTGGCCCCTCAGGTGAATTGGCCCCTCGAAGCTGAAAGCTTTGAGCTAACTCACAGCTTAGGACAACACAGATTCCTACACAGCCAAACAGGTAGCATTAGCATATAAACTACTCCTGCCCCACGACCAAACAAAAACCCTATAGGCCTGATTTTATCAGAGCCATTTTATGTCAGGTCATTTCATAGGCCATTTCAGTAAGTTTACCCTGAATTTCACCAATTGAAAATTCTCTGAAATAGTTACTTCTTGTGTTGATCCTTTTTCTCTGTATCGTAGATAAAATTATCTAATTTATCCTTTTCTTTTCTGTCAAAATTACAAACTATTTTTCCCAGTTCGGGTCTTAGACACATAATTTACAAGTCTGAGGCTCCAGATGTCAGCTTCTCCTTCCGACTCCAGCATCTTTCCACATCCTATATAAACCATTTCAGCTCTGGCTTTAACTTAGTCTGGAAATGTCCTAATGCCAGCAAGGTCTCCCTACGTGCAAATCATTCCAAATGAGGTAGTTCTCTCATTTAAAAAGGAAAACAAAAAACTTTCTTTGATTATTCTAATACCTAGTTTCTCAGTATTAAGTTGGACCTAACATTCCTCCACCAGTTTCCTTGTGCACTGTTCTGATCTCCCCAACATTAATTCAACATGTAAGGCGAAGCAAACCGCCTAGACCACAAACTCTAAGAGCTAAAAAGGCAAGCTTCTTAGTGCAGACACAGTATACAATTATACTCAGTTTGGTACTTACAGTGCTATGGACTGAAGTTTGTCTACCCCTGCCCCCTCCAAATTCATATGTTGAAGTCTTAACCCCCAGTGTGGCTCTGGAGACAATTCGGGTTAAATGAGGTCATATAGGTGGAGCCCTAATTCGGTAGGACTGGGGGCCTCCTAAGGAGACCAGGAGTGTGTGCACAGAGGAAAAAGGAAAGGCCACATGGGGGTACAGGAGGTACTACCTACAAGTTGGGAAGAGATGCCTGACCAGGTACCACCCCAGCCAGTCCCTGGATCTTAAGATTGCTTTCTGGGCTCCAGACTGAGACATTTCTGTTGTTGAAGCCACCCAGCCTAGTATTTTACGGCAGCCCAAGCAGGCTAATACAGAATTGTAATGCAAAGGTTCTGAACCTGTGGCTGTGATGCCTGGGAATGGACAATTTTGTATATGTGCATTTTTAGAATAAAACTCAGTGTTAGAGTTAAGATCTGTGACTTCTCATCCAAAAAAGACAAACCGGGGCTGGCCGAGTGGCGCATTGGTTAAGCGCTGGTTTTGGGATGCCAGTGGCCCCGGTTCGGATCCCACATGGGGGCCAGTGACACTGCCCTCTACAGCTAACAACAGCTCCACCTGGAGCTGGGCTGTGCGAGCCCCGGTGATGGTGTGGGCTGCAGCCCCTGCTGCAGTGGGCTGCCATAGGCTGCAGTGAGTGGCCCGCAGCCAGCGTGAGTGGCTGGCAGCCAAGCGTGAGCTGCCAATAGCCGCGATGAGCGACATCCAGAGGCCAGCGACCGATCTGCCTCATCCGGGAAGAGCGCAATGATGATACCAACAGTGAAGCAACATCCTCCGCAACTAAACTGAAGAACAAAAAGACAGCAACTTGTCTGTTCCCCTTCCCCGATTCCCCAACGCTGTTCCCCTCTGCCAATTCCCCAATAAAATCTTTAAAAAAAAAAAAAAAAAAAAAAAAAAAAAAAGACAAACCACTGCTCTAATCCAACCCTATTATTTCACAGATAAAGCTTTCACCCAGAGGTGCTTTAATACCTACTGCTTTATTTTAGGAGTTGGCAAACTGTTCAGATAGTTCAGATAGTAAACATGTTCAGATTTGTGGGCCAGGGCTTTATGGCATTTTCCCCTCAATCCTGTAAAAATGGAAAATCCATGCATAGCTCGAGGCCGTACAGACTAGGCAGTGGGCCTTAGTGTGCGGATGGATCCCTGCCCGATAGCCTTAAAAAACACTTTTTAATCTAGATCTGTCAACAAGCCAGGCCCCAGATCTGTGTTTTTCTGCCACCCTCTGAGTAGCATCCGCCCATTGACAGAGCCATCTCATGCTTCAGAATTTGGAACTCTGCAACTAAAATTATCAAGTATTTTAAACTTGTGAGGTATTTATGGGAAGAAAAGCCACGGTACAGGTACTTTAGGCTTTTCCAATCCATAAAAGAATGTTCAAGAAAATTTTGTAAGCTACAAAAACTGATATATGAAAGAATCAAGCAATTATCGTGTCCTGTCAGTATGAACTGCATTTCAGGATAACCTGACAGTTGAGGAAAAACTTTTCTTTATAGAATAATTTCAGATAGTAAGTGCAGAAGAAATGATAGAAGCAAACCATTTCACAACAAATGAAGTAGATCTAGGCAAATGGGGGATTTTATAATGATGGATCAAGCTGATACCTGAATTCACTGATCACTCAAGACAACCAGATACTTCCTGATGTGATGCCATAGGAAATAGAGAACATCTAGGATGTATTCTTGCCTTTAGTCCCATTAATCACGAATTTGATCAAGTCTCCAGGTCTCACTACCTACAATCAATCAAGAGTTACCCAGGAGTATTGTGGACTCACACATGCACCCCAGGGGCCCGCACAGAGGCAGCCAACTGGAAAATGCCATCTTTCTGTGAAAGGCCTGTTTGTTTATCTTAAAGCTGTGGTCCAGCCTGTGATGTAGCACACATTTTGGGGCCTACTGAAACACTCCAAATATGGAGGCCAACAAGCACCATCTTTGTGCTCTCCCTCTGCCTCACTCCAGGTCACCAGCATCTTCCGGAAAGGAGGCTGTGCACTCGTCTGGCACCCTGAATTTTGCAGCTGCCGCCCAGGGAACACCTCTTGATCACCTGACTGGTGGCCAGTGGGGCTCATGTTCTTGTGTCCTACAGGACTGTAACAAGCGGAGACAG
The DNA here is from genome assembly GCA_033961575.1 of Aselliscus stoliczkanus. Lineage (NCBI taxonomy): Eukaryota > Metazoa > Chordata > Mammalia > Chiroptera > Hipposideridae > Aselliscus > Aselliscus stoliczkanus. The sequence goes on along the minus strand of CM066735.1, from coordinate 100,837,337 downwards.
TTTTTTACCAGCTACACCCCAAGTATACAAGAGACAAATAGAAATGCCCATTCTTTCTGTGAAAGAGATCTAATAGCTTATCTTTGTTGTTGTAGCCTGAGGGGGAGGCTTCTAATCAAACATACACACGAGGGCCAACTGTAATCCTTTCCAGAGACCCCAGAGAGTGGGTACGATCTCAGTGTGCTCTGCTGTGGTCTAGATTGCTGTATCTTCTGTATGCATCTGGTGCTGCAGTTTTTGTGGCTGCTGCACAGGGGACACCCCTTGACTGCCTGGTTCAGGTGGCCAGCAGAGCTTATACATTCATGGGCCCACTGTAACAAATGGAGAGACAGCTCTTAACTAGTTCCACCCCCAATGTACATTCCCCCAGGGCCATTCCAGGGATAGACACTGAAACACACCCCCAATCTTTCTACGAAAGAGGCCTATTAGCATATCTTCATAGCTACAGGCTGATGGGCAGGCCTCTAATCAGTATCTAAGAGCAACCTCCAGTCTTCTCTGGAGATGGCAGAGGGCATGCACTTTTTTCACGCTCCTTCTGCCTTGCTCCAAGTAGCTCCTGAAAAGGAGCTTTTGTACAAGTGTGATGTTCCAGTTTTGCAGCTGCCAGCCAGAAAATAACTCCTTGATTGCCTGGCTCTGGTGGCCAGTGGGGATTATGTAAGAGAAACAGTTCGTAACTGGCTACCACCCCCCAGGACACAATGCAGAGACAGCCGACTGAAAATGCAACCCTGGTTTTTCTGCAAAAGTGGCGTACTAGCTTATCTTCATAGCTATGGCCTGGCGCAGTCTTCTAATTAAACACATGTCTAGGTGCCAACTACAACTTTCTCTAGAAATGGGGGGAGGGGCATGGTGGGCACCATCTTGGCACTCGCCCTGTCGTCTGCCCAGTTTGTGTCTCCAAGAAAGGCACAGCGAGCATCTGGCACCCTGGCTTTTGTGGGGTATGTGTTCAACAGAAGAATAGCAAACAAAGTTTTTAACTGGCTACCACCCCAGAAGTCAGTGCAGAGGAATCAGACAGAAATGCCCATTTCCCAGTCTTCCCCTGAAAAACGTATATTTGCATACTTTAAAGCTGCTGCTGAGGCTCTAGCTTCCAGTCAGCCTGAATCTGGATGCTGACAGATCCTCCCCTTTGGGGTACTGGCAGGTATTGGCACCCCCTCAACTACTAGGAGCCACTAAGAATAGGCTGCTTGGGCAAACACAAAGGTTTAAGAGACAACCAGGAGCTAGGACAGGTTGAATGATAAGGTTCATCTTATCTACATGAGGCAACTCCAAGAGTGGGAGAGGTGGCTGTTTATCTAATGCATAGAAACCAACACAGAGAGTTAAGCAAATGGAGAAACACAGAGCTATGTTCCAAATGAAAGAACAAGATAATACCTCAGAAAAAAAAAGTTAATAAAAAGGCTGATAATTCATTTATCTGATAAAGAGTTCAAAATAATGACCATAAAGATGCTCACCAATCTCAGGAGAACAATGAATGGACAAAGTGAGAATTTCAACAAAAAGAAAATATAAGCAAGTACCAAATAGAAGTCACAGAGCTGAAGAATACAATAACTGAACTGAATAATACACTAGAAGGGTTCAAAGCTGACTAAATGAAGCGGAAGACAGGATCAGTGAACTTGAACACAGGGCAGTGGAACTCACCCAATCAGAGCAGCAATAAGAATAAAGAATAAAAAAGAATGAAGATAGCTTAAGGGACTTATGGAACATCATCAAGTGGAACAACATTCACATTATAGGGGTCCCAGAGGGAGAACAGAGAGAGAAAGGAGCAGAAAACATATATGAAGAAATAATGCTCTAACCACTATACTGTACACCTGAAATTGATATAAAATAATATTGAATGTCTAAAAAAGAAAATAAGAAGAATGAAAAAGGAAAGAAGGAAGGAAGAACGGAAAAAGTAAAGGAAGGAAGGAAGATTTCTCTAACTTGGGAAGCAAACACACATCCTTAACAGATATATACAAAATATTCCATCCTAAAGATATATACAAAATATACATTCTTCTCAAGCACACATGGAACACTGTCTAGGATAGCTTATATGTTAGGCCACAAAACAAGTCTCAAAAAATTTAAGAAGATTGAAATCATATTAAGTATCATTTCCAAATTACAATGGTATGAAACTATAAATCAATTACATGAAGAAAGCTGGAAAATTCACAAATATGTGGAGATTTAAACAACATGCTATTAACAAGTGGGTCAAAAAGGACATCAAAAGAAATTTAAAAATATGTTCCCCGGTTCGGGTCCCACGTATGAGGGCCAGTGACACTGCCCTCAAAATAAATAAATAAATAAATAATATGTTAAACAAATGAAAATGGAACAGCTAACAACAGCTCCACTTGGAGCTGGGCTGCGCGAGCCCCGGCGACGGTGTAGACTGTAGCGTGTAGGCTGCAGCCCCTGCTGCGGTGGGCTGCCATGGGCTGCAGTGAGTGGCTGGCAGCCGGTGTGAGCTGCTAATAGCTGGGGTGAGCGACATCCAGAGGCCGGCGACCAATCTGCCTCATCCAGGAAGAGCACAATGATGATACCAACATGGGCCAGTGAAGCAACATCCTCCACAACTAGACTGAAGAACAGAAAAGACAGCAACTTGTCTGTTCCCCTTCCCCGATTCCCCAATGCTGTTCCTCTCCTCCAATTCCCCAATAAAATCTTTAAAAAAAAAAAACAACAAAAACAAACCAGAGAGCTTCTGCACAGCAAAGGAAACAATCAACAAAATAAAAAGGCAACCTACCAAATGGGAGAAAATGTTTGCAAATCATATATCTGATAAGCGTCTAATAGCCAAAATACATATACAGAAGTCATACAGCAAAAAAACGAACTGATTACAAAATGGGTAAAAGCTCTGAACAGACATTTTTCCAAAGAAAACATACAGGTGGCCAGCAGGTACATGAAAATGTTCTCAACATCACCAATCATAAGGCAAATACATTCTATCCTCCTGTTAGAATGGCTATTATAAAAAAGACAAGAAATAACAACTATTGGCAAGGATGTGGAGACAGGGGAACCCTTGTGCACTGTTGGTGGGAATGAAAATTGGTGCAGTCACTGTAGAAGGCTATAGAGGTTCCCCCAAAAAATTAAAAATAGAACTTCCCTATCATCCGGCAATTTCACTTCTGGGTATACAAAAGAAACGAAAACACAAACTTGAGAAGATACATGCATCCCATGGTCATTGCAGCATTATTTGCAACAGCCAAGGCATAGAAACAACCTGGGTGTCCACTGATGGGTGAATGGATAAAGGAAACGCCACACACACACACACACACACACACACACACACACACACACACACACGGAGTATTCAGCCATAAAAAAGGAAACTTTGCCATTTGCGACAACATGGATAGACCTTGAGGGCATAATTCATATACAGAAATACAAATACTGTATGATCTCAGTTATATGTAGAAGTAAACAAACAAAGAAACCCAAACTCACAGATATGGAGAAGAGATGGGTGGTTGCCAGAGGCAGAGGCGTGGGTGCAGGTGAAGTGGGTGGGTGCTAGTAGTCAAAAGGCACAAACTTCCCGTTATAAAATAAGTGAGTTCTAGGAAAGCACAGCATGGTGACTATAGTTAATAATACTGTATTGTATATTTAAAAGGTACTAAGAGGGAAGGCCTTAAAAAGTTCTCCTCACAAGAAAAAATGTAACTATGTGCGGTGATGGATGTCATCTAGCCTTTTGATTCCTTCCTCCACATCATGCCACGGATGCTCCAGTGTTTCAACTTCATTGAACACAGGCCTGAGTTCAAGTTTCAGTCAGCCAAACAAGGAAGCTGTTAGAGCCTGAAGAACTAACACTTTAAATCCAGAATCCCTAATGAGTGCACCCATATCAATGAATTCAGCTCAATTTAGTGCTACATTCTGTTCTTGTTGCTCTAACACCCTTCAAATACACTCCCACACATATTCCCCAGGTTTCTGCTGATACATGTTAGGAAAAACTTACAACTTTTCCTATTTTGTCACTCTAGCTATGGATATAGTTGCAACAAAGAAGTTCTTGAGAAGGAGCATCTCTTTGCAAGGCAACCTGTCTCAAGTGGGTATCTGGGGGTCTCCCAAGTCAAGGTTAGTTAGCCTCCTCAGCTGATGCAGGAGGGCAAATTATGTCCACATGAGGGGAGGGGAGAGGCTTAAGGAAACTGGAAGTTTTAAGACCCCCAGTTTAGTCTGAGTCCAACCAGAAGTTGCCATTCCAAATTTCAGGGCCCCATCCCTTCCCCGTCAAAATCTTGAATTTTACATGAGAAACTTTAAAAGGTTGTGATTTCAGCTGATGCTGTAATTCTGCAACCTGCACAGCTGAATTTTGATTTTCAGCACCATCCGCCTCTGGCTACATGAAATGATTTTATTAGGGTAGCCGTGGAGGCTCTCTGGTCCTCAGAATGGGACTTGAGCTGAGAGTTGAAGGACCTGAGTTTGTCATTTCTTCCTGGAAGCACTCCAGTCTGCAGAACCACGCCCACACTAGACCTTGCAGACTTCATCACTGCCATAAAAGTCAAGGGGAGCCCAAGTCCCAGGGGCGCCCGAGGCATTTGCTACAGCAGACACTTCATCGCAAGCAGAGGTGGTGGCTTAATTGTAATGTCATCGCACGTCAGGAACTATCAACATCCCATTTCCCACTGTCAAGGAACTCATCATTTTGCTTGGCACCAAAGGCACCATCAAACCAATCCCGAAATCCAACGTTTGAGGATTTGTCTCCTGAGATCATTCCTTGTATCATTATCAGCCGCATTCAGTCAGGAAACAAAATAACCAGTAATTTAAACAGGAAAAAATAGAACAAAAACAATTATTAACTGTCAGCGACTAAGAAGGGTACACGAATATGCTAAGGGAACAGCAGTAGCAACACAGAAAGCAGCCGCTTGCCCCTGGAGCTGAGGGACAGTGAACAGTCCCTCTCCTAGTTGAGGCTCACACCCGGGAAGGGGGAGCAGGACTGCCACCGCACCCCCAGCCTGCCAGCGGCAGAGGAACTTGCTGGAGGATATGAGTTGTAGTACCAGCTGGAGGGTGTGAGCCATAGCTGACCCATGCGGGCTGCTGAGGCGACCATCGCAGGCCCCGTGTGTGAATCAGCCAGCTTCCCTAAAAAGAAGCCCTTGCCTTTCGCTAATTCTGCGGTGTTCCTCCCGCGCCCTCTATTGGCAAAAGAGATGTCTTCAGGGGCCCAGAGCTCCTCAAGCACAGCGCGGGGCAGAGCAGCTTTGGACACTAAAGGCAGTACATTAACAGCCAGCACACTACCATTTATAGGAAATATAGGACAACATTCAGAATGTGGAAAATTGTACAGGCCAAATGACCAAGTGTCTTCAATAACTAAACGGTAAGAATAAAGTGTGGGAATTAATGGAGACTGGAAAGATTAAATGCAATGGGTCATCCTTTTCTGGATTCGGCTTTAAACAAAACAGCCGTCAAGCACCGTGAGAAATTGGAGTTTTTAACACCAACGGGGTATTTGATATTAACAAAATGTTAGCTTTTTAAGTGTGATAATGGTATTATGGTTGTCTTTCTCCCTCGGTGAAATATTTATGGATGAAATAGGTCTGGTATTAGCTTTTAAATAACCCAGGAAATAAGGAGGGTGTTCACAGGTAAAATAAGAGTTGGCCCCAAATTCGTAATCGCTGAAGCTGAGTTATAGGTTCATTTATTATCATCTCTGTACTAATGTCTTTGAAATTTTTCATCATAAAACATCCTAAATAAAAAATTCCCGGGCCGGCCGAGTGGCACGGTGGTTAAGCGCTGGCTTGGGAAGCCAGCGGCTCCGGTTCGGTCCCACATATGAGGGCCAGTGACACTGCCCTCAAACAAACAAACAAAAAAAATTCCCACCCCTAGCTATTAAAAAAGGATAGTACAACTCACCTCAGCCTTAAGCTCTATACTCTGCTGCTTTGCGGGGCAGACAGTGAAGAGGCGGGTCTCTAGGGCATCCACGCTGACTTTGGGATGGGAATACGGCAAGGGCATTTTCAAGTCAAACTGGAAGCAACAACTCTTTCCTACTTTACTTCTCTCACCTCAAATCAAGCACTAGCTTTGCAAAAGCCTCATGGTTAGGAACATGCAGAGGCCAAAACACCTGGGGCCGATCCTGGCTCCTTGGTTCCTACCTCTGTGATTTAGGCAAGCCACTTAACCTTTCAGAACCTATTTTCCCTTTTTTAAGGGACTGCCAAGGATTAAATGAGAAACACTTGTTACCTGGTTAGAAGAGTGCCCAGCCCAAGGTTAAATATTTTTTCATTCTTTAAAATTAATTTTTTAAAAAAGATTTTTATTAAGGAATGGGGAAGGAGAACAGACAAGTTACTGTCCTTTTGTTCTTCAGTCTAGTTGCGAAGGACGTCGCTTCACTGGCCCATGTTGGTATCGTCATTGCGCTCTTCCCGGATGAGGCAGATCGGTTGCCGACCTCTGGCTGGTCGTTCAGAGGCTCTTGGCAGCTCACACTGGCTGCCAGCCACTCACGCTGGCTGCCGGCCACTCACTGTAGCCTATGGCAGCCCTGCTGCAGCCTACACCGTCCCCGGGGACTCACAGCAGCCCAGCTCCAGGTGGAGCTGTTGTTCACCATCTTAGCTGTAGAGGGCAGTGTCACTGGCCCTCATATGTGGGATCCGAACCGGGGCCGCTGGCGTCCCAAGCCAGCTCTTAACCAATGTGCCACTCGGCCGGCCCTAAAATTAATTTTAATTTTTTAAAATTGCAACTAAAGATTGGTTATTTAATACTCTTGCCAGACTGGAGCTAAGATTTAAAAATAAAAAAGAAGGAAGAAGGGAATATTTGGGAAGAACAAAGGAATATAATGGAACCTTGCAACCTGCTTCCGCCCCCCATTACCATGGTGCCATTGAAGGTGGGCATTCCTGACTTTCAAGTTTAATTCAGTTTCTAATTACAGGCATAAATGTGAACTATAAAATCAGAGAAAACCAGGAAGAAAACCACAATAGTTCCAGCAAGTTAAAGCTAAAGACATTCCTCTGCGTGTCCATTAAAAAGGATGCTTAAGTGCAACTCATTTGACCCTTAAAACGTAGCACCTGGTGAGAGAAATGAACCACAGACTAAGAGTAGGCGGTACAAACGTCTGGGGCTCTAATTCCCAAGATGAGCTGTAGGATTCTGCAGTTGCTGAGCTCATCTGTGGTAAAGTTAATTATGGTTCATTCCACAATCACTAGGGAAAACTGCAAAATTTTCAAGAAATCCTTAAAACCCATGACGGAAGGGCAAATTAAAAGTAGCCAGGGATAGTGTAAAGCAATTAATATTTACAGTAAGTTCTGGAATGGTCAGGTTTACTGTCAAGACACAAATCAAACAGAAAACAATCATAGCATAGAGAAAGAACAAAGTGACTACAGTAATTATATTGATGGTGAGGTAGGTGTCTAAGAAATGAGAGGAATATTAAAAATGGTCCTTACATTGATAGTACTAAACTATAGAATAGTTTACATAAAAATTAAAAAGAACTCTAGTATTTTAGCTTACAGGTCTTCCCCCACCCCCACTTCAGTATACATCTCCCTCTATTTAACAGTATCCAAACATGCATTTAGAAATATGATAATCCTTTCTGGACTAAGAATACAATCGAAAGGATTTCCTACATACTTTCACTAGCTTTGACTATTTTCAAATTCCTTAGCAGATCACTCATCTTATTTTGACATGACCCAGTGGCTCCCAAACTTTGCTGCACATTAGAACTGGGGAATTAAAAAAAAAAAAAAAAAAAAAAAAAAACCAAAAAAAACAAAACAAAAAACTTGCTGCGTGCAGGTCACAGACCATCCCAATTAAATTAGAATGTCTAGGAGTAGGAGTCAGGCATCAGTCTTTTTTAAAATTTTAAAAGAACTCCAGGTTATTTCAAAATGCAGCCATTTGAAAATCATGGAAATAACCTGTTGAGTTGTCCCACTTCTTATGAAAAAAAAAATGGCACATATGGGATAAAAACTTCAGCGACAGTCTTTTTTAGGGATTACATATTGTCCAAACTTTGGACTTAAAAAGGAGGAACGCAAAGTTTCTGTCCAAGGGTAATGTTTTGAGTTTTCATATGCCAACATTCAAAACAAGTTTATTTCGTACATCTTGCCTCCCTGCATAGAAAAGATTTTAAGAATTACATTTTTTTCCTGGGGGAAAAAGGGTGAAATCATCCAATCAGAGTTGAAATGATATAGAAAATTATTATTGCCTGATACAAGGTAAGAAAAGGTAAAATATAGTGGTTTAAGATAGAGAACTTCAGAGCTTGGGATCAAGAACTGCTCAGGTCTAAAGAAAACCAAAAACTCATTACAGAAAACCATGTTTCTAAAATGTCACGCAAAACGTAGATCACACTAAATATTTGCAACAAATGTCATTCCTTCTAATTTTTTTTAGTGAGAAAGTAACTGCCTCCATAGTTAACTCACCTGACACTAAAGCTGTCTGCTCAAGCCTAATAACAAGACAGACTCAGGTGCTATTTCCCTCATACTTACACACTACTTTCCATCATCATTGGAGAGAAAGGATCTTATTTTTGCAAGTTTCCTGTTGCATGCTGACTGGATCCCTGTCCAATTCAGTTGGGGTGTTCAATGATGGTGGGGTCTTCACAGGTGAAATGAGCTGACAACTCAAATTGTGCCCAGCTTGTGCTACTACATCCAGTTGTCCTTTAGAATTGTAGTTCTCACTAGGGCTATAATTTCAAAAGGCTGAAGCTACCTTAATGATTATTTATATATACACCCTAAATTCATGATGAGAACATAATTCCTCTCATTTTAGATAATAAAAATGTTTATTTAAAGCAGTTATTTCTTTTCTGATTAACATATCCCTCATACTATCCAAGCTCAAGAGAAGCACTTCATAGCTTGCCAGCATTATGCAGGCCCTATGAATGCCTAGTTCCAGTAGCTGGGTGAGGAATAAAACCATTACAAACCTGCAGTTTCAGGGCACTCATTAAGTTTCAGTTCCTTTGATTCTCCTTACTAGCTCTGATTACCCCACTAACTTCGGTCTCCACTCCACGTTCAGTCTCTCTCCAATTCCCATCCCACCCACCCTCCCAAACCCCTGACATCGCTTCCTACATGTTTCTACTCCAAACGAATTTCACATTCTAGTAGAGGGAAATAAACAAGTGAAATTGTTTAGTGTGCAAAGTAATGGAGTCGTCTGTTCAAGAAGTGATGCCAGGACAACTGGATATCTACATGTAAAATGAAGTTAAGACTCCGACCTCATATCACATTCAAAAATTAACTCAAAGTGGATGGCAATGGAAGCTACAACAACAAAACTCTTAGATCATGCATAAATCTTCATAACCTTGGGTTAGGAAATGGTTTCTTAGATACAACCGAAGCACAAGCATCTAAAGAAAAAATAAATTGGGCTACATTGAAAACTCTTGTTCAAAGCATTATTAAGTGAACATGGGAGAAAAGATTCGCAAATCATCTGATGAGGGACTGGTATCCAGAATATACAAGGAATGCTTATGACTAAGACAAAAACTCAACTAAAAAATTAGCAAAGGATTGGAATACATTTTCTGAAAGACATAAAAATGGCCTATAAACACATGAAAAGATGTTCATCATTGGTCATTATAGAAATGTAAATCTAAACCATTCACATGAGATACCACTTCAGCTAGGATGACGAGAATGTCAAGTCAGGTAACAAGTAATTACAAGGATGTGGAGAAACTGTAACCCTGGCCTTGCTGGTAGGAATGTAATGTGGTACAGCGACGTTGCAAGTTTGGCAGTTACTCAAAAAGGTAAGGTGTGACCCAGAAATTTCATGCCTAGATATCATGCCCAAGAGAACTAAAAACATGCTGACACAAAAACTTGTACATCAAAGTTCATAACAGCATTATTCATAACAAGGAAAAAATAGAAACAGCCCAAAGTGATAAATAAAATGTAGACTCTCCACACAATTGTCTGGCAATAAAAATGAAGTATTGTACTGATACAATTGTACACTTTTGAAAGGTGGCTTTTATCTCAGAAAAAAAGTCGGTTAAAAAAACTGGGAGGAACTTAGAGAGAAGCAAGAGTGACAAAGTGAATTCTAGTTTAAATAGGGCAGTAAAGAAAAAAAAAAATTAAAGAATGACCAAATAGTAAATTAACATCAAACATTTAAACTCCATTACCAAAGACTTGAAATACACTTTCTCTAGTTTAGAAATTTAGGGACTATAATCCAGACTAAATTCTGACATTTAAAATGGCTGCTCATTTCAGAAATTTATAAGCTTCTCAAAGGGTAAGTCCTCTAACCTTGGTCAGCACAGTAAAGATCGCAGATTGCTTTGCCAGGGTTTAAGATGACAAAATATAATAAATAACAACGAACACAAATATACATTTCAATGCTTTATCTTTGGAGAAGAACATTCATCGCAGCTTTGCAGCCTCTCTCACCCCAGCTCTTTTTAACAGAATATCTGCAAAATTCTGAGATGAGGTTACCCTCCTCCTATAGGCAAAGGAGGCATGACATGAATTCCCCATTTTCAAAGATAGGGGATAGGTTAGGAGTTAAGAATTAAAACCATCAGACTCAAAATCCATATATTTATCTTTTATTGAATTTGTTAATGTTACAGAGTTCTTGCACTGCCAAACCATGCCTGAGAATTCAAAGAAAGAAATGGTACAATGGACAGCCTCATCTACCCATCATACAGTATATTAAAACTTGATTCATGTGCATTTTGATAACTCCACCATCTTTTAAAAAGTAATGACAAGAGTTGGTTTCAATCTCCTGCAGGTCTTCTGATTTCTAGTACAGTATGCCGTTAAATAAGTTCCACATATCCATCTCAGTTCATTCCTCAATAACATAACCACCAACAAAATTTCACTGGAAAAAAATGCACACTTTTCAGGGAAAACATGTGGCTCAAGGTCCAATAGATTTGTTAGATTTTTGGTTCCCACATGAAGCTTTCAGTTTAACCAAGAATCCCTTGTTTCTCGTTTAATCATCCAACCTCTCCTTGGCTTGCTCAGCAACTCACCCAAATACATCCCAAGGCAGGCATCCCGCCTGCCACCTCAATTAACGCCAACATTAGTGCCCTGAATGGTTGGCAGGTCCAGTCAGGAGACACTGAAACCCCTCTAGGAGTCTGATTCCTGCATTAACATTTTCATCAAGACTAAACTCCCAAAGAAAAATGCTCCATCTGGATAGTTTTACTCACCCATTTGCTTCACTCTTGTCAGTAGCAAGTCTGCAACTCCTGCCATTTGGCAAAGGGATTTATTATAGAGACACCCAGACTCTGCATCAAGTGGTCACATACCACTTTGAAATATTTCTATTGAACCAAAGATACAAAACTAGGAAATTGCCAGACTATCTCATTAGATGGAAAGAAACTTTTCTATAATCCTGGTATCTTCCTTTAGTCCCTTTTAAGGACTAAAAATTACTGGATAGTTTATGCTGTAATTATTAAAAACAGAAGTGCTACATCACCTGTCTTTTGCCCCTGACTCTCCAAATGCACAACATAAGGACACACCAGGAGGTTGGTAACAGAGCGAAGCTGGGACAATCACTGCATCTACAGAAATGTCCAATACCTTAAACATTTGGGCACAAGTGTATCTGGAATTGTCAACGACCATGTGAGATCCATGACACGAGAGTGGACTGACTGAGTTCTGCTCACGTTGCTGTGAACTTCTAAGGGCAGGTGAGCGAACCCGGTGGCCAGAGTGGAAACCTTACATTCTCTGCTGAGACCTGATTCGAGGAGGCTGTAGCAGCACCTGAAGGAGAGCCTCCTGCATCTGCTGCCCTTCACATCCAAGGCTATTTGGTTCCACTCTCGGGATTGGCAAATTGACCAGACGTTTCACAATTCTAATGCATATTTCAGGTTACTTACTTAACCAAGCAATATGCTCTGTCAAAGAACGTATTCTAAGTCAAAGCAAAAAGAAAAAAAAAGGCCTTAATGTGGAACACAGAAAAAGCACTACCCAAATAAAAAAATGACTGAAAGAAACAAGATTACTCCCTCTCCCACCCCTTTTCCACTTGGTGGACCCAAGTTTGGTTGAATTTGTGGTTACCTCAGAATACAACTCAAAGTTTAAATAATAAATCACAGCCCTACACAGATTATCTGAACACATCAGCTCCTTTTGAGTGGCATGTGTCAGGAACTCTGATACAGCCACAGCTCACTACAGAGAGTATTCCTTAAGGGGAAAAGGGGGGCGGCACAGGATAGGTTAATTAAGGTCACTTAAATCTTCATCTTTCACAGCAGATAGAACCCAACGGCTGACTTTCTGTAGGATTTCTGATAGGAGGAATCCAGTAGAGCTGGTTTCAAGTTTCATATTGACACTTACTAGCTGTAACCTTCTTATCCAGAAGATGTGATCCACATGAAGTCCACAATGAGTGCAGCAAATCTGAGGTAGTCAACCCTTACGAAGGCTCAGTATCTGAACATAAAAAGATTTTGAAATGACCACTGGCTGCAGTTTTTGTGTTTTTTGTATTTGCAGAGTAACTGTGAAAGAACACTGCTGAAGCTAGTTCACACATTTATAACAATGAAAATCCCCCTAAATTCAATATACATAGAGAGCAGCTGTAACACTTTAAACTTCCATAGTGCAATAGGGCTGGTCGCTTCTATCGAGTGGTCTGCATCAGTTGCTGTAGATCCAGCAGAGATCAGATGACGAATGGCTGTTCATGGTGGTTAGCTGTGGTCTAGTTACCTTAGAAGGGTTAGCAAAGACCGTTCCTTAATTGTACTGTGTGTGGCTGCTTTTCTGATTTTCAAGCACAGCATACTGGTTGTCTAGCTGAAGTTTAAGGGCCTGGTTTTTTGAAACCTCATCCCTACCTCTAGTTTTGTGTCTTACTACTTCAAAGCTCTTCTCCATTTCTTTATCCCTAAGGGAAAAGAAATGTAATCAGTAAATATTTCTTGAGGTTGTTTTGAAAACATTCTTCCTTGAATTAAAAAACAAAACAAAACAAAAAAGCCATCCCTTAGAAGAATCTTGAGGAAGAGACAGGGGGGAAAACGAGTATACAAAATCTGTATCAAACCATTTTTAAGGCTTCAATGGAACAGAAAACATAGAATACTGTGACAGAAGCACTATGGTCCCATTTTCTGTAGTAGCAAACCTGCTGAATACTATTAACTGCAAACCTATTTTGGGACCAACTTGAAGACAGCTAGAAAGTTAAAAAACTGTCAAATAACATGGCGATTCCTTCTAAGGCTCAGGCTACTTTTAGCAAATAATAGAAAATACATCTGTCTCTACGCACAAGGACAATTTTCTCATTCAAGTAAAGTTCTGCTCTTTATTCAATGATTTCTCCTCACTTCTACTTTATGGGAATGGCTCAGATAAAAGACGAGTGTGATGAATCTCTGCCCCTTATTTTGAAGGACAAGGCAGAGAAGTGAGTCCAAGTGGAGGTTTAAATTCAAGCCAGCTGTGCTCTCAAAGAGGCAAAAGGGCTGGGATTTAGGTTAAAACCCACCCAAAAAACCAACAGTTCCATCTGATGTCATTTACATTTCTTCCCATTTTATTAATTTTAAAAAATTCATGTCCCTAAATAAGATGTGGATGTGCCATATGTGGTCATTTAACTCCAGGTAGCATTCATTTTAAGTACCTGCTGAAATAAGATTATTTTAATGTTAGATTTATAAATGTCAACATCTCTCACCTATTCACATTAACTGGGGATACAATGAACATATTGCTCTTTCATTTCTAGTTTCCATATTATAAGGAACATAAACCAACACTAATGTATTTAATAAAGAATTTTAAGGGCCGGCCGAGTGGCTCAGTTGGTTAAGAGCCCTGCTCAAGAGTGTGAGCTGAGCTCTGAGCAACAGCAGTTCAATGCCCAGCCTGAGCTGAGCTGCCAACAGGTGGAAGGATGGCTCAGCTAAAAAAAAGAATTCTAACCAGGTGACTGTTCTGGCTACAGAACAACATAAACCGGGGAGAACAGAAACTTCTATAGATAGTTTGTCTTGGGTGCTCCTTCCCCTGGTCCCCTCCAGGACCCTTCCCGCTCTTGGGTACTAAGTCCCGCCTTCATTCTCAGCTGCCTGTCAGATGCGGCCTGGTGTTACCATTAAGGGTTTAACACCCCACCCCCGCCTTGGGTTTCTGTATCTCCTACACCCCACTTCCAGTCACTGGATAGTCAGAATACTTACTTCCGGCTTTCTACATGCTTGGCAGTGGACTGCAGGGATGGGAACTGTGTGTCGCTGTATATTTCTGGTGGTCCTTGTGGAGTTTTTCTTGTTGTGGTTAACCGGGCTCCAGGAGGCCTGTACACACCACTAGTCATTGCCGGTTCTGGGGTTTCTGTAACTAACATTTCATAACAGTTTAGAGAAAATACTCAAATGCTTGGCATTTTAATAAGCTAGTCTTGCAATCCTGATCATTTAACAATTACAGAAATAAAACCAATACATGACATAAAAAGGGTCTCTGGACAACACAAGGAAGGCTTGTTATCTGAGGAAGTGTCTGAAAGTGAAAATATTCTAGGGTAGGCTTCTAAACTTTTCCACGAACACGTTTAAGTACTGATGTAAATGAGTACTGTAAGGAAAGGACCTGGGAGGCAGGTCTCACCAGGGACTGCCTTTCCGAGGATGACTTTAGCTCTCAGTTTACACAGCAGTAAATGTGGTCAGTCACTTCTTTACCTGGTTAGCGGATTAAATAAGATGCCATGTGTAAAAACATTTAATAAAATGCCTGTGAAGTTCTTTTTTACTTCTAAAGATGACTTATAAAAAAATGAAATAAAATTAACAATTCAGCTCACCATATTTTAAGTACTCCCTAGCCACATGTGGCTAGTGGCTACTATAATGAACACTACTATTTCACCACTGCAAAAAGTACTATTGGATAGTGCTATTCCAGAGGGAGGAAACGAAATATGTAAAAAGACAGGTGCCGTACCCAAAATTAAAGTGGGGAACCGTGTTGCTGGAAGGGACTGTGATTTTAAATAAGGTGATCCCAGAAGGTTGTCAGTGATGATGTGAAAACTGAGCAAAGGCCTGAAAAGAGGTGGCAAATATATCTGGAGTTTGCAAACAAGCCAAATCTGGTCCAAAAACTGATTTTGTAAAGAATGTTTTACTGAAACACAAATATACTCATTGGGTGTGCGCAGTGTCTACGGCTGCTTTTGTGCTACAATAGCAGTGCTGAGTGATTAAACCAGAGTCTGCCTGACCCTCAAAGCCTAAATTTACTATCTGGCCCTTTACAGAAAGAGCCTACCAACTCCCAACATAAAGAGAATTACAGGCTGAAAATATTAGTACAAACAGCCTTGCAGTAGTAGTGTGAGCAAGTTCAGATTAACAGAAAGTCAGAAAAAGGGGATCACAAGGCAAGCCTTGTAAGTCACCGAGAGCTTAGGTTTTGCTCTGAATAGAGGGGACCCCAACAGAGGTTTATGAACAGAACAGAGACACATTCTGCCATATTATGTGAAAAGATCACCCCTCTTGCTGTTGGCTGGGTTGGAAAAGCATATATAGAGAAGCAGGCAGACCAGATAAGGGGCTACCTCAGTAATCCATTTAAAAAAAATGATGATAGTTCAAAACCAGGGTGGGGACTGTGGAACTGCTGAGAACTAGTCATATAAACAGTCTGAATTTATTTTGGAAGTAAAACCCAAGGGAACTTACTGACAGATTAGATTTAGGTTTGGAGTTAAGAGTCAAAATGACTCCAGGGTTTGTGCCTAAGGGACTAAAAACATAGCACTGAGATGAGGAAGGCTGGGCATGGGGGCAGATACATGAGCAGTTCAGTTTTGGACAGACTAAGATTGAGATACTGGGTAGGTGGTTAAGATACACGTGTTTGGAGTTCAGGAGAGCTCTGAGCTGATGATGTCAAGTTTAAAAGTCAGTGGAGTGCCGAGATTGCCAAGGGAGGGATGGTAGATAGACAAGAGGGGCAAGGCTTGAGTGCTGGAACAGACCAGCACCAAGAGGAAGGGGACAATTATTATACTACCAGCAAGGGAGGCTGAGAACCAACCAATAACGGGGCAGAAGAATACGGTGTCCTGGAAACCAACAGAGGAGTGAGTTTCAAAAGGATGATCAACAGTGGCAAATGCTGCAGATGGAGCCAATCAGCAATGGGTTTAGCAAGGCAGAGATCATTAGAGATCACTGACAGATGCAGTTAAATGCATTCATACCAAAGGCCAGAAAGGATGCAAAAATATTGACAGTAATTATCTGTGATCTCTGCACAAGAAGCTTTGGGGGTGATGTTCTTCATATTACTGTATAAAATGGGTATATCTTAACAATGTTTCACAAACATGTTTCAATACTGCCCCCAAGGAGCCTCTGTAAACAGGTCTCCTCATCGCTACTGCCCCCCACCAAGCAATGTGACCACCACAGATACACATTGTACATTTATTTACATACTTTAGCCCTCTGATGAGCCACACACCACTCTAAGATCTGAGATTTCTTCACTCCACCAAGAACCATTTTTTATCTCCCTGGGAGTGATAAAATCATCCCTTCTGAGAATTAATGCTTGAAGACAGTAAAATGGGGAATGGAGAAAAAAAAAAAAAGATGAACACAGCTGAATACACAGGTAGCCAGTCACAGGTACCCTTAGTCAGCTGTCCAAAACTGAAATAAATGCTTAAATTTATAGAAAAGTATGTATCCTAACTCCTTTGGACGGGACTCTTTAAACATAGGCATACAAATAGCTCTCCCCACAAAATGGAAAAGGGCCCCACTCAGCCCCACCACAAGCACACATTTAATTAAAAGCTGACCATATACAATAGTATATATAAGTAGTAGACATCTTTATGAAAATGAAATATTAAGATTACCAATTACTGGAGCAGGAGGTGCTTGTACTGGAGCTGTTTTATTCCAGGGACCTGAAGATTTTTCTACACCACCACCACCACCTCCACCTTCTTCCCAATTATCACCTGGATCTTCTCTTTTTTCACTATCATCTTCTTCCTTTTCACTATTGGAGAGAAATAGAGGATATTACCAACTTTAAACAGTGGGACTCCCACTTGACTTTATGTGGGGAAAAAAAAAAAAAAAAAAAAAAAGGATTTCATTGCTGAAAAATGTTTAGAGAACTACTTCGTCTGACAGTCTCCACTTCCCTTTTATATACACAACAACGTTTAGAAACATTTAACACATTGAAATGCTAGGCTGTGACAATCTGCATGATTATTTATAGCAGTCCCAGGAAAGAGCAGGACCCCAGCTACTGACTCAAGTAACTGAGGGAAGGGAAGAGAAGTGGCTCTAACCTGAAATGTAGAGAAAAAGGCAACTTAAAGGATTCAAAATACAATCACTAGATTTTTGTAGGACGAAAGTGTACCAACAGGCATTTATGGTAAGCATACTTTAGTGATCAAATGAATGTTTTTTTTTTAGAGGGCAGTGCCACTGGCCCCCACATGTGGGATTTGAACCGGGGCCGCTGGCATCCCAAGCCAGCTCTTAACCACTGAGCCACTCAGCCAGCCCAAATGAATGGTTTTTTAAAGTTGTGTAATTTCATTTACTAATCCGTTTGTACATCACACTATATTCTCAAACTCAGAATAATTCACATTCCAAAAGAGGAAAACAAATTAGTGCCTACATCAGAGCTACATATTTAATTAGTGCCAATCTCTACCATCTCACAGGAACATACCGAATTGGTCCCTAACACCAGATACGTGTCACCCATTTAAAAAGGAAGAGAACACAAGAACTGTCTTTGGCTTATTCGTGCTTACAAATGCAAAAGATATGCTCAATGGTAACACAGCATCCTAAGACAGCCTGCAGTGGTTTTTTTTTTTGTTTTTAAATGCCATTTTAAAATTTGTTTATTCTTGAATCGACTTGAGTCAGAAATTTATAATTTTTCCAAGGTACCTCGATAACTTTTTACTGGATTACTTGTTACTATTTTATATAAACTTGAATGTTCTAAATTACCAAGCACATATACCTTGTCTCTCTATACTGCTGGCTCCACAGCAGGGAAATAACTGCCAAATAAACTTCCTTTTTGCAACTCTTTGCCCTTGCTGATGACGCACCTGGCACAGACAAACAAACTTTTCCCTGAATTATTTCCCATGACAATGGTGGTTTTCCTAGGTCTTCAGTCTCTCAATCTCCACGATTCTTACTACCCTTTACCCTTCTATGAAAAAAACATGGCTACTGCATGCAACTCTGTCCTTGGCCTTCCACTCTTTTAGACATTTTCTCCTTTTGATACCAGATCCTTGAACATGGCCATAACAATATACAGATGACTCCCACCTGACTATGTGACCTTGGGAACATCACAGCCTCTCCTGACTTCTGCAAAAGGACATCTAAGTGTGTGTTTTTCCCATTCCTATTAAAACAAAATTAAGTCCTGGCTATAAAACAAATTTCTTGAATAGCTAACGGTTCCCTTAAAATTTCAATGATAATGGTAGCATCATATGAATTGTCCCCAACCATACATGATTTCAGAATTTCAAGACCTAGGGTGGTTTTCGGGAAAGCGAGAATGGAACAAACATCTACAATCTGCCATTATAGCAAGATTTTACACAGACTATAGTTTGAGAGGAAAAAAGGATGGAGAATATGGATGGCCAAGCTACCCTTTAGTTTTTCTTTTTGTCAACACATAATAGAATCCTATACAGCCATTTAAATTGATGTTAGGCCTATACTAACATGGAAATAATTTCATGTCATATAAACCAAAATGAATATTAACTTCTGAATGCCTTAGTTTCCTCGTATGTAAAATGGGGAGAACAGCCCCATTATGAAGATTACGTGAGTTAATAGACATAAAACACTGAGAACAGTGTCTGGCATATAGTTATGTTTCCTATTATATGCTTTTTAATATTCATTTGAGTTTTCACATAAGCAGCACATACACCACCTTTATAATAGGAAAAAAACGTAGTTTTGACCTGAAACAAAAAAAAAACAAGCATAAAAACATGTTTTTAAATGGATATAAAATAATAAAATAAATGGATTTTAAAAATGGGCACCAAACAGTATGACTATTTTCTAAAGTTTATAAGGTAGGGATATGGCATGGCGGTCATAACTGATCCAGGACTCTAACCATGGTATCCAAACATCAGAATTGTCCTCCACCCATTTTTTTTTTTAAAGTTACCCACTTCTGAAGCCATGCCAATGTAATTACACCATAATGTAATTTGCTTGATTCATGAGTAAAACTGCAGATGTTGCTCACCCAGCTACAATTAACTAATTATAATTACTAATGTCCCTGCAAACCCAATACATGCCAGACAGTAAGGTAAGACCCCGCCCCCAAACAAAGATTTAAGTGCCTTCACAGCCCTTTCATATTCTTATATACCCTAGCTGTGATAGCTTTCAGTTGTCATTTACATTTCAAAATAGCAATGTGCTGAATTACAATTGTTCAAATATATACATTAAACTCTAAATAGCTTTCCTCTCAAATTACTACTTAGTGATTAATAACTCCGGAATTATCAGCTTGCAATAAACGACTAAAATCCAAAAAATTTTAATAGTATCCCTAAGCAGAGGGATTACGGATAATTCTTACACATATGCTGTTCTTTTCAAATATTCTTTCTAAAAAAATTATATTGTTTTTCTAATTCACAAAGAATTTTTAAAGAAAAACTCCAGTTTGGTGTCATAGAATACTGAAAGTCCCAAGTAAAAAAATTCTTTTACTGTCTAGTAAAGAAATTTATCACCTTTTCACCCTCAGAAACAAGAAATGAATAAAACAATCACAAATCTAAAAATACCTCTAGATTATAAACCATTACTGATAAATAAGAGTGGTCTCTTTAATTAGAGGGACAGCATATCTGTAATAATAGTCTCAAGATGATAACTTAGTATTTTGGCTTCTTAAGATTCTGAAATATTAGCTAAACACTGGAAATTATCTAGTCAAAACCTTTCACCCAACAGAAGGAACTAAGACCCAGAGATGCTAAGAGCCTTCCAAAATGCCACAGCACTAATGGCAGGGTAGAAATGATGTGAATATCCTAGTACTTTTTCATATTTACATACTGCAGAAAATGTCGTCTACAAATACCAAAGCCAGAACAAGAACCATGTTGCAAGGAATTATTTCCACAGAAGACAGTCTAAAATTCCATTTTTGATCCACATATATGGGTGCTCATGGACCAAATAGGATGTTTCTAAATGCTACAATGCTATCATAAATTCAATATCACAATTCACAGTACACTTGTCTTAAATATGCGTAAGTCTGTAAGGTACTACTGGTGGGGTACGGGACATGATGGTGCTAGAAAAGGAGTATTTACTGACTATCTACTATGCCAGGAAGCGTTCTACTCACTTCACAAAGTTAAACCTCGCAATAATACAAAGGCTGGGAGAGGACCCATTGTAAATATAAGGAAACTGATAATTAGACATTTAAGTACTTTCTCCAGGGCTACAAAGTAGTACAGCGAAGTCAGCAGGACTCCAGAGCCCATATTCTTTCAGGTTGCTTATTTCGTTTTATCCTCTTTACAGCTCTAAGATGACACAGAAATTTTCTCTATTTTTAGATATGAGGAATTTACTTTCTTTATTAAGGTTGTTCTGGATTACACATCCTGCAGCAGTGTATTTATAAAGAAACAGAACAATCTTTTTTATTTTTTAGAGTACAGTGTCACTGACCCTTATATGTGGGACCCGAACCGGGGCCGCTGGCTTCCCAAGCCAGCTCTTAACCACCGCGCCACTTGGCTGGCCCAGAACAGAACATTCTTACCTCATCTCAAGGGACATTACATGAGAATTTACGTATCCTGACTCCCCCTTCCCCAATGCTAGGGGAGGAAGCAGCTAAAACAAAACCCAGACCTGATTGTGCTTCTACTGGAATGCTGGGCATCTCCACTGGTTTGACACTACTACCCAACAACTCTTTAACAACAGTAAAATGGAGAGATAGAAATGGTCTGATGAGCTATGCTTGGCAGCTTAAATAAAATGCCACTGCACCTCATCCAAGGACTGTTTATTGAGCCAATTCATGGTAGACTAAGTGTCTCTCTCCTGTGCTCATCGTACCATGCATACACTGAAATGATCTGCTGGTATCTGGTAGAGTATGAGTTATTTTTACATCCCCAAGACCCAGCACAATGTCTGGCACACAGTAGTCACATATATTTGTTACAATGAATCCAGTTTGGATACAGGAATAATTTCTTCTCTTCAAAGGACAACTTAACCAGCCCTGCCTAATGGGTTCAAAGGTCTAGATTTTTTAAGGTTCCTAGAAAACCACTGGGCTCCAAGAACTCAATTCTTCACTAAAACATGACGAATGCTCAAAAATTAGTAACTGCAAGTATTAAATGAAATCTTTCTTTCTCTCAAAAATCCATTTTAAAGATGGGTGAGGCACACAGGTCTTACGACCAAACAATAATCTAAACTCAAGTGTTAAACCCTTTCTTTTATCACCGTTATCTCACTCAATGCCTTTTATCTCAAGATCTATAATAACATGACCTTGAATAAGAGCTATTAATTTAGACACAAAATTGGATGCATGCCCATATACTACTACTCTTGGTACTTAAAATCTTAGCTAGTTGGTAAATGTGTGATAACACGTTACTATATTATGTTTATTGCTACTGAAATTTCCCCCTTTCAAATGTACTTATCTTTGATAAAAACTTGCTAACCTACTTTAAGGATAGTGTCAAGAACTTCAAGACTGTATGCAATATCTGCAGCTAACTAAAGTCGAGGCAAATGTGGGAAAAATGATTGGTAGATCTACGCCAAGATCTATTATTCTTGCAACTTTTCTGAAGTTTAAAGGCTGTGAATTTCAAGATATTTTAAGTCAACTTCCAAAAGTTTCATTTTCCTTGTTCCATATTAAGACAGCAAGGCTGCCTCTCATGGACAGAAAAGATAACAGATTAAAGGCAAAAGGAACATCACCTCCCAAAGGAAAATCTCATTTCTCTTTCCTTCTAAGGGCTTCTGCCCCAACAGTAGGTCGATGCCATAAAAGACAATCATTCGAGACCTCTAGCAATGCTGAACACTCTGAGAAGGATTTTTGTTTGTAGGGTTATACTCATGTCAACCTGAACATGTCATTTTCTCCGATTATATCCACAGTGAACTGATTCACCAGAGTCTGACGTTAGTCACGATAACCGTATGTGACTCTACTACCCCTTCTCAAATTCGGTATTGTAAATAAGGTGCCTCACGGTTAAACAGCAGATAAAGTCAAAAAAGTTGTTCTAATTTACCCACTGAATAGAGAAGATGATTAATATTAACCACCTCGGTATCTTACAAACATCCTGTTCAAAATCCTCACAATGACCCTGAGTAGTTGGCTCAATTTTGCAGATAAGAACCAATATTCAAAAGCAAAGTGACTCGCCCAAGGTCACACACAAGCAGCAGGGCTAAAATGCAAACCCAGGTTTGTCTTTCCCCCAAAGTCCATCTTTTGGCCACATTATCAACTCGATCCCACTTACGTGACTAAACCACTCTATGCAAGATGTGTCTTTCCTCAGGGACCCCCCACCCTATTGAGTTTCACTGACAAGAACATTTAATGCACAGTTTACAAGGATACTGAGCATACAAGGTGAAAATTTTAGTCATTGTTATTAAACCTCAAATGGCTTCTCACTCTCAAACCTTTCCTGAAAGCTGTCTGATTCCGTTACTGAATGATTTATAAAGGCAATGGAAATACAGATCCCAGACTCCATAGTGACTGAGGATCCACAAAAGCAGCTTCTGAAGAAAGTATGTTTTCCAATGTTAGTGGGTTAGAGGAAGACCTCTAGATGGCCACTTAGGAGCACTGACTAGATGCTAATACTGAACAAAATCAATTTCTAAATTCAGTGAACTTGAAATCTTGTCAAGTGCTGCTCTTGCTCAGTTAAGTTCAACATCACCAAACACTATTCTTCCTGTCACTCAAGTCTTCGAGAATCTGCAGTGTAGGGCTTGCAGTCAGAAAGGCAGGCCAATGGGCCAGCCGAGGGGCGCATTGGTTGGGAGCTCACTTGGGACACCAGCGGCCCCGGTTCAGATCCCACATGGGAGGGCCGGTGACACTACCCTCAAAAAAAAAAAAAAAGAAAAGAAAACAAAAGAAAAGAAAAAGAAAGGCAGGCGAAGAGCCTTATTCCACACTGGCAGTTCCATAAACCCAAATGGTTAAGAACGGAAACTCCAAACTAATCACTTCTACTTAACACTACTTACAAAGGAATCTCAAAGTGAAGAACCTGCATTTCCTAAGGTTTCCCACTATCAATCAGGCTTCACTTTGGTTACATTCATGAAGTGATTTAAAGAAATTATGACATTAACGCCTACCTGTGGTAGGTATTCAACAAATGTCAAAAATATTAACCCTGCTTTTTGAATGAGTTATGTTAAGGCCATATATATTACCATCTAGAGAGATCAAAGGACAGTATTCTGTTAAGGAAAATTATTTTCTCCACTATACCATGTGGTCACTGGTATACACGAATAGCCGACTTCAAACTTGAGGCAGTTCATTGGGATCATTTACTTCTTTCAACTTGGAATAAAGTTTTTAATTTTAAACCAATGGAACCATATATTCACCTGCTTTTTCTATTTTACCAGCTTTTCAAAATACAACGTTTACATGAATCTAAAATTGACTACCATAGATTAGACTCGATAAAATGTTAATTTCAAATCCCTTAAGCCAATCCGAGTTTTAAAAATTACTGTTTTCTTGAATTCAAAAAATAACATGCTTAGACTATATGATTCCATTTCTATACAATTCTAAGGAAAATTAGTTTACAGCGTTAGAAGTGGTTATCCTTGGGGGAGGGGTGAAAGCAGCAGCTACAAAAGGTTCGGAGGGGAGCTTTCTTTCTACCAGTAATGTGCAGATTCTTGACTTTGGTGCCATCATTACACAGGTTGGTTTCCCTGTATGAATATGTAAAATCTGTCCTCTGTAAGTATCTTTCAGTTACAAAAATATATATTCACTTGTGTATCCAAAGAGGATCTGAAAACCATCCACCTTGTTTTTGAAACAAAGACGAAGTTCAATTCACCAATATGAAAAGTAAATCTTTTGAAGCCACAAAATCAATTTTAGCTGTCTCAAATAAAAATAATCGAACGAGCACTGGAAGTAGACAAGCTCTCAGGAGTTTGGAGGTGCCTGCGAATTTGATCAGCACATAGAACACAATGACCTGACATCCCAGAGAGATAATAGACGCCATCTATTACAGTGCTAGTAATAGTCTATCTGAAGCCACAAGGCTACAATCATTGTTTTGGGGGCTAAAGAAAAACCAAACCTACAATATCGATCTACACATGTTTGGCAACTAGGCCATACCTTATTTGCATTGCCTGGACTCTAAGGCCGCTGTAATCAACTTCTTTTTGCTCAAATTCTTTCCATTCATCTTCATCCTGTAAAACACATACCGTTGGATCAATGAGAGCTATTCGTGAAAAAGACCACTCAGGCAGACGCTAGATTATGAAAAGGAGATCAAGTGGCTGGGACCTAAGGGACAGACTCATGTCCTGGCAGAAGCCCTCGCCGGATGCCGAGGTCGCCGAGGCTGGAGGACAAACGTGCCCAGCAGTCAGACACTGTCATTCCCCCCGGGCTCCCTCCCCAGAGCTGTGCCTTGAAAAGCAACCGGGGCAAGCCGAATGAGGACGGCAACCGTAAGCCCGCAACGCAACCAGTCACCTCGATGCTGCCATGTGACTTTTTTCTTTTAGGGGTTTAGTCATGCAAAGGAAGGCCAATTCGTGGCCACAAATGCGGTCAGCTCGAGAATTCAGCTCCCGACCACCGGGCTGAAGTCAGCACACGAAATTACTCGGGAGGAGACGTCCCTCGGAAAAGGCTGCCCTGTGCTGGGCACTGCAGACCCACGGCTGCGTGAGGGTGCTGCCGCCTCGGTCGCGGCCCAAGCCCAGCGCGGGGCCCAGGAGCGGCGCGGCGGGGTCCCGCGGGGGGAAGCCCGCATCACGTGGCCGGCGGCCTCCGGCCCGTCCGCCCGCGGCCCGGCCCCGGCGGCCCCTCCCGGACGCCCGGGCCGACAGGCGGGCGGGGGCGGGCACGCGGGCGCACGCGCGCACCCCGGCCCCGAGTCCCGGCCCCTCACCTTCGTCACGGCCTTGGTGGCGGCGCCAGGGCCCGCGGCCCCCGCGCCCGCGGCCCCGCCGTCGCCCGGCCGGGCCCCCGCGCCCGCCCCGCCGCCAGCCGAGCCTGCGGCGCCGCTGCCCCCGCCGGCGCCGCCCGCCGCGCCCGCGGCGCTCGCCGCCCGGTTGCTCCGCTCCTTCTTCTTCTTCTTGTCTCTCTTGGCGAAGAAGTTGTCCAGGCTGCGCTCCTCCGTCTCCGCCATGGCCTCCGCGGCCCGGATGGGTGGGGCCGGCAGCGAGCGCGGCCCGCGGGGCTCCGGCCTCGAGGCCGCCTCTGAGCTCCGGCTCCCAGGCGCGGCGACGCCTCAGCCCCGCGGGGTTGCCGAGGCGCGTGCGGCGGGGCGGGCGGCCCCCCCCGCGTGCCGGCGCGCGGTGGTACGGCCCGCCCGGGCGCTCGCAAGCCGCGGCCGCGGCCGGAGCCCGCCGAGGCTGCCGCTGCTGTCGCGACCGCGGGGCACGATCCCGCCGGCTCCGCCGCCGGACGGGGAAAGGCACGCGCCGGCCAGACGCTCGGGCGAGAGGGCCGGACTCGCGGCGGCGCGTGCAGGAAGAAAATGCGCGCGCGCGCGCGCAGGCCTGGAGAGCCGGGGGAAGAGGGGAGAGGAGGCGGGGAGGGAAGGGGGAGGAGGGCGGGCGGGCCACCCGGAGCCTCTGAGAGGCAGCTCCCGCGCCTGCGTACTAAGGTCCGCCCGCCGCTCTGGGAGCGCGGTTGGGAGGGCGGCGGGAGGAGACCGAGACGGAGCTGGCCAAGGAGCCAATTAGGTGCCAGAACGAAGCGCTTAGGCCACAATCCCGGCTTCGGGCGGGGCGGGGCCGCGGCGTGGGGGCGGGGCGAGGGGGTATATGCTAAATACGTGACGTGCGTGATGATTCCGGTCTTCCGATTGGCAGAGGGCTTAGCCTTGAGGGTGGGCATTTACAGGGCTGGCTGGTGATTGGGCCAAAGAAGTCCGGTCTGAGAGGCGGGCGGGTCCAGTAGGGGCGCATGCGTGGGATACACGTGTGTCTGCTCGCCCAGAGCGAACTGTGGCCTTGCTGTTTGAACTTGAACGAAAACGAAAAGGCGCTTGTGTTAAGGCTGTTGCGTTCAAGACGGTACAGCCTCCTCTGCTCGCCTCTGTCATTCCACCCTCTCTGGTCTGGCAACTATTCATTTTCATCTTACGGGACGATTATGAGAACAGTGGATGTGAAGTTTAGGTCTCGTTTACTAAAAAAGATTTAATAAACCGGTAGGTAGATAGAAGGGGATTGATACTGTCGGAGCTCCACCCTCTACTAGATACTAATGTCAAGCTAAATAAATCTGATCAAGCTCCTGATCTGTAAAATGGAATTATTAGTTCTTGGAAGGTAAGGGGGAAAAGTGTACCTGTTAGCTGCCTAGCACAGTGATTGCTTAACACGCGTTGGATGCGAGATACATGATTTTTAAAATATATGTTGAAATAGCACCCCTTATCCTGGCTTGAGTCTGGATGATGACTGCAATTTTTCGGGGGGATGGGGACAAAATGCCCATGCAAAACCTGTCTAATTCACCATTTAAGTACTCTCTGGGCCTTGAGCATGAAATGAATCCTTGTGTGTGAAAAAGGTGGTCTAATGTAAGGGTATTAAAAGTTCCACTTCCTCCTGAGGACAGAGGAGAGAATTGTCGCAACCACTGAGGAAATGACTCAGACATAGGTTTGTAGCCTCATGGGACAGATAGAGTACAACCAGTAAGTAGAGCTACTTTGTCTTTTCCTTTAGTTTCCACATTAAAGGTTGCCTTCTCCCTCCCCTCGTACTATACTATAAAGGACTAAGTCCAGAATATATCAAAGAAGTAAGTCAATCAAAGAAGTAAATCAAGGACCTAACCTTGGCCAATAGCAACATGCTTACATATTATTCCCCAAACCTAAACCAAGATGGGTCCCTAGGTAACTTTTTTCTGTGACACCACGTATCTTCTGTGATACAGGCCAAGTTCTGTACTGCTCCCCACCCTCACCGCCCTTACCATCTCTGACCTAATTTGTTTTTCTTTTTTTCTTTCCCTCCCTCCCTTCCTCCCTTTCTCTCTTCTTTCTCCTTTCCTTCCATCTCCCACACTCCCTCCCTTCTGTCCTTTTGTTCCCTTATCTATGAAGCACCTATTTAGCTATAATTAAGTCAGTGTGCCTTATTCTAGGTTGAGTAATTCGTCACTCCTGCCTTCAACTCCCTTAAAATCTTAGAAGAGAAGATCTAGATGCGAATAACTGGAATTCTACCCTCCCTTTCTTAGGTCCCTATCAATATATCAGTGTCTTGAAGGAAATGATGACTTGGGAAAATGTAGAGAAGAAACAGTAGTTGACACAGCAAAATTCCTCACTACATTTTTCATTGTGATTGATGGCATGTTCCCAGAGCTTAATCAGGTGTAAGAAGTTTAGGTCAGGTCAGCAGAGACACCAGTGTCTTTTTGGTTGTGTCATTGTCTGTAGTTATTCTCTCATCCATGAAACTGGTCACTTTCTCTTTGAATCCCCTGCCCTGAAACTGACAGCATATATCCCCAACAGTTGTTCTTTTTTTTTTTTTTCAGCTGAGCCATCCTGCCACCTGTTGGCAGCTCAGTGGCAGCTCAGCTCGGGCCGGGCATCGAACTGCTGTTGCTCAGAGCTCAGCTCGCACTGTTGAGCGAGCTCTTAACCAACTGAGCCACTCGGTCGGCCCTAACAGTTGTTCTTCTTAAGTCTCCCCTGCCATACTCCTCCAAAGCAGTTACGCAGAGCTCTGAATCCTACCATCATCACCCTCCTCATTATCAACCTGCCATTGAAGCATCCGTCAGCTCACTCTTGCTGAAGGTATCTTCCCCTCTGCCTTCCAATATTTGGACCTTCCCCATCTTTAAAGCCAACAGAACTTCACTTGCCCTTGCTAGATGAAAAGTTGAATAGTGATGAGGGCTCAGACTATTCCCAGGCATTTCAACACATCTTCTAAGGATCCTAATGCTGTCTGAACATGGAAATTCCTCTCTGAGTCCTCTGAAGTGGTACAATCCAAAGGACTTCATTTATCTGCCTCAACAAGGACCCCTGAGCCCAGTGTTCTGTGAGCTCAAGAGCTGGCAAGGGGCAGCTGGGCCCAACCCCATTGTCCCTGGGTTCTTTCCTGCTGTGCTATTTGTTCCAAGTTCCATTCTGCTACCTAGGCTGGAAATTCCACACACACTCAGCTCAAAGGAATGCAGCTCATGCTGGCCAAAGAGATTGCCAGGAAATGAGGAGCAACTTTTCATTTGTGGCTTCATTTTACTTGTGGCTTCCTCTCTCACAGCTGTGAGGCAGACTATGGTACTGTCTGAGCTGTTCCACCAACCTTTTCCAATTGGAGAGCAGCTGCTTTCAAGTCACCTCCTCCTGGGAGCTGCTGCTGACAAGCAGCCTGGTGACTGATCGATCTTTAAAGGCCCAGAGGGGCCAGCCGAGTGGCACGTTGATTAAGAGCTGGCTTGGGATGCCAGCGGCCCTGGTTTGGATCCCACATATGAGGACCAGTGACACTGCCCTCTACAGCTAAGATGGTGAACAACAGCTCCACCTGGAGCTGGGCTGCGCAAGTCCGGGAGATGGTGTAGGCTGCTGCACCTGCTGCAGTGGGCTGCCATAAGCTACAGTGAGAGGCTGGCAGCATGAGTGAGCTGCCAATAGCCGGGGTGAGTGATATCCAGAGGCCGGCTACCTATCTGCCTCATCCGGGAAGAGCACAATGACGATACCAACATGGGCCAGTGAAGCAATGTCCTCCAGAACTAGACTGAAGAATAAAAAAGGACAACAGCTTGTCTTCCCTTCCCTGATTCCCCTAACACAGTTCTCCTCCCTCAATTCCCCAATAAAATAAAAAAAATCTAAAAACAATAAATAAATAAAGGCCCAGAGAACCTTCATTTGGTATGATATTTAACACCTTCCTGATATTTCCATGATTTTTTAATTCATTCACTTATTAGTGTAAAACATTTATTTAATGACCACCTACTGTATGCCAGGCCCTATGATAGGAGTTAAGGAGTAGTAAATCAGAAATAGATCCCTTCCCTGACAGAACTTACTGTATGGTAAGCTGGTAGCTAGAAGCTGGTAGCTAGAGGACACACAGTATACATGCAATTATAGCATGTGGAAACCCCTTGCAGGTAGGAATGGTGTTGAGTAATATACAGCCTACATCACACAGGTGTCTGAGTGATGTTTGTAAATGTAAAATGTCTCCAAAATTGTCCCCAATTTTCCACATTAACAGGAATGCACAAACCACGGACTATCTAAAAGTGTTCCTTAAAATTGTCCTTCTTGGCCTCAGAACACATACTCTGTCACCCATAACAAAGAATTTGACCTTCTCCCTCAGCCTCAAGCCCCTCCTTTGTTCACCCCTGATATTAAAGTAAGGCCCTAGCTGGTGGATGAATGGACAGCAAGAGGAGCAAGGCCCTCCAGTGGCTACCCAGAAAAGCTTGTTTCCAGAAAAGAGGTAAAGGGCTGCCATGCATGACCCCGCACCTACCACCAAGGTTTGCAAAAGAGACTTATTAAGCCCACTCCTAATAGAACTGGTCTGGTGTTACTTGAACTATAGTACATGAAATCGCTGGTATTTGACTGTCTTTGACCTCCCAAAATTGCAACTTATATGGTTCAATCTAATATATCTGAGAATAAACAAAAAAATACTCCATAAGTAAATGAAGAGCTTGGGAACAACCAACCTACCAATCAAGATGACCTGACTTAATCGGGGGGAGCAGGTTAGGAATGTGATAATTGAATGATCAGTAACTTAATTGTATTGTATGGAGAATGTATGAAATAAGAATGAAAGATGAGGGCTGGCTGGGTATGCAGTTGGTTAGAGCATGAGCTCTGAGCAACAGGATCACTGGTTTGATTCCTACATGGGCCAGTGAGCTGCGCCTGAGCTGAGCTGTGGCTGAGCTGCCAACGGGCAGCAGGATGGCTCAGCTGGTGACAGCTGCGTGTTCCTAACAACAAGGTTGCCGGTTCAACTCCTACATGGGATAGTGAGCTGTGCCGCCTCTCCCCTCTCCCACCCCCCCCCTCCCCCCTGCAACTAGAATGAGAGTGGCAACTAGACTTGGAGCTGAGCTGTGCTGTCCACCACGAAGACTGAAGGACAACTTGGCTTGGAGCTGATGGGTCCTGGAAAAACACAATTTTCCCTTCCCCAATTCCCCAATAAAATCTTAAAAAAAAAAAAAAGGTGGATGAGGTTGAAGAATAAAAGGAAGGAAAAGAGGTAGGGTAAAGCCAAGAAGCCAGAAGTTCGCACTTATTACCCATCACTGCCCAGAGGAGAGAGCACCAGGAAATTGGAGCTCATATGGATGAGCCCTGCTATGAAATGGAGATGATTCACTAAGCCCCACCCTGATTTAGATGAAATCTACCTCCCTTAACACTCACCACCCAGCCTGTTGATGACTCATTTGACTCCCTGGGATTGCGGACATTGGGAAAAGGGTGCCCCAGTTGACAGATGAATATTGCAGTTACCAAAGGATTAATACCAACTGTTTTTTTTATTTTTTATTTTTATTTTTTTGAGGGCAGTGTCACTGGTCCTCATATGTGGGACCCAAACCGGGGCCGCTGGCTTCCTAAGCCAGTGCTTAACCACCGCGCCACTGGGCCGGCCCCCAACTGTTAATGAATACATGGGTATCTGGTTATATACTTCAGCCTCCTATGAGTTGGATTGCTGGGAGTCAGGCTTGTCCACGCAGACGAACTTCAGGACATTGACTTGAGTATAAAACAGCAGCTCTGTGGTAAATTCATTAAGGTAACACTACCCTGGTTGGCCATTTTTGGAGTCAGTCAAATGACTGGCACAAAGCAAAACCTTCTGACTCAATCATTTTGATCACAGAGTGCAAGGGATGTAATTATGTTGGCAAGACTCGAGTATCTTGTCCCTGACCCTAACTCCTTCTTAATCTTTTTTCATGACCCAACAGGTAGATGTGAAATTATCTGGCATTTTTTGCTTCTTACTCAGAGCCACCCCAGTCCTAGTTACCAGGTCAGTAGGTCAAAAGTATTTTCATCCTACTTGGGCTAAAAAAGCAGGAAAAGGGTGATAGTATAGGGAGTGCAGAGAGATCTTCCCCATACTGAAGGCAAGTCTTTTATTTTCCCTCAGACACCCTGTACTTCACGGCCAAGTGCATGCTTCTTGGGAGTCAGACCTTTGTTCAAATCACAGCTCTGCCTCTTCTTAGCAAGTCACTTAAGGTCTCTGCACCTCAGGTTTTTTCATCACCGTAAAGTGAGGATGATAAACACATCTGCCTCATGGAGTTGTGAGGACTAGATGAGGGGATGAAATGAAGACCACTCAGCTCAGTGCTTGGCAAATAGTCAACCCAATTAATGCTGAGTATTATTATTGATAGTATTAATGTTATTATGAGTTACAGTTACATAATTTTTGGTGACGGCTCCTTTTATCTGTCTTCTCTGATCCTGGTGGTGGTCATTTATTACTGTCTTCAGCGTCTGGATACCAGCCTCATAGTAGACAAACATTTGTTGACAATTAAAGAAAAAAGTTTCATGCTTTGTATTTGCAGTTACTAAATATGAAATTGCTTCCTATTTTGGTATCTTTTCTCAAGTCTCCTGATTATATAGTTTTTACCCATGCTGAACTGTCAGTAAGCACTATATGGCTGGATCAAAATAGCCACTTCAAAGTACCCCATTTAGGGGTAACTGTTTAGCTCAGTTGGTTAGAGTCATGTGATAACACCAAGGTTGCTGGTTCGATCCCCGCATGTGCCGCTGTGAGCTGCACCCTCCCTAAAAGAGTCAACTAGGCCATTGTAGCATGAAAGCAATGGGTAACCAATGACCCCAATAAAATTTATTGGGCTGTTCCCCAATAAAATTTAATAAAAAGAAATTTGATCAGGTCATCACTTCTCTGTTTAAAACCATTTAATGGCTACCCATTGCTCTCAGGATAAAGGCTAAAATTCTTAACAGGATTTAAAAACCTTTCATTTGGCCCTTTCGAAATAAAAGGATTTATAATCTTTTCAAAACCAATAAGAGTCCTGACATAATCTTAATTTTTCCAGCTGCCAAAGCTATTTAAGATTGATAAGGCCTAAACTGTTAAAAGGTGATTAACTCATCTTGCCTGAATGGGTGTGAATTCCAAGGGAATTTTTTTCTCCCTTTTCTTAGCTCTACCTGCTACATGACACACTCCTTAGGTGACTGTGTAACCAGGTTCATTACAACAGTCAGGGCAGTCAGGGTGGAGATGGCAGGAGTGTGGGGAGAGGGCTGAAGGAAGGGTACTGTAATTGAGATTCCTGGTAAGCCAAAGAAACCCCAAGAATGGCTCACCCCTCCCTCTAGAATTTCTACTCTCTCTCTCTTTTTTTTTTTTTTTTAAACTATATTGGGGAATAGTGTGGTTTTCCCAGGACCCATCAGCTCCAAGTCAAGTTGTTGTTATTCAGTCTTAGTTGTGGAGGGCTCAGCTCAGCTCCAAGTCCAGTTGCCATTTTCAATCTAGTTGTGGGGTGCGCGCAGCCCACCATCGCATGTGGGAGTCAAAGTGGAAACCTTGTTGTTAAGAGCACGTGCTCTCACCAACTGAGCAATCTGGCTGCCCCTAGAATTTCTACTCTTATCAACACAATGCAACTGTCAGAATTCCTTTTAATGGCAAAAAGATTTGGAAGGGATGTAAATACTCAGCAATAGGCAAATAATATATAAACTATAGTTGGAATAATATGCTGCCATTTAAAAGGAAGGTTTTTGAAGGTGTTGCCGAAAAATAGGTTCTTGGTATCATCACTGAAAAGAATTCAAGGGCACACTGAATAAGCCAAGCAAGCAGTGGATTTATTACAAGAAAAGAAGATCGTATACTCCCCAATGATGGGAGTGGGCACGACAGGAGAAGAGCAACTACATTGCAGAACAAACAAAGAGGCTTAGGGATTTCTTACTTCTAAAATGAGGGTGTGACATATTCAAGTTTTAGGGATGGTGTTATAAACATTCCTAACTGGGTCCTCACTGATCACTCCTTCCCTTTGAGAGGTGGGATTCCCTTTTTTTTTTTTTTTTTTTTTTAAGGCAGTGTCACTGGTCCTCATATGTGGGACCCAAACCGGGTCCGCTGGCTTCTGAAGCCAGCACTTAACCACTGCACCACTCAGCCG
Organism: Aselliscus stoliczkanus; assembly: GCA_033961575.1. NCBI lineage: Eukaryota > Metazoa > Chordata > Mammalia > Chiroptera > Hipposideridae > Aselliscus > Aselliscus stoliczkanus. Next base: position 100,803,552 of record CM066735.1, on the reverse strand, counting down.
GCCCAAGGGTTTCCCTTGTTTTTACTTGGCCCTTGTTAGAAATGTCATGGGGACATAGGTAGTGGCGATTTCCCCTGCCCACAATGCTAATAATATAATTATCTATTATAATTAGCTAAATTTCACCTTGAGAGGCAAGATGGATCCTGGATCTGTTCTGACCGCCAAAATCTAGTTCTAGCTGCTCCCATAGCTGCACTTTTTCTTAAGGGTGATCTCATCTCCTCCCTCCTTTGTCTTTCCTTACTTCCTCCTTTCTTTCTCCTCCTCTGTCTCCTATTCTTTCTGCCTATGGTAACAAAGGTTTTGCAGCAACATGAAAAACCACAAATGATGTCACATTAAGTGGAATGCAAACCACTGTCTGAGCCAAGAGAAATGGTGTGGAGATGTGACATGGAGACAAAAACACGAGTTTTTTAGCTGGATAGATCAGACTGGGCATTCAGTTCTCATTTCCCTCACTCACAAGCTGTGTGATCATCTGCAAGTTACTTAACTTCTCTGGGTTTTGGTTTCTTCTTTTAAAAAACATAGATAATATTACAAACTGGGATATCTTTGAGTATTAAATAATGTATGTAAAAGTGCTGGCAGAAATCAAATTAGGAGCTCAATAAACATTAGGTCACTTCTATTTCTCTAAGTTGTGTGTGTGTGTATTTTATAAAAAGGCTTGAAGAAAATAATTAGCAAGTTTAAAGACTTCCTTAATTTTCCAACTGTTTTAGTTTTCTATTGCTATGTAACAAACTAGGCTAAAACTTAGTGTCCTAAAACAATAACCTTTTTATTATATCTCACAATTGTCACAAAAGCAGGAATTTGTGCTAACTGAGGCCACTTAGTGGTATTTGTCTGCCTGGTAACCAGGCTAGTCTGGAGGGTCAATACAGTTTTCTCATTCATGGGTCTAGGGCCTTGGTGAAGATGACTAGGAGACTGGGCTCATTTGGAACTATTGACCAGAAGGGAACTGAATCATAGGAAAATAAATTTTAGTATGCAAATGTGTAAGTGAAAGTCCAGAGCAAGTAGTTCAAACTAACAAGGTGATTTGGAGCGTTAAATGAAAGGAAGATTACATTCATTTGGGAGATCCTGAGAAGGCCTTCATGTGAACCTTAAAAGACGTGGAAGAGTTCCCAGGTCAAGTTGGAATACAAGGCATCTTAGAGGAAATAAAAAAGCATCATCAAAGCCATGAATATGGGAAAATAAGGGGCCTGTTCGGGAATGAAGGTGTAAATAAATTTGAAATCAAGTAACTTCACGAGTGGTCAATCTGAATAAGTCAAACTGTAAGGATTTTTGAATGCCATGGTGAGGCCAGATCTATTTTATCTGATCATTAAAGGGGAGATCTCAGTTGGCCTTAGTGAAAAACTCAAATTCTTTCTAGGGTAAAGCAAGGAAGAGAAATGAGTCAAGTGGTCTGGGTATAAAAATAATCAACTTGGAGGCAGCCACTATTCAACCTTGGCTCACAGTTACCACTCAGAGATCAGAGCCACTTGGCTAGAACCTTTGGTTTTCCAAAAAAAGCAAATAATCCAAATTCTTATGTGAAATATCTGACTTTTAAAATGTTAACAACTACTTAAAAATAAAAACTGTGTGTAGGCTTAACAAAACTTCTCTATGGGCCAGATGAGGCCTGTGGGTGGCCATTTTACCATGTCTGTTCTCCTTCGATCTTTGTTGGACTGAACTGTGGCATGGAAGAACAGCTGGGACAGAAGTGATGGAAGGAAGATCAAGGAAAGACCCCTAGAGGGCTTAGCTGCTTTAGCTCTCTTCCTATCCTGACAAAGAAACCTGAGGGAGTTCATCTCTGAAGTCCTGACATGTTTTTGTTTGTTTGTTTGTTTGTTTGTTTGTTTTAGCTGAGCCATCCTGTCACCTGTTGGCAGCTCAACGGCAGCTCAGCTTGGGCTAGGCATCGAACTGCTATTGCTTAGAGCTTAGCTCTCGCACTCTTGAGCGAGCTCTTAACCAAACAGGGCTGAGCCACTTGGCCAGCCCTGTTTTTTGTTTTTGTTTTTGCCTTTTGGATTCTAATCTACCCCAGCACTGATGGAGCTTTTGATTGGGCTTAGCAGCTATTTCTCACTCTTTAGGCTTTCCAACTGAAGCATCTTATACAACCCATCCTTTTTCAATGATCGGTTGCTTTGTCCCAGGAGTGACACCTCATGTAAACATTGTGTGTGTGTGTGTATGTGTGTTTGTGTGTGTGAAAGAGAGAGAGAGAGAGAGAGAGAGAGAGAGAGAGAGAGAGAGAGAGAGTGAGAGGAGAGATCTTCCTTTTAAAGGACTTTTTCAAGAATTAACAGATCTGCTCTACTGAGCTATCTGAACCTGGCAGGAGCTGACTCTTATGGAAACAAATCCTTTGGCTGCCATAGTCTCAGGGTAATTCACTGACTAAACTCATCATCTCAGCTGACTCCCAGAGGTTATTAGCAAACCATGGGAGAGGAAAATGTTCTACTACATTATATCTGTGCATTGGGATGATAGGTAACATAGTGGGAGAAATATTAGAATCAGCAGAGCTAGATTAGAATGTTTTATTTGCTGGGTGAAGTCACCTTACCTTTCTGTGTTTCAATTCCCTCATCCATAAAATATAGCCAAAAAGGTTCACCTCCCAGGGGCATTTTGAAGATTCAGTGAGGTCACGGATACAATATTGTCCACCACCGAGCTATGCTGGACCAGAGAGAAAAGAATGAAGGTATCAGAGCTAAGCAGATGTGGATTTAAATCTTGACTCTACTACTATAATAACAGCTACCATGAGTTCAGTAATTACTGCGTGCTAGGCTCTGTGCATTATCTTTTAAAATCCTTGCAACAACTCAGCATGGATAGAGGTATTATTTTTATTATCCTCACTTTACAAATGATGAGACAGAGGCACGGAGAGGTTAATTAACTTGTCTAAGGCTTCCCAGCTAAGTGGTGAAGCAAGGCTATCTGATTCCGAAGCCCATATTTTCTAGCTATGTGAGTTAGGATAAGCCACGTAATCTTTCTGATTCTCAGTTTCTACAGCTATAATATCAGACATCTTTGTGAGGATTAGGAAAAATGTATATAAAATGACTATCAATGGCAAGTACCTGGAATTTCATGGATAGTAACTGTTTCTACTAAGAGCTCAGGGTTATAGGTTGAATTGTGTCCCTGCCCCGCAGAAAAAGATGTTGAAGTCAGCAAACCACCAGAAGCTGGAGAGAGGCTTGGAACAGATTCTCCCCCACAGCCCTCAGAAGGAACCAACCCTGCTGACACCTTCATTTTGGACTTCTAGCCTCCAACTATAAGAGAATAAATTTCTATTATTTTAAGCCACCCAGTTTGTGGTACTTTGTTACAACAGCCCCGGGAAATTAACAGCACAGTACATATTACTGGCATTTTCATTTACTTTGCTAAGAGTTTCTGGGTCCCTGGGTGCATCCAGCTCCTGAGCATGCTGGGTGCTCTGCATGGGTGCAGCCCTGCAGCCTAACTATAGACAGAGTCAGTCTAGCACAACATTAAGAGGTAGAGCCAAGGTCAGCTTTGCAGGGTCCCACTTGCCTCTTGTGCTTCCCTGGATTAAGTGCTCTTATGCTACCCCGGGCAGGGAAGAATGTTTTTAATAAACTCATTCAGGAGAAAGTACTGGTGAATAAATATTCTCTCCCAAATGAATTAAATACACTTGAAAGTTGAAATCTCAAATACCTTGGTGCCTGGTTGGAAAAGATTTTAGGTCATGATCCCCAGACTCCCCATCCTCAGCCCCAAACCATCAGCACGCCCTGCAGGCCATGGATCCCCATGCATCTCTCTCTGCACCGGATATCCATGTTGCCAGAGCTCAGGGGATACTTTTTAGCACAGAAGGCTGTTTACGCAGCCCAGGTAAACACCCCTGGCCTTCAGGGAAATCAGAGCAGCCTCAGAGAGCATTTGGAAATGGAGAAGTGGGAGGACATTGTGAGCCCAAGAGATTTATTGTTAGAGCTTGGGAAACAATTAGAGTCGGAATGAGCTCACCCAGCAGCAGCCAGGGGCCGGACCCAGCACTGCTCTTCAGGAACTCTACAAGCAAAATTCCCTCAGGTTGATTTTCAGGAAAGGAAAAGAAATCCCCAAACAGAAAGATCATCACAGCTACTATTTAAAACAGGGCGGAGAACACCATCTGTTAATCTTCCCTGCTTCTGTCATGTGTTAAGGTGTGACAAACCACCCTGTTACCTATTGTGGTTTAACAAGTTACCCCAAATTTAGCAGCTAAAATAACAAATATTTAGTATCTCACATGGTTTCTGGGGGTTAGGAATCTGTGATCAACTTACCTGGGTGGTTCTTGGTCAGGGTCTTTCATGAGGTTGCAGTCAAGCTGTGAGCTGGGGTTGCCATCATCTCAAGGCTTGACTGGGGTTGGCTTCCAAGATGGCTTCTTCATGTGATGCTTGGTAAGAGGCCTCAGTTTCTTGCTCACTGTTGTCCAGAGGCCTTGGTTCCTCACCATGGGGGTGTAGAGTGACCATTCTGGTTTGTCCAGGACTGACGGGGCTTTCAGGACTTGAAGCTTTTAGTCTAAAACCAGGAAAGTCCTGAGCAACTTGGTGACAAGTTGGTCATCCTCTGTGGACTTCTCTCCATGGGGCTTCACACAACATGAAGAGTGATCTGAGAGAGGGATCAAGACACAAGTCATGTCTTTTATAACAATTATTTTACTTTATTTTTCTTTTGAGGGCGGTGTCACTGGCCCTCATATGTGGGAACTGAACCAGGGCCGCTGGCTTCCTAAGCCAGCGCTTAACCACCATGCCACTCGGCCGGCCCCTAGTCATGTCTTTTATAACCTTATCTTAGAAAGTTACCATGTATCACTTCTGTATTCTATTAATCACACAGACCAGCCCTAGTACAATGTGCAAAGGGACTATAAAAGGGTGTGAATATAGGAGGAAGGGATCATTGGAACCATCTTGGGAGTGGCTACTATATGACCCCAAAACCTAATGGTTAAAAACAGACACCATTTTAGTATCTCTCAATTGAGTCTGTGGATTAAAAGGGCTCAGCTGGGTGGTGGTTCTGCCCACATGTTGTTGGTTGGAGCTGCAATCATCTGCGGTTCAACTGGGCTCAAATCCCACAGGATTTATTCACTTGGCTGGCAGTTGGTGCTGGCTGTTGGCCAAGAGCTCAGCTGAGGCTGCCAAGGAGAATCTTGGTTCTCCTCCAGGTAACCTCTCCACATGGCTGGGGCTAAGTGCTGAGAGGGACCACCCCAAGAACAAGCAAGTAAGAAGAAGGAAGCAGAAGCTTCTGGTCATCCTAAGGCTTAAGATCAGAAGTCCTCAAACGTCTTATGCTGCATTCCATTGGCCAAAGCAGTCACAGGGAGAGCCCAGATTTAAGAAAGGGAGAAATAAACTCTACTTTTAGATGTGAGGAACAGCACATGCTTATAGGAAGGGGAGGAATTTTCAGGGGCTACTACACTCCTTAATGGAGGCTATTACACTTCCTAAAATTTGTGTTTTGGGATCTCTCATTGGGGAATGTACAAAATCCCCAAAGGTGGAGAGATATTCCTGGCACTGTCAAATTCCTGAATCTATAACCCTGGCTTGTTTTAAAAACTATGCAAGTAACTATATAAAGACATTCATTATTTTAAAAATTAGAAAATACAGGGAAGCTCAAGAAAAAAACCCCTATAATTCCAATACCTAAAGGCAATACTGTATAATTTAAGTACATAGCATCCTAGAACTTATTCTATGCAAAAATAATTTTACTGGGCTGGCTGAGTGGCCCGGAGGTTAGGAGCTGGCTTGGGACGCCAGCTGCCCTGGTTCGGATCCCGCATATGAGGGTCAGTGACACTGCCCTCAAAAAAATAAAATTAAATTAAAAAAAATAAAATAAAATTTGGGGGATAAAAAAAAATTTATTTTACAAAATGGAACAACTCTGTACCTACTATTTTGTAACCTGCCATCTTCACTTAAAACTATATTACAAACATCTTTCTGTGACAGTTAATATAGAGCTACATCAATTTAAAGGTTGTGTAGTGTTTCATTGTATATCTACCAACCAAGATGCTTGATTGCAACAATAAAAACCAATTCTGGTTAACTTAGTCAGCAAAAGGGAATTTTTGGGAAGGGTATTGGATCTATGATATGTTAGTTTAGTGTTCCATTAGCTATTGCAGTGTAACAAGCCACAAAACTTAGTGGAATAAAACCACCATTTTAATATGCTCATAAATTCTGTGGGTCAGGAATTCTCACAGCACAGTAGAGATGATGCCACAATGTCTGGGACCTCAGTTGGGAAAACTCAAAGTAGGAGTGAGGTGAAAAGCTTGGGAGGGGGTGCATAGTGGAATCACCTGGAGGCTTCTTCATTTACATGTTTGGAGACTGGGCTGGGATGACTTGAACTCAAGTCACTTCCACTGTACTCCATTGACCAAAATCCTTTTAAGCCTGCCCCAATTCAAGGGGAGGAGACAAAGACTGTCCTTCTCAATGGGAGGAGTGTCAAAGAATGTGTGGCCAGATTCTAAAATGCCATAATTAGGGGCCGGCCGAGTGGCGCGGTGGTTAAGCGCTGGCTTCGGAAGCTAGCGGCCCCGGTTCGGGTCCCACATGAGGGCCAGTGACACTGCCCTCAAAAAAAAATAAAAAAAAAAATGCCATAATTAGGATTAGCTAAACTAAGCTGCTGTAACAAAGAAAGCACCCAATTTAGAGTGATTTAATGATATAGAAGTTTATGTTTATTTATTTATTTTTTTTATGGGTGTGCATCTTTTTTTGAAGTTTCTTTTTCTTAAACAAAACAGTTCCAAGGTGAGTAGTCTAGGTCACTGAGGTAACTCTGCCCACCAGACACTTACCTCTATACCACTGGCATCTAGACTCTACTGCCAACGTGGCAATGTGGAAAATCACTAACTCTTTCTGCCTCTGTGGGCAAAGCCTCAGATAGGAGCATCTATTGGCCACACTCAGCTCACATGCCTATAGTTTACCTTCCAGGGAGCAGGGAGTGGGCCTATTTGCCTTCCTCCTGCTTCTGTAGTGGAAAGTAGACATGCTTCTTTCCTATCTTAGAATTTCCTCCTAAGAAGAAAGGTGATCAGATGCTAGATACCCTAAAAGCAAATAATATCCTGTAGAATACGGGATGGGTCATATCCCATCCCCTGTTGATAGACATTTAGGTTGATAATATGCTATTGATAACACGTTATTCTCCGTTGCAAAAAAACACCTTTCTGCAAATATCTTTGAATGCTATGCTTGTAAAATGTGTATTCCCCTTTAAGATAAATTCCAAGGAATCATGTCATAGTTTCTAATTTTTGCATCTATCCTGCAGGATCCCATTAAAGAGGACAACCTCCCTCTTTTCTTCAAGTCAGGGGGGACAACTCAGGAATTCGTATGGGCCTGGGAGAAAGAATGGAGAGATCCAGCACATATTATCAGGATTAGGTGTCAGTGAGTCCATAATCAATCATAATCCCATCCTGTTTATGGGGCACTGCGTGAAGTGTTTTATATATATCAATCTCACTTCGTCTTTACATCAGTCTGATAAGGAAGACATTATCTTCATTTGGTACTTAAAGAAGCTTAGGTTCCAAGAGATTAAGTAATTTATCCCAGGCTTTAGAGTTAGGGTTTAATTCCAAATCAGTGCTTTGAACCAGTTGCTCCCTCTCAGAACACTTACTCTGAGGTTACACCCTCTCTGAGCCCAGCTGTCATATTGTGGCACATGAAGAGGCCATATGTAGACATTAAGGCCAATAGCCCCAGAGAAGCTCCCAGCTGACAGCAATAGCTAGCAGCCATGTGAGTGACCCAGCTTGGAATCTTCCCCTCAGCCACCCAGATGGCTGCAGCCCCAACCACCATCACATGGAGTAGGGCTGTTCAGTTGGGCTCAGGCAGTCCAAAGAATAGTAGAAACTAATAAAATGGTTGTTGTGTTAAGTTACTACGTTTTGGCAAGATTTGTTACATAGCAACGGAGAACCAAAACTGACAGAGAGCCTGAAGAGGGGATGCCTTCTCTAGGGGCATAACTGGAATAGGGGGTCTTTGATGATCCTTATGAGGTCAGTACACTAGTCTGCATCTGTATGACAGTTTTCCTTGTTGCCTGCCCCAGCTGGGGAAGATTCACTGAGTCACAGGCTGGGAAGAGAAATTGTGTAGGAATGAGTTAACTGAAATCTGGGAAAGATTCCCAAAGTAAATAATGTTGATTATCAGCACAAAGAAGGCATTGCTTAATGCTGTGAAAATTCACATAAACAGTCATTGCTTTATGACTGATTTGCTATATTTTCATATTTCAAAAAAGTAACCAGTAAAAAGTAATCAGTAAAAAAAAAAATACAAAAATAACACAGTACTTGGAAATGTACACAGTTCCTGAGAGTCATAAAAGTGTCCTTATCTTCTGGAACTTTACAGTCCTGTAGGCAGGAGGTAGTGTCAATATGCCCTTAGGGTGACCCCAGTTGGCACTTAGATCCCAAAGCAAAATCCAACTCCTCCTTCCCACTTAAAGAGCAGAGGAGGAAGCTGAAAACTGTTCAGTAAGATGGTGGATCTTTGGCCTCATCAATTGTATGCATTTCCTCTCCTATCCCTCACCTCTCAGTCCCTTCCAGTTCAGTGGTTCTCAAGTTTGGGGGCATCAAAATCATCTGGAAAGTATTTAAAAAAATGCAAGTCCCAGGGTTTCTTCACAAAAGATTCCCATTCTGTAAGCCTGGGTTTGGATACCAGAACTTTATTTTTTTTCCAGAATTTTTATTACAACAAGAACTAAATGATTCTTCCATAGATGGGTCTCAACCACATCTTGAGCATTGTAACCTCAGGCCTTCCCTAGAAACATGGGCTAGAGATGGGGAGAGTCCTCCTCAAGCCAAACCTCCAGAGACCAGAATGCACCTTGGAAGGGGGTCAAGGTGGGATCCTCAGATTCCAAGCCGGGAAGGATCTGGAACAAATGGTTTTCAAACTGTGTTTCATGGAACCTTAGGGGGTTCTTCCAAAGTCCTATCACCACCACCTCAGCAGTTTCTCTTTAATCTGTTTCATTATAGTTGGATTCCAAAAAATATTTCTTTAGAAGATAAGGTTTTATTACTAAATGCCCTCCCTGCTTAAAAAAAAAAAAATCCCATGTTGGTGAGGATGCAATCCTCAAACATTGATGTTGGGAATGGAAAATGGTGCAGCCACTGGGGAAAACAGTTTGGTGATTCCTCAATAAGTGAAACATCGAATTACTTAGTCTGCTCAGGCTGCTATAACAAAATACTATAGATTGGGTGGCTTAAGCAACAGACAGTTATTTCTCACAGTTCTGGGGCTGGAAAGTAAAAGATCAGGGTTAAGTTCTTGGTGAGGTCCCTCTTACTGGCTTCCTGCCTCTCACTGTGTCCTCACATGGATGGGAGGAGGATGAGAAAGCTCTAATCTCTTCTTCTTTAAGGACATTAATCCCATCATGGGGCCCCTTCCCCATGACCTCATTTAAACCTAATTATCGCCCATAGGGCCCACAGGCTGTACCTCCTCTAACACCATCACATTGGCACCTAGGGCTTCAACATATGAATTTTGGGAGGACATAAACTTTCAGTCCATGAGACTGTATCACCCAGCAAATCTACTCCTGGATATATACACTCCCAAAGAACTGAAAACAGATACTCAAACAGATGCTTATACACAAATGTTCATAGCATGTTTGGCTATTTACAATAGCCAAAAAGGTAGAAACAACCCAAATGTCCATCAACTGATGAATGGATAAAAGGGGTATATCTCTACACTGGAATATTATTTATCCATAAAATGGAGTGAGGTACTGATACATGGATGAACCTTGAAAATATTATGCTAATTGAAAGAAGCCAGTCACAAAAGGTCACAAAACTTGTATGATTTCATTGACAAGAAATATTCAGAGTAGGCAAACCCATATTGACAGAAAGCAGATTAGTGGTTGCCAGGGATTTGGGGAGATGGTAATGGGGAGTGACTACTTAATGGATATGGGGTTTCTTTTGGCAGTGATGAAAGTGTCCTGGGACTAGATAGTGGTAATTGTTGCACAGCATTGTGAATGTACAAAATGTCAGTAATGACAAATATTATGTTATATGAATTTTACTACAATATAAAAAGTATTCCCAATCAATAGACCTATAACAATCATCTGACCACTTCATGGATGGAGTAGAGGCTTGATTACTGCACTATACAACTGAAGCTGATGTTGTATAATATTATATCCCAACTGTAACTGAATATATAGATAGTCACAGGATGTGGAATATACTGTGGAAGGGAGTCAAAGGAATTGTAATAGATATGTATGATATGGGGGGGGCGTGGGGGGGCGAACTGAGAGAGGGGAGTTGTCACTTTGGGTGGTAAAGGGTATAACTATTACATTGTGTTGTACACCTGAAACTATAAAAAAAAAAACCCACAAAAAAAAACCCCACAAAAGAAAACATTAATCTGATGAGGAAACTGAGGTCAGTATGGGGAAATGACCTGATGAGACCACCCAGCCTTTCAGAGGTAAAGCCAAGGCGGCTGACACCCAGTCCAGCACAGCAGGCTGCCTTTCTCCCTCAGCATCCTTGGTCTCCCACCTCCAGGCCCCACTAAAAAAAGCTCTGATTCAGGGGCATGCAAAGGCCTGAGCTGCATGCCACTCTGCAGTTTCTGCAGCCCAGCCCCTGGCTTTCTAGGCAAAAGTCCATCTCGCCCACCCACAGAGCTCTCAGCCAACTTTCTTCTGCTATCTTCAGTGCCTGCTCCCTTCAAGTGTGTTGATGAAAAACAAATCCATGTCTAACTTTATACTTGAGTAAATCTTCCCAAGGGCCTTCACCGCAGCTGCAGCCTTCCAACAGGGTTCATAAGGGTTGGGTGGATCGGATTCCTTACATTGCAGACATTGTTCAGTTTCCCAAACTCCAGCTGAGCAGGCAGCCTGGAGGAGCTGGTGGTGGTCCTAGGGCTGGCTAGGATTAACCCTGCATATGTGTGCACTTGGCTCTTCTCTCTACTGAACCATATGCATCTGTCACATATAAGTGCCCAATAAAGATTCATTGGCACCAGTGTTTCCTGTCTTGGGATCATCCTGGGACTGTTGTATTCAAGATCGTTGAGTTGCTCAGTGGCCCTGAATAAAATATTCAGGGTAAGCTTGTGTATGAAGTGACTGAGAGTCATTTTATCTGATCACCATCTGAGATGGAATTATTCACCATTCTGGGAGGTGGCAACAGAAGGGTAGCACTCATTAGTATTTGCATTACCTGTGAGCTTTAGAGGTCAGACCTGCTGGAACAATGCCCCAGTCCCTTCTCCTGTGTCTGGAAATTGCTAAGGTTTTTGGCCTGTCCAGACCCTGATCTTTCCTTAGATCTTTCCCAGCTGGGGAAGGTCTCCCAGGACAGAGAGGTTTAGGAAATGCTGTAAACTGCCTTCCTCATTGGAGATTTTAAGTGCACAACAGGACTTATTGCTCCATGCTCAAAGAAGTCCCACAGAAGAGAATCCTGCTTCGGTGTTATTTAATTGAATGTTTCCCAAAGTTATTTGACCTTAGAATCTTTTTTCCTTTGATGACTGTGAAAGTCAAGTTTCCAAGAACACACTTCGGAAATGCCACCCCAATGTCCAGTGTAGTTAATTTTGGCCTCCATTCCTCTACAGTGAGCAGTGTTGGGACATTTGGTTAGGACACACGATAGGAAATCCTGCTGTAATAATCCAGAAAATTCAGTCATTGACTGTCCCTCCCACACTGAGATTTTGTGATTCTCTCCACATCAAAGAAACCACCGACATTTACTGAGAGCATCGTGTGCTAGGAGATTTTCATATGTCATGTACTTAATCCTCTCTCAGCTCAATTATCCCCATTTTACCAATGAGAAACTGAAACCCAGAGAGGTTATGTAAGGAGGTCACTCAGTTAAATCCGTGGCAGAGCTGAGATTCAGGCTGAGGATACTGGGACTCCACACCGGTATTCTCTCCTCAAACATTGATGGTGGGACTAGGAAATGGGGCAGCCACTGGGGAAAATAGTTTGGCAGTGACTTAGTAAGTGAGACATAGAATTACCATTGGTCTTAGTCTGCTCAGGCTGCTATAATAAAATACCATAGACTGGGTGGCCTCAACAACAGGCATTTATTTCTCCCAGTTCGGGAGGCTGGGAAGTATCAGACCAGGGTTAGGTTCTTGGTGAGGATCCTCTTCCTGGTTCTCAGGTGGCTGCTTCTCTCTGTGTCTCTTCTCCGCGCCATTCCACCTCACTAATAGTTGCATTTTTATGGCACTGTTTCCGGAATGCCTGATTCGCATGAGGAGCTGTTCTGGATATGGGAAAATGTAATCTTTTGGGGGAATTTTTTTTCTCCCTTAGGAATTTTATTTCTCTTGGATTTCAAATCCAGCTCTGATAGTCACTGGTTATGGGACCTTGGGCCTCTGGGCCTCAGTGTTCCTTATCTTTAAAATAGGATAATAATCTCAACTTTTTTTCCTTCTGATCATTTTCTTTTTCCTCCCTTCCTTTCCTCTTTCCTTTAATTTCTTTCTCCCTCATTTTATTTTTCCACTTTTTTTTAAAAAAAATAATACCCCAACCTCCTGTGTTAATTTTCCTCTGGAAGATCCTTGAGACTCCACATGGATCCCCAGAAAGTGGCTTGAGAGGCACTGGCGGTTTTTCAGTAACAGAGACCAGTAGAGAAGGTGGCTGCTGATTAATTCCATGTCAGCCGGGGCATTCTGTGCTCTGCATCTAGAATAGGGCAGTTTCCAAGGTGACCGAGACCAGTGTGTGAGGATAAGGTGAAGGCCTGGAGTTATGAGCTGCCACACTCGTACACCACGCGGGCTTCCTCCAAGCTACTCATCACACACTGCTCGCCAAGCAGTTTAACAACCGACTTGTGGCAGGCAAAGCGTTCCAACAATATTTAATGATCCGTGCATCTATAAATAGGATTGTAAGAACAATTTGGGTGGATTTTAATATATGGGCTCAGTCATGGAGTGACTAAACCCTGAGTTGTTTTGACCTCAGAGAGCCATCAAAAAGCTGCTGCAAGAAGCAATTCTGCAGTTGTCTGTGGCAATGTTTTGTTCCTGCTCGACATGTCCTTATGTGTATAATTTACTAACATGATAATAACATGCTGCTTGGCAGTTTGCAATTTACAAAGTGTTTTTACGCACATGGTCTCATTTGATCCTTGCAAGGCATGCTTACTGAGGCTCAGGGGAAGGCAAGTAACTTGCCCCAGGTCATCCAGATTGTGGGAACTAGGGCCGAGGGGGACAGGGATGGTGGTGATGGTGGGAGAGTCCAGATTTGAGATAAGGACTGTGTGGATCCCAAACTGACCTTCTTTTCTTAGTCCAAATTCCTAGTTCCTGGTTTAAAAGACTTGGGACAATCGAATTCCTCTCCTGTCCTCAAAGAGGCCAGCACATCAGAGTCCAGCACCCCATTTCTCCTTTGCTTACTTTGCAAAGGATTCAGCAAATAAAAATACAGAACACCCAAATAAATTTAAATTTCAGATAAACAATGAATACTATATATATATTTTTAAGGATTTTATTGGGGAATTTGGGGAGGGGAACAGTGTTGGAGAATTGGGGAAGGGGACTAGCCAAGTTGTTCTTCAGTCTTTGTTGTGGAGGGCACCAGTTGCCATCTGGCTTCCCGTCGGCAGTGCATGGCCTCTAAGCTCAAGGTGCTGTGTTCAATCTTAGTTGCGGGTGGGCATAGCCACCATCCCATGCGGGAGTCAAACCTGCAGCCTTGTTGTTAAGAGCGCACGCCCTATCCACTGAGCCATCGGGCTGCAGCTCAGCTCAAGGTGCTGAGTTCAGTCTGGTTGTGGATGGGTGTAGCCCACCATCAAACAGGCAATCTTGGTGTTACACCAGCTGAGCCATCCTGCCATCTGTTGGCAGCTCAGCGATAGCTCAGCTTGGGTGCAGCATTCACTGGTCCATGTGGGAATCGAATCGGCAGCCCAGTTGCTCAGAGCTCACGCTCTAAGCCAACTCTTAACTAACTGAGCCGCTCGGTCAGCTCAATGAATAATATTTAGTGTAATTATGTTCCATGGCATATTTTTCCTGGCAACCCTAATTAAAAATACTTGTTATTAAAACTTTTGTTCTTTATTTTTAATTTTTTTAAAATTTTTATTTTTTTAGCTGAGCCATCCTGTCATCCGTTGGCAGCTCAGTGGCTGCTAAGCTCAGGCTGGGAATCCAACCAGTAACCCTGTTGTTCAGAATTCACGCTTTTGAGCAAGCTCTTAACCAACCGAGCCACTCGGCCGGCCCTAAAACCTTTGTCCTTTAAAAAAATATATGAGGGGCCGGCCGAGTGGCGCGGTGGTTAAGCGCCGGTTTGGGAAGCCAGCGGCCCCGGTTCAGTCCCACATGTGAGGGCCAGTGACACTGCCCTCAAAAAGAAAAAAAAAATAAATAAATAAATACAAAAATATATGAATTGGGCTGGCCGAGTGACGCGGTGGTTAGGAGCTGGCTTGGGAAGCCAGTGGCCCTGGTTCAGTCCCACATATGAGGGCCAGTGACATTGCCCTCAAAAAACAAACAAACAAAAAATATATGAATTACTTATAGAAAATTTTGAAAATTCATATAAGCAAAAGGAAGAAGATATAAATTACTGTTAATTTTACCATCAGGTAATATTAATATTTTAACATTAATTGTTAATAGTTTGGTATACCTACTGTGACCTTTCTCTCCATGTGTATATTTATATGCATAAATTCCTTCTTTTAAAAAAAATTGAAAATGAGGTTTACTGAATATATGAAGTATTGATAATTAAGTTAACAAACTCATCCTAGAAAAAAAATGCTCCATCCCTCATTGCTGAATAGCACTATGGTCACCTTTGAAGTACTCCCTTTGCGAAGCTGTGCACTGACCCCAGTGCCTAGTCCACCTTTCAAAGCAATTTTGGAACTCTTTTTCTGGAATCAGAAAAAGAGCTATAATTGTATTACCCTCGATATCCTGAATGTCATCAAAATGTCTTCCTTTCAACATTTCCTTTATCTTTGGGTAAAGAAAGAAGTCACTGGGGTCCAGATCAGGTGAGTAGGGAGGGTGTTCCAATACAGTTACTTGTTTACTGGCTAAAAACTCCCTCACAGACAGTACCATGTGAGCTGGTGCATTGTTGTGATGCGAGAGCCATGAATTGTTGGTGAAAAGTTTAGGTAGTCTGATTTTTTCATGCAGTCTTTTCAGCACTTTCAAATAGTAAACTTGGTTGTTAACTGTCTGTACAGTTAGGACAAATTCATAATAAATAATCCCTCTGGTATCAAAAAAGGCAAGCAACATCATTGCAAGAAGTTCGTGAACTTAATTGTCACACCTCATACTACTTCAGATTTGCATTTTTTCAATCAGTAATATGTCATAAACATCTTTCTGTGCCCTTATGTGTTCTGTAATATTCAAATGACTGCAAGGTCATCAGTTGGATAGCATACTGTGATTAACTAACCCCCTATAGGCAAACCTTTAGGTTTTTCCAATGTTTTATTACTACAGACTTGCCACGAACAACCTTCACTAAGTCTCCCTGCACATTCCTGGGATAAACTCTGGCAGTAGAATTTCTAGGTCAAAGGGTGTGAAAACTTTTAAGGTTTTTATTACATATATTGTCAAATTGTCCTCCAGGGTAGTTATGTGAACTTCCATGTTCAAAAACAGTATACAAGAGTGTCATTTTCTTGCATATTGTCAACACTGGGAACTATCATTAAAAACAAAAAAGAAAATAAGCACTTTGATTCTGAGCCTGCCCTGACTTCATAATTACATTCACCACTCTGTTCCTATCCCACACTTAATGATCTTATTTCTTTCTACTGAGGCTTCATTTTGAAAAGAGGGGAGCAAATTAGATTAGGGATAGAAATTACTACCACTGTCCCACCATAAGACATCAGTAATCAATCCTAGAAGGAAGTAAAACTGTCACTATTTGCAGATGAAATGATATAATATATAGAAAACCCTAAAGACTCTATTAAAAATTGTTAGAACTAATAAACTAATCAGCCAAGTTGCAGGATAAAAAGTCAATATGAATAATCTGTTGAATTTCTATACACTAATAGTAAATTTTCATCTCAGAAAGAGAATTGAGAAATTAAGAAAACAAGCCCATTTACAACTGCATCAAAAAGAATAAAATATAAAAACAAAAAAGAGAAAGAAAGTCCAAAAGCCAAAACCAAAAATGAAACAACCTAGAATTAATTTAATCAAGGAAGTGAAAGAACTGTACACTGAAAACTATAAGACATTAATGAAAGAAATTAAAGAAGACACAAATAAATAGAAAGAGATTCTGTGCTCATGAATTAAAAGAATTAATTAATGTTATTAAGATGTCCATACTAGAGCTCTGAGCAACAGCAGTTCGATGCCCAGCCCAAGCTGAGCAGCCGCTGAGCTACCAACAGGTAGCAGGATAGCTCAGCTAAAAAAAATAAATAAAAGTAAAATGTCCATAAGCAATCTACAGATGTATTGAAATCCCTATCAAAATTCCAATGACATTTTTCACAAAAATAGAACAAAAAAACATAAAACTTGTTTGAAACCATGCAAGATCCTGAAAAGCCAATGCAATCTTGAGAAAGAATAATAAAGATGGAAGCACCATGCTCCCTGATTTCAAACTCTATTACAAAGCTACAGTAACTAAAGCAGTATGGTACCGACATAAATACAGACATCAAAGGAACAAAAAGAGCCCAGAAATAAACCCACCCATATATGGTCAGTTAATTTATGAAAAAAGAGTCAAGAATACGAAGTGGAAAGGAGTCTCTTCAATAAATGGTGTTGGGAAAACTGGACAGACACATGCAGAAGAATGAAATTACACCTCTATCTTACACTCTACACAAAAATTAACATGAAATGGATTAAAGACTTGAATGTGAGGCCTGAAACCATAAAACACCTAGAAGAAAACACAGGATCTAAGTCTGGGCAATAAATTTTTGAACCCGAATGCCAACACACGAAGGGATATATAGATGATCTATTACAGAATTGTACACCTGAAACCTACGTAAATTTACTAACCATTTGGAAGCAATCCACTTATAACATTTATGAAAGAACCAGAAATTTTAACACTGACTGGGTATTTGATTACATTGAGAAATAATTATTGATTTTTAAAATATGTGAGAATAGTATCATAGCTATGTTTTAAGAGTTCTCATCTTTTAGAGCAGCGGTTGTCAGCTTTGATTTTTGCCTGGAGGAGGCATTCGGCAATGTCCAGAGACATTTTTGGTTGTCACACTGGGGGGTGGGGGATAGGATGACTAGCCTCCAGTGTAAAGATGTCCTGCAACGCCCAGGGCAAACGCCTCACAACGAAGAATTATTTGGCCCATAATGCTGAGGGTGAGAGACCTGTTTTAGAGACACACACTGAGCTATTCATGGGAAAATGATAATATGGGTGGGATTTCCTTCAGTATGATGTGTTGAAGGAAATTGTTGAGGTCTGGATGCAAAGCTGGTTGATTGTTGTTGGCTGGGGCTGGGTAAGGGCAATGAGCTTCATTATATTCTATCTCCTTTTAGATAAGTTTGAAATTCTCTATAATAAAAAAAATTTAAATAACGTTTCCATGAAGTGGATTGCCATCTCTTTAGGAATTCACTTTAACATTCTCTGGTGACTAAAATTTTTCTAACCTCATTCACAGGGAAACCATGAAATGGTTTATTTTCAGTGTCCTCTTATCTCTTCCTTCCCTACCATCAGAGGAGAGGTACGTAGGTTGAGCTTTCCCTAACCTATTTCTTTATTTCCTTATCTGCAAAACAGGGACACAAATGAGCCTTGTTCACTTCCTGCAGCTGCTAAAGACTCAAGATTCCATCTTGTCTAGCATTATCAAAATTGTGATATTTTTTCCCTTTAAAAGTGCAGTCTTTGGTCTCAACTTGAACTAAAGGCTTTTAATTTCAATGTAATTTGTATAGAACTGGCATTATTTTTTCCTTACATGTTTGGTAGAATTCACCTATAAAGTCATCTGGACCTGGAGTTTTCTTTGTAGAAAGGTTTTAAACTATAAATTTAATTTATTTAATAGATATACAAGTTTTCTATTCATTCTTCGGTTATCTTTGATAGTTTATTTCTTTCAAGGAATTCACGCACATCATCTAAGTTGTCAAATGTATTGACATACAGTTGTTCATAAATTTAAAATTTCATCATTTTAAATTCTACAGTGATAGCGCCGCTCTCATTTCTTAAACTCATGATTTATGTCTGAATTAACGTCTTTTAGACAACAAAAATTTAACAGGACGATAGGATTCCTTTATTCACATGAGAAAGCTTACTTAACTTTGAAGTCTTTGCTTTTATACATTTTTATAGAATTACTGCTCATGATGAATTAATGCAGCAGGAGGCTTATGGGAAGGGGACGGGAGATAGCCAGATGAAAATCTGATTCGTACCCAGGCTCTGTCATTATGAAAGGAGAAAGCAGAGGTGATGGGTCACCTAGAAGTTCCTTGCATTCTGAGCTAGAGTCAAAAAATCAGGTAATTTTGGTCCAGATCATTCACCTACATCCCGGATCCTTTCCAAACCGTTCAGTTAACCATCCTATTATTAGTAGTATGTGATCCTAAATGATGTCACCATGCCTGTTTATTCCCAGCCCTGGAGATTCTGACAACATTGAATATCTCAAATAATAGTTTAGGTCTACTTTTCCAGGAAGTGTCTGGGGAAAGTTTGAAATTGTGGGAAAACCATAGGTTTTGGAGTGAGATGGACTTACTGTAAATTCATAGTTTGGCTTTGCCATTCACTAGCTGTGGGCCCAGGGCAAGTTCTGAAAATTCTCTGATCTCTACTTTCCTTGTGTGCAAAATGGAGATGAGATCTCCTTCATAGTGTTCTTGGGGTGTTTAAATGAGATTATATAGATATACAGCTAAGCCTTGGATTGCGAGTAATGTGGTTTGCGAGTGTTTCACAAGATGAGCAAACATTTCTAATATATTTTAACGTGGTAAACGAGTGATGTCTTGCAATATGAGTAGTTTGTTTCTGGAACGAATTATGCTTGCAAACCAAGGTATTACTGGATCTCTCTCTCTCTCTCTCTCTCTCTCTCTCTCTCTATATATATATATATATATATATATATATATATATATATATATATCTATCTATCTATCTATCTATCTATCTATCTATATAGAAAACACATTATCAACTTTGAGTGAATCTCAAAGTATGGTTCCTGGACCAGCAGCCTCAGTGTCACCTGGATGTTAAAAATGTAAATTCTTGAGCTCTACTCTGGACCTACTGACTCAGAAACTCTAGGGGTGGGACCCAGCAATCTATGCTTTATGAAGCCCTCGAGGTCTGAGAACCACTGAGCCAGCACATTCTTTGGCATCTGGCAGAAGTTCAGGAAATGTTCATTTCCCCCTTATTTATACCTTCTTTATAACTATTCTTCTGCTTATTGTTGGCTCTCATACTAATTAAACTCTTCAAGAGTCAAGACAGCCTTTCTCTGTTTCTTCTTTTTCCCTTTCTTTTTTCTAGGGTTCCTGATGAGTGTTAGCATTCAGTGGGAACTCAGAGGGAGTTAACTATATTTCCACGTGCCAAATAAGGACAGAACCGCCCTTAGGTTGTCAGCACTTTACTTATTTATTTGACTTACATAGCACCTTGGCTCAATCATGTGTCTGGAAGATGAAGTATTCAGCGTGTGCCTGAAGTGAATACCAGTCTAGCTCTAACACCAAGCATGTTGGGAGTGTAGCATCCTCCTCTCAGCATGACCCAGGTCCCCAATAAACCTAAAAGCTTGAGCAATGTCATAGACCACTTGGTCCTGATTAAAGAAGAGATGTCATAAAACCTCAACAATTCACAGCAAGTAGGGCAAGTGAGAGGGAAGGCCAATAAATCAATGAAAAACCTAAGTTGTATAGAAAATTCTTTTGTTTGAAAAAAAGCAATTTTATTTGCATAGCACTTTATGGCTTAAGAAATACCTAAAGCTGAAACCAGTTAAGAGCTACCTTACAGGACTGTTGTGAGAAATGAATGAGATAATCCCAATAACATTCTAAGCATGGTGACCTTACCATTTATTAAGCACTCAATAATGAATATTACTAAATTATTACTGGTTGCAATAGTAGGTGATGGGTGAATGTTTACTGAATAAATGGCTAATTGAATGGGTAAGTGGTTGAATGACTGGATGGTCAACTTGTTTGATGATAGATTTTTTTCTTAGTGCAAAAGCAAGCCTCAGGGAAAATTATTCATTCAGTAGCTAGTGAGTCCCATAACAGCTATCGATTTAGTACAGTTGAAATAAATTCAAAAAAAAACCCCAACAAACTTTATTCATAATACCCCCAAACTAGAAACCACTTAAATGTCCATCAAAATGTGAATGGAAAGAAAAGAAAAAAAAAGAAGCAAAAAGAAAAACAAACAAACAAACAAATACACACACACACAAAACCCAATAAAAGTGAATGGATAAAGAAACTGTGGTTCATCCATATAATGGAATACTATCAAACAATAAAAAAGAATGAACTATTGATACATACAACTTGGATGAGTCTCAAAAACATTATATTGAGCAAAAGAAGCCAGATACAAAAAGGTTCAGATTCTATGATTTTTTTTTTTTCCATAATGTTCTAGAAAAGGCAAACTGAATGTATAGTCAGGAAGCACATCCATGGTTGCCTGGGGCTGGGAAGGGAGTTTGGGATTGACTGCAAAAAGTCCTACAGGAATCTTTCAGGGTGATGGAAATGTTCTATATCTTGATTGTGGTGGTGTTTACAAATATGTATACATTTGTCAAAACTCATTGAACTGTACATTTTAAATGAATGGATTTTACTGTCTGTAAACTATGCTTCTACAAAGTTGATTGAAAAAAAGAAAGGAAAAGAAACTAGTAACAGTCTCTCCTACCAAGGCCTGGAAGCCACTTGTGCTGCCAGTGTAAATTCTGGATCCAGGTTGAGATTGAGCCAAAGTTTCAGGACTGGGCAGTCTATACTGCTCCGGCCAGAGAGGCCATGCCCTGTCCACTTAGCTTCCATATACCAGGTCTTATTGTCCTGGGAGAGGGGGTCAACCTAGTAGTGTGGGACAGTGCAGCTTAAAATGAAGTCATTCCTGCAAGCAGAGCAGACATTTCAAGCTTGTTTCTCAGGCCCTCTCTCACTTTGCTCTTAAACTACATGTTAACCTCTAATTTCAGCACTGGCATGGAATGTTCCAAAATGCATTTAAAGATGAGGTTCCAAGCCTTACAGGAACCATTCAGGGGGCCCCAAAGAATCTTAACAAGTTGAATCACCTTGAAAGGCTACCTTACAAATCATTTTTCAAACACCTATAATCACAGGCATTCTACGTGGCCTCCAACTCACTGTAGTATGGGCTGGGTCACCACAAAAGAATCTGGGTCAAAGGCTAGGATGTGAGAACAGGCACTATGGAGGGGCCGCTTCTATCTACTCAGCGGCTATTCATCCATCTACCCACCTAGGTGTCTTTCCAAATAACATTTCACAATCTCGATACAAAAATCAAAATATGGTCATTTAGCTGATTTGAAGCATAGAAAAAAAAATACAAAAATTAAAAATCACTATCTATCAGTGATAACCACTGATTAACATTTTGGTCTGTATTTTTTCAGAGATACACACACATACACATATATGCACACATACACATGTGTACATGCACACACACATATATATTTATTGTTTAGAATAAAAATAAGATTTTACTGTGTAAATTGTTTTTTATCTGCTTTTGCTACCACTTAATAATTTATTGGGAACATTTCTTCATGTCATGATGTCATCTCAGTCAATATTCTATTAGTACTACTGGGTGACAAACAATCTTAAATTCTCAGTACAGATATGCAGTAAGCATTGGTTCTCAGTTAGGTGTGTGTGGGTCAGTGTGGATGACTGGTCCGTATGTCTCCTTACTGCTTCTAGGATCAGTAAGATAGTTCCAGCATGTCCTCTGATGTTGAGAGAAACACAAGGGGACATTTCAAATCTCTACTGATTTTACATCTGCTAACATCTCACTGGCCAGGGAAAGTCACATGGGCAAGCCCAAAATGAAGGGACAAAGAAATAAACTCCACCATTGATAGAGAAATTGCAGTTCCATGGCAGAGGATAAAATTGGATCCAATAATACCACCTACCACAAACTTCACTTTCCATGGGAGACGCATGTGGACACTCACAAATCTATTTATTTACCACTCATATAGTGCTGTGGGCCAGTGACTGCTCTAAGTGCTTTACAAATATTTATTTCTCAAAACAGGCTTATGAGGTAAGTGCTATTATTAACCTCATTTCACAAATGAGGACACTGAAGTACAGAAAGTTTAAACAGATTGCCCGGTCACTCAGCTAGTAAGTTGGTCAATAAGGAAGTCAACATCCAGAATCTGTGCACCTAAGATGTATATGTTGAAGTTCTAACTCCCGGTGCCCCAAAATGTGACTGTAGTTGGAGATGAGGCCTTTTAAAGAGATGATTAAGTTAAAATGAGGCCATTAGGGTGGGCCCTAATCTAATCTGACTGGTGTCCTCATAAGAAGAGAAAATTTGGACACACCAAGTGACAACAAGGGTGCTTGCACACAGAAGGCCATATGAGGACACAGAAGGTGGCCACCTATAAGCCAAGGAGAGAGGCCTCAGAAGAAACCAAACCTGGTGACTGTTTGATTTTGGACTTCTAACCTCTAGAATTGTGACAAAATAAATTTCTGTGGCCTAAGCCACCCAGTCTGTATTATTTTGTTATGGCAGCCCTAGCAAACTAACAAATACATGCCATGCTATTAGGAGCATCTTAGGTTTGTCTAAATTTACTGAAATCTGTGAACATTTATAACTACTTGAGAGAGCTCTTTAAAATCCCGTTTAGCCACATCTGTGAGGAAAGGGTGCTGTTCTTCATACCATAGGAATTAAATATCTATTTTCTCCATACAACTAAGTCATTTGAGGACAGGGACTGTGGCATGTCAGTCTGTATACCCAGTAACTCCTGAATATGCGAGACACATAGTAAACACTCAGTAAACATCTATTATGGAAACTAATGAAATCACACTTCTTTCTCCTAACTCAGCCAGAGGCAGGTAAAGAATTTACCAGGGGCTCCTGGTCAGAAGTGGGGAAAGGGATTTCAGGGCCTAGACTCGTCAGAAGGAGGAAGTGTAGGGAGGAGAGAGAGAAAGAGAGAGAAAGAGAGAGAGAGAGAGAGAGAGAGGCAGAAAGAAGCCCTCCTCAGCAGGAAAGGTGAGTTACTCTCAGAGAAATGAAAAAATTTCCTGAGATGATGAAGAGAAAGAGCAAATAGCAGAACTTCAGGGGGCCCATCTGCCGTGCTCAGGAATGTGGTAATAGGGCAAACTAGGGGTCTATAACTCTGAAGGAGCCCTTCATTTGTTTCTGCAGGTTTTCTTTAAAAAATAATGCAAATAGGGCAAAAATTATGAATAGTATTCAGAAAATTACCATCCATGGGCCAGGACTTACAGGAGGTTAAGAGTTAGATTTTTGGCAGCCCAAACACCCTCCACTTCTCTTTCCTTGAATATGGACTCATTCATTCAACTAACATTTGTTGTCTGTTCTTCTGGGAACTGTGTTGGGTGCTGAGGCCACATTGACAGAACAAGTACGTGCTCTCATGGTGCTTGTGTTCTAATTCTCAGAGGCAGCTAAAAAAAATTTCAAACTTGCAGTGTTGAATGAGAGTCATTGACTAATTAATTGTCAAATGATTTCCCCAATCACTGATTTACTGTGTCACTGATTCATTCATTCAAAAAGATCTATTTAGCATCTACTAGGTACCAGATACTGTTTTAAGCATAAGAGGAGGGGTTTTAATGAGACATTGTCATTGTCCTGGGAGGGCTCAGGTCAGATGAGAAAAGAGATAATGCTCCTGGGCCCAAAGGCAGTGATGGGAGTGTGACAGTGGGAATACAGGGGAATGTGGTAACATAGAAATACTGGGCAGGAAATGCTCCCTCTGCCTAAAAGGGTCAGTGAAGTTTTCCCAGAGTAGGGGACATTTGTACCCAGTCTTGAAGGATACCTGGGGAACAGGAGGGCTAATGTGGGTTTTGGTCAAACTGGAGCTAGTTTAAACTAAAAGGGGGAGTTCTCTTGAGCATACATGGGCTTTCCTGGAACCATCAGGAAACAGGGTCTCCCAAAGCCTGGGACCAGCAGCAGGAAAGACTCTTTGGGAATCAAGGTAGAGATTTCATTTGACCCTCCAAAGCTTTGAGGTCTCTGTCTCTTCTCCTTTCTGCATGTCTGCTTCCTGCCTTCCTCTCAGTAGACCAGCCTTCTAGATTTCTCTGCCCACTCACAGCTCCTGACCTGGCCTATCTTTGAGTCAAGCAACCAGCAGAAATTGACTCATTTATTTTAGGTCCAATTCCCCATTCTTGGGAGATAAAATTCTAATTGACCGTCTTGAGTCAGGTGTCCATCCTTGGCCCAATTAGCTATGGTCACTGATGACAAAATGGCTGCCAGGTCTCATTCCTGAAGGTGGGTGAGGCAGTTCTCAGAAGGGGGTGAAGTGAGTCACCCTGACACTATGGAAAGTGTCTTCCACAAGGTGCAAATGTGAGGAGTCACTGAAGGCCTTTAATTTAAAAATCATTCAGGAAAACAGGCAGCATGTGAAATGAAGAGTAGCAAATACCAAGTCAAATTCCCAAACCAACAAGAATAACTAAACACTAAGAACTATATAGTAAAGCTTAGATAAATGCCAGGGGATTAAGTAATATAATCTTGTGAGATTTCCATCATCAGTTTAACTAAGAAGGAGGGATAATCAAATTCAGGGGTTAGGCTGGATGCCCCAGAAAGGAGTTGGAAAGCTGGAAGTAGGAAAAGAGCAGAAAAAAAAAAGAAAATGAAATCTCTCCAAGTTGGAGGGGAGGGAGTAGAGATGAGAGGAATAGGAGAAGGTCTGGAATTCCCAACTATGGGGCACCAATTATCACTGTTGACTTGTGATCTTGCTTCACATGGCCATTTTAATTGGATAGAAATAATTAGGCAGCTTTCCCAGAGAAGAAAAATTCCTTTCCCTTTCAGGTCAAGAATTCCCCAGAAGCCTTTGGGACTGCTGGAATTTCTGTTATGAAATTCAGAAATCTTGATAATTTGGGGGCAGCACTGTTATTACTCACACCAGGACATTTTAAAATGGCAGAAAGTAAGAAAGAACGGGAAAGAAAAACAGAGAAAACTTCATAAAATATGACTAAAATATATCTAAGTGTATAATTTTATAGGCCAGGTCATCAGAGAAAGAGAAAGATAATGGTTATAATTCTAGCTTATATTTTCAGTCTTTCTTCTGAAGATATCAAAGAAAGCCAAATGTGTTATCCTGGAATCTATTTCTCACAGGGCCAGCCAGTGACAAAGCTGAGACAACTAATGAGAGAGAGAGAAAAGAAAATGCATGAGTTTAAGGCTGCTCAGCCTTTCCTGAGTGGTTCTCAAAATATGGTCTGAGGAATTCTGGGGGGTGGGGTTGGGGTAGGGGGAGTAGAGTGCTTTCCCAAATGCTTAAGGGAATTCATGAGGTCAGAATTCTTCTCATAATAATATTAAGACTTTATTGGCCTTTTCCACTGTGTTTATATTTGCACTAATGGTGCAAAAGCAATAGTGACACCTCAGGATGAATCAAGACAGTGTCACCTGCTGTTGTGTGCTTTTTGTAGTCATTCAATTCTTGATCATCATGCACTTGCATAAAAAGAAGTGCCAGCTTCACTTAAGAATTGTCCTTGGAGAGCAGTAAAAGTTACTAATGTTATTAAATTGCTACCTCTGAATGCCCATCTTTTTAATATTCCATGTGCTCATAAAGCACAATTGTTGTCTTGGGGAAAAACACTTATGCACTTGAGTTGTGAGCTGAATGAACTAGATCTTTTTTATGTGGACCATCAGTTTTACTTGAAAGGATGACTGATGAACTGTTATAATTTAGGCTGGGGTATTGGGAAGATATTTCCTAGAATGAAGTGAGCCTGTAACTTTAAAGAAAACAAATGATGGTATTTGTTGCCAGTGATAACAGTCAAGCTTTTAAGTGAAAATTAGAATTCTGGAAAACTGGTATCTGGCATTGTGAATTTTACACCTTCCCAATACTTGAAGATTTTTCTGGTAATATTGGTGGTGAAGCCCTAGTTTTACAATGACCAATGAATGATGTTACAAAATCATGTCTGGGTAAAAGATCCATTCAGAGCACAAGATAAACCAATATGGTTTTTTGTTTTTTGTTTTTTTTTTTAAGATTTTATTGGGGAATTGGGGGAGGGGAACAGGGTTGGGGAATCGGGGAAGGGGAACAGACAACTCGCTATCTTTTTGTTCTTCAGTCTAGTTGCGGAGGATGTCGTTTCACTGGCCCATGTTGGTGTCATCATTGCGCTCTTCCCGGATGAGGCATATCTGTCGCTGGCCTCTGGATGGTCGCTCACCGCGGCTATTGGCAGCTCACGCTGGCTGCCAGCCGCTCACGCTGGCTGCCGGCCACTCACTGTAGCCTAAGGCAGCCCACTGCAGCAGGGGCTGCAGCCTACACCGTCGCCGGGGCTCGCACAGCCCAGCTCCAGGTGGAGCTGTTGTTAGCTGTAGAGGGCAGCATCACTGGCCCTCATATGTGGGATCCGAACCAGGGCCGCTGGCATCCCCAAACCAGCTCTCAACCAATGCACCACTCGGCCGGCCCAAACCAATATGTTTTTATTCAACAGACTATGAAACATTCATTGATATGGTTTCAGATTTCACATTGCAACTAACCTTTAAGAAACTATCACTTATAGACTTTAGATATAAAGTAGCTCCCTGCTTATCTGCAGTTTCACTTTCAATGAATTTCAGTTACCTGCTGTTAACCACAATTCAAAAATAGTAAATGAAAAATTCCAGGAATAAATTCTTAAGTTTTAAATTGTGCACCACGTTGAGTACTGTGATGAAATCTCACACTGCCCTGCTCCATCCTGCCTGGGACGTGAGTCATCCCTTGTCTAACGTATCTACACCGTATACTCTACCCTCTCCTGTGAGTCACTGAGTAGCCACTGGGTTATCAGGTTGGTTACTAGAGAGAGGGAGGCCACATTCATATAACTTTTATTATAGTATATTATTATAATTATTGTTCTATTTTATTATTAGTTATTGTTAATCTTTTACTGTGCCTAATTTATAAATTAAACTTTATCATGGTATGTATGTATAGGAATAAAAACCATAGGATATATTGAGTTGGGTACTATCTGTGATTTCAGGGTCTGGGAACATATCTGTCATGGATAAGGTGGGACTACTGTAGTATAAACAAAGAATATCTACAACCCTCTGAAAAAATCTATTAAAATACTCCTCCTTTTCCAATTACATATCTGTGTGAGGTTGGATTTTTTTTTTTTCACATATTTAAGCCATCACAATTTATTTCACAGAATAAATGCAGAAACAGACATGAGAATCAAGCCAGTCTTCCATTTTAAGCCAGACATTAAAGAGATTTATAATGATGTAAAGTTTTTTGTTTTAGAAAATATAGTTATTTTAATAAAAATATTTATGTCAACGTGTAATGAGTTTATTCTTCTTAAAGGAATTAATAGGTATTATAAATATTTTTTTGGTTTTAATTTCTAATACAGTAAATATCACTAGATATAACCTACATAAACACACCTTTTTGAGTTCTTAATACTTGTAAGAGTATAAAGGGGGAGACATAAAGAGTACATGGTTTGAGCCAATAGAAATTCATTTCTTGCTCATGTAACAGCCCAATGTGGAAAGGAAAGCTCTCCCCACACATCAAGCTTCTCCCATGGAGCAGCTCTACCAACCTTTAGCATCTGGCCATCATCTGTATTCAGCGAATACACGGAAAGCATGGCAGAAGGCATTTGGGAGGTTTTAGTAGACCAGACCTGCAAGTGGCATCCACTCATTCCTCACATTCTGTTGGCTTCATTCAGTCACATGGCCATTCTTAACTCCAAAGGAGACTGGGAAATACAGTCTAGCTATGTGTGCAGGGAGAAGAGGAAATAGATTTGGGGTGAAGGGTTAATAATCCTTGACATGCCATCTCATGTTCCTGGTACACATTTCTTATCTAAATTATTTTCTTTACTTCCCATTAATTAATTAATTAATATAATTTGAAAACTTTTCATTTGAAATGATTTAGACTCACAGGACGTTGCAACAACAGTATGAAAAGTCTTGTGTATTATTCCCCAAAGGAGACATCTTATATAGCAATGAGAAAGCTGGAAATTGACATTGATACATTACTGTTAAGTAGACTACAGACCTCATTCAGTTTTTATCATTTTTAAAATCTGCATGCGCGTGCGTGTGTGTGTGTGTGTGTGTGTATGCTCATTTATAATATTTTTTAGTTAAAAAAAACCCTGTCCTATGGTATATGTTTTAATGTGTGCCTTAGATCCATTTTTGGAAGTAAGTGTGCTATAAATTATAAAGAAATAAAGTGTCCAATGGGATATATCTTTAACCCTCCTAATATGCCTGTAAATGGGTTGGGTTGGGAAGGAACTTATTTCTTGCTTTCTTGTTTCTGGAGACTTATTTCTGGAGACTTGTGCAGCCTTGTGTTGTAAAAAGAACATGAAAACTGGAGGCAGATATAGCTGGGTTCAAATCCAACCTCTACCACATTCCAGCTGAATGACTGAAGGCGAGTCACTTAACTCCCTGAGCCTTCTCTATCCATCTATGGCATGATAAAGTATAGTCCTTACTTCATAGGCTGCTGTGAGGACACAGTGAGATCATGCACATAAAAATCTTTGCACAATGCCTGGCAGAGTTGTACTTATAGTTAGGAACATAAGGAAGTGCAGGGTGTGCCAGGGTTTCTCCTAGGGCAGGGGTCAGCAAACTGCGGCTGGCGAGCCACATGCAGCTCTTTGGGTACGTACATGTGGCTCTGAAGTAAAATCGAAAATGAAAATAAAACTATCATAGTTTCATTTATAAAATATTTAAAGGATATTATTCACATAATGGTGATTATGTAAAAATATATTTATGGCTCTCGAATAATTTTTAAATTGTTGTGAGGGACAGGGTTGGTCCTTCCGTCTCAAAGTTTGCCGACCCCTGTCCTAGGGTATCTGGAAAATTGGTGCAGGGAATTCCTAAACCCAGCCTCAGGAAAGCAGTGCCATTCAGTGAAAATGTGGGTATAGGTCCTGGCCTCTTAGGGCACAAGGACCCCTTTCTGATATAATTTCCAAGAGGCCCTCCTCCCTGCCCTTCACCCATAACTAGTGCACTCAGGACCTTCAGTGGTTCAGAGATGGGAATTTTGAAATTTGGGGGCTGAAAGGAACCTTTAATGTCATTGGGTAGAGACACCGCTTACAGTTGAGGAAACTGAGGCTCAGAAGAGTGAAGGCTATTATCAAAATCATACAGCAAGTTAGACACCAAGATTGACAGAACTTATTCCCTCTAGGTGCCAGTTCAGAGCCTTTCCCACTACACCATGATCCTATGTCCTCAACTGTGTTTTGCCCTTCCTCATCTTACTCCCCCTCCTTTTCTGAGCTCTATTCTGCATGCTTGGGCTTTAGAGTTTCTTGTTCTGAACTTCCTTAATTCGAGATCAAGCCAACATTCCTTCCCTCCTTCATGCAGGCCTCGATGTCTCCATCATTGACCAAGTGCTATTTGGTGTCAGTGCCCGTCTGGGCAGCGAGTGTACAGTTAGCTATCAGGGAGTCCTAGTGGATGAAAGTTTTCATTATCAAAACTAGTCCCCAAATGTAGAAGGACAGGAAAGCCAGCCTCTTAGTGTCACTAGAGAAGATCTAATTATGTATTAACATCTTTGTTTAGGGGTTCAGAAGTCCCACAGGCTTCAGGGTGATTATTTTTTTTTTTTTTTTTGAGGGGAGTGTCACTGGCCCTCATATGTGGGACTGAACCGGGGCCGCTGGCTTCCTAAGCCAGCGTTTAACCACCGCGCCACTCAGCTGGCCTCAGAGTGATTTTTAAATCAGCCCAATAGTTTAGTTACATTGCCTGGTCTGCATTTTGGAACTAGTTTTGTAACCATTATTTATCTCCCTAGCCAGGTTGAGATTCACATTTTCCCCTAAGACATAGTTAAGGAAACCCAGGATACCTAGCACACGGTTAAGGAAACATAGTTAAGGAAATCATGTTTGATTAATCGAGGAGGAAATGGCATATACAGACCTAAGAGACTGAGCAGTCTCATTTTAGCTCGTGGGTTCATGAGTTTACTGAAGCACGTTTTCATGCCTTAAGAACTGCTGAACAAGGATGAAATGTTAAGACTTATTTAAGACAAAACAAAGTAAAATCAAAGTTTGTACCACATTCTTTCTAGGAGGCTGATACTTTAAAATTTTCATTCAACCACTAGCATCATCTTTCTAAAATAACATGTTTCCTTTTCATGTTATTTCAGCTTTTAAAGAGACAGATGAAATTGATAGTTATTTGGCTGAATATATTTCTGTTGGGTGATATCCTTATCCTGTCTCTACACCCAAGCCATTCATTTAACAAATATTTATTAAATGGTATTAGAGTAGAGGGCAGCGTTTTTCAAGCTATGAGTCACAATATATTGCTGGGTCATGAACTCTGTTGGGCTACAGTTGGCATTTTAAAAAGTGAAATAGGGCCAAATAAAATAGAATAGAAAACATCAGCTCCAATTATGAGTTGGAAGGGTAAATATTGTTACAGGAAACTTTTGGTTCAGATATATATGTGCATGTGTGTGTATACACACTGTACTGCACTATAAAATTAATTTCTTATTGTAGGTCACCATCAAAAATGTATGAAAACATTGATATAGCAGTTAAGTGCACAGGTTATGGAGTCAGCATGAGTTCAAATCCTGGCTCCATCACTTTCTACATGTATGATTATCGGGCAATCTCTTAAACTCTCTGTGAAATGGAGTTTATGATAGGTTATGACCCAGGGCCAAAGCATCCATTTGGCCTATGAGCCATGTGGGCACAATGACTGGGGCACATGATATTTTCAGGAGCCACGAAAATGTTTCGATTTCTTTTAAAATCAGAAGGAAAAAAATGAACATTTTAGGTTGAAGAAAATATTTTGCTTTTTTTCTCACATCGTAAAAGAAATGAACTTTTTAAGGCCCACAAAAATCTATTATGGTAGGAGGAGCCCTCGAAAGATAAAGTGCCTAGGGCCAATCAAAGCTTTACTACAGTTGTGAACTGACCTAACAGGTGGGGTGACTAATTTGTCCCAGTTTTAAACTGAAAGTCCTGCAACCCATGAACCCCCTCAGCCCTGGACAAACCAGGATGATCAGCTACCCTGCTGATAGGCTTGTGGCAAGGGTGAAATGAGATGATTGCTGGCAAAATACGGCAGATGCCTAACACATCAGTGTTCAATAAATGCCTTAACATGTATCAGGTAATGTACTGGTCTTTGAGAATTTTAAGATGAATAAGAGACAGAATAGCCATTAAGAAGCCATTAAGGGGCCGGCCGAGTGGCGCATTGGTTAAGCGCTGGTTTTGGGATGGCAGCGGCCCCGGTTCGGATCCCACATGAGGGCCAGTGACACTGCCCTCTACAGCCAACAACAGCTCCACCTGGAGCTGGGCTGTGCGAGCCCCGGTAATGGTGTGGGCTGCAGCCCCTGCTGCAGTGGGCTGCCATAGGCTACAGTGAGTGGCCCGCAGCCAGCGTGAGCGGCTGGCAGCCAAGCGTGAGCTGCCAATAGCCGCGGTGAGCGACATCCAGAGGCCAGCGACCGATCTGCCTCATCCGGGAAGAGCGCAATGACGATACCAACAGTGAAGCAACATCCTCTGCAACTAAACTGAAGAACAAAAAGACAGCAACTTGTCTGTTCCCCTTCCCCGATTCCCCAACGCTGTTCCCCTCCACCAATTCCCCAATAAAATCTTTAAAAAAAAAAAAAAAAAAAAGAAGCCATTAAGAATACAGCAATTAAAAGTGTGGACTCGGGAGCCAGAAAACCCCTGTTCAAATCCCAGCTCTGCTGCTTATCATACTTGTTTTTGATTTGGGTGATTTTTTTCAGCCTTTCTGTGCCTCAGATTTCTTATCTGTACAATGGATATTATTGTAATTGTACCTACTTCACTGGAAAGTTATGAATATTAAATGAGTTAGTGCTTTAAAAATACTTAGCATTTGATAAGCATTCCGTAAGTCTTAGCTATTTAAGTTTGTAACAATTAGCAACTTGAGTTGCTATAACAAAATACTATAGACTGGGGAGCTTAAACAACAGAGATTTATTTTCTGATAGCTCTGGAGGCTGGAAGTCCAATATCAAGGCTCCCACGGTTGGGTTCTGGGGAGAACTCTTTTCCTGGCTTGCAGATGGCCACCTTTTTGCAGAGTCCTCACATGGCTGAGAGAGAGAGGACAGTAAGCTTTCTGGTGTCTCTTTTATACATCCTAGTGACCAGAACTGAGCCATGCATCCAACCTTATATCACTCCCTGGCAGAGGACAGTGGGGTTGCCATGACTAGTTTAGCTTAATTATGATTTCTCCAAATTCAGTTTGGTTTTCTATTAGCAAGCAGGAAGAGCAGCATGGCCATTGGGTACGCTTCGGACAGTGTCTGCCAACGAGGAGTTCCCAGGCTACCTGGGAACCCAGACAAAACACTGACAAGCACTACAGAGTGAAACGAGTGGCACTAATGGTACAAATAAAGACAGAGGGTGGTGGTGCTTTAGGGATGTGACAGGTATGTGAGTTGGGTTTTCAGGCTTGAGGAAGGTTTCTTCAGGCAAAGAAATGGGGCAGGGGAAAGGAAACAAAGAAAGGATGTGGAAGCAGCAAGAGCACAGGGTAGTTAGGAACCCACAGGAATGTGCTGGAACAGAGACTTCAGGAGGCAGGAGTTGGTGACAAATGACACAAAACAAGGCAGGAGAAGTAGAGTAAGCCCAGATCATGGAGCCTTGAATGCTGGGTTAGGGAGGTTAGATGGATCCGGAGAGTAGTTGGGAGCCTTTGAATGTTTGAAGCAGGGAAGTGGCTGTTTGGTTGGGCATCAAGAGAAAACCCATGTTTCTCAATCTTGGGTACACACTTTCCAGGGGACACATGGTGGTAAGGTTGGGGCTTTTGAAGCCATGGGATAAATGGGTGCATCTTCTTACATGCAACTGAATGGTTAGGAGAGAAAAAGTTAAGAAATGTACCCAGCAGCAGCTTAAAATTTATTCCAACATTAAAATAAACATATATGTTGCAAAGTAAGACATAAGTTTTGCAGGAATAATGAAGATAAAATAGAATACTTCAAAGAAATTATGAGTTTGTGGTGGACTCTTTTGGGTTATGATTCCAGTCCTCTTGAGTCTACATTTACTGCCCTCTATAATTAGGGGTTTGTTGGTGGAAAAGTTGCAAAGGCCTGCAGTAAATAATGAGGACAACAGGAAACTATCTTATCCCCTCTCAATATATTCCTCATTGGCCAGCATGTGCCTGAAACCCCTTTGAATTAATAAGCTTCTTCTTTCCTGGAAAGTACCCTTTGGAGGAGAGTTCACAGAGAATATCAGGTATTTGTAACTTGGTGTGAAGTTATTGAAATATACTCTACTGAGTTTTTCTGTTGTTAACTTGGTTTATCTAGAAACTACGTTTCCAGAATCCCCTTTCCTGTATGGTTTCAGGTTAGAGTTGGCCAAAAGAGGAACTTGCATAAAATTTGGAAGATGGAAGAGAAGCAGCAGCCATTACTCTCAGAATGTCATTCATGGTTAGATGCGTGACCGATGAAGAGGGGCTGGCAGGTCCAGCTTGTCCTGGCTGTCCTGTACTGAGACCAGCTCTTCTATCCACATGCTGACCCTGATTACCAACAGCAACCCCAGGCCCATCAGCAGATGCCTGGCTGTAGACCCACAGCCAACCCAGGCAACAGCTTCTTATAGATTCCTCTGCCAGCTTCCCCTTTTCATTCCACTTTAACAGCAGATGCACGTCTCAGATTGACAGGTTGGTGACTCTGATCTCACTCTTTCTTTCTGACCAACCACCTCTTCCCAGCTCCTCCCATCATTGTTTAAGGTCTAATTCCAAATCCCTTCTCCCAGAGCTCATTGTGGGTGAATCCGCTTCTCTGATTGAATCTGGATTGATAAACATAATTTCCTTTTGATGCTACACTCAGCCCTGAAGAAAGAGAAGCATTTGCAGAAAAGAAAATGAAGAGGTAATCTTAAAGCTGTGGCAATGTTTGAAAAGGTGAGATTGAACAGGACATGGTAGTGGAAAGCTGTAAGCCCAGACAGTAGAGAGGAACTGCAGAGGTTGAGGGATCTACAGGCCATGGAGATGTGAGAGAGAATCAAAGGAAAAAGGATTTCTGCTTCCTGCTTTCACCAGGATCTGCCTCTGACAGCAGCTTTCTCATTGTTTTGGCTGTCAAACGGTTTGTTGAACAATGGCTTGTAACAGATAATGCTTACATCCCCCAGAGAGAAACAGAACCAGAGAACACGTACAAAAGCAGGACAGTGGAAAATAGAATGCTGAGTGGGAAGAAAGTTACACAGTGGATTCATTAATTTAGACAGGACTATTGTGGATTCCTTTTGTGGCATTGACTTTATAAAACTATGTCTTGCTTTATTGTCTTCATATCTGGGATCATAGAAGAAATAGTTGTAAGTAGATCTCCCCTTAATTATTTGTTAAAATGATTACTGAGAATGTTATCCATTCCATCGTTCATGATCCTATCTATAAATATCCATGTTAAAAGTATCCTATCAGAGTTCAAAGATGGGAAGAAATTTTGAGTCTTCCAATAGTTTGAAAAACACTCATTTATGAGACAAAAGAAGTATGACACCTATTTTATTTTTCTCCTTTCCCTGGCTGCCAGGAAACTCAGAGGTGCTTTTTTTTTTTTTTTTTTTTTTTTGGCTTGGATGTAGGAGTGTTTTTTAGTCCAAATTGGAGTTATCATTTTGTGCTTGGTTCTTTTGAGAGTCTATAACTCCCTTTGAAAGTTTCTTTGTGGATGCTTGAGGCAATTTTGTCTTTATTGAATTTGCTCAAGGTCCTGTCTCTTTTCCTTTGGTTTTAGAGACAACATAGGAAATATTTTATTTCTGATACTTGACACCATTCCTTTGCTTTCCACCCAAGAAACTAACATGGTCCTTGACAGAGAGGAAGACAAAGGAGAAGGTGGAGGTCATATTTCCAGTTTGAACACAAATGAAATTACACTTGCACATGGACATTAAAAAAATGGTTATTTTTGTCATGAAACACAACTAAGATATGAAACACTTTCAGGATTGCTCATTTTTATGGAACTTAGAAAAAGCTTAGTAGTTTGTTTCTAAATAGTCTATAAAAAATATTTAGTCATATGAATGTGCCTACAGGTTACCATAGAAATCATGGGCTTTTTCTAATGGCTTTTTTCATTTTTGGGTAATGGTCCAGTTACTTAAAAAAAGTCATAAAGATTGTTTTCTAATAGAATCATATATGTGACTTTATTCTTATTCATATTTTTGAAAATGTAGTTATACAATTTGTAATTAGGAATTAAATTTATAAAGAAAAATTTGTTATGACAACCAACTGAATTCCCATTTGTAAGGTTGAAGTCCATAAATTTAATCATAACTATTCTATCCTCAGGCTACAGAAAAGTGGATTAAAATCAACATGTATAATTTAATCTGAAGCCCTGAAGGAAATTCAAACTGGTTCCAGATAATGTGAAAACTATAAATGTCAAGGAAAATTCAATCTCACTTTATTAGAGAAATGAAAGATCTGGGTGGCACAGGCTAGTTTAACTATCAGTAAAATGTCAAGAAATGACGTAGTGATTATATAAACAAATCACTGCAACTGTACACACACACTGTGTACACACACAAACACGCACACACAACGTAAGCATGATGGAAGTAAGGACTTTGTTTTGTGGTATCAGCAGAGACCAAAGCCTTGTCTTGCATTAGTAGATACTCAAATATATGTTGAATAAATGATTAGAATACAAAAGGCATACAAAGATATCAGTGTAGATGAATGCTGTCCTCAAACAGGGGCATATTTTCATAAGTGCTTTGCACTATAAGAAAAGAAACATGTAGAATATTAATCTAATATAATAAGATCTATGGGATGATAAGCTAAGACAACAGAATGGGTTGAAGAGGATATTGCAGAGTTAAAGAAAAGTTAATACTATTAGATATATAATAAACTCAATATAGTTATGTGTAGACATATCTGGAATTCAAATTTTGGTGGAGAGACTTGAGATAGCTAATTACAATGAATGTAGAAAAAAGAGAGAAAAAGATTTTTAAAACTAGAGAGGAGATGATAGACATGGAAGTTAGCACAGATGATCCTTTGATGGCTTTGAAGTAGACTCTAACAAATGGAACAGAAAAATACTCAAAGATATAGTACAAAAAAGTTGCCTTGAAGTAAAAGAAGAAGAGAATTTTCAGGCAGAAGGGCATGTTGCATAATTGAAAAATTGAGTAAGAATGATGGCAATCAAAGTAAATTTACATTCTAATTTATTTAAGAATTTGAAAAATAAAGAAAAATATTCAGGTCTCTGGGAAGAAGCAGCAGGGATAAAAAGTTAGAGTGGCCTCAGACTTTTTCACTACAGTCAAAGTGTTTCAGTCAAACTGGGGCCCACATTCACAGTACCATTTTCCTTTTTAAAGTACCATGTTTTGTTGATTTTAAGAAGCACATTGTTTCACATCTCTGAAGTCAGGATATAACAGTTGATGGTATGTTATTGCTGTCCAGGTGGATTAAAATTGTGTTTGTTCACAGAGGATTTGCTTGCTTCTGCCAGTCACTTGGGGGCAGAGATAAATTTACCAGAAGCCAATGAAACTAAAGCTTGTGTTGCTCTTCTAAGGCCTTACAAGGGGTCCTAGTTACAGCTTCATGTGATCATATGTTTTTGTAAAATTTGCAAGAGTAAGATATTTCATGTTCATTTTCTTAAAGATGGCCCCAAACTATGTAAGCTTTGGGCTTTGCCTCTGCCAGGGAACTCAATAATATGTGACCACCTTAAATGAAATTCTCTATCTAAGAATTTTTTTGGACTACACAAGAAGTACCACAGCCTGCATGAGAACTAACTCTGGGTTCAAATGATCAGGGAAAATATTTTCCCTTCCTCCACCAGTGGCAGAGCTGAAACATGCAACTTCTCTTGCTGTTCTACTCTGTATGTCCCTTTCTTGCCATCTCTTTTCTGTATACAGGTTTCTTCTGCTCTCTGAAAGGAGAATGTCCCTGTGAAGGCTTTTATAAGCTGAAATGACACAAAGTGAAGAGTATCCCCCACTTTCTGAAAGTTTGCATTATGCCACTTCACTTTTATGAAAGACCTACATTACTACAGTAAGGGCTTTTTTCATAAAAGACAAAATCCTTTTTGGATTTCTCTCAGTTAGCAAACTTGTACTAATATATTCTCATTTCTCTCTCATTTACCCCTATACTGAGACCTTTATCTGTGTTGCAGCTTTAACTGGGGTCTCCTAGACTTCCACTTGGCGTGGGTTTATTTTTTTAGTGCATCTTATAATCAATGATACCTTAAGTTCCATGAACATAGTATGTAATAGGGCATGTAGGCTGGGTCCAGTTCAGACCAGACCAGTAGGCAAACCTATGGAGTTGCACAACACTGCCCCCTAGAGGTTTCTCTTGTACCCTGGGGCCATTAGCCCCCAAATAGCTACTGATAGTTTAGGACTTCCTAAAGCTCAGGGAATATTTGGGGACACTGAAACAATGTTTTGATTTGCATGAGGCCGAGGAAGGAACATGAATTCAGCCCTGATATGGGGTTCATTTCTGTCTGAGGAACTGAAATGGTTGGGGGTGAGTACTGATGAAGCTAGACTGAGGGACAGGCTATAGGACCTTGGAAAGAAAATCATCATGAGGGAGAGAAGAAATTCACAGAATGGTTTAGCTGAGTGAGAGGGGGTGAGATGTGAACCAATTTTTATTCAGCTGATCCCTTCCAGTGCTTGTGTAGTTAGAAGGCCAAGGAAAGGAGAGGGATGTGACATAAAACAAAAGACCTATGTCGCAGAAGCTTATGAGCTCTGCTAGAGGAACTCCTTCCAAAAGAGCTGGTTATGAGAAGCAGTGAAGTAGAGTAGAAGGATTACTTGAGCCAAGTAGAAGACCTGCAAAACTATTGGAATGGCAACCACTCTATTTATACCAGCCTAAGATACTCCAGGATACCTGCCTTCTAGGTATTTTAGACATATCTGGGGAGGTGAAAGCAAGACTTCTCACAAATGAGCTTGCAAATACAACCCCAATTGTTTTTATAAGCTGGTCAGGCCCTTTGTACATCCCTCCCACCTCTACTCAACTTTTGTTTGCACTATCCAATATGGCAGCCACTAGGTACATGTGACAATTGAGCTCTTGAAATATGGCTATTATGACTGAGGAACTGAATTTTAACTGTTATTTAATTTTAATTAAAATTTTAATTTTAAAATTGAAGCACTATAAAATATTTATCCTGTAACATTTATAAAAATTTCTGAAAAGCGTTTTTTTTTTTGATATT
This sequence comes from Aselliscus stoliczkanus, assembly GCA_033961575.1. NCBI lineage: Eukaryota > Metazoa > Chordata > Mammalia > Chiroptera > Hipposideridae > Aselliscus > Aselliscus stoliczkanus. The sequence goes on along the minus strand of CM066735.1, from coordinate 100,764,515 downwards.
TATACATTTAGAGCTCATTTTCAACTTATGTAATACCTCCTTAAACATGATAACAATATTGAGTGGACACAAGAGTTGGTGAATTTACTTACTTGCATAGGTAGTATTTTAAAACTGATAAGGTTTGCTTCTGAGTCAAATAAACTCTTCTAAAAAAGATGAGCCAGTTTTGTCAATATAGATCAAGGGGAAACAATTTTTTAGTCCTCAATTCAGTTATTGGAAAACTTTTAAGTGTGTTTGGAACAACTTGGGTTGGTGAATCTACTTTTTCAACTGCAAGTTTTATGAAATCTAGATACCAATCAAGTATTTCTGATGAAAATTTCGTATCCAAATTGAGATAGACTATAAGGGTTAAATACAAGCCAATTAGAAGACTAAGTATCAAAAAAAAATGTAAACTATCTCATTAATAATTTTAAAATATTGATTACATGCTAAAATGGTAGGATTTGGATATATTGAGATAAGTAAAATATGTTATTAAAATTAGTTTCATCTATTTTTTCCCCTTTTAACAATGTGGCTATTAGAAAATTTTAAATTATGTATGAGGCTATCATTCCTATTTCTATTGGACAGCGCTGATCTAGATTATTTAAAGCCAGGTCCATGTTTTGTACTTCTCCATATCCTTGGCACCTAGTGTGGTACTGACATATAACAGGGTTTGCATAAATGTTTATTGAGGAAGATTATTTAACCTTGGAGAGAGCTTTCCACTACTAAGCATGATCATTACACAGGTGAACTGCTATGACTGAATTCTCAAAATAATTTGTAAAGCTGTTATTTCACTTCCTCAGGACAGTTGATTACTCTACATATTTCTCTTGCCTCTTTTTTCTTGGTCACTGGTAGCTAAATGATGAGGGGCTGAACCTATCATTAGTCTGTTGATTCCTTCCTTCCTGCCTTTTGTTTTTCTCTGAAAGCACCCATAGCCACACTCATTACCATAAAGGGAGGTGGCGACAACTTGTCTTATTTATCTATTCAGGTTTGACAAGCAGGCTTTTTAGTTTGAAAATTATGAATCTCATTTATACATTTTTTTCTGTCCAAGCCAAGATCTTTAATGGCAGGAAAAACAACAACAACAAAGTATCTATGATTTGTCCAAAAAAACTCAGTAGTTTGTTGTTCAGACACTTTGCAAAGCCCCTTCTAACATGTAACATGGTGGCTGTGTCTAATCCCAGAATTATACTGAAAGTTTGACTCCTGTGATGTGAATTACCTTTCACTCTCCAGAGGAGAGGGAGAAAATGGACTATTTCTTCTTGGGCATGACAGGGAAAATTGGGATTTCTGTTGACTCTGCAGCGCAGCATATCTATGCTGAGATCTATTTTGGTTCCTGGTTAATCTATTGTTCAAAGTAACCAGCCTATATGATCCAATTAAGCCAGTTGCTTCAGCTGAAAAAATAGTTTGCTTTTTATTTCTTCACTCAGCTAGCAGATTCATTTCTTGAACAATCATGATTGGACTGGCTGTGCTGTTGTGTCAGGAGACCGAGTTTCCAATCAAGACTGGGCAAGGAGATGGCCTGGGTTACCCCTCCCCTTCTTGTGTGTTAGGGTATCCAAGGTAGAAATGCTGGACAACTTTCATGTATCACCTGAGGTCAGATAACTATGTGAGGAATATGAAGCATGGAGTGTTTCTCTCTCATATGATTAAGGCTGTCAGATAATTTTTTAGTAGAAGTATGTCTCATAATAAATTGGATATACTTCTACTAAAAAAATTATTTGTTGTGTAACTAAATTCAAATTGACCTGGGCATTCTGTATTTTTTGTTTGTTAAGTGCAGCAACCCTAGATAAGATGCTAGAATTGCCCCCAAAGAGGCACCGTCGTCCTCTTTTGTCATTTCTCAAAACGAAAAAGATGATATAAGTGTCTATGAAAGAATATCTGTGGTACAATAATCACAAAAATAATAAAATATTTGGGAGTAAATTGAACCAAGGAGGTGTAATATCTTTTCACTGAAAACTACAAGACAGTGATGAAAGGAATTGAAGAAGACACAAATAAATGGAAAGGTATCATGTGTTTATGGATTGGAAGAATTAATATTGTTAAAATACCCGTAATACCCAAAACAATTTGCAGAGTCAATGCAATACCTGTCAAGATTTCAATGGCATTTTTTATAGAAGTACAAAAATAATTCTAAAATTTATTTGGAACCAAATAGCCAAAGCAACCTTAAGAAAGAAGAACAAAGTAAGAGACATCACACTTTCTGATTTCAAACTATATTATAAAGTTATAGTAATCAAAACAGTATGGGACTAGCATAAAAACAAACAAATAGACCCATGGAATAGAATCAAGAACCCAGACATAACCCCATGCATATATGGTAAACTAATATTTGACAAGGGAGCTGAGAATATGCAATGGAAAAAACAACCTTTTTAATAAATGGTGGGAAAATTGGATATTCACATGTAAAAGAATGAAACTTTCTTATACCAGTCACAAAAATTAATTTGAAATGGATTAAAAATTTAAATGTAAGACTGAAAACCATGGACTTTCTAGAAGAAAAAATAGGGAAAAAAATGCTCCTTAGGTATTCACATGTAAAAGAATGAAACTATCTTACACCACTCACAAAAATTAATTTGAAATGGATTAAAAACTTAAATGTAAGACTGAAAACCATGGACTTTCTAGAAGAAAAGATAGGAAAAAATGCTCCATGGTACACGGTCCTTGGTAATGATTTTTGGATATGACACCTAAAGCACAAGCAACAAAATCAAAAATAAAGAAGGAGGACCACACCAAACTAAAATGTTTCTGCACAGCAAAAGAAACAATTAACAAAATGAAAAGTATGGGCAAAAGTATTTGCAAACCATATATTTGATAAAGGGTTAATATGCAAATTATATAAAGAATTCACACAACTCAATAACAAAAAATAAGACAAAAACAAAAACAAAAATGATTGACCCTTGAACAACATGGTTTTGAACTGTGTGGGTCCACTTACATGCAGGTTTTTTTCAATAAGTAGAGTTGGCCCTCCCTATCTTCAGGTTTCTCTATTTCAAGAAATTTTTGATCTGTGGTTGGGAATCTGAAGATGCAAAGGACTGACTGTATGCATTGTCCTACACCATTTTATATAAAGGACTTAAGCATCTATGAATTTTGGTATCTGAAGGAGTTCCTGGAACCAACCCCCTGCAGATACTGAGGGCCAACTGTAGTTGAGTTTCCAGGGAGTCAAAGTTTATACAAGGATTTTTGATTGCCCAGCAGAGGGGGTTCGCATCCCAAGCCTTAGTCGTTCAAGGGTCAACTGTAATCCCATTTAAAAACAGGCAAAGAAGGTGAATAGACATTTTTCCAAAGAAGATATGTGAATTGCCAAAAGGTACACAAAAAGGTGCTCAGAATCACTAATCATCAGGGGAATATAAATCAAACCACAATGAGATGTCACCTCACACCTGTTAGAATGGGCTAGCACCATAAAGACAGGAGATAACAAATGCTGGTGAGGATGTAGAGAAAAGGGAAGGGAACCCTTGTGCACTGTTGGAGAGCTTGTAAACTGGTACAACCACTACGGCAAATAGTATGAATTGTCTCAAAAAACTAAAAATATAACCTACCTCATTGTCCAGCAATTCCACTTCTGGAATTATAGCCCAAGGAAATGAAAACATTGTGTTAAAGAGATGCCTGTATCTGCACCCCCGTGTTCATAGCAACATTATTTACAATTGTCAAGACATGTTAACCTACATATATTGTCCACCCACAGAAGAATGAATAGAGAAGTTGTGGTATGTATGTACACACACACACACACACACACACACACACAACGGAATATTACTCAGCCATCAAACAAGGAAATCCTGTCATTTGAGACAACATGGATGCATGAACAGACCTTGAGGGCCTTATGCTAAGTGAACTTAAACAGTGGAATATTAAAAAAATACAAAGCCCAAACTCATAGAAAAAGAGAGCAAGGTTGTGGTTCCTAGAGGCATGGGCAGGAGTGGGTGAGGCGAGGGGAACTGGATGAAGGAGGTAAAAAGGCACCAACTTCTGGTTATAAGGTAAATAAGTACGAGGGATGTGATGTACAACATGCTGATCATAGGTAACACTGCTGTATGGTATTTGGGAAAGCTGTTAGGATGGTGGATCCTAAGAGTTCTCACCACAAGGAAAAAAAAAATTTTGTATCTATTGGGTTGTCGGAAAAGTCATGACGTATTTTTTTCTGTTTTTTTGTTGCAAAAATGCGTCATGACTTTTTCCAACAACCCAATATATGAAACAATGGATGTTAAGTTTCTGTAGTAATCTGCTCCTGATATATGTATTAATAAGGCAAACCATTACACTGTCCACCTTAAACTCACACAGTGCCGTATGTCAATTATATCTCAATAAACCCGGAAAAAAATGGAATATCTGCAGGCTAGAGATAATCAGAGGTAAGCATGGTGTTTGGAGATTCTTACTGAACCACTTCAACTCAAAATCAACAAAGATCTGATCTGGATGTCTATTTTCATGACTTCTGTGATAAACTGAATTATATGAAGGGGTCATGCAAACTGTGGTGTGCTGCCCCGTCTCCTTTGCTTTGTTTATGTTTTTATGTGCACACGTAGAAAGCCTCAGTGAGATTGTAAACCCACCAGAGCAGAAACTGTGTCCTCTCTATTTCCTGGAATCGCCAAGCCCAACAAAAGGTCTGCGCACCAGTAGGTGCAAAGAAGTGTTAACAAATCATAATGAAGGTAAGACCTAAGGACCTTGGTTGAAAGCCAATCTCATTGGCAGTTTACATTGTGCACCAGGAACGAAGCCAGAGGCCAGTGTTGTTACATGGTTTGGAACTAGAACTCGTCTGTGTTTTCGGAAGAGTCCACAGGAAGTGCTCTGGTCTGCTCCAGAACAAACGCTCTGTCCTTGACTCCAACACAGCAGCAGCCTTCCCTGCCACCAGTGGATGGCTGCCATTGTAACTGCACTGGGTCTTGGGAGAGGAAGCCTGAGTTAATTAAATAAGACCCTGGCGGAATCAGTGCCTTTTCTTACCTGTTAATGAAGGCTCATTAGAAACAGCAAGAAATTCGTGCTGAGAACTGGAAGCAGCAGCCAGCCTTGGCGCTCCCTGACAAAGGGTGATTAACTTAATGATTTATGGCAGCTGCTCTTTGAGATTTCTGAGCAAAGGAGACTGGTGTGTGTAGCCCAGCGCCGCGTGTGGTCGGGTGGAAAATCAGGAGGGGGAGCGCATCCACTCTCCTCTTCCTATGGCTGAAACAGCTTCCATGTTCTGGAAAATACGTGGCCATTCAGATACAGAAGCATCTCCTTTGGACAGCTGACCTTTGGGGGGCCCTCCCACGGTGTTTAGGTTAGGAATTTTGGTCTTGGCTAGGGGGCAAAAAATTAATCCTTACAAGAAAGAAAAGAAACAGACCTTACTGTACGGTGCATCCAACATAGCTGATGAGCCGCTCACTGTGTCTTCCAGAGAGACCCTTGTACCCAGTGGTTAATTAAGGGGACCCCCGCACCCGAGTGTGCAGCAATGGAGGGATGGGTGCTTCGCTGAAGTGTAGCATGAGGCGGGACCTTGCCTATTTCTGTGCCTCAAACAACAAATGGAATTATGTAAATATGTTGTTCAAACTGCAAATAGCTGTCCTGCCCATATGACTTATTAATACAATTCCTTTGATCTTGGAAGCCAAAGAGAAAAGTGAGTTGGAGCAATTTCACCCAGAAGACCCCATTTCTTACCTTGCTTCTTTTTCAAACTTTCTTAAGGGCAAATACGATTGCTTTTGTTTATGTTGGCCTTGGCTATTTGGAACTCTGGGAATTGAGGGGAGGGAGTCTTTGAATGTGCCCATAGTGGAAACATCCCCCTGTCTGGATTAGTACTTTATGAGGACAAAGACTCAGCTTGGATATTTCGGTCTGTAGTTTTGTGTGACAGGTGGACTGACAGATGCTTGTGGAAAGAAGAAATTGAGGTTGCGCTTTTTTGTGTGTGGTTTTGGAGGCACTGAAAGCCTGTGCTAGGACACAGGTGGTGGTTTCAGTTTTAATCAGAAGGCAGGGGTCTTGCTTGGGTAGGTGGCAGATGCAGAAACTATAGTTGGCTGGCCCAGGCCCTGACCCTGGAAGAAAATTCTGAGGCTGCATGTGAGGTAAGCAACCACAACCTAATTAAGCCCCCACAGATTGAAGTTCCCTTTAAACTGATTAAGAGGTGATTTGCCAATAGCAGCGAAATGTGTGTGTCTGCACATAAATACCCATGCAGAGTACATTAAAGAGGTCTGAGTGCTTTTTGATGCTTGTAATTATATTACATGCAATAAAGCACCATGCCAATCCCCTCTCTAGCACGAATGTTGTTTTTGCTCCAAATTGTGACAAGCTTGAGTACCATGAGCACAACTCTTGCTCAAGCAGCACACTTAGGTTGATAAATTTAAGAGCAGCTGACCCTTAGATAGTGAGGCAGATGGTGTCATGTCAAGAAACCTCCCAGAAGCCTTCAAGAATGGCTCCATGAGCAAAGGCTAGGCAGGTAAAGTGGTATCCATCTCCACCTGATAGTAAGTTGAACAAGATGAGCAGACTGCATGCTGCGCACAAAGCATTTATTTGGAAAGAGACAAGGGAGGTTGCTCAAGCTATAGACTGCTTAAATTTAAGGCAGAAGGACCCTCTCTACTTCCAGGAAGCTTTTCAGTTCAAGCTGAATCAACCAAGAAATCCAGCAGGGAATCTAGCTTAGGGTGGGTGGGAGTCAAGGGTGGGTAGCAGGGAACTCTTCAAAGAACTTCATCAGTCACTTGGTGAGGAAGACAGCATTTTCTTCATGAAAAGAGGAAGTTTCTCCCTCAGCTGAAACAAATGAACAAAAGCATTTGAGTGAGAGAAACCACAGATGATGAAAATTAGTAAAGATACCGCAATAAGATTATAGGAAAGGCAGGTATCTCATGGAAAGTGGGCCTTTGGAAAAAGACAGGTTGGGTTTCAAATTCCTGTTCCATGGTTATCAGCTGTGTGACCTTGGGCAAATGACTTAAGCTCTCTGAGGCTTTGTTTGTTGTGTGTAAAGTGAGGATAATGGTGTCATCCTGGGAGGATTTAAGGGGAAATAAAGACAACAAAGAACTTAAGACTGTGCTGGCACATAGCTGGCATTTGCTAAATGGTCTCATATTCTTGAAGAAAATTCAGTCTAACTCACTACTTTTTGTATTTGTTTAAAACTGTTTTGTGCATTTTTTTCAGATGTTTATAGGCACCTGAAAAAATTAGTTTTGGGAGGGACACCTAGCTTTTATAATCAACAAATCAATCCAGTAAAAAGACAGTTGGAAAGAAGCTGGATGACACATCTTCCACTTGAAAGGAGGGAGAGTTAGGCCACGTCCACGTGGCTGTCTTGTCTGCTGAAGAAAGAGATGTCACAGGGCGCTCTGGAGAGAGCCAGAAGCACTGGCTCCAGTCCCAGCTCTGCTTCCCCCTCCCGGCTGATCACAGACAATTCCTTTTCTGCTCTGGCAGCGCCTTTTGTATTCTCTCTGGGATCATGGGTGTTGGACTATATAATCCCTAAGCTGTCTCTTAGAGTTCATATATTATTCTTTATTCAATGTATGCCACAGAAGGGACCTTGGCGGGAGATATGAAGGTATGGAAATACGATAAAATAAAAGCTTTGATTTCCTTAAAGAGCCTGACCAGGAAGCTAAGCCCTGAGAGTCATGCAGATGCTCCTGGAATCCTGGAAAAACGACTGCATATATACATATATAATATATGTGCATATATACCCATGCATACACACAGATACATATATAGGCAGACCTATGCCATTCCTTCCCCTTGCTTCTCTCCACTATGGAGTCTGGAAAAGCTAAATAATTGCTTTCCCAGCATCCCTTTTCCAGTATAGTCAAGTGAGCAATTTCTGGTCAATGAGATATAAAGGAAAGTCCATTGGAGGCCTTCTCAAAACATTTTTCCTTCATTGAAAAAAGAAGAGAGTTATGCAGGAAGAGGCCTTTTTGCTGCCCTCTCTTCTCTCCCCTCCCGTGCCCCCCCCCCAACCTCCCTTCTTCTTGTCATGAATGAGGATATGATGTCTGGAACTATGGTAGGCATTTGGCAGCCATGGGTGACAAAGATGAAGACAAAAAAACCAACATATCAGGGATGGTATATCAGAAAGACGAAAAGAACTTGGGACCTTAATGAAATCATTGAGCAGCCCAGACCACCTTATTTCTGGAACTCTTAAATAAACATGGTTTATACCCCTGCAGTATAGGCATCACCTAAGAGTTGAGTTAGGAATGAATATTCTCAGGCCCCCCTCCCCCCCCGCCCCTAAAGCAGAATCTGCACTTTTAAGGAATGCTCAGGTTTTGGGTGCATATTAAATTTTCAGATGCATTGGTTTACAGCGCCATCAATTAGGCTGTATTACATGTAGTTGAAAGCAGTCCTAACAGGTACCATGTTTGTACAGCAATTCCTCACTGGATGTTGTCAATAGGTTCTTGGAACTGCAGCGAAACAACATGTAATGAAACCAGTTTACCATAGGCGAACTGATGTAAGCAAGAGTTAAGTCCTCCAGGATCTCATCAACGTTATAATGAAACAATGTTGAATGAAATGATGTTAATTGAGGACTTGATGTATTGAGGACTAGGTATGCATGAACACATATAGGTATGTCTCTGTGTGTGTATGTGTATATATGATTATACACAGATGTACACACATATATGTATATATGCATACACATATAATATATATTTGTCTTTAGATTTGTGCACATATGAATAGAAAAATCCTGGGAGGACACAATTAGGTTGTAGGAGTGGAGGGGTGTGTGTGTGTGTGTGTGTGTTTGAGAGTTTGGGGGGTGATTTTTTTCTTACCTTAATTACTTCTATAGTGTTTGAAAAAAAATCATTTTAAACCCATGAGTTGTAGTCCTGTCATAATTAAAGAAGAAAAGAGACTGACCCGCTCTCCGCCCTGTCCAGCAGGGCGTGGTAGGACGCCACGGCCCTCTGCAGCTGACACTTGAGCGCCAGGAGATGCTCACGCGCCTGCGCCTGCTGCTCGGCCTCCCCACGCGTGTCCCTGAGCTCTGCCTCCAGCCTGCTGACCACCGCGCCCAGGTTCTGCAGCTCCATGTCATGCCAGTGCCTGGCGTCGCACAAGGTGTTTTCCAGGCCTCGTTTCTATAAAAGAGGGAACGTGGTCCAAACCCAAGGCTGACAGGCACTGCCCTCGGCCCTCGGAGAGGGAGGTGTGCAGAGCAGTGGGAGGGCTGACATTGGCCTGATCTGTCCATCTTTTCAAGGACAATGACTTTGACAGGCTTACGTGGCTCATGGGAAAATAATAATCCTCCTGAGGTGGCCAGACGCTTGTTTAGCCTAATTCTTCTGATGGGTGCTGGTGGGGGGTGGCTATGTGTGTGTGGGGGGGTGTGTGGAGGGGGGAAGGAAGAGAAGAGGGGAGATGGAGGGAGAGGGAGAGGGAGAGGGAGACGACCTATGAGAGATGAGTGAGAAAATGAGAGAAAAAAGTGAGAGAGGGAGACAGAAAAATTGAGATACTCGTGACAGGCAGTTTGCAGGTGTTTCTTCAAAGAAATCTTGCTTTCTAAACTGCTTCTGGGCCTGATTTCTCACCCACTGTGGGGCCCCTTTTCCCTGCACTGCTGAAACCCCCATCCAGCATTCAGCTAAAATGTTGTCTCCCAGCACTCTTTCCCAGATCACCACAGTTAGAATGAATGTCGCTTGCCTTTAGACACTCAGCATACTTTCCTTGAGTATCGTAGTAGCACATTGTGGCTAATTCCCCTTCCTCTGGCTTCCCCATTCAGTGTTGGTTCCCCACTGCCGCATCCTGAGCCTGTTTCTCAATGAGCTGTGCCTCCTGGACCTGTGTAAGTTGGTCTCTACCTCACAGGATTTTAGTCACCTCTCTGCTGATGACTCCTGCATTGATGGTTCCAGTACAGACCTCTCCCCCAAGCACCGACCCACTGCTGAACTTCCTCCTAAAAATACATATAGTCCAGGGCACCTCAAATCAAGGCATCCAAAATGGAGCCACTGGGCCTGTTGGTTTCTCCTATTCTGGGCTTCAGCTGGTGAAATCACGTGAGCTAGAAACGGGAAGGACAGGTCCCTGGTCTTCTTGCTTCCCTCCCAAATTCAATCATCACTGTGTCCTGCCTCTTGTGTATTCTGAAAAATGTTCACATTTTTTTTTTTTTTTAATATTGGGGAATCGGGGGAAGGGGAACAAACAAGTTGCTGTCCTTTTGTTCTTCAGTCTAGTTGTGGAGGATGTTCCTTCACTGGCCCATGTTGGCATTTATCATTGCGCTCTTCCCTGGTGAGGCAGATTGGTCACCGACCTCTGGATGGCGCTCACAGTGGCTACTGGCAGCTCACACCGGCTGCCGGCCACTCACTGTAGCCTATGGCAGCCCACTGCAGCAGGCACTGCAGCTATGCTGTCCGGGGGGCTCACAGCAACCCAGCTCCAGGTGGAGCTGTTGTTCACCATCTTAGCTGTAGAGGGCAGCATCACTGGCCCTCATATATGGGATCTGAACTGGGGCCACTGGTGTCCCAAGCCAGCTCCCAACCAACGCTCCACTCAGCTGGCCCAATCTTCACATTTTGTGTCCTCTCTTCTCCAGCCACCAATACCCAGGATCTATGCTTATTGCCTCTCACCTTGGTAACCTCAGTGGCCTCTTAGCTTGTCTCTTGCTTCTAGTTCCTTCTTGTCCTGTGTTCCCCATGCAGCAGCCATGGTGCCCTGTCTAAAGTCCAAATCTGGGCCCATATCTCCTCTGCTGTAACCCCATCACCAGCTCCCCAGGACCCATAACATGGCACACACAACTAGCCCAGCATCTTTCCATCTTCACCCCACTCTACCCCAACTGTGTTCAACACATCTAGTCTGAGTAAATTGGGTTCATGCTGTTTCCTGCACCTGCCATGTCCTTCTCCATTCCTTCCAGCATCCTCACCTGGCTTGCTCCTACTCATCCTCAGTTTCGAGCTCAGGGGTCACCCCCACCCCAGAAAGCCTTCTTAGACATTCTCTTTCCTCTAACACCAACAGGCTGGGTTAGGGACCCCTCCTCTGAGTTTCTATGGCTGCTCAAACACATGTATGTCCTTGAACTTATCATAGTGTGCTAAGCTTCTTAGGGGCATGTCTCCTCTACCAGATGGTGAACTATTTGAGACCAGGAAACAAGTCTCTGTAACCCCAGTGATAAGGCAGGGCCTGGCACAGAGTAGGTTCTTGTGTGTATAGGTTGTCCAGGATGACAGCACTTGAATTATGATTACACTTATTGCCCTACCTATCTGTCTCCCCATTGGCTGGAAACTTTCTTCTCATCTTCCCATATCCCATTCCCTGCAAACTGTAGGGCTGACCAATAAACACCATTAAAAAACTGTGTGCATCTGTGAAATATTTTTTAGCAGTTGTAATTATGGTGCACTCATAATTTAGCATCTGGCTTTTTATATAACACATAAGAAACACATAAATATCTTTCTACATTGGATTGAGTCAAATCTTGAAAAAAATAAGTTTCTGTACCCTGCCCCCCAGGAGGAGATTTTTTCACACTCTTTTGACCATTGGCTGAAATGAAAGATTCTTGGTTAGTACACCATCTTGAATCACGGCTGTTATTAAGCAGGAGTCACCATATTATCTTATTTAAATCTTCTTAATTCCATAGGCTATGAGGATGTAGTCACATTCCTATCCTAGGTACATTTACAGGGGGAAAACTGTGATCAGTAGAAAATAAATCCAGATCAGTATTTGGTCTAAGGTTATTATTTTGCTGGTGGGATCTGAAATCTCCTCTATGGCAGCGAGGATGCAGAAATGGCCATCTGGGGTTTGAGAATCATTGTGCCAACTTCCCTGGGTTTTCTCCCTTTGTTTATCAGGAAATGGTTTGGCTTGTGAGTGGTGCTTGTTGACAATGGACCTGTAATACCTGTGATTTAGTAAAACATTTCATGGAATCACAGTTGGGTCATCTGTTTACAGGTTTTGCTCTATGTTCATAGGTGACTCCTTCACATGGCCTGGGGTTTTCCTCTGATGACTTAGGACCCACTGCCCAACGTGGGTTCATGGGAATGCCCATCAGAGGTCCTATGTCTCTTCCATCTGACCCTTAGAATCCAACTTCCTTACCTAACTCCCTGACATCCTGGCCTGGTTATCACGGAGATGCATGAGCTTGAGTGCTTGCTGATCAGGCCACTGGTACAGGTCACCTAGCCCCATCCCACTCAGCAACATATCACCAGCAAGCAAACCAAGATCGCAGAGGCATACTTATTCCCCAGTTTCTGGAGATTCGAAGGGACATCCTTGAATTGTAAACCCTCCAGAAAGTAAAATAGCGACCTATTGCGATTTCTGGTCTTGGATTCCATTCCTGATTTGAATCGACTGGACACAGAGGTCAGGAGGCCTCAAGCACCGTTATTGGTGGTGCTTGTCTACCAATATAAATGGTGTCTTGTTGGAAAAATCTCATCAGCTCAGTGGCCTCAGGCTTATATATGCTGTGTGTATATGTGTGTCAGGGGTTCTGGTGTGCACACAGGCTGCTCTGATTGAGACTAACAGGGTGGCTGAATGAACTCTGCTATATTTGAAAGCTATAGGAGGGTATACCACCTAGTCTAGCTCTGTCTGTGCTCCCAACCTTGGCTGCAAGGCCCAGTGACCAGAACTCTAATCCATTAGAACCAGGAGGGGACAGAGGCAGCCTGTCCTGGGTCCTGGGCATGGCCAGCATGCCACTATACCTGTCTTCCAGTTGTGAGTCTGAGTTCGTTTTCCATTTGTTCCAGAAGTTAGGCCCTTGGGTTTAAGTCAGGTGGCAAGATGATGCCAACTCGGGGTTACTATACTAGTAGTTATAATAATAATTTTATGGTGATAATTAATAATAGATACCATTTATTGACTGCTTGCTCTGTGCCAGGCACTGTGCTAAGGGTTTGCATATCTACTTAATCATCCCAATGAGTTTATGAGGTAAATCCTATTATGGCCCAGCGGTAGATCACATTTCCAAAGACAGCTGCAACAATTATCTCCATCCCACATGCACTTTTTCTATGGGACCTTGCCATTGTCCCATTGAGAAGTAGAATTTATTTCCATTCCTATTGATTCTGGACTGGTCTTGTGACTGCTTTGACCAGTAGCATGCTGTCTAAGTGATGTTCAGGCCTGGGAGCTTCTGTGCTCGCACTCTGAGAGAAGCCAGATACCATGTCAGAAGTCTAACTATGTAAAAATCCCCTGACACGAGAAAGGCAAAGTTAGCTACATGGAGAGGCTACAAGGGGAGAGAAAAAGATGCATAGCTTAGGCACCAGACATGTGAGTTGAAGAATTCTCTGATGTTCCAGCCCCAGCAGATGCAACATGGAGCATAGAAAAGCTATCTCTGCTGAACTCTGCCTAAATTGCTAAATGAGTAAACAAGTGACTGTTGTCTTAAGCCACTAACATAACAGATATGATAACCCCAATGATCTTCACTTTGTAAGTGAGAAAACTGGCTCATAACGAGGTCAACACAGCTAGTGAGTAGACAAGCCAGGATTCAATTCCAGAGCCTGAGTGCTATTCCCCAATTCCACAGGACAGCTCCTCTAGGAGAGAAATAGAGCCGGAAGGGCTTGGCTCCTCCACTAATTCCTTGCTGTTAATGGGCAAATCCCTGAGCCACAGTTTTCTCTTCTGCAAAATGGGATGGCAATCACAGTCCACCCCACTTCTCAATGTTTCTCTGAAGATCTGATGAGAGAATGCATATGAGCATGGTCTGTGCTCTCAAGGAGATAAGTTGGGGGGATGAGCTGATATAACCACATGAACCACAGAACTCTGAATGTGAGTAGGTGGCAGGTGGGAGGGATCACTCCTGCTGTGAGAGTCAGGATCCAGGCTTTGCATTGGTGTAGCACATTAGTGTCTTCCATCTCACCTGTGTCAAGGGTGTGAGGAGAGAAGCAGGTAGAGGTGGACAGACTTGAGGGGAGGGGTCTCCTTCTAGACATAGGAAGAGCACATACAAGGGCTCTAGGGTAGGAAAGCAAAAGATGAGTTCTGTACATTAAAGTGAAGCCCAAGTTGGGTGGTGCTGAAAGGTCTGGCAAAGGAAGGCTTTCTGTTTTAGGCCAAGTCCAGGCAATCTGAGGGGGGCAGAATACTGAAAATGCAGAAGAGAGGGGACAATAGGTAGAGGAATGTCCAGATGGTACAACAGGTGACAGGTGGAGTCTATTGAAGGGAAGAGGCTGTGGATAGAGCTTCAGAACTATTTTGAGATGAGTAATGGAAGCCAGAGACCTCATGTTGGGGCACCTTAATCCCATTTGCAAAATGGTGCAGGTGACAGCATCTGCTGAGGGAGAAAGATAAGGGTGGGCTGGGGGCTTGCTGAGAATGGAGACTGTTGGGAGCAGCTACTTTGGGGAACATAGTACCCCTGTTCAGACATTTGTGCACAGGTTTTTCTCTACCAATCAGGTTTTTTAGAGCTTTTAGAGGACAGGAACCATCCAATTCATGTTTGCATCCCTAGGGTCTAAAGGAGGGTTCTGCACATAGTAGACATCCAATATATGTGTGTGGAACGTGTGCTGAGTGACGGGGCCACCGGCTACTTAGGTGCAATTCATCCAGACTTTTTTTTGATGATATGGTCTTGAGGATAGGTCCCTAACCTTTTGTGTGGAACTTTCTGTCACCAGAAGAGTGGGAATTTTGGCACCCAGAAGGACATCTGGGAAAGAAATGGCAGCCCCTTACCTGTGCCCCAAACAACAGGGGCAAAAATCAGCACCCTTCACATTAGGATGTGTATGGCAGGGTTATGGCAGGGTGAATAAAACTGATTAGCATAAAATTCACACAACTCTGAATAAATAGTGCAATCTCTTTCAATCTTTTTAGAGTAGCATTGCCTTCGGCTGTAGTTTCCTGATTTTTCTCTCCTCACAGCCTTTTCTCACATCCCCTTGCTCTGACCCAGATCCCATCAGAGAACGAATGGGACAGAAGTAGAGCAACATGATGCATGTCGTGCTGTGGCAAGACCGAGGAGCTTGCCCGAGCTGACTGGGCAGTGTGTGAACCAGCTGGCCAGAGGACGATGGACCCAAGTGAACTGAAGACACATGAAAGAAGGGAACTGGGGTGATGGGATGATCTTGGCAATAGGCAGAGAAAAAGTTGTTTCTTGGGGGAATCGGCTAGAATGAATACCTGAGCTAACTTCATGGCAGGCTGTGGCTGCAGTGGGAAGTGAGGCTGGTGGTTTGGTGACGGAGTTGATTTGGATGGCAGCACTGAGATGCAGGTGTATGGGGAGTGGTGGAAGCAAGGGCACCAGCAATGGTATCTGAACAGCCCCAGGACTTAAGGCTGATGGGAGAGAAGAGCTTCTTGGGCCTCAGTGGGCTGCAGTGTACCACGGTGACAAAGGGTGACCAGCCCTTCATGCACTCTGGTAGGTACAACACACTGGTGGGTTGACTCAGTATACATGGCCCCCTGGAGGGGGCATTTAGGAGGAGCTGTGTTGGCACCCTAAACAAATTTTAGTCTGTCCCAGAGAGCAGAGGGCAGCTTGCTGGGTTATTAATGATTATTTTAATTAATAATAATAATCATAATAATTGATGAGATAAGAGACCTGCCCACAAACCACAGTGAATCTGAGACTGGGTGTCTTATGTTGGGTTCCTCAGAAGCAGAACCTCAGGCAGGGATCCTGGTATATGTAAATAATTATGGGGTTGCTCTCAGAAAATGGGGAGCAAGGAAAGCAGAATAGGGCAGGGGAGGGCACTAAGCCAGGAGGTGCTCTCAGCTGGAGTCTGGCTACAGCCTGGTCCCAGGGAGTGTCCAAGAGTGTCCATTACACCATAGAAATGGTTCTACTTTGAAGCAAGTGGGTGGGTTTTTAAATCCCCCTGTGAGTCAGTCATTGGCTAAGAAGGAGGGCGTGCCTAACCTTCTAGGGCAGGTGGCTTCAGTTTGGCTGAGGGCAGTTCTCTGGAGAAGAGAAGCAGTGAGAACGGGCATCTGTGGGTGTTAGCGGTCAACATTCCTGGCAGCATCCTGCTGAAGGTTATCTCAGCAAGGCACTCACCGTGACTACTATTATAATTACCCTCATGATTTGGTATCAGATGATCCTTTCAGGACTCAAAACTCCTGTGCTGTGAGGTGGGAATCCCTTGCAAATTGTGACCCCTATAATTACAGTTTGATAGTTGAGAGTTAAAATTGTCACAAGAAATGCCAGGACTCTTCCTGGCCCACTCACCAGGGCCCGCAAGGATTCTGTCTCAGCTTGGAGGCTCTGGACTTCGCAGGAAGTATTGTGTAACTCCACCCTGAGGGCAGCAACCAGCTTCTCTTCCTGGGTCTGGGCCACGCCGGCTGCCTCTGCTTGTTGCTGTTGAGAGTCAGGACTTAGGTGAGCAGGATGAGTAGAGAGCCTGAACCCATTCTTCCCTCTTATCCTTTCTGATGACACTCCACCACGTCTAACTCAGAGGAAACAGCTATTAGATTTAACACCCCTCTTTCTCTATAGGTGTCTACACCAGCTTGCACACAAACATTGATTTTGTTTGAACATATAATGCATGCATATAGAAGAAAATGCAAAAGCTTTTCTAAAGAATATATGGCAGAAAGTATATATATAGTCTCTTTCTCCCTGTACCCTAATTACCCAGGTTTCCATTTTCTTATACCTCCTTCTGGAATAGTTCCTAAAGAAATATGTATGATCATCTCCTCTTGCTTTGGTATTTAATATATCTTAGCAGTGCTTCTATATTAGTACATATATTATGGTTTTAAATGGCTGCACAGTACTGCCTTGTTTGAAAGTACCGGAATTATTTAGAAGTCTCCAACTGATCAACACTTAGGTTGCTTTCAGTCTTTGCCTGTTACAAACAGTGGTGCAAAGAATATCCTACATCCCTCATTTTCTGTATACACAGGAGTATCTCTGGGGGGTAAATTATTACAGTGGAACTGCTAAATCAAAAGGGTAGTTATTTGTGATTTAGATGAATGTTGCCAAGCTGCCCTCCTGGGAATTTGTTACCCCTTCCAGCACTGTGAGACAGTGCCAATTGTCCCACACCTTCTTCAAATAAGGAATTAGCCAACTTGATCTGATAGTCCCTGTTTCCTTGTAAAAACACCTCTGGCCACAATTGTTAACTATCAAGGGGGAGGTCTGTGTTTTGAACTTTCGTATTCTGATGCCTCTCCAAACCTTCAGGGGAATAGGTCATTGTTACTTCTTTCTTTGCTGGGAAAAAAGGTAAAAATGAGAGATCACTTTCACTTATCTTCAATGCAATGGATGTCTCCAAGCCAGTGATGCAGGGAGAAAAAATTGCTTTGTCTCCTAGGTTACTGTTTTTCCGGATTGACCATTGTTGTTACATATGAATACCTCTTTATAGGATTATGCAAAAATAGTTCAATAATTGGCTGCCTAAGAAACCCCAAGTCAAAAGGCTCCTATCTCAGTACTGGTTCTTCCAGTTCTTGCTGTTTGAGGGCTGTGAAGAGCTCAACAAAAATGCCCATTAAAGGCCTGGGAACATCTGAAGAAGAACAGAAGTCATAGGCCCAGCTCTGACAGGTCGGCCCATGATTGTGTGTCCCTGGGCCATCATTCAGCCTCTCTGAGTCCCACTCCCTGCCCATAGAATGCAGATGACAATGAGTGGAGAATGATAATCATATAATGATTACCCCCTGAGTCACTATCAGGTTATGCATGTAAAAGGTTTTAGAATCTTAAAAGCATGAGAATACTGGCCGTGTATATTTTCTATATGTAAAAAGTAATATTATCCTGGGCCGGCCGAGTGGCGCATTTGTTAAGAGCTGGCTTGGGATGCCAGCGGCCCCGGTTCGGATCCCACATATGAGGGCCAGTGACACTGACCTCTACAGCTAAGAGCAGCTCCACCTGGAGCTGGGCTGCGAGCCCTGGTGACGGTGTAGGCTGCAGCCCCTGCTGCAATGGGCTGCCATAGGCTACAGTGAGTGGCCGGCAGCCAGCATGAGCTGCCAATAGCCACTGTGAGCTACCATCCAAAGGCCGGCAGCTGATCTGCCTCATCTGGGAAGAGCGCAATGACGATACCAATATAGGCCAGTGAAGCAACGTCCTCCGCAACTAGACTGAAGAACAAAAAAAAAAAAGACAGCAACTTGTCTGTTTCCCGATTCCCCAACGCTGTTCCCCTCCCCCAATTCCCCAATAAAATCTTTTTTAAAAAAAATTATCCAATAAATGAGTTTATAAAAGCCACTGTGAGTGAGTTGAATACAACTGAAGTTAATTAATATGTGTTCAGCACTTATTCTGTGCTAAGCACTCTGTTAACAGCTTTAAGTCCATGATCTCATTCAGTCTTTACAACCCTATGAATCAAGTGTCATTATTAGTCCCATTTTACATGAAGAAACTGAGGTACTGAGATGGGATTATTTATTCAAGATAGTATGGCCTAAGAAGGGCAGAGCTGGGACTTGTGCAGCAGCAGATTCAAGAGCTGTGCTCTTAACCAGAATTTAATGCTGCTGCTGCCAATCTATCAACTTAAGACCCCGAAATTGGAATTGTCTCCCCCAAAGTGAAGGTTGATCACTCCAAAATATCCTCATTGTCTGCCAAGTCCTCCTGTGATCCGTAGCCTTGTTTTTCCTCCTCTCATTGGGGTTGGGGCCTGGCCAGATGGGCTGTGTGGGTGGGTAGAAGGGAGGCCGGAGAGGGGGTGTCCTGACAGACAAATGGAGTCAGGCAACAGCTGCAGAGTGACCAGGGGCAGCCATGGGCCAGAGCTGGCTCACTAGAGCTGAGTGTTAAATTTTCAGGAATTTTGTAAGCTGGTTGCTGAACACAACCATCATTAAAAATCATATCAACTTATAGTTAAACAAATTATATTTAAAATGGTAATAAATACTCAAACCACATCACTTGCTAATTATTTACATTTTATCATTATCTACGCTATTGGGGTTATTTACACTGATGGTGGGAATAAATGGTATGTTCTCTGTATCTCTTCCTAACTTTGTGCTCACTTACATCGAGTTAGTAGTTTGAAATCAGCCATGGTCAGAGTATTGACACCATGGAAACTGGCAAACACTATAAATCCAGGCTTGAATTACTATTTTGTTGATTATCTAGACTTAAGGAAGGGATGCAGAAAATGTTAATACTGCAATTAAATTTAAAAGTGGGTCATGTCTGTAACTGTTGCATTGTGAGTGGCACAAAAATTAGAGGGAATATTCTTCTAATATTTGAAAACTATTAACTGATTTGCAAAGAAGTTACATTATTGATGAGTGAGATCATTAAAGTTAACAAAAATATCAACCAAAATTCTTATGAGAGCTATCCTCGTTCATCATTGATGTGAGTGAATTTTTGCTTAATCAGATATTAATAAGCAAGCAAGTAAGACTGCAGCAGTAGTCTGATTTTGCGACACTCTTGCTGATGACAGAATTACAAAAATGGTTGGAAGGTTTTGCAAGAGATAGTAAGTCACACTGAGGTTACCAGTGCAAAATGGAAAAACAAAATAAGTATTTTATCTTAAAATTTGTTGTTTCTAAAATTATATAAAGAAAACATCAGCAGAATCTTCTACATCACCTCTACATGGTATTATGAATTTGACTGGCATGTAAAACACGCATGCTTACATTTATCCCCAGAGAGCAGTTGTGAAACATTGCCAGAACACCATGGATAAGAGCCAGGCATGAGGGGAGGCCAAGCCCAATAGAGGACATGTTTCAAAGCCTTGGTGAGCGGGTCTGGAGTCAAGCTGGGGCCAAGGCAATAGCCACAGTCTCCTGTATGATCTGTCCCTCTTGTCAACCCAGGCAATGGGTGGCTTGTATTCAGTGGTTCAGTGGAACATATTGGGCTCTGGAGGGATGCATCCTCTTGTCTTAGTTTCATTATCAACAAGCCCTAACCAAGTGCTTCCCAAACATTCTTAGACAACCAGCATGGTTTTTCACATATCTGAATACTAATTCAAACTATTTTTATTTCAACCAATTCACTTTTTCTTTGTAAACAAATGTGTTTAGAATGGAAACTGTATGTAAGTTCTCAGATTTTATTATGCACCAGTATTATCTGGGAGATCTTGTGAAAATGCAGGTGGGTCCTGATTCAGGAGATCTGAGTAGGGCCCAGGAATCTGCATTTAAGACACCCACGTGATGCCTGGTCTATGGAAGCAAATTTCTAAATTACTACAGAAACTGACAGAACTGTTTCAATTGCCACAGAGAGAAGATAACTAAAAAGTTAATGACATTAAAGCAAACCAATGTTATTATATTCTAGCAGGCAAGTTGCCTGCCAAGTTGCTGATTTACAAAGCCTGTTTTCTCTTTATTGAAAGGTGAGATTAGCAAGTATAAGAGAAGTGCTAATGACCTACTAGCACCAAACAGTTTAATTAAGATTGAAAGAGAAATTAATCTGATCACTATGTCATTTTATATCAGGCCCCATACCTTCTCAAACCAGCTTGCCATATATTTGCCTTTCATTTGGGAACAGTTAATTGTTTTAGTTCACCTAAAAGTATTATATGTTCTTCTCCAGTGGCTTTTTAGATTTATGCTTTCTGGTTATTGTAATAACTCCATTTCTGTTTCCATTTCAACCCAGTGCCTCCAGATTTCTCCTTACAGACCAAATAGTAAGTGTGTGATTCTAGACCCTGAGGGTGGAAAGGCAGGAACGTGTTTTGTTGCTCAGTGCAATTGCTCAGAGGAACAATGAGATTCAAATATGTTAGTCCCCAGGCTTTCGTGCCAGCTTGAAGTCTTGGCTCCACGGTGCAGGAGCTGGGCTGCCTATGGTGCCACTCCATCTATATTTCTGGGGCAGGAAGGTATGAGGACATTTTGAAAACTGGTAAAAATTTTCAAATTAGATTTGCACATGACTGCACAGGAAGGATGGACGCGAGAGAAGAAAAACAGCATACTTAAGTCAGAATGAAGTATCTAAGTGTTTCCAAGTGGAGAGGAAAAGCAACCTCTCCAAATGCAACCCAACCCAGTTTGCTGATTAGCTTTGCCATTTCCCCAAAGCATCCTGACAATGACCTGGAGTTGGAAGAAATGCCACTTAGTAGTGTGAGGGGAGGGTGAGAGCTTTGGAGGAGACAGGGTATGGAGAGTGACGGTGCAGGGGTTGTTCTTAGAAGAACATGTATCCTGGGTGAATATGCAGGGGTTGGAATGATGTGTGTATTCTGCCTTTCTCTGAGCAGTGGCTGCTTGGGTCTCAGCAAGCCCTTCGAGCTCTCTGGTGAACAACAGCTTTATAAGAACATTGCTCTGCTTCAGAGTACAGCTAACTGCCTCGCTCTGATGCGTCTTAGCCCTCCTAGGATCATACTCCCCTCATTATGTTTACTATCATGGAGACAGGGGAAGCAATGGACTCTGGGATTCTTAATCCTGTATCACAGAGGAATCTTATCCAATAGGGATGGCACAGAACCTTGGTTTGGAAAGACCCTGACAGAATCCTACCATAACCTTTTAGGCCCTCAAGACAGAGGCCTGCCAACTTCACATTCCACAAGATGTTACTTGCTCGTTCTTAAAAAAAGAAAATGACTCATGGTTCACCCACTCCATGTCATCTGTCCAGCCTAGCAGTTAGGAGTGCTGATTCTGGAGTAATGTGAATGAAAGAGTGGCTATGTAGTGCATCTGACAAGCTCAGTGACCACAAGTAACCTCACAGGGTGATCTAATCAGAAATTCCTAACTGGGCAGGCCTTAGTGGGTAGTCACATCCAGGCCTATAACTGCCTTAGAAAAAGGTTAATTTTGTCTTAAGCCTGCCCATTGTTCTTGTCCACCTGGGTTAACACACTTCTGAAATCTACTTTTCTAGACCCCTCAGAGGCATGACCACCCTCAACGGAGCACATGATCTTGTTGCCCATATATCATTCCCTAACCTACTGTAAATGTTAAATATTAGCTATCCTACATGCACCAATATAAAAGAAGTGTGTGTCTCTCCATTTTACTATTTATTTGATCATAGAGATTTCCCTATTTTGCTTTCTCTCACCTCCTTTAATCTAAGACCAATGGATCCCATGTAATCTTCCTTACTTCCCTCTTTGATACCAAATGCATAAAAAGAACTACAAAACTGCTGTTTTTTTTCCAGAGCATTTTCTCAGTCTGTTGAGATCTTGTTTCTGGACCTGTCCTCAGTTTGACTCAAATAAACTCTTATCTTTTTTTCTATAGGTTTGGATGTTCTTTCCTCAACAGAAAGAACACATAGTTTGAATCTTAGCTCTGCCACTTTCTAACTGTGTGATCGTGGGTGAGTTAGTTTGCCTCTCTGTGTCTTAATTTCCTCTTCTGAAAATTGGGTAAAATCACAATACTATTTCATGTTGGGAAGATGAAATGAGAACGTGGCTGTCAAGTACTTAGAACTCTGGCTGGCACTTGGCAAGTGCTCAATAAATGCTTGGCTGTCAACTGTTTTCATTGCACATTCCATGCTGCCTTGTCGAAGGTGGTCTTTCTATCCATTGCCCCCACCTCCACCCCAGCCACCCTCCACACTAGATTGTGGGTACCCTGTGTGTAGAGATAATTTCTTAGTCACCCCACTGTCCCCTCTGGGGACCTAGAGCGGCTTTGTACACCCATGACATATTCAACAGCATTTATTGAAGGGCTACAGTGTGTGCCAGGCACATGCTGGGGACTAAAGAAGAGGATGAACCAGGGATGGATTAAATCACATCTCCTTTTCATTAGGAGGATTAGCTATCATTATTATAACAATTATGTCACTTTAGTCATGCAGTGTCATATAAATGTTATTCAGGGAAGGATAGCTCTTGATAGGCAGCACACACACCCTGACCTGACCCAGTCAGATGTAGGATTTATTTGGGAGAAAGCTGGATGCCATCCACTATTCACCAGAGACATGGGTCCTCCTTAGCGGGAATTAAAAAGAAGTGCATGGGCTGGCCAAGTGGCACGGTGGTTAAGAGCTGGCTTGGGACGCCGACACCAGCGGCCCCGGTTCGGATCCCACATATGAGGGCCAGTGACACTGCCCTCTAAAAAAAAAAAAAAAAAGTGCATGTCTCACTCAGTGAAACTTCAGCATTGACAGAAGAGCTGGCCCGGCTAGGCTAAGCCAAGTTTCTCCTTGGATTTACGCAGAAACTGCCTGGCTCTTGATACTCTCCTTAGGGTATAAGACCAATTCCCAGCTTTGGGGGAAGCTGCCAAAGGAGACACGGAGGAGCACATGGTTCTGCCCTTGGTCAGGAGGAAGTATGCCCTGCTGTTGAGAGCAGCAAAAGAGGCTCAGCAATGAGTGTCACACTGAAGAGAAACGTATATTTTTCTTTTTCAAGTCATTATCGGAGAAGTCAAAATAATAGTATTTTTGCTCTGGTTCGTTGAGCTCATCCCATTCCTAGGACTCTTCCACTTTGTCCCTTCCAGGAGACTACTAAGAGTTGAAACAAATTGCATCACCTTTATTTCTCAGAGATTTGGGTTGTTTCATCTTTTCAAATTTCATCTTTTAGAAGTAAGATCCCTATACCTTTTATGAGAAAGGGCCATTATTAAGAAATTCCTAAGGTAGCTTTGAGACTGGTAGAATCGGGTGGCCAGGGACAGGCATGCTTTGAAGGCAGGGACTCTGTGTTCACAGCACCAAGAGCGGACTTGGAACCTGATTTGTGCTTGACAAATGGAGTCTGAGGGAAGATTCCTTGGTAGAGGTGTAAGGAGGAGGATGTTGTGTTGGTTGTTGCCCTGCATACACAGTCATTCAAATATTGGCTGCCAGTTGTAAGTTTGAAAACACAATACAGAAGATGAGGGCCTGGGAGTGCTCTCTACAGTGTATATGGTTGTGCTGGGTAGGGTAATGGACGGGCGGTACCTGCCTCAATAAGATAGTCTCTTCATTTTCCCTTTTTTTTTAAAGATTGTATTGGGGAATTGGGGGAGGGGAACAGCATTGGGGAATTGGGGAAGGGGAACAGACAACTCGCTGTCTTCTTATTCCTCAGTCCAGTTGCAGAGGATGTTGCTTCACTGTTGGTATCGTCATTGCGCTCTTCCAGGATGAGGCAGATCGGTTGCTGACCTCTGGATGGTCGCTCACCGCGGCTATTGGCAGCTCACGCTGGCTGCTGGCCACTCACTGTAGCCTACGGCAGCCCACTGCAGCAGGGGCTGCAGCCTACACCATTGCCAAGGCTCGCACAGCCCAGCTCCAGGTGGAGCTGTTGTTAGCTGTAGAGGGCAGTGTCACTGGCCCTCATATGTGGGATCCGAACCAGGGCCGCTGGCACCCCAAACCAGCTCTTAACCAATGTGCCACTTGGCCGGCCCTCATTTTCCCTTTCTAAAAACTACTCTGATCCCCCTTGCTCTGTCCAGTCACACCAGCTGGCATACACTACTGAGGCAATGTAGGAACAGAGCAGTGGGAACCCAAAACTGGCCCACCTGTCTCCTATTATAACCCTTTCCTATTGGCTAACAATATCTTTTGAACGCTAGTTGGAACTACTGTAAATTATATAAATGGATAAGTGACAAGCTGGGAACATATTTGCAATTTATACCATAGAGAGAGGACTAATTTCTCCAATGTACAAAAAGCCACTACAAAGCAATAATAAAAAGTCCAAGGCCTGGGGTGGCCATTTGGCTCAGTTGGTTAGAGCGCAGGCTCATAGCACTAAGATTGCTGGTTCGATTCCTGTTTCCTACATGGGCCAGTGAGCTGCGCCCTCCCCAACTAGATTGAAAACAATGACTTGACTTGGAGCTGATGGGTCCTGGAAAAGCACACTGTTCTCCAATAAAGTTTTTTTTTTTTTTTAAAAGTCCAAGGCCTAATAAAAATGGGCAAAAGGTATGATCTCATAGTATGCACAAAAACAAATATGGATGAAATTCAGCACATAAAAAGCTATGCCGCCTTCCTTATAATATGAGACATGCAAAATAAAAGTACACTGAAAAATTATTTTTTTACCTGTAATATTGGCAAAGATCACAAAGTGTGAAAAGTCACAGTATTGGTGAGGATGTGGGGAAACAGACACTCTTAAACATTTCTGATGAGAATGCAAATTGTAACAGCCTTGATAGAGGGTAATTTGGCAATATTCAACAAGATTACCAATGCACATAATTTTTGACCCAGCAATCCCATGTCTATGAGTTTACCCAACAGATACATTTCTCTGTTGGGAAATGAGGGACATAGAAAGTTAGTGACTAGTCTTCTTCATAATACAATGGCAAAAAAACCTAGAAGCCACCAAATAATTGCCAGAAGGCACAGGTTAAATAAATCCTGGGATATCTGTTAGCAACATTTCTAGTAAAAGGGCAAGATAGCAAATACTTAAGGTTTAGCAGGCCATATGGTCTCTGTTGCAACGATTCAGCTTTGCTGGTGGAGGGCAAATGCAGCCACAGACAACATGTAAATGACTGAGCGTGGCTGGACTCCAATAAAACTTGCAAAAAACAGGCAGTGAGGCAGATTTGGTTTGTGAGCCATAGTTTGCTGTGCCCTGGGTACAGCTGAAAAGCAGTATGTTCTGAATACTATGATTTGTGTGAAGAGAGAGAGCAAATATGCATGCATGTGTGTATATTCTTGTACATATATGTATAAAATGTCTCTGAAACAATACATAAGTAAAGGATAATATTGACTGACCCCATAGAAAAGAACTGGGTAGCTGGGTCATGGGATGGATGACACTTTTCACTGTATATCATTTTGTACAGTTTGAATTTTAAACCAAGTAAAGGTATTGCATGTTAAAAATACTTAAATAAAATAAAAGTAAATAAAAAATAAAATAAAAGCAAGCTGGCGTTCCTCTGCAAAGCTCACTCCATGACATACTACGAGGCATAGGGATGTTAGATGACTCGCCTTCAGTGCCGGCTGTGAGCACACCAAATAAGCCATCACTGAAGAGCCACTGGGGCTTACAGCCAATTCATCAAAACCCAGGGACCCCCTAGAATACAGATGCTTTCAGGGGTTCCACTCTCTCTATTCTCCTTGAAAGGACCTCCCCCAGTTAGCTATCATGGCAATATCACATTTGTCCATCTTGTAGGCTAGGCCCAGTGACCTCAGTTGAGTAGCCCAAATCCATTTTAATCGAATTTCATACATCTTAGAAATATTGACTTTTCTTGGTAAAAGCAAACAAAGAAAAGGCATAGACACAGCAGTAGCTTATATAAAATATTAGCCTTTACAGGGCTAATATTTGTTTGTCAATATGGGCGACAGGTAGATCTAGACCTATGCTGTCCAATATGGTAGCCACTAACCGTTGCATGAAGTTTTTAATTAAAAATTAATAAAAATTAAATTAAAAAAATATAGTTTCTCAGTTGTATCAAGTACATTTCAAAAGTTCAGTAACCACACGTGGCCAGCAGCGGTCATACTGGATTGCTACACAGGTTATAGAACATTTCCATCATTGCAGAAATGTCTACTATATGTTAAAAATGATCTAGTCAATCTCTAATGTCTCTTCCAGCTCAGTAACCAGAAACCTCACAATTCATTTCAATCTGTTCACCTTTCTTCATTCTTAACGGTCTCCACATCCTGATTGCTTAAGGCCTGATGGTTACAGCTCAGATAAAGTTTCTGACCACAAATGCCTTAAACTGATCCGAGGTAGGTGCTCTGATCTATGGTCAGAGCAGATAGCAGGGAAGCCATCTATGTTATGGAGTTTCTGGCCCCGAAGGACTATTTATTTATTTATTTATTTTTTTGAGGGCAGTGTCACTGGCCCTCATATGTGGGACCCGAACCGGGGCAGCTGGCTTCCCAAGCCAGCGCTTAACCACCGCGCCATTCGGCCGGCCCTCTGATGGACTATTTAAAAGGCGCTGCTTTCTCTCTCATCTGTACCTCCCACCCCACCAGGCCACTTTGTGTTGGTAATCGAATAAGCCTTTGGTTATTGTACCCATCACCCAGCTGCAGTGAAGGAGGGACAGAGATGAGCTTCTGGGAATGAGGGTGTGGAGCCCTTCCCAGAGAAGGAAGGAAGACTTTGGGAGGAGGTTAAGAAGGCAAAACCAAACCTTTCTTGCTGGGAGGTGACTGCAGGCCAGGCTTAGGGCAAGGGAGCAAAGATCTCTCTTAGTGCCTAGGCTGAGAGATTGGACAAGGCAGAGAGGACCTGGATTCCCCTGGAGGAGGCAGGCTGAAGCAGAGCTGTCCACCTGGCAGAGGAGGCAAGGTGGCAGGTGGTGGTGGAGGGTGCAGGCTTAGTTCTCTGCTGCAATACTGGGTGGCCTGGTATAGTGGGCAGGAATCTGAGATGACCTCTAGGATCTCTGCCTCTAGGTGTTATGCCCCTGATTAGGTTACCTTATATATAAGGGAGGGGGGATTTTGTAGATGTAATTCAGGTCCCAAATCAGTTAATTATGAGTTGATCAAAAGGGAGAATATCCTGGGTAGGGCTGACTAAATTGGCTTAAAGCTTTAAAAGGATGGAGCTTTTCTGCTGACTTTGGAGGATCAGACAGTCATGCTGTGAGCTGCCTAAGGAGAGAGGCAGGCTCTAGGAGCTGAGGGCCTCAGTCCTGTAATGGCAAGGAACTGAATTTTGCCAACAAACTGAATGAGCTCAGAAGATGAGAATGCAGCCTGGTGATACCTTGATTGCAGCCTAGTGAGCGCCTGAGCACAGGGCCCAGTTAAGCCTGGATTCCTGATCATGGAAACTGTGAGATAATCAGTGTATGTTGTTTTAAGTCATGAAGTTTGCAGTCACTGGTTACAAAGCAATAGAAAATGAATATACCTTGTTCCCTTAGGGGAAGGGCTTTCATTTCTGTCAGTGGGCAACGTGAAGTGGGAAAGGTCAACCTTTTGATTCCCAAGCAGCTTTGTTCAGAAACGTAGGACTCCCTTAGCTTGCAGGGTGGCCCTGTTTACAAGAGGATCCCACATCATAAGGAAAATGTCATTTGGAAGAAGCATTTGATTATAGTTATCATAATGGACTGACACTGACACAAAAGGCAGTTAACTGCATAATATTCTTGAAAGTGTCATTTTGGCCATCCAGGACATCATTTCCTGTTGATGATAAAGAACCTTTGAAAAGGTTGCATCTGTGAAAGAAAAAAGATAGTGGAAATAGCCTGGCTGCTGAGAAACCCGGAACTCGCCTCTCTTTTCGTCCCCTTCCTTCTCTCCTTCCAATAACAAGAGTTTCTGCTTTTGAGGACTTTGTGAGAATTGGATCAGCAGAAAAGATGTCAACGTTCTGATCAACACAGATGCCCTCACTGGGTTAACTGTTCTATTTTTGAATTTTAGGTCTTTAAGCAATGACTGAAGGGGTGATTTCCGTGTACCCATAAGTTCCACCAAAGTGTTATGGAAGAAGGGCAGTGAGAGAGCTTAATCGGGTCAGGGTCAGGGTAGAGCATACTTGCATTCAGGACTTTCTTTTTTGTTTGTCACTCCACAGAACGGAAACATCTCAGCATATGAATCTAGGAAACAGGTGAACGAGAACATCCCTGTGGTATTCCTCAAGGCAACCTTTTTAAAGTCTGTTGGTTGGAGACTGAGGAATGGATTCCATCCTCGCTAGGAGGTCTGGAGAGCAGTGTAGCATGGCATCTGAGGTTCCCAAAGCATCCCCAAAGACCCAGAGTTTAGTAACCATGACAAACACAAAAGGAAGGGCCAGACTCAGACCTTCCAGACATTTTCTGGACCAACCTGATCCTCCCAAACATTGAATCATACAACTTGAGCTCCAAACACTGAACCACGGAGGCTCCAGACATTCATAACACTGGCTGGAGAGAACCTAACCAGAGCCCCTTTGTAAGCTTTTAATAATTATAAAATAAAAAGATTATGGCCAACAGTATGGAGGCTTCTCAAAAAATTAAGACTAAAACTATCGTATGATCCAGCCCTTCCACTTCTGGGTATTTATCGAAGAATATGAAAACACTAATTTGAATAGATATATGCATCCCTATGTTCATTGCAGCATTGTGTACAATAGCCAAGATATGGACACAACCTAAGTGTTCATCAATAGACAAATGGATAAAGAAGATTTGGTACATATATACAATGGAATATTACTCAGCCATAAAAAGAATGGAATATTGCCATTTGTGACAACATGGATGAACTTAGAGGATACAAGTATTATGCTTACATAATGAGTCAGATGAACCAAAACACACACACACACACACACACACACACACACACACACACACCCCTACCCAAACAAATAAACAAAAACAACCTCATAGATACAGGGAGCAGATTGGTGGTCACCAGAAAGGAAAGGGGTTTCGGGGTGGGCAAATATGAGTGAAGCAGTCAATTGTGTGGTGATGGATAGTAACTAGACTTTTGGTGGTGATCACTTTGTATTGTATACAGATGTGGAATTATAATATTTTAAACCTGAAACTTATATAATGTTATATACCAATTTTACCCCAACAGAAAAAGCCTAAGAAGATTTGGCACATGAGAGGTAGCAGATGCTGATGACATCCACCTTTATCCTTCAGGCCTTAACATGCCAATTCTCCCCAGCTTCCTTTTCACTGCCAGATTCTACACCCTGACTAACAGCTTTCTCTGAAGTCTTTGAAAGGTCCCTCAGCTACCAGACGGCGGGAGACTGATGGGAGATGGTAACATTATCCTGGTTCTCTTGCCTTCCTCTCTCTTGTATTCTGTACTGTTCCCCAGAACCCTGGTGGGGGACACTCGGTCCAGTCTCCCACAGTGGTAGCTGGTTGGATAACACATTCTTTTTTGGTTCTCTTCTCTGTGTCTCCTCTACTGGTGTTTTGGTGTTTTTTTTTCCTCCAACTTCCAAATAAAACTACCTCCAATATTTGTCTCAGGATGGGTTTCGGGGGAACCTAAACAAAGACAATAATTAATCACATCCATTCATTTTCAGCCTCCTCGAGCTGAAAGGTAATTAAATACACTTTTGTATTCTCTCTGCAAAGGCATTTGAAAACAGTGTGTGTCTGCTTTCACATGTATGCTTTGCCTCCGCCAAGAAACCGACAAGAGATGCTCAGAATGGGCAAATGTCAGCCCCCGAGGGCATGACTGCAGCTGACGAAACTATTTATTGGAGGACTTCTGGCTGTCAGTTCTGATCTGTTGATGATCAGAAGAATTTACTCATTCTGCAAATAGTTTTTGAGCTCCGCCTCTTTTCAAGAGACCCAGGCAGCATTGGCCAAACTCAAACAAGTACTGTCTGTTTTTCTCTGAGATGTAGCTTTCAGATTACTCTATTAAAAAGACACTAATGAGTCTGCTCAGAATTCATGTTTGAGTTACTGCTGGGCTGGTGATGATTCTCAGGAGGGTGAGGGGTGAATAATAATGACCAGGCTTTCTTTCTTTTTCACACTATGTAGGATTGATTTCTGTTCATTACAATGCCTCTCCCTGTCTTTCCCAAAGAAATAATCATTATCATGTGGTATATACCTCAGGAGTGTTGGGACACCCCAGAAGCAAGATTGCAAACTGCTGGGCCACTAAGATTTTGCTTTGGGAACAGAGCCAAGGAGAAATGAGTGAATTGCGGAGGTAAAAGTCCCTGGCCCTGGGAGAGTTAAATGACAGTGCTATGTATCAGCCAGCTGTGCGACCTCAGGACCACTTTTCTTCCCGAGTCTCCATTTCTTCACCTGTAAAGTGAGGGAGTGGGATTGGATGGTTTCTAGGATCAATAATTATAAATAATCATGATTCTACTGAAAAAGAAGCAATGGACCAAAATCATATCTATAGTTGGGTTTCCCCTGCCCTCTGTGCTGTTCTACCTCTCACTAGATTGGAGTGGGGGGCTCCCTTTCAGGGACTTACTAGGCACTATCTGCCATAAAAAGGGTTTGTTGTGACCTGGCCCAAGGAATTGAAGGTTAGAAACAAAGGAAGCTGTTGAAAGGGGGTAGGTGGTAGGGGAATGGGGGAGTGAAAGATGTTTTCTGGGCGGGAGAACACTGGGGATTCCTGAACTGATGAAGACCCTGCTGGGAAGCTTCCTGTTACTACTTGGGGTCCAGGGGATTGAGTCAGGGTTTGGAGAAGAAAGGACAGAAAAGGTCTCCCTGGTTTTCTTTTGGTAGCTTTTATAAACTCTCCTGGTTATCAGCCCTGGGTGTGTAGTAGAATCACCCAGGGAGCTTAGAAATCCACAGAGCTCCTCTCCGCCTTCTGATTTAATTGGTATTGGATGGGGCCTGGGTGTGGGCATGTTTGCTCTGAGATAATTCTGCTGTGCAGCCAGGATTGAGAACCACTCAATGGTAATCACGAGGGTAGGGGCAACCCTCTTGCTTTGTCTCAAACAGCTTCCTTATTTTTCCTTCATGCTTTTCTTCCTCTTCTGCTTGTTTCATCTTCTGCCTCAAAATTCTAGCATCAAACATGAGTGAGGGATGGAGAAGGGAAGAACAAACACTACGCGTTTTATTTCTCTTTAACTATTTATTGTTTATAAAGTTTGATGAAACTTCTTTTCCTCCATGAATAGAGCTCGTACTACTCAAGACAAGCTTAAGAAACACTCAAAAACAAGAAAGAGAAAACATTTCAACGTGTCAAATGTAGGTCCATCACTCATTGACCATCACTGCTAATGCCGTAAACATTGGAGTGTTTTCTTCCTAATCTTTTCTTTGTTTGAATGCTTTACCATACTGTACACACCGGGGCTTAGCAAAATGCAGCCTGCAGGCCAAACCCAGCGCATCTCCTGTTTCTGTACCAACAGATTTCTTGAAACACAGCCATGCTCATTTGTTACTTATTGTTGATGGCAGCTTTCACACTACAGTGGCAGAGTTGAGTATTGTAACTGAGACCATTTGGACCAAAAGCCTAAGTATTTACTATCTTCTTTAGAGAAAAAGTTTGTTGGTCCCCAGTATATACCATTCTGTACTCTCTTCCCTCTACTCCCCCATTTTACCTTATTGCATAAGCATTTCTCCATGTTGCTATAAATACTTCATAAATATCATATCTTATAACTGTCTAATATTTCATTGCATGGATAGGTTGTGCCTTAGTCTTTCTCCTATTATTAAACATGTACGTGTTTTTTTGCCCCCAAAGTTTTTCCACTCTTATAATGAATGTATCAGTGAATATACTTAGATGTAAACTTTACTTGTGTTTCCAGTGATTTCTTTAGGATAGTGTTCAGATTATTCAGCTGGTAGGTAGAGGCATTTTAAGACTCTTGATGCATACCACCAAATCCTTTATTCAAAGGGAAAGTACTAGTACTCCCCAATAATATAGGCAAGAACCTCCTTCTCCACATACTTGCCGGCATTATTATATTACCATTTTAAACATTTTCTGATTTTTAGACAGGTAAACAAGAAGCTATTATTTAAATTTGCATTTCATTTACATCTGATGAGACTGAAACAGCTGCCTCTCTTTCTCTGCATGTTTACTGCTTTGGCCTCCTTCTGACAGGGCAGAGTGGAGCACGCGCGTCCTACCTCTCACCTTGACTTGGAGTAAGGCTTCTGCTTCCATCCGGTTCTTCTCCACATCTCTCTCCCAGTGAATTCTGATCATCTCAAGGATGCCGTCCAGACCAGTGCCAATGGGAACCCCCACTTGTTCTAGCTTAGATACTGACAACTGTTCATACAGCACTTTCACGTCCTGAAAATGACAATGTACATCTCAGGTGAGTTCCATGGGAAAAAGGAAACACATGAAATTGTAGGCAGCAGAAGCCCAGTTCTGTGGGCAATACTTCTGCTTCTCATTCTGCTACTGCCAAACATGGGTCTTCACAGAGACTGGCCAAGTCCCTGATCCTTTTCCCAGGGTGGGCATCATAATCTCTTTTCCCAGGATGTGTTTCTGAGGCTGGTCTTCACAGGCTCAGGTCCAAAGCAAAAATCAAAATAAATAAATAACTAAATAGTACATAGTCAGCCACAACAGCAAGATGAAATTCATGAGTTTCATAAAGTCAGAGTAGGCTGGAAGAGATTTAAAGATTTGGAGTCTCTAAAGAGTTACAGTTGGAGAATGGTGAACAACTGTGGTGCTCAGAACAGGAGGAAGTGGGCTTAATTGGTTCCTGGTTAGCTTAAGGTTGGACAAAAGAAGGAACTTCCTGACTTAAGCATTGTTAAGTGGGTTTTGGCTTTTTGGCTTTTTCAACTGTAAGCACTTTAGATCTAGGGTCAGACACTGGTATGTGGGAGGTGGTTTAGAATCAGTGAAATTCTGTGGGGAAAATGGACCACGTCGCTGAGGGCGGGGGTGGGGTGGGGTGGGGTGTCGCCCTAGTCCTGACACTCAATGAGCTCACCTAATCCCATTAAAGAGTGTGTGTAAAGTGCAACCTGGATCTAACCTCAGTGTTATTTTGTTTGCCCTGTACAGTGTTGAAAACAAAGATCAGAAATTGAATGTCTTGAGGTATGAGATGCTCCCTCCAATCCATCACAGGTGCCATCACTCACTATTGCTTGGACTTGCTGCCTCCCCCTTACACATCCCAGCCTGGTCTTGAAGCCATTTGAGTTTGAGACTCCTGGGCTAACGTGTCTCACAACAAGGACTAAAAGAGTTTTACTGGCATTTCCCCTGCAGCTCTGGGCAAGTGACGTCATGGAGGGGCCGAGATGAGCTACCGTCACATGTTTTGAAGCTGGGCCAGGCAGGAGAAGGTCTCCTATCTTGCAGCCAAGCCAGTGTCACCCCAGCCCCCACCTACCTCTTCATAGCTCCTTGACAGAAAGCCAAGTTCTTCTTTCATCCTTTCTATTTGACTTTCCAGATCTATTTTTGTCAAGTTAGCTTCATCAATGACTTTATATAGAGAATTAATTTCCTCTTCCGCTGCCTTTCGAAATGGCTGCTCATTTTCATACCTGCAGATAAAGGAACTTAATCAGCATAGCTGGGCAACCCAAAAGAACAAAGAATCTGATTAGAAATGTGACCAAGAGGCCAATTGTGTGCTAGTTAGACAATGAATGTCAAATGTCACTGTTTCAGCAGCTTCGAGGGCACTGTTAATGCAATTATTACATGGTGATTTATTAAAATGAAAATGACTGCAGCCAACTTCTTATAACCTGGCTTAATGGGGTGCCAGTCTCAGGGGGCACCGGAAGCACAGAGCTCTAGGGAAAGTTTCTCCAGGAGTTCAGACCTAGGTAAGGGGATCTGGTATTATCATCATTATTCTGATTTATCATCCTTTTCACCTGAGGATCCTTTATCAAACATTATCAAGAATCTGCCAAGTACCAGGCTATGTGCTGGTGATCCCCAAATGAAGAACATGGTTCCTATCTCCAAAGAGCCCATGTGAAATTTCAGGACCGATGATGCCAACCCAATGCCTCCAGAGGCCAAGTGGCCAATGTAGATGAGGGACAAGTGCCAGGTCTGGGCATCAGAGAGGTGGGGACTGAACCATATGTGACAGCTCATGCTTCACATCCTTCACATAGAGGGGCGCTGCCGCTCAGCTCCACACTATTACTGCTGTGTGGGAAGGGGTATGCCATTTCTCTTCAGGAGAAATTGGAAAGCTGAATTTATATGTGAAATAGCCAGAGTCTTTAAAAACTTACAACTTATGCAATAACATACATGCATATGTATGTGCATACATACTGACACAAGTCTGAAACTGCCCACTATGAGTTCTTTGAATAAGCGCCTTCTTTCTTAAAACTACCCAACATCTTGGGCCAACATTTTGGGCAGAATGGCACATTGGTTAAAAGCTGGCTTGGGACACCAGCTCTGAGCAGCAGGGCCCCGGTTCGGATCCCACATATGAGGGCCAGTGACGCTGCCCTCTACAGCTAAGATGGTGAACAACAGCTCCACCTGGTTGCCTCTATAGCTAAGATGGCCAGTGACGGTGTAGGCTGCAGCCCCTGCTGCAGTGGGCTGCCATAGGCTACAGTGAGTGGCTGGGGCAACCAGAGTGAGCGGCTGGCAGCCAGCGTGAGCTGCCAATAGCTGTGGTGAGCGACGTCCAGAGGCCGGCGACCGATCTGCTTCACCTGGGAAGAGCACAATGACCATACCAATATGGGCCAGTGAAGCTACATCCTCCACAACTAGACTGAAAAACAAAAGGACAGCAACTTGTCTGTTCCCCTTCCCAGATTCCCCAATGCTGTTCCCCTCCCTCAATTGCCCCCAAAAAATCTTAAAACAAACAAACAAACAAACAAACAAAAACTACCCAACATCTTGGCCAGTTTCCTCACAGTGTCACTCCTTTCCTTCCATGGCCTTCCATCTAGCTGCATCTATTAGCCCAATTTCAGTTTACCTTCATCTAGCCATAGAAGAGAGAAATCTCACACCTCTCATTATAGAAAGCATCTTAGGGTCTTAGAATTTTAAGGGACTTTAGCATTCAACTATTCAAACTCCTACCCAGTGACAATCCCTCGATAGCATTCTTGTTTTTTTTTTTTTTTGAGGGCAGTGTCACTGTCCCTCATATGTGGGATCCAAACCGGGGCCACTGGCTTCCCAGGCCAGCTCTTAACCACTGCACCACTCGGCTGGCCCTCGATAGCATTCTTGATAGGTGATCATGTAGCCTCTGCTTGAATACTTCCAGTGATGGGGAACTCATCACCTCTCAAGGCCACCATTTTACTTCTGGATAGCTGTAATTATTGCAAATTTCTTTCCTCAAGATCGTAAGCCTCCATTCCTATAAAAGTCTGAATGCCAAAAGTTGGTCTACTCCCTCCTTCTGGCATTCCTACAAATACTTAAGACTGTCTCATATGTCACTCTCTCATTCCACCCTGCCCACCCCCACCCCTCCAAGCCTTTTGTTCCTCAAGTTACACATTCCCAATTCCTTCCTCTATTGTTCATATAAATTGGTTTCCACATCCCTCATCATCAAGGGCAGGCACTAGGACCTTTCATCTTTCTATTCTCAGCATCCAGCTCCAGGCTTCAGATATACTTGTGGAACAATTATAAATGCTCTAATTGGTCTTATGTCCTTCTTAAAACTTGATACAGAAAACGGAACGCAGAACTCCAATTGCTGCCTGATCAGTTCAGAGTCCTGTGGGACTGACTGTCCTCTCCTTTGTCTAAGCCCTTTAATTCTACTCATCATGAGTCTAGAATTTGCTTTGTGAGTTTTTGTTTGTTTGTATGTTTGTTTATTTGACTTTGACCAGCTGTATTTGCTGCTGGCTAATCTGGATATCCTGTCAACTGGAACTGCTGAGCATTTTTCACAAGAGCTGCTTTAAGGCCAATTTCCCTGCCCTCTTTGGGTGCACTTGGTATTTGAACCCAAAAGTAGGAGTTCCTATTTCTCCTCTTCCAGCTTCATTGGCCTATTGTTCCAAAGATTTGGGATCATTTTGAATCCTGATTGTGGCATTCTACTCTTCACCCCCACTCCTGCCTTTGTGTCTTTTGTTATTTTTCTTCTGCTTGCATGTACCTTGCAGTTAAAAATAGTAAATGAATGAACTAAGGACAGATTCCTGTGGCATACCACCAGAAACTTCCCTCAGAATTGGACTTGTGCCTTTGAATCAGCACTCGGGAGATGGTTTCTGAAGCATTTTTCTGTACTCTATCTGTTGGATTAACTTTTCATCCAAATGTATTCTTTTTTTTTTTTAGATTTTTTTTATTTTTATTGGGGAATTGGTGGAGGGGAACAGCGTTGGGGAATCGGGGAAGGGGAATAGACAAGTTGCTGTCTTCTTGTTCCTCAGTTTAGTTGTGGAGGATGTTGCTTCACTGTTGGTATCGTCATTGCGCTCTTCCCGGATGAGGCAGATCGGTCGCTGGCCTCTGGCCTCACACTTGGCTGCCAGCCGTTCACGCTGGCTGAGGGCCACTCACTGTAGCCTATGGCAGCCCACTGCAGCAGGGGCTGCAGCCCACACCATCACCGGGGCTCGCACAGCCCAGCTCCAGGTGGAGCTGTTGTTAGCTGTAGAGGGCAGTGTCACTGGCCCTCATGTGGGATCCAAACCGGGGCCGCTGGCATCCCAAAACCAGCGCTTAACCAATGCGCCACTCGGCCAGCCCCCAAATGTATTCTTGATGAAGGATTGTAGTCTTATCAACACTTAGTTCTTTTGGAAACAAGTCCTGTCCTTCCAGCTGAAATGAAAATCCACCCATATGACTGGGCTTGGTCCCTGTGGATCCAAACTGGAAGAGTCCCCCTTCGGCCTCCGAAGTTCTGTTTTGCTCACCATTCCAGGGAGGCTGGCCCCATCCAGGATATGGTCCACTCTGCATTATGGGAGGTCTTAGGTGTCCTACAGACCATTTTTTGGAAGCATATCCATGATATTCCCAAGGCTGTTCTTAAGCTTTTGGCTTTCTATTGCTACACTTTCCCCCCTACCCCACT
Organism: Aselliscus stoliczkanus; assembly: GCA_033961575.1. Classification (NCBI taxonomy): domain Eukaryota; kingdom Metazoa; phylum Chordata; class Mammalia; order Chiroptera; family Hipposideridae; genus Aselliscus; species Aselliscus stoliczkanus. The sequence continues at coordinate 100,726,743 of CM066735.1, read as the reverse complement.
TCATTTTGAAGTGTTTAATTAGCATCTCTGTGCTCCTGACACCCAGATTGTCTCATCTTGACCTGCAGGCCACTCTGGACCAACATCTTCAATGGCATCCCATAATTTCTGCTTGGTTTCTCCACTATCAGCTCAACTCAGCTTGCTCAAAACTAAACTCATTATGTACCCCTGAATTTTGGTCAAGATTTCTTTCCCCATTTTTTAAAATTTGTCAGTAGAACTGAAAGTCTTCTCAATTTAAATTTAAATTCTCAGTTTAAAACCTGGAACTTACCTTTGCTTTCTCTTTTCAGGCTGTATATGTAGACAACTGTCAAATCCTGCTGATTATTTCTTCAACCCATCCCTCACGCTCACCCACTGCTACTACCCCAGGCAGACTGTGAGCTATAACAGATGCCTGTTGTTTTCCCAGACCAATAGTTCTGCCCCAGAGTGACATTCTTAACCACATCCAGTCACTCCTCTGCTCAGAAGCCACAAGTGTCATTCTCTAGCCCTTCTGTAATCTGACATCATCTTACTTTCCAACCACTGGTCTTAACACAGACCCCGCCCCTCCATGGGCCCGGTCCCACTGTTTCTTGCTCCTTAGTCCAGCTTTTCCTCTCCGCCAATACAAAGCTTCCTTTAAAGCTAACATCTGGTCATGATGATGCTACTCAAATCCCTTTTATGGAAATCCCTCTGCTCTCAGATAATCTCTAAATTCTTTGGTATGGCTGAAATGGTCCTCCAGGGTTTGGTCTCTCTCTGGCTATCAAGCTGCATTGATTGCCCTTCTTCATTCACTCCATATGCCCCAGTTACACGAGCTCCTGGGATTTCCATGAATGCAACATGCTTTCTCATTTCCTCCTGCCTTTGCATATACAGTCCCCTCTGCCTGGAAAGCCATGCCTACTTTATTTGTCTGGTCAACTCCTACATGAGTTTAGAACCCAAATCAGGCATCTTTTATCAACTCTTCCGGGCTAGACTAAATGTCCCCACTTTACCGGTGGTCATCTCAGTGATGGCACAACTGCTCTGTAAAGCTATTGTCTGTTCACTCCTCTGTCTTTGCCACTAAACTGTGAGCTCCTTGAGGTCTGGTTCACTTCATTCCTGAACCTGGCAAAGGGCTGGCAGACTTTCAAACACTTGTTGAATTCATTCATTCCACAAATATTTGTTGAGCATCTATTTTGTCCCTGGCACTGTTATAGGTGCTGGTGAAACAATGGGGAACAAAATAGAGCAAGCCCCTGCTTTCCGTGAGTTTACATTCTACTCTGTTGACTGGCTGAATGAAGGCATGTGTGAACGAATGAATGCATAAGTGAATAAATGAATGAACAAATGAAACAAATTATAGTCAGGTCTTGTCTTAACCTTACATTTAAATTCTCCCTTAAATTTAGTACAAATGGTTTCATGTCCATTAGTATCTATCTTTAATTGTGCAGTAAGCGTCAGTGGCTGGATGATGGCTTCATTTCTTTGTGCTCTTTGACCTTGACTAGCACAGTGCTGGGCAAGACAGCAACCCTGACTGGCTGAGTCTCCTTGACCCCAGAGTGGCCTTTAATGGAGATCCTTTTAGCAGAAGGAGAGGTTTTGGTCTTAGAGAAAGGAAATGACTTGGGTCTGAGGAGAGGGTAGAGATTCTCCTTTTCATCATGATATCTTCTTGTCCTAAGAGAAGAATGACAGTAGGAAAATGGTCTTTCCCAAAGACTCCCAACTATATGTCTTTCCTCTTTGTATTTACAAATTTAGGAAAATGTTCTCTTAAATAACAATTCTATCACCTAACCAACACCCCATATCCAGGACATCTGCCCCGCAGAATATTCTCAAAACCACTGTGTTCATCCTTAAAAGGATACCCTTCGTTTTTCCCAAACCTCACTTTCCTTCATGATTTTGCCCTGAATACTTATCTCCCGCATCATTTACTTTATATTTTTTCTTAAATTAGCTACTTAAAAAGTAAATGATAAATCAATAAACTTCAAAAGCTCTTTATATTACATAATTTTTTTTTTTTTTTTTGAGGGCAGTGTCACTGACCCTCATATGTGGGATCCGAACTGGGGCCGCTGGCATCCCAAGCCAGCTCTTAACCACCACGCCACTCGGCTGGCCCTATATCACATAAATTTTAAATTACTACTATAAATGATAGTACTATAGCGGAAGAAACAGTTCATGGGACATAAATACAAGGCAACTATAAAAATAAATACATAACTATGAAAAATAAAATGTTTATCCTTATACACTTAAAATAATCTTCATCAGCAATATACACACCATATTTTAGGAAACACTATATTAGATGTCAAAGAGGTGGCTCTCAAGGCTGGTGAGCTTTACAAATGCTGAGGTCTGGGCCCCACTCCCAGGGACTCTTGGTTAACTCCTATGTGGGGCTTGTGTGCTGGCATTTTTAAGTGCCTAGGTAATTTTTTTTTTTTTTTAAAGATTTTATTGGGGAATTGGCGGAGGGGAACAGCGTTGGAGAATCGGGGAAGGGGAACAGACAAGTTGCTGTCTTTTTGTTCTTCAGTTTAGTTGCAGAGGATGTTGCTTCACTGTTGGTATCGTCATTGCGCTCTTCCCGGATGAGGCAGATCAGTCGCAGCCTCTGGATGTTGCTCACCGCGGCTATTGGCAGCTCACTCTTGGCTGCCAGCCGCTCACGCTGGCTGCGGGCCACTCACTGTAGCCTATGGCAGCCCACTGCAGCAGGGGCTGCAGCCTACACTGTCGCCAGCTCCAGGTGGTGGAGCTGTTGTTAGCTGTAGAGGGCAGTGTCACTGGCCCTCATGTGGGATCCGAACCGGGGCCGCTGGCATCCCAAAACCAGCGCTTAACCAATGCGCCACTCGACCGGCCCAAGTGCCTAGGTAATTTTAACATGCAGCGACGACTGAGCAGCATTGCTCTAAACCAGTAGTTCTCCAACTGTGGACAGCAGGATCAGCATCATCGGGAACTTGTTAGAAATGCAAAGTTTAGGCCCCTCTCCAGGCCTATTGAGTCAAAACCGCTGAGAGTGGGTCAGAACAATCTGTGCTTTAGCCCCCAGGTGACTCTGAACCGCACTAGATGTGAGAAACCCTGCTCTAAACCAGGTGACACCAGGCAAAATCTCTGAGCCCTTGGAGCCTAGTTTGTGTCTACAAGGACGGTTTGGGCCAGATGATCTTGGATTCTCCAAGGGCCTCTGTTATCCCACCCCGGCTTTCCATGTGGCTGGAGGTGGATGCTGCCGACTCCAGGACAGCAATACCTGAGTTGCAAAGGAGTCCGGGGGTGGGGAGGGACAGTCCCTTCTGTGGCAGAAAGTTACCTCTCTTTAAAGTCTTCTGCGCCAGCCTGGGTAGTCTCTGTCTGCAGCATGAGCCGGGCGTTTTCCAAGACTGCCTCGCCCACCTGCAACAATCACACACAGCAAAGGAGACAAGGTCACTGAAATGTCTTCCCTCCTTCCTGCCCTGACTTGCGCTGGTCACAGGGGTTCTGGGGAACTAGGAGAAAGCATCTTTCTTTCAGCAGATATTTTTATTTTTATTTATTTATTTATTTTTTAATTTTTATTTATTTTTAATTAGTTTCAGGTGTACAACACAGTGTAATAGTTATACATTTTACCCCTCAAAGTGACAACCCCCACCCCCAATTCGCCACCCCACTCCACCCCCATATCATATATATCTATTACTCTTCCTCTGACTCTCTTCCACAGTATAATCCACATCCCGTGACTATCTATATATATTCAATTACAGTAGGTATACCACCTCTGCTTTAGTTATACAGTGCAGTGATCAAACCTCTACTCCATCCACGAAATGGTCTCCCTAACAAGACCTATGATCATCTGACATTCCACAGAATATTTACAACGTTATTAATTATATTCCCCAAACTGTTTTTCCTATCCCAGGGGCAATATTGTAGTTGCCTATTTTTGCTGTCTAATCCTTTCCCCTTCTCCCTCATCCCCATTCCCCTCCCAATTAGCAACCCTGATTTTTCCTCTATATCTATGAGACAGTTTCTGTTTACTTTGCTCATTCATACAGTTTTTCAGATTCCACATATGAGTGAGATCATATGGTATTTGTCTTTCTCTGACTGACTTATTTCACTTAACATAATAGTCTCTAGGTCTATCCATATCATTGCAAATGGTACGATTTCATTCTTCTTTATAGCGGAGTAATACTCCATTGTATAAATATACCACAGTTTCTTAATCCAGTGATCTATTGATGGGCATTTTGGTTGTTTCCAAGTCTTAGCTATTGTAAATTGTGCTGCTATGAACATAGGGGTGCATAACTTTTTTTGAATAAGTGTCTTGGTTTTTTCAGGATAAATACCTAGGAGTGGAACTGCTGGGTCAAACAGTAGCTCTATTTCCAGTTCTTTGAGATACCTCCATACTGATTTCCATAGTGGCTGTACCAATCTGCAATCCCACCAACAGTGCAGCAGGGTCCCCTTTCCCCCACAGCCCCGCCAGCACTTGTTGTTTGTTGATTTATTGATGATAGCCATTCTGATTGGAGTGAGGTGGTATCTCATGGTGGTTTTTATTTGCATTTCCCTAATGACTAGTGAGGTTGAACTTTTTTTCATATGCCTGTTGGCCATCTGTATGTCCTCTTTAGAGAAATGTCTCTTCATATCTTATGCCCATTTTTTAATTGGGTTGTTTGTTTTTTTGGTGTTGAGTTTCATGAGTGTTTTATAAATTTTGGATATTAACCCCTTATCAGATATATCGTTGGCAAATATATTCCCCATTCAGTAGGCTTCCTTTTTGTTTTATTAATGGTTTCCTTTGTTGTGAAAAAACTTTTAAGTCTGATATAATCCCATATGTTCATTTTTTTCTTTTACTTCCCTTGCCCGTAGGGATGTATCAGTAAAAATATTGCTCCGGGTAATGTCTGCAAATGTACTCCCAATATTTTCTTTTAGGATTTTTATGGTTTCAGGTCTTACATTTAAGTCTTTAATCCATTTTGAATTTGTTCTTGTATAAGGTGTAAGGAGGTGGACCAGTTTCATTTTTTTGCATGTGTTAGTCCAATTTTCCCAGCACCATTTATTGAATAGACTATCTTTACTCCAGTGTAAATTCTTGCTTCCCTTGTCATAGATTAACTGTCCGTAAATGCCTGGATTTATTTCTGGGCTCTCTGTTCTGTTCCACTGATCGATGTGCCTGTTTTTATGCCAATACCAAACTGTCTTGATTACTGTAGCCTTGTAGTAGGTTTTGATGTCTGGTAGCGTGATCCCCCCGACTTTGTTCTTATTTCTCAGAATTGCCGAGGCTATTCTGGGTCTTTTATGATTCCATATAAATTTTAGGATTCTATTTTCTATTTCTGTGAAAAATGCCCTTGGTAGTTTGATAGGAATTGCATTGAATCTATATATTGCTTTAGGCAGTATGGACATTTTAACTATATTAATTCTTCCTATCCATGAGCATGGTATGTGTTTCCATTTATTTGTATCTTCTATGATTTCTTTCTTCAGTGTCTTATAATTTTCTGAGTACAGATCTTTCACTTCTTTGGTTACATTTATTCATAGGTATTTTATAGTTCTTGACGCAATTGTAAATGGGACAGTTTTCTTAATTTCTCTTTCCATTAGTTTATTATTGATATATGCAAATGCCACTGATTTCTGAGCATTGATTTTATATCCTGCTACTTTACTGAATTCGTCTATCAGTTCCAATAGTTTTTTGATGGAGTCTTTGGCGTTCTCTATATACAGTATCATGTCATCACAGCAGATATTTTTAGAATTCAAGTGTCCCTCTGTAAAAAGCAGGGAGGAGATAAACAATAAAACATATAATCTGGATGTCTTTTAAGAGGTTTTAGAGTTGGATTTTTGCAGCAAAAAGAGAAGTTTCAACCCCCAAGAAAAGTTTCTGGCTCCTTAAATGAAGTTTCACCAGCTGAACTTTGTGGCTCTTAACATTTGCTGGTCACTGATGCCTTTGAAAAGCTGATGAACCCTCTAGATAATTGCTGCCCAATAGAACTTTCTGTGCTGATAGAACTGTTTTATATCTACACTATCCAACATGGCAGCCACATGTGGCCACTCAACACTGCACTGTGGCAAGAGTCACTGAGGAACTGAAAATGTAATGTTATTTAAACTTAATTTAAATTTAAATTGCCACATGTGGCTAGTGACTGGCCAGTGTAGCTCTAGAATTTCATCTACCTTCAATCAAAACATACATGTGAACATAAACATTGTATGTACAGTTCAGGGGTTTCATGGAGACTTGAAGAGTGGTTTTTCAAAGTTAGCTCCCCAAACCCTTCTGGGTCCCCCACAGGTGGGGCCTGGGGGTGTGTGTGGTTCTCTCCTTAACCTATGAAACTTCATATATATATATATATATATATATATATATATATATATATACACACACACACACACACACATACACACACACATATGTATGCATGTAATGTGTATGCATGTATATATGTGGGTGTGTGTATAACATGTAGCTTTTCTATAATCTTCAGTTTGGGGGGTAGGGATAAAAGGAATGCTGCTTTAAAAGGAAGATGCAAATCATTGTTTTAAACTATTATCAGTCCTTTGCACTTGCATATGAATGAGCTGCAAGTTCTTTATTGACTAGGAAGAGGACTTCAGGCACTAGAAGTCAGACAGGGAGTCAGTGAGAAAGAACTCAGAGGAAGAGACACTATTTTGCCTGCTCCCCAGTGTGTCCCAGGGTCAGGCTGGAGCAGAGAGATTAGATTGCTAGTGGGGAATCCAAAGAAATAAAAAAAGTAAGATGACCCTATGGCACAAGGGGGGGGGGCACAATCACTTATCTCCTTGATAGCTGGGACTTGGCCCACTCCTGGCCTTCCTCGGTTTCCCCAGCAGAGCTCTCATCCCACTGTGTTGAGATGGCTTTTCCCCAAGGACAGCTCCTTTTTCATGGCTGCATCCCCAAGGCCTGGTTTGTGGTAGACATCCATCAATACTTGGTGAGAGAGTGCATGCATGAATGAATGCTGTGACCATGGGTGGGCAATTCCTAACCTTCCCTGTCTCAGGTCTGGAAGTCATTTTCTGGAAGCCCCTCAGAAGGGTATCTTAAAATTTACCTAGGATTTTGTTTTTATTCAATATGGTGGGGCCATCAGATCAGGAGATGACTGATATTGAAAAGATTGTTACTCATAGTTCTTGAGAGAACGGGGCAGCTACACCATGCAGGGCCACATGGAGAAGCACCAGAGCTGATCAGGAAGCAGAAAGGGCAAGGAGAAAGAGTGGGCAAAGGCTTTATTGTGGTTTCCATGGGAAAGAATGGGAGAGGCAGGTTAAGCAGCCAGGTTTGCATAGTTTGAATAAGTTCAGTGGTCTCTGGGCTATAGGGGTGGTCCCTAGTGGTCTGGTACCCAGCCCTGGGGTGATTAGGGGAGAGTAAGATTCCTCCTGAAGTGTAAGAGCCAGAGAGGGGAGGCAGGTGGGGGCATGCACTCAGGATTGGCTGGTGTGCATGTCACAGATGTGCTCACAGGCCAGTGGTTTACTCTCTCTAGGATTAGCTAGCCCTGCCAGGGCAGTCTCTCCCTGTCAGTGAGGCCCCAGATGCCAGAGCATCAAGAATATAGGAAATAAGAAGATACAGTTAATGTCGTTGAATTTGGTTCATCCGAAGGCCTCTGGCTACGTGAACCTTCCCTGAGGACTGGCTTTGGCTGCTCTGGCTGAGCCCTCTTCATCCTCCCCCCGCCACAGGCTGCAGCCCCACGTTTAGGAGCCCATCCAGTCTTTGACTCTCAGGGAGGCCATTTTGCAGATGATGAATTTGAAGCCCGAGGCAATGGCCCTGGTTTCTCACAATGATGCCCATGGCATATATCCCTCCCAGTTCAGGACCCCAAATCATAGCAGACTGTGGACTCAGAAGCTACTGTGGAGGAGAAGATGGCTTCCAAAATGCTCTAGACAAGGCGGCCATGTAGGGGCTGACGTGGGCAGATGTGGGCCTGGAGCTTATAGAATTTGGGAGATTGTCTTTAAGAAAATGAATAAAAAAAATGACTCATCCAAAGGGGTGTGTGTGAGTGAGGGACCCCGAAGCTTAAATGCTTTACTTGGTTTTCTATTTGATTTTTAAACTTAGACCCAGAGGATGGACAGAAAAAGTAAAAAAAAAAAACACAAAATACTCTGGGGTGTGTGTGGGATATACGTGTGCCATGTTTAGAGTCATACAATTCTGGAAAAGCAGAAAGAGGGCTGAAGATGCACTCACTCCACATCCCGCCATCCGGTATAAACACCGCCAGCATTTGAATGCATTTCCTTTCAGCATTTAGTACTGCGCATGTGAGTTTGTAGCATTTCCCAGTTGATTGCAAGCTCTATAAATAAGAGGCTGCCTGAGCAGTCTGTGAAGGGGTCAGGTAGGGGATGCAACACTGCTGAAGGTGAGTCGAGGTGAGGAGCTGGCTGCCTGGTGCCCTTGCTCCTCCATTCTCACTTGGGGCTGAGAACAAGAGTGCTGTCTGAGATAATTTGTACGTTGCCCAGCGGACAGGACACTTCTGTCCAAATGTCTGTCCTCGGCTGCTTGTGCAGCACTGGGCTCAGGGAAGCTGCAGCCTTTCTGCTTTACTGTTGTTTAGTAACAACCCGGGGTTAATTCAAGCTTTAAGCAAAAGCTAATCATAGGCCTTGATTTGCCAAAGCACAGTTGGCAGGCCAAGCTTCCCCATTTCCTTTACAAACGGGATCCTGAAATAACCTGCCAGTCCACCCTGCAGCCACAGAGAGAGCCCTTCACTGTTCTCCTGCAGGCACCTCAGCCCAGCAGAGGCTCCGTCCTCTCTCCTGTAAGTGGTGGCTCAACCGCCCCAGGGGTAGGGAAGGGCCAGTCAGGCGGCATGACGAGGGCTGGACCTTGGCTGAGGCTTAGCACAGGCTGAAGAATGGGGTGGTGGCCAAGGCCAAAAGCAACATTTGGAGCCTACAGTGGAACAGGGAACATCTTTGTTTCTTCCTGGGAAAGCGTCATGAAATCTTCCCCGGGGCTGCAGATAGGAAAGGAAGAGGCAAGGGAAGTTGGATTGAGGGACCATCTACAGATGTACCCAGCCCATGTGCTGGAACTGGCTGGTAATGGCTTGTGAGAGCAGACTATTAAATATTCCAGGAACTTTGTGAGCTGGTTGTTAAACACAGCCATCACGAACATGTTAATTATGTGAACTTACAATTAAATTATACTAAAAACAAACACAGGTAATACATGCTCAAAATCCAAAAGTCATAAATATTCATTACTTCCTGATTGGGGTACACTGTGTGACTGTTAGCTCTCTCTGCTCTTGAGGTTGTTTCTATTGTATCTGTATGGTGGAAGCACTGTATAATGGTGTGCTCAACCCTTCATTCAGTGACATCATGTTGTTAGCTTGCTATCAGCCATGGTGAGAGTGTTTTCACCAGGGTGATGGGCAAATACTGTTTTATTCATGGAGAGCTAATTGTTAAACAGTCACTGCCTGCCTCACACTCTACTAAATACTTAAGATTCATGACTTCACTAAATGCCCCTGGCATCCCTCTGACGCTGATTATTGACACACCCATTTTCCTGATGAGAATGCTGAGGCTCAGAGAGCTTCAGTAAGTTGTCCAAAACCACACAACTGGAAAGTGGCGGAGCCTGAATGTCAAACCAGGTCAACATGACTTGAAAATTTGCATATTTTTGTCTTCAGCTTTGGAAACTAAAGGCATATCTGAAGCGAGAGAGGCTATTGTGGAGGATTGTTTTCTGTCTTTTTCTTATAACATAAGACAGGGGTCGGCAAACTTTTGAGATGGAAGAGCCGCCAGAGATCAGCAAACTGTGGCTCGCGAGCCACATGTACGCGAGCCACATGTACGTACATTTGGGTACATACATATGGCTCTGAAGTAAAACTGAAAATGAAAATAAAACTATCATAGTTCCATTTATAAAATTTTTAAAGGATATTATTCACATAATAGTGATTATGTAAAAATATATTTATGGCTCTTGAATAATTTTTAAATTGTTGTGAGGGACAGGATTGGCTCTTCCAGGGGTTGGCAAACTTTTGAGACGGAACGTACCCAAAGAGCTGCACATGGCTTGCGAGCCGCAGTGTGCTGACCTCTGACATAGGACAGTCAGGACTCCTGGTTTCTATTTGGGCTGCATCATGAAGATAAAGAGTTATCTTCCCTCCTGACTATGAAGATGCTAACCAAACCAAACCAAACCAAATCAAACTAAACCAAACCATGGGTGGGCAGGCAGGCTGGCAGTTAGCACATGGCATGCTGGGAAGGCCAGCAGATGAAGTCCTCTCCTCTTCTCTGTCCTTGTGTCCAAACAGAGCTAGAACCCCTACCATCAAGGTGACATGACTTCATGCCAGGTCTCTTGTTAGAAAGAGACACTGTTTGCCACAGCAGCACTAGTGTGAATTGTTATGTGAGATTAGGTGGTCTTGAGGGGTTAAGACTCAGGGCCTATCTCCTCAGCAGCATTTTTAAAAGGTTATCAAACTGTTGCTGGAGTGAGAAACAAGAGACTCCTTCAAAGCCTAAAATGTGGCTGAGGAGAACAGCAGTTTGAATACCAGGAGAAAGGGCAGCCGAGGTCATGTAGGCTTGGGGTTTACTCTGAGAGGGGTGGTTGGGAAAGGGAAGGGAGGGGCTGAGCACTGGCCAATGACTGCTCCAAGTGCCCTCGGCGTGGCATGCAGTTGCCTCAGTTCACGTCCCAGGAGCTGTCTTCCCTGCACCTCCACGTAAAGGCTCCCTTAGCACACCTTGTACCAGTGGGTCTCAAAGTGTGGTCCCTGGACCAGCAGCAGCAGCACCACTTGAAAGCTTGTCAGAATTGCGAGTTCTCAGGCCTTACCTCAGATGGGTCAGAATCTCTGGAGGTGAAGTCCAACAACCTGTTTTAAGAACCTTGAACAAGGCTTACAGGGCACACTGGACTCGGAGAACCCCAGCATGACACAGACTTGCCTCTGGTCCTGTCCATGCCACCTCCCAGGCTGCTCCTGGAGCTCCTCCATGTCCCTGCCCATGTCATTGCCTGTACCTGAAACACCTGGTTTTACCACCTCACACTCCAGTCCTACCACCTGGGAAACCCTACCCAACTTTAATGCTCATTCAAACATGGCTTCCTCTGGGAAGCTTTTTCATTCATCCACTCACTCATTCTTGCCTTCATTTCTTCAGCATCTAACTGATTATGGCTTCCTCTGTGCCAGGCTCTGTGCTGGTTGTAGGGGAATCAGCAGCTATTGTGGGAGAGGTGGTTAGAAAGGTAGGCAAAGACCATATCATGGAGGGAAGACCTTGGGAACAAGGGAAAGGAAGTGGGGTTTACTAGGAAGCCATTAAAAGGTTTTGAACAGGCACAGGTGTGACCTTTGTGGTAAGTGGGTTCCCTGACTCCAGCAGGAAGGGAGGGTTGTGGGATACAGGAGGTAATACTCCAGGGGAGGTGATGGTGGCTTTGACTAGAGTGAGAAGCAGGCAGGCTTAAGGTATCTTTTGGGGATGGAACAGATGGTTTTTGGTGATGAAGCAGTCATGGACAGAGGGAGGGAAAGGAATCAAGAATGACCTCTAGGTTTTCAGCCTGAGCTTCTGGATACATGGTGGGACCTGTGCTGACTCTCTTCCTCCCTCCTCGGATCATGCCAGTGTCTGAGTTGCCCCCACCCCTGAGGTACATGTCTCTATCTAACCACACTCAGTAGGCAATGACAGTGTTCCCTTTATTCTTGAACCTCGCTCCTCCACTCACCATCTTGGGCCGGTTACTTGGGTAACTCTAAGGTTTGGTTTCCTCATCCATAAAATGAAGATATAATACTCCTTATCTCTTAGGGTAGTTGTGATAATTAGATGAGCTACTGCATGAAAAGCACTTGGCCGACCGCCTGGTGCAGAGTAAGTGTTCCGTGGATGGTAGTAGCCATTATTATTGTTATTTGTCTCAGTACAGAGCCGTTGTTCAACGGCGGTCAAATGAATCTGATGGGTGTGTGTAGTCTGGCACTGTTCCCGCTCCGCTGCTTTGGCAGTTGAAGGAAGATTTCCTTCGAGAGGCTTGGTTTTTTTCTTCTTTCAGTTTTTTCTGTCCATAGTCATTTTGAAGCCCTGGCCACTGGTACTATGATGATGAGGATTTGATCCCTTCTGACTGCCGTCCTCACTGTGGATGTAGTTATTAAAATAAATGCAGCTGGTGGTGGCAGGCGAGCGATTTGACCATGACTGTGTTTTCAAAGGGCAAGGACAAGCAGCGTTTTTAAAAGTGTTATCCTTTGGGCCCGAGGGTACAATGACTAGTTTATTTGGAGTTAAATTGGTATTTCAGTGGCTAGAGCTGTGGGCATAGCAGGAGGTGGGCAAGCCTGGGCCCCTGGGAAATCAGACTCAGCTGGCATAGTGGCATGCTGCAAGAGTCCCTGGACACCCTTCTCATGTTTATGTGACTTTCAAGTTTAGGAAAAATGCTCAGCATGACTTGCTTCTAGCAATAAATGAATCAGAAGTCATTATCCGTCCCCAGTACCCCACAGATACCGCATCTCCACCCAGCTGGGGAAAACCACCATGTTACCAGGCCAAACAGATGCTTCTCTGCTCATCCTGACCTGCCAGCTCGTGTGTCACAGAAGACGTGCTCTCCTCTGCTTGCTTCGATGACACCACTCTCTCCTGCTCTTCCCCCTACCTCGCTGACCATTTTCATTGACCTCCTTCATTCAGTCTTTCTCCCTTATCTGACATCAACGTGCTCGAGTTTCTCAGGATTGGGTTTTGGGACATGTTCTTTTTATCCCTATGTGATGTTTATTTATCCACATGGATTTACATATATGTGCTGATGACATCTATATGTATATCTCTAGCACAGAACTTTCCTCTCAGCTCCAGACTTGCAGACTACTCTCCTCGATACCTTCTCTACTTAGATGTTTCTCAGACATCTCAAACTTAACATGACCCGAAATGGAATTTTAGATTTTGGCCCCCAAATCGTTCTTCCCCCACCCCCAATCTTCTCCATGTCAGTAAATAGCACTAACATTTACCCAGAAACCAGAAAGCCTTGGTATCTCACTTTCTTTCGTCTCCCACATTTAATCTAACATCAAGCCTAGTCAATTCTGCCCTCACAATGTAGCTCAAATCCATCTACTTCTCTCCACCTTCCCTGATAGCACCCTGGTGCATGTCACCATCATCTCTCCTATGCCACTGCCATCTCTCTCTAATCCCTGCTCTGTCCTCTCCTCCAACCCGTTCTTCATCCTGTTTCCAGAGTGATTTCCTTACACTCTTCACATCAGATCACGTCACTCTGATTAAATTAAAACCTTCTTAGAGGTGTTTCTTATAGTTATAATAAAACCCAAGGGCTGGCCGAGTGGCACGGTGGTTAAGCACTGGCTTGGGAAGCCAGTGGGCCCCGGTTCGGGTCCCACATATGAGGGCCAGTGACACTGCCCTCAAAAAAACATACAAAAAAACAAACCAAACAAACAAAAAAACCCCAGACTCTGACAGTGGCCTTCAAGGCCCTGCCTGCTTGTCAATCTCCCCAGAGCTCACCAGACTCCGGCCATGCCGGCCTCTGGTCTTTCTGGACCATGTACCGGTCTTCCTCCTGCCCCAAGGACTTAGCATATGCTGACCCCTCTGCCCAGACCACTCCCCGTCTTTGTTACATGGGTGGCTCCCTCATCCTGATCATCTCACCTAAGTTAGAAGCTCCCTTTACTCTGCCCCTCTCTGCCTTAACATTTTTTATTTATTGGTTTATTAGTTATTATCTCTGTATTTTCCACCAGAATATAAACTCCTTGAGGTCAGGCACTGCCTTTCTGGCTTGCTTGTTGTTCCATCCCTGGCACAGTGTCTGCTACAGTAGGTTTCAGGAGTAACGAGCCCAGCAACAGCGCTGCCTTTTCATGGACAAGCAAGGCAGGGAAGACCTGGTTCCTACCCTCAGGTTCCTACCTAGTTCCAACCTGAGATGGCCTTCAGCACATCTGTCTCCCTTATCACAGCCACCAGGAGTCCAGGGAGAATCAGGGACACCTGAAGGCTAAGGTTGGGTCTCCTTTCAGAAGGCAGGACAATGGACACTTCTGAGTGTATACCGCAAATAATCCTTGACCTCATTATCAAACTGTGCTTTGGCTGAAGAAAGAATGTGTCAGTTGAGCATGGACTGAGAAGCCAGAACCTCTGGGTGGTGTTATCTACCATTCTTGGGCAATCAGGAGTACCCTGGTCCCTAGAGGTTGCCCTCTGACATGATGAGGACAAAGTCCCTTAGGCCTCACCTTCCCGGGAAGCCTCTCCGCCCCTCCCGGCGCTGGTTCTGGGCCCATCCAGCACCCTGCCTCCAGCTATCTTAGAACAGGAGGGTGTGCTGAGGACAGCAGGTGCCAGTGCTGGGCACTAGAGAAGCCTAAGCACCACTCTGTATTAGTACATCATCCTGGGTGTACATGTCAGAAGGGTTTGTCATGAGCCAGCCTGTCAGGGCCCAATTCTCTACAGATGCCCTAACAAAATCTGAGTTTTGAGCACAAGGCACATCAAGATACAATGACCCTGGGAGGCTCTGTTTGGGTAGCCAGCAGATCTCCCTCTATGAAATATGAAATCTCTCTGTCTCTCTGTCTCTGTCTCTGTCTTGTCTCTGTCTCTGTCTCTCTGTCTCTCTGTCTCTCTGTCTCTCTGTCTCTCTCTCTCTCTCTCTCTCTCTTTCTCTCTCTCAGATTTGGAGCAACTGCTTTCCAAATTCCCATTTCCCTTACTACTGGAAAGAACTTACTAACTACAAATTTGAACTTGCATTTTATTCAGCGATGTGCTCTTGAATAAACCCTCACAAGTTGGGCCTTGCTCCTCACTCTAGTTGTATGTCTTCTTCACTCCCCTGCTGTGAACAGACCCAGGCCTTTCCAGCTTCCAGACTTGACTCATGCTGTTACCTTGGCATGCCATGACCAAACCATGCCACCTAGCCTCCATGTTTTCCTTCTTTGCCTGGTAAATGCCTATCCATCCCTCGAAACCCAGCTCAGGCCACACTGGTCACCTTCTGTACTGTCCATTTTCCCTGTGGGTATATTTCTATCACTGCAGTTGTCATGCTGGAATTTATTCTGATCTTTTCTGTCTTTCCCCACCACTGACCTATGTGTCCCCAGGACAGGGACAATCTCTAATCTTCTTGGCACCCAGCTCAGAGCCTGGCACATAGGTGCTCAATAAATATTTGTTAACTGAGTAAACAAAGCAGCTAGCTGGGGACAGCAAATTAACACAAACGTATAAGGCAGAACATAATTAGATGTGTAGAACTAAGTATAAGATGCCTGAGAAGCAGAACTCAAAATTTAGAGCCAAACTTTGTAAAATCCCAAATAGAAGCAACCAAACAAATCAGACTCAAACATTTTAAAAACACTTCCAGGGCCGGCCGAGTGGCACGGTGGTTAAGCGCTGGCTTGGGAAGCCAGCGGCCCTGGTTCGGTCCCACATGTGAGGGCCAGTGACACTGCCCTAAAAAAAAAACCACATAAAACCCCACTTCCTATGTTATATGCCATGATCAACCCTTCACAGGCATGCTCTTATTTAATACCTAAGCCCAATGAGAATGGTCATACAAAATGGGTGCATATTAGCTATTTCTATTATAGATGAGGAAACTGAGGCCCAGAGAGTTCAAGCAATGTGCCACAGTACTAAGTGGCCCAGCTAAATTTACTCCACAGCCCATGCTTTTTCTTTTCTTAAAACAAAACAAAACCAAAAACAAATAAACAGAAAAACCCAAACTTTTTATTATGGAAAATTTCAACTATATAAAATGACATGGAAAGGTACAGGAAAACTAGAATGATGAACCCCTCCATCTTTCCGTTTCAACAATGAAAATGTTATGGGTAAATAAAAAAAGTTTGTACTCCCACTGACCTCTACTTCTATCTCTGAGATTATTAAGTACCTATCATTTCGTCTGTAAATACCTCACTAGTCCATGCTCTATTTTGTACTTCTAGTATTTTAATTGAAAGATTATCAAAGCAATGCATACATTTGATTGAAACAAATTAAACAATACTAAAAATAAATGCTGGTAACGAAAAGCGTTTCCCTGCCCTACGCTTGCCTCTGCCCTCGTCCTTGTCCCCAGCATTTTCAGCTTTTTGTCCAGAGTTTGCCCTGTATTTCTACGAATTACTTGATTGTCTGACTTGGGTATCGACCTTCTGGCCAACAAATGAAGATTTAGCTCACTCACACTCCCCCTCCCTTTTTCCTTTATTTATTGGCTGTCTTGGTAACGTTAAATAATAAAGCTCTATTTCTTGCTGTATCAATTATGGAGAGTTTCTTCTTCACACTCACTCTCTCTCTTATAATCATAGATGTTTTATTTTCTAAGGTCAAAAGGGAAGACAAAAAACCAGTTTAATTACTAAATGACTCTACTGATGGCTGTGTGAAATATTGGTCCTTTCTGCTAAGAATTATGATGTGGATACCTCTCACTGTCAGAAGCTATGGGCAGGCAGCCAAACTATTATTTTATTTCCCAACCAAGCGTCCTCAGGCCTACAGAATAATGTCAGCCTTTAATGATTTTTCACCGTGCTTCCTCTCCAGGGCATGGCTGCCAAACGCACGTGCCAGCCATCTTGCCTCACCACCATGCTTGAATCGTGATTCTAACATTATGTAGCTCAGTTTCTCCTCTTGTAAAATGGGGCATCTTTATCTTGATAGTACCAGGATTACATAGATTACATAGTCATCTCTGAATAGGTGTTTGTTAAATGAATAAGTGACATACGTTTAAAGAGCCAAATGTGAAATAACACTGCAAAATCCATCCCGAAGCATCAGGTTGGCAAACCTTTGGGAGGTGAGGCTATGAAGAAAGCGGAGCTCTCACACACTGTTTCAGCAGGGCTAAGTTTGTGCAGCTGCTTTGGGGAGCAATTTGGCAATGCCATATAAATGCTGATGAGGGGCACAGCATATTCTGATCTAGAGTCAGAAACTTTTTTTTTTTTTTTTTTAAAGATTTTATTGGGGAATTGGTGGAGGGGAACAGCGTTGGGGAATCGGGTAAGGGGAACAGACAAGTTGCTGTCTTTTTGTTCTTCAGTTTAGTTGCGGAGGATGTTGCTTCACTGGCCCATGTTGGTATCGTCATTGCGCTCTTCCCGGATGAGGCAGATCGGTCGCTGGCCTCTGGATGTCGCTCACCGCGGCTATTGGCCGCTCACGCTGGCTGCGGGCCACTCACTGTAGCCTATGGCAGCCCACTGCAGCACGGGCTGCAGCCCAGACCATCACCGGGGCTCGCACAGCCCAGCTCCAGGTGGAGCTGTTGTTAGCTGTAGAGGGCAGTGTCACTGGCCCTCATGTGGGTTCCGAACCGGGGCCGCTGGCATCCCAAAACCAGCGCTTAACCAATGCGCCACTCGGCCGGCCCCAGAAACTTTTTATATAAAGGGCCAGGTAGGAGTTATTTTAGGCTTTACAGGCCAACAGTTTGTGTGGCAACTGCACAACCCTGCCCTCGTAGGATGAATACAGACAGACAATTAGTACGTGAACGGGCGTGGCTGTGTTCCAGTCAAACCTTATTTACAAAAGCAGGTGCCTGGCTGGGTTTGGCCTGCCTAGAGCGTGCTCACCTCTGATCCAGGGAAACTCTCCTGTGTGTGTACAAGAAGGCTTATGTCCCCTCTGGTTTGTGATAGAGCAATTTGAAAGCAACCTACGTCCATCAACAGAAAATTACATAACCTATGGTAGATATACGATGAAATTCTTCATGTATCAACATGGGTAAATCTCAGAAACAAAGTGAGGAGTGACGAAAGCAAGTTGCAGGAGGAACTAGTATGTGATGGTTAATTTTATGTGTAAATTTGGCGGGGCCATGGGGTCCAGATATTTAGTCAAACATTATTCTAGATGTTTCTACGAAAGTGTTTTTGGGTGAAGTTAACATTTACATCATTCGACTTTGAGTAAAGCAGATTGTGATCCAAAATATGGGTGAGCCTCATCCAATCAGGTGACGGCCTGAATAGAACAAAGACTGAGGTCTCCAAGCAAGAAAAAATTCTACCAGCAGATTGCTTTGAACTGGAACATTGGCTCTTTCCTGGGCCTCTAACTGGTTGACACCTTGATCTTGGACTTCTAGCCTCCATTATCCTGTGAGCCAATTTCTTAAAATAAACCTCTTTCTCTCTATAGAAACATACTATTTGTTCTGTCTCTGGAGAACCATGACTAACACACAGTCTAATATAATTTAAAGTTTAAAATCATGCAAAACAATCCTATAAAGAGTTTAGATACATATATAGTAAACTGGAAGAGCATTGGTGGGAATGATAAATCCCAAATTTAGAGCCGTGGTGGCCTGTGGGGAGGTGAATGGAATTAGCACAGAGCACATAGGGGGTTTCAATTGACATCTTTGATTTCATGGTTTTTTTATTTTAAAGAAAGGTCTGTAGCAAATAACACTAAGGCAGACAATTCTGGATATTGACTACCCCTTTTTATATGTTTGAAATATTTCATAATTAAGAAAATGAGGTAACATAAACAAAACAACTAGGAAAAGAAAACTAGCATAGCAAACTGGCACACTGCAGGCCCCTAACGTACCTAGAGTGACACTGGCTGGGACAGGTTGGATGGAGAAGGCAGATCAGAGAGGGGCTAGGAGGTGAATAGGTGAAAGCACCAGAAAAGGCCCCCTCAGGCAGCAGGAGATGAAGATGGATGGGGTTTGCTGGGAGACTCAGGGTGGGCGGGGGGAGGCAGAGCAGCAGGAGATCATGGAATAGAGGACGGCAAGGTGAGCAGGGGTGAGGCAGTGGGCTGGTTGTGTAGACATGGTCCCATTTGTTTTGGATTCTCTGAGCGGCACCTGTGTTTACCTGAAGGTGGCTGTGCAGAAAAAGTTATCTCCAACTTCCCTCTGACAAAGTGTTTCGTGGGCACTTGCCAATGTTAGACTTTCTGGGGACTTGTGGAAGGTTAAACCAATGACAAGTTCTCCTTCCCTATTTCGGGTTCTGCGTGCATTTCACTTCCCATAGTCAGGTTTGGGTTCCTTTTGGAGCAGTGCCCTTAGACTACCAGAGCCCACTTTATGGTTCTCCTGGCCCAGCCCTTTGAGAATGACTGAAAGGTGTGTGGGGGGTGAAAGCCAGCTCCCTTGCTGGTGGTTGGGACAACTCTGAGGTAGAACTGACTCAACTCAGGATCAGGCTGAAGCTGGGCCTTGGCCTGAGATGTTTCCCTTGCTCATTCATCCCTCACAAGTTTTCCCTGGGAGCACCTCTATAAGGCGTCACCTGTGAAAGAATCCCAGGGGGCGGCCGGTTAGCTCAGTTGGTTAGAGCGCAGTGCTCATAACACCAAGGCTGCCAGTTCAATCCCCACATGGGCCACTGAGTTGTGCCCTCTACAACTAGATTGAAACACCTAACTTGACTTAGAGCTAGCTGATGGGTCCTGGAAAAACACAGTGTTCCTAAGTAAAATAAAATAAGTTTTAAAAAATGTTAAAAAAAAAAAAAGAAAGAATCCTAACTTGGGCTCTGTTTCTTGGGGTCCATCTAAGACAAGAGTTCTTCTCAGCCTCATGCTCTTCATCCCAGAAACCCCCTGGGGCCAGGCTGCCTCGAGCCTTAGTCTGTCTAGAGTGCAGCTGGGTGTATAGCCTCTGGATCAGACTATCCAAGTTGGAAATCTTCTCTGTATCACTTTTTAGTTGTGTGGCCTTGGAAACGTTATTGAACTGGTCTGTGCCTCAGTTTCCTCATCTTTAAAAAAGGGGTCATGGAATTATTGGCCTCAAAGGGTTGTTGTGAAGCTAAAGGAGGTAAGAAATGTAAAAAAAAAAAAATCTGAGAACAAATCCTGGCATATAGTAAGTGCTCAATAAATGAATAAATGTTAGTTTTCTCCATCTCCACTGGAACTTAAGGGACCCTTAAGACAATAAGGAAATAAATATGCTTTATCCCTGAGCCTGGGTATTCAAACCAGGCAATTTAATGAAGGGAACAAACCATTCTCTGTTATGTGGACACATAATTTCAACTTATTATGAGGGGACAGAATGGACTGGCCATTGAATTGGCAGGGTGGATGTGGGTGACACTCCATTGAAAGAATTATAGAAGAAACCTCACTCTTCCTTTGCCTGAGAGGCCACCACATTCCCCATCCCCAGGATGGCCAGGAAGCAGGTAAGTGGGGTGGGGCTCTGCGTCTGGGGGTGGGGTGCCAGCAGGGAAAGATTAGGGAAGGGCAGAGAAATGCTCACTCAAGCCTGTATGAACATCTGCAAGAAAGAGGGTACAGGACTCAAAATATTAGACTTGGAGTGGGAAACCGAGGTTCCAGTCCTCGCTCCAGTTTCCACTAGACACTGTATGTCTCATTTCGGAGTCTCAGTTTCTCCATCTGTAAATGGGGGTAATAACACCTGTCGTAGTTACTCCGTAGGGAGGCTGTGAGGATCCAGGGAGACACAGCAGAGGTCATGCTGGGTCCTGTAAGCTACTATGCACTGGAGTCCTAGCCATGGTGCCAAAGCGAAGGTGTTAGAACACTGCAATTGCATAGACAAGATTGTCCTTGGAAATCCCTTAGAAGGGCACCATCTTGGAGACCCATGATCAATAATAAGCCCAGCACAGCCGGGGTTTTTCTTCAGATTACGCAGTTGACTTAAACCAGGAGTCATGTTGTCTGGAAAGTTCCTCTCTTGAAACACCAGCATCATGCTTGGACTGGCATAACCCTCTCATCCTGAGAGGCACATGGGAAGTGAGCCTGACTGAAGAGGAAGCAAATTCGTGCCTTCTTTCTCATGCTCAGTACAGAGCACATCTTCACGGAAGAAGCAGAGTATTGAAATGGAGTTTCTCTCTCCCCACACTTGTTTAAGGTACATGCCCATAGGAGGCGTAGGGCACTAGGGCAGGAAATGGAGAGCTAAGCTGGTGGGCTGCCTCTCACACTGCACAATGAGGCCCCTGCAGAATTCTCAGGAAATTCCTCAACTTGGAAATTGCATTACAGTGTTAGAATGCAATGGGCATTTCCTGATCCAGAGATCAGGAAAGATGAAGAGCCAAAGCGAGAGAGATGTGATGGCTTGTCCCAGGCCCCAGGGAGGATCCTTTGCCCTTTGGAGTCCAACAGCAAGGACTCATGGAAAGACGACGGGCTTTCACTGGAGAGACGGGGCTTGAAACCCTGTCTTCGTCACTTGGGGATGTGTGATGCTCTGTCTTCCTATTTGTAGAGTAGGGACAAGGAGACGTTCTCCCCAGTGTTGTAAGATGAGTAAAGAAGTATGGGTGTAACAGAATGTTAAATTGCCTGAGCTGAGACTGGGAAGTCCTGCACTCCTCTCGCAGTGGCCCAAAAGTGCTCCCATGCTGGAATGCAGACGTGGGGCCTGTGACAGGCATGCTGGTCTGGGCTCATTTGAGAGGGGTCCTGTCCATGAGGGCCTGTGAGGGTGAGGGGATGCTAATGGGGCATTGGCTGAAGGAAGGCTTGTCCTTGCAGTGGGTCCAGCAGGGGAGTGTCAGAAGAACCCAGAAAAGTGTTTCCCCATGAGAAACAATCAGGTTTAAATTCTAGCCAGACCCAGACACTGTTAAGGAGCTTACAACAGTCTCTGTCAAGGAAGAACTGTCCTGCCATGCTTTCCTCCTGCTTATACTTTGGTCGCCTTAGAAATAGCAGTGGGGAGTGGAGATGAGAGAGAAGCAAGAAAGAGCCAAAGCTCCCCTCCCCTCCCCTGGGGTTGGGTCCTACCTGGGGGTGGGGGAGAAAATGAGGGTTGATGTATTGAATAACATATTGACTAGACATCCTATTTACTGAATTAAAACGATGTTTTGTGACTTGAATTGCATGCAATTTTCAGTTCTCTACAAGTGAGCAGAAAAATCATGAGACCACCCATGTTTGTATCCAGAGGCAGGAGACAGTATGTACCCTCTCACCAAACAGGTTGAAAGGGACCTTAGAAGAGGTTCCTTTCAAACCAAAGCCACTTTTATAACTATACCTCATGAGTCCTTTCTGTTCAATGTACTTGACATCCATCACACACTTAGCACTGTGCTTGGCCCACAGCAGGCACTCAACAACATATGAATTTATTTACTCATCATCCCTCTTAGGCCTCAAGGTCCTAGAGTTTGAGAATTTTTTCTCTTTAATATTTGATTCTCATAGTACCTGGTGACGAGTAGACCCACATTCAATGCCTGATGAACATAATAAAACTGAATTCTGTGCCAGTCCCATCACAGCTACCATGACAAGTGTGGCACTGCCAGAGGCTACTGCTGGTGAGGAAGGAGGCAGGCCCGATGCATGCCAACATCACTACTTACTTGAGACATTAATTACACTCACAGACTGAGGAGCTACAGTTTAATCCCTGACACTAACAAAGCCTTTTCCCACGCACGTTATTCTTCTTTAAATTTCAGAAGGGTCAGGGCCATGATGGCAGGCATCCTCATCTCCCTCCTTTTGCAGAAAAGGTAGTGAAGGTGGAAGGGATTAGGGACCTGGTGGGCTGAGACTGGGTGGGACTCAGGACCTCTGACTCCAAACTCAGCTCTGGCCTAAAGCCCCAAGTCGCAGAAATGCAACTGAAGGAGAAAAGGAGGGGTGGGGTGGGGTGGGGGTGGGGGTGGTTTCTTCCATCACAAACGGAAGCAGAAGGGAATAAGAACAGAATTGCTGGCTGCTATATGCAGTCACAGAGTAAAGTGAAATTTTGTGGTTGATTTATAATCTTCAGGAAACTGGGAGCTGTCGTGGACATTCTGACATGAATGTAGTGACTGCAGGGTGGCATGAATTGCGTGGCTGGCCTCTTGGGGTCAGTGTGCTTTTGCAGTGAACGGATGATTATGGGCATCTAGAGCCTGACGCAAATAACATTTTGCGGCTGGGTGGCAAGGTGTGGAAGAGTTCCCAGAGCAGCCAATTGAGAAGAGAACCAGGTCAGAGGCAGCAGCCAGGGATTTTCGCCTTCCCTGCCACTCTGATGTGGCCTGGAGGCCACTCTTGGATTTCTGTCACAAAATGGGATACGAGATACCAAGGGTCCATCCCTTATTGCCCCTGTACAAATGCTAATTCCTTCTCCCTGGGGTGCTACAGTAGCAGGAGAGTCATGAAATTCAAGTAATCACCATTTTTATGACTACAAACCATGACAGAAAGTACTACCACAGTTTATTGAGTGCTTACATGGCCAGGTACTATGCTAAGTGCTCTGAATTATTTAATTCCCATGACAATCCTGTGGAGTAAATACTATTATCCTCATTTCACAGATGAGAACATTGAAATTCAGAGAGGTTAAGAAATTTGTTTTAGGTCACAGGGTTGGTTAATGGCAAAGCCAGAATTTGAATTCAATTCTTTTGGACTCTACAGCTTGTACTGTTAATCACTGTGATATACTGTCTTGCTCGTCCTTCCTTCCTTCCTTCCTTCCTTCCTCCCTCCCTCCCTCCCTCCCTCCTTTCCTCCTTTCCTTCCTTCCTTTCTCCTTCCCTTCCCTTCCCCTTCCCCTTCCTCCCTTCCTTCCTCCCTCTCTTCCTTCCTTCCTCCCTCCCTCCCTCCCTTCCTCCTTCCTTCCCCTCCCCTTCCCTCCCTCCCTTCCTTCCTCGTCCTTTTCCCCTTCCCTCCCTCCCTCCCTCCCTCCCTCCCTCCCTACCTTCGTTCGTCCCTTCCCCTCCCCTCCCTCCCTCCCTTTCTTCCTCTTCCTCTTCCCCTTCCCCTCCCCTCCCTCTCTCCCTTCCTTCCTCACTTTGTGCCTAGCACTGTGTTGGGTGTTAGGTTCAGGAAGGTCAGGCCATAGCTCTGCTCATGGGGACCTTCAGTGTAACACGTAGGCTCAGAATGACTGCAGGGGCTGTTCAGCACCATGATGACGTGTGTTGAAGGGGAAAGAAGGTTCACTCACGTCCACCACCAGCTTTAAGTCAGACTTGATGCTGGGGCTATTCAAGTTGGAAATTCCAGCTGTGTGTCGGTTTAATTTAATCTGGATGTTTGTGACTTGGATCAGGTGTGGGCTTTGCTCTCTCGCTCCCACATACCTTCCCTTCCCCCCCGCTTTCTAGCCAATTCTTCCCGTCACTCTCTTCATTTGGTAAGACGTGGGATATATTCTGGCAGGTGCGTGTGTATGTGTGTTGGGGCTTATGTCACCACCTGACCCTCGGGAATGAAGGAGGTGGCCACATTACGAGCACTGCCAGTGGCAGCCGGCCACCAGCCAAGCCACAAAGGATCAGGGACCTGGGCTCCCTGTCTCCTCTCTTTAGGCCCCACGCACGGCTTGGAGATAATAAGTAGCAGTGACAGAAAGGTCATGGCCCAGGGCTTGGGCCTCAGAGAAATCTACCCTCTCATTTTACAGACAGGAGCCTCCAAAAGAAAGGGAATTGCCTCAGGGCACACAGGCCTAGCAGCCCGAAGACAGCCGTGGGCATCGGCGGCACCTGGTCTCTTTCCATCTATGAAGAGAATGGTGAAGTGGCCACCTGCGCACCGGCGCCATGAAAGGGAATAGCCCATTCCCTGTGTGTCTGCTGTGTCTGCAGGGAGATGTCAGTTTGATCTAATCCCTTTGCTTAACAGTTGAGGCCACTGAAGTTGAAAGAGGTGGAGTAACTTGTCCAAGGTCACACAGCCACTCAACGACATTTACTGTGTTTCTACTATGTGAGCGGTGCTCTCCTGGGCTCACTGTTCCATGGTTTTCCTTTCTGAACCCCAAGCTTCATGCGTTTCGATAGGAGCTGGGATCAGATTTCAAGTGAAAAAGGAAGTGAGGGTGAAGTGTATTAGGTGCAGGAATGCTGGTATTTTGGGAACCTTTTAAATTGAGATTTTAGGAACAAGGAGAAAATGTTGGAAATCAGGATTATAATGTGAAGAAAAAAAAAAGCTACTGTTATGGGTTGAATTATATACCACCCAAAAGATACATTGAAGTCCTAAACCCTCAGTGAATACCTATGAATGTGGCTTTATTTAGAAATAAGGTCTCTGTAGATATAATCGAGTTAAATGAGTCATTAGGGTGGGCCCTATCCAATGTGACTGATGCCCTTTTAAGAGGGGAATTTGGACGCATACCCACAGGGAGAATGAAGGCAATTGGAATAATGTATCCATAAGCCCAGGACTGATAAGGGTGGCCAGCCACCCCTGGGAGGTAGAAAGGAGTCATGAAACAGCTCTGCTCAGAGCCTACAGAAGGAGCCAACCCTCTGACACCTGGATTCCCACCTTCCAGCCTCCAGAATGGTGAGAGAATGTGTGGCTGTTGTTTTAAGGCTCCCCCCTAGTTTGTGGTATTTTGTTAGCCCTAGGAAAACCCTAGGAAAATATCTCTTATTAATTGATTATTTTGCTGGGCACTTCTGTTTGCTGATTTATTGTGCACCTACTGTGTGCCAGGCACTGTGTAGGATGCCAGAGTAAGAGCAGGGAGTGAGAGAAGCTAGTTCCCGCCTTCCTGAAGCTTACTTTCTAGGTCACCACATTGTTTCCAGGACTCCTCACAACAGTCCTGGGAAATAGGGATCCCTCAACTTCAAGATAAGGAAACTCACTCTTAGAGGTCAGTCACTGGGGCAGGGTGTCACTTCTGGTTAAGATAAAGCTGGACCTGGATTTCATAAAGTGGAGAAAGGGTACAGGTGGGCTTAGTATGAGTTACACCCGTGCTCTCTCTCACTTACAGCTTAGGTGCATGACTGCTGAGATGCCCAGGGGGAGAGAAGGGTGAGACAGGCAGGAGTGTAGGCCAGGAGACATGTCCTGCTCAGCATTTTGGGGGCAGAGAGTAGGCCCTGCCTCCCAAAGTCACAGCACAGCACAAGAAACCACGCCTCCACCCCCAGCCTCGAGGGTCCTGCGTAGCTCTGTGTAAGGCGGGGGACCCCTCACATGCCAGCTCTGTTTCCACAGTCCTCCCTCCCACTACTGAGCTTCAGGAGGCCGAGGAGGCCCAGTTGGGGCATGAAGAAATAAAATCATGGCTCTGACAGCTGGCAGCCAGCAGCTAACAAGCCATAGTACTCTACCGGCACACCAACATTCGCAGAGGATCAGCGGTAACCTGACAGGGTCACTGTGATCCTGGTGCGAAGAGACAGAGACAAGACCACACTGTGATTATATCTGAACAAGGAGGCAAGGACACACTGCAACCACAAAAAAAATCAATATTCCTTGTCCAGCTAGCCAAAGTGACGAGCGGCTGCTGTGTACTAATGACAGCTCGGTGCCTGCGTCATTCCTCCCATCTCCTGGATAAAACTTAGACAATACTCAGTCATTAAACGGCCCCCAATTCCTGACAGCACCAAAGGCAGAACAAGTCCTTGTTCTTAAACTTTTCCCCAAATCACCCAGCACAAACCCAAACCTCATAAGAAGCCCCTTCTAACGAGCGTGTTTCTCCCTTGCTGCAGCAAGCTAATAAACCTGGCTTTGCCTACCTATCAGTGTGCTCTCGGGGGTCTGCCTGGCTTTAACAGGTGCATGTCTCACCCGTAGACCCAGAACCCATGGGGGTTGGCATTGGAGGACCCCCGTGGTGTGTGGCCTCTCTCCTCCTACAAAAACGAACTCTAAGCTCTTCAAATAGCCCATGGAACTAGATGGTGGTGGGAGGCACTCCCCCTTCTGGGGACACGGATTCCAGCCCAGAAGTGTGTGGCTCGCACACCTCTTGATGTAGGCCTGCGTTTTAGGGGGGAGGCCTGCTCTCACCCATGGGGATGCCCACTTTCCGTGGTGAAGGGGTGCTCCTTGGGGAATTCTTAAACACTGCTCAGATAAAGACATTCTGCCTCAAGGGCAGACTGCTTGGCACATTTTTCTGAGCATTAAAATCACCAAGGGAAATAAAAGAAAGAAAGAAAGAAATCCGTGTGTGTGTGCGTGCGTGCGTGCGTGCGTGTGTGTGTGTGTGTGTGTGTGTGTATCTACTGCACCATTCCCCAGTGGCAAAGCTATTAAACTTTTAAGTCCCCGCTCTGAGTGGCCTGACAGGCTGGAAGTCGCAGAGCCTGATGAGTCACAGTAAGTTACAGTGAGAATGTGCTTGGGTAAGGATCAATTACTGTTTCTGGCAGCTTCTTCCAAATTAAAAGCAGCAGAGAGAAGAAGAGACAAAGCAGGCACAGCCCAGAGTTTAAACTCCTTACAGATAGCGACTGTTGCTGACTATGACTATCTTATCAAGCAGTGGATACTCAAGGTATGTGCAGACCCATTTACACTTTGGGGTCTGGGGTTTGAGACGGGACTCACGCTGGTCTTATAAATAAGTCTAACAGGAATGTTTTATGGAGTAAACACAACACTGAATTTATCCCAGCTGAGACACTAACTTAATGAGCAACTTAATTTTGGCGGGCCTCAGTCTCTCAGTCTATAAAATGGGTATTATGGGCTGAATTGTGTCCCCCTCAAATTCATATGTTGAAGTCCACACCCTCAGGGTGTGACTCTATTTGGACATAGGTCCTTTAAAGGGGGTTAATTAAGTTAAAATGCCACAAAGGTGGCCTTAATCCAATACAACTGGTGGTCTTATAAGAAGAGGAAATTTGGACACAGATGTGAAAAGGGAAGAAGATGTGAAGACAGCCATTTATAAGCCCCAAAGAGTCCTCAGCCGAAACCTGCCTGCTGACACCTTGATCTCAGACTTCCAGCCTCCAGGACAGTGAGAAATAAATTCTGTTGTTTAAGCCAGTCAGTCTGTGGTACTTTGTTGTGGCAGCCCTAGCACCCTAACACAGAGGGCATAACCCCATTTTCTTGGGTGACGCAGACATTGAGAGGATCAAGTGAGACAGTGAGTGACATTTCTTGTTAAGCCTTATACCTGAGTCCTGCAGCTCATAGTGAGTGTGTGGACCGTTTTATCTTCATGAGTCTCATTAAAGTACATAGTTTTGTTAGAAGACATGGAGGGGAACCTGTGGAACCTTCAGGATGTTTGTGTCCCTTCAGGGGGTGGCTGAGATCTGGGCAAACAACCCCAAAATTCAGGGGCCTGCCCAGAGCTGCCTATTGGAGTTAGTGGTGGGCAGGGATGGCCTTGGGGGTACAGACTCCACCTGGGGGTCCCCGGCTCCCAGCACCTGCACACGGCCTGAAATATTGCTGGGAGCAATTCACTTGGCTGGCAGTGCCCCTTAGGGGAAGGGACAGGGGCCCACAGTCAGTGAACTCCCGAGATGTCCCAGGAGCTTTGCTTTCTTGACTCACTTACTCCTCACAAGGACCCATGATCCATGAGAAAACCGTTTTCACCTTCATGATGTAGCTAAAAAACCACGTCTCCAGGAAGTTAAGAGACACACCCTAAGTGATAATAAATTCGTTTGCAGGGAACTTTCCTTCTCAGGGTTGGTTGAGAGCAGCCCTGAGAAATGGGCTCTTACCTGGAGGGGTGGGAGTGAAGGCAATGAAGATGTGGCACAATCAAAGGCTGGGAGGGGCTAGGCTGAGCTCTGGGCAGCCTGGGCCTGGAGGAGCAGCTGGGAAGGGGTGAGTGAGGCGGGGGCACAGGGGCTGGGGGTGGGCTGGCAGGAGTGGGCAGTTAGCATTCAGGCAGTGTACTTTGCCTCCTGTATAGGTTTGCCCTGGGTCTACTGAAGGGGAGGCGGGGGAAGCCTTTCTAATTCATTTCTTTCTCCATACTGTAGTATTTCCCCTAAGACTTATTTTGATGGTTACTCATTAGCCCTTGAAATAAATAAGTAAAAATTACAAGTGTTTTCCAATAGCGGATCAGTTTCATGATGGAGTGCTCCGCTCCCTGTGCGCTGCTTTTCATTACCTACTGATAACAGCTGAAATCATGTCTCATTTCTGCTGAATAATGCATTTGTGACAGTTCATGCTACTAGCTCGTTTACAGCCAGATAAATGAGTTCTTATGTGCTTTTCCCCAGCCAGACGGATGATAAGCTAGGTTTTTCTTTCCTAAATTGAGTCCTCAACTTCAGTGGATCAGCATAAACCCTCTGGGGACCCGCGAGTGGTGGGTGGGGTGGGTGAGGCCTGTGTAATGTTCTGCTTGGTTCAGCCAGCCCTTCAATAATTCCCTGCAAAAAGCCACCACATTTTTCCCTGGCACTTGCGCCAGCTGCCTGAATGAAGCTTTCATTTAGTTCTTCTGTAGAGTGTAGCCAATTAGAAAGTCTTCCCTATTGCTCTTCTATATGGGTATTTAATTTTGTGGAGTTTTTGTTTGGAGAGGAGGCTGTTGAGATGCGTCTTTTCCTCGACCACCAGACACATCAGTAGGAGGGTTCTGTTGCTTTTGTGAGGCTGTGACAAACGTCACTTGCCCTGGACCTGGCTGGGACCCCAACCCCTCCCCCTCTCCTCCCCAAAAGTAACAAATTGCTGACATGAGTTTTATTTAGTACTTCAGTTTTTTTAAAGGTGAAATATCCTAACAGTGCACAGCCCCAAAATAAACCCACTCCTATCCTAACCTTGTCTCCAGCCCTCCAGCCCTCTTACTAGAAGTACCCATTGCTACCACCCGTTGTGTATGCTTCCGGAGTCTGCCTTCCTACATTAAAAAAAACAAAAACACAAACACAAATACAAATAGGGACGGCCAGGTGGCTCAGTTGGTTAAGAGTTGGCTTAGAGCATAAGCTCTAAGCAACAGGGCCGCCGGTTCGATTCCCACATGGGCCAGTGATGCTGCACCAGAGCTGAGCTATTGCTGAGCTGCCTACAGGTGGCAGGATGGCTCAGCTGGTGTAACACCAAGATTGCCTGTTCAATGGTGGGCTATGCCCACCCGCAACTAAGACTGAACTCAGCACCTTGAGCTCAGCCGCCCAGATGGCTCAGTGGATAGGGCGTGCACTCTTAACAACAAGGCTGCTAGTTCGACTCCCACATGGGATGGTGGCTACGCCCACCCGCAACTAAGATTGAACACAGCACCTTGAGCTTAGAGGTCACGAGCTTCCGACAGGAAGCCAGATGGTGACTGAAGTCCTCCACAACGAAGATTGAAGAACAACAACTTGGCCGGTCCCCTTCCCCAATTCTCCAGCACTGTTCTCCCTCAATTCCCCAATAAAATCTTAAAAAAAACCCCAAAACATAAATAGCATAGTACAGACAGGATTTTGCAGTCTGTCTTCTTACTCAAAATATTGGTGCTAGTGCCACATCAGTATATAATGAGCTTCCTTGTTCTCTTCTTACAGCGGCCGAGAAGTTTGTCATGCTATTTAGCTATGTGGGAACTTCACGTTGTTTGCAATATTTCACTTCTGGCCTGGGATTTTAAAGCTCTGCCCCTAACTTCAGGGTTCCGATTGAAACCTGAGCCTGATTCTGTGTTCAGCCCTCACTGCCCAGCCATTTGTTGGCCGTCTTTGGTGTGTTGTGGCATACTCACTCTGTGCCAGGCTCTCAGAACAGAGAGGCAACAGGGGCAGGCAGGGACGGGGCAAGCACTTGGCGCTTAGTGGTGAGAACTTCAAACATCTTGACAGAAATGATGCCGTCCAGACCCTGACACTAGGGGACCTGACTAACTGTAGTGTGGCTTCTGTCAGCCCCAGCCCATGTCCATTGGATGACCCAGTCTCTTAAAATGCCTGCCTGATAGAGCTCAAGCTGCCAAAAGAATCGACTGTTCATTTCAGCCCAAACCCGACAAGGTGCCCTTGACTTCTCTTTTCATAGACTTCCCTTTTTACTTTAGGAGACTTGGAATTGTAAATCCTTTCTCTGCCCCTGTGAGATATAAATCTCTTGTAACCCAGAATGTTTTTTCAAGGGCCTGGGAGTCCTGACTGTGAAATGCAAACATCTGTGGAAAGGGCTCCCCTATCTCCCAGTTTCTGTGGGAGGGGATGCTGCTAACTTTGGTGGGCGCCCAGCTCCCATGTGCTCCTGTCATAAAGATATGAGAAGTGTGGATAAGCACCAATTAGCAAACACAGATGGCCTAATCCCATAAATCACCCCATCTCTTAACCTTCTTCAGTACTATTTTTTTTTCTTTTTTTTTTTTTTAGCATGCCCCAGTATTTGAAAAGCCTCCTGCCTTTAGATTCTGTGGAGCTCTATATGTACTGAAGCCTCTTTCTCTCCTTGCAGTAGCCTGAATAAAATCTGTCTTGCCAATTTTAACAAGCATCCATTGCAAAATTTCTCTTTGACAGTTGGGAAGTCTGCCCCATACACAGACTGCCTTGTGATGGTCATGCTGGGTCCTGACTCCCCATCTTTGTCCATGCTGGGCGCTGGGCTAAAGGGCCATCTTCTGGTATGTTCTTTGTGTACCACATTTAATCTCCACTTCCTGGTCCTTTTGCTCAGGATTAGTCAACAACTTACTCCCTTCCTATACTCTTGCAGCATGTGTGAACCGAACAACTCACGAATACATGTATGTAAACACTGTGTGTATGTTACTATTCATTTAATGTCTGAATCTTTAGGTTTATTCCACAAACTTTAACTGGGCATTGGTTATACACCCAACAATTTATTATACATACATTTCACTGTAAGTAAGTAATGGCCCTACTTTGTGAGGTAAATAGTCTTATCTTCTTTTCTGTTAGAAAAATTTCAAACATATATCAAAAGAGAGAATGGTATAATGGACTCCCATATTCTCATCACCTATAGCCCCTCAATGTTCCACTCTGTCCAGATTATTTTGAACAAATCCCAGAGATTATATTATTTCTTTTTCAAATATTTCAGTATGTGTTGCTAAATTATAGAGATGCTTTACAAAAACACATAACTTCACAACCATTACTACATCTAAAAATTAATAACAATTCCTCAATACCATCAAATAACCAGTTCATCTTTTCTCGTGTCTAATTTATTTTTTAACAGTTTTGTTTGAATAATGGTTCAAATAAAGTCCACTTCAAAAGGTTGATATGTCAATTTAATCTCTCTTAATTTACAGTTTTCCCCCTTCATCTTTTTTTTTTTTTCCTTTGTAATTTTAGCTTGTTGAAAAAATTGGGTCTTTTTAGTTCTGTAGTTTCCCACAGTCGGGTTTTGCTGATTTCATCCTTGTGTTGTCAATTAACATGCTCAGCTGACCTCAGTATTTCCAGGAAATTAGTAGTTTTATCTTGAGGTTTAATCACATTCAGCTTTCGTTTTTTTTTTTTTTTTTTTTTAAGACTACTTCATAGGTGGTGTCATGCACTCTACAAGGGGGTGCACAATGCCCGCTGGTCTGTTTTTGAGATATTAGTAGCCATTTGATGATCATTATTATCTAGATCTATTATTTTATTATGGCTGCAAGGTGGTGATATTTTATTTGAAAAATTAATATTAATTATAAATATAAATAGAATAATTTTACTATTATATATTTTTAGCTGGAATACATCTATAAAAAACACTTCCTTTCTTCAATTCTTTTTCTTGCTTTTTTTTTTTTAAACTATGATGTACCTATAGGTCTTGTAAGAAAAGCAGAAAAAAGCCTGTTTCTTTCTCATTATTTATCAGTTTTCCAAATAATGAGTTGTTTCTTCAGCAGACTCCAAAGGTAATGAATTAGAGATTTTTTTCATTGCATTATGCTGAACTCATAGATTTAAGTATATTTGGTGTGTTTCAATCCACTGCAGTTAATATTCTTACTGATACTTAACAATCTTTAGTTAGTGGGATCTTATTCAAATTGGCTCCTGTCATTTGTCATGGCTCTAGTAGTTATTTATAGCTTCCTTGGTTTTGTTATGGCAAGATGTTTTAGACTCATCTTGTACATTTCCTGCCCCCAAGCCTGGATTTAGCATTTCTCTTAGGAGCCTCTTTCTTTTAGTGCAAGGAGATATTTAGAAAACAAATCTGAGCTAAAAATGCTCATTGTCACTGGATTGGCTAGTATTTCTAGGTCTTTTCACTAGCCAGAGCTAGTGAAAATGTATAGGTATATATTTACTTTTTGATCACACACATCATGAACTTATACTGATAATTACAATTTAAATTTAGAAAAGAATTGTCACTAAACTTTATCAGACTTACAATTTATCTCCTTTCACCTACACTAAAAATCTCAGTTCTCAATGACACTCTTATAATTACTCTTGCTTTATCCCACAGTACACACACACACACACACACACACACACACACACGTGTCAGAATGACAATAACAACGTTACCACCAAGATGATTACCAAAACTTATTTAAGATTCATTTTGCAGTAGTTTTTTTTTTTTAGCTGAGCCATCCTGCCACCTGTTGGCAGCTTAATGGCAGCTCAGCTCGGGCTGGGCATTGAACTGCTGTAGCTCAGAGCTCAGCTCGCACTCTTGAGCAAGCTCTTAACCAACTGAGCCACTTGGCCAGCCCTGCAGTACTCTTTTGTATCTCCACAAGGATATACAGTCAAATTACTGTGGTTTTAAGTCACTTGGAATAGTTCTTCTCTGTGTGATTATGCTATTAATTTGATATATAGTTGGATTCATTTGTTTCCTTTCCCTTTTGATTTTTAGGGTTTGTTTTAAAAGATTTAATTAGTTTTGTAATCCTATATAATAGTTGCATGGTTCCAAAATCATCTTCACATAACAAAGTACATTTAAAAAATTCTAGTGTGTTACTTTTCCCTCTACCCTATTCCCTCTCTTCTCCAAGTGACCACTTAAAAACACTTATGATTTATTTTTCCATTCTATTTTTTCACTTATAAGCAAATGTGTATACATATGTTCCTATCCCTCCCTTTTTCTTAGATAAATGGGTAGAATGACATTCACACTCTCTCCAACTTGCTTTTTAACTCTACGATATATCCTGGAGGTCCCTCATAATAGTTACAGAGCTATTCTTCATTTCTTTTGTAGATGTATCTTATTCAACTAGTCCCCTACTGATAGGTATTTGGGTTGTTTCCAATCTTTTGCTATTATTGACAAGATTGAAATAAATACGCTTATGCATACTTCTTGTTCATGTTTTTGTCAATGTGTCATTGAGAGACATTCCTAGAAGTGGGGTTGCTGGATCAAATTACATATACATAGATGCATACATAATTTGTCTAGATTTTGCCAGATTCTTCTCCAAAAAGGTTGTAACATTTTCTATTCCCATCAGCACTGTATGAACTTGCCTGCTTCCCTAATGCTTCATCAACAAAACAGATTGACATACTTTTGGAGTTTTGCCAGTCTGATAGGTGAAAACGGTATCTCAGTTTTTTAAAAAAATTTCTCTTATGAGTGAATTTGAGCATCCTTTTATATGGCTAAAAACTATTTTCATTTATTTTTTATGTCAACTGTCCATTCATATCTCTAGCCTATTTAAAAATAAGTGTTGCTGGCTATTTTTTAAACCTTAGATTTTAAATGCTGTTTATAGAATAGGGATATTAACCTTTTAAATTCTAAGTTGCAAATTTTTTTTTTTTTTTTTAGTTTGTCATTGATCTTTGCTTATGGTATTATTCTGCAATGCAAAATTTAAAAATTTCTGGTAGTCAAATTTATCAATATTTTCCTTTATCGATTTTAGATTTTTAAATTATATCAAGGAAAAAGTTCCCACATCAAGGCTAGAAAGGAATTCATCTGTGCTTTCTACTTATATGGTTTAATCTTTTATATATGAATATAGGATACATTTGGAATTGATCCTAGGCTACAGTGAGAGATGGATCCAATTTTATTATTTTCCTTCTGACTGTCCATTTGTCTGAATACCACTTATTAAAATGTCTGTTCTTTCATCCATTGGTTTTTAAATGTTGCCTTTATTAATACTAAATTTCCACATACAGTAGGGCCTCCTTTTGAATTTTCTATTCTGTGCCATTGGTCTTCTCATCTTTTATATGCTAGTATGAAACAGCTTTAATGATCGAGACTTTTTAGTGCGTTTTAATGTCTGAGAGACCTGCTGCTTCTCTCGCTCTTTTTTTTTTTTTCTTCCAGTTTTTATTTTTGGATATTCTTACCCTTTTGTTCCTACAAATGAAACTTATAATAAACCCATTCAGTTCTAAAAAAAAAAAAAAGGTATTTTAAAAATTAGGATTACACTAAATTTATAAATGAACTTAGAAAGAACTGACATCTTTAGTTCTTTCTAAAGATGAACTTTAGAATATAAAGGCTATATTGAGCCTTTATATTCAAGGACATGATATTTTTTTTTTCCATTTGTGTCTTGTGAGAGGGTTTTATTGTTTTCTCATAGAGGTTTTGGACATTTCTGGTTAAGTCTATTAAGGGGTATTTTATTTTATTTTTTGCTATTAGAAATGAGATTTTCTCTTCCTCTATATCTTTGTTGTTCGTATGTATGCTAATTATATATATGCTAATGTTATTTTATAACCTGCCACTTTATTAAAATTATCTTACTGTTGGTTGTACAGTTTGCACATGGATCCTCTTGAGCCTTCCAGAAAGACCGACCTTTGCCCTTTTTCTTTCTGTTTCTTATACCTCCAATTGCTTTCTGTTGTCTAATCCCATTGACTGTTGCATCTGACCCATGTTACATAGCAGTGGAGATGGGGAACATCCTTTCTTTTTAACTTCTGTAGGAAGACCACTAGTCTTTTTTTTTAATGTCTGCTTTTTTTTTTTTTTTTTTGAGGGCTGTATCACTGGCCCTCGCATGTGGGACAGAACCGGGGCCGCTGGCTTCCCAGCCAGCGCTTAACCACCGCGCCACTCAGCTGGTCCTTTTCTTTTTTTTTTTAAATGGGGAATTGGGGGAGGGGAACAGCATGGGGGAACCGGGGAAGGCAAACAGACAAGTTGCTGTCCTTTTGTTCTTCAGTCTAGTTGTGGAGGACATTGCTTCACTGGCCCATGTTGGTATCATCATTATGCTCTTCCCTGGTGAGGCAGATGGGTCGCTGACCTTTGGACGCCCACTCATGGTGGCTCTTGGCAGCTCACACCGGCTGCCAGCCGCTCACCCTGGCTTCTGTAGCCTATGGCAGCCACTCACTGTAGCCTATGGCAGCCCACTGCAGCAGGGGCTGCAGCCTACACCATTGCCGGGGCTTGTGCAGCCCAGCTCCAGGTGGAGCTGTTGTTAGCTGTAGAGGGCAGTGTCACTGGCCGTCATATGTGGGATCCAAACTGGGGTCTCTGGCATCCCAAGCCAGCTCTCATCCAATGCACCACTTGGCCGGCCCTCGTGTTTTCTTCTTTGAGATATTTTATCATGTCAAGAAAGTCTCAAAAAATCCTCATTATATGTATAGATGAGAAATGGAGACGTAGAGAGATCAATCAAGAGCGCAAGGTCATGCAGGGCCCGAGTTTGACTTCAGGGCTGTCTGGCTTCAGGAATCTCCTGTCTTTGCAGCTCACCCCCGTATTTCTCATCATCTAGACTCTGTCCTCCATTCCTCAACACGGATCTCACACTTCAAGAAATCTTGAGATTTAAGAGTGGCTGAGCTTCGAGTTTGGGAAGGCACAAAAAAGAGGCCCAAATGACAGGGTTCAATCTCTCCCCTATGTTTGTTAGCAATTCTGCTCTTTCCCAGATACTTTATATAGCAAAACAAGAGCCCCCAAGAAATCAGAAACCACCCTTTTTAGAAAGCAGCTTGCTGACCACCTATATTGCTTGACCTTGGGGGAAGCCTCACGCCTCCTTCCCCTCCCTGCTCCATCAAAATATTTCTTCCAATCTTATATATCACTCTCCCGAAAAGGGATTCTCCTGAATGTATTTTTCTTTGCATCGTTACATGTCTAATGATACTTTAGTTTCCCTTATAGCTTGGCTAACAGAGTGACTACCTTACTAGCCTGCTCTGACCAAATGAAACTGCATTTCTTAAAAAATAGATGGAGTGGTTTTATCTTGGATAAATGTACTCAGGCTTTCGCAGATTCTAAAATAGCTCATGGTTCTTTCTCCCCCTGTCCCCACCCCTTTTGGGGACACTAGGTTGGGAAATGTGAACAATGGCCCTGTTGCCTTTCTTTTTATTCAGTGGAGAGGGATTAATTCTTATTTCTTTACAAACAAAAATGAAAAATTCTACTAGGACCACAGGTTCTGAGGGGAGAGAAACCTGGCTCAGATCTAGAATGCCTCTTTCCAGCAGTTTCTCTAAATAGGCAGGTCCCCAGAGTATGGACTGTCGCTCTGCAAGGGACAGAAAAGGGACTGTAAGCAGCAGTCTCATTTAAAATCAGGCCCTTTTAAAATTAGAATCCTCTTGCTTTTCAGTAATTTTGAGCTCTTTCCGCCAGCTGACAGCCTGTGCTGTCGGAGGTGTAAGCTGCTGTTTTCTCCCATGGAGGCCACTCATTTCCGTGGAACCTAAGCCTCCACGCTCCCTGTTCGTCCCCAGGCAGCACCTGGTGGCCCTAGCTTCTGCTCACAGCTTGTGCTTTGAGATGCAGCCTCTGCTGCACCTCTTATGTCCCCGCTTCCTTCTATCTGCAGCTTTGAGGCAGGAAGCTGCCTAATTTCAGTCTGTGTTTGGCCTGTAGGAGGATGACAGGGCCTGCTGTCACCAGAGCTTATCATCAGCATCATTCACATGGCAAGACAAGTCGGGAGCACTCAGCAGAGCTGGAGAGGGGAAAGACCACCTCTGCCTGGACACTGGGGAGGTGTTGGGCCCTCTGTGGTCACCACCTGGGGATTTTCCTGTCTGTTTTCACTGCTTAGCAGGAGAGGTTCTCACGCAGAGGAGGGAGAAGTTTGGGATTGAAAAGGAGCTTCGTGTGCATGAGTCCTCACCAGGACTGGCGATGTAATTTGTAGGTCCCAGTGTAAAAGAAAAAGGCAGAGCTCCTTGTTCAAAAAGCAGAGGAAAGAAATGCCTTTAAAGGTACCAAAATATCAAGCTTTTTCCTATCTTCCATAGTTTTTCTCCAGACCTGTCATGGTAATTTTGCTATTTAATTTCATACTCCATCAGGTGCAGGGATACTCAAGTGCAAACCCTCATAGACACCTGAGGGCCCTGCCCCACCACTTGGGGCACTGGGTGGTCCACCAACTTCTGGGTTACCCGTCCTCCCAGCCGATGGACTGATGTGCTATGTCTTGGCCAAGTGCAGGAGAGTCAATCAGGCACCTCCTTTCCCATACACTGGCCACCCCAACCCATGGAGAACAGGTGACCCTCAAGAGTATTGAAACCTCAGTGCCACTCTGTAGGCAGCTGGATCGGGGGTGGGCAAGAGGCTCCCCGCCACCACTGTCTGCAGAACGTATCGTGGCACTGCCAGCCTTGGAAGGGATGGCTGCTGCCGTGTTCCACCCCAAGAGGCCACCCTGACCCTCCTCCCACATCTGTGGCCAGGCCCTTGCTGGGGGGCTCGGGTGAGAAGGGAGGTCAAGAGTGGCCTGGGGCTCCCAGGAAGACAACAGAAGGTGGGACCCTGATTGAGCTGAGGCTCTGAGTCCCTGACACATGCTCCACTGTCCCATCAGACTCCACCTACAAAGCACAAATTCAAAGGTATTAAGAATTTCAAGGGCCGGTCGAGTGGCGTGGTGGTTAAGCACTGGCTTGGGAAGCCAGCGACCCCGGTTCGCGTCCCACATATGAGGGCCAGTGACACTGCCCTCAAAAAAAAAAAAAAAGAATTTCAAGGACTGTGGTGGTCACCTGTCCGTGGGGCTGACCCTGACTCTGACCCCAATTCTTTCAAGGCTCACAAACTTGCATAGTGAGTGACGATGGAGAAGATTACTCCCCCCCCACCCCACAACTTTCTGACTTCTGCAGCTCTGTGGGGACCAGCTGGTTGGTGGGTCTCAGACTCCATGACAGAGTACCAGGAAGGCAGTGGGCCCCATTTCCCAGGGGCTGGGGCATTGTTTCTGCATAGCCAGAAGTGAGGCCTACTGTTTGGGGACAGAGAGGGCTTAGGAGGAAGCTGTGTCCTGGTGGCTACTGGGTGAAGAGGACACTGTTAGGGGTGGAGGGAGGAAGAAGTCTTGCTAAAGCCCTGAAGGGGGGCCATGGCCTCTAACAGCAAGTATCACGGTCAGAGGCCCAGCCTGGTGCATGCACACAGCACCTCACAGTTTCTGAAGCCCCTTTGTGCCTCTTATTTCATTTCATGCTCACAATGACCCTGGGAGGGGTTCATGCATTTTGAAGATGGGGACAGGGAGATATGGAGTAGAGGAATGGCTTGTCCCTCTAAGGGGCAGAACCAGGATTTGAAGGGAGATCCGTTCCTTGTTGAGTATAGATCATGTTCATAGATTTGGGTACCTGCAATGCCAGGAATGAAATGGCCTTTCTAAGCCATTAGCCACTGATTTTACTAGATACATTACATTCAGTTAACCCCCTTAACAGTCCTGTACAATAAATATAGTGATCCCCCAATTGCCAATGAGGAAACTAGTTCAGAGAAGTTAAGTAACTGACCTGAAGTCACCCAGCTATAGGTGGCAGAGCCAACATCGAAATGTAAGACATTGGACTCCCGGTTGATGCCCTTTCCACTCGTTTCACTGTGCTGGGAAGACCTGGTCTTCGCCTAAGTGGGCCTAGAGTGTGAGGGCGGGGGCAGGCAACTGACCACCGGGCCACATGTAACGGCACAGTGGGTGCATGTACAGGCAGTCACAGGATCATAGCAGGGATAGGGGAAGCATCTCAGGAGCAGCCAGGCCCAGGGCCTCCCAGGTGGGTGGCATGCCTGGGGCAGAAGGGCAGCTTCAGAAGTGCCTTG
The DNA here is from genome assembly GCA_033961575.1 of Aselliscus stoliczkanus. Taxonomy (NCBI): domain Eukaryota; kingdom Metazoa; phylum Chordata; class Mammalia; order Chiroptera; family Hipposideridae; genus Aselliscus; species Aselliscus stoliczkanus. The sequence goes on along the minus strand of CM066735.1, from coordinate 100,686,783 downwards.
TGGACTGGCCCAGGGCCATGGATTGTGTCTTGTCTGTGACGAGGTGCCCAGAAAGGTTTTGGGCAGGAACATAATGTAGTTAAAAAGATGATTCTGGGGACTGGGTGGGGAATGCCAGGATGGAGAGCAGGTGTCAGCAATGCCATCTGATAGCTGTGTGCTGAGGCCTGGAGTGGGTGGGCAGTGTGGTCAGTTCTGTAACAACAACAAAGGAAAAATCATGTGTATTTCTCAAATGCATAGAATTTTCTTTTGTTCTTTTTGATGGAACAGATATTAATGTATCTGGAAGGCTGGGCTGTGTGATACAGAAATAACTCCGTAGCCATACCTAGAATCTCAGTTATAGTCACTTAGGAGGAAAAGGACCCTCACTGGGATTCTGACCACCTGTGGTGGGGTGGGCCGTCTTGGCATCAGGCCTTCACCCCTGCAGCACTGCGGCTGCACTGTTTCCCTGTATAGTGTTCTAGTCTGTAGTCTACCTGTAGGGAGCAACCATGCAACTTATTATCTACAGATTTGCTGGAATATCCACGGCATTATTACTCCTGTTTCAAAGTTAAGGAAACTAAGGATCAGAGAACTTGGGTAAATTGCCCAAGCTTCTCTAGCTAGCTGGAGCCAGACCAAGTCAGTGTCTGTTGTGTATGGACTAATTTTTTGGCCATACTTTTTGACCTAGAAACTGGGATGCCTGTCTTCTCATGAAAAATATGTGTGGCATTTGAGTGCACAAAATTGTCCTGTAGATGCTGAAATATTGGCATATCTAGGGATGCTTTGGTGGGCTTATAGGACATAAATATTTGGAATCAGGACTTTTGCGGTGAATCTTGGAGGAATGGCTGCCTTAGGTTTGAAGGCTTTAGGGCCCTGGGCTGCTCTGAGATGGCACTCCCTCATAGCCCAGCTGGATGCCAGGGCAAAGCAGAGAGGACAGTGTTGCATGTCATGCACACTGTGCTGTCAGTCAGTCACTGACTGGCAGGGGAGGAGAAGAAGCATCCTGGGATGAAATAAAAGGCAGGAGGGGCAAATGGAGACCCCTGAGTGTGTCTGCTCAGCATCACCCAGCCATGCACCAATGAAGGTTGTGACCTCATCTTGGGGGGCTGCATGCAGTAACCCAGGCAGCAAGGGGTCCAAGCAGGCAATTCCTGATTAAGAGGCTGATTCAGCTCAGAGGGATCCCCCAGCCAGCATTTGGTGGGGGGAAGGGAGAAGAGAAGGCAGACACCCACAAAGAGACAGATGAGATGTGCAATGCTGGCTGGAGTCCCAGTGTCAGACCCACAGGCTGCAGGCCAGATGTGATGGGGCACTCACTCCGCAGAAATCACTCTGGAGAGCGGGTCCTGACTAAGTAAGAGAGAAAGATGAAATCTCCGTGCCCTGTCCTGTCTAATAATATAGCCACATGTGATGACTTACATTTAAAGTAACCAAAATGAAATAAGATTAAAAACTTCAATTCCTCAGTCTCGTTACCCATGTGTCAAGTGGAAGCTAGTGACCACCAGGCTGGGCAGTGTGGGTGTCAGATATCTCTATCACCACAAAAAGTTCTATGTGAAGGTAAATTACCCCATTAATATTATTATATATTTATTACATGTTGAAATGACATTTAAAATATATTGAGTTAAATAAGATATAACTTCATCTGTTGCTTTTTACCTTTTTTTTTCCTCTTGTGGGTAATAGAACCTTGTAAATTATCTATATGGCTCCTATTTCTATTGGACAGTGCTGTTCTAGACGGATATAGGAACACAGCTCCATGCATTTATTGTTTTTAATGCTACATCCATGAGACAGTATTCCATTTGATGCTGGCTGTAAAAATTCTTTCTTAATACAACAGTAACAGAGGCAGCCTGAGGTAATAGGACAAAGGCCAGCTTTGGAGCCAGAAAAACTCAGGTTTGAATCTCAGCTCCATCCCCATATTAGCTGCATGGTCTTGGCCAGATAACATTTTGTGCCTCAGTTTTCTCATCTGACAAATGCCATATCAGTGAATGAGCCACTGCACAGCTTGCTGTGAACATGAGAGGGGACAGTGTGTATGCAGAGGGACCCGCATGGGGCTGGCCCCCAGGACACAGCAAGTTATGGCTGTTATTACTGCCATTAGTATTTTTGGCATGCAAGTGGAGGCGGATATGGTCAGTTTCTTTGGCCTGAGACCACTCACTCCCCTGCCCCCTGCCCCTTACCCCTGGCCTCAGCCTGCTTGTTCTCTGATAATGACCTTCCAGAGATGGTGCAAAAGGCAGCAGTCAGCATCCCCTCCCGGAAGCTAAGCAAAGCCCTTGGGCAAGGGCATGGGCACTTACCTGCTGGCAGCTGCTGGCCCAGGAGGCCCTGAGGACGTCCCAGCGCTCTGAGCGCCCAGCCTTGCTCTCCAGGTGTGTCCGCAGTTGTGTCTCCAGCTCCTGGCTGACTTGCTCGAGGGCATGCACCTGGGCCATGTATTCCACCAGGCAGCCCCCCATGTCTTCAACAGCACTGAGGTCTCTCTCCAGGCCTGGAGCAGGCACCGTAGTGAGACCGGAGCTCTGCAGCCCCTGCAGAAAGACACTGCTGATGCCCAGGGCTCGGCGGGTCATGTGGGCACCCAGGCCACCTGGGTACCCACTGGGCACCATCCCTACATAGACCCTGGGTGCTCGGACAAGGCCACCTGTAGCATTGGTCCTGGAGGCTGGGGGACTATCCAGGGAGGACGATGACCGTGTTTGTTTGAAGGATGCCCTGTGCCTCTGCATGGACATGCTGGAGCTGGCACTGGTGGGTGCATCCACCACCACTCGCCTTGAGCTCATCACCCCTTCTGCCACTGCTGTGCCTAGTGGTTTACAGAGTCCAGTGGCTTTTGGTTTCCAGCCCCAGCATCCCTGTGATCCAGTCATGGGCCTTTCTGGAAGCTACCGTATCCCCAGGGCTGATTTGTCTGCTGTGTTTCCATGAGTTGCCATCATTCACTGAGCTGAAAGAGAACTGGGCTCTGTCCAGGGCTGAGTAAGAGAGGGCATCATGGGGTCATGTGCCTGACCACCTAGATTTTTCTGGTGGTGGTGGGGGAGGCTGGATCAGTGCAGGCTGTAGGGGTAGCTCCACTGGGTTTACTACCTAAGAGAGGGCAAGGCAGGCATCAAGCGGCCCCATTGCACAGATGAGTGAACTGAGGCTCAGATTACAAGTGTAGTGAGTGGCTGAGCCAGGACTCAAATCAATCCAGGCGTTCCAGGGCCAATTTTAGGGCGTTCTACATCCTTACACGTGGCGTGTGGGAATGGGGTAGCTCCACTGGGTTTACTACCCAGTGGAATGTGTACACGTCTCGACAGGTAATAGAGGATGGAAACGGATGTGAGCCAGCCACGGCAGGAGGCAGCCCCAGGGTCTTGAGAGAAACAAACCAAGCCTGTTGCTTCCTTCACCCTCCCTCAGTCCTTCAGGTCCCTTCCTAGCATCTTTCTTCCCTAGAAAACTGCTGTTCATCAGCTGCCTGATCTTGTTCACATTGTTTCGCCTCTCTGAACTGTCCTTCCCACTCAGTGACCTGGGCTGGGCTCTAACTCACTAATGCGTTAGAGAAGAGACATTGGGCAAACTCAGGTCCCATACCTGTTGGGCATCTATTACGCTCTAGCCATCCCCTATACATCTGTTTCTCCATCTGCCAGAAAACTAAGTAAAACCAAGGGAGGGAATGTTTTCCAGTAAGCTCTTTACAGGTACTCTGAGTTAGGCTTGGATGATACCACTGGTTTTAATTCCTGTCCTCAGAACCCACTCAGGCGTGTTGTCATGGTCCCGCCCCAATCACTTCTCCAGGCCCAGAAAGGATGCTCCAGCCCCAGGGATGACAAAATGGGCCTACAAACCACTGCACTCAAGGTTTACCCTAAAGAAATCAAGTAACCAAAACCCAGGGCCTGCAACGTGGAAATCTACCTCCAGTGAGAGGAGGGAAGGGAGTTAGACTGTTGAATCCTCTCCAGTGCTGTGCATGACTTCTATGTCTTATTCCACCAAGTTCTCACTTCCACCCTTCAGTACAGGGTTGATATGTACTGTCATTTGGGCTGCGCACCGCACAACTCCAGAAACATCATCCCCTGTCCTGTGACTGGCTATCGCTTGCCCAAGGTTCCATGTTCAGAAAGTAGCAGAGTGAGGGTGATTCCTCTTTTGACTTCTAGTCCAGTGACTCATCTAGGACAGGGGTCGGCAGACTGCAGCTCGCGAGCCACATGCGGCTCTTTGGGTACATTCCATCTCAAAAGTTTGCCGACCCCTGAAAGAGCCAATCCTGTCCCTCACAACAATTTAAAAATTATTCGAGAGCCATAAATATATTTTTACCTAATCACCATTATGTGAATAATATCCTTTAAAAATTTTATAAATGAGACTATGATAGTTTTATTTTCATTTTCAATTTTACTTCAGAGCCACATGTACGTACCCAAAGAGCCACATGTGGCTCGCGAGTCGCAGTCTGCTGACCCCTGGTGGCTCTTTCGTCTCAAAATTTGACAACCCCTAATCTAGGACAACCTCTGTCTCCCACCATCCAGAGCAGGGTACTTACCAAAGGTCACACAGGCAGAGTTAAGCACCCTGGTCTCCCACTGGAATATTCTATGTGCTCTTCCTTGTTGATTAGGACACCATGATTTTTTTTTTCTTCTTCTTCTAGTTTGTCTTTTTGAGATGACACAGAAGGTACTTTATAAATATTAATGTTGGTTATATGACTAACAGATTAAGGAACTAACTTGATCAAGTAAAGGCCGGCTGTGTCACTTGTTTATTTAGACATGGTATTCTTACTGTGCCCACCACCTCTGGTGCCCCCCGAAGGGACCATGTGCCCATGAGACTGTGTTATAACAACGTCCAAATACTGAGTCCCGAGGAGCTGCACTCCCGTGAATTCCAGGATGTATCGTCCAAGACTAAATGAGGGGTTCAAGCATCTAAGTTGTTTGCAAAGGCTTAGGTACTACTGTTCTCTACAGAATGGTCACACCCAAGGGCCGGCCGAGTGGCGCGGTGGTTAAGAGCTGGCTTGGGAAGCCAGCGGACCCGGTTTGGGTCTCATATATGAGGCCCAGTGACACTGCCCTCAAAAAAAAAAAAAAAAAAAAAAAAAGGCATGTTCAGAACAGTGACACCCAGTGGCCAGGTTAACTTCAGATTTCTCTGACCCAAAGATATTTACAATAAACCTCTGATCTTGGGGAGGTGTGGGGAGGAGAAAGAGGGGGTGTCCCCTAATTGAGATCAGGTCTTCAAAGACCTGAAGTGAGATGATTCTCTTTTGGAGAAATCGTAAACATATTTTAAAGGTTTTATTTTATCCAATAATAAATCACTAATCCTATTAGCCCATCATTTTTATAAAGCCCAATTTATTGTTAAAATAGATTAAACAATACAGATGGATGTTAGGTGGTATTAGTACTAAACGAAGACCTAAAAGCTATTTTAAAATGGAAAGAATGCAAAATGTATTGGCAACTTAGTCCTCTGGCTAATAAAATAAGTTTATTTATATATACATGGTAGCTGAATTCTGTCTATAAGGAAAAATAAGTCATACATCCACATATGTATATATAACATATGTATCTTAGATTACATATATTATATATAAATTTTACTTTACAAACAGCTTTCTATATATACACACACATATTGATATATTAAATGCAGCAGCTAACAGAAACATTATGATAAGGTTAAAAGGTCAGACAACAGCACACTAGAAAATAAATCTCAGAACATTTAACCTGCTTCTTTGTGAGTTGAAAAGTCTTTGAAGACAGACAATCACTGAACTCATGTTAAGTACGTTCATACAACATTGAGAGCACACATTTTTGAAGGCCATCTTTTTTTTTTTAAAAGGAAAATGTAGGAAGGAAAGTCATGATAAAAAAAAGACCACAGCAAGAACACAAACATATGAATCAACATTCAATTCCCAATCTGACTTTAAGAACATCTATATTCAAAATATACTATCAAACTATTTTTCTTTTAGAGAAAGAAAGTGTCAAAGCAGTTATCTTCTGTCCCAGCCACTATCTATGGGGAAAAAAAAAATGGAGCAGCAGACCTCTCTGGAAGGACCCTCTTTCATTTCTGAGGGTCTGACCCCTGTTGGCCGAGCTGGATGCAGGGTGGGTGGGGGAGGCTGCCCACCAACGGGAGCAGTGCAGGGGGGAACCAGAAATGAGAGCTGGATGGCGAGTCCATCAGAAGACCCCCAAGTAGGTCTGCAAGGCCGAGGAGGGAAGGATTTAATGATTCTTCTCCCAAAGGATCGTGTTGGAAATCTCGTTTTTTTTAAGATCATCACAGGAGGTCGACTTAGGAAATGACAGCTCTACACGTCAAGGCTTCTTACAGAAACGTGTTCCTCAGAGGGACAGTCCAATGGCCTTTGGAGAAAACGAAGCTGAACCTCAATACACATGTGTCCCTTGAAGACGGACAAGCATTCTTCTGGTCCAGGCTGGGATCGGCATGGAAACCCTCTCCAGAGAAAGGCACGAGTGTTGACTGCAGATGTGGGTGTTGGAGGGGATGCAGGCATGGGCTTAGAGGGGAGCCGTTTTCCACCAGGGAAAGGCAGTCCTGTCAGCACAGCGGAAGGTCCCTGTTGTGTGATGATGGGGGGGCGTGGCCTTAGGATGCCTGGAGAACTCCAAGGATTCCGGGGGACTGCTATCCCTGCCTGCGTCTGCTCGGATGGACTTGCACTTGACAGCCAGTGGTCCCAGTGTGAGGCTCCAGCGCACTCATCCACTGGGGTGGTGACATGTCCCCTGTCCTGCTTTAGTGCATGTTTGTCACCTCTTCCCTCCAGGTGGCCGGCCCTTCACTGGTGTGCACAGGAGGGAGGCAGGGGGGTCACATGGAATCCAGAGGAACCACAGCTTTAAGAATCACTCAGAGGGCTGGGCTTATGACCATTTAACACTCCACTTCCGCAGGCCAGTCTCTTCCTCGATCTGCTGAGTGCTGCTGGGATCCCCCAAGTGCCCAAGGACCGTTATTAAGAGAAGCAATCAATGCAACTGCTTTGCTTAGAAATACCTTTATTTTATAAAGCCATAGATCGTTCTGTAAAGTTTTTTTTTTTTTAGTTTTTAAACCACACTTATAAAAAAGATGTTGACAATTCTTAGGGGAAAAAAAAGCTGAAAATGTTTCTCAGTAAGTCAGGGCTACACAAAGATTATATTTGTAATATATATTTGGATATTTGTAATTTAGAGACGAGAGGGAGGGAATGGCAAAGTGAGGGCTGCTGCGCTTAGATCTCTGATACCTGATCGGGTCCCACAAATAGTGTTTCTTGGCAGAAGGGGTTAACGAGGACCATCCCAGTGTCTCTGTAGTCGCCATTGGCTGGGGAGCGGGGCTCTGAGAGCTGGTCCTAGGGCGAGAGAGGAAGGAGATGGTGTGAGCTGGGAGGGTCCACGAGGTGGCTGTTCTTAAAGAAAGGTACCCACGGGGATATTGATTTCCACGTGAGATTGCTGGGTAAACATTTTTCATCATCCTTACTGCCAATGCTGAGGTGCAGAGCCCTCTATGCTCTTCTTTCAGATTTTTCCAGCAGCTTCCAAAACAGATTTCCTGCTTCCTGAGTCACCCCCACCTCAGGTTTTCAGAGATGGTGCCGCTCAGAGATGGTCTGAGGGGACTCTCTCTCGGCCATACACACAGTGCACGGCTTACTGCCCTAATAGGCAAAACTTGGTCCCCTTGGGCCCCAGACTCTGCTTCTTTCCTTCCTCACAGACCTCTGGGAGACCTTGCTGGTTCTCCTCTCTGAACACGCCCCACCTGTGCCCACCTTTCTCCTCTCCTGCCACCACCCACCCATCAGAGTCTTCAAAGGCTAATTCCTCCCCTCCCGAACTCTTGACCCATTTCTTGTCGCAGTAGATGTGCTGAGCTGAATGGATCTGAATCTCTGCGTGACTGCACAATAAGTGCTCAGTGAATATTCAGCCTGTCTACACAGCTCCAGGAATGGAAAAGCCTAGAAATAAGCACCCCATAGCTCATATCATCTCAATGGTTGTGGCCTCAGCTACCAAGCACTGCAAGCATCTGTGGACCACCAAATGATGATACTCAGGCTCAGGGGGCTCAGGCTCAATTTAGGGGAGGAAAAGTCATAGCTTGTCCCAATTCTAAACAACTGGAGTCTCAGAACCTGCAAGCGATTTCAGGACAAAGCCTCAGCCACAGGCTGAGGCAGAGCTGGCTGAAGCGATGTCTTCACTTTAAGAAGCCACAAGGAATTCTCTGAAGTTTACTTTTAAGCAAAGCATATGTAATTTTTGAGGAGTTCACATTGCTTTATAGACAATGAGGAGGGAGAGGGAGAAAGGCCCTGTGTTGGCAAAATGTTCTCTCTGAAGGCAAGAATTGCCTTCAATATTTGGAATCAGTTGAGTGCCCATCTGAGGGGCAGACTTGGGGTTAGCTCTCTAGGTAAGGAACACGGGGTGTGTGTGGGTGTGTCAGTGAGGGGACAGAAATCCTCCTTCTTTATTGGGCTTTTGGGTTGAGTTGTGGGGGGCGGACTTTGGAGGCCAAGATCTGGCTTGTGGTTTTACAGTTCTCCCTGTGTTGACGGAGGGTGAACCATGTGAGGACTTTGCATAAAAAAGAGAAAGTTATTTAGGAAGCAATTAAGGTAAGAAAGAAGAAAAAAAGGAGGAGGAGAGGAAGGGAGAAAGGAACAAGAAAAGCACGCCTAGAAAAGTTTCCAGGCAGCTTTTGGGCACCACAATTTTGCCTGCACGGTCCAGACTTATGTTTGGCTGCTTTCATCAACCCAGACTAGGAGCAGGGCACCAGACAAACCTGCTTAGGCAAAGCGTTTGGCAGCCTCCAGAGCTGGCATGTGAGTGCAGGTCCCGAGGCCACGGAAGGCGGTGCAACATGCCCTGTGACCATATGATCACTCTATGGGGGTGTCTGCGGTGCACGTGTGTGCCCAGAGAGTTGGAACCAACTATCACGGTGCTGTAAAGAAAGCACAATGAGGAGCGTAGGCCTGCTGAGAGGGAAGCTGATACAATCCGCGCTGAAGCCAAGCCGAGCGCTGTGCTGCTGGTTGTGCTGTAGTCACCTGATCCTACACTAATGGCGGGTGGGGAGGCCTCCTTCACAGGGCCTCTGGCCCCTGATGCTCCTGGTCAGATGACTAACTGGCCTTTTCTATGATATGCTCACAAGCACTGTCTTTTAGCTTTGGTTTTCATTTATTGATTTATAAAGAGAACCTGAGAAATTTAAGAGTCCAGGCGTTCGCAACCTACACTCAAAGTGGGGCCAGCCCCTTTGCCAAGTGGCCTGTTTCCCTCACTGTCACGCTTCTAAGCAGAATGTGCCCTGACCATGTTAACGGTCAGCGCCTTCATAAGTCAGTCTCTCTGCTTGTTCCTCAGCTAAAATTTTTTATTGAGCGTCCAATGTGAAGTGGGCTTTGGGCTGGGTGATGGGTAAATCATGAGTAAAACTCTTGGTTCATTCATGTGACAAACATTTGCCAAGTACCCACCAAGTGCTGGGGATGGAGCAGTGAGTAGAACAAACCAGTCTCCTGCCCTCAGGCAGCTTACATTCTAGCAACGGAGACACAACAAGCCAGTCAAATGAGAGAATGATGCAACATCAGGTGTTGAGATCTGCTCTGAAGAAAACGCAGGGAAGGGAATAGAGAACTTTTTGTGGGGGAGGGTTCTACGACGTACTGAGCGGCTAGGGGAGACCTCCCTGGGGAGGTGACAGTGGAACAGAGACCTGGAGGCCGTGAGGGCTAGAGGCAGCCAGGAGCAGAGCATTTCACACAGGCGCAGGAGCAAAGCTCTAAGGTGGGGATAAGGTGGAGAAGAACACAAAGGCCGGTGTGGCTTGAGTCTTTGATCAAGGGGAAGTCTGAGAGGATAGGTCACAGAGGTGGGCAGAGACCGGCCCCAGAAGGGTCTTGTAGGAGGAACCTGGATTTCATTCAAAGTGTGAAGAGGAGCCACTTGAAGGTGGGGAGCCATGGCTGACATGAGGTCCTGCCTTGAAAAGGCTGTCTGTCTACTGTGTGGAGGTCAGACAGCAAGAAGCAGGACAGTCATGGGGAATCCTATTTTCAGAAGCTACCACAGCAATCCATGATTTGAGGGACAGTGGCAGCTTGGATGAGGGAGGCAGCAGTGCAGGGGATGAGGAGAACTGCTGTGTAGAGAGAACCAGTGGGATCTGCTGACAGGCTGGATGTGGAGCGTGCAGAGGAAAAGGCCGCCGCCAGTGCCAGCTACATAATGAGAAGCACCAGGTGAGCTTTGGGTGGGCAGAAGGAAGTCAAGTTCAGTCCTGGGCATCTGGATTTGAGATGCCCATTAGACAATCTGTGTAGCTGGGTATGTGAGTCTGGAGTTCAGGGGAGATGTCAAAGCCAGAGATAGAAACTGGTCGTTAATAGTGCAGAGGTGGTGTGGAAGTCGTGGAACGTGGGAGAAAGAGAAGAGAAGCAGCGGGAGGAGTGAGCCCGGGCACTCCAGTGACTAGAGGTCGGGAAAGACCTGGGAACCAATGGTGGAGATTCAGAAGGAGCTGCTGGGAGGCGGGGGAGAGGGAGGACAGGATGGGGCCCCAGAGGCCGCACAGAAATGTTCTGAGGAGGAAATGGCTGACTGAGCTGATGCTGTTGGTACATCGAGTAGGAGGAGAGCTCGGAATGGACCTCTGGGTTTAGCAATGCAGAGGCAACTGGTTACTCAGGCAGGGGTGAGAGAGATTAAACTAGTATCAGACCAGCAGCTACATACCTATAACTCTGATCAGTGCCATGATGGAAATGCATAAGGAGCTGAGACCATATGACAGGAGAGCGGAACCCAACCTGGCAAGTGAGGGAGTGATGATAGGCTGGGCCTGAGGGATGGGTAGGAGACAAGTGAAGGAGGTGCCGGCGGGGACAGAAGGCATTCCGGGAGAGGGAGCAGCTCACGCACAGCCCTGGAGTGGGATAACCTGGTGCTGTAAAGGATGAGAAGAAACCCAGTGTGTCCAGAGCTTAGCAAATGGGAGGAGAGGGGCGTGCTGTGAGGCTGGGAAGGGCTGGAGCCAGGCCCACCTCGCTGGCCCTGTAGAAGATTCTGAATGTTCCTGTAGGAGCAACAGGAATTTGCTGAAGGGTTCTGAGCATGGGAGTGACGTGACCACATTTATGTTTCTAAAAGCTCGCCCCGGCTGCTGCGGGAGGGCCTGCGGGAGAAAAGGGGCGTGCACCTCCAGAACCGGTCTCCTTAGCTCTCACTGCCTTGCCGGGACGTCCGCCATCTTTCTCCTGGGCTATCTCTGTCACATCCCAGTTGATCTACTTGTTTCTAGTCTGTCTGTGTGTCTTCCCGTCCATTCACCCATCTATTAAATTACCCTTCCTTTCTTTCCTTTCCATTCACTGATCATGTATGGAGTGTCATCACCAGGCCATCAGCACAATCTTTCTAAAACTGGGTTACACAAAGCTCAAAAGTTTCAGGGACCCTCCGCTGCCCAAGACTAACGTATGTTCAACTCCATTCAAGGGCATGCCTAGTTTATCTACCTTTCCTGCTACACCCTGGCCTCTGGCCATCTTCAGAGCATGGACTCTGAAGCCCAGGAGACCTGGTCTCAAAACCCAGCTGTCTCACCGGCTAGCCAGGTGTTTCGGGCAAACACTTCCTTCAGTGTCATATCTCCACCTTTCCTCAGGCTACGTCTTGCTGGAATACCTGTCCAAACCCACTCATCCTTTCTAGCACTTCCACTATGGAGGCTTTCCTCTACTGGGTTTCCACAGCTCTCTGTAACTCTTCTTGTGTTTCCCCTAGTTTGTTTTGTTTTTGAATGATGCTTGGGGTCTGTATCTCAACCACACCTTGGAATTTGGGCCCCTTGAGAGCAAGCTCTCATCTTCATAGCCCCGAGAGAGTGTCACAAAATGGGTCCTCAATGAATATTTGTTGACTTGTTCTCAGAAACCCAATGAACATCTCAAGAACAGAGCTTCCAAAACCTTAACATGTGCATGAAGCACCTCGAGATTGTTGCTAACATGGAGACGCTGATTCAGTAGAGCGGGGCGGGGCCTGCAGCTGCTGCTGGTCTGTGGACCGCACATTGAGGGGCAAGGAGCTAAGAAATGAACAGACGCTCCACGGCTCTCTTTGGAGCCTGTGCTTTTCTGGGGCAGTGGGGCCAGCCCTTCCGGGGCACCCCCTGGTGTTGGGCTCATTACCTCAGAGGTTTCAAGGGATTGGATCTCCCTGGGTAACTCCACCGCGTGCTTGTTGAAGTAATCCATGGTGATGGCGTTGTTCCAGTAGCTCAAGTTGTTCTCCGGGTTGGCCGTCTTCTTCTTCCTCCTCAGGCAGCACACGGTCAGCAAGACAGCTGTGGAGAGGGTCCACGTTAGACAGGGGGAGGCAGGCGACAGGCATGGAGCCAGCATTGCCGAGTGACAGATCCCAGTCTCAAGGTGGGGCTGTGACAGTCACATATTCAGCCACTTACTCCATTCATTAATTCATTTGTTTGTTCAACAAGTATCTATATATGTGGAATGCCTACTTTGTGCCAGGTGCTGGGGAGATAGGGAGAGAAAAAAGACAAAGCTGCCCAGCTTTCATAAGCTTCCTTCCTAGTGTGTGTAAGGAGGAGTGCAGAGGGGGTCAGACCATTTATAATAAACAAAATGAGTATATTAGGTAAATCCAGATAGCGATAACTATTCAAAGACAACAAAACAGGGCGAAGTGAGAGAGACAATGCAGGTTGGGGGAGAGAGTGCTTAAGTGTCATCACGAAAGGCTTTCCTGAGGAGGTGACCTTAGAGCTGAGACTAGAACATGGGGAAGGAGCTGGGCATGTGCAGAAAAGGGGCAGTGTATTCCAGGCAGAGAAAAAGGCATGCGCAAAGGGCCTGAGGTAGGGACAAGCTTGATGTGTGTGACAAAGCGAAGCACAGCTGGAAGGGAGCGCAGTAAGAGATGAGGTCAGGGCAGTGTTTCGAGGCTGCATCCACAGGCCTTAGGGACAAGAGGCTTGGGTGTCATTTCAGTTGTCTGTGGGGGCTGCAGTGTCACTACTTGAGTCTGCTCCAAGAAAAGGCCTTGCTCATTCAGTAGGAGGGCTCCCCATAGCTTGGTTGCACAGAATGGCATGTTTGCTCTGTGACACACTGCTGGACTGATGAGTGGGAGGCTGACAGAAGGAGGTGCAAAGCCCAGTGATTTGTACCAAATGAGCCCTTGATTCCTGCAGCATTACTGGGCAGAGGTCTTGGACCTGGTATAACAGCTGCCTTGGCATTACCACCATCAAAAAACATTAAAAGCTGCTAACAGTTATATAGCATGTATGTGGCAGGCAGGGTTCCAAGCACTTTATAAATATTAATTCACTTAATCCTCCATTGAACTCCATGAGAGCAGTACTATTAAGGTTCCCATATTACAGGCAGGAAAACAGGCTCAGGAAGGTGAAGTGACTTGCCCAAAAGCAAACCCAGACATCTGGGCTCCAACGTCTGTGCTTTTAACCATCTATGACGCTGTCTCATAAAGACATGCCAGTCTAATCAGGCCACAGGCGGGCCTGATCAAGGCGCCACACAGCCGGACACGTGACCCTGTCCGTACAGTCTCACACTTGTGGGGTCCCGGGGAGGAAGGAGTATGTTTGGATGCTGCTGATGAACTGGTGTGGACCGAGTGGCTTGGGTATGCTGGCAAGGAAGGCTTCTGAAGTCGCAGAGGTGGGATGGCCTGTCCAGCCTCACAGTGGAACAGGCGATACAATGACAAGAGTGACAAGAGCCCTCTTGGAGAGAAGCCAGTAAATGAAGACTGGCATCTCCTGTCCAGGCTCGCCAGCACCAGAGACGTTAGCTGAAACTCCAGGCCAGGGGTGGGCAGGGCTTCACCCAACATCCCGGAGGTGCTAACCGTCTGTGCTGAGAGGGGACCCCAGGCTGAGCTGTCCACAGACTGGTACCATGATGGCAATGGCCACCAGGGGGCGGCAGAGGGCCAGCTTTGTCCACAGGGGCCTGAGGTTTGGCCAGCACCAGAGGGAACGTTGCATGCAAGGGTGTGGGTAGGGGCAAAAGCTGGCACACACACAAGCTGAGACGTCAGGGCCCACCCCTCAGTGCCCTGTGGGAGGAATTTCCTGACGGGGGAATTCTGGGGCTCTCTTCCCAGCTGCTGGCCTTGCCGGCATCTCAGCCTGAGAAGCCTCCAGACAAGGTCAAGAGACCTGACAAGGTTCCATTGCATCCAATCTGCTTTGATCAAAAAGACTTCTAATTTGCTCACCATTCTTTCAGGTTTCCTTTCAAAAACCTTTAGAAATATAAAGGAAATTTCTGAATGCTTGAGCTAAAAGGAATGTATAGTGCCAGTATAGACTCATTTAAATTTTGTGGGTCCCCTTCCTCTCTCCTTTCCTTCCTCCCTCTCTTCCTTCCTGCCCTCTTTTTCACTGGTTGAAGGAGGAATGGGTCGAGTTGCAGAACTCAGCCTGCCAACCAGCTAATTCAGGATCCCTCCGTATTCCACAGATGAAAACACTATGGTCTAAAGGATCTAGCTGACTTGTCACAGGTCACAGGGCTATGAGTGACAGGGCTGGGACAAGAGCCCAGATCTTGTCTCCCTGTTTCTGTGTCCATATTCTCACTGTCACTACCTCTCTACCCTGCTCCTGGAACTGGGACAGTGAAATAGCCTGGGGGAATTCAAGCTGGTGAATCAGCAGCCACAATGAGGGGTTTAGGCTGCAGTGAAAGCATGCTGCTAACCTGGGCTGGCACAGGTTGCAGGATCTAGGCCCCCTGGTCGCCCCCACACCAGTACAATGCTCCCTCTAAGTCCAATCTGCCCCCGCGGTGGAGCCTGGGCCTGTTTCGGACCCAGGACCAGGCTCCTGCCTGTGGGAAGGGCAGGCATTATCACAGGATGGCCTGGGGGTGGGCACAGGGGGTTCTGTCCCTAGCTTTCTCCCTGCTCATGTGCTGTTAGTGCTCTGGGCCTGGTTATATTTCTCTCAGGAGTTCCCAGCACTTCTCACGTGGCATTTCACTGACATACTAGAAGCGGGGCTGGCTATAGAAAGAGCACGGGCTTGGAGTCCAGAAGACCTGGGTTCAAGCCTGGCTCTGCACATGTCCACTAGGTAAGTCCTATCACCGAGCTGATTACTACGGGCTTCACAGGGCGGTAGCAAGAGTTAGAGAGATAATGAATGCAGAATGCCTAGCGCAGTGCCTGACACCCAACAGGTGCTTAATGGAGGAGTGTTTTCTTCATTTTCTCCTAGCATCTTCCACAAGAGAGATGTAGAAAGCAAAAGCTTGGCTGCATGACTGTTGGGTAGCTCAAGCCCAAGGCTCCCACTGTGACTTACAATTTCCATGATTTCTGTGGTCTGACCTTTGTTCTAAGCAAGAATAGCACAGCTCAGACTTAGGGAGTCTCACGTATTCCCAGCACTGACCTAGGCGCTTTACAGTCTGATTTAACTGTCTGAGGATGGCACCGTTGCTCTTCCCACTCACAGAAGAGGCACCGAGGCTCGCAGAAGTGAACTCATTGATCCTGTTCACCCGGCTAATTGCTTGACCCCAGGTCTCCGTGGCCCTCAGGTTGATGCCTGCTGTTCCATGGTGTCCTGAACATGGCACCTGGCAGCACTTTGTAAACTATGCAGTTCTGTGCAAACACAAGGTGTTAGCCACCCCCTTTCTGATTTAGTCAAAGCTTGAACTGCTGTTTCTCCAAAGGCAACAACCATCAAGACTGGGTCAGTGGGATCCCTACTTCCTCAACTTGTAAAACTGGAGCGAGAACTAAGCAAGTTCTCTTGGCTTCCGGGGGTTGTTATGGGGAATCGTCCATGGCCTGTCAGGTGTGTGACAGGAAGGAGGAAGCTCACTGATTTTTAGAGCCCTGGGTACTGTGTTGACATTTTTGGGAGGGGGATGATTCCAGGGATGGTACTCACTGTGACAGGAACTGGAAAGAAAATCCTATAGGTTCCCTGAGGATTCACCCTTTTTAAACGCCTGCTAAAGGTGCTTTCTCCATGGCCTGTTGGAGAATGCACTGCAAATCCTAACAACTTAAGTAATAATCACTATCTGACCACTGCCATTTATTGAGCACCTTCTCTCCATGGCAGACACTGTGGCAGGACCTTATAGGCATCGTCTTTGATTGTCATAGTAAGTCTTTGGGGTGGGTGCTGCAGCCATGAAAACGCTCCCCTCAGATCCCCCGCTGCAGGGAGCACAGCTCAGGGGCAGCCCCAGTTGCCTCCTGCTGGAGCCACCACCCGTGTGTGCTGAGGCCATGCTTCCTGCCTGCTCCCAGCCATGACTGGCTTAGCACAGGTACTAGTCCAGGCCTGTTCCTGAAGGGCAGGGGACTCCCATTGGCCTGTCAGAGACGTTCTTAGAACTGCACTGGTCTGAAGCTCTTCAGTCCTCGCTCTTCCCTCTCCTTGCTCAGAGGTCACACCTGCAGCATTCTGAGGCTCTCCCTGCCTACTTCAGCCCCTTCCTCTGCAGGTCCCAGGTGTGTCCCCAACAAATCTCTTGCAGGCCTAATCCCATGTCTGCCTCCTGAAGGCCCTGGACTAACGCCGTGGACACTGGCCTTATTCTGACAGGTGAGAAGACACTGGGACACTGGTTAAGTAGCTTGTCCAAGTCCCTCAGGCTACGAGTGGGAGAGCTGGGGTGCTGTCCGGGTGCGTTGGATTCCCCAAGCCAAGTCTTCCCATCACACCAGGCTTCCTCTCCAGAGATTTGCAGGTTTAAAGTTAGGAAATGTTCCAGAGGACAGGGAGGTCTGACACAGTTCAGCGCGGCCCTTTCACTTTGTACATGTGAAACCTGAGACCTTCCAGGAAAGAAGACTCCAGCAGTGCCAACCTGAGGGGTAAGCCAGGCTGTGGGCAATCATTTCTCTCCTTGGAGGCTGAGGGAGGAGGGGCAGAGAGGCCTCGGGGTGTGGAAGGAGGCCAGGCTGGACACGAGGCCGTGGACCCAGGGGAACCAGGTCTGGGAACAGTCTGGCTCTCCATCCTGGCTGATGGGGATGTGCCTGCGGAAGCCCCAGGAAGTCCCCACCAGGGGGGCGCTGGTTGGGAAGCATGGAGAAGAGGCATGAGCATGAATGTGGGGATGACCTCCTGGTCCAGTTGAGGTGACACCCCCTGGACAACCCTGCCTTTCCCTGAGGCTGCTCCCCACTCCTCCTTTGACTAGTTCATGAGCCCTAGGGAGACAAGTCTCCTAGTCACACTTTCTCTCGTCCCAGTTTCTTCTATTCTTTTCACTGGAAAGAGTAATTCTGACCCAGGTTTTCTTATATAATAATGACAAAGTTATTCTGGGCCTGTGAGTAAAAGGTACATATATAAATTCATATTTGACTACCATTCTCAGAAAAACTAATAGAGCCAAGAACTGTGTTGGGCACAAGGACATGGTATCTCTTTGAATACTGTTACTCCAGTACTGATACTCCAATGACATTTACTGTACATTTGGAAGGAAGCCAAGCTGTTCCGGGGCAAGCTCCACATGGCCCCTCAGACATCCAAGGTCAGCGAGAGGTGCTACTCCGCTTCTCTGCTTCAGCAGCCTCAACTTGCATTGGTGATGAAAAACATCAGCTAGCCTTGTTTCTTGTTCCCACCTTCCATGAAGCCCCCATCTTTTTCCAGGGAGGCTGGGTGAAGACAGTCTTAAGAATGGATGTGCCATGTGCAAAACAGGCCAGGGTGCCTGGTAGAAAGACACAAAACTGACCTCCTGATGAGAACCCAGAGCACTGAGTGAGGATCAATTCAGTGCCAGGCTCTGGGGCTTCTAGCAGGAGGTGGTGGGCTCCGTGTGTCCTGATGGTGGCAGCAGAGACCAGCTCAGGAGCCGCTTGGCTCCTCTGCCCCAGCTGAATGTGGCCTGGATCCAATCAATTTTGGCTCTCAGCACATGTGAAAACATGTGTGGCTATCCCTGGCTTAGCTCAGGAAACAAAGCATTTTTTAGTCCTGGCACAGATATCCTTCAGCCGTTAGGAGGGGCTCCTGGTCTGGAAGGGCAGGCGGAATGGATGGCATCTCTCCTTTGGGCAGGCCTGAGATTTGCTAGGACCACCCCCTGCTTCTGCCAGAGCAGGGGAATCACCCGTCTGTCCAGCAGTTCCAGCCATCTGAGGTCTGGTTTCTGGTGGATGGAGGAAAGCAGGCCCGGGGCCATGGCTGGTCTGAAAAGGCAGGTGTAAGAAAATCCAGGCATGCACAATGCTACCACCCAGACTGCCTGAACTGCCTGGCATCCTGGCAAAGGAGGAGGGAGAACCTTCTGGGAAGGCAGTAGAGTGAGCTTTAGGATAAACGTAGCCGCTGGGAAGGTCTGAGGTAGGGGCCTTTTAGACCTGAAAGAGGTCTGCTCGCCTGATGACTCGAGTGGGATTGGGCTATGAAAACAGTCTATGTACTCACTCATCTGAGCTTGGAAAGACCCAGCATTCTGAAGCCGGGCAAGTATTCTTCTATCATAATGTCCCGCTCATCCGGGCCTTCACATGGTTAATGATGGTCCCACAGGAGTCAGGGCCATGACCCAGGACAAGGAAGCTTGGTGAGTGAGGCCTTAGGGGAGCCTGCCCAATATAGTTCTCGGCTACGTTAGTTTTTCTGTGCGGATGGTAGAAATGTAGGCAGAAACCAAAGGCAGTGGGGTCTGTGGTTCCAAGGGGCTACAAGCATCCGCTTTGGATAAAGGCCCGTATCATCCTTTACAAAGTGATGTGTTTCACCCCCAGTGCCTGCAGGCTCCTGTCAGTACTGGAAGCATTCCTGAGGGGCGGCTCCAGGCTGTGTCCTTGCTTCTCTCTGGCTGACAGTATTATGAATAGCTGAGACAGCCCACGGTCTTTGCAGTAAGATCTGATCTAATCTCAAACTCATACATTGCAAAAGGGCCAGTGAAGTATTTTTAGAATTGCAAAACGCAGGTGGGTGTGGCCTGTGGGCCAGAGGCTAGATCTACTCTGGCTGGCCAGTCCAGTTGGGCAGAGGGCTCTGGGAGCCGGGGAGGGAGCCATCACACACCTCTGATTCCCTAGTGCTGGCACACAATGGGCACTCAGGAAATACTGTTGAATCAGACAAACAGGTTGTACCACTAGGTCTGGGCTGGCTCCTGTGTGATTGGGGCCCCAGGCAAGTCACTTCCCCTGGTGACTTACTTTCTACCTGTAAGGCGTGTTCCTTGGGCAGTGTGTTTGTTTCTGCCTTTGTTTTATTCCTCTGGCTAATCTATTTTAAGGGTGAAATGATGAAAATGGCATCTCACTTGGTAATCTGTAGCCTCTAGACACATGTAAAGAATGGAAGATTAGAAAGTTGTCTCTAATGTGGTTACTCCTCTGACAATTATTAATGATTTATTTGTTAGCAGTGAGATATTTTCTCACTATCATTCTTCTGTTTCAGAAATGGGCAATCTCAGCTTTAAGAACACACATGTATTTCCATGCGAGAAGGCTGCTTTAATGAAACATGCGACCTGCAAACATTTTCACTTGTCCTGAACTGGGTCTTTTGAGCAGAAGTAGGCTGCCTACCCCTGACATGGAAAGTTGGCTTTGCTTATCAATGAGGAGACAAGAGCTGGGAGAGGTGGCTCCTGTAAAGAATCCGGAATCTGGATTGCAAAGATCTTGTTGGCGTTCAATGCCAAGCAGAAATCATGTCAAAGGCATATGCCTCCTGCACTAATGTTCAAATGACCCAGACATGAGGAAAGGCTGGAGACCTGGCTTCAGAGCCTCCTCTGTGGAAAGTTTCTGGACTTCAGTCCTCTAGAGATCAGGGTGAGCCCATGGTGTGACGTGGCGGTCCAGTACCACCAACAGAGCTGGTGCCAGTGCGGATTACCTGAATGGGGGGGGCCCGAGTATCCAGAACAAAGGAACCACCATCTGGTCTCCTCTGCATGGCTCAGCATGTGGAATGCTGTGCTCTCCTTTCTAGGGAAGTGGGGCTAAACTGGGGACCATCTAGAGAGGCAGATGGGAGTGGGGGACCAGGGCCAGAGCAGTGTGGCCCTGTGAAGAGACTTGAAGGAGCGGGGGTGAGCAGTTTGGAAAAAGACAAGACTGGCCTTGAAAGCCATTTCAAGCATTTCAGGGGTTGGTAGGCTGGTTTTGTGTAGTTTTAGAGGGCATGGCTTAGGATCATAGGCGGAAAATTACAAGGAGGCAGATGTCAGGCCCTCAAGAGAGCTGTGTAACAACCTGAGAGGGTCAAAGAAGAATGGGCTGCCCAATGAGTGAGGAGCATAGGGGGTTTCTTACCCAGGAAGGGTTCAGAGGAAGACCAGGTAACCGTGCTGGGGTGGGGTGGGGTAGGGCTGATTTTAGTGAGGATTCCTGTGAGGTTATCAGAAAAACTCTAAGGATCTAGGATCAAGTACATGGAGGACATAAAGGAAGCCCTAGGTCCTGAGCGATTCCATCAGGTTCTTTCTGGAGACATTATGGAGAAAGCCTCCTGACTTCTCATTAAAGGAGTGACAGGCAGCAGCAAGGAGGTGCTGGTGGCCTGGGGAGAGCCCAAGCAAAAGACAATGCTGAGGTCATCCAGCTCATACCACCCAGGAACATACAAAACCGGGAGATAGGGGCCAGACGAGTGGCTCACTGGTTAAGAGTTGGCTTGGGAGCGTGAGCTCTGAGCAGCAGGGCCGCGGGTTCAGATCCCACATGGGCCAGTGATGCTGCGCCCTCTACAGCTAGGATGGTGAACAACAGCTCGACCTGGAGCTAGGCTGCCGTGACTTGCCAGCGACGGTGTAGGCTGCAGTGGGGCTGCAATGGGCTGCTGTAAGCTACTGTGAGTGGCTGGCAAACAGCAGCTGGCGTGAGCTGCCGTGAGTGGCTGTCCAATGACCGGCAACCGATCTACCTCAGCCAGGAAGAGCACAGTGATCATAATACCAACATGGGCCAGTGAAGTGGTGTCCTGTACAACTATAGTGGAGAACAAAAGGACAGCAACTTGTCTGTTCCCCTTCCCCGATTCCTCAATAAAATCTTTAAAAAAACACAAAACAAAACTGGGAGAAGAGGGAGTATAGTTAAATTCACAGGTAGCTCTCAAGCCTCAGTTTAGCTACAAGAACTATTTGCCAAGGATAACAGAACTTCCTGCAAGATCCAAGCTTCATCTCCTCTTCTTCCTTGGCGGAATAGAGAGAGAATGAAGGAGAAGAGATGAGGGAGGAGAGGAAAGACAGGAAGGAAGATGGAAGTGAAGTAGGAGAGAAAGGTGAGGGCTCTGCTACTTGGGGGCTGTAAATTTGGTGTGATAGCTTTCACCCACAGTGTCTTGGTGCCACGCCACTATAGGCATGAATGGGTGAGTGGGGCAGGACGGTGTCATGACAAGAGAACAGGGCTGGAAGACCAGATGCTCTGAGGTCTCATCCCAGGCCTGCGTCTCTAACTCTGGGGTCTTGGGTGAGCCACGCTACCTCTCCAGATGGGTGTTTCTTTCTGCAAAATGCAGGGTTACTGGACCACCTGCAAGGTTCTCCCCAGTGGAAGCTGTGCCTTTAGGACCAGTGGGCATCTGAGCTATGGCCTGGCAGAGCCAAGGACCAGGGGCAGGGATAACCCAAGATTCTTGTCCTGCCACCTTGTTTCCTGGGATTCTGAGAAGTTTTGCAGCCCACGTGGTGGTGGCTGCCCAACTTTGGGGCAAAGGAATTCTGGAGATGGGCAAGTTGATGTGGTGGAGGCAGAGGAAGAAGGGGAGGGTGGGGTGGGGAGAGGGCAAGGCACTTACAGCAGGAGGAGATGGGCACGCTGATGGCCAGGATCACCCAGGCGATGTCCATCTTGCTCAGACAGATGGTGGCTCTGTGCTGGGGTTTGTCCCCTTCAGACACATGGGAGATGTTCCCTGATGTTCCAGGCTTCCAGGTCCCGGCAGGGACCAGGCGGTTGAGGAAGTTTCCTGTGGCTGTGGACACCACTGTGGAGAGAGGACTAGGCACCCTATTGGTCACGGTGGGGGTGACCACAGCCTCCTCCTTGGCTTGGGAAACAGTGCTTTCTGAGACCCCGGGGGCGTGGGCTGGGGCCTGCGGGGTTGAGGATGTTCCCTGAGGACTCCCCTCGGAAGGGGCTGAGACACTGGCATTGAAGGCAGCCTGGGTAGGCCCCGTGGCAGCCGTGAAGACCCCAGAGCTGGCAGACAGAGGTCTGTTGGTTCCAGAGGTGACAGTGAGCCAGGAGTCACTGTGGCTGGGGCTGTCCTGGGGGTCACCACGGGGGCGCTGAGAAGGCACTGGGGCAGGTTGTGGACTGGCAGGGGTGCCTGAGGCTGCTGTGGCATTCAGCTCCTCTACTTGGCTGGTGAAGGTAGGACCACCCCCCTGGTCTGCTCTGCTAAGGCCTGGCTTGTCCTCTGTGGGCACCAGGGGGGTGGTGAGCGGTGCCCATGAGGTCCTGCTGGGTGCCGTGGTTGTGGCCACTGTCTGGGTCTGTGGAGAGGAGGAGTAACCCCAGAGTGGGTTTCTGGGGGTGAGGGTGGAGGGGTCTGGTGCCATAGACCCTGTGAAATTGCCTTTGTAGATCTGAAAGATTTTCCCCAGGGGCCGCTTCTGCCCCAGATGTATGGAGCTCTGATTTCTTCCTCGCTGGCCTTCTTTCCTTCCAGAGTGGCCACTGAGGGCAGGCAGGATAAGACGTGATGAACTACTGGCCCCCTTTCGGGAAGAGCCTGGGGGTCTGGGGGGTCTGCGCATGGTGGCCCGGGTGGGTGCTGGGGTGGGGCGGCTGGTGGCTCCAGTTGGCTTTGTCAGCAGGACAGTGGGCCCAGCCTCCCCCAGGGGGCGGCCCTCTGAGTGAGAGGACGTGGTTGTCATGGCAGCAGGAAGGGGCCCTGTGGTTAGGGGGCCTTCAGTATGGGGGGTGGTTGCTGTTGCCATAATGGTGGAGACGGTATTGGTAGGAGGGTGTCCATCTGGATAGGATGTCGTCGTTGCTGTGGGGGCTTCGGTGCGTGTGGAGGGTCCATCGAGATGAGGGGTCAGTGTCACCACAGACGTGGGGGCAGCAGCCACGGGTGTGTGTCTGGTAGAGCCGAGGGGTACTGTCACCATGGTGCCTGGGGTGGTGCCTGGAGGGAGTACCTGAAGAGATTCCCTGGGAGATGGGTCCTGGGCAGCAAATACCAGTGCTTTGGTGAGTGCCAAGATCAGGAGGAAGCCTTGGGAGGGAGACAAAGAGAAGAGGTGAAATTCCCAGGGAGCAGCTCTGAGCCTGGGCCTTCCCATTCCATGGACCTGTAAAGCGATGGGCCTTAAAGGAAACACTGGGAACATTCCTGAGGTCCACACTGTGGCCCTGACACTCATCACACACAGAATCGTGGACTTGGGCAGGTCTGTGAGGCAGGTGTTACCCAGCACTATGGGGAGGAGAACTTAGTTCCAGGGGAAGCAGAGCCAGTGGAACTGGCCAGGCCCATCCTTTCCCAAATATCCTCCACCAAGGCGGCTTCTCAGACCAGGCTAGGGCTGGGAGCGGGAAGATAGCCTGTGGCCTCTGAGTGACTCCTGGCTGTCTGCAGCCAGGGAGCGGCCAAGGTCCACTTGACTACAGGGAAGGAGGCAGCCCTAGGAAGCCACCCTGAGTCAAATGAGAAGGCTTAGGTGGGCAGCGCGGACCAACTGCCATGCCTTTTCACAGTCTTCTATTTATGAACCAGATAATAGTACACACGGACAGAGCTCTGTTCATTCAGGCCCTTTCGATAAGCAGTTAAGGTGGGTCTACCCTCTCCTTGACCTTGGAGGATGCAAAAATGAACAGGGCAGTGTCTGGTCCTGGATGGGCTTGCACAAATCCCCAAATGATCACCAAACAAGGCAGAGATGTCTCAGTGCCATTGGAGAGTGACAGGCAGAAGGGAACAGGGGTCCAGGGAAGGGCGGCCAGATCTGGTGCCCGTAAAGCACTTAGCACAGAGCCTGGCAGAGAAGACGTGTTCCATAAAGGCCGGCTGGTTTTATGGCTGTCGCTAGTGTGAACTGCTTTTCCTGTGGCGCTCACGTGGCTGAACTCTCTGTGGGTCATCACTGGCGATGCCCAGACTTTCTGAGTAGGAGGAGCCCTTGGGAGCATTAAAAGAAAGTCATATATTTTGCATAAAGGTCAGAGTGTGTGCTTTTAGAGAAAAGGCCCAAGGACAAAAACGGCTTCAAGTCAATCCTAAAAACTGTTTACTGAGCACCTATTCCAGCGCAGTCACTCACGCTTGATTTACTCCTCACAGCCACTCACTGGGGTAGGAAACTGAGGCTCAGGGAGATTAAGTAACATGTTCAAAGTCCTCCAGCAGTAGAACTATATGAAAACAGGGCTGTATCCCACATGCATGCTTTTTCTGGTCACCCATCTCCAATGACACAGGAGGGAGAAGAGGACGTGAGATGCGGCCACAGAAGAAACAGTGTGATGCTATGCTCTGACCAGTTCAAGGTTACTCAACCCCTCCTGCGCAGTTTCACACCACAGGGGCGATCTACTCTTGGCACTGGTATAGAGACCTCTGATATTTTGAGGGACATTCCCTTAGAAGCCTCTGCTTGGCTCCTGAGTGCCTTGGTTCAATATAAGTGTTCTTATGAACTGAACCGTGTTCCCCCCAAATTCATATGTTGAAGCCCGAACTCCCAGTGCCTCAGAATGTGACTGCATTTGAGATAGGGCCTTCCAAAAGGTTAAGGTGAAATGAAGCTATGAGGGGGGTTCTAATCCAATCTGCCTGGTGTCCTTATAAGAAGCAGTGAGTCATTAGGACACACAGAGAAACATCCTGGCACAGAGGACAGGCCATGAGGACATGGTGAGAGGGGGCCGTTGTCAAGTCGGGAAGAGAGGCCTTATCAGACACCAACGCAGTCAGCATCTTGATCTTGGACTGCCAGCCTCCAGAACTGTGAGAAACCAGGTTTCTGTGGTTTAAGCGCCCCAGTCTGTAGTACTTTGTTATGGCAACTCCATTTAAGTGTCTTAAGTTAGAGACCCCCCTGAAAAAGGAGAGGTGGAGACCGGGGCTTGTGTGCAGGTAGTTTATTTTGGGAAGTGATTCCAGGAGACAGCCATGGGATCTGACATGAGTGAAACAGGGACCATCAATTCGAGGGCAAATGATGAGCTGATCAGGATGGGCAACCCAGATTCGCTGCGGAGCTCTGAGGAGCTTGAGTAGGCTGCACCTCAAATTGTCAGCATGAGGGGAGCACTTCCTTCCCCAGCAGCTCCCACCCCCATGGCCCATGGATGCTTCCTCACTCCTGCAGGAGGCCCGTCTGGCTAAGTCAGAGAGGGGCTGTCTGGTTACACCTGGACCCAGCTGGTGGGGGCCGCAATGGCTGGAGCTAAAATTAAGGGCCCAGAGGATTCCTGAGGCGTAGCATCAGACACGCTGGATATAATTAGAGGCCAGAGACCAAGGATGGATGCCACCGTCTTTTGGCAGTGGCATCAAGAGCAGCGCACAGTTTTCAGAGAGACCCCAGTGGACCCCAGTGGCAGGCCTGGGGTGGGAGAGGAGGCAGAGGTGTTAACACATTCTGGTCTTTATGATACTCAGGGAAAGAAATTCCCTTGATTGTTCTACCTGAAGCATTTCAGGGGCTAAACCCTCCCAGTTGGGATGTGTCTGATGGGAACCTTCCTTGCTGTAAGTAAATATGTTTGCCTTTGCATCCCTAAAGTTATTTTTCTCTCTAGGAGGACTCTTAAGTTGCCTCTGAGACATTTCTTCTTTCGACTTTAGAGTAAACCTTTGGTACAAGGAATGGATCCTGCCACCCGGCAGGTGTGCAAAGGGTTTTCACCTAGAGGAAGACATTTAGCTGTCACTGTGAGAGGGGCCCCAGGGTAACTTAATCCAATTCCCTCATTTCGCATAGGGAGCAACTTAAGGCGTAAAGTGACTTGTCCAAAAATACACAGCTGGTTGGGGATCACAGCTGCGATTTCAAAGCAACTTTTCATTCGCTTCATAAAAATGCTATAATATTACATTGCCCAAACAACCTTAACCTCCACTGTCACCTTAGTATGGAAATCAGACAAGTGTTTACCTCTCCTCCTGGGCACAAAAGGTTAACAGCTGAAGGCAAAGGGCAGAACACTGTCACCATAGCTGTGCAAGGCCTTCAAATCCCGAATAGATGTGAATTTTCAGTCAAGGCCCTCTGTGCTGGCCTGTTCAATGGCTCCCCACAATCTGGGGCTACTGCCTCTTTGCATGTCATTTGCATTGATTTGCATAACGGCCTCTGGAGGTTCTAATTCCAAATATGTAAGGTAGACTAAAACTCAAAGGTAGCTGGATGTGCTTTAGTTGTGAAACTGACTTTTAAAGCACGTTGAAACAAGGACAAGCGTGTGTGGGGGGGTGGAAACCTACAGATTGATCGGAGCCCAGATGTCCACAAAGGCCTCCTCCTACCTAGAATTCCAATGCAGATGTGATCCCAGGGCCCAGGGGAAGAAAAGGCCCTCCTTCTGTTTATTTGGTTGGCTGCCCACAGTCCATATTGGGCATGCTATATGCATCTGGCAAAGGCAAGGAGGGAACTGGTGAAGGGAGAAATGGCTAATCCTTACTGAGTGCTTCCTGCACCCATGTGCTGCTCCCAGGGTTAAGCGCAATCCTTATAACACCCTGATGAGCCAGGGAGTACCATTAGCTCCCTGTTGCAGTTGAGGAAAAGCACAGAGAGGTACAGGAACCTACCTGCTCTCACACAGCTGGGGAATGGTGAGCTGTGATTAGAATCTGGCAGCATGGCTCCCGAGTCCATCCTCTCAACCACTTCCTCTCATTGCCCACCCTGCAGACTGCTCTGTGCAACTGAAAGCAATGATCCACAATCTTTTGGGGATTGATTTTTCTATTACTGGTCTTTTGACTTTGCTTCCCTCTTACCTGTTTTCTCCTAGCTCCATTTCAGAGCTCTCTATGACACATTTGGTGGTTACTGGGGGAAAGAACTGCTAGTAGTACAATATAAGGGCTGGAAATCCCTGCTTTAAGTCTCTCCTCTTACCCCATCCTGGCATCTCATGTACACCATTGCTTAATTAAATTAATGGTAAAAATTTTTCTCTTAAAATTGCTTATACAGGGCTGGCCAAGTGGCACGTTGGTTAAGAGATGGCTTGGGACACCAGCTTTGAGCAGCAGGGCCCTGGTTCGGATCCCACATGAGGGCCAGGGACACTGCCCTCTACAACTAAGATGGTGAACAGCAGCTTGATCTGGAGCTGGGCTGCTGTGAGTCACTGACAATGGTGTAGGCTGCAGCCCCTGCTGCAGTGGGCTGCTATGAGCTACCATGAGTGGCTGGCAGACAGCGTGAGTGGTGGGCAGCCGGCATGAGCTGCCAAGAGCTGCCGTGAGTGGCTGTCCAATGACCGGCAACCAACTGCCTTAACCGGGAAGAGCTCAATGATCACAATACTAACACGGGCCAGTGAAGCGACGTCCTCCACAACTAGACTGAAGGACAAAAAGGACAGCAACTTGTCTGCTCCCCTTTGCCGGTTCCTCAACGCTGTTCCCTCCCCCAAATCCCCAATTTAAAAAAAATTGCTTATACACACAGATAAAACATATATGTTACATGGATACATTTTCCCTTACACATATAAACAGAGTTCTGTCTCATTTTCTTTGTAATTTAAAATATCTTCCTCTTCTAAGTAAAGTTTCCCTCCCCATTAAACTAGATTCCTATGGCCAGATATCTTCTCCGTTGCCTGTGAACCTTGTGTCAGAGTCACAGGGGTCTGAGAAGTCTTCTAAGCCATCCCATCACTAAGCAAGATGGCAGCTCCACCATCCTGGATGCTTGGTGTGGTGATTTAAAATCACATGTGCAAGTCTCTGACACTCCTCCCACCATGAGCAGAGTCTGTGTCCCCTCCTATTGAAACCAGGTGTCTGTTTGTGACCTCCTCAATGAACATAATGAAGCAAAAGTGGCACTATGTGATTTCCAAGCCAGGGTAGAAAACGTTTCGCAGCTTCTGCAGGTTTCTCTTGGGGGCCTTCAGCTCCATGGAAGAGCTCCAGCTCTCTGGAGGCCGCCATGTGCAGAGGGTGTGGAGGGAACATGTGGAGAGTGGGAGGAATGCCTGAGGAGCCCCAGCTGTTCCAGCCCCAGCCAGGCATCAGGCATGAGAGTGGAGAAGCCTAGGAGATGACCGCAGCCCAGCCACTGCTGGATTGCAACCACCCAAGAGACCTCAAGTGGGAGCCGCCTAGCTGAGCCTGGTGAACCCCAACATTCATGAACAAAAGTAAGTGGTGTTGTTTTAAGCCACTGTTTTGGGGTGGCTTGTTTTGCAACAGATTACTAAAACACTTGGAAATTTAGCTTCTGCATCTGATGTTTCAGCAACAAAAGAAAAGAGTGTCCACAGCCTACCAAATTTGACCATCAGGGTATCTGTTTTCTACATGGGCAATATCATACAATTTTTCCAGAAATCGGGTTTTTCTAGTTTCAAGATTATTATCTTTTAATTGGAGGGGACTCTCTGGTATCTAACTCCTTTACTTTATGGATGAGAAGGCTGAGGCCCAACAAAGAGGAATGGCTTGCCCTGGACCACACCAGCTATACAGGGTTAGGGCCAGGCAGCTCCCAGGCCAACTCACTGTCCTTCTAATCCCACTGATGCTCGAAACTCACAGTGCTCTCTTCATATCACTGTGGCTCGGGTATTCTAGTGTGCTCCATTCTCTGAACTTCAATGTTTTAAAGATCAAACACAAACTTATTACTTGGAGCATGGTTTCCCTTACTGAGAAATAAATATGCATCACTGACGTCAGGGTGAGCTGGGCAACTGCTCTTGAAAGGTACTTATGCCTGTGACCTTGGCTTCTTTATGAAACCAAGGAGTTTGGGGTACAAATCTTTACTGCTGCTCTCTCCCTAGGCAGCCACGTTCCAAATGTTCCCTCCCATCAAGTCCTGCTGGGGACATGGCTCTGATCACAGGGCTAAAGGACAGAAGGTTCTACTCGGTGCTTACAACTACCTGAGGCCATCACCTGGTGGGTTCCAGAAAGGTCTGGAGATCACTGATTCAACAGTCACACTGATGAAGTCCATGGTTCCAGTGAGAATTATTTCCCAGAGTACAATCTCTCTAAAACACTGCAAGTAAGCTATCCATGTGAGGTGGGGCCTGGCTGCCCCAGACATACTCATGGCCTCCAGCCAGCGTACATTTACCTTGTGCTGCAGCTCTGGGAGGCTGACAGATCACAGCTTCCTAACAAAAACACTTATCTGTGCATGCAAACACACACACACACATACACACACACACACACAGCGTAGCTCTTTTGGGAGCAGGTTGGGAGCAGGAAACAGAGAAGAATGATGACTTTGCAGCCCAAGGTGTCCCATCATATCCATGTTAACATATGGCTAAGTCATTTATCTATGGTCACAATATGTACTATGCAGCTATACCAGGATTTAAACCTGAGTTTCTCTGACCCTGGCTGCTTGAGACCCTGGGGACCGAGAGATTTTTGATTCAAGAAAATGTCCCACATGAGCAGAGGAATAAGACAGGCAAGGACATAACAATAGCAACAGCTGTGATGACCACCACTAAAACACGAAGCTTCTAATGAAAAGTTCCCTCCCCTTGGCTGGGTGGCTTTGTGGCCATGGCTGAAGTGGTGCTATGTGACTTCTGAGGCCAGGTAATAAAAAGTTCTTCCTTTTGGGTGCTTGCTCTCAGAAGCCAGCACCAAGCTGTGAGGAAGGCCAAGTAGCCCATGGAGGAGCCCATGTGAAAAGGAACTGAGGCCCCTGAACTTCCAGGCGACGGCCAGCACCAGCTCGCCGGCCACGAGAGTAAGCCATCTTGAAAGCGGATGTTGCAGCCCCAGTCAAGCTACCCCAGCCGAGTCTCGGTGGAGCAGACAGATGACCCCTGCCCAAACTACAGATTTATGAGCAAAATGATGGTTATTGTTTTAGGCCATTACGTTTGGGGGTTGTCTGTTAAGCAGCAACAGTAACTGGGATACCCTTTATGCAGAAGTGAAATTAAAGCTCTTTCAGTGGTTATTCTGGATTTCAACATCAGGGTGTTTTAGTGTTAGAGCTCAACAGGCTGATTTTGATTTTGATTCCTTTACTGTCCTCCTCTCCTACCCAGATTCAAGGGAAGGGAAACATATCTCAATTCTGAGCTCTTCCTACAGCATCATGAGTTCTCTGGTCTTCAAATTCCCCCAGAGGAAGCAAGGAACAAATGCATACCAGAAGTGCCATGAAGCTCCCTGGTATACGCACACTTTGTTTGGCTGGGAGGATGCATGGAAAAGGCTGCAGGCTAGTATATGGTGCCTGCGTATTGAAGACACAACCTCCATATGTATACATGTACAGTATACGTATCTAGTACATGGTGCCCACATATTGAAGACGTGACTATTGCCTTCAAGGAGCTGCCATTCTAGAAGGGATGAAAATCAGTAATGACAGGGGCACAAACCCACACACCAAAGATATTCTCTTGAAGATTTTCCCCAAACAAATAAAAATGAGAGTCAGAATTAGATGGATGAAAAGGTCAACTCAGTTTCTAATCAAATAAGAGGGTCTTTAATATTCAGGGAACATCTTGCTGACATCCTGGGAAAGAACACAAATGCACTAGTCCAGACTGCCTTGTACTCCTAAACTAAAAGGAAAAGCCTCGTATAAAAACGTTTCACGCTTTACAGTACAAAGACCGACAAACACTACCTCAGCCAGGGGGTCAAGGTTAACATCAGCAGCGATAACAGGTGTTATGTACCCTTGATATGAAAACAGAGCTTTACACCTATAGTTTTCCTTCCTAAAACTTGTAATACCAGTCTAATCACAAGAAAGACACTTAAAAAACCCAACTGAGGGACAGTCTAGGAAACATCTGTCCAATACTCCTCACAGTTCTCAATGTCATCAAACACAAGGGAAGTCTGAGAAATCGTCACAGCCAAAAGGTGACCAGGGAGTTATAACAACTAAATGCAATGTGGTATCCTGGTTGGGATCCTGGGTCAGAAAAAGGGCATTAGGGAAAAATGAAGACAACCTGAATAAAGTATTTGGTTAATAATAATGTATCAATATTGGTTCAATAATCATGACGAAAACACAACAGTAATGTAAGATGTTAGGAACAGAAGAGACGAGGTGTGGGGTATGTAAGAACTATTATACCTTTGCAACTTTTCTGTAAGCTTAAAACTATTCCAAAGCTCAAAGAATGTGTTCCCCAGAGGTGAGATGGCAGGGACCATGTAAGGGCCAACCCACCGGGGTAGGTCCCGGAAGGGGACTCAGCGGAAGGGAGGTTTGCAAGCTGCGTTCCAGGCACCTTGAGTGAGGTCATGCAGTCACAGATACGCTCTGGATCCTACTCAGAGAAAGAGACAAGGAAAAAAATTTCAATGACTATTGCTGCATCTGTCTTTATCCTCTGATTTATCCTTCAATACATGGGCACCGTATACTATATACGTACACTGTACACGTACACATATGGAGGTCGCGTCTTCAATACGCGGGCACCATATACTTGATCCTCTGAGTCCAAGTGTGGAGTTTGGAGGTGAAATGGTCAGGGAGACTGACAGCCTGAACACATGGTTTTTTAAACAGTTCAAATTCCAACTGAGGGGTCAGGGTAAACGCCACCCATGTGATATAAACAGCTACACCTTTCTTGATCAAGGATGCAGGCAGCAGCATGAAAATCAAAGTTTATCATTACCACAGGGCTAGACTGCCGTCCTTTACACATGGAAGCCATATAAGGTCTTGGCATGGACACAGCCACCCTCATTCAAAATTTCTGCCCAGACCCCCTTCATGCTAGGTGATGGTGTCCTCATCTCTAAAAACCCAACTTGAACTGTCACTTGTCTTGAGAAGTTCAAGGTCCCTCATCTCTTCTGGACAGAAACTGGGCTCCCTGTGCAGTGCTCCCAGGGCCCTGTTCCCGTCCATACTGCGGCCCATCTCCCCACAGAGCCCTTCAGTCAAGGGCATGGTTGGACTGCATGGACCTGGGGTCAGTGGGCTCTGTAACTTCCTAGCTGTGGGACCTCTGGTATATTAGTTCAATTTTGTCTTCCTCAGCTGTACAATAAGGATAACAACGTCTGACTTTAGGGTCTTTCAGGGACAGGAATATGAGACTAAGAGGCATAGTGGCCTCGCACAGTGGCCAGGTATTCAATGGGGGGTCAGTGTTGGTAACTGTGGTTTTCGTCTCTATTACTTTTAGGCCACTCCCCTGCGGCTGTGGGCTTCTTGAGCACCCAGAGCCCCAGGACTTAGTTCACTGTCTTACTCGTACTACGAGCATAGTGTTTTCTGCAAAAGGTGAGCATGAAAGAATCTTAAATAATTCCATACATTCATTTGCAGCTGAATGCTTACTATAACATTATAGATGTTCATTTCTTTGAAGACATTGTCAATAAAAGAAAGCAGTGAGTCCTGCGATGTGGCAGCATGGGTGTGTGGGTGTGCTTGCGTGCATACGCATATGTGTATATGTCTCATTTTTACTTTGCTTGTCAGTGATTAACCGGTTCAAACGAACATGCATGTCCCATGACAGAGTGAGGCAGGAGAAGGCTAAGATGGAACCCACTTCCTGCATATCCCTCCCAAGACCCTCTTCCACAATTGCATCTACCACTGCAGGTCCCATTCCTAATTACATATGCAGATTGGCCTTCATTTCTTTCCAAAGTTCTAAAGGGTTTTGTAAGAGTATTTGCCAGGGTTTGGGTTTCACAGAGATGAGTCCCAGCATTGGCTTCCTGGTTCAAGGTGTATGCCCTCGGGAGGTTTTGATGAGTCGGAAGGAAGTTGTCCTACTTCCTGTTGGACTCCTGTTGGGAGGCAGCTGCCTGGCATCCCCATGAAGGGCCTCAGCATGCCCTAGAGAAGCCCATGGTGTCTCCTATATACCCAGTGAAAAGGACTCCCCCCAAGCCTGCAGACCCACAGCTGTCAGAGGTTCACTGTCTGTTCCAGTTTGCTGGGACAAGATGGCTCAGGTAACACCGACATGCATCCTCGTGAAATTGCTTAATTTCCCATTCCCAGGCAAGATGCTCCTACTCTAAGGTATAGTTTAGGGGCCTGGTCCAGTGGGCTCTTCAGCGAGCATAATAGGATCTGTGGGACTCCTGAGGAACCCCTGGAGAGTTCTGGGACCAGCCCAAAGAGGGCTCAAATTCTCACAAGGCAGGCGGAGAAGAAAAAAGACACAAGGTCCTGGTCTGATCATGCCTGAGAGTCACCTAAAAAGAGCACAGGGGCTTTTCACCTGACATCCCCTGGGGCTTGCTGACAATCTGAAGAGTCATCTCTTAGCGCTCCCGCCTCCTCCTCAGAAAAGAGCTTGCCCAAGGAGAGAGGAGGTGGCTAGCAGGGACAGTGGCAGTGTGTGAGAGGAGGGGGCTGGGCAGGGCAGAGGCTGAAGTGGAGGGGCTGGCGTCAGAGACGGCTGGCTCCCTGCTCTCTCTGGCACACCCTCTCACTTGCTCCGGAGCCCCTGCAGCTTCTGCCTGGGCGTCCTGCTAGGCTGCTTGGTATTCTTGCCCATCCCAGGCGTGCTGGCCGCAGGCTATCTGGCACTGCTCTCCTCAGATGCCCAAGGTTCACTGACTGCCTGTTCCAGTTTGCCTGGGACAAAAATGGCTCAGGCAACACAGCTGTGCATCCTTGTGAAATTGCTTAATTTCCCATTTCAAGGCAGGATGCTCATACTCCAAGGTATAATTTAGGTTTTGGGCGTGAGTTAGATTTCACAATTGAATTCTGAAACGCAGCCCCTAGGCTGTGTGTGCTTGGGGATTAAAACTTTCTTCTTCCCTAGTCTCTCCTTCTCTCCAGTACTGATACTTTCACTAATTCTAAATTTCACTTATTGAACACCTACTATGTGCCAGGCACTCAACTAAGTAATTTAAATACATCACCTTACTCAATCTTCATAAAACACTACGAGGTAGAAAAGAACAAATCTTAATCCATGTCCCATATGATTATAAGGGTACCCACCCTTCACCTCTCTATTATTCTCTTTTAGGGTATAAATCTATGGATTTAGGTATCTGAATAATTCAACGTGGACTTGGAGGTAGTTTTCTGGAGGAAACACTAATAAAACTTGTGCATGTCAAGCTGAGGAGACAAGAACAAACATGAAGAACAAAGAGAAAACAACGGAAGGCGGTCTGTAATTCTGGACTATATTGGATGGAGATTTTATGTGCAGCCACTTTGTTACGACAGAACAGGGGTTCAGGGGTTCTTATATCGTCAAAGGAATGCATTCCAGGACATACGAATAAGCCATGCGAACGAAGCCAAGCAAGCAGTGGATTTATACGTATAAAGAAAAAAGAGTACACTCCCAAAATAATGGGCGTGGGAAGGCCCGGATAAAGGGCAGCTGCACAGAAGAACAAGAAGTTTAGGATTTTATTCTAATGAGGGTTCGAAATAGTCACGGGCATTCCCAGGGTGGGTCCCCGCTGACCACTCCTTCCGGTGGGGAGGTGGAATTCCCTTGTTTTTACTTGGCCCTTGTCAGAATGGTCATGGCAACATGGTGGAGATTTTCCCTGCCCGTGATGCTAATAGTATTATAATCTATTACAATTAGCTGTGGCTGCACCTTTTCTTAAGAATGATCTCATCTATTCATTTCTTTGTTTTTCACACGTTCTCCTTCCCTTCCCCCCGCTCCCAACCCTCAGTAACAACTTGACAGGGAACCCATGAAAGCTGGAGGAACCTAGTAAGGCTTCCTGGAAGAGAAGAAACCTGAGTGCTCTTATTACCATTCCACCATTTATTTATTTCTTCATTCACATATTCAATAAACATTTATTGAGGGCTGAGTGTGGCATCGCGTTTCCCAGATAAGCTGGCATCATGATCTCCACCATGGAAATGGCTGCTATTACTTCACTCCTAGCCATGGGTAATAAAATGCATTTTGGCAGAGAAAACTCTGGCAAATTCTGAAAAGATAAGTTTATCCATGGATGGGAAACTTTAGCACACTTTACAGTATGCTAATGTTTACAATAAGAACACACATTTATTAAACATCTATGATATTTGCAAGTATTTTACTCCACCATATGTCTTCCATCTCATTTAACACCCCCTCATAAGAACTTCTGTGAGGTGGGTCTTGTTCCCTAAAACTGAGGTTCAGAGAGGTTAAAAGATTTATTCAAGATTACACAATCAAGGGGAGCCAAGATGTACATGTAATATATTTGTTTTTCTTTACTCCCCTGCTCTACCTTTCTCTTTCTATTTTCAGCTGCAGACATTACCAGCTACAAGAGTCCGTTAGTGGTAATACCTGATTATTTCTGCTCCCAGTGAATGCACCACCTGATCAAAGGACTTCTAGCTTTGGCAGACCTTGCAGATGACCATTGGATGACCATGTAAAGTCAAAGTCAGGCCAAGGGGTCTTCCACAGTGGCCTGGCTCCACTCCAGGCACACAGTTCAGACTCTGGCTCTGATCTGAACCCAGTAAAATAATCAGGATCAGAATTGAAGCACATCCCTAAAAGGCTCTACCCTCCAGGCCAAGCTGGGGGGTGGTGTGGGAACCCCCCCCCCCCAGCTTGGGAATGTTGTCTTTTGCAGACACCCTCCTTTGGAGCAAAGAGGTTGGTGCTTCTACCCCCTAAGCAGGGGGCAGGGGAGGAGAGGAGGTAGTTCCATGGCACCGAGATTTGCTTAGCTGTTCTCCCTAACTCTGGCCACAGCTCCCAACAACTCAGGCACCCAAAGCGCAGAGGTTAAGTGTGCCCTTCCCCCAGATGGGGTCCCAATTTCTTTTAGATTCTAGAACACACAGTGTTTGCACCCTACAGCTCCAGGAGTAGGATACTTTGTAATAAAGGGTGCTTAGTTCTATTCTTCACCTCTCTCTTCTCTTGCCTGGAGAGGTGTGGAGAGAAAACAGACATGAACTAGATATAAACTCACTCACTAGCTGTATGACTTTGTGCCAGACAAGCTGCCGGCTATGCTGGGATTCTGTCTGGCGCTTTCCATTTACCATGATGGATGTTCTCATATTGGTTCTGGAGATTTCGCACTGAGCTGGTGTAGTGGGCGCTGTAGTCCACAACCTAGATTCCTTCTTCCACACAGCTGAGCTTCTCCCCAGGACCTGTTCTTAGCTGAAGAGAGCTGCATTGTTCAAGGTTACACCCCCAAAAGGCTGAGGCCTTTGCTATGACTGCATCTCAGCCCAACTTCTCCTTGTGCCCAGTCTTGCTTCCCTTACTCTCCTAAAGGCGTTGATTCTGGGAACACTTCCAAAAAACCTCCTGTATGCAAATTTGCAGCTCAGTCTGCTTGCAGGGAACCAGGTCTGCAATTACAGTATTCAATCAATGCTGCTGATGATGGGAAGACGGTTCTTCTTTCTTGTCACCCCTTTCCCTTGTCTCAGTCCACTATATTGCTTCCATCTCATTTAACACCCCTTCAAGAATTCATTGCTTCTGGGTAACCTCCCTTGGTGTATCTCTTCCTGGTTTCAGTCACCCTAATCATGAATGCTATACCAAATGATAGTAGGTAAGACTTTTCTTTTTGTCATTGTGTATTTTCTCACATCTTTCCATTAGCCTGGAAGCTCCTTGAAAAAGGCAATTTTAAATTTCAGTTTAAAATATTCCCTCTCATCCAGTCCTATACAGCCATGGTTGATGGCACCAAATCCTATTGGCTGAACATTTGACAAATCATTTTCCTCTGTCGCTCATTTAATTTATTCAGCACACATTTACGGGGTGTCTCACCTGAGCGAAGCATTGCCTGTGCTACGGGGACCCACAAAGTAATACTGTTTCTTCCTTACCATCCAGGGAGTTGTGGTTGAGCAGGCGGGCCCTGTGGTCACATGGTCAGGCTGCCAAGGTTCAAACCCTTTTTCCCCTTTCTAGCTCAGTGACCTTGGGCAAATTATTTAAGTTCTCTGTGCCTTTGTCTCCTCACTTGTAAAATGAAATTAATAGTAATATTACCTACCTAAGATCATTTGTGAGGATTAAGTGAGTTAACATACGAAGGGTTTCTAACACTGTTTAGTGCATAGTAAGTCCGCACTGTTCAATATGGCAGCCACTGGCCACATGAAGTTACTGTACTCCAAATGGGGCTGATTCAAATGGAAATGTGCTGAAAGTGTAAAATACATAATTAATTTTGGAGACACAGTACAAAAGAGTAGAATATCCTATTCATAGTTTTTGTACTGATTACATATTGAAATGATAATATTTTGGATGTATTTGGTTAAATAAAATTTATCATTAAAATTGATTTCATCTTTCTGTTAACATGGCTACTATACAATTTAAAAGTGCACAGGTGGTTCATATTATATTTCCATTGGACGGTACTAATTTACGCCTTTGCTATACAATGATAATGAAAACAGAAAAACAGAATATAAATACTGTAACAGAGGTACATGTGCTGTCAGAAGTGTGGGCCACCAGCAGCCCACCATCACAGGGAAACTGGTTAGCAATGGACACCCTTGGGTCCCCATTCCAGACGGACTGAATCAGAAATGGAGGGAACAACACAGAGAGTCTGTGTTTGTAAACAAGAAACTTCCAGGTGATTCCGATCTCACTGGTTTGAAAAATACTTGCCTAAGTGAATGCAGAGGAGCAGTAGCTGGTTCTGCTAGAGAAAACGGTGCTGTCCTCAAGGTGGTCACGGGCAAGAGGCAGGGCCGCGGGGGCCACACAGGAAGCGGCCCAGACAATAAGTTTGATTTTTTTTTTTTTTTTTTTATAGCTGGCAACTATTTTATGTATTTATTTATTTATTGAGAGGGCAGTGTCACTGGCCCTCATATGTGGGATCCGAACCGGGGCCGCTGGTGTCCCAGGCCAGCTCTTAACCACCGCGCCACTCGGCCGGCCCCCAGACAATAAGTTTGAAATAAAAACAGTCAGGTGGCCACAGCTTCAATGTTCCACCTCACTCTGCTCAGCTAACTTCAGATGCAGATTTTTGGGGAAACAATGGCTTCTGGCCTGGCTGGGTTTTTTGCCCTCTGCACTTTTTAAATCTAAAGTGAGCCGAGAACAAATGGAATCTCAAATGTCTGCCCATGGTGAAATTAATTTGTTTTTTTTTTAAAAAAAGATTTTATTAGGGAATTGGGGGAGGGGAACAGCATTGGAGAACTGGGGAAGAGGAACAGACAAGTTGCTGTCCTTTGGTTCTTCAGTCTAGTTGTGGAGGACATTGTTTCACTGGCCCATGTTGGTATCACCATTGCGCTCTTCTCGGGTGAGGCAGATCAGTCTATGGCCTCTGGACAGCCACTCACAGCGGCTCTTGGCAGCTCACGCTGGTTGCCAGCCACTCATTGTAGCCTATGGCAGCCCACTGCAGCAGGGGCTGCAGCTATGCTGCCCTAGGGACTCACAGCAGCCCAGCTCCACGTGGAGATGTTGTTCACCATCTTAGCTGTAGAGGGCAGTGTCACTGGCCCTCAAATGTGGGATCCGAACCAGGGCCACTGGCACCCCAAGCCAGTTCTTAACCAATGCACCACTCGGCCGGCCCAGTTGCCGTCCTTTTTTGTTCTTCAGTCTAGTTGTGGAGGACGTCGCTTCGCTGGCCCGTGTTGGTATTATCATTGCGCTCTTCCTGGGTGAGGCAGTTGCTCACCGGCCATTGGACGGCAGATCACAAAAGCACACGCCAGCTGCCGGCCAGCCCCACTGCAGCCTACACCATTGCTGGGAACTCATGGCAGCGGAGGTCCAGGTCGAGCTGTTGTTTACCATCTTAGCTGTAGAGGGCGCAGCATAACTGGCCCTCATGTGGGATCCGAACCGGAGCCCTGCTGCTCAAAGCTGGAGTCCCAAGCCAACTCCTAACCAACACGCCTCTTGGTCGGCCCTAATTTGCATTTTTAAAGCACAACCTCAAACAGGTTTGTTATTCTCTGTGTTGTGCTCAACTCCAGGTGGATATGGAAATGGTTGGGTGTCCCAAATTCAGAAACAGGGTGCAAGAGAGAAGCTGCCACAGTTCAGGAGCCAGCCAGGGACAAGTGAGTCAGCTTCAAAATGGAGCTGCTTCCTGAGAGCATCATAAGCCAGTGCAGGGTTAGGGATGGCTATAGAGATCCTCTTCCATTGGGAATTCCAACTCCACAATTCTGCACTTTGGATTTATGGTCTATTTTCTCGCAGGCTCTTGCCAAAAGGGTACCTTTCAACTGATGAAGTCCAAATTCTGCCCTTGGTCAGGAGTCCAGGGAGGTCCATGCATTGTAATATGGGATAAAGGATTTAATCAGCTCAGGCCACACTTCTTTCCCAGGGGAAGTGGGAGAGGAAAGCTAGGGAGAAGGGGCTCCATGGGCTGCCATCACTGTGGAGAAGGCTGCAGGTACACAACACTCATCTTTGTATAGGAGCCTGTCTTTGCTCTCTGTCCCCCACACCCAGACTTCACTTTATTTACAGTCTGTGTATTCACAGCTGCCTCCACTCACAATGATCACATCACCTTCACTCATTGTGTATTATGCTGTGGAAGTCTGGGGCTAGCAGCAAGGTTTCCATTAAGCCATGTCCTGGAAGTGGTGTTGTGTCTGTGACTGTCACCCACCAAGGGATGGGCAAGCATCAGGACATCGGCAGTGACAGCTGTCTCAGGTTTACTGGCAATAATGCTAATGCTAATAATAATAATAATAATAATAATAATAATAATAGAAGTGATAGCAGTAACAGTGGTGGTGGCAGTAGTAATGGTCCTACTATGTTCCAGATATGTGTTATGTATTTTACTACTATGCCAGATTATATTTTCCAAACAGGACTGCACCAAAATATCTCACCCCACAGGCTCTTCCTACCCTGTGATGTTGACATTCATTGAGAGATGGAGTCTATGTTCCCTCCGCTTGTATCTGGGCAGGTCTGTGACTATGGTAGAAGTGACACTGTAAGTTCTAAGTTCCACTATGAGTTCATTAAAGGTGACATGTAATAAGTCTGGCTGCCCTGAAGCTGCCAGGCTGCATAGATCCCACAGAGATGGAGATGCCCAAGGAGTCTCAGCTCGTCAAGCCTCCAACTGTGAGCAAAGAAAGCTTCAGGTAATTTCAAGCCCATCTGACGCCGAGTGAAGCAGAAACGAGCTGTCCTCACTAAATCCTGTCCAGAATGCAGGTTTGTGAATGCACGTTTTAAGCTGCTAAATTTGGGGGTGTTTGTTACACAGCAATAGTAAATGGAACTCCTATGTTACCTCATTAAAGCCACACAGTAACATTATCACACAATATCCTAGGTATAATTATCATAGCTACCTTAAAGATGAGGAAACATGTGAAGAGGTTAAGTGATTTGCCCAAGATCTCACAGCTGGTCGTGGCAGAGCCGAGCTAGAAGTCTCCGTCTGTCTTACCTCTGCATGTAGGCTCTGAGTCATCCTACCCAGCGCCTTGGTCCTATATCTCATTTACGAGGTGTGATCAAACAATATGGTTAATGTTTAAATTTAAAAAATTACTACAGAAAAAAACACATTGCCATTAATCTCCCTCAAAATACTCCCCCTTACTTCGAACACACTTATCCCATTATTCTTGCCATTTTCTGAAGCAGTTCTGGAAGTCCTCTTTCATGAGTGTCTTTAGTTGTGCTGTTGTGGCTGCCTCGATATCTTGAATCGATTTGAAATGTTTACCTTTCATGGTCATTGTGACTTTGGGGAAGAGCCAGAAATCACACGGTCCCAGATTCAGTGAATAAGGTGGATGAGGACACACCGTAATGTTTTTATTTGACAAATTGCCATATACCAGAAGTGATGTATCACACGGAGCCTTGTCATGAAGAATGACTTAAACTTTAAACACACCTTCTCTCAATTGTAGCTCACACCCAACTGACTGCACTGAGCACATTGAAACTTGTCACACACTGTTACTAAGGTTCGATGCGCCACTTCCCATATTAAAGATCCCTTCCTTTCCGTTCAATGGCACTCAGCAGCAGCATTCACTGTATTTTGTGATCACAACAGAAAAGTTCCATGTCACACATCACTTCTGGTACAGCAATTTCTATTAAACAAAAACATTATGGTATGTCCTCATCCACTTTATTCACCAGACCTGGCACCATGTGACTTCTGGCTCTTCCCCAAAGTCAAAGTGATCATGAAAGGTAAACGTTTTGAATTGATTCAGGACATCGAGGCAGCCATGACAGCGCAACTAAAGATATGAAAGAGGACTTTCAGAACTGCTTCAGGAAAGTGGCAAGAATGATGGTAAAAGTGTGTTTGAAGTGGAGTGAGTACTTTGAGGGGGATTAGTAGCAAAATGTCTTTTACTGTAATAACTTTTTTTTAAAACATTCACTGTATTTTTTGATCACACTTCATATGTGCTACACTGCCTAATGGGTCTAGCTCCTACCTAAACATGTCTGTTAGATTACACATGGACATCTGTAAGCAACGAAGACCCTTGGGTCTTTTACTAGGTCAAAGGAAAAGAAGACATCATCAAAGGTCAGCAGATCAGGCTGATTCCTAAGCTCAGTACGAAATAACACTTGGCCTTGAAGTGGGAATGAGTATGCTGGCTGCCTTGAGATTACATTAAAGCCTTGATGTCTTAGTTCACTCTCGTGGACTTTTAGAGATTGGTTTGTTTTATTTTATTTTATACATTATTGTCTATAATATTTCAATCAGGAAATGTGTTCGAGGAGTCAAAGGGCTTCTTTACTGTCCTTTACTTTGAAGTCCAACTTGTTTGTAATCTATAGACAGTCTATTTGGGAAAATCTCTCAGGGCTGTAGCAAAGTCAAATCTTTTGCTTATATTTTCACCAGCTATTACACCCTAAATGATGTTGGGGCTACCCTTGGAATTGGCAAGGTCCCAGACACAGATGGAACACCATCAGGGACAGCATGAGACATAGTTTGACAGTGCCCGGCATGAGGAAGAAAGGGTTGCCAGCCTGACTTATGGTGAATGGGGACCTTGAGCCAGGGGGAGCAGCTTTGCTCCTGAGGACCTGGTTTCCACACCAGCACCCCCATTTGGCTTGAATAATCAAAGACCAGATGCAGGCAGGGTCTGCTCATGTCTCTCTAATCCTCTGGGGTTCCCACACTATAGGGCAGAGATTTACGCTGTTTATCATCATGCTGGAAGGCTGACATGATCCATCTTCTAATTACTGAATACCCACTTTCATTGCTTCCTTTGGAGTGGTTCATTGAGGTCTTTTCTTTCTTTCTTTTTATTTATTTTAAAAGATTATTTTTATTAAAATATAGCTAACATACAAAATTATATTAGTTTCAGGTGTACACCATAGTTATTCAACATGTATATACCTAAAGAAGTGAACCCCATGAAAAGTCCAGCAACCATCTGACATCATACCACGCTATCACAATATTATTGACTATATTCCCCATGCTGTACATTACATCCCCTGACTTGTTCGTTTTATACCTGGAAATTTGAACCTCTTATTTCCCTTCACCTTTTCCCTCCCTTTTAAAAATTTTCAATTTCAATTACAGTTGACCTTCAATATTATTTTATATGAATTTTAGGTGTATAGCATAATGGTTAGACATTTACTTAATTTAAGAAGTGATCCCCTGACTACTCTAGTACCCACCTAGCAATATACATATTTGTTATCATATTACTATGTTCCCTGTGCTTTACTTTACATCCCCATGACTATTATGTAACTACCAATTTGTACTTCTCTTTTTTTTTTTTTTAATTGGGGAATTGGCGGAGGGGAACAGCATTGGGGAATCGGGGAAGGGGAACAGACAAGTTGCTGTCATTTTGCTCCTCAGTTCTAGTTGCGGAGGATGTTGCTTCACTGTTGGTATCGTCATTGCGCTCCTCCCGGATGAGGCAGATCGGTTGCCGGCCTCTGGATGTCGCTCATCGTGGCTATTGGCAGCTCACACTGGCTGCGGGCCGCTCACGCTGGCTGCGGGCCACTCACTGCAGCCTATGGCAGCCCACTGCAGCAGGGGCTGCAGCCCACACCATCACAGGGGCTCGCACAGCCCAGCTCCAGGTGGAGCTGCCGCTAGCTGTAGAGGGCAGTGTCACTGGCCCTCACGTGGGATCTGAACCGGGGCCGCTGGCATCCCAAAACCAGCGCTTAACCAATGCGCCACTCGGCTGGCCCTGTAACTACCAATTTGTACTTCTTAATCCCTTCACCCTTTCACCCTGCTCCCAAACCCCCTCCCATCTATCACCCCAATATATCTAGTACCCATCTTCTTTCTTTTCAAAATTAATTTTATTGAGGTATGATTTATATGCAATAAAATCCACACATTTTAAGTGTACAGGTTGATGAGTTTTGACAAATGTACCCAGTTGTATAGCTGCCATCATAATCAGGATACAGAACACTTCCTTCTCCCTGGAAGTCCCTTTATATCCCTCTGAAGTCACATCTTCTCCCCAACACCCCTTTTAGGCAACACTGATCTGATTTCTATCACTATTGGTCAGCTTCATATGTACCAGATTTTTACATAAGTAGATTTAGATAGAATCTTTTGTGTTTGGCTTTCACTCAGCATAACATGTATGAAATTTATCCAAACTTCTGTGAATTTATCCACTTGCTGCATGCATCAGTGGTTTGTTCCTTTTTTTTATTGCTGAGTAGTATTCCACTACATGGACATGCTCCAGTTGATATATTAATTCCTCAGATGATAAACATTTGGATTGCTTCTTGTTTAGTGCTATTATAAATAAAGCTGATATAAACATCTGTTTACAAGTCTTTGGATGGACATATGTTTTCATTATTATTGGGTAAATACCTAGGAGTAGAACTGCTGGCACATATGGTAAGCATATATTTAAGTTTGTTGAAAACTGCCAAAGTGATTTCCAAAGTGGTTTACCATTTTACATTTATGTTTTAAAATGTAAGTATGCTGATTGATTGATCAATTGATTGTTTAGGTAATAGAGTATATTGACATGATCCAAAAGTCAAAATGCAGAAAATAAACACAGTGAAAATCTTCCTCTCAGTTTCAACTCACTTGAAGGTGAGTGGTGT
Source organism: Aselliscus stoliczkanus (assembly GCA_033961575.1). NCBI lineage: Eukaryota > Metazoa > Chordata > Mammalia > Chiroptera > Hipposideridae > Aselliscus > Aselliscus stoliczkanus. The sequence goes on along the minus strand of CM066735.1, from coordinate 100,642,369 downwards.
TATTAGTTCCTTAAGGACCCATCAGGAGATAATAGAAACCTTCACAAGCAAACACTACATTTTTTCCCGTCTTACTTTTTATACACATGAGTGTGTACTGAGCATACCTTGCTTTACTTACTTAATAATGTATCTTGGATATTGTTAAATAGCCATTTCCTGAAGTGTGTTCTTGAAGAACTCTAGACCCATCAGGTGCTCTGTAAGAAAAGGGCTCCTAAAGAAACTTGGGAAATGCTGCATGCTTCAGTTACCTCTCAGAATTCATAATGCTTATTAACTTATTCAAGGCTCTAAGAGGTTCTGTGATTAAAAAGCAGGGTTTCCAAAGTTATTTGACCCAACAATCCTTCTCTATGTAGTAACACCTGTTTAACATTTTGCAGAACTAGAATACTGCCGAATACTCCTGGGGAATCACTTAACTATACCAGGAGTCAATGACTTTTCTTTTTGTAAGGGCCAGAGAGTAAGCATTTTAAGCTTTGAGGATATGGTCTCAGTTACATTTTCTCAATTCTAGTGTGAAAGCAGATATAGGCAAGGTGTCAATCAATGGGTGTGGCTGTGTTTTAATAAAACTTTATTTACAAAAAGAGGCAGATTATAATTTGCTAATTCCTGATCAAGTATGTGGTAGGATTTGAGATGGGGAGTTTCCAAATAAGTTTTTAAATTATTTTTTTCAAGGTCTACTGCTATTCCCTTCCCCATCCCAATTAATCATCCCACCTAGAAGGGGGTGGGAAGAGAGGAGGGGAGTGGACAAAAGCAAAGAAAGAGGATGAGGGTTGAGGGGAAGGGAAAGATGAGAGGGTATTGAGTGGAAGGCATCCTGGAGGAAAATAAACACTGCTAAAGGCTGAATGAACAGCTGCCCAATCTGAAATGTCCTTGCTAGCCGGCTTCTTCTCTCCTTCCCCTCTACTCCTCTCTATGCCTGAAGTGTCCACTTGGAACACTGGGAAAAGAGCATCCATGTTTTACAGTCTTCGTGGTCCATTTGATTAAGTAAATGTCCAGGGACTGAATGGAGGCTTTTGGATTCTGGGCTTCGCCATCTCCATCTTGTAAGACCATGGAATCCCCAAGACGCCTTTACAGGTCTCGCATTCTAGGATGCCACGAAATCTTTGTTGTTCACAGCAAAACCATCTGAGGATATATCAGCTTGTGGCCAGACTTGTGATTCTGAGGGTGAATTTTATAAATTTTCTCATGCTAACAACTGAGCAATAGATATAATGGTTATCTAAGGGAATTCTAGCTCATCTATTTTAAATACCATAGTTCATCAACTATAAGAAGCAACATACTATATCTTTAGACACCAGTAAGAGAGAAAATATTGCCAATTCAACTATGACACAATGCTTTCTTCCATTTTCAATTTTTATTCTATACTTACTGAAAGAGCTCCTTTAGATGATCTAGACACTTTCATCATATATCCTTTCACTTACATCACATGGTTAACTGCCACTCCTTCTCGAACCATCTTGGCAACAAAACACAACCCAGTTTCAACTGCTTTGTGAGTGTCTTCTCTCCTTAATCCCATTCAGAACTTGGCTGTTGCTTTGGAATATGGAATGAAGACCATTCTTACAATGACGAACATGTGTTCCACAAACACCAAATTTCTTTCCTGTTGCTCTGTTTTTTTTTGTACCCTCTGCATACACAGCAACTTTCTGTTTCAATGCTGAGGCACAGTGAATCTTAGCGAGACTTTTTAAACAGCAGTTAAATATGCAGAACACCAATGATGTATGTGCCTCAAATGGAAAGATGATGAGATAGACAACTACAACTGACATTCGCCCACGCACGGGCAATGATAAGCATGTCACGAGCGTTGTCTGGCTGACAGAGTAAGATGTATCCTGATCTCAGAGATGTTAACATGAACAAAAGTTTTCCTAACAGCATAAACCCAGATGAAGATGTGTGCTTAAACAAAGTCCTGCTTTCAAACTCTAGGAGGTAAAGAAAAAAACAAAACTTCCTTGAAAGGAGGGTATTGTAGTATTTTTCACCTTTGCAGCCATTTCCAAATGCTGTGTGGTGATACTCAGATGCTTCCAGCTGAATATGTGTGCACTGGAAGTCAACTGAATGGGAACAGGTCTAACTATGTAATTCCTGCAGGTCCTAACTTGGTATAACCCACAAAACTGTATCTTCACACTTACCCTCCCTCCTGTGAGCCTGAAAAGGATCGTATGGTTTACATAATGAATTATGCATAAGAATGTGATGTGCTGATGCTTTCAAAGTGAGAAAATCAAAATTGATCTATAACTAGTTTTTTAAAAACATGTGTTTGACACACATGCCAAAGGAATGTGTAAAGGAAAAAGCAAAATTAGAAATTTGTAGCTGTGTAAAAAATGGTTATATGACATTTAAAGGAAGATCTGACAAGCTACTGCTACAGTTAAGGAGGCTGCTTGGCTCCTTAAAACCTTCTCGGAAATGGCCCTGCCAAGTTCTGTTTGGTGGGGTGGGGGTTGCAGGGATCTAGGGAGATATGGGTGCGTGTTGGTGTGGCAGGGACAGCACCATGCCATGCTGTGTGCCACCTCTCTTGGCCATGGAACTTCTGTCTCTTCTGCCTGATATTCAGACCCAGGTCTGTCTAACCCCAAGTCCCTGTTTTTTCCATCCTACACTGTCTCGCAAATGTGCTGCTAGAATCCAGTATCAAAACCTTAATATTTCTGTTCTGTATAACTCATTGTAGTAAACAAGCTTCCTGCAGAGGTCCCCTGGAAATGAGACTAGTGACGTGATGTTCTGAATGCCAGCTCATCCTTCTGGGCTCCTCTGCCAGGGAAGGACACTGTCAGATGCCTGACCAGATTTCTTGGGTGGCTCCAATGAGTCTGAATCTCCAGATGCGTGCCCAGCTCAGGACTTCATTGGCAAAACACCTGATGTAGTATATGCCATGCTCCCACCCCAGACGTGCGGGTCCAAACTGATATAACTTGTTTCTGATGTATGCCTTTATGCTTTCAAAAAGGCTCCATGGTGGTTTACAACAGGATGGGCACAAACGTGAGTCTTAGGTCATAAAATTAAGATCAATTACTTTACAGAGAAATAAGAACAAGAAAGCGAGCTGAAACAGAGGGTGGAAATAAACGTGCAATGGGGAGAAGCAAGAGCCACCTGTGAAATCCCATTCTGCTCGCCCTGCCTCCTGTGGTCTCATTGCTAAGCAACCTTAAAGGACAGAAGCCCATCAATGCTTCTCCAGAATGCCAAGGTACAAAATCTGTGAGAAATCACATATCTGCCTAAGTGCTTGTGCAGGAAAGCTTGGGGAACAGGCTGTATGATTAAACTGGATAGTACACAGGACACAGCACTGTACTTTTTCTGAAAGTGAGAGCCTGAACATAGAAGACAACGAGGTTCTTGGCTAGCTCCTAAGCCTCCCCCATGAGTGTAAGGAGTGATTTTTTTCTCCTCACTGTACCACCTTTTTCCCAATTCAAATCTCACACCTAGTACTTCTCTGTCAACCTAGAAGCATGTGGGCGAGAGAGTTGGGGCCAACCCCACATGCCTACTTCAAGTGAGATTAAGGTCCTAATCCTAACTGATTGAGTCAGAGATGAGAAGACTGGGCAGGGCAGAAGCAGGCACAGCAATCCTTGGCATGTGTCTCTCTGGCTTCCAGTTCCCTGATGGATAGGATCTTTACGATACCTGGAGTCACACCAGATTTCTGTTATGTCACTATTCTGGTAGGCTTGGGTCTTACATCTTTATTTTGGAAGAACTAACAATATATATGCTTTTGTTTAAGGAATCCTTACAATAACAGGCTCTCTTAACTCTTAAGCTCAAATATGCATCAGATTGGTCTCCATATCGTCAACTTCGTGGAAGTTGGGGTGGGTGGGTGAAGGCAGTATTATCAATACTCTAATATCTCTTGAACAACAACTTTGTTTTCAGCTTTCCAGTTTTCTGGAAAGAGGTTAGGCCTTACCCTCAGCATGTCATTCTACTGCTCAAAAATCTATTGCAGTTGGCTTCCTTCAGTTTAAGGAGGAATTTAAAGATCAAGATCACATAGGTGGTGATAGGAGGCAGATGGCCATGGCTGTGAGGAGGGCTCCCTGAGTTCTCCCCGGGAAATACCCACAATTTGAACTTCTGTAACTCTTCAAAGGGATGTCTATTCATCACACAGAGCAACTAAGAGTCTCATACAATGATTGCTGGAAGGTGGGCAGGCCGGGTGAGTAGGGGAGGAAGGCGGTGAGACGTGTGAGGTGCAGCCTGCACCTGCAGCTGCAGAGGCACAGAGCTTCAGAGAGCAGATCGAAAGCAAAAACAACAACAACAACTACAGAAATAAAATCCCACCCTGACCCTCCCTCAGAAACCTTGGCCCCCGCCAAGCCAGAGTCTTAAACTGACCCCTGAATGGAGCAACAGGGGAGACTACAGAGGCATTCCTACCCGTAGGGGGTTGAGAATTTCCACCCCAGAAGAGTGAGATTACCTACCTCACCCCCACCTTTCTGGCAGGGCCTGGGAGGCAGGGCAGGTTCAGCTGCTGAGGCACTAACTAACAGATCCCTGGCAGCTGTCTTTTGGCAACGAGGAACTCTCTCACTCGCCACGGCTGTCAACAGAAAGGGTGCCCAAAGACACTCATTGAGCCTGCAGGGGGCACAGCCTGCCTTGGGACAGGTGAAAGCAGAAATGGCAGTGACTTTGTAAAAACTACCAATCACACATCACAACCACACTAATGTACAGCAAACCTGCAGTGCCAGGATCATGCTAGGCATCAGGTAGCTGGATGTGTTCCCACAAGACACAGAGGAATTTTTGTACAGCAGAGGACAACCTGAAGACAACTTGGTGGACTTTAGCCAAGACCGGCACTGAAGACATAAGAATTATCATACCCACAGGCCAACTTTACATAAAACCAGAGCATTTCTGGGTTTGACATACAAGAGTCACACCCAAAAGGAAGTCGCTACAGGTGCAAGGGCCCAAAGGGTCCAAGCCTCATCAGAGGGATCAACCCTCTCACAGCAGCTCATAAACTGCAGACACTGCTGATCCTCACAGCTAATAAGTCTGGGAGTCAATCCCACCTACTGACAAACCAAAAGTACTCAAAACTAAACTGCAACAGGTGAAGACACACAACACCTCAGATATACACGCACAAGAGAAGAGGGAGACTGAGTAATTCAAATATAAAGGACCATATAAGTTTACCCAGAAAAGACTGAGAGACCTAGGGGAATCTATCCGTTATATTGAAGCAAGCACAAAGAGTAAACCAGAATGGGGAGACAAAGAAATACAACCCAAATAAAAGAACAGAAGAAACCTTCTGAATCAGTGGAACTAGAGGAAATAAAGGTAAACAACCTACTGGAGACAGAGTGCAGAACACTGATTATTAGAATGTTCAAAGAAATCAATGAAAATATAAAGAAGGATAGAGAAATCATGAAAAGCAACCAGCTAGAACTTAAGAATGCAATTACTGAATTAAACAACAAATTTGATGGAATTACTAGCAGATTGGACGAAGTAGAAAATCAAATCAGTGACTTAGAAGACAAGATAGCAGAGATCACCCAAGTGGAACAACAAAAAGAATGAAAAACATTGAAAATAGTTTAAAAGAGCTGGGAGACAACATTAAATGCAACAACCTGTAGATCACTGGACTAGCAGAAGGAGAAGAGAGGGAGCAAGGGACTGAGAACATATTTGAAGTAATAATGTCTGAAAACTTCCCTAACCTGGCAAAGGACATTGAAATACAAGCCCAGGAAGTGCAGAGAGTTCCAACCAGGATGATCCCAAACAGGCCCACACCAAGACACATTATAGTGAAAATGGCAAGGGTTAAGGACAAAGACAGAATCCTTAAAGCAGCAAGCGACAGGCAGTAAGTTACTTACAAGGGCACTCCCATAAGACTATCAGCCGACTTTTCTACAGAAATTTGCAGGCCAGAAGGGAGTGACAGGAGGTTTCCAAAGTGATGAAAAATAAAGGCCTACAACCCAGATTACTGTATCCAGCAAGGTTATCATTTAAAATTGAAGGAGAGATAAAGAGCTTCCCAGAAAAGAATAAGTTAAGGGAATTTATTACCACCAAGCCAGCTTTACAGGAAATGTTAAAAGGGCTTCTTTAAGCAGAAGAGAAAAACAACCTAACTAAGGAAGACTAGGAACACAAATAACACAATGGCAATAACTACGCACCTATCAATAATCACATTAAATGTAAATGGATTAAATGCTCCAATCAAAAGACATAGGGTGGCTGAATGGATAAGAAAGCAAGACCCCGGCATATGCTGAATACAAGAGACACACTTCAGATCAAAAGACACATACAGGCTGAAAGTAAAGTGATCGAGTACAGTATTTCATGCAAATGGAACTGAGAAAAGAGCTGGAGTAGCGATACTTATATCAGATAAAATGGACTTTAAATTGAAGAATATAATAAAGGACAAAGAAGGACACTCATAATAATAAAGGGATCGATCCAACAAGAGGACATAACCTTAGTAAACATCTATGCACCTAACATAGGGGCTCCTAAATATATAAAACAGATATTTTCAGACATAAAGACGGAGATCAACAGTAACACTATCATAGTAGGGGACTTCAACACCCCGCTGTCACCAATGGACAGATCCTCCAGACAGAAAATCAATGCGGAAACAGTGACCTTATATGATACATTAGACCAGCTGGATTTAACAGACATTTTCAAAGCATTTCACCCCAAAGCTACAGAATATACATTCTTCTCAAGTGCACACAGAACATTTTCTAAGATAGACCACATGTTAGGCCACAAAACAAGTCTCAATAAATTTAAGAAGCTTGAAATCATTTCAAGTGTCTTCTCTGACCACAATGCTATGAAACTAGAAATCAATTATAAGAAGAAACCTGGAAAGCTGTCAAATAAATGGAGGCTAAATAACATGCTACTAAATAGCGAGTGGGTCACAAATGAGATCAAGGAGAAAATTAAAAGATACCTCGAGACAAACGAAAATGAAAACACCACAACCCAAAATCTCTGGGATGCAGCGAAAGCAGTCCTAAGAGGGAAGTTCACAGCAGTGCAGGCCTACCTAAAGAAGGAAGAAAAATCTCAAATCAACAGGTTATCTTTACACCTAAGGGAACTGGAAAAAGAACATCACAAAAAGCCCAAGGGGAGTACAAGAAAGGAGACAATAAAGACCAGAGCTAAAATAAACGTTATAGAGTACAGAAAAACAATACAAAAGATCAATGAAACCAAGAGCTGGTTTTTTGAGAAGATAAACAGAATTGACAAACCTTGAGCCAGGCTCATCTAAAAAAAAAAAAAAAAAAGAGAGAGGACTCAAATTAGTAAAATCAGGAATGAAAGAGGGGAAATGACTACAGACATCACAGAAATACAAAAAATTTAAGAAATTACTATGAGCAACTATGTGCCAATAAATTTGGCAATCTGGAAGAAATGGATAATTTTCTAGAAACATACAACCTTCCAAAGCTAACTCGAAAAGAAACCAAAAATCTAAATAGTCTGATTACTACCAAGGAAACTGAATCAGTAATTGACAAGCTCCCAACAAACAAAAGCCCTGGACCAGATGGCTTCACAAGTGAATTTTATCAAACATTCAAAAAAGAACTATCACCTATTCTTCTCAAACTATTCCAAAAAATCCAGAAGGAGGGAAAGCTCCCAAACTCTTTTTATGAAGCCACTATCACCCTGATTCCAAAACCAGATAAAGACAGCACAAAAAAGGAAAACTACAGGCCAATCTCCCTGATGAATATAGATGCAAAAAATCTCAATAAAATATTAGCAAACAGAATTCAGCAATATATTAAGAAGATCATACATCATGATCAAGTTGGTTTCATCCCTAGTACGCAAGGCTGGTTCAACATCCGTAAATCAATTAATGTGATACACCACATCAACAAAATGAAGAATAAAAATCACATGGTCATATCAATAGATGCAGAAAATGCATTTGACAAAATCCAACAGCCATTTATGTTCAAAATCCTTAGCAAAGTGGGAATACAGGGATCATATCTCAACATAATAAAGGCCATATATGATAAACCTACAGCTAACATACTCAATGGGGAAAAGCTAAAACCATTCCCTTTAAGATCAGAAACAAGACAAGGCTGTCCACTTTCTCCTCTTTTATTCAACATAGTTCTGGAAGTTCTAGCCACAGCAATCAGACAAGAAAAAGAAATAAAAGGCATCCAAATTGGCAAGGAAGAAGTAAAATTGTCATTATATGCAGATCACATGATACTGTATATACAGAACCCCAAGACTCCATCAAAAAACTATTGGAGCTGATAGATGAATTCAGCAAGGTTGTAGGATACAAAATCAGTTCAGAAGTCAGTTGCATTTGCATATACCAATAATAAACTAACAGAAGGAGAAATTAAGAAAACTGTGCCATTTACAATTGCTTCAAGAACTATAAAATACCTAGGAATAAATTTAACCAAATAAGTAAAAGATCTGTACTCAGAAAATTATAAGACATTTAAGAAAGAAATAAAAGAAGATACAAATAAATGGAAACACCTACCATGCTCATGGATAGGAAGAATTAATGTAGTCAAAATATCTACACTGCCTAAAGCAACATATAGATTCAATGCAATTCCTATCAAACTAACAAGGGCATTTTTCACAGAAATAGAAAATATAATCCTAAAACTTATATGGAATCATAAAAGACCCCAAATAGCCTCGGCAATCCTGAGAAATAAGAAGAAAGTCAGGGGTATCACACTATCAGACATCAAAAGATACTACAAGTCTACAGTAATCAAAACAGTATGGTAGTGGCATAAAAACAGGCATATCGATCAGTGGAACAGAACAGAGAGCCCAGAAATAAATCCAGGCATATACAGAAAGTTAATCTATGACAATGGAAGCAAGAATTTACATTGGAATAATGTCTATTTAATAAATGGCAAAATTGGAGTGACACATGCAAAAAAAATGAAATTGGACCACCTCCTTATGCCATATACAAGATCAAATTCAAAATGGATTAAAGACTTAAATGTAAGATCTGAAACCATAAAACTCCTAAAAGAAAATATAGGGAGTACATTTGCAGACATTACCCGGAGCAATTATTTTTACTGATACATCCCTGCGGGCAAGGGAAGTAAAAGAAAAAATGAACATATGGGATTATATCAAATTTAAAAGTTTTTTCACAACAAAGGAAACCATCAATAAAACAAAAAGGAAGCCTACTGAATGGGAGAATATATTTGTCAATGATACATCTGATAAGGGGTTAATATCCAAAATTTATAAAACATTCATGAAACTCAACTCCAAAAAAACAAACAACCCAATTAAAAAATGGACAGAGGATATGAAGAGACGTTTCTCTAAATAGGACATACAGATGGCCAACAGGCATATGAAAAAATGTTCAACCTCACTGGTCATTAGGGAAATGCAAATAAAACCAAAATGAGATACCACCTAACTCCAGTCAGAATGGCTGTCATCAATAAATCAACACACAAGAAGTGCTGGCGGGGCTGTGGGGAAAAGGGGACCTTGCTGCACTGCTGGTGGGATTGCAGATTGGTGCAATCTGCACCAATGGAAGTCAGTATGGAGGTATCTCAAAAAACTGGAAATGGAATTACCATATGACCCAGCAATTCCACTCCTAGGTATTTATTCTGAAAAACCCAAGACACTAATTTGAAAAAATATATGCACCCCTATGTTCATTGCAGCGCTATTTACAATAGCCAAGACTTGGAAACAACCAAAATGCCCATCAGTAGATGACTGGATTAAGAAACTGTGGTACATTTACACAATGGAGTATTACGCAGTTATAAAGAAGAAAGAAATCATACCATTTGCAACGATATGGATGGACCTAGAGAACATTATGTTAAGTGAAATAAGTCAGTCAGAGAAAGACAAATACCATATGATCTCACTTATATGTGGAATTTAAAGAACTGCATAAATGAGCAATGTAACAGAAACAGTCTTAGAGACACAAAGAAAAAACTGATGAGGGCTAGATGGGACGGGGATGTGCATGAGGGAGAAGGGGAAGGGACGAGGCAACACAAACTGATAACTACAATACTACTGCAGAGACAGAAGAGACAGTTTAGAGAATATAATCAATAAGGTTGTGAATGTTTCTTTAGGGGACCAGATGGATTCATGTCTTTTGAGGGAGACCACTTCATGGATGGTGTAGTGGCCTGACCACTGCACTGTACATCTGAAGCTGCCGCTGAATAATATTATATGTCAACTGTTATTTAACACATATATAGTCATGGGATGTGGAATATAGTGTGGGGATGGAGCCAATGGAATTGTAATAGATATGTATGATATTGGGTGTGGGGGGGCAAAGGAGGGGAAGGGGGTAGTCACTTTGTAAGGGGTGAAAAAGATAACTATTGCATAATTTTGTACATCTGTAACTATTAATAATAATAATAATAATAATAATAATAAAAAACAAAACCAAGAAAAAACCAACAACAAAGGCTATAGCAAGAGACAAAGAATGACCCAGTAATCCAACTTCTGGGTATTTATCCAAAGAAACCCAAAACACTACTTGGAAAGGACATGTGCATTCATATGTTCATTGTAACATTATTTATAATAGGAAACAAACAGATACAGATGGTTGTCAGATGGGAGGGTTGTGGGGGTTGGGTGAGAAAGGGGAAGGAATTAAGAAGTACAATTGGTAGTTACAAAATAGTCATGGGGATGTAAAATATAGCATAATGAATATAGTCAGTAATATTGTAATAAGTATGTATGATATCAAATGGGTACTAGATTTATTGGGAGTGATGACTCAGTAAGTAATATAAATATCTAATCACTATGTTGTACACCTGAAACTAATACAATATTGTATATGAACTGTAACTGAAAAATTAAAAGATTATTTTAAAACCCCCCCCAAAAAACCAAAAAGAAACAAACAAACAAACAAAAAAGATCACATAGGTGGTAAATGGCCAAGCTGAAACTTGAACCGAGGTTTCCCAATTCTGTTCAGAACTATGACTTCCCACCACACAGGAGGATGCATGGCAGCACGTAAAATTTCTAAGCCAACTGAAGCTGCTATGTTCTGTGTTTTTGTTTAGTTACCATCTCTCTTAGGTTAATATGAAAATAAAGTTGTAAATAAAATGCTCAAAGCAGTCACAGGATCATCCAATGATGCAATCTCAAAGTTCAGGAAGGAGGTAAAATGAGCTTTTGAGATGACACTAACTTGGTATCCTAGGGCATTTTTCGGTGTGCATCTAATAAGAAGCTCTCAACCTTGGCTTCTCACTGGGATCAATGGGATTTTAAAAAGCTCCCCAGAGGAACCTTATGTGAAGCCAAGATTGAGAATCACTGATCTCATAGTAGCTCCACACTGAGTGTTCCACCTGTGTCCCCACGGCTCTCACTGAACAGTGCCCCAGAGGAACTGGAGGCAGTAGGAGTGAGGTCTTTGTAATCAGATGGACCTTAATTCACATCAAGGTGGCTCAGGGGCGTGCTTTCAGGGTGTGATCCTGGGCAACTTGATCAGTAAGTCTCCCTTTCCTTCATCTGTAAAAGGGAGACTTACTAGGATTTGGTGAGATGATATATGAAAGTGCTTCTCCCAGTGTCTGGTGCAGTCATGGTGGCTGCTGTTTTCCTAGTTATTATTAACCCTGAGGGTGTCTTCTTCCTTCCTAGAACATCATAGTCTCTAACCACCCATCAGCCTTCCCAGGAGTTTAGAACAAAGTAACAAAGGAGAACATGGGACACTGAGAGAGCACGTCTAGAAGGAGCTCACCATGCTGCAAGTTTAGCAGCTCCTATGGCCTTGACTTTCTAAAATAGGTACACAAAGGTGGGGTGAGGACACCCAGGATGTGCAATTGGAAGGAGAGGTAGAAGACAGTGGAAGAAGATTTCCTGAAGACCTGGCTTTCTTATAAGCATATTGAGTTTGAAAGAGGCAGGGCCCTCTGGATGATCCGCCCTCCCCATAGACACAAATGTGAAGTAATCCTGAGGGTCTCATAGGAGCAAATAGCTGAGGCCACAAACCAAGGCTGACATGCTCTATTTTTCAGGGCTTTGAGAGAAGCAGCGCTGGAAGGAAAAGCCAGTCCTTCAGATGTCGAGCTTTGCAGGCAAGAAAGGTCACCCTTGAACTATAGTGATGCTGGTGGCTGTTCCTGGGGCTTTCTCTTCCTACTTACACTCCCAGCTCGATAAAACCAATTGTCATAACAACTGTTTTACAACTCTTTTAATCTGATTTGGAAAATGTCACACAAAAGGAAAAGTCCTTCCATCTTCCATTTTCGTGACTATTTACCAATAGTTTCCTCTATTTCTTTTTATAAAGTCATCTTTTGCATTTAATGATGTAATGGATGTTGTCCTGTGTCATTCAGATCCCTTCTTCAAAGCTGAGGCTGTCGTCCCCTCAGCCAGGAGTGCTGGCTGCTACTGCTCATAGCTCAATCTCTCTCGAGAATTGCTCCTGGTCAAAGGGAGCTACCTCGCCCAAGATTACGCCCCTCCAGGGTGAACCCCGCATCCAACACCTGGTTGATGTCAGGGTACAAGGGCCCTTGTTTCAGTTTGGGACAACTCTGAAGGGCCATCCTAGCTCACAGCTCCACCTGGAGTGGATTAAGGGCCCTGTGTCCAGACTACGTTCACTGCCTCAGCACTGAACCTCCTACAGAACAAACACACACTCCTGAGCTCTGTTTCCTGTGGAACCTGACTAAGAAAAACAGTTGAAGTCATTTGTAATTTACTTCCATATAATGTGTGTGGTGAAGCTCTAACTTACTGTTTCCTAATAATTATTTCTCTCAATACCGTTTATTAAATTATCCTCTCCCCCATTTTTGGACTGCTACCCCTTAAGTTTTAAATTCTTAAATATGCTAAAGACTTTCTGGGCTATCAAGTCTGTTTCTTTAATTTGTCCATTTTTTATACCTGCACACAGTATTTTAATTAATATTTTTTATGACATGTTTTGTTTCTTGCAGAGAAAATTCCTCCTTATTACTCTTATTTTTCAAAAATGTCTTTACTGGGCCAGCCGAGTGGCGTGGTGGTTAAAAGCTGGCTTGGGACACCAGTGGCCCTTGTTCGGATCCCACATATGAGGGCCAGTGACACTGCCCTCAAAAAAAAAAAAAAGATGTCTTTACTATGCTTGCCTATTTATACTTCCAGATGAACTTTAGACTATTTTCTATAGATTAATAAAAAAATTACATGATTAGAATTTAGATTTGGATTTCATTAAGGCTATAAACTAATTTGGGAAATCTTTGCAATATTAAATCTTCCCTTGAGATAGAATCTGATGTTTCTCTCCATTCACTCAAATCTTTTATGCCCCTTAGTGAAGTTTTGTAGTTTAGTGTTGGCCATTTGGTTAAATTAGGCTTTCTTTTGCTGTGTTGTAATTAGGAAATAGTTTTTTCTTACATTATATGTTCTAGATGTTCACTGCTGGTATACAGAGCTATTAGTCTTTATTAACTTATTTTACTGAGGTAAAATTTACATACAGATTGGGAACCAGGCAAGGATGTTCCCTGTCACTGCTCTTTTCCAACACTGTACTGGAAGGCCTAGCTAATGCAATAAGGCAAGAAAAGAAACAAAGGTGTACGGATTGGGAAGAAAGAAACATGATAAAAATAAAATATCCTGGAACTAATAAGCAAGGGTAATATGTAGGAGTCAATTACTTTTCCTATATACCAGCAATGAATAACTGGAATTGGAAATTAAAAACACATTATTTATATGTTAGCACCCCTTCCCCAAAGAAATACTTGGGTATAAGTCTACCAAAATATGTATGTACACGATCTATCTATACATAAGGAGAACTACAAAACTCGGATGAAAGGAATCCAAGAGGATCTAAATAAATGGAGCGGTAGTCCATGTTTATGGATAAAAAGACTCGATTGCTATGGTGCCAGTTCTTCCCAACCTGATCAATAGATTTAATACAATACCAATCAAAATCCCAGAGCAAGTTGTTTTGTGGATACTAATGAACTGATTCTAGAGTTTATATGGGAACGAAAAAGATGATAGCCACCACAATACTGAAGGTCAAAGGACTGACATTGCCTGACTTAAAAGACTTACTATAAAGCTATAGTAATCAAGATATGTGGTATTGGTGAAAGAATAAACAAACTGATTAGAGTCTAGAAATTGACCCACACAAATATAGCAAATTGATCTTTAACAAGAGAACAAAGGTAATTTAATGGAGAAAGGATTGTTTTTCAGTTCAATAAATGGTGCTGGAACAACTGCATATCCATATGCAAAAAATAAATCTAGACACAGATCTTGCATCTTTCAGAAATATTAACTCAAAATGGGTCATAGACCTGAATGTAAAATGCAAAACTATAGGCGCCTTTATTTGCATTTCTTGACATAAATGTCATTAGGTCTACATCTTTCATCCTGTTTTATGATTTGCATTTTGTTTGTTGTTTAAATGTTTTCTTACTTGTTTCTTTGTTTTTAAAAGTATATATACTGTTACTGTTCTGCCATAATTGCATTCCTCTAATTATCCATGCCAAACATGAAATTTTGAATCTCTTCCTTACCTTTCCACCAATCCCACTTAAAACAGAAAATTTATCAAACTGGGTAGGCCTCATCCACTTCTCTTTCTAAACAACAACAACTGTACTTACTTAAACAGTCTGTTTCAAAGTATTACCAGAAAAACAAAGTCAATTGTTCTTCATTATTCTACCAATTGAATTGTATAACTAGCCCTGGTGCCAGGGACATTGTATCAGTTATGCTTAAAATGACATTTAAAAATAAAGCTGCTTGAGGACAAATCAGAAATTAGCAGATTTAACTTTAATTACCATAAAGAGATCTTGGTCATAGTTTCCACATTCTACTTTCCTCTATTACAGACTGAAATAATAAGTCAGGGCCCCTCATTATATATAGCTTCCGATTAGCCCCAGAGAAGAGAGACACCCGGAATTCCTTCTCTCCCAGGACCATACCTCACCAACTCTATGTCATCCATTTACTCCTGCTGGGCAGATCCGGTCCATGTCCTCTTAGGTGACTCCATGTCCATGACTTTGCTCTGGCTACTTTCTGATAGTCCTAATGATCTTTTCCATCCACCCATTTTTTTGAAAGCTAGGCTCAAATCTCACTGATTTTCCTGACAATTTGCTTCTCAGAATGGTCAAAGAAGTGGAGGTTGTTCCATTTATTGGATCTCATTTGTTGTCTTACAATAACTTTATATGTGTCAAGTGTCTCCTCCATTTAAGTATAGAATCCTTCAGAGCAAAAATACTGTCTTATACTTTGATCATGGGATTACCTGATTTCATGGTTGGGAAGAATTTCAAAACTCATCCATAGATTGAGGACGAGGAAGACCACAGTTACACTGCCAGGTCTGCTTGTAACTCAATGACTTTCAGAAACGCACTTTTTATTTTTTTTTGGACCTGCAAAATGAGGAAGAGCTCCAAAGCTACTTCATAAGTCAACATTCTATGACTAGATAAGACTAACAGTCATTTTATAAAGAAGGAACCGATGTACAGCCCAGACAAAGAAAATGACTTGCTCAAGTTTACAGTTAATTAATGGCCAAAGTATAATTGGAAATTCGATGTCCTGATCCCCAGCCTGCCGGAAGCTATCTCAGAATGCCCTTGGACTCTCCCAAAGCAGCAGCATGGACAGATGTTCAATGAAAATACATGGCTTGGCTTACTAAGAAACTAAACTCTACAGAAAGATGCAGTTGACCCAAAACTTTGAATATCCTTAAACACATTAATTATTTACTACAAAATTGTAGTTACTTCTCCATTTCAGCTCCTAGGCACTGATTCCTTTTATGCCATGCCAAAGGTTAGTTCTCTTTTCTCTCTGTTAAGAAAAGTCTTATTCTTAACTTTGGATCTGTCTGCCAAGCTCTGTTGTCCCTTACATGTTTCTGATTTTCCACTTGTTCTGATCTTTTCCACAAGAAATAAGTTATAGCAGAGGCATATTAATTTGTTTGGATTTGTTAGATCCAAAACGTGTTGAAATGAATGTTCTCTAAAGGTCTATTGGCTTCTAAGATTATGTGGCTTTTCTCTTCTCTCTTCTTCTCCCCTCCCCTCCCTCCTTTTGTTTTTTTGAATGGAGAGGCAGGAGCCGAGTAAGGAAGGTGAAGGAGAGGGGTACTTTTTTGTTTTTTTTTTTTTTTTTTGAGGGCAGTGTCATTGGCCCTAATATGTGGGACTGAACCGGGGCCGCTGGCATCCCAAGCCAGCGTTTAACCACCGCACCACTCGGCCGGCCCTGGAGAGGGGGTATTTTAACGATAGTTAAAAAAAGCAGTCTGAGACATGGCTTAATTGTGCAGAGTGATTTCAGGGAACAGGTATAGGAGTCTGAAAAGAATGAAAAAGAGAAGGAGAGAAAGAACATCCAAGATTGTATTACTGAGCTGATCGCCATTGTGGGCAATTGGGGCTCAGTCTTACTGGGGATCCTTGGACAAGCTGTGCAGGATGTACCTGTCTTTTGAAAGGGCAGAAGAGGGAGAATCTATCGACTGGCTCTGTCCCCCATTAGTCAAAGGGTGCCTGCCTCTTGGGATGTTATCTTGCTCATGTGTCAGGAGTGTGTGTGCAACAAAAGGGCTGAGTGGTCCTCACGTCATCCCACCTGGCAGTGGCAGAGAAGTCAAGGGCAGAATGAGGAAGATGTGAAGCTGGCTGAGGCAGGCACTGTCTGATTATTTCTGCATGTGGCTGATTCCTGCAGCAATGACTGGAGTAAAAGGTGGGCTGACAGGAAGTGAGGGGGAATGGATTTGGGATTAAGGTCCTCAGGCCTGACTCAGTACCTGCATGGCCCAGATAAAAGGAGCATTATATCAGAGTCTGCGGCGGACTGAGAGATAGTGACATTTCTCAGAAGGCTTACAAATAGGGGCCAAAAATATCATTCAAAGAAAGATAATATGAAACACGGTAACATGTTACTTCTCTGCTCAAAGCCCTCTAGGACTTCCAAGCCGATCAAGACCAAAAGCCCAAGTCTTAATGGCCATCAGCTTTTCCTCTCAGCTCACTCTGCTCCAGCCACTGGCTTCCACGTTGTCCTCCAACACACCAAGCAGCTCCTGCCTCAGGGCCTTTAAGCTTGTCTCTGCCTTAAAGGCTCCTCCTGCACTTGATGTTGGTCTCTGCCGCAACATCATCTGAGAGGCCTTCTGTGACCATCTCACACATGAAAGTGCATGCCCATCACCCTTTTGGGTGACTACTTCATTTGTTTCCATAACACTTAACACTATATTTCAGTTCATATTACATGTCTATTTTTTTTATTAAGCTATTTTTAGTATCCTCCAGTGGAATCTAAGCATCACCAAGGCAACATCTACCCGCCTCCCCCCCCCCACTGGCATATCTCCAACATCTAGAACAGTTTCTACAAATAGCAGATACTTGATAAATTAAAAAATGGAAAATGACAGATTGATGAATGAAGATGTTTATGCCTCATTGAACTGCATGTTTAATATTTGTCAGAAGTCCCTTAAATAGAAGCACAAAGACTTTTTGGATCATGTTCTTTCTGGATGGTGATGTAAGTCGTTAGTGTAAAAGGTTGTGATGAGCAAAACTTGAGCTTTTTGGACCTGGAAAGACCAGTGTGTAGACGATGTCACCTGCAGCTGTGTGTTACTGTTAGAGACTCTGGGGCCAGATGGGGCCATTCTCAGATAGGCTGCATCAACTATCATCTTCTGCCCCTACTGCGCCCCACGCCACCCCATGGCCTCAGATATATTTGTCCTCTTGGCTAATTAAATCAGGTACTTACAGTAAACTCAGAGAATGTCTATGTAAGTGCGTGTGTGTGCGTGCACGTACGCACGCATGCACACATGTGCAGACAACTTGTCTTTTAACTGATATGTAACTCAACAAAAACTGCAAGGATGAGCTGAAGAGCTTTAAGGCGGCAGCATGCTGACTGTGGCTGTGGCAGCAGGATGTGCACATGTGAGTGTGAACAGGTCAGCTAGTGGAAGGAGGAGATTAAATGGAGGTGATTTAGTTACAAAGACCTCGGGAATCAGAGAAGGTGGGACATAGTTAGCATTCTGACAACTTTCTATAGATAATAGATGGTTTAGGTAGTGAGCCTACCAAAAAGTCACTGAGCCCAGACTCTCAGGGGAAGGGTTGAAAGTAGGAAAGAGGCTTATATTAGGCAGAGGCAATGGCCTGATCCTTAAATGATGGTGGGCTTATCAGGGAAACCCACAGAATATCAGTGATATTGCATGCCAGCACACATACAGCACAACCCTAAACTCTGTAGTGGTATTACTGTTTAAAGGCATTTTTAATCTTTGGAAATCATAAAAATCTAGCATTTGTAGATTTCAGTAGTATGAAATTGGGGTCTGAAGATTCTAGAAAGATGAAACCACCAAAGAAGCTTGTAACCTGAACTTGGTTTACGTGGATGAAAGAAAGGGGTTCATGTATTTCCCAAAATTGTGTGTAACATTTTATATTTAGCCGGGTACCTTTTCCTGGGCAAAGTCTATAGAGAAGGACTGGAAAAACATTTTCTGTGAAGGTCCAGATAGTAAATATTTTGGACTTTGTGGGCCACGTGGTCTCAGCTGCAAACTATTCAATCCTACCCATATTGAGTGAGAGCAGCCATAGATAATACACAAAAGAATGGGCATAGCTGTCTTCCAAAATAACTTCATCTAAGTCATAGGAGGTGGGCTGAATTTGGCCCACAAGCCATGCATAGTTTGCTGACCCATGGAACAGAGAACTCCCTGCGATAATGAAAATATTCTAGATCTGTGTTGTTTAATATGGTAGTCTCTAGCCACGTACTGCTATTTTGCACTTAAATGTAGCTAGTATTACTGGGGCGCTGAGTTGTTATTAATTAAAATTAAAATTTAATAGCTGCATGTGACTATTGGCTACCATCCTGGACAGATCTAGAACTTACCTCACAGGATTAGAGGCTCCCTGAGAAGAGAAACTCACCCTGTGAGGAGAGATATTGCACCCATGCAGAGCTCCCTAGGGCCTTGGCATCATGGCCCATGCAGTCATTCAAATCTTGCCTCAGGTGGGGTCCTGATGGATTAGTGTCAGGGGCTGAGGAGGCAGTCTGATTCTATGACACTCACCATGCGTCCGATACTTATCACTACAGGAGATAGACTTTCTTCTCTTTCTCCTTCAATTTATCTGCCTGAAATAGTTGCAAAAGTGACACTAATGGTCACCCACTTTCCTAATGGTTCCTTGGTTACAGGAACTCACTGTGTAGTGTGACTAATCAGTTTAAAGGATACAGAGACAACTCAATCTAAGCAATTAATGGCTAAAATAGAAGGGCTTTAAAGATGGATAGGGTTTTTCACCCCTCCCCCCAAACTTTAGAAAGTCTTGAAATATGCCAGAATCTGGCTCTAAATTTAAACTTGAGGCTCTGAGCGTTTCCCAATAAGGCGGATTGTCAATAGCATCAGGAAGATCTTGTTCTAACACCAGTTCATCTACCTGCCTCTAGAGAGTGTGCAGGTTGAGATGGAAATCTCTGGTCTCTGTGCTTTACTATGGATGTCTCCTGCCACATATTCCAGCTTTTCCAGCTTTCCCTGTTTGGTGGGCATGTTAACTATTCTCTAGTGCTGGTGGGAATGGGTGTGTCCATTTGCATTTGGTGCCTGAATTCCAAGAAGTTCTCTCTTGTCAATTTTTTTCATCACTACAGCAAGAGTCACACAGAAACTTTTCCAGGTGGTCAGCATCCCCCCTTCAACAGAGCTACTGCCAGTGGGATCTCCAGCCTAGCTTAGACGGCAGCTTCCTCACATCTCTAAGAGATGAGATGATTCCATGGAGAAGCTATTTTCCTCTCGCACACGCTGCCCCGCCCAATATGAAGAGTTGCCATTCTAGTGGCAAATTGGGTATCTCAGCCCCCTCTAAGGATCCTGACTCATCCAGGCAGATCATGATTCAAAGTGCCAGCTAGGAAATGGAATTTTGAAGTTTCAGTACGGTTTTTTTTGACACAAATTGACTTCTGGTCTGGTCTTTCGGTTCTTGAGATTTCCCATCCTCCATCGCTAGAATTCCCCTGACAAATATTAATAAGATTGTTTCCTCTGATTCTTATTAATTAGGTTTGTCTCCAGGGAAGTATGTGCATGACAGAACACAGGGAGCTCCTGGGGATATCAGAGAGAAAGAAATGATAATCAATATGAGTCCTTGAAGTGGGGAGGGGAAGGGGGTGTTGCATGGATTTGTAGCTTGCAATCTCTAAATGGAACTGATATAGTAGCTAAGGGCAGATTCCATATGTCTTCTGCTCCCTAGAGGGTTCTGACAGACAAAGGAAGGCAATATTTTGGCTGTTCAATCCACACTGTAGTCTGCATGGGATGTTTGGCTGTTGGTTTTAGGAAACAGCCATTTGTCTAGTTTCTCTGCCTCTATTAGAATGTTCCTGCAGAGGAATGTTTCATCAGGATGGTAAATTGCCCCATAAAATAATCAGAAATCGAAGAGACCTGTTAAGTCTGGCTCAAATCCATAACCAGGAGTTTCTTTATTCCAGCATTTCTTTTTTTTTTTCATTACCAAGGAGACATTTAATGACAGTGAGCATCCCCAAATAAAGCAACTAAATGTCAGTATCTTCCTTTTAGCAAAATATCTGAGTAGCCTGCAGCCTGTTTCTTTCAGATCTCCTGTGTTTTCTTCCATGCCTAAAGCCTAATGGACATGTGTACAACTGTTTCTTTTACCTTTTTATTGCAGACTTTTATAAACCTACATAAAAATAGGCAGAATAGCACTTAGAACTTCCACGTACCAATAATTATCAACTCCTGGCAGCCTTGTCTCATCAAAATCTGCATCTTCTTCCCTCCTCGTCCCCCAATGCTTTGAGGTAGACTATTATATAATTATTACTTTTTAGGGATCTCTCTTATCCCCCTTTCCTGGTATGTTATGTTATCTACAATTACCTCTAATGTTTCATTTTGAAGTGAATTCCAAATATACTTTTTAGGGATCCTTTTCTTCCTTCAGCCTGATATGCTTTGTTATAAAGTTATTTGTCCAATAGTTTTAATCGATTTGTACACATTGAAAAAACAAACAGATGTGACCTGGTCAGCATAGGAAGCCTGATTTAGTTAGAATCTTAGTGAGGCAACAAAGCAAACTCCATTCTCTAGAAAGGGCAGAATATAGTTGGAAGCTACAGTATTTAATTTTAGCAAAAGCAGCAAAACAAAGCAAATATTCTACCACCAGCAACAGCAGCAACAACAACAAAGTAAAAGAGAAAAACAAACAAACACGGGATATACTCTATTGGATCAGACACTTTCCTCTAAAACCAGATACAAGATCTTCCCCTATGTCATTCTGAGAAAGGATTTTCCCAAGAAAACTAACTATAACCCACATATCAAATAAAACATGTTCTCTCTCTCTCTCTCTCTCTCTCTCTCTCTCTCTCTCTCTCTCTCTCTCTGTCTCTCTCATAGAACTTCCTCCCACCTCTCTGCCTCTCCTTGGAATCTCCTGGCCAAAGCTGCTGTCCATAGCAACAGTCACACACCCAGGGTCACCGCACCACAGGCTTCTGCATGGGAAGTGATGCTAGCAAGAGAAAGCTTCTTCTACTAATTATATTCCCCGAACTGTCTTTCATATCCCTGTGGCAATATTGTAGTTGCCTATTTATGCTGTCTAATCCCTTCCCCTTCTCCATCTTCCCCACCCCCTCCCAACTATCAATCCTAATTTTTTCCTCTATATCTATGAGACTTTCTGTTTACTTTGCTCATACATTCAGTTTTTCAGATTCCACATATAAGTGAGATCATATGGTATTTGTCTTTCTCCGACTGACTTATTTCACTTAACATAATGTTCTCTAGGTCCATCCATATCATTGTAAATACTCCATTGTATAAATGTACCCCAGTTTCTTAATCCAGTCATCTACCGATGGGCATTTCGGTTGTTTCCAAGTCTTGGCTATTGTAAATAGCGCTGCAATGAACACAGGGGTGCATATCTTTTTTTGAATTAGTGTCTTGGGTTTTTCGGGATAAACACCTAGGGTGGAATTGCTGGGTTAAAAGGTAGTTCCATTTCCATTTCTTTGAGATACCTCCATACTGATTTCCATAGTGGCTGCACCAATCTGCAATCCCACCAACAGTGCAGCAGGGTCCCCTTTTCCCCACAGCCCCGCCAGCACTTGTTTGTTGATTTATTGATGATAGCCATTCTGACTGGAGTGAGGTGGTATCTCATTGTAGTTTTTATTTGCATTTCCCTAATGACCAGTGAGGTTGAACATTTTGTCATATGCCTGTTGGCCATCTGTATGTCCTCTATAGAGAAATGTCTCTTCAGATCTTCTGCCTATTTTTTAATTGGGTTGTTTGTTTTTTTTGGTGTTGAGTTTCATGAGTGTTTTATAAATTTTGGATATTAACCCCTTATCAGACATATCGTTGGCAAATATATTCTCCCAATCAGTAGGCTTCCTTTTTGTTTTATTGATCGTTTCCTTTGTTATGAAAAACTTTTAAGTCTGATATAATCCCATATGTTCATTTTTTCTTTTATTTCCCTTGCCTGCAGGGATGTATCAGTAAAAATATTGCTCCGGGTAATGTCTGCAAATGTACTCCCTATATTTTCTTTTAGGAGTTTTATGGTTTCAGGTCTTACATTTAAGTCTTTAATCCATTTTGAATTTGTTCTTGTATATGGCAAAAGGAGGTGGTCCAGTTTCATTTTTTTGCATGTGTCAGTCCAATTTTCCCAGCACCATTTATTGAATAGACTATCTTTACTCCAATGTAAATTTTTGCTTCCCTTTCATAGATTAACTGTCTGTAAATGCCTGGATTTATTTCTGGGCTCTCTGTTCTGTTCCACTGATCTATGTGTCTGTTTTTATGCCAATACCATACTGTTTTGATTACTGTACACCTGAAGCTGATGTTGTATAATATTGTATACGAACTGTAATTGAATATATAGATAGTCATGGGATATGGATTATACTGTGGAAGGGAGTCAGAGGAAGTGTAATAGATATATATGATATGCGGGGGAGGAGTGGGGTGGCGAATTGGGGGAGGGGGGTTGTCACTTTGAGGGGTAAAAAGTATAGCTATTGCACCTGAAACTAATTTAAAAATAAATAAATTAAAATAAAATAAATAAAATATGAAAAAAAAAGAGAAAGCTTCTTATCTAAATGCAACTTACTGATTTTTAAAAAGTTGTCTTTATGAAACGAATTGTGTGTAACCAGCACACTTCCGGGTAGATAAACAGTATTTATGGCATGTTCAATACTCCTTTCCCTCCTCACAGTATAGTGAATCCATATGGCATCTTCCCCAGCATCGATACTTGGTACGGGGTAGGGGTGGGGATTTTAGCCTGTTTAGCTCTATGTGGAGAGGATGTAACTGCACACTGCCCTAAAGCCTTCTTCCAGGAGGACTCCTGGTCACAGCCTGGGAGGATGATTCATTAGCAATTAAACCTCCCCCCTCCCAGGATGGTCCTAGGATGGAGGCTGCCTGTGAGTGCAGTTTTGGGTGAAGGCTGAGCGGAGGGCCCTAGACCTTCGCTTTGTGTGCCTGTGAGCTGTGATAAGAATTATTGGAGCTTTTTCTTTGCCTTAAAAGAAAACAATAAATAAAGATGAGGCTAACCAAAGGAAGAAAAAGGTAAGTAAAATCTCTCCCCAAAAACATTCCTATGTGATTGGCAAAGCTGCTCAGGGTTGAAGCTGCAGGGTGAAGGAGCAATTGGAAGTTGGGTGTCTGCCACTTCCAGGATTTTCCTGTTTTCACTGGAGTTTTTCTGTGAGATCTTGAGATCCTGTCTGCAGAGGCAAAACCCAGCAAAGCTCTGCCAGGCACAGCCCGGCTGTCAGAGGCTCAACGAACTCATGTTGTAAGAGTTCAATGTTCAAAAGAGAAAAATGTTCATCTTTCTCAGCAAAGAGCCCAACCTCACTGTCCAGATTCCCTCTCTGATTTTAGTGACACAGACCTGGAAAATGTTCCAACGCAACAGGCAATAATGGAGGTGTTGCTGTTTTTTTTTTTTTAAGGAAACACTTTCCTTCCCTCTTACACACACCACATCTACAACGTGGCTGAACTGAACACAGTGGGGGTTTTCACAAAATACTAATGTTGTCACACACATTCTGAGATTCACTCACTTAATAATTTCTCATACTGATTCACCACCTACTCTACTCCAGTCATCACACTAGGTTATGACAATGGTTAAGAGAGTCCTGACACTCTTAGGCAGCTCATGGGTTGGGGAGTGGGTCAGACAGATAAACAAACACCACCACACCGTGATAAGGGTTAAAACAGATGTATGGGTTTAACACAAGGAGACTACAAAAGGAGGAGAGAATAATTACCTCTAACCATCTTTCCCCTTTATTCCTTCCTCCTACCCTCTATTATTTGGGGAGCCCATGGCATAGGAGGTTCAGCAAGGTTGTTTAGAGCTTGGTCCTATATTACATCTACCCTGCTTCAAACTTGGACCAATTAAAAGTAAAAAATCATACTGGTTTCTTCCAACCGCTGCTTTCTGAGGGTGGGCTGACTCTATAGCCGTATGATGGTTTGATAACAGGAGATGAGACAGGGTAGGATGAGGTCAGGGAAAATCTGCCTCTGCTATTTGCCTGGAAATGTCTGATAATGTTGTGCTCACCCGGCTTGGGCAGAAACAACTAAAGTGTCCCTCTGCTTCTCACAGGGTGACAGAGATGGAAGACACCTGCTGAACCAGGCTGGGGACCCCAGACAGTAAGCAGATCAGTGAGAGCTCACGCAGTTGTGTTAACTGTAGATAAAAGAAACTGACCAAATTCTAGGGACTTCCATTGACCTCCACCAGATTTTTAATTACAGGTGACAAGCTTTGAGTTTTTCCAACACCCCTTTATTTCCTTGTGGTTAGGAGTTCATGGTGTGATCTTATGCTCAGGCACAAATGATTAATCCCCCATGAGGTCTACACTACTGCCTGAAGCTGTTCCTTCTGACCTTATGATATTGGGATCTAAGATGCAAAATGCTACCGAGTTCTCTGTTAGGCAAAGCACACATCTAACTTCAGTTCCGAATGGAGTTCCAAATCCCCTTTGGACCACTAGCACTCCTGGATACCAGCTTGAAACATTGGCAAGAGATCAGCAACAGATTCATGGAACTACACAGAAAACCCCAAAAAGATAAAAAAACGATTCGTTTATGATAAAGGTGGTATGGGGCAAAGAGAAAAAGCGGGAGTTTTCAACAAATGGTATTGGGAGAACCGATAAGCACTTGGAAACAATTAATTTTTATACGTATTTTTCCACTCCATACACTTATGCCCACCTCCTCCCTCTTGCCTTCCCTTCTCCCTTCACTGACCCTTGCTGCTCTTCTTTCCAAAACTTTCTTGGCTCTTCTCTTGTCTTTGCCTTGACCTGACAGGTTTAGAATCATTGTGACCTCCACCCCAAACACATCCACAGAAGTTGGCCTTGCCCCTGTCCTTTCCTTTCAGAAGGGTAGGATCCCTGCCCCTGAGCCTCTGTGGCCTTGAACGTCTGTGATGAGGTAGCAAGACTGTGATGAGGCAAAGAAGATGTAAATACTTACCCTGTCACACTGACCTTGACACCACTCTGGGGAGGCAGCCGCCTCTTCAAACACTTCAGAGGCAAAAACAGCCCTTGGGCCTTTCTGCCCACAGACTTCTGCCAGGAGGACTCAGGTCACCATTTCAAATCCCAGTGTCAATCAGTAGCTGGGTGTGCAGGGCTGTGGCCTGATGGTGGCCTGGCGGAAGTCAATTCTACCATGAAGCCAGGCCCAGGGTGGCCGCCTTACTCAGACAGCCTTCTTGGCGAACTGGCATATTCACGCTTCTGTCCTCATAATAACCTTGGCACCCTGATGCTGAGGCTACGGACTTGAATCAACCAAGAAGAAATTCTAACATGGTCAAAAAAATGGGGTTTGCTTCAAAAAAGGCCAAGTGCTCTGACAATATCAGTTGGGGTTATTTTTCCTCTTGACTCTTAGCACTGGTCTGAGTAGTTCATTATAAAACAAATTCCTTTTTCTGGGTGACTGGCATTTTTCTTCTGGGCAGGGGCATTGATAGCCCATTCAGCACCTCTGCACAAAGTAGACAAAGGTGCCCTTCCTTTGGGGAAACAGTCCCACACTCAGGTGCACAGCTTGAGGAGTCCACCCAGGTGTCCTTGTACAGTGAGAAACCTGTGCAACTGGACCCCGCTTCCGAGGCACCTACTTTCTAGAGAAACATCTAGTTAGACTCACTTATTCACCAAACATCAAGAAAGCACCTGAGGTGGTGGGAAACTAACAGGTCCTGAGATCCAACTATGAGCTGGGTATTTGAATCTCTTGATTCATTAAATCCTTTTAGGGGGCATTATTATTGCTATTTCACAGATGAGGAGGCTAAAACATTTGTCAAAAGCTCCATGGTAGATAAGCAATAGACACAGAATTTGAACCCAAGACTTCTGACCCCAAGGCCATGTTCTTCCCTCCTTGCTATGCTGGGAACACAAAGAAGCACAAGGTATGCTTCCTTCTCTCAGGGAGCACAGTCCAGTCGGGGAGACAGACATGACCTAGAAAAATGTCAGTGGTTCCCCTCTGGAGACCACTTCTTCCCCCGAATCACTGCTGGGCCTTATCTCACTGGTACATTTGGGAACCCAGATCCTTGGGAGGGATCATTAGGGCTTACACTACATGTTTATGCTGTTCTCTTTGATCACTGCAGCTCCTCAAGCCTCAGCAAGCAAAGGGCTTTGCTCAAGATTATGCAGCTACTAAAAGGTAAGGCCATTCTTCCAATGAAGGGCGCTCTGATACCCAAGACAACCTTCTTTTCACATATCACATTGCCTCCTGGGTTCCCTAGGTGAGATAGTCTGTGGGGTTGGTTGCATAAAAGCTACAGACCTGGCAGAGGAGAGTCTACCAAAGGCAAAAAGCCCAAGGTCTACACCAGCTCTATAAACCAAGGCAGCAGCAGGCGGTGGTGTGTGGGCTTGGACCATTAGATTGGTCCTTGCCTCCAGTCTAACGGGGGAGACAGGGCCTTTAAGGAAGTGGCAGCTGGTCAGTGCAACCAGCTCCACATCCAGCATGGCGAGGGTATTCTGTTCGGTTTGTTTTTACTTTTTATTGTGGGAGATTTTAAGCATATACAAACCTGGAAAGGCTAGTATAACAACCCCCTTGACTCTGCTAAAACGGTGATCAACACATAACCAATTTTGTTTATTTATACTTCCTCCAATGCATTATTCTAAAGTTAACCCCAGACATCATATCATTTCCTCTGGCAATAGGTAAGTATGTACCTCTAAAATAACTCTTTTTTATTTTAGAGGTCACAATATTATCACACTTAAAAAAATAATAATCCTTTAATATTTTCAAATACTCTGTTAGCGTTCAAATTCCTGAATGTATTCCATATATTGATTTCAAATAGTTTGTTTGAATCAGGATCCAAACAAGGTCCAAATACTGAAATCAGTTGTTTCTTAAGTCACTTTTAACTTATAGGCTATTTCTCACTGTCTTTTTCTTGCAATTTTTTTTTGCCAAAAAAAACAGGTAATTTGTCCTGTATGGTGTCTCCACATTCTAAATTTTGTTGAGTGCATCTATATCTGGGAAAGATTTTTAGCGTAAAGAATGAGGCACTAATAAAAATGTGTACAGGTGCAAATATTACAGATTGTGGTATCAGAGAGATTTGGGTTTAAATCTTTGAACTGAAACTGTATAAATTTGAATTTGAGCAAGTAACTTACTCTTTATTTCCTAATTTCCTAATCTACACAACAGTCTTGAAAAACGACAGGGCCCAGCAGGTGGTGAATTCTAAGAAAAAAAATATTGACGAGGCAATTATAAAAGTCTGTAATACCCTCAAGATGTAAAACAATTATCCCCATTTTTTCCCCCCAAATTATTTTCCATTGCCCAGTGGAAAGCACTGGTTGTTACTTCTGGGAGCAGTCACCCCAAAGCAGAGGCCTCCCTCTGGGCAATCTCCGGCTTTGTATTCCTGGCACAAAAGAACACTACTTGGTGAATCACTTTCTAAGTTGGAAGTCCAATCTATTTCTTAATCTCCCTTGTGTCATATATCAAAGCCCTGTCATCATCGACCAGAGCTGTAAGAGCCTGTCTGTGACAAAGACCACACGTCTAACTCCTTCACATGATAGATGGGGAACTGGCTATCCAGAGAGTGAAGTGACTTGTACAAGCCTCCTGCCTCACACTCTGGAAACCATTTAGATTCCGAAACTATGGCCACTGGCTGCATTTCTCCCCTTTCCAAGCCGAAGCACCATCCGTTTTGGCTTTAGATTTCTTCATTGCATACAACCTCCATCTACCATTCCATATATTTTGCTTATGTATTCCTGCTTATCAGGCTTTCCCCGCTAGAGTGTCAGCTCCATGAAGGCAGGCATTTGGTCATTTTGCTTGCGTCTATATTCCCAATGCCTAGAATAGTGTCTGGCACCAAGATGGCAGCATTTCATTCAAATCTGTTGGGTTAACGATGTCGGAAAAGCCTTTTCAGTTGTTATTTGGAGCATCCATACCAAATCACCTCTCTATCCAAGATGACATTAAAAGGTTACAAGCAATTACTATTTGTTAATGCTCTTTAGATTTCTATTCTGTTTAGTTTCAGAACAGAAATATAACTTATGTTCTGTTTCCAATCTGTTATTCACTAAGCCATCTGGGCAATCTCTAAATCCATTACCCACAATTTGGAGAATCTCATTTCTTATAAAAATCACATTATTGATACCTACCAAGATATTCAATATTTGGCAAAAATCTTCTGTTTCTTCCCTTTCAGGTAATAGTATTGCTTCCTTAGCAAAGATGGTGAAGCTCAACATTTTTACTAAGTGTCTGTCAAGCATCTCATATCAAGGGAAAGGTATACATTAAAAAAAAAGTCATCATAGTAATATGGTACCAGCAATGCATGTATTCCTTGGAGATATAAATTCCTTTCGATTTCTCTAGCATCATATTTAGATGGGCAGGAGAGCTGTAAAAACCCAGAATGTCTGTCAGTCCAGGAACTTGGAATGCTTTTCAATCAGTCCCAATAATATAGCTAGCTGCAGCTCACATTTAAATGAATCCTTATTCCGACAAGCTCAAAGGGGTTTACAAATCATCCCATCCCAGCCACACTGGCATTTTCAGTGGCATCCCACTCCTTTTCTATGGTGGGAGGGGCAGCGGAAATTCCCTTTTCCCATACAGGGATGTTTCTCCCACTTACAACTTCATCACCAGGGGCCTTAGCTCCTTGTGCTCTGTATTCTGATGCTGCATCCAACTTTTCCTGCTCTGTCTATACCAACTCACTTGGATGGTGTTCTGGCTTTTGCTTTGGCATCTCTGCCCTTGCTCTTGCATACTGTTAATTGAGGGCCAAGTACGCCCGCCTCGGGTTAGATTGAACTCCCTGGGGATCTTGCCAACTGAGCCCTGTTTGAGTAAGAGGAGGAATCTTGACTCTTGGCTCATTCTCAACACATTCCAGAGGAATTGGTAAGGTACAGGATTTGGTCACATCTCTTTATGTACAAAGAAAAGATGTCCACACATGTTTTTATACGGCCCCTCCCCCCACCCCAGTTGTAATGGCAAGATTTCCAGTTCCTAAAATTCAGACATCTTTAGTTAAATAGCAGGCAGAGTGAGGTACAACTGATAGCTCAGCTCTGTCTCACCAGGATGGAAACCAACCTAGTGACCCCACAGCTCCCTAGGTGATGATGCTTGAGATGTGGGCTCTGCAGTGCATACCTTTGCAACTGGTACCCAGTGGGTACTGATTTAAAAAAATGGGCTTTCCTCCATTTCCATTGTCACATATATTCTCATCAGTATGGAGGATACCTATAGAAAGAAGAACCAAACTGAACACCCACAATCTCATCATCCAAAGGGAATCACTAAACCCTTTGGTATATTTCTTCCAATCTTTTTTTTTTTTTTAAGAATGTGAGGATCATACTTCCTTTTATTTTTTTAAATCCTTTTCTCCCCTTCCCTCATACATATGTTTTTTTTTATTCTTCCTGTTTTGGAAGTTAATGAAATACCTAATGAAACAGGGACTTTAGAACAGTTGATTCTTGGAAGCAATGTGTGTCTTTTTATTAGCACCTCTTTTTTTTTGGTCATCTGTGCATGTTTCAGGAAAGGCTGCGGGGTTTTAAGTTGTCCCTGGATCTTAGCAGTAAGGAGGTCTATTTAGAGAATGTGCCTGCCACAGTGACTTTGAGAATGAATGAATGTTCACCATGAAGACCAGCCTTTCCAAAACGTGCAAGTTCCTAGCAGAAGTGTTTAGTCTGAGAATTGGAAACGGGTCTAGAAACTGCGTTCCATCATTGACATCACAGCTAATAATCTCAAAGTGCTTCTGAAGGCAACTGATCCTCCTACTTGGTTGTGCCTTCAATTAGCATCTACATAATGTAATAACAAAGCAGTCATCCTCTCCTATTAAATGGATGCCAAGACAGCGATGAGACATGGCACACGCTTTGGACTTGTCATTGTCCTTTTAATTTACCCAAGCTATGCAAATTTTTTTTTTCCTCCAAGTATTACTCTTTCCAATAAAGTATGAGCCATTTCTTTTAAGCTGATCTTTTATCTTGATTTGATGGAAGAGAAAAAAAAAAAACCCTTAAAAATTCCTACAGGAACACAGCTCCATCCATTTATTCATGAACAAGCATGGCAGGGATCAAATCAGGCAAGCGTTCGACTGGAGATATTAACAGAAAGGCGGAAAGGAGTTAATCTTGTATTAGATTACAGTAGATACGAAAACTGTCATCCACTCCCTGGCAGCTTTCTCTAATTCTCATCATCCATGCATTAGGCAAAAGCCTTAAATACACATTAAAAAGGTCTTCAGGTTTTAATGCCATTATCAATGCTCCCCTCACAGGGGGTAGCAATTACTTGTAGTGTTGTATAGGAGTAGTTGCTCTCCCTGCTAGGGGTGTTGAGAAAAATCTGAAATACCGGTTCAAAAAGAAAAGTCTGAGCACTTACTAAACGTAAGGGGAAAATAGTAGTTACATGGTGGAGCAGCTGAACACCAGCATGACGAAGTGGTGAAAATGGTTATCACTAAGGGGCAGACGGACCTCGTGTGCCTCCCGGTGTGTCTCCCGGAGAAGGACATACCATCGCCTAAGTGGTATTATGGCTTGGAGAGCACAGCGTGAATAGCAGAAGGCGGAAACAACAGACAAAGGAAAAGCAAAGAACATTGATCTCAAAAGGCATTTTACAATAATTTTAAAATTATTTCCACACTGTACATCGATGTATTTTCTGAAATCTTCTGATGTTTCTTGAGAAATGTCTTTTCAAAACTGTCAACGTTATAAAAGGCAAAGAAAGGCTGTGGGAGTGCTCTGAATTATGGGATTCCAGTTTGGATCCTGTTCAGGAGAAAAATGTGCTATGAAGTGTATTTCAGTTGGTAAAACTGGAATATGGATGATTAATGATCAGATTGAAGAGTTTAATAATGTTAAATCCAGGGAAGTTGGTACCTCTACAAAGGTCATGTAAGAGGGTGTCATTCTTAGGAAATGCACACTGACTATGTAGGGGTAGTGGGCATGATACATGCAATTTATTTTCAAATAATTTAGAGATAATTACATACAAACACACAGAGAGAGAATGATAAAGCAAGTGGGCAAAATGTTAACATTCAGTGAATATGAATAATGGGTATATGTATGCTCTTTGTACTATTCTTATAACTTTTCTGTAAGTTTGAAATTTTTACAAATGAAAAACTGATTTAAAAAGTCTCTCAATTATGTTGAGACGTTGATTCTCCCAAAATTGACCTATAATTTTGACACAATTCCTATCAAAATCTTAGTAAGCTTTTTTAGTAGAAATTAACAAGCTGCACCAAACATTTATATGAAAATGCACAGGACCTAGACTAGCCAAAACAACGCTGAAAAAGAACAATGTTGGAGGATTTATTACTACCTGATTTCAAAACACTATAATGCCACAGAAACTAAGACTAAGTGGTACTAGAGCAAGGAGAGGCATATAGATCAATGGAACAGAAATGAGAGTCCAGATATAAGTTCTTATATTTCTGGTCAATTGAGTTTTGATAACAGTATCAGGATAATTCAATGGGGGAGGGGAAATAGTGCTTGCAACAAATGATGCTGAGAAAACTGGACAGCCACATGCAAAAATAATTAAATTAGACCCTAACTCACACCATACACTAAAATTAACATGACGCACAAACCTAAATATTAGAGTTAAACTATAAGATTTCTAGAAGAAAACATAGGAGAAAAATCTTTGTGACTCTGGGTTTGTCAGAGAGTTCTCAAAAATGACATCAAAAGAATAATCCATCAAAATTTAAAAATTTGTGGTTAAAAAAATTCTATTAAGAAAATGAAAATATAAGCCACAGACAAAAATACAAATATAAGCCACAGGAGAAAATATTTGCATTATATAAATTTGATAAAGAGTTGTGCCTAGAATACATAAAGAACTCCAACAATTCAGTAGTAAGAAAACAATCCAATTTAAAAATAGGCAAATGATCTGAAGAGACATTTCACCAAAGAAGATATGTGACTTACTATATGGCAATAAGTACCATATTTTGTCATGTATAATACACACCTATGTTTTTGGCCCAAACTTTCAGGGAAAAAAATGTTTCATTTTAATCTTTTAATTCAAATTTTTACTTGTTTACATTTATGTACTTGTGTTTTATATTATAACGGAATTTTAGCATTTATTTTTTTAATGTATTATGGTACAAGAAACTTTATGTAACAAATAATTACAAAACACAAGAACAGATGCAAGGTACAAGAAATTTGATATACTGGTAACAAATTTATGATATTTATGCCTCACAGAAGACAAGAACTCTTGTTCATTGCAAGTTCATCATAAGTTCAACAAAACTGATTATCATATTCCAGGGTATTATTTTACATAAAGATATAGTTATTGATTTCTTGAGTTACACTTTTACCTCATAGACATACATAAAAGAATTAAAAACATTTATATAGATACAGAATTAGCACTACCCATGTATTTTGTGCATCCTTATTTTTCCCTCATAAATTTGGGCAAAAAAGTGTGCATTATACATGGCAAAATATGGTATTTGAAAAGATGCTCAATATTATTAGTTATTAGAAATATGCAAATTAAAACCACAATTAATATCACTTCATATTCACTAGAATAACTATAATAATACAAGCATTGGTGATGATGCGGAGAAACTGGAATATTCATGCATTGCTAGCTGGAATGTAAAATGATGGAGCCACTTTGGAAGACAATTTGGCAGTTTTAAAGAGTTAAATTCAAACTTACAATCACCCTGTAATTTCACTCCTAGGGATCTACCCAAGAGAAATGAAAACATATGTCCACACAAAGACATGTACATGAATGCTCACAGCATCAATTCTTCTTCTTTTTTTTTTTTTTAGCTGAACCATCCTGCCACCTGTTGGTAGCTCAGCAGCAGCTCAGCTCGGGCTGGGAATTGAACCAGCAACCCTGTTGTGCAGAGCTCGCACTCTTGAGAGCGAGCTCTTGTGCGAGCTCTTAACCAACTGAGCCACTTGGCTGGTCCAACATCAATTATTCTTAATAGCCCCAAGCTGGACACAATCCAAATTTCTGGCAACTAATAAATGGATAAATAAAATGTGGTATATCCATACAATGAAATACTAGTCAGCAATGAAAAGGAATGAAATCTTGATACATGCTTGTGATGGCTAATTTTATGTGTCAATTTAACTGGGTTAAAGGATGCCCAAATAGCTGGTAAAACATTATTTCTGGGTGTGTCAGTCAGAAGAGATTAGAATTTGAATTAGCCGACTGACTAAAGATGATTACCTTCCTCAATTTGGCATGGGCATCATCCAATCCTTTGAAGGCCTGAATACAACAACATAGGACGGAGGGCAAAGTTGCTAATTGACCAGGGACAGCCATCTTCTCCTGTCCTTGGACTTTGGCACTCCTGGGTCTCAGGTCTTCAGATTTGTATTGAAACTATATCACTGCTTTCCTGGGTCTCCAGCTTGCAGACTGTGGGACTGCTCAGCCTTTGTAATCAATGAGCCAATCCCTCTTAATCTCTTTTTATGTATCTACAAATATCCAATTGGTTCTGATTTTTCTGGGTGAACCCTAATACAAAGTCGAAACATGGATGAACCTCAAAAATATTATGCATAGTGAAGAAGCCAGATACAGAAGACTGCACAAATTGTGCCATTCCATTTATGTGAATGTCTAGGAAAGGTAAATTTACAGAGAAAGAAAGCACATTGGTGGCTGCTTAGGGCTGAGGGTTCGAGTGAGGTGCTGCAAAAGGGCATGAGGAAATGTTTTAGGGTAATGGATATGTTCTGTGACCATACTGGTGATGGTTACACAACTTCGTACATTTATGAAAATCACGGAACTATATACCTGCAGTGGGCAAATTTTACAATATGTAATTTATACTTCAACGAAGCTGTTTAAAAAAATCAGTATAGCCAAATTCAGAAGGAAAACATAATACATAAAGCTTCTGCTCTGTCAGACCATTCTTGTATGATAATGGCTGAATCTACTGTTTTGGAGTGAGATGACCATAGCCCCTTTATGACACATGTAAGGAAAGGTAAAGAATTAAGCCAGGTAAAATGTGCCAGGCATTATGGTGGTTTCTTTTCTTACATTATTTTATAGAATCATCACAACAGCCAATGAAGTTGATAATTATCCCCATTTTGTGGGTTTGGGCTCCAAGGTTGTTAGGATGTCAGGGCCATGTTAGCATGGCTCAGTGAAGATGGAACTCACATAATGAGATGGATTGAAAGTAATAGCTACCACATGCCTATGTTGGCTTATGTCTCAAGACATGGAAAAAGTAAAGCCCTGAGCCAGGAATAGTTATAAAGTCAGAAACTGCATTAACAGAAAGATACTCCAATTTCCTTCCCAGGCAGAAAGGAAACAACATCCACATTACAATATACTATTTGTATTTCCAACGGATAAAAAAAAAAGACTACAACAAAGAAATCAGTTAAAATCGGATTTCCTTGGTATTGCATAATGATAGCAGTCAAGTTTTTCAAAGTGAACTGTCACATAATTACATGTGATTCGATCTTCATAAATCAACCTTGGGTTAGTAAATTAACAGAATTCATAGGGGTGTATGTGGTTTTTTTAGACTAAGGCAGGCTTTATTGTTTCATGATGACTGCATAATGAGTGAATAAATAATGAATAGACAATGACCAGATTCCTTCAGTACCTAAGTCTCCTGATTTTAGGAGAGGGACATTAAGAAGTTGTTTTCAGAACGATACTGATTCAGCAATGTATTGAATCACACTAATTTTCTACACATAGTGAAATGTTTAGGAAGGCATCAAAGTAAAGAGTTGTTTTTAAAATTGACAATTCTAAATAATGTATAACTATATACATTGATTATTCTTCAGATATTTGCCACTATTGTTGACTCTACAGAATATTTGTCTCTACAATTAGAGTTATATTGTAAAACTGAAGGTGAGTGTGTCATGGGAAAACTTCCCATAGAATAGCTTGATTATCACATAGGCCTGTGGTTCTGATCGTATTTCTTGGACCGCTTCAGCCTCTACTAGCAGAACTTGTCAAGAGGCGATTAAAATACAGGGCAGAGGGGAACAGGTTCCACTGGTCCCTCTACGACCTCTTTTCAGACTGGAGGGTCCACCAAGGAGCACAGTGAGGGAGCATAAGGCCTCATGCTGTTCTCATACCTGAGGGCAGGCATGACACGTGTGGGGATGCTCCAGGGACATCCAATGTCACAGGATAATGCTGACCCAGATGGTCAATGTCACTTGAAGATTGAGGTGAAAGTAAAAACAGTCTAGTATTAAATGTGGATTAGAATAAAAATTCAGAAGATTTATGAAATTTTACATGTTTGGTGAATGGCTTTGGAATTTGTCTCCAGTACACCAAGGTTTAAATTCCCTGCTATGTAAAGTCTGGTAACTTGTGTGTGTGTACATGCATGGACACGTTTGTGGTACCACTGATATCAATTTCAGTTTCAGTGAGATAATGAGCAGAGAGATGCCTAAAATCACACGTTCCAGCTTCAGACAAAGCGGCAAGGTCATGGGTTCACTGGATGTAAGATGTAAGGACTATAGAGATTCCCTGTTCCGTGTGCACCTCCCTTCCTCAGCTGTTCTGCAGCTGAGAACACTGAGACCCAGGGATGCAGGGCAGTTTTTGGGGTCATCCCTACGGCAGAGGCCGAGCAGGGAGCCAGGTCTCCTGCCCCATGGTGCGCGGGCAGGTGCTCTCACGGAGCGCTTCCTGAGCTGCAGCCATGTTATGTGGAAATCAGGACACGGAAGGCCAATGAGGATGAGTGGGTAATGTAAAGCTTAAACCATGGTTTTACCCAGCGTGTGCATATCTGCGCTGGGCTTTGAATGTTAGGACCGTGGAACCACATGCAATGAAAGTGATGGTCAGCGAGGATAGGCTTGCAGGGGCTGTGGAGCTGAAAACAACTGTGCCACATGCTTTTCTACTACTTGTCCTTCCCCCAATCCTGTCCCAAACTTCACTTTTATCTCCTAAATATGCACTGTTAAGAATCTCCAGAGTATTATTAACAAGGGAGTCAGCCAGTACTTGTACACCATTTTATAAACACAAAGGCTCTGCCAGTGTTTATGTTCATTACTGAAGCTCATTCAAGAAAGGCCGATACCGTCTTCCCAGATAATGTTTCTATAGAGCAGCGCTTGCTGCGCATGATAGAAAATGACCGAGTTCATGGCTGAACTCTGCTTACACCTCCAGGTGACCTGGGGAAAATGCATTTTCTACTTCTCTATGTTGAGACATTCGAAATGGGCAGCTAGGACTCCTGCACTGCTTGGAGCTATCCTGTGAAGCTTGTGTCATGGACTACACGCTGCAGCCGCATGAAATGCTGCAGTGTTCTTTGGGTCCTCCATGCCATTCTTGAAGGAAGGATGGCTTTTCTTGAGTCTCCTTGCTTGGCATTAAAACCGAATGTAGGGTTGCTGACGATGCAGCTGGGCATCAAAGGACAGGAAACAGGAGATCTTTCTAATGTTACCATTTAAGGTTTGTTACGTGCTCTGGGAAAACAGGTCCCTAAAACACTGATGCGTATTACATCACAAAACAGACCACAGACCCTTTGCTTGTGTGTGTGTGTGTGTGTGTGTGTGTGTGTGTGTGTGTATGTGCATGTGTGTGTGTGCGTGTGTGTGTTGGGATCTGTATTGACTATATTTTTTTATTTTCTGTATTCTTATACTCTGGCACCTGGAGCTTTGTAGACCTGAGGCAGGACTGCCTCTCCCAGGATTAGCTAATTCTTAGAGATAGTCAGTTTGCCTATGAGCCTGCCTTTGATGTGCAGACCAACCAATCCCGAGTTCATACTCCCATTCACCTCTTTTTATCAGGCCCTAGCAGTATGGGACACTATCCCTCTGCCCGGATCACCCCAGAGCCAGGTTCTAGGCACCTAGGAACCACCATCATTGGCTAGTGCCCACTAAAATGATTTAAACCAGCCAATCCTAACCCTGTCTATACTGACTCCCTGCCTCACCCATTCCTTTCTATGAAAACCTCAATAAAGACTCACAGCCTTGCTCCCTGTGGTCCTGACCAACCCTGCTGCTCCTGTGTGGCCGTGTGTGGCTTGCTGTGCCTCTTGTTTCTAGGGGTCTGTGAGTATAAACTTCTTCCCTCACGGCAGTCATTTCTGTGTGTGTGTCTTACCATACCTGATTAAAACAAATCCTGAGTACATTTTAAAACAGATTCCTTTATCCAATTGTATCCACAGTCAACAAACGGTGGTAGAAGCGGTAAATTTGCTCTTCTGAACAAATCCCAATTTCCCTTTTAGCCTGGACCTCTGTTGCTCCACGACTGGCAGAGGTTGCCAGGCAACACCTTTAAGTATGCTGCACTCAGCCCTGGACTTCAATCACTGTCTTTCAGGTTTTATTTACTCAGGTGTTTATGCTGTTAAAAACTGTGGTCAGGGACAGGCCAAATGGCGCATTGGTTAAGAGCTGGCTTGGAATGCCAGTTTGGACCCCACATATGAGGGCCAGTGACACTGCCCTCTAAGACAAAGATGGTGAACAACAGCTCCACTTGGAGCTGGGCTGTGTGAGCCCCGGCGACGGTGTAGGCTGCAGCCCCTGCTGCAGTGGGCTGCCATGGGCTACAGTGAGTGGCTGGCAGCCAGCGTGAGCAGCTGGAAGCCGGTGTGAGCTGCCAAGAGTTGCTATGAGTGGCTGCCCAGAGGCCGGCAACCCATCCGCCTCACCCTAGAAAAGTGCAATGATGATACCAACATGGGCCAGTGAAGCAATGTCCTCCACAAATAGACTGAAGAACAAAAAGGACAGCAACTTGTTTGGCCCCCCCACCCGGTTCCCCAACACTGTTCCCCTCCCCCAATTCCCCAATAAAATCTTTAAAAAAATAAAAGACTGTGGTCAGGATCAACTTCCTCTCCCCTTGTCCCCCCCCCCCCAACAACAAAAAAACATTCTTTATCTTTTGAACAAACACTTTAGAAGCTTTCAATGACTTGATAAATGATACAGTGAGCTATGGAGCAAGGGAAGGCATGCATCTGTGAGGTAGCGTACGGACTGTAACTATAGCATTAACACACTTCACTCAGGCCTCACCAGTTCATTGCAATTTCCCGGAAACCTGGGGCAAAATATCAGCTATTCCTGTTTTCTTCTCACTATGACATTCTACCTTTTTCATTTCTGTTTTTCAGATTTATCACTTTTATGTGATAGGAAGACCATTTAAAAATGTGCTAATGATATATGATAATTACATTTATTATTATGGAGAATGGGGAACAGATGTATGATTATTACTATTGGGATGGTCCAGAAGTGTGTGTGTGTGTGTGTGTGTGTGTGTGTGTCAGGGTGAAGATGTACACTAGCCTGTGGGAATGGGAACCACATTCAGTGTTTGCTATTTATGGTATCATTGTAGGCAAAGTACAGTGGGCCTGTGTCATAAATGAGAAAAAGCAAAGAAATGCCCGATGATGCACTAAGATTTCTGAGGGTCTTGGTTTATGTCACCCAAAACCCTTCAGCATGGGGCAATGGTGGACCAAGGGATGGAGGAGGGTATGATGTTCATGAGCTGTTCCACTCCAGGCCAGCCTCTAAACAGGAGTACTGCAGAAGGGAAAGCCATGCTTGCTATGCAAACGTAGCTTCAAAGCAAGTTTCCTTAATACTCCATTCCCAAAGGCTGCCCACCCCATCTCCATCTATACAGAAATTCTGGAGACTTTGGCTTGACCTCCAAACCAGCTTCTGTCTACAGGAGGCCAAAACATCCAGGTTAAAGGAGAAAGACCAAACTCACCAACTGGTTGGTTAATCTGTTTGCCACTGAAGGGAAATTCTGATTTTATTTCCCTCACCGAAATAAAGAGTGGCTTTATGGCTGCCAGGTCCCCCAGGAGGCACTGAGGGCGGTAGGCTGCAAAGCATCATCATACATGGGAAGCCTTCACCTTTCCTGAGAAACCAGCTTTCTAATTTCCCTTGTTCCTTGTTTACACCGGCCATGCATCAAGCACTAACGACCTCACAAAAAGTGTCCTTTCTCCTCACAGTTCAGATTTCCCCAGTGGAAATCTGTGTGGACCTCCACTCTGTGTATTGGCTCAATGCAGAACGGGGCAGGCAGCGCTCTCAGAATCCTATTTTAAACAAATAACCTAAAAAAGCCATGAGCAACAAGGAGTTCTGTGTAGTTATTTATGATTCTAAACAACTTTCAGCAGCCTAAATGTTAAAACCAGTAGAAAGGTGGATAAGGAACAGGTCAGCACCGCATAGTGCTTACAAGCTCGTAAGAGCGGCCTCCTCTGCCACTCACTCGCTGTGTGATCTTGGGCAGGTTACCTAACCTCCGAACCTCAGTTTCCTCTTCTATGTAACATGAGCCTAACAGAGTTGTTAGGAGTGTGAAATGAGCTTATAAAATACTCTGGAAGGAGGGCATTGGTAGTATAGTGGTGAGCATAGCTGCCTTCCAAAATACTCTGAGGAGGAAATGAGTTACTATATATTATGATATTTATGTACCTAAAGAGTGGGAAGCACTATGTAAGGATTTGATAAACAAAGTGGTGCCTTTTTAAGATGGAGAATTTTGCGGCTTTTACAAAGATCATTAACAATAAGGAAAACGCTTACAATAGAACAGGTACCATGAAAATCATAAATATTCTATGGAAAATACGAATATGAAAATTCATGAAGGGACTACATACAAAACAGCTGTATTGGGATTAAGGGGATCTTCTGTTTTCCCGGCTTTTTATATAGCTTTTGGAAGTTGTTTTTTTAAATTTATTTTATTTATTTATTTTTTTGAGGGCAGTGTCACTGGCCCTCATATGTGGGATCCGAACCAGAGCAGCTGGCGTCCCAAGCCAGCTCTTAACCACCGTGCTACTCGGCCAGCCCACTTTTGGAAGTTTTAAGGAAGTTTTGACAAGGCTGGGTGAGGGGCAGTGAAAGGGACCATTTTTCTTGGGCCTCTGGTCAGAATGAAACATCTGGTCCTTCTGGCAGAGCTGGAAGAGTTTTCTGCTCTACCCAGAGTTAACAGAAACCTACTCACAAGATGAATTTCCCCAAAGAGGGAGATATATGGGAAAAGAGAGGCTTCGGCATCTGGGAGCCCAGGTGAGGGAGGGACTAATGTTAGCAGGCTTGCACTTCCTTTTTACCTTCTCTCTGATTCAGTACCTTGTGGTTCGTCAGGGGAGGGTGGGAGCTCAGAGCATCTTGGCAGGTTAGATGGACAAAGAGATCAAAACTTTTGAGAAGAGATAAGGATAAAATACCCTCATATGTCAGAGACTTGTATACAATTAGTGAAATGACTCTGACCAAAGAAATAAAGAGCCATACAAGCATCCCTCCCTCTCCTCCTCTGATTTTGATGTCTCATCGGCCCTTACCAGAAGGGCAACTTTCCTCCTTAGGATAAAGCAACACGGACATAGCAGTCCTGCCTTCTGTGTTCATATCAACCCCCCATTTTTTCTCCCTTCTCATAAGCAAATGTTCTCAAGGCTAGAAAGAAACCTTAGAGATGGCCTCAGCCAGTGGCTCTCAAGGCTGGCCTAATAGCCCAATCCTGGGGAGTTTAAAAATATACATCTCTTGATAGGAAGAATTAACGTTAAAATGTCTATCCTACCCCAAGCAATCTACAGATTCAGTGCAATCCCTATCAAAATACCAATGGCATTTTTCACAGAACTAGAACAAATAATC
Source organism: Aselliscus stoliczkanus (assembly GCA_033961575.1). Lineage (NCBI taxonomy): Eukaryota > Metazoa > Chordata > Mammalia > Chiroptera > Hipposideridae > Aselliscus > Aselliscus stoliczkanus. The sequence continues at coordinate 100,600,510 of CM066735.1, read as the reverse complement.
CTAAAATTTATATGGAACCATAAAAGACCCCGAACAACCACAGCAATCTTAAGAAGAACAAAGTTGGAGGTGTCACACTGTCTAATACAAAACTATACTACAAGCCTGTAGTAATTAAAACAGCATGGTACTGGCATAAAGATAGACATATCGACCATTGGAACAGAACAGAGAACCCAGAAATAAACCCATGCCTTTGTGGTCAATTAATCTATGACAAGGGAGGTGAGAATATACAATAGGATAAAGACAGTCTATTCAATAAATGGTGCTGGACAGGTATATGCAAAAAAATGAAACTAGACCACCTTCTTACACTATATATAAGAATGAACTCAAAATAGATTAAAGACTTAAATGTAAGACCTGAAAGCATAAAATTCCTAGAATAAAACATAGGCAGTAAACTCTGACATTGCTCCTAGTAATATTTTTTTCTGATCTACCTTCCTGGGCAAGGGAAACAAAAGAAAAAAACCTTTTACATCAAACTAAAAGGTTTTTGCACAGCAAAGGAAACTAACCAATAACAAAATGAAAAGACAACCTACTGAATGGGAGAAGACATTTGCCAATGATTCATTTGATAAGAGGTTAATATCCAAAATGTATAAAGAAACCATTCACCTTAACACTAAAGAAGCAATCCAATTAAAAAATGGGCAAAATACCTGAACAGACATACAGATGGCCAATAGTCATATGAAAAGATACTCAATGTCACTAATCATCAGAGAAATGCAAATTAAAACCACAATGAAATATCACCTCACAACCTGTCAAAATGGCTATCAACAAACAAGTGTTGGTGATGATGTGGAGAAAAGGGAACCCTCCTGCACTGTGGGTGGGATTGGAGATTGGTGCAGCTGCTATGGAAAACAGCATGGGGGTTCCTCAAAAACTTAAAAATAGAAACCTGCCTTATGACCCGGCAATTCCAATTCTGGGTATTTATGCGAAGAAATCCAAAACAGTATTTCGAAAAGATACACGTACCCCTGTGTTCGCTGCAGCACTATCCACAATAGCCAAGATATGGAAACAACCCAAGTACCCATCAATAGATGATTGGATAAAAAAGATGTGGCACGTACATATATACAATGGAACATTACGCAGCCACAAAAAAGAATGAAATCCTACCATTTGCAACATCGATGGACCTGGAGAGTATTACGCTACACAAAATAAGCCAGACAGAGAAAAACAAACACCATATGATATCACTGATATGTGGAATCTAAAGAACAAAATAAATGAACAAATGAAACAGAAACAGACCTATAGATACCAAGAACAAACTGATGGTTACCAGATGGGAGGGTGTTGGGGGCTGGATTTTGACAAAGGTGAAGGGATTAAGAAGTACAAATTGGTAGTTACAAAACAGTTACGGGGATGTAAATACGTACAAAATAGGGAATATAGTCAGTAATACTGTAATAGCTAGGTATGGTGCCAGGTAGGTACCAGACTTATGGGGGGGGGTGTCATTTTGTAAATGTCTAACCACTATGTGTATACCTGAAACTAATACAAAATAAAAAAAAAATATACAGGTTTTAGGCTGGCCGAGTGGCGTGGTGGTTGGGCGCTGGCTTGGGAGGCCAGTGGCCCCAGTTCGGGTCCCACATGTGAGGGCCAGTGACACTGCCCTCAAAACAAAACAAAACAAAACAAAACAAAACAAAACAAAACAAAACAAAAAATATACAGGTTCTTGGGCTTTAAGTAGTAGCAGCTCTGGGGTGGGGCCCAGGGTTCTGCATGTTTCATATCTCCGCACCCCCAAGGTGGAAACCAGTCATGGGTGGCAATCAAATCACCTAGATCGCTTTAGTGATAGAAATGAGTGACCCAAAGCTTCGCCTCTTTCCTCTACCTCTTGGTCACTTCCTATTTTCTTCTCCACTGTCCGTCACCCCAGTTCTCTCAAAATGCTTCCCTCTTTTCTGAGCTGGGACTGGCATTTTGACTACAGAAATGAAAATCCCAGTTGGGGGAAGGGAGGCCGACAACCTCTTGTCACTAATAAACATGCGGGCATTGCTCCAGCATGGCCCACTCTCCTGACATCTGTATCAGGCAAAGTGATGTGTGCCTGAGCCATGCACACATCTGTCCTGGCAACCAGGCAGGGACACAAATGAAACATTCAATTAAATTCAAGTGAGCTAGAGGCCTGATGAGCATTATTAGTGTATCTCTATGCATTTAGGAAAAAACAACTATTAGCCTGATACTGTTTTGACCTCCTTCAGAGACCAAGAGGATCTGAGGGTTTCAGCTCAGACTTGGGCCTTGTTCTATTGTCTTAATTGGATATCTTTCCCCCCAAGCAAGTGGGGAGGGCTGAAATCACCAGGGGTCCATCATTCTCAGTGGTTTGTACTCTCTATTCTTCTTACCACCCAATGAGAAAGCTATTTGCTTAGATTCTATACCTTTGAATCTTAGGGATACTTTCAGACCTTTTTTCTGGTAGTCATTCTGACACTCACTCACCTCATGTTTGCTCCTGATCTTTCTGTGCCGGCTCTTGGCCCTACTGTCCGCCAATGCCCCTCCTCCCGCCCCAACCCCCCTGGCTTGCTCCACTGGCCCTTTTCACATCGGTAGCCTTGGCTTAGGGATGTTCGCCCTCCAACCTGTCCATCTCCCCACGAGGAGTGGGACAGAGATCTGGACAAACATAAAGCTCAATGAAACTGTTAGATTATTGCTTTTGACTATTTATTTTCCCAGCCTAACAACCTGATACTAACAGTTTAATACTTATATGATATTTCTCGGTTAGCATGGCTACTTGATATTTTGAGTTCTGGAAACACAGACAGAAAAACAATCTCTTTGTACATCAGATTTTTGTGCACTTGGTGTGTAAATATTAAACCCCATGAGAATTCTAAGCATCTTGCTTCCTGTGTAATTCCTGTTTTAATGATGTAATGGCTGTTTTACATGAAATGAACTCAAATAAAGTAAGGGCTTTGGGGGCAGATAACCTGAGATTTAAATCCCAACTTCACTGATTTGACAGCGTTAATGTTTCCACTATTAGTTTGGCTTAGTTTGTTTTTTTGCTTGCCTTTAATATTTAGTGAAAGTCTTTTGAAAACTTAAATATCACTAAGAGAAAAACAACAAAAAAGGGACTTTCGTGAATGTTAAGGGTGTTAACATTAACACCCTTAATGTATTAATGGTGGACACACACTCAAACATCAGACACGCGAGGAGCTGCAGGAATGAAAATAAGACAAGGGAGAATTCTGGAGAAAGGGTCAGTTTGGACCAGAGCCCTTCTCAGTCTTCAAATGCTAGTTTGTTCCTTCATTTCAGTAGGAGAAGTTGTTCCCCTACAGTCAGCCCCATTGCCCTTTGTTGACTATAAAATGTTTGTTTTCATTCAGGGGGCCTTGGTGAATGTGTACGGCACATGTGGTTTTATCTTCTTTAGTGGGCCCAGCTGCAATGCTGGCATTGCTTACCCAACAGCACTGCTTTGCTTCTTACCTGTAATAATTTATCCCTCTGTAGGGAACGAGGCAGAGTAGTTTAACCAAGTTGTCCGGCAGTCAGGGGTGGCCCCTAGCACTGAACTCGTTATCTCCCTCCTGGATCTCTGTGTCTCAGAGATAGGAAGGACCTAGACTGGATGTTAGGAAATCCTGGATTCCAGGCCTGGTTTTGCCAAAGAATGGACTTGGGCAAGTCACTGGACATTTTCGTTCTTAATTGGTCAAGGGAGGGATTTTTCTGGATAACAGTGATAATAACAACTGACCCTGACAGTGGGCTATTTATAGCTCACATAATGCTTTCAGATTTTATTTCATGCCACGACTTTCCAGGTAGGCATGTGTTATCACCATTTCCATTTACAGATAAGGCAACTGTGGGCCAAGGGGTTACCTAAGGTCACATGGCTAGACAATGATGAGTAGGCTCTGCTCTGTCCCCTTCTTCTAGAGGAGTTGTTCCTTCCAGATCTCCAAGGCTGTGATTCTCAGGGTTAGGGCAAACTTCATTTAGTTTCTGCATCAAAAATTTTGGATAACTTCTACCAATCTCCAACCTTGTTCTTGTTATGAAACAAACACGAGGAAAGTATTTATGACATATATGCTAATAATATAAAACCTTAACATCCCCAGTTTTATCTAAACTCATCATTTCCCTGTAATCTGTTGATATGAAAGTACACAGCGGGAAATAGCTGAAAACACAACCTTTAATTAACTTGATATACTCCAAATGCTTTTACCCACAGTAACACTCCTAGCATTGATGAAATTTGATTTCAGGCAAGGAAGGTGCATTATGCAGTTGGTGGTTCTGCTCTCATTAGATTGAAATGACACATGCATTCATTTCTTTAAAAACAATTTTTCAGGAAATAGTGAGGACATACGGATGCTTGAAATCTCATAAATCTGAAATTATCTCAATTGTGTATCAGCCAATATTGTTAAAGGGAATGGGCTGGCCTACCATTTCCTGAATTTCGCCATCTCAGGAGTGGCCATTTAATAATAGCTGATGTGCATGTAGTTTTAATTTGTTTCTATCAATAGTGATAGATGATTAAAAAATAATCAAGCAAACCAATAAAAATACACATCAATGTTGCTACTTGGGAAGTAAATTGATTCTATCCTTTTGCAGATAAGAACATTATCGCATGAGGCAGACACCCCATCTCCAGAAATAACCCTCATACCAGTATTTAAATTAAATTGTCCAGAAATAATAATATTTGAAGGAAGTAGAGAACACATCATGAGATGAGTCATCATGGGGTGATGGCACTGAGACATAACACTGTGTTCTTGTGTGTGTATATGTATACACATATAATATATAATTTTCTTTGGCTTCTCAACTCTATATTGGATTTTTTTTTTAAAGCAAAACTGGCACAAAAATGGCAGTTTCACTATGATTCCCACATTTTTCTGAGAAGTTCAAAGGACTTGGAAGTCCTGGTTCTATTAGCTCAAAACAGCTTTAGGGTTGGGAGATTTTCCCTGGACCATAAAATTTTCTTCCTTATGTTTATACTCTCACTTTCCTTCTGCCTGAAGGTACACTGTATTTCTATAAAGAAATACAAATGCTTATTATCCCAAAAAGCACTTCCAGTAAATTAAATTCACTTAAATCACATCAGAAGAGACACAGAGGACTAAACACTTCAGAGAACAGAAAATTAATATTCAGACATAACAAATCCGAGATCTGCGTACTGGTCTGTCTATCTTTGGCGAAACGATGGCCGTGTTCCAATCCGCAGCAGCTCCCCTTGGGGCGCTGACGCTGATTTCTATGTTACCAGCTGCTGTTGGAAGCAATTCTAAAATTTAGGCTGACAATTTCTTTGCTCTTCTGTTGTACTCTAATTGCGATGACTGTCCTTCCAACCCTGACTAGCTCAGACTCTATAAGAAGAGCCTTCAATTATGTAAAAAACTTTTATGTACAAGATGTGGGCATGTTTTACTTCCATTTCATTTAAGTGGAGAAAGAGGAAATGGACTTTAACTGCACAAAGGATACTCATCCCTTGATGAGTTAGCCAGCGAAACCACTCAATGTTCTCCTCAGGAAGGAACTAAACATAAAGGGCCCTTATTTGTTAGGTGCTTAAAAGTTGGCTCTGGAGAAAGGCAGGAAGTTGGCAAGATGAATCCTTAAAACCCATTCCAATTCAGGAATGTGTGTTGTGTTCATCTTTGGCCTCAAGTGCATCTAATCCAACGCTGGACAGCGTCCAAATTCGTTCTTTAATAGCCAAAGCTGGCTAAGAGCTTAGTAAGTGTCAGGCCCTGTGCTAGGCTTGGGGACAGATACAAAGAAGGCTTCTGCCTTTGAGATGTGTGATAAAGGCTTTCACAGAAGGGAGTGCTAACTTCAGTGGGAATCTAAAGGAAGGCAAGACTGACTCCATCTGAGGATTCATTCCTGAAGCAAGCTGGGGACCAGATCATTTGATGAATGGCAGACGGTCTGGATATAAATGCTTCCAATGAGGGTTAACATGTCCTAAAAGGTGCCTACTGGTAAATCAACTCTTCTCTGTGTCTCAGAAAAAGCAACTTGTCTTGCAAGGTTAGGTTACGCGAAGTTCTGTTCCCTATTCTTTTTTTTTTTTTTTTAATTGGGGAATTGGGGGAGGGGAACAGTGTTGGGGAACTGGGGAAGGGGAACAGACAAGTTGCTGTCCTTTTGTTCTCAGTCTAGGTGTGGAGGACATTGCTTCACTGGCCCATGTTGGTATTATCATTGCGCTCTTCCCAGATGAGGCAGATTGGTCACCGGCCTCTGGACAGTTGCTCGCAGCGGCTCTTGGCAGCTCACACCGGCTGCCAGCTGCTCACGCTGGCTGCCAGCCACTCACTGTAGCCTATGGCAGCCCACTGCAGCAGGGGCTGCAGCTATGCCGTCCTGGGGACTCACGCAGCCCAGGGGCAGGTCGAGCTGTTGTTCACCATCTTAGCTGTAGAGGGCAGTGTCACTGTCCTTTATATGTGGGATCCGAATCAGGGCCACTGGCATCCCAAGCCAACTCTTAATCAATGCACCACTTGGCCTGCCCTGTTCCCTAGTGTTCTTAAGAAATAATACCACATTTGTAGTATATATCCCTTTTCTCAAAGTTCTCTATCATTCGCATAATATCTCATCCGTTGTTCCTGGCTGCAGAAAGTCAAGCATGCTATTATATTAGTTTTATAGAAAGATATAGGGAATGTCTCATTTGGCCAGGTTATTTGGCTTAAGTCAAACAAGTAAGTAGCCTATGAAATAGAACTGGATGCCAAGTGTTTCCTTTCTCCGGCCCAGATCTCTCCACAAAGCCTTGTTTGATCAAGTTGATAATAAGTTCAGAATTCTACAATGGAGGATATGGTGGCTAGGGCATCTGTCCATCTGAGGAGAGGAGAGGATCTCAGTGCTACAGAGGATAGGAGAGATGCTTGAAAAAAAACTTGATGAAAACTGTCTCCAGGTTTCCTATGATGGGCAGGCTAAAAACCACACAAACTCACTGCCAACTGCTGAGCACTTAAGGTGTGTCACTCCTGCCTGATACATTTTATCAGCTGCCGAGTTCCAAGTTCCAGCTATGTTGTTTCTCTGACAATCAGTGCCAAAGCAAAGAACAAACAAGAGGCAGCCATGGTGGGATCAAAGGGAAGCTTGACCCCCACCCAGACCCTGGCACTGGGCCTAATGAGGACTGGGCAAGTTACCCACCACCTGGTGTGACTGAGAAAGCAGAACTGGAGAGGAGCTTAGCAAAGAAATGTTCATTAGAAGGATTCTGATTAAGAGCTCTGATATTTATAAAATAGCTTTCTCCCCACCTGAATACTTTTTTTGGAGCAGTTTGAAAACCTGCACTTCCTTGAACTTGCCACACACACTCCCACATCCCTACTTGTAACCACGGTGCTTTATATCCATGTGTAAAAGAATTCTCTTTTTCCCTCTGCCAATCTGGTAAACTTCTACTCATCCTTCAAGACTCCCACGATGTGTTTTCTAACAGAATCATCGGAGGCACTTGTTAAACATACAAATTCACGGGCCTCCTTCTAAATGTACGAAATCCCGATTTCTGTTGCTCCTGAGTTCCTGGGGGGACTCAGGTGTGCAGTGAGGACTGGGAATGATCACGCTCGGCAAAATGATTTTTAACAAGGGATGATTTACAGGGGGATTACCTCGAAACTTTCTGGGAAGGGGAGAAGGTGGTAGAGAGATAATCTGGGGCTAAACTTGCCAAGAGTCCAGAGCTGAGAACAGCCAAGATGGAAAGCAAAGGAGCTGAGATGGCCCCCGGTCCCTTCAAGAACCCTGCCCCCTGAGTCTGATGGCCTCATTAGGGACACAGAAACGAGACAATAAGCAAGTTGAGGGACACAGGACATCCAGAGGGCTTATCATGGATGATTCTACAATGTCCTCTTGGATGAGGCTTAGGGAAATTCCACGGCTCCATGAAGGTTACAGCTGTCCCATAAAAATATTCAGTGGCAATGATTTAAACTTTTGAAAAATTCTGATATTTCCATTTACAAGGTTTTTAAAGAATACCACAAGGAAAACAACCAACTCTGCTTGATTGACGGTTCTAATTGCTATTAACATTTTCTGTATTGACTTCTGTATATTGCTCACTGTTCAATTAAAAAAACCAAAATCCCCTTATAGCCCTCTACTTCTATCTTCATAAAACATTTCCATACAAAAGCAAAATATTGTTATTATATGAGCAGCTGGTTTTAGTATAGCGTAGATCCCATTTAAAACATCTAAGCATTTTAGCTAGCACCATTTAGCATCTCAAATCATGATAACATGACCTGCGTTGCATAAAATCTCCAGGCCCTTCTTCATTTCCCATTGTAATTAAGGCATAGTAAAGCACCGAGCTTATTTATAAGTGTGCATATGTATTACCTTTGTTCTCTCCCCCTCCAGGTTTGGGTTCCACAGAAACCAGCAAGTCAGGGAATCCACAGAGAAGAAAAGGTATATCCTGTTTTGCTTTTTCATGAATTTATCTGATGTAGGCCGGTTCTCGTTCCTTTTCTATTTGCTGTACAATTTGACTCCAGAGCTCTGTTTCAGAATTAATTTTTTCGTTAAGAGAGAACTAAATAGCTGACAGTCCTCTTAGCTCTTTCAGGTCTTTCAGACCAAACAGCTGTCATCTCAGGGAGGGGGTCCCTGGCCAGCATGGCTAAATTTCACCACCTCCATGCCCCACCACATTTTCTCCCTCCCTGGCCAGCTTCTGTCCCCTGTTAGTACTTACAACAATCTAATAAAATGCAAGTTTATAGTTTGTTAATTCCGATGATTTTCTGTTTTCCTATCAGCATACAAGCTCCCCCAGGGCAGGGATTTTTGTGTGTCTTGTTCACTGCTGTATCCCGTGTCTAGCACAGCACCTGGCAAATAGTAGGTGTTTATTTAATAAGTGTTGGTTGAATAGCAAAATGAATGAACCTGTCTTGCTATGAATGAGGAGGCTGAGCTGCCACAAGGGACAGACACTCAGATGCTCCCTGTTTTAGCATCTACTTCTTAGGCGGTGCAGTACAGTGCAGGGATTCCCCCAAACTTTGCTTCACAGGGCATTTAGTTAGGTCCCAAAACTTAAGGAAGAGATTCATGCCCTAACAACCAAGTAGCTATCTGAAAAGAAATACACATACATAGAAAGAAAAACTTTCAATTTTATTCTTTAATACCGCAATTCCTTTCTAATGGGATGTGTGCACCTGTAGGATCCTGTACAACTTTCTGAACCTCAGAGTCAGACTGGACACAAGTAGCCTTAGTTCTTGTTCCATATCGAGTTTCTCTTGATACTTGTTTTTTTTTTTTTATCACAAGTGCTGGACAGCCGGCTTAACAGAGATATGATACGATGATAGGAATGTGTACAATCTAATGTGTAAATTGTGAATTTGAGCTAGTCGTTCAGATGGTATCTGACAGATGTGGAGTACTGCTATGCTTCCATCCATAATTTAAAATGTCCTGCTGCACCCCAAGTGCTATTCACTGTTGCACCCTGAACCACGAGTGCAGTGGCTGCAGGCATACCCTCTGGGGACATACGAACTTGGGCAGGGTTTCCCCTCTATAAGAAAGTGAAAAAAATAGTACTTGCCTCATAGCTCTTGCTTTGCTTTTTATTATGGAGAACTTTCCAATCTGTGTAAAAAGTACACCTATCCCATCACCAAGCCCCAAGGACCATTCGATTATGGCCTATCCTGCTCCTGCCACACCCCGTAGACTCTGTTCCCCATACTTGGGACGTAAATCCCATATTTCACGTGTAAATATTTCAGCACCTCTTGGGATTTTTGGGGCGAATGAAATGAATATATGGGAAGCATTTAGCAGAGTGCTGAGCACCCTGAAGTGTTAAGTATCATTATGATGTCATCTCAGCACCCCCAGCTCTCCTCTAGGTAAGCACTTAGTGCCTCCCCTCCAGGGATGAGTCATAGACAGGTAGAGAGCTGAGTGATTCCCCCAATATAAAGGAAAAACCACCGCCCCAGGGAACAGGGTTGCTGCAAATGCATTCCTCACTGGTAGAGTTTAGAAAACATTCTCTCCACAAGGAACTTCGGTGTGTCCACCTCGGGGTGCCGGGGAGTTTTGCTCAGTTAAGTGTGTCAGAATGCTGCTGCTAATCTATTATAGCACAATTTTGGAAGAACTAGGAAAAGTCAGTTTAGAGAGAGAGCTCCAGCCCTTCACGTAGCTTCTCCACATACATACTAGGTTGTGAGGGGCATAGCTGCTCATTTATCCAGTTGTTTGGGCATGACGTGTACAAACGATTATTAGGGCAAGAAACAACTGCTATTTTCTATTAACGATGTCATATAAGTCTCCTTTCCTTCCTGGGGCCTGATTAAAATGTAACTTCAACTGTTCCCATCTCCGGCTCTCCAGGTCCATCATCCTGAACCAAGCCTGAGGCTCCCCAGGGAGCGAGGGATGATGGGAACATTAGGTCGAAATTCTCCACTCAGCTCTCCTGAATTTATTTGCTGGGGAACCTAAGTGATTATCTGTGCCCAACAAAGTTGAACGAATTGTTGATCTGTACTTTTTGATATACAGTCTCTTTGGTTTCCTGATCTCAGAGAAGCCCTAACTAAAACTCTTTGGGTTTCATTTAGCCCAAGGTCAAAATTTACAATTAAACTACCGATAGCCAGCATCTATCTCTTTTAGGCAAGGTGCATATCTTTGACTGGGATGTTGTTTTGAAATCTTATCAGTATACCCTCCCTCAAAGTACTCATTTGATTGTAATCTGCTATCCACCGTACATCATAAAGTCAATCTAGCTCCTCCAAAGACAAAACGCATTCTCACACAAAGGAGCAAATAAAAACATTACCAAACCGAGTGACTTGGCTAGAAGTAACTCAATTAACCTCCATGCCACTTAGAAGGGAAGGGACTCAATAAAATCACATTTGTCAGTAGCTTGTTCAGGGAGTGTGAGGTTCAAGTATTATATACTTGAATCCTCCATGGTGCTTTGTTTAAACAATTTTTACCTTGTTAACAGAATCACGGACTGAGGTCACTCACACCCATGGATATACTCAGCCTTGGTCTATTTATAAAAAGGGTTCATAAGTACAGTTTTGGGGTAATTTTATTCTATATTCCCTATCAATGACCTGCTCATTCTCTCTTAAACCTCACCACATAAAACTGGTCTGGAGAAGGTGAATTATTAGAAATACCAAGAACCTTCCTGCAGCCATACTCTCAATTCCAGAAGCAGTGAGGTGGGACTTTGCACAATCGGAGCCTCTACCTTGTCCGGCCTCCGTGCTTTTAAAGCAAAGAGGAGTACAAGATTCAATGTCGGAACTGGGAAATTAAAGAATACTCAAACATGGGTATTAGTAGATGAAAATCTAAGAGAAATACAAGATCAGAGAAGCAGATAACAGTGTGCATGAAGAAAAGCTAATTTATCTCATGTTTGGTCTGTTTGCTGCTTTCCTGTTAAAAGAAGCTTTTTCAGTTACTGAGGCAGTGGGGATCTAGTGACAAGAGCTACCTGTGTGTTCACTAGATATATACAGGTCCTTGAACAATGTCATTTTGTTCAGTCATTTTGTTACAACGTTGAAGAGATCCTGTAGACGTTAACTCCTGTTTATATCAATTTGCCTATGGTAAAACTGGTTTCATTATATATCGTTCCGTTTAAAGTTGTAGAGCCTATCGATGATGTTGAGGCCTTACTGTAACAGACATGCTCAGAACTGTTCAGCCACCAAGGGCCTGAGGTGTCACTGCTGCTTTGTTCCTCTTGCTGCTCTCCTCGTGTAGCCGTAGGCTGACACAGGTGGGAACATGGGGGTCACATCTGCAAGGCCCTTTCAGGACTGTTAAAAAGCCGAGTATGGTAAATTAAAGATGACCATACATTCTCTGCTGTTCCTCCCAGTGAGGGGCGGAGTCTAATTCTCTTATTCACCTTAAATCTGGGTCTGCCTTAGTGACTTGCTTGGCCAATAGAATGTGATTTCTGTGACTCCTGGGACTTCCGAGGCTAGGTCATAAGAAGCTTTGCAGATTCTGTCTGGCTATCTTGGGACAGTTTCTCTGGGAGCCCTGAGCTGCCATGTAAAGAAAACCCACAGCCCTGAGACTCCTATGGAGGAGAGGCCAGATGTGGGTGCCCCAGTGGACCATCAATGTCAATCTGAGCTCAGTCCTCCAGCCGTCCAGCTCAGATATGTGAGCAAAGTAATCTTATACCCTCCAGACCCACCTCCCAGCCAAACACCACCAAGCATTCTCAGTTAATGACACATGGAGAAGAAGCATTGCCCATTTGAACCATGCCCTCTACTTCCTGGCCTAGTAAACTATGGGAGAGAATAAAAATATTGTTGTTTGAAGCTTCCAGGTTTCAGGGTGCTTTGTGATACAGCTGTAGCTAACTGGAACTCCAGCCGCACTGCTTCATAGCACCACAGTGTAACTGCCACTTCTAGAATCTGAACCACCTGGTCTTGGGGAGAATGGCTGGCATGCCGTTAAAATGACTGGTGACCTGGGTCAGCCTGGGACTCGTAGGTCATGGCTGGTCTGGAGGACAGCACTGAGGGTGATGACGGCGTGGTCGGAGGGAAATCAAGACCTGTGAGGGGTGTTGGGGAGGGTGTTCAAGAGGAACCTGAGTGTATGGGGTTTTGTTTGAGTGTTGCATAGAATGCATTACCTTAGTGATTTGGGGGAACTACTTGGGATGACATATCCAGAAAAATATTCATTTCCTATTTTTGACACTGAATTTTTAAAAAGATTGACTGTCTTTTTGGTGAAGGGAAGGGCGGGGCTTCAGAAAGAGGATATAAAATCATTGCTGTGGTCCCTCACCTGGAATTTCAACAGAGAAGTGAGCCAGAAAGGTGGTCCTTGGCTATATGTGGGAAGCTCACGACACTGACCACCACCAAGTTGGCTACTTGTGAAGGTGACCATTCATCCTGGTTTGCTTGGGATAGTCCCAATTTAAGCCTGTTACTCTGAGGGAATTTTTAAGAACATTCTCTTTCACGCTCACAAGTGTCAGGTTTGGGATAATAAATTATGTGCGTAGGCTATTTCTAGGGGCCTGTGTGGCTCAGTGAAAGAGAGTTTTGAACAATTTTTAAAAAGATTTTATTGGGGAATTGGGGGAGGGGAACAGCATTGGGGAATCGGGGAAGGGGAACAGACAAGTTGCTGTCCTTTTGTTCTTCAGTCTATTTGTGGAGGACGTTGCTTCACTGGCCCATGTTGGTATCGTCATTGTGTTCTTCCCGGGTGAGGCAGATCGGTCACCGGCCTCTGGATGGTCACTCACCGTGGTTCTTGGCAGCTCATGCTGGCTGCCAGCCACTCACACTGGCTGCTGGCCACTCACTGTAGCCTATGTCAGCCCACTGCAGGAGGGGCTGCAGCTATGCCATCCTGGGGACTCACAGCAGTCCAGCTCCAGGTGGAGCTGTTGTTTACAGGTGGAGCTGTTGTTCACCATCTTAGCTGTAGAGGGCAGTGTCACTGGCCCTCATATGTGGGATCCGAACCGGGCCACTGGAGTCCCAAGCCAGCTCTTAACCAATGCACCACTTGCCAGCCGAGAACATATTTTATATCAAGATTACATAGAACAGGGGCGAGTCGAATGGCACATTGATTAAGAGCTGGCTTGGAACGCCAGCTATGAGCAGCAGGACCCTAGTTCAAATCCTACATATGAGGACAGGTCACACTGCCCTCTACAGCTAAGATGGTGAACAACAGCTCCACCTGCAGCTGGGCTGCTGTGAGTTGCCAGCGACAGTATAGGCTGCAGCCCCTGTTGCAGTGGGCTGCCATAAGCTACAGTGAGTGGCCGGAAGCCAGTGTGAGCAGCGGGCAGCCAGTGTGAGCTGCCGTGATCAGCCCTCCAGAGGCCGGCTGGCGACCCTCTGCCTCACCCTGGAAAAGCGCAATGATAATACCAACATGGGCCAGTGAAGCAACGTTCTCCATAACTAGACTGAAGAAAAAAAGGACAGCAACTTGTCTGTTCCCCTTCCTCTATTCCTCAATGCTGTTCCCCTCCCCCAATTCCCCAATAAAACCTTTAAAAAAAAAGATTACACAGAACAGGCTTATTGAAAGGCTATGGGGTTCTGCTCTGGAGGTCATGTTTGTCCATAGATTTGCTAGTTCATATATTCATTCAACAAATATTTAATGAGAGCCTACTGTGTTCTTTCATACTTGTCACCAAACGCTTGAGGAATGGTGACTGTAGGAGTAACAAAGTCGACTTGTGTGTCATGATTAGAAATGTTTTTGAGGACACCACTTGGCATTAATTTGGGATTGTCTGAACAGCAAGGGCAGCAATTCAGAAAAATAATATGGGAAGAAGACACAAAAGCCATTTTTTGAAAAATTTAAATTCAAAACTTCGGGCCAGTCACTGGTCTTAGTAGCCATTGGAACAGACTATGAACTTCCGAGCTGCGGGAGCTGAAGCAGCAACACCTACCCCATGAGAAGACAGTGAAGTAGGAACATCAGCCATCACCTAGCAAAGGCAGCTGTTTGAGGGGAGACTGAAGGAACAAGGAGAATCTGTAGCTAGGGCTTAGAAACCAGTTTGCCTGAGAGAAGTAGGGAAATGACATCAAGGCAGAAGGCCTAAAGCATGTGGTCCCCAGAACAAATGGTCTTTTCTGTGTGGACACTAATAGGACTCTGGGAAGCGCTGGGAATCAGGAGAGCCACAGTGGGTGGGATGGTAGAGGGAAGGGCTAACTCTGCAAACTTCAGCAGGAACCAAATCCGCTGATAGAGACTGGGGATGCGGCCAGAAGAAAGGGGCAACAGAGCTGGGAAGGACATGGCAGACTCTGCAGGGGATTAGATGCTGCCTGTCTGGCTGCCTGGGAGCTGAGGACTTAACACAGGAGACCCAATGAGAGCATGAGAAAGATATGGCTGGCTGGAGGGCGAGCTAGCCCCACCTCTGACCCTTGAGCACCATACAGTCCCTAACAGCTCCCTGGCCAGGAAGACTGCCTCTTAGAATGCTTTAGAACCATGCTGTCCAGTGCAGTAGCCAATCAGCACATAGCTAGTCTTTCATCTGCAAACGCTCCGCACAGGTCTTTCCTTCTACACTTCTCCATTTGGAGATGTTACTGCTGAGTTTTCTGGGTACCTGAGAGGCATAGAGATGATAATTTTCAAAATCACAGGAAGCAACACTAGATGCCACCCAAAATTTTAACTTTACTTGAAAATTCAAAAGTCTCATTAGGAATTTGCAGTATCTCACTGCCATTGTTACAAACGTCAGTTACCAGCATATGGTACTCTAATTGGTGAAAGTGTAAGAAATTAAGTGTCATTTGGACTGACCCCATGACAGAAACTGAAAGGTGTTTTTGGAAGAGTTCCCTGCTTCCAGTCTCTTATTTATCTAATTTTCACAAAGCAGCGTCAAGAGCAAAGCTGTTGATGATGTCAGCTTCCTGGTTGCCCAGGTTCTGGAGAAATACTACTCAGCTGTAATTAAATTGTAAGGAGTTAACTGTAATTAAATTGCACAGTATTTAAGAAAAGCTATCAGTTCTCGGAATTAGCTCTGAGAACAAAGCTGAAATGATGGAGTAATTAAAACCTGAAATGCAGACATTTTCAGATGGTTCTTGTCCAGGTTGGAATAGACAGGTTTCTTATTTCCTGAAACCCTTGTTGTGTTATTTTCCTTCACACTGGTGGGCAGGAAAGATTACACCTCCATGCACAGGGTGCTGGGTTATTAATCCAAGAAAGAATAAGCAATTCTTTCCCTACCGTGTGTTTATTTGCTTACACCAGAGGTGAATATAAATTATTGCCATCTAACTCTTTACACAAATCTTGTGTTGAAAAGTTTTTAAATCGTACAAATAAATGATTCTATCCTTAATGTTAAAAATCTAAGTAACAAAGACGAGGCAAACATTCTCATTACTCTCCCTACCCCCATCTATTTTGCTGCCCTAAGAAAACCACAGTTACCTGTTTCTATGTCCTTCCTGAACAATCTTGCCTTGCTCAACCCATCTACACCTATACTGAAATGCATCACTTAAGTTAATCTTTCCATAAAAAAATGCCATAGTTTTTTCATTGAATTTATTTTGGAAAAAGAGCTCCTTTTAACTGCTACATTGTATTCCATCAAATAGCTGTGCCCTGTTGTAGTAAACCATTCCTCCCCCTATAGGCATTTAGGTTGGTCCCACTTTTCACTATTACAAATCATGCTGCAATGAACTTCACACGTTATAAAAAGGCAGACTGGAGATAGTGGACACGTTCTTCACTTCACAACCAGGAGAGAAAGGGACATGAAATTCCAATGGGCAAATGGAAACACACAACAGGGGAATATGGGTATGCTGTTTAGTCTGTGCCGGGATGGGAGATCCTTCTTTGGTCCCATCTGAAGACGTCTTGGTGATCCAATTCATCAGAGAATTAAAATGCTAAGTCACAGAAAGTTTTCTAAGCATGTCAGATAAGAAGAGTTTATGCAAGGATGTAAGCAACGAGATGACTGTTAAGAGATGTTGATGGGCTAAGAGGGCGGTGAGGGGAACAGAATGCTGAATCTCTGGCCTCAACAGGGAACCTGGTATAAGCTAAAATGCCACTGGGAAAACTGGGGAAAGAAAGAGCCTTCTAAATCTGTGTAGCATCCCTTCTGATTCTTATTTGTGTAATTACTTTTTTTATCTCAAAGACACAAATTGGATTTGGCGAAGAGGCCCATGTCCAGGAAAACTCCACTACAGTCCAGGATTAAAATGGTCTAAAATAAATACTCTTTGGGCTGGCTGAGTGGCTCAGTTGGTTAAGAGCTCGCTCAAGAGTGTGAGCTGAAAGGGAAAGGCAGCAAGTTACTTACAAGGGTACCCCTATAAGATTATCAGCTGACTTTTCTACAGAAACTTTGCAGGCCAGAAGAGAGTGGCAGGAGGTTTTCAAAGTGATGAAAAATAAAGGCCTACAACCAAGATTGCTGTATCCAGCAAGGTTATCATTTAAAATCGAAGGCGAGATAAGGAGCTTTGCAGAAAAAAATAAGTTAAGGGAATTCATTACCACCAAGCCAGCTTTGCAGGAAATGCTAAAAGGGCTTCTTTAAGTAGAAGAGAAAAACAACCTATGAAAGACTACAAACACAAATAAGAAAATGGCAATAAATACACACCTATCAATAATCACATTAAATGTAAATGGATTAAATGCTCCAATAAAAAGACATAGGGTGGCTGAATGGATAAGAAAGCAAGACCCCAGCATATGCTGTATACAAGAGACTCACCTCAGATCCAAAGACTCATACAGGCTGAAAGTAAAGGGATGGAGTAAAATATTTCATGCAAATGGTACTGAGAAAAAAGCTGGAGTAGCGATACTTATATCAGATAAAATGGACTTTAAATTGAAGAACATAACAAAGGACAAAGAAGGACACTTCATAGTAATGAAGGGATCGATCCAACAAGAGGACATAACTCTAGTAAACATCTATGCACCTAACATAGGGCCCCGAAATATATAAAACAGATATTGTCAGACATAAAGACAGAGATCAACAGTAACACTATCATAGTAGGGGACTTCAACACCCCGCTGTCACTAATGGACAGATCCTCCAGACAGAAAATCAATGTGGAAACAGCGACCTTAAATGACACATTAGACCAGCTGGATTTAACAGACATTTTTCAGAGCATTTCATCCCAAAGCTACAGAATATACGTTCTTTTCAAGTGCACATGGAACATTTTCTAAGATAGACCACATGTTAGGCCACAAAACAAGTCTCAATCAATTTAAGAAGATTGAAATCATTTCAACTGTATTCTCTGACCACAATGCTATGAAACTAGAAATCAATTATAAGAAGAAATCCGGAAGCTGACAAATAAATGGAGGCTAAACAATATGCTATTAAATAGTGAGTGGGTCACAAAATGAGATCAAGGAGGAAATCAAAAGATACCTCGAGACAAAGCGAAAATGAAAACACCACGACCCAAAATCTCTGGGATGCTGCGAAAGCAGTCCAAGAGGAAGTTTATAGCAGTGCAGGCCTACCTAAAGAAGGAAGAAAATCTCAAATCCAACAGGTTATCCTTACACCTAAGGGAACTGGAAAAAGAACAGCAAAAGAGGCCCAAGGGAGTACCAGAAAGGAGATAATAAAGACCAGAGCAGAAATAAACAATATAGAGAACAGAAAAACAATTCAAAGATCAATGAAACCAAGAGCTGGTTTCTTGAGAAGATAAACAAAATTGACAAACCTCTAGCCAGGCTCATCAAAAAAAACAGAGAGGACTCAAATTAGCAAAATCAGGAATGAAAGAGGGGAAATGACTACAGACATCACAGAAATACAAAAAATTCTAAGAAATTACTATGAGCAACTATATGCCAACAAATTTGACAATCTGGATGAAATGGATAATTTTCTAGAAGCATACAACCTTCCAAAAGCTAACGAAGAAGAAACAGAAAATCTAAATACCCTGATTACTACCAGGAAATTGAATCAGTAATTGACAAGCTCCCAAAAAACAAAAGCCCTGGACCAGACGGCTTCACAAGTGAATTTTATCAAACATTCAAAAAAGAACTATCACCTATTCTTCTCAAACTATTCCAAAAAATCCAGAAGGAGGGAAGGCTCCCAAACTCTTTTATGAAGCCTCTATCACCCTGATTCCAAAACCAGATAAAGACATCACAAAAAAGGAAAACTACAGGCCAATCTCCCTGATGAATATAGATGCAAAAATTCTCAATAAAATATTAGCAAACAGAATTCAAGCAATATATTAAGAAGATCATACATCATGATCAAGTGGGATTCATCCCTAGTGCGCCAAGGCTGGTTCAACATCCGTAAATCAATTAATGTGATACACCACATCAACAAAATGAAGGATAAAGATCACATGGTCATTTCAATAGATGCAGAAAAAGCATTTGACAAAATCCAACAGCCATTTATGTTAAAAACCCTTAGCAAAGTGGGAATACAGGGATCATATCTCAACATAATAAAAGCCATATATGATAAACCTACAGCTAACATCATACTCAATGGGGAAAAGCTAAAACCATTCCCCTTAAGATCAGGAACAAGACAAGGCTGTCCACTTTCTCCTCTTTTATTCAACATAGTGCTGGAAGTTCTAGCCACAGCAATCAGACAACAGAAAGAAATAAAAGGCATCCAAATTGGCAAGGAAAAGTAAAATTGTCACTATATGCAGATGACATGATACTGTATATAGAGAACCCCAAAGACTCCATCAAAAAACTATTGGAACTGATAGACGAATTCAGTAAAGTAGCAGGATATAAAATCAATGTTCAGAAATCAGTGGCATTTTCATATACCAATAATAAACTAATGGAAAGCGAAATTAAGAAAACTGTCCCATTTACAATTGCGTCAAGAACTATAAAATACCTAGGAATAAATTTAACCAAAGAAGTGAAAGATCTGTACTCAGAAAATTATAAGACATTGAAGAAAGAAATCATAGAAGATACAAATAAATGGAAACACCTACCATGCTCATGGATAGGAAGAATTAATATAGTTAAAATGTCCATACTGCCTAAAGCAATATATAGATTCAATGCAATTACTATCAAACTACCAAGGGCATTTTTCACAGAAATAGAAAATATAATCCTAAAGTTTATATGGAATCATAAAAGACCCAGAATAGCCTCGGCAATTCTGAGGAATAAAAACAAAGTGGGGGGGATCACGCTACCAGACATCAAAATCTACTACAAGGCCACAGTAATCAAGACCGGGTGGTAGTGGCCTAAAACTAGGCACATCGATCAGTGGACTAGAACAGAGAGCCCAGAAATAAATCCAAGCATTTACGGCCAGTTAATCTCTGACAAGGGAAGCAGAATTTACACTGGAGTAAAGATAGTCTATTCAATAAATGGTGCTGGGAAAATTGGACTGACACATGCAAAAAAATGAAACTGGATCATCTCCTTACGCCTTATACAAGAACAAATTCAAAATGGATTAAAGACTTAAATGTAAGACCTGAAACCATAAAAATCCTAAATGAAAATATAGGGAGTACATTTGCAGACATTACCCAGAGCAATATTTTTACTGATACATCCCTACGGAGCAAGGGAAGTAAAAGAAAACATGAACATACGGCATTAGCTCAGACGTAAAAGATTTTTCACAACAAAGGAAAACATTAATAAAACAAAAAGGAAGCCTACTGAATGGGAGAATATATTTGCCAACGATATATCTGATAAGGGGTTAATATCCAAAATTTATAAAACACTCATGAAACTCAACACCAAAAAAACAAACAGCCCAATTAAAAAATGGGCAGAAGATATGAAGAGACATTTCTCTAAAGAGGACATACAGATGGCCAACAGGCATATGAAAAAAGTTCAACCTCACTGGTCATTAGGGGAAATGCAAATAAAAACCACCATGAGATACCACCTCACTCAGCCAGAATGGCTATCATCAACAAATCAACAAACAACAAGTGCTGGCGGGGCTGTGGGGAAAAGGGGACCCTGCTGCACTGTTGGTGGGACTGCAGATTGGTGCAGCCACTATGGAAGTCAGTATGGAGGTATCTTCAAAGAACTGGAAATAGAGCTACCTTTTGACCCAGCAATTCCACTCCTAGGTATTTATCCTGAAAAACCAAGACACTTATTCAAAAAAGTTATGCACCCGATGTTCACTTAGCAGCACAATTTACAATAGCTAAGACTTGAAACAACCAAAATGCCCGTCCGTAGATGACTGGATTAAGAAACTGTGGTATATTTATACAATGGAGTATTACTCCGCTATAAAGAAGAATGAAATCGTACCATTTGCAATGATATGGATGGACCTAGAGACTATAATGTTGAGTGAAATAAGTCAGTCAGAGAAGGACAAATACCATATGATCTCACTCATATGTGGAATCTGAAAAACTGTATGAATGAGCAAAGTAAACAGAAACTGTCTCATAGATATAGAGGAAAAATCAGGGTTGCTAATTTGGAGAGGAATGGGAATGAGGGAGAAGGGGAAGGGATTAGACAGCAAAAATAGGCAACTACAATATTGCTACTGGGATAGGAAAAACGGTTTGGGGAATATAATTAATAATGTTGTAAATATTCTGTGGAATGTTAGATGATCATAGGTCTTTTTAGGGAGACCATTTCATGGATGGAGTAGAGGTTTGATCACTGCACTGTATTACTAAAGTGGAGGTGGTATACCTACTGTAATTGAATATATATAGATAGTCACGGGATGTGGATTATACTGTGGAAGAGAGTCAGAGGAAAGAGTAATAGATATATATGATATGGGGGGTGTGGGGTGGTGTATTGGGGGTGGGGGTTTGTCACTTTGAGGGGTAAAATGTATAACTATTGCACTGTGTTGTACACCTGAAACTATTGGGGGTGGGGGGTTGTCACTTTGAGGGGTAAAATGTATAACTATTGCACTGTGTTGTACACCTGAAACTAATTAAAAATAAAATAAAATTAAAAAAAAAAAAAAAAAAAAAAAAAAAAAAGAGTGTGAGCTGAGCTCTGAGCAACAGCAATTTGATGCCCAGTCTGAGCTGAGCTGCCACTGAGCTGCCAACAGGTGGCAGGATGGCTCAGCTAAAAACAAAAACAAAAACAAAACTCTTTGCCCCTGTACTGACTTTCGGGATAAGCCATTACGTGTTACAGCATTCAGCCTGATAATCCTAATCCAATCCTCTCCACCCCTTTCGTCTGATTACATCTAAATATGTGATGCCTCTGACGCCCCCGTCTTCTCCTCTTTTGCCCTGGCAGTTTAAAACTTACCAATTGATTTTTCACTCAGGGCTATACTGCTTTTGTTGTGACTCTTAGAGATTGCAAAAAATGGCTGCAGTTCTTTCTTTCACAGTATTTACACCCCTTGCACATGACTTTGGAGCTCTTCCCCATTAAGAGGTGACGCTTATTTCCCCACCTCTTGAATCTTTGTGACTTGCTTTGGCTAACAGAATGAGGTGGCAGCAGCAGTGTGCCAGATCTGAGGGGGGACTTCAAGAGGACAAGTCTTTATTTATTGGTTTTCTTGGACAACTGCCCAGCTTTCATGTGAACAAGCCTGGGCTAGCCTGCTGGAGCTTGGGAGACCATGTAATGCTGAGATGAGCAGTCCCAAAGGAGGCCATCCCAGATCAGCCAGCCCTCCAATCACCTGGCAGCTGAGCACAAAGGCATGAGGAAGTCCAGCTAAAACTAGAAGAACCACCCAGCTAAGTCCAGTCCACATAGCTGACCTACAGAATTGTGAGCTAAAAAATTATGGTTATTTTAAGCCACTAAGTTTTTTTTTTTTTTGGGGGGGGGTTATGCAGCAAAAGCTAATAAAGAATATAGATCCCTTTATTCCTGTCTGCAGCAATGTTTATTAAATTGGCCTCTCAGAGCAAAGGGACATTTTTGACTTAGTTCTGTACATTACCTAGATGAGTAACTTAATGGAAATCTAAAACAAAAGTATTTTGAGAGGAATAGGAAAATGGGAGAGACTGATGGAAATTTGATTCCCACGTGCCCCTTATACTCAGCTCATCTCAAACTCTACAGCCTATGATTAAAGAAATAAATAGAAATCCACAAGATGAAGAGCATGCCATTAATCAGTGCTAGGACAGTTAGACAAGCAGCAGAAAAGTCTCTTCTTACAAAAGATGGTACAAAAATACACTAAGAAAATTAACCAGGGACAGAGTGAAAAGCCTCTAATTTTTCAGGCATCTTGACTTCCCTGATTTTTGCTGTGCCATTTCTTTGTCACTGGCTTAGGGTCTCACCTTTTAGCCTGCCTCAGTTTCTCCAGAAAGACAGCAAGGGAGGGGTGGGGGACTACGTCACCCGACTGCTATGGCCAGGGCTGTTTTAAGTCCTTCTTAGGCCCCAGACCCTAACTTCCAGAGGCTCTATCCGGGCCACATTTAACATGTTAAGATGTTCCCATACTCCACCAATTTAATATAATTTATACAGAACTCTAAGGGTCAATCAATTTGCACTTGACTAGCTGACATATTATACCACAGCTAGCTAGTTACATATTTAATGTTTATTTTGTAGTTTTATTTCTATATTTTGGAGTCATTAATTTTGTTGATCTTCAGGTCTGACACATCTTCATAAGCCCTCGAAGGACTCACAGGTTCTGGGCTCTGTGCCTCTAGGTACCTAACAGGAAAGTTGTCCTGGCCTAGTCAATCAACCAACAGCTATTTATTGAGCTCCCAATATCTATGAAACATTGTGCTATAGTCTTCATCAAAGTCATCCATTGAGCAGCCGTTTACCACGCCCAGCTACTGAGCTAAGGGCCGAGAACCATGATAAAGAGCCCGCAGCTCTGGCCATTGAGGGCTCTCTCTGAGTTAGCCAAGCCATGGCCCAAAGTGAAGCAAAGAACTGTGCAGTTAGGATCTGCCTCTGGACCTTCCTTTAATGCACCATAAGGGTGAGCAGAGGTCACGTGGGATCTTTACCACCTTCCATCTTGGACAGCAAAGGGAGACTGGACAACCTGTCCCAAAGCTCCTACTTGCAGCTGACCTTGAGTTAAGTCCTACATTTGTTCCCTAGCACACAGGATGGTCTCATGATGAATAGGGTGGTCTCCAGACCAAAGGCAGGACTTGGGGGTAATAGGTGTCCCCAAGCTCAGGATGGACTTCCAGGGTGATGGCAGGGGTGGCACAGAGGACTCGCTTCATGAGCTTAGACAGGTGCTGAGGCAAAAGCTGTGTTCGAGTGCCCCATGCGCTTTTCCCGTTCATCGGAGGCTATGCTGGTTGGCCAGAGCTTTGAAAGGCAAACTTTATAGGCCAAACACTGAACAGTCAAGCGGCCCCAGTGGTTCTGAGCAATCATCAGGCCATTTGAAGGTCTAGTTTTAAGTAAACTGCTTAGGCTTCTTTAAAAGTACCACCTTAGGAATCAACTCAAGGATGGTGTTTTTACTTCAGCGTCTCAAACTTTCCTGGGTATAAAAATGCCATGGAAGGGTTATCAAAATAGACATTCTGGTTTGTTAGGTCTGGGGGGGGGGGAGGCCTGAGATACTACCTCACTGTGTCCCCATGCCATCCATGCCGAACTACACTTTGAGCAAGGCTTTGTTATACAGCCCTTTACAGTTCACCAAGAGCATCCACAGACTTTGTCTCATTGGATGAATTCACCATCTAAATGAAGCAGCATCCCCATCTCATATAGAAAGCAACAGGCACAGGGCTGGCCGAGTGGCGTGGTGGTTAAGAGCTGGCTTGGGAAGCCAGCAGCCCCGGTTCGGGTCCCACATGTGAGGGCCAGTGACACTGCCCTCAAAAAAAAAAAAAGAAAGAAAGCAAGCAAGCAAGCAAGCAAGCAATAGGTGCAGCAGAGTGGCTTGCTTTAAAGCCACCAGCTAGTAGACGGCAGGGCCAGCATTCTAATCACAGTCTTTGATTCCTAGTTCAGTGTGACTGCCATTCACTCACAGCCACAGACATTTTTCCTTTTTAAACTTTTACCTCCCATGTTTTGTGAGGTCATTTGTCTCAAGGTTAAGGTCCAGAGTTAATTTCATCCTTTTCAAACCTTCGTGCTGATAACCTGATTTCGCTTCTCATGCTGTGTGGCAGCTAGAAAAGAAAAGAGTTTCAAAAGCATTTTAGAAAGGGCATGCAGTGTGGTTGTATCAGAGTGATTTTGCCTGCTTGGAAACCAATCATGCCTGGAAACACTGCTCAGAGCAGTTCAATGAACAGGTTTTCCACAGGGGTTTGCAATTAGAGAGTTTCAAGCGGGGCAGAGCCTGAGTCTCAGGTCCATAGACTTGGGGACAGATGGATGCTTTCTGTTCCTGACAAAAATAGAAGACTATGAAGCCAGCAAACCATGGTCTTTCTGTGGAAACAAAAATATATTTAATTTTGGGGGAGTACCTATTATATGCCAGTTACTCAACCAGGTGCTTTGCAAATATCCCTTCCAATCCTAACAGCAAGGCTGTGAGGTAAGGTACAGTACTCCCATTTTACAGGTTAGGAAACTGAGGCTCTGCAAGGTTAAATAAGTAGGGCCCCGTGGCACCTGACTGAACACCAGGGCTGAGTGTGTCTGATGTGCAGGCGCTTACCACTACACCACACCACCTCTGCCATTGAAAGTGAAGTCAAAGGGCAGGCAGGCCTAAAGCTACCCTCATTCAGGCACCGGTGATTCAGGGAGGCAGGAACCCTCACTGCCTCCCATGTGTATCATGCTTTTGGAACATCTGTCTTTGGATTGTGTCAGGCTGCCATCCTTTTAAAAAAATTCTGACTGAAAAGTTACAATATCATACAATGAACTTCTGTACCCTTCCCATTGATTTACCAACAGTTAACTTTTGTCACATTTCTGTGCGCATGTGAGAGACAGTATTAGGATTAGGAATTTTCACAATGTTGAAGCTACTGTCTAAAAACTATTTACCTTCATTTGCATTTCACTAGTTGTCTCAATAATGTCCTTTATCGCAACAGGTTTTTCCCCCGATTCAGGGTTCAATCCAAGATCATGCAGCACATTTACTTGCATGCCACTTTAGTCTCCTTTAACCTGGAATTGCTCCTGAGTCAGGCCACAGCCATTGATCCAGCATTTTCACAAGTCACTGGAAAGGATGTCACTAAAGGGACCCTGAGTACATCCAATGAATGAGTGGATACCATGCCATCCTCTCCTTGGTCTGTCAAATTTTCCACCTGCTTCTGATGACTCTCTAAGACTTAACTGCTCCAACTCTGCAGGGAGTGCTGGGAACGATGCTGTATACAGGAGTCAAAGGCACTTTTGATACAGGTTTCAAGCCTCCCCAGCCCTGCCATTGGGTGAGCCAGGTGCTTCTTAAAGCAGCTCTTCCATTTGGCACCTCAGTTTCTGAGGCATTTACAGAGTAACTTGTGCATAAACGTCCACCACTGCCCACCCCTCATTTTAAAAATACAGAGATCATTCCTAATTCGTCCTCCCTGGTTTTCTCTCTTGAATCCTTAGTGGAGATGAAGAAGCCCCCAAATCAGGGGCTGTATGATTAGTTATGGCTGATGACGAAAGTTAACCTTTGGGGCAAAAGTCAACTGTTGCTAAATCAATGTGTAGGGTACAGAAGTTCATGGTGAGGGCCCGCCGAGTGGCACGGTGGTTAAGCGCTGGCTTGGGACGCCAGCAGCCCCGGTTCGGGTCCCACATATGAGGGCTAGTGTCACTGCCCTCAAAAAACAAACAAACAGAAGTTCATGGTAATGTTCTTGTAATTTTTTTAGTAAGAATTTTTTTAATAAAAAGGAATGGCAGCCTGACACAAGCCAAAAACAGATGTTCCAAAAGGCTAACTCTCTTAAGGGCTTTAAGGCAATCAGTTAAGAATGTCTGTCCAATTAGCCTTTGGCTCACCAAAGCTCCCCCTGCAATGACCTCGGCCAGGGGTCGGCAAACTTTTGAGATGGAAGAGCCAGGCCATGAGGACTACAAATACCACAGGTGCAACTAAATTCTTTGTCATTCTTCATTTTTTGGATTCTGAAAGTGAAACACGCAGATTTCAAGTCTCCTGAACCATCCAGGCTACACTGGATGTTTTACCTGAACAAAGAGATGCCAGATGAGAAAGTCTTCCCTCCTGCTGCCTCAGCGGTCCGCTTGCTGCAGCAGCATATAATCTGCCTGAGTTCATGCCCAGGATTTCAGCATGCCCAGGTAAATCTGAATTTCAGATAAACTTTCTCCAAAATTCAAATATTGTGTGGGATATCCTTATATTAAAATATTATTTATCTGTAATTCAAATTTAACTGAGTATCCTCTATTTTATCTGGCAATCCTAAATCTAAGCCCCATGGATTCCCTGTTAAGTTTGCTGGAGGCAACTGTCACCACTGAGATTCAAAATAAGGGAGAAGCCATCATGCCCTGTCCATGGCTGGCAAATGGGACAACTGCATTGCCATATTAGTGCTGGGCTGATGTTTGATAAATAAAACAACTAAGTAGATACTGAAACTAAGCACACACAGCTGTGGTGGTACAGACCCACAATCCTTTACCTGTAATTTCAAAAGGTAAAACCCTATAAAAACAAAGTTTTTTATTTAACCACCTAGCAGCAACATTCAGCCTATGTGATGCTATTTATCGTCTTAATCTCACTTACTGTGAACCGTCATATATTTTGCTACAGAAATATCTGTTTGATCATGGAGTGCTACTCCGGACCCAGCCTCCCAGGGGTATTCTATAAGATAAATGCTGTGTTACCTACGAAAATATGAAAAACTATGACTTCTGCATTTGACCTCAAAAATTTCAAATAAGATTTGTGGCAGATTAAAAAATTAATAGCCAGGAAAGATTTTAGAAAACTGCATTGTCCAATATAATAGCATTAGCCACATGGGGCCACATTAAACATTTGAAATGTTTTTAGTCTGAACTGAGATGCACTGTTAGTGTAAAATACACATTGGATTTCAAAAACTTAGCATGGAAAAAGAATATGATATATCTGATTATGTGCTGAAATAATATTATTTGGATATATTAGGTTAAATAAAAGATGTTAAAAAAATTAATTTCACCTGGTTTTTCCCCCCCTATTTTTAATGTAGCTACTAGAAAATGAAAAAGCGCTTATGTGGCTCCTATTATATTTCTATTGGACAGTACTGCTTTAAAGGATATTTAAATATAAAACTTGTTTTTACAGTTGGGGAAGCTGGGTGAGGAAGTGACTTGGGTCATTGGGGAGTTAGTTGTGGAGTCTGAACTAAACCTTTGGTCTTCTGACTTCTAGCTTAGTGCTCTTTCCATTTCTCCTTTAAAAGGCCTAATTCCATCAGGAAACTCCTCAAATGATGAGTCTCTTACCAGCCTTTGGGCTTTATACTTGGCTTTGGAATTCTAAGACTATTTTTAAAGTCTGACTATTTGTGGTTCTTACTGATGGAAGTAGGAAAATCAAGCACCAACTTGGAACTGATGGTTTCAGGTGTAACAGGGTGAGAGTTAGGGAAGCAAATGAAAAAGATTTATAGCTCACTAGTTCCATTTGATGAGATATTTCTCAACAGGCTCAGAACAGGAGAGACTCTGGGAGCCCTGCCTGAGAGCCAATGGCATTGCACTCAGAGGCTCTGATCAGAAGTAAGCTCCTTCATCAGCTCTTGGAAATGGGTCAGGGGTGGAAAATCACACCCATGAAGGAAGCGGGGTGATGTCTCACTCTCTGATTGACAAATGGTACAAACAAGGGTCCACCACCTTCAGACAGATCACCTTCTAGACACAAGGTATTCAGTAATACGATCCCAGTCTATGGAGGGGATGGTAAGTCTATTGCAGTGGGGAGTTAATTAGTCCAGCAATAATTACAACTCCCCAACAGGTGGCAGTGGGAAAGGACTCTTGACCTTTAGTGCACAATGTAGTTGGCTGAATTTAGGGAGAAACAAATCTCCAAGGGAAGCAGCAAAGAACGTTGGGGGACAGAACAGAGCCACCAGCTAAGCGGAGGTTGCCTTTGGAAAGTAGATGCAGATTTGTCTTAAGCTGGGTTTGGGCATCTCTCAGGGGCTGCCATTCTCAGGCACTGTGCCTTTAGCCGTGGCCTTGGCCTTGGCCTCTTCCATCAGTTTATAGAAGGAAAGGTTCAAGGTTAAGAAAAAGAGGGAACGAAGCGCATGAGATGTCTTGACAGGATTCCGTACTGCCTTGATGGAAGCACAGACCATAGCAAAAAGCGAAATGAAAGTTAGCAGTTACCTAGAGTAACCTGAGAAAGGCCCTCTAGCAGGGAGGTTGCTGTAATTTGACGCTATGGAGGTGCGTGCTGCAGATAATTCTGGCTGTTTGAAAGTATCATTAACTGCGTTCACTGATTCACACAAACTGGCTGGGTGTTTGGGAGGCACTGGGGTGGGGAGAACTTGGCTGAGGAACCACACAGGACTGGGTTTGAATTGTGACTTGACTGTGAAAAAGTTACTTAATCTTTCTGAGACACAGTTTCTTCATTAGTAAAACAGATAAGGAAATATGCCCTGGAGGGTTCCATCAGGGGTAAATGACACTTGGGTAAAGCTCTTGAAAGTAACCAACTCAACTGTCGTGTGGCTCTTCTTTTACACCTGAGTGGTAGCAAACTATCCACCTTTCCTCTCCCTGCTTCTCCCTCCCCTCCTCACCTCTCTTACCCTCCTCTCTAAAACAGCACGGCGGAGCTTTGATAATTCACTACCTGTTGCAAATGGAAGGAATGAGCATCCTAAAATGGCACATTTTGCCCTATAACTGATGTCATGAGTCAGAAATTGCCCACTTAGAAAAATTTTAAAATACAATATCTGATTTACAGCTTGACTGTCAATTAAAACCTGCAGTCCTTTTAACACTCAGCCAGGACACACATTATTTCAGAAGAGATTCTTTATAGCTTTGAAATAAGTACCCACTCGCACCTCAGCCCTGTTCCCAGCATTTCTTAATGTGGGGGCAAGAGAGGGAAGGAAGGTGCTGGAAGCATATTCAGTGTTTGGTTGGCTTTCAGTGTTCACTAGGAAATATTAACTACAATTTTCAAGTGATGGATAAAGTGCACAGCTTCTGATGAAGGAACAAAAGCAAGATAGTCGAATAGTCTGGATAGCACTGTACCCGCTTGATGGGAAAAAAGAACACATTTATTATTCATTGCATTAGGCAGATGCTCTTTTATCCATAAGAATATATATATACATACGTAATTTCTTCTACCTTTATATCTTTGTAGACCAGTGATACTAACTTTCTAGATCAGATATTATGGATGAACTTAAAAAGGCTCATAATCCCACTAAAATTAAGTGCAAAATTTGTGTGTATGTGGAAGTTTTCGGGAAGACAAGGTTTTTAATCAATCCTCAGAGGGGTTTGTGACTTACCCCAAATACACACACAACGATGAACGACTGCTCTGTAAACCACCACGGAGCCTAGTCCCCTTTGCTTCTAATGAGTTCTCTTGCTTTTAGCAAAGTCACATTAATCTCCTGGCTCTCGATGTGCTGCTGCCATCCTGGGAGAGCCCTCACTGGGCAGGACTATTCCACTCAGTCCAATATGTTAAGCAACCCTGGCACCTTCCCATTAAATGCCAGTATCACTCCCTTGTCACTGTGGCAACCAAAAACGATCACACACGTTTCCAAACCCCCCTTAAAGGGCAGTAACTCCCCTGGTTGAGAAGACAAAGTTCACTTGCTTCTCTTCCTTCACCAGGAAAATGAGGGGATGGCTGAGGTGACCTCTTAGGTCCCTTCCAGCTCTATGATTCTGTTACATCTTGCACACTTCATCCCCTCTGAGTGTAAAGCTTGTTCCTATTCACCCCACTATGCTGACAGATGTGTTTTCCCTGGAGGGGCCTGCATGGTACCATAACAAGTAGAAAACTGCAGCCTGGTACTAGACTAGGTTCTGCTTTTGGCTAGTGGGTGCCTCTGGGGAGTCCTCTTGCCTCCCTAGCTTTGATGCCCATCAAACAGGATAAGTTGATTTACAAGGTCAGTTCAGCTCGAAAATTGGGGGATTCTATGCAGTAATGAGAGTAGGATCTATGGGAGTCCCTGCATCTCAGAGCAGTTCCCAGAAGTCTCTTTTCAGATATTATAATAAACCCCACTTTGGAAAAAACATGTAAGGTGTCCTTCCAAGGCTGAGTTAGAGGCAGAGGGCCCGGTTTGCTCCTTCAATGCCCTACGTGTTAGGCCACAGAAATCAGATGTCTAATAAAGAAAAAAGAAGCCAGGAAAAGTTCTAGGGGACGGAATAACCTGGTTGGCCTTATGAGAATCTGGGGATCTGACAGCGTTAAGGGAAACTGAGAGACCAAACGCAGATGGTAAATCCTCTCAGAAGCCTGCTTTAGCTCCTGAAGCAGAGTTAAGAGCTCCCAGTGTCCATGTATTTTTATTATAATGCATTAATTTTGCCAATAACTGTTGATTATCTGCTCACCTACTTACATCTTTACCGAGCATCTGAGGTCTTCAAAAACATGTAAGACTCACCTTTGCCTTCTCTGTGCATACCTAGCACACAGCCTGACACGGAGAAGGGACTCAGATGAATGAATGCAAGAAGGCAGGAATAAGACTGGGCTTGGGCTAGACAGGGATGAAGTTATAAAAACAAGCTTGCCTTGCTTCTTGGTGGGGTTGGCTTTGTGTAAAGGAAGCCTTCTAGTGTTGTCTCCTTTCACTCCCAGGGGAGTCAGAGGAGCGCCTGGTATGCTCATTCTGTCCCTGTAAAAGAGAGACTTCCTGAACTCACACAGGCGGTCCTGGGAACCCAGCTGAACCATACTGTTAATTCCTGTGCTCATGTTTCTCTCTCTCTGTCTGTCTCTCTCTCTGTCTGTCTCTCTCTCTTTCTCTCTCTCTCTCTCATTCTCTGTATCTAACAGGCAGAAAGACTTTCTATATTTTTCTCTAGGGACTTAACACTATGTAAGAAATTATTATTATTTTTTTTAGAGGGCAGTGTCACTGGCCCTCATACGTGGGATCCGAACTGGGGCCGCTGGCATCCCAAGCCAGCTCTTAACCAATGCGCCACTCGGCCGGCCCAAGAAATTATTTCTAAGCAATCACTATTGAACTGTTGCATTTTTTAAAAATCTTTTTATTTTTATTATTATTAGTTACAGATATATAAAACAATGCAATAGTTATTTTTTTCACCCCTTACAAAGTGACTACCCCCTCCCCTGCCCCCCCACCCGATATCATACATATATATTACAATTCCATTGACTCCATCCCCACACTATATTCCACATCCCATGACTATATATATGTGTTAAATTATAGTTGATATAAAATATTTTTCAGCGGCAGCTTCAGATGTACAGTGCAGTGGTAAGGCCACTACACCGTCCATGAAATGGTCTCCCTGACAAAACATGCATCCTTCTGATCCCCTAAGAAAAATATTTACAACCTTATTGATTATATTCCCTAAACTGTCTCTTCTGTCTCTGCAGTAGTATTGTAGTCATCGTGAACTGTTGCATTTAAGTACTCCTATTGGAAAATGACAACCCTGTAACAGGGAAGCGTGTGAGCCTTTGAACACAGTGTTCAGTGGGTAAAATATTAATATTTTCTAATGATGTAGTTGATTCAGCCCCTGGACAGTTTGCCTCTGGGGGGCTGTCAAGTCCTGCGTATTTCCTGGTCCTCTTCCTGATTCTTGGTTCTTTTCTTTTCTTTCTTTCTTTTTGTTTTTTTTAAGAGAAAACTTATAAGAGTTTATTTGAACCAAACTGTTGACAATTGCCAGGAAGCAAAATCTCAACGGATTGAGAAAATGCTCCTGCCAATTCTTTTCTTTCTACGCTAGAACTCCAGATCCTGTCCCTCAGTTAGTGAGCTCAATTTTACTTGGTTTCTACAATTCTCCTTTTTGGCCCCTGGGGGATGGTGAGGATGGTATGGGGTAGGGGAAAAGGTAAGGCAAGGTATTAGGGTATGGTTTTGGGGTCCAGAACTGGGTTGTGTGATCATCTGATGTAACTAGGAGTGGTAAGAACCAAAGAGTCACGGAAAACAGTATCCTGGAATGGCTCGAAGGTCAAAACAGTGGTTTTGGCAAGCAGATGGCCCAGAAGCAAGCTTCAGCACCTCAGTAATTCCATTGGCAATTCCCCTGCCCAAGCTGCACCGCAACCTGGGGCTGAGGTTATGACCGTTTTCTGACAGACACTGATTTGGGCAGCTGGACAATTGTGTGTATGTTTGGGGGTGCTGCATTCTTCTAGCAGGAAGAAAATCCTGGCAGCAGAAATTGGCTAATATGACCAAGAAACAAAAGCCACATTTGATGGCCAAGATCTTCTTGCTAGAAGATGTTCATGATACCTGTCTACTTCGGGCGGGACTCAGAAAGTCCCTTCTTATGGATGGGTTAGGCCCAGTAGACTCCAGTCTCTACCCAGCACCATCAGCCAAAAGCAGCAGCGAGTGTTGGGAAGAACACAGGCTTGAGAGGAAGATCAGAGTTCGAGTTCCGCATCTGCCTCTGCAAACTAGCTGTGTGACCCCGGGTGAGTCACACAAACTTTCAGGGTTTATTATTTAGTATCTCTAAACAAAGGCACTAAAGAGGTTTGAAGGTCCTTTAGGATCTTAAATTTACAGAGGGAGCTTGATCATAAAGAAAATTAATTATAGTTTAGAAGGTGACCAGTGTCGTGGGATGAAATACAGCAGACTATGGTAAACAGGACCAGGCAAGCTGACGTCAGGGGGTGGGGCAAAGGGCAATCTGCAAATCCCTGATATTTGATTTTCTAGAATCTCAAAGAATGTCTTCAAATCTTTTGAGGAATAGGGATAAGATGCCTATCAAGTTGACATACTCGAAAAAAATGAGGTTTATATTTCATAAAATTTGGTAATGACCTTAGTATCTCTGCCCCTGACCTTAGCTCATTTCTTTGAAGTGGAGGTAGGTCTTATTTTCAACCCTCACTAAGGGTGTACGGTGGGAATATTGACATGAAAGTCCCTGAAGCTCAGGAGGGGTGTGATACTACTGGAAACTTCTCTTCCTACTCATAAATAGGGATCCTTGGATATCCTAGAGGAGTAGTTTCTAGGTAACAAGCAGCTTAGAGATCTACTACCTAAGGCTCTGTAATTATCGGTACACTCAGATTTCCTGCTCAAGGACCTGCCTAATCGCTGTAAACAGCAATGAATAACTTCTTATCATTGTGAGCAGTGAACCACAAATGACTCAATAAATGATCAATAACTCACTGGGATCAAGATCATCAGGGGCTGGAACACGAGAGGGAGTCAGGCAGCAGGGCCAAGAGGAGAAAGCACCAGGTTCCCTTGGGCTCTTTCTCTATGTGGACACACCCTGCTGACGCCATTTAACCTCTAGCAGCTCCTGGAACCAGGAACCTCACTGCTCCTTGAAGAATTTACCTAACGTATCTCCTCCTGATTAAGGCTCTGTAAGGTATTAAAATCATTAGCCACGGAAGCAGTTGAATATGTTGCAAGAGGAAACGCACCCTCCTCCATGAATAAGGTATTCTCACTGTGCCAATGCTTGTGGAGGTTTCTGTTCACCCCTTCATCTCATCTTCCCTTTCTCACTTCCCACCCTCTCCTCCCACAGAACTGGCTAACATATTTATATGAGTTCAAGATCCAGACGAATTGATTTATATAATTTTCCTAATTACAAAGAACTGGGTAGAAAAGGGGAGGAAAAAGCAAAGATTTCCACATGGCACATGATGGTAGTTGGTGCTTGCCAGCTCGCAGACCAGGAGGCCATCAAACAATGCACTTGTACTTAGTGTAAAAACCACTGGGTGGTGGCTTCCACTGACCATAAATGCAAGTAATGGATTTCCTGGCAGGCATTCACTGTGGAGGCCCAGTAGTTAGTTGGCTCCCACATCTGATCTCAGAAAAAGACAATGATTGGAAAGGTCATCTGGAAATCAGGACATTTTCCAGAATGCACATTATCTTGTAGCTTTCCAAATCTCTGTTTATCATAATTTTCCATTCTTCATGACCTCTCTTCTGAAAATGTAGGTTATCTGCTCTTCGGACTCTGAGACAAGAAGAATAAGCTGTTTAGAAAATAATGTAGAGTTTTATAACAGGAAGAATTCAGTAGGTTTCCTCTGCTGGCACTATTTATTTGAGTATAATTTATAATTCAAAGAGAAAGCCTTCCTGTCATTATATTCTATCACATTAGTTACACTGTAAATATCCATAGAACTCTGCACTCATTCTTTAGATTCAGGCAAAAAAAGGTTCACAATATGTTTTCCAGCTTTGAGTTGGAGCAAATAATGACTTGGGGGTCAGTCTTCTCTCCTTTTTTACCCACAACACACAATTCCTGCCTCAGTGCCACCCACAGTACCTGGCACATGGTAGGCACTCATATATATGTCAGAACAAACAAATGTATGAAAAGCCAACTGCCCTGGAATCATGACTTTACAGAAACTACATCCCTTTATGTTGTATGTCCTTTAAGCACTTGCCACTACTTTCTTTCTTTCTTTTTTTTAAAGATTTTATTGGGGAATTAGGGGAGGGGAACAGTGTTGGAGAATTGGGGGAGGGGACCAGACAAGTTGTTCTTCAGTCTTCGTTGTGGAGGGCACCAGTCGCCATCTGGCTTCCCGTTGGCAGCTTGTGGTCTCAAGCTCAAGGTGTTGTGTTCAATCTTAGTTGTGGGTGGGTGTAGCCACCATCCCATGTGGGAGTCAAACCAGCAGCCTTGTTGTTAAGAGCACACGCTCTATCATCTGAGTCATCCCAGTGGCAGCTGAGCTCAAAGTGCCGAGTTCAGTCTTTTAGTTGCAGGTGGGCGTAGCCCACCATTGAACAGGAAATCTTGTTGTTACATCAGCTGAGCCATCCTGCCACCTGTTGGCAGCAGCTCAGCGACAGCTCAGCTCTAGCACAGCATCACTGGCCCATGTGAGAATTGAACCGGTGGCCCTGTTGCTCAGAGCACACACTCTAAGCCAACTCTTAACCAACTGAGCCACTCGGCCAGCCTGCCACTACTTTCTTGACCCTCCAACTCACATGGGACAACTATGACTCAATCCACTGACTGCTTAATTTCCAGGTTTTTTTTTTTTTAAATCACACCACTCATATACTGATCTACTTCAATGCCTTTAATCAGGAGAACACATCAAAATCACCTGAGGAGATTTTAAAATACACACAATACACACAACACACACACACACACACACACACACACACACACACGTGTACAGAGGGTGCCGAAGAAAGTATTCATATTTTAAGAAAGGAGAAAACTGTATTAAAATTGTAATACTCAATATATACCGATAACAAAAGATGAATACAAGTTGTGTTTGACTTCTGCAATTACAAGAGGTGCTCAAAGTGGTTACACTCAACGTAATTTTAATAGGAGGTTTATAAGAACACAATTACTACAACAAAACAACAATAAAAACCCCAAATTCTGAAAGATAGTAAAGTATAATAATAAGAACAAGTGATGATAAGGCTGAGTGGCAAATAAATACTATACCAAAAAATCTAGGCAAGGGAAACTACTACAAGTGAACAAAATATTTTTTTAGAGCTTTCCTGGAGCCAAGGCAAAAGGAGATTTGAATAGATGACACAACTCTCAACATTTGAAAGAGGTAGCATATAAGTTTGTCAGGGAAGATTTTTGCCCTAGTATTAAATTATAAGAGGAATTTATCTCACAGTTCTTTATATAAGAGGCACTGAACAACACAACGAATGGTGTCTTTGATACTCTTTTTTTTAACAAAAAGTAAGGAAACTTTTATATACCACCACTATCAAGAAAAGCCAAAGGATAATGTTAAATTCTAGGTAGGTGAAGGTATTTCTATGGAGAGCCAAAAAATAAAGTATGTAGCTTCCTTGTCATTTGCCTTGACATAAAAGAATTACAGAACCTGGAGGAGAAAATAGCTTGAATATGCCATTCATTTTCAATGGTCTCATTCAGGCTTTTTGCAGAAGCCAGCCAAAAGTAGACATCTCTCCACTCCACCTCAATGCTTGGCAGTCCAAACTTGGGATATTCTGCCACTGCAGCTGTTCTTGCCAAGGACAGGAAGTGGAGACAGAAAGCTTGTAGGTGTGGAATGAATGCTAGAATCATGGCACTGTAGCCTCAGCAAATGATGTCAGGATAGGTATGTTTCATCTGCAAGTGAGGCGACAGTGCTCACATCTCACCCAGGCACGTGATCTGTCTACCAACATGCTGGGAGCTCAAGGACAATGTTTTAAATGAATTATTTTGAGCTTCAAGGTAGAACATCAAACCTCGGAGACATACAGAATGTTAGAGGCAGGAAGATGCAGCTGTCTGGAGGAAGTAAGGTAAAAAAAACAAACAAACAGCACTTCTCCCAAGAAGACATATAAACGGCCAACAGATATAAGGAAAAATGCTCAACTTCATTAGCTATTACGGAAATGCAAATCAAACCCACAATGAGATACCACCTCATACCTGTTAGAATGGCTATTATCAATAAGACACGTAATAAATATTGGAGAGGCTGTGGAGAAAAAGGAACCCTCATACACTGCTGGTGGGAATGTAAATTGGTGCAGCCACTATGGAAAATAGTATGGAGGTTCCTCAAAAAATTAAGAATAGAATTACTATATGACCCAGCAATCCCTCTTCTTGGTATCTGCCCCCAAAATCTGAAAACATTTATCCATAAAGATATATGTACCTCTATGTTCACTGCTGCTTTATTTATGGTGGCCAAGACATGGAAAGAACCAAAGTGTTGTTCGAGAGATGATAGGATAAAGAAGATGTGGTACATATATACAATGGAGGACTATTCTGCCATAAGAAAAGATGAAATAGTGCCATTTGTGACAACATGGATGGATCCTGAAATTATCATGCTAAGTGAAATACTCAGAAGTCAGACAGAAAAAGTGGAGAACAATATGAATTCATTCATATGTGGGATATAAAACTGAAAGCAACAAATAAGACAAACAAACAAGCAAAATCATAGATATAGACAACAGTTTAGTGGTTACCAGAGGGTAAAGAGGGGAAGGTGTGGAAGATGAGGACGGTAAAAGGGGGTCAAATATATGGTGATGGGAGAACTGACTCAGGGGGGTGAACACACAATGCAATATACAGATGATTATTATAGAATTGTATACTTGAAACCCATATAATTTTACTAACCAATGTCACCCCAATAAACAATAAAAGTTTTAAAAAAAAGAACACATAATCAAAGATTCCTGCATTGCCTATGTCTGGATGTGATGACTCGTAGTGGCTTTATGCCAAACTGGTCCATCCAAGGGGACTCAACCTTTGATTAATGGTCAACTGGTCAGTGAGGTTTCAAACAGTCACCATCATACTTCTGGATTTTTTTGCCCAACACAAAGGACAATTTTAGGGGTCATAGAAAAGACCTAAGACTGTAAGTGCAGACTGGGAAAGGACTGGGGCCCTGGAAGAACAAACACTCTATGCCATTATTATTCCAGAAAACTTGCAAAGGTTGTAGAGTTTAGAGATATGCCTGCAAGTTCTGATTCACATGTGAAGAGACGTTTTAGCAGTGCTGTCCAACAGAGCTTGCTGCAATGATGTAAATACTTTGTATCTGCACCATCCAATATGTGGGCCACTAGTTATGCGTGGCTATTAAAATTTTAAATCTAATTAAATTTATTTTATTTAAATCATCACATGTGTTAGTGGCTATCCTATTGGACAGCACAATTCTATAGGGTATGTACCGAGCTGCTTCTCCTCTGCAATCGCTAACTGGGTATCCCGACTTTAGCTGCTGGTGAGGGGTATCCCCAAGTAAAGCTGTAGGTCCCATGGGCAACCCGGTCATGACATGTGCCCTGAGGGCTTGGGCAGCAGTCCTGGCCACATCAACAGAGCCTCCCAAGCCAGGAGCGCCAACTTTAAGCCTCAGTCCTTCTGGGTCTCTGGGTGTCATTAAAAATCAACGTGTCCATAACCTCTTGGAAATGAGGGCTCAGACACCAGGGTTAAAAGTACTACCTTATAGCTAAACATCAAAAGCAACAGAAATATAACTAACTAGCAGGCACTGTGTACATACTTTCCTGTTGTAGTCCATAACATGACTTGAGTTTTCCAACCTCCATTCCACCTTTCTGGCTGGAGAGGTTGAAAAGCTTAAAAATCACATTTCCTAGCCCCCGGGTGTAGCAGAGCTCTGGATGTGTACTGTATGCTCGTGGCAGGTCGGAAAGGCAGACGCAAGTGAGAGGCCGTTGTCCTGCTTCTGCAGCTGCTGGCGGGTCAGCTCCTGATCCGCATAAGAAGCAGGGAGGCAGCTGTGTTCCTGGTTTCAGTATCCTGCTCACTGCTCTGTTGGTGCTTAGAGAGATGACGATGGTGGTTGCCATGGTGGCTCCTGGGGTCAGGCAGGGGCAGTTCCTGACCTCTGCAATGCTGCTACAGTGGTGTGTCCTTGGCCCTGACACTCCCTGACTTCTACCATCCCAGCCTTTCCGATGGTTTTGTAAGCACTTAATTCCTCAGATGCAGTCCCTTTCTGCTTGAACTACCTAGAGTGATTCCTGCTTCCTGTACTGTTTTCCTGATGGACACACCTGGGTTATCTTTTAGTCCCAACTCTCTAAGGCAGGTCATTTCACCATTGCCTGTTTTACAGGTAATCATTAAATCCATTAGTTCCATTTGTGGTAAGTAATTTGCCCATTCACAGTCTCACCTTTTTTCTCCAAACAAATCTAGACCTACATCATGTGCTGTTTCAAAAGTCCGGGCATGTGTTTAGAACATCGATGCTTCTTTTCTGTGATAAATTTGTACCCAAAGCAGAAAGGAACAGAATGCAGTGGCGACTTGCAGAGGAAATGATGCTATCTTTGTTAGAAAATGGTGTTGCTACCTGTGGACATAAATTCAATCTCAGACTACCTGGCTTCCTGCTGAGAAAGTCACAGTTCCAAGTTCAGAGAATGAATCTCTAACTGCAGACTGAGCAGCTGCCAATGAGGTTGTTGCTCATGAGCAACCTGGGCAAGAAACTGGATGGCTGAAGTAACCTACTACCAAATGGGGATGACAACCTAAAAACCTGCCTTCTTTGGGTGAATCAACACTGTCATCTACTTCTCTAAAGTCCAGTATCGAAACTAAGAATATTCACCTCCTCATCTCCAATCCTCCACAACTCACCAATTATTCTCTGTGTAGGATGAGATACTGACCGCTTCATGGACATAAGCAAAAGTAACTTCTCTGACATAGTTTGTCTCAGGCTTGAGAGGAAGAAAACCCTCAGTTCTAAACTGGCTATGACTTTTGCAGCAGATCTCCCACCCCTCCCCCTCTAGCAATGGCAGAGGGGGACAGCATGACAGACTGACTTCTCTACTTTGCCCAAGTGCTATATACAAGCTTTGATTACACAATCTGTGGATTTTCTGCGCCCTTCTCACTTCTGTTGCTAACTTTGAGCCACTTGATTGTTTATAAGTCCATCCTTCCAG
The DNA here is from genome assembly GCA_033961575.1 of Aselliscus stoliczkanus. Lineage (NCBI taxonomy): Eukaryota > Metazoa > Chordata > Mammalia > Chiroptera > Hipposideridae > Aselliscus > Aselliscus stoliczkanus. Next base: position 100,560,155 of record CM066735.1, on the reverse strand, counting down.
AGGCTGGAATTCATGAATAGAATTCCAAGTCAAACCAGTGAATTTGGCTTTTTAGTATCCTTAGAATCTCTAAGTATTATCACCCAGAGGGCTGCTTTTCACCCTTCCAATGAGTCACGCAGTAAGGATACAATATTCAGGGATTTGGGGAAGGTCAGATGTTAAGAATTTATTACATCCTATTTTGGTTTGGCTTTTTCTTATCCACCACAAAAACACTACATGGTATTGAGTCATTTTTCAATTTAAGCGAAAGAAACTATGATGCAGAAATCCTTTGAGGGAGGAAAACAAGATTATAAGCTACTCGTTTAAACCAATAAATCAATTATCTGTTATTATCAGTGAATGCTCTTTAATGTTTATCTTTTAATAACTCAGAATAATTGTGAGCTCATCTATGAACCAGGACACTTCATTCAGATCCATGAAGAAATTTCACCATTACACTTGTAAGTCAGATGCTGCCAGCACTGAAATGATTTATAACACTTTATTCTAACCATAATTGGGACAGAAGAGTAATGTGGTAAACAGTACCATATGTGGCATACCAAAAATGATAGAGCTTTCAAAGGTAGTCCACATTCAAGCAATAACTTAGCTTCAGATGACATAAATGTTCCTTGCTACCTACTTACTTATGCAAAAGATGGAATTCAGCTAATTTCTCACTTGTCACTCCAATCCATTCCCTCTATTTTACCACTATAGTATTTTGATTATTTTTCTTCAAGAAACTACAACATTTCCAGTTCACCACTGTTTGGATTTCTTGTAACACCTATGCTCCCCACCTCACCTGGGGTATTCTCAACAGGCCAGGATCTTTGAAAGGGAACAAAGCAATAGGTTTGAGAACTGTTATAAACCATCACCTATGATCTCTTTTGGAAGCAGAGAGCTTCTAAAAACATGGAAGGTTTGTGTAAGTATTCAAATGGAGGATCTTATTTCATCCCATTAGCAGGGCATTCGGGACAAAAATTTGTTTTCTAATTATAAACTAATAGCCCATTCTCAAGAGATTTGGAAAAAACAGATGCCTGGTAGTAAAGGAATTCTATTTGGAATTTTTGTCAAGATTTTTGCAAAACAACCCTTTTGTGTGACAGGGGTATGATTACTAGGCTATAAGTTGTTCAAAGGTAGCAACCATATCTTCCCCTGCTTGCATCCCCAGCAGCCAAGAGGACATGGCATACAGTGGATGCTTACTAAATATCTGATGAACTGAGTTCTCAGAATCCACAAGTATTACAACACTCTCATCTCCAATGACAGTCAATAACTGGGGGTAGGGCTCCCTGCTTTCTCCAGACCCTCTGTCTTGGTTGAAGAGCTCACAGAAACCTAAAGCAGTGAGGTGGAAAGCTCAGTGCTGTCTCTCTTTCACCCATCTTTGTTTGAACAATCTTTCCATGTTACTATGGTAACGCCTGGTATTAGGGTGTTCTATAAATGAAAGTGGGAAGGAGGAGGAAATCATGAGTAATGCAGTTCATAGAAAAATCTGCCCAGAGGGCAACCTCTTTGGTAATCTGAAAAGCTGTGCATGTCCCATTTTGTAATAAATGCATTTAAATAATACATGACACTATATAGAATAGATACAATATATTGAAACAGAGATCCACTGAGCCCAGGAAAATTGCATTAAGTCTGGGATTTTAAGTGAATATTTGAAGACATTTGAAAAATATACCAGAGGGAATTTAGCTCACAGATAAGACACTTTCTCATTTGAACACATAAAGGTAATAGCTGCGGAATTCCAAAGATGAGTATTTGAGGCTACGCGGACTGGAGGCTGGATATTAACCTGGGGCCTGATCTGAATGGCGAGTACAGGTTACTGTAATTACAAAGGGCAGAGATAAACAAATGAAAAAAGGACATCTGTGAGTGATACTTGCCCTCACATGAGTGTAAATTTAAGGCCAGGCATGACCAAAGCTAGAGCTAGAATCTGAGTCAGGTAAGGAAGAGGGCATGCAGTGTCTGACACTGAACCACAAAGTCAAGTTTCTCCACAGCACTTGGGTACTGTGCTGACGAGTTTATTAAAACCCAAGCTGGCAATGCTTCTGTTGGCCTGAAGCAGGCGCTATAGCACCATAAGAAACCTACTCTGCAGCTAAACTTGTGTGAGGATGTTTGAAGAAAGCTACTATGACTTCCTGATTTATGACTTTGTTAAAATGTTTGGGCTTCAAACCTCCATCAGCATGTATTGGAATTAACAGCTTCTTAAAATGGAAATACTCAATGATCAATTAATGCAACTTGGATCTTGTGAGAGGGGAAAAATAGAGCATTCTAGGCACCCTTTACTTTCCTCCAGGAAAAGAGTCATGATTTTTTCTGCCACTATATACCAGGAAGTCTCAGGAATGAGTAGGTGAGAAAAGGTAAGTGAGAACATGAGGAGAACAATCACTGATTCACAGCTAGGAACAGTGGAGATGCTGGCAGTCTTTTCAGAAATGCATTAAGGAAGAGGTCTAAATTGTTCCTGCTGTGACAAGACCATGGCCAACTCAGGAATCAAAGGGCTGCTGTGTTATTACAGACATTAGCTGACATGGTATCCACAGAGAGCTCCATCGAAAGATGTAAGTTTTAGGTAGGCTGTGAAGATTCCCATAGGAACAAAAGACTGCAAGGTTCCTAGGTAGCTCTAACTCATTTTTTTTTTTTTATATCTATAGGACTTAGCTCCATCTAGAAGATACTAAATATCTGATGAATAAATGAATGAGACAGTTACCACTTCCAAAGAGCCCCCAATTCTTTCCTGTGGTTTCTCACTGTCCATTTGGTTAAACTATCCTGGGATCTAGAGACAATGTGGTATTGCCATCAGCACCAAGCTCAACAGTCTCACTTATCCCTTTCATTATAAACTCAAGTGTAGATAAGCAGCTCAAGCAATTAATGGAGAAATTTAGACCTAAAATCTACCTGGTTAGGCCACCTTTTATCCTGTTGCCTGCTGGGGTTAATTAAACGTGACTCCCTCACTCTCTATCATCCAACCCATGAGCAAGTCCCTTCCATCTACTCCAAGATGTCTGCTGACCCTGCATTTCCTCATCTCCATGACTACCACCCTACTCCAAGCTATCACCATCTCTTGCCTGATTACTATAACCACCTCCTAACTGGTCACCCTGCCTCCACTCCTGCATCCCCAACCAATTCTCCACAAAGCAGCCAGCTACCTTTTCAAAACATAAAGTGTACTATGTTATTTCTCTATTTAGACTTCTCTAATGGCTCCCCATCACACTTCAAACCCAAACGTCTTGCACTTGTCTGCCCTCTGTACACTTCATCTCATTCCACTGGTCCTCTCACTTAGTGCACTGCGGCTACAACTGGCCATCTTGCGGTTCCTCAGCAATTAGAGCATATCCCCACTTCAAAGCCTTTGCCCCCTGCGTCCTTCTACATGGGATGTTCTTTTTTGTTCACCTTGGCAGGGCACACTTCTTTTCATTCAGATTTCAGCCTAATGTCATCTATTCCAAGATGCCTTTATTTTTCAATTACAGTTGACATTCAATACTACATTAGCTTCAGGTGTACAGCAAAGAGGCTAGACATCTGTATAACCCATGAAGCGATAAGTCTAGTCCCCACTCGACACCAAAAACAGTTACTACAATATGATTGACTATATTGCCTATGCTGTGCTTTACGCTCTCATAACTATTTTGTAACTGCAATTTGTTTTGTTTTTTTGTTTTTTGTTTTTTTTTAGCTGAGCCATCCTGCCACCTGTTGGCAGCTCAGGAATTTGTACTTTTTTTTTTTGAGGGCAGTGTCACTGGCCCTCATATGTGGGACCTGAACCAGGGCCGCTGGCTTCCCAGGCCAGTGCTTAACCACCGCACCACTCTCGGCCGGCCCAGGAATTTGTACTTCTTAATCCCTTCACCTTTTTCACCTAACTCCCCAAACTCCCTCCCATCTGGCAACCCAAAATGCCTTTCTTGACCACTCAATCCAACTAGCTACCCAGTCACATGCTATTACAATAACCTTGTTAGATCTCTGCATGGTAGAATTCTTTCTGATGTTTTAAAAATTTCCTTATTATCTGGGTTGCCCAACTAGCCTGTAAACTCCAGGAGGCAGAGATATTATTTATCTCATTCACTATCAAGAATAATGCTCAGCACAGTGTAGATTCCTAATAGTTTTAGTAAAAATAAAAAAGCAAGTCTAAAACAGGTGAGTAGCTTTGCAAGCAAGAAACAACTTTACTGAATGCAAGTTTCTAAACCAATTTAGGTGCTAAGCAAAGATACTTAACACCTAGCTTACAGGTATATATGAGTTGGGGAATTGGAGTAGATGCTTCCACATCTGATGAGAGTCTCACCACTCACCCTTTGTCCCCAAAAAATCAATTCTTGTTCTCCTTGGCTCTGGGCTTTGTCCCCAAAGGTATTCGCCTATCTGGACCCTGCAGAGTCTGCTGTGGGCATCCACCTGTTCTGTGCCAATTCAGGAATTCCCTCCTTGAAGGTTTGGGCCATTCAGAGGACTGATCCTCCAGTCCTATTCTTCCAAGGCCTGTCCCATTATAAGAATTACACCCACTCTCTAGGTATTGGAAAACTTTCTTTGTTCCCTGTGCTGATCTGTCTTCACTAGTGGCCATTTGGTACTGTATCAGGACTCAAAGATGCTCTTTTCCCTCTTATTGCAACAAAACCTATTATTTCCCTTTTGGTAACCCATTATTTCCCCAAATTGCTAATGTGGAATAGCTGAAGAAACACTGGGCTTGAAGTCAGAATCCAGGAATTAAAGTTCTAATTTTGTTATTTATTTGTAGTCAATGCAACCCTGGGTACATGGTTTAACCTCACCGAGCCTCAGTTTTCTCATATGCACAATGGGGATATTACTACGTACCTCTTAAATGAATATGTGAAAGTGCTGGGTCATGCACGCTGTAGGCCATACGTAGCTGAGCCAAAGAGGGTGGCAAGTCTAGCACTCACAGGCTTGTCCACTGCTCTGTGGCTTCCTCTGGTAGTTCAAGTATTCATGTAAATGAAAGCGAAAGATTCTTCTGGAGTTCCATCAGGAGAGTTTCAGAACAGCAAAAACACTTCTTTGTCATAAAAACACAAGTATCATATAGGAAAGGATGATATCTCACCATAGGCTACAGAAGCAAAGGGAACTAATCAGACCAAATTTATTAAAGTACAAAGTTAGAAACATGACAACAGCGAATTATGTAAGACTTTGACTAACTACCAGTAATGTGTTACGCACCAAGAAGACCTCGTTGGTGAATGGGGAGAATTAGGGGACCTATTACCATATATTAAAAACCAAAGGACTAAACCAAAGGACAAGAAGCCTCTGACTTCCTAACATGCATAGCTCAGTGCTATGCAATCAGTAAATAGATGGTTGCCTGGAAGAAAAGTCCCTGCAATTGTCTCCCTCATCACCAAGAATTGGCCAAAGTCTACAACGAGGCCGCATCTACTCTGCCCAGGTCAGATACACTATCTAATCCCATGAGGCATTTTCTTCCCATTTCATTTGCCCTTTACTCAGTAACAGCTCTCACAAAGAGGGGAAGAAGGGCAGGGAAATCTAAGCTTTTAACTTTAACCTAATTTGCCAACTCAAGCTTTAAGATATCACTGAATAGAGGACAGGCAGGTCTGTTGCATTTAAAGGGAGAAACTGAATATTGCTTTAGGTTTTATTTCGGGAGGGTCACATTTTAAGAGGCAGTTATGATATTATGAGGTCAGGACCGACTGTTGCAAATTTCTGGATATGTGCAATGCTTAAACCATGCAAAAATATATATTGCTTTTCTAAGGATTATTAATAATACATTTGAAACTCCTCAGAGACCGGTTGTAAACTTTCTGAGACAGAATGAGAATGCAATCTGTCCAGAGCAAGAGCAACAGGGACGAATCACTTCAATAAATCCTTTAGGATGGTGCCTCATCTCTTACAACTCTTGGATTGGTTGAATCTACAGTTAATCCTTCAGTAACTCCCACAAGCACCTCATTACTCAGACTGTGACATCTTGGGTTATAAAAAAGGGGCTGTTATATAACACAGGTGCTGTGTAACAGCCTCAGGTAATGAATACTAAGTGACAGTCTCAAATGAGTTGATATCAATAAAGACCTCCTCCAACCTCTACCCCAGAAATAAACCAGAAGAAGGCACGATGTGTCCTAGCAGGCATTCCGAAAGCTGGAGTGACAGGTGTGGGCACTGTCCTCTGCAGCTTTCATGATTGCCGTCCCTCCCACCGAGCCATGGCTTTACAATTATATTTACAGGTAAGATTGACCTAGTAATTTTCCTTTCTCATATTCTCCTCTGGCTTTCACACTCAGTGTGTAGTAATCTCAAAGTGAGTTGTGCGCACTTTAGTCCACTGACATTTCCTGTGCTTACTGATACTTGCATTTATTTTTACATGGTCCCATTTATCCAGCTTTCTCCATGCCCATTTCCCCCTCTTTATTGTCCTCCTTTGGACTAATTTTTTTTCTTATTCCAGTAACTTTTGTGCTGTACTTGTTTGGAAGTTATTTCTGTTCTTTTAGTAGTTCCCTTAAAATTTTGCCATGCCTACTTGACAACGTCTAGTTCACTGATACGTTTTCCTTCCTCAACACTTTAAGGAAGACTTTGATTCTGTTCCAACTCCTCCCAAATTAAATGCTATTATTGTCCAGTATATTATGAAGTTTTGTTTGTTTTTCTTTAACCCTACAAATTAGACATTATATTGTTTAATATAGAAAATTGCTGATTTCTTTGACATCAGTTCTTTCTTATATTTAAGACCTTCCTTCTGAGAAAAATTTTCTTCTTTCTAAAGCACATCTTTTAGAAGTTCTGTAAAATGAGGGTCCATCTGAGAAATGCTCCACTAAACAAAATCTGCAAATGTCTTTATTTTGCTGTTATGCTTTAAAGATAGCTTCATTGGATCCATAATTCTAAGTTGATAGTTATCAACTATCAGCATTTTGAAGATATTATTTCATTGTCTCCTGGATGCCATAATGACTGGTGAGAAGTCAACTGTTGGTTTACCTGTTATTCCTTTATCAGTAACCTTTTCTTCTGGCTGCTTTTAAGACTATCCCTTTATCTGCAATCTCATTGTTTGTATATTCAGGTCTGGAGGTCTTTTTATTTTTTCTTCAGACACAGAATTTGAATATTCATATCTTTCATAAATCCTAGAAAATATTCTGAGCTATTATGTTTTCAAATATTTCTTCTCCCTCATTGTCTCCATTCTCTCCTTGAAACCCCCATTATACCTGTGTTAGGCCTTTTCATACTATCTTCCATGTCTCATTGGCTCTTTCATATTTTTTATCTTATTTCTCCATAATATATTCCAGGTAACTTCTTAAGCTCTGTGTTCCAGTACACTAATTCTTTTAAAAAGATATTTAATCTATCTACCGAGTTTGAAATTTTCATGATTACACATTTTTTAATTTTGTAAAGTTCTAGCTTGTTCTTTTTTTCAACTCTAAGTGATCAATTTTAATAGCTGATTATCTTATGACCCCCGTGTGCCATTTTCATTTTTTATTTGTTCCAATATTTTTACATTTTATGACAGATTATCTTTTTCTAAAATGGTTAGTTCCAATATATCTAGTTTCAAATTTCCTCTCAGAAGAACCTTGCTAACCTTCATCAAGAGGTGAGGTCTCTTTTCCTTCCTCTCAGACCTGGTCAGACCTTTGTAATTTCCTTGACAAATAGAAAGTTGTGGAAGTCATGCTGGGGACTCTGAGGCAAGGTTGGGGAAAGTGGCACAGTTTCTGCCTGGCTCTCTCAGCAGATGCCTTGGGAATCAGCTGCCATGCTGTGAGGAAGCCCCCGCCACACGGAGAGGCCATATTTGGGTGTTCTGGCTGAGAACTCCAGGTAAGGTCTCAGTCACAGCCAGCAGGAACCGCCAGAAATACGAGTGAATGAGCCTTCTGAGTACTGCCGCAGCCAGCTATGGAGTCACTGCAGCCTTGAGCCATCCAGCTGAAGACCCAGACAACATGGGGAAGACACAACCCATTCCCCCTGCACCCTGAGTTCCTGACCCACAGAGTCCATAAGCGTGGAAAATGGTTGTCTATGCCACTGAGTTCTGGGGTAATTTATTCAACATCAATAGATTACAAGAATGAAAATCAGTAGTTCATATTCACTATCTGATAATTCCAATATCTAAAGTTCTTGGCAGTCTAAATAAATAACCCTCTCTCTCTCCCCCCTCTTCTCGCTCCTTTCTCTCCTTTCTCCTTTGCCAACTCCTGCTGTCACAGCATGTTTCTTTATGTGTTTGGTAAGTTTTCGTTGAGCTCTCATATTTGGCTGAAGTCATCTGTAGGTATCCCGAGGCCTCCGGTTAAGGATGCTCCTACCAGGAGAATTTCCATTTGTTTTGGCTGCCCCCTCCCCGACGAGGGGCTCCCCGCTGGAATTTTGTTATTTATATCTCTTCCTGGATTTGCCCAAACAGCACATATAATACGGATTCAAAATCCCAACTACAACAGAGCAGGTCTATGGTTAGAAATTCTTAAGGGAGACTACCGTTATTACTATTTTTCGCCACTAACAGCCATAATAGTGACTGACGGGTTTGTTCATTGGTTGCCTTTGTTGCAGGTGGATTTTTCCTAGGTACATTCATTCAACTTACAAACATTTAATAAATATCTTTTATAAGTTCCTTTATAGGACTATGACTTGTGTTCCTTTACCCGATGTGTTTAGGATCCCCAGCGGTGCTACAGCCAAGTCTGCAATTTAGTTTTTTAAATTACCTACTTTCCAGACCTATTGGAATTAATGAGAAACTCTATGAGATCAGTCCTATTATCATTTTTTCTTTGTTTTCTTTAATAGAGGCATACCTCAGCGGTATTGCAGGTTCGGTTCCAGATCACTGTAATAAAGTGATTACTGCAATAAACTGAGTCATAATCTTTTTGTTAGGGGACAGCCAACTGTTTGTGAAAAATATAACATCTGTGAAGCACAGTAAAGTAGAACGCAATAAAATGAGGCGTGCGTGTACTCATAATGACTAAAATAGTGCAATACGCACAGGAAATGCTCAGAACATTTTTTGTTTTGTTTTTTCTTCCAAGCTTGAGTGAGATATAAGTGACAAACAAAAATTATATATATTTGAGATGAACACCATGATATTTTCATATATGTATATATTGTGAAATGATTACCACAATCAAGCTAATTAACCTATTCATCACCTCAGAGTTACCCGTTTTTTTTTTGTTTTTTTTTTTGGTGGTGAGAACATTGAAAATCTATTCTTTGATCAAATTTCAAGTATAAAAAAACACATTTTTGAAGATGACTATCAGCCAATCAAGGGGAGCTTGGTAAACAATGAAACCAGGTGAAATTAAATTAACTACTGGCAAAACAAATCTCCTACAGATTCAGAATTCAAAAAGCGTATCAGAAGGGTGTTTCAGTTTTCTGTATAAATCTGATCATACATAAAGAGTTTAATATATGTTACATAAGCAGTCCACCTGGCATGGACTAACCGAAAAAACCACATAATGCCCTTATACTTATGTTTCTTCCTTGGTGAGCTTTCCCTGTGCTATCTGACTCCAATGTGGAGGCCTAAAGCCAGTCAGGGACTTTTTCTTTGTTTTAGGGCAAAAACATCCATAAAATACCTGATGTTCTTTTTTTAATGTTCCTTTTATAGGTGGATAAACAGACTCCTTAGAAATGGGTAAACTGAGGCTCAGAAAGGTGAAATAATCGACGTCAAGAGCAGTATTAGAATCCAGCTTTTCTGATTCTCAGACAAATGTTTCTGCCACAGAACTACTCATCTTGTTTTATGTGCTATTTCTTGGGTAAAACAGCAACTTCTGCAATAGGTTGCTCTACAGTCTATGTTTCTTTGAACACTGCACACAGGAATGGATGCCAGAGACCTCCTAGTGTAAGCCTCCCATTTTACAGATAAGTGATCAGAGGTCCACAGAGATTTTCTCATCTAATTCTTAAAATGTCATATAGCTCTCTGGCTCTTCCATTTTTTGTTTTTCTGCCTTTCATGATACTCTCAGTTGTCCTCTTGATTTCACTCTCCATTTTTCTCTATATTTCCTTAAATACAGTTTAAAGAAAAACTTGCTTGGAACTTAGAAAAATCTAAAAGGAAAGTTATCTGTTGGGTCTCATTGTGAACTTACAGTTATAGCATCATAAACTGTGTTTAAAACACTACTTCTTCCTAACCATTCCTCTGCTAAAATTTTCATTCAGTCCTCTATAGAAGAGCCACCTAACTCCAGGAGGACACCATTAATACAGCCTACCATATGAATGGTGCTCCTAGGAGTTCACAGCTTGAATAATCTTTCATTCACCTCACATGCCCAGATGTTATCAGCTCTTTTAATACTACTATAGCAGGGAGTTGAAATCCTTTCATCCTTCTCAACCTGTGAACAGTAATATTTATACCCATGAGCCTATCAAAGCTTGAAATTAATGTGGTTCTGGTTACTCATTTATTTCAAAGGTATGCTCATCAACAGATGTGTTGATAGCAGCAATGATGATAACAGAACTCCATAACAGAAAATGATCAGTGAAACATGCTGTAGGGGTTCCACAGCAACAGTGGTTAAATGAGTTATTTCTAAGAAGCAATCCTATTGCTTTTATTTTACTCTGTACTACAGTAGGCTGTCAGAAGAATCAAATGCCTGACAGGCCATCTTGCTTCATTAGTTATCCTTCCACCCAGAGCTTTAAGCTTAGAGCCAAGAACATAAGACATGACTAGTTGACTATCCAAGATTCATGCTTCCCTCCCATCATGTATATCTGTTCCTAGAAAACATCTGCACAGCCACAGACAACATTTCCCAGTCCCCATGCATCTATGTGGGGCCATATGATTAGATCTAGCTAATGGGATGAAGAAGAAATTCATGTGTCTGACTTTTAGGCAGAGGAGGATAAGCATCCAAAATTTATCCCCCTTCTGTGACGGTCTTGGAGGCCAGCACTGTAGATAATATAAGATGGAAGAAGCCTGGGTTTCTGATATCTTGGAGAAAAGCCACCCAACCGGAAACATCTACTTGGGGACTTTGGGTGAGTGAGAAACAAACCTTGGTTATATTAAGCCATTGTGACCTTGGGTTGCTTATTATCATACAGCAGATGGCCTATACCAACTAAAACAATGAATATCTGTTGGTTGGATGAAATTCTTTTAAAGAAACCCTATCTTGGGCCGGCCGAGTGGCGCAGTGGTTAAGCGCTGGCTTGGGAAGCCAGCGGCCCCGGTTCCGGTCCCACATATGAGGGCCAGTGACACTGCCCTCAAAAAAAAAAAGAAAAGAAAAATGAAAAAGAAACCCTATCTTTATACGTTATGTGCTCTGCAGTGCCTTTATAGTAAGTGCTTAATGATGTCCCTGAAAATTTGTTTTGCAAAAGGGTACTTTTTAGCTACTTTTCTTGGGAAGTTTAAGATTTTGTTTGTTTGCTTTTTAAGGGATACATCCAGGATCTAATACAGTGCTTAGAATACAGTGGTGACTCAAATATTTGTTGAATGAATAAAATTAGTGCATATCTTTGCCTATTAATCTCATCTAGTGCCTATTTGGGTTACAGAGTGGCTGGCTATGGACTGACTGAGATTCTAGCGAGGTTAGACAACCCACCAGACATATCAGTAGGACTATAAAAACTGAAAGACTAAACCTCAAAGGAAGTCAAACAAACAAACAAAATCTAAGAGATTCTTGTTTCAGTGATACAATGTATGACTTCATGGAAGTGGCTCAATGCCAAAGAATTCTGCTTTGAGAGATGAGAGAGAAAAGAGGAAGAAAAACAGGAGACAATTTAGAGAATTGAGAATTTTTAAAAGTCACCCCACGCCTACAGTTAGAGATCATAATAATGTTTTAAATTATTATGCTTGATGTTCAGTACAATTTTTATAATAGAGTAAAAGTCCCCCGAAGCATTGTGTCTTAAAATCCCAACTGTTTGGCATTTGATGATTTGCAAATATTCTGCAAAATCCTGTCAATTAACTACTGGTGCTGTCTCTGACAACTGCACAAACAGACTTGTTAATATTGAGAATACAATGCATTAGAAATCCATAATTCAGCATAGTCCTATCCAGAACTAAGATACAGTACTATATTTCTAGATTACTGGATGCTACTCTACTGACACTCTGAGAAACCATAATTTTTGAAGCTTAAAAATACATGTGGGCTGGCCGAGTGGCGCTGTGGTTAAACGCTGGCTTGGGAAGCCAGCAACCCCGGTTCGGTACCACATGTGAGGACCAGTGACACTGCCCTCAAAAAAAAAAAAAATACATGTAACCCCTATCTTACCATACACAAAAATAAACTCAGAATGGATTAAAGGCTTGAATGTAAGACCTGAAACCATGAAACCCCTAGAAAAAGACATAGGGAAAGGCTCCTTGATATGACTCTTGGATATATATATTGGATTTGACATTAAAAGGAAAGGCATCAAAAGCAAAAATAAACAAGTGAGACTACATCAAATTAAAAAGCTTCTGCACAACAAAGGAAACCATCAACAAAATGAAAGGCCAACCTATATAATGGGAGAATATATTTGTGAATTATATATCTGATAAGGGGTTAACATCCAAAATATATAAAGAATTTAGACAATTCAACAGCAAAAAAAAAAAAAAAAGAAAAGAAAATTGGGCAAAGGAAGTGAATAGACATTTTTCCAAAAAAAGAGACATACAGGCCAACAGGTACGTGACAAGGTGCTCAACATCACTAAACATTGGGGAAATGCAAATCAAAACCTGAATGAGATATCACCTCATGCCTGTCAGAATGGCTATCATCGAAAAGACAAGAGATAACAAATGCTGGGAGAGGATGTGGAGACAAGGAAACCCTTGGACACTGTTGGTGAGAAGATCAACTGGTACAGCCACTATGGAAAATAGTATGATGGTTCCTCAAAAAAATTAAAAAAGAATTACCATATGATTCAGCAATCCCAGTTCTAGGTTATATTTCCAAAGAAAATTAAAATAGGATCTCAAAGAGATATCCACACTCCCATGTTCACTGCAGCATTATTCACAATAGCCAAGATGTGGAAACAACCTAAGTGTCCATTAACAGATGAATGGATAAAGATCACACATACACACACAACGGAATATTATTCAGCCATAAAAAAGGACATCTTGCCATTTGCGATAACATGGATGGACACTGAGGACATTACCAAGCGAAATAAGTCAGACGGAATAGGACAAATACTGCATGATCTCACTTATATGTGGAATCTAAAAAAGCTGAACTCATAGAGACGAGAACGTTGGTAACCAGGGGCTGGGGTAGCGGGGGAGGAGAGAGGATGGTCTAAGAGTACAAACTTCCAGTTATAAGATAAATCAGCTCTGGGGATCTAATGTACAGCATGATGATTATAGTTACTAATACTGCAGTATATACTTGAATGCTGCTACCACACAAAAAAGGAAGGTAATTATGTGACATAATGCAGACGTTAGCTAATGCTAGGGTGGTAATCATTTTGCAATATATAAGTGTATCAAATCACCACTTACGTCTTAAACTTGCACAATGTTATGTGTCAATTACATCACAATAAAATTTGAAAACATACATATAACTACTGTATTTTTCATAAACTAACTTTTTCTTTTCTTATTAAAAAGTTTTCTACTGTATGCATGATCATCACTTAAATTACCATAATGTTCAAAGACTTTAAAAGCTCTTTATTCTTTAATGTGAAGACAATTTATTGACTATAAAAGTTAATTTAAAATGATGCGCTTCCTGGAGCGGGGTTCCTAATCAGATGTACAGGCCTCTGAAATGTCATCAGTTATGGGATCAAGATGATCAGGGTTATCCCAGAGGCATCTAAGTAGTCATGGCAACAACTAAGACTCAGTAGTTGATGTCACTATTGTAGGAGTCTCTATTGAACTCGAAAACTCATCACTAAAGTCTGGTTGATTCCTTGCTCCTGCCATTTTTTCTGATATAAATAATTCAGCACAATGGGCAGATCCATTGTACTGTAGTGTTTTGACTCAGCAAATTTAACAAACTTTGTTATTTAGGCTTTTATCTTCTTTCTCTCTCATTTCCTAGGATATCTTTGGCTTTCGATACCCTTACTACCCCAACCCCCTGCCAAAATTCATCCCAACAGTCCACTCGTGCAGTTAGCAGGCAGCCTCAATGGTTAAACAACTGGAATTTGCAAGATATTTGCCAAACCACTAGGAAATTCAGACTACCATATTCTGGGCTTTTGGAGACTTTTACTCTATTATAGAAATTGTATTGAATAACAAATACAATATAATGGCTCAAAACTATCCACAGCTTGTGATCTCTGGCTATAGGATTATGGCTATAGCATTATGATCTCTGGCTACAGAAATTCTCCATCCTCTCTACTCTAATTTTCTGTCTCCCATTTTTTTTCTTCTTTCTCATCTCTTGCCCTGGCCTTCCACTACCCTGATCTCATTTCCTCTCTTTTGGATTCCCTCACTAGACTCCATCATCCTTCTTCTGGAAAAACAAAAGAGAAAGCAAAACAGGCTTTCTCACTGGTCCCATGACCATATCATGCTTTTCTTTCTCTTGACATACTGTAAATATTGAAGGAAAATGAGCTATGTGGGATAGGCTGGGCAGGAAGGCATAGAGGCCCCTCAGCAATGAACCGGTGATGATGTGAAAGAAGAATCAAGACTGGGCAGGAGGAGGAGCTGGAGAACACCAACCAGATACAAACGCGGTTGCTGCTGACAACTTGCAGAGTCCAGTGGGATGTGTAGTAACTCCCTGGTCTTCATCTGCACAGGTAACGGGAGCTCAGCGATGGAGCTTGGGCAATACCTGAAGATGCCAGGCCAGGTCAGGTTCCCTGTCACAGCTCGGGGAGGCCAGTCTGTTGAGGGCAGGCACTCAGGGCTGAAGAGTTACGGAAAATAAAACCCAGTTCCTAAGGGAAGACACTGACAGGAGCTCAGTAGGCAATCCCGAGACAGATTTATGGCAGGGTTCTAATGTCCACAGGAGCCTGGAAGTGCAGGGGGAGAAACAAAGGCAGAAGTTGGAGGCGGGGTTGGGGAGGAGACAGCAGGGGAACCCTCCAAGAGAACAGTGTGGCATGTGGGGGAGGGGTGGCTGCTATAGGACCCAGGAGGTGGCAGTATAATGTCAGCTCACATCGTTCATGCTCACAATATTCCTCTTTCCTCTACAACTCCTTCAAAGCTTTCTATAACTAACCATAGTGTGAAAGAAACAGTTTAAGGGCTAACATTACCTGCCTTTTCCTGAACTGATGCAGCCCACTAGATCGCCATATTTCTTTACTTCCCGAATTCGTCCAATGCCCAGTGGGGCTGTCCCATTAATTACTGTCTCTTCCTCTTGTCACATAGGCTTTGAGGCTTAAGTGCCGTGACTAGCATATCAGACTCAATACAAATTGTTAATGTTTCACTTGGCACGGTGAAGGAGATGTCACGCTTCCTATCGGGCCTTTTCCGCCTCTACCCTCCCACATCTAGCTGGCACCCAGAATAAACAAATGGATGAGGAGGAGGACCGCCAGCACCCTGAAACATCCTCTCATCATCTGGCCGCCTTGTCAGCAAACACACAAGGGTAGAAATTTTCTTTCAATCAGCAGCAAGGGTGGGTGCAGCATCCTTTGAGGACTAGATGAAGACACGTTTGATTCAAGAAACAAGTGGGATGTATATTGGAGCCAGATTTCTTTTCCCATCCTTTTTCACAGTTGCTATAATAATCTAAGACTTCTAAAAATATAGCCATAAGGATGGCACACGCAGAGCTTGCTAGCTAAAAGATAATGAGGCTAAGTAAACTACAGATTCATCGGCTTATGAAAGGAATGGCCCATCGCCTTAATGGGTTGCAGTATTTCTTTTCCCAAATACTCCCCAGCTAATATCTGACTTGGGAGCCAAAACCTCTAGCCTGCTACTGTTTGTTTTATTTCTTTACACAGACACGGGATGGGGGAGACAAATAGACCAACCACCAAAGCTGCTGAAACAAGATGAAGCATATTGCAAGGGAAAGGCTGGAGGAGTTCACTGGCTAAAGTTGAAAAACACCAAGGAGAAACACAAAATCAGATGGCACAACTATCCATTTTCTAAGCACAAGACTGTGACTTAGGTAAAATACGGGAGGCTGTGGGATTCTGGAAAAGACACTGGACTTGGAGTAAGAAGACCTGGCTCCAAGTCCCTTGTAGGATTTTGGGCACAACATTTGGCTTATTTGGGTTTCCATATCCTTAATGGTACCATGGTGGTGAAAATGCTACATCTCAGAAGTGTTGTCAGGATGACTAAATGGCATTTTGGATGGGAAAACACTTTATGAAGTATAAAAGGCCTATTTTCATCAGTCTCTGTTGGTTGTAGTGCTAACTATTGCCTCTCTCTTAGTTTGGAACCAATTAAAATGTGCACAGAAGAATCAGAATTTGGATTAAAAGTCATCTTCCTTACTCATTATGTTGGATTTAAGAGCATGGCTTGACCTGCGGCTGCTTACTATATCCTATAACATGCTGTCTTCTTTTCATCTTCTGCACCTGTCTCCATGATTATACTATAAGCTTCCAGGGCAGAGATGATGCTTTATGTCTCTTTGTATCTCTAGAATTTTCCACAGAGCCATGCATGTAGCAGGTGCACTGCTTGATAAAGGATTATGATTAACCACATGTGAGTTCTGGTTCTCCATGTGAAGCCTCTCTCTCCACTAACCTGGGAGCTCTTGGAGGGAAGGGCTCATGCCTTTTCATTCCCAGTGCCTAGCATAAGGCCTGGCACATAGTAGGTTCTCTATAAAAGTCAGTTGAAAGACAGTGAATACAGAAAGATACATCACATGGTCTACCCAGGGCCTGTAGAGAGGGATATCTCTGAAGGATTCCATTCTTGACAGCTCATTCATCTGGGAAGAGCTCTCCCTGCCAATCGTTTGTGATTTAAGGGTTTATTTGAGACAGTTTTCCCTACGACAAACTTTAGCTTTTGTCTACTTGTCAGGCACCTTGGCTTTGTTGGGCATCTGCACCCTGGATATCTCAATTAGAGTTACTCTGCTAATGTTCTTAGCAGAGAACTGTCACTTGGTAATTAACTTAGAGCCATGACAGAAGCCTGTGACATCCGATGTTTCAGAGTGTAACACTGACCCTTGTCTTCTCCCAAGGGATGCACACACCATGAAACAGCCTCCTCTGGACTTGCTGGTAAAATTATTAATAGCTCAGAGCACGCTATCTGGGCCTCCTAGAAAAGTAGAGGAAAATGGTGAGAAATCACCTGTGTGCCCACTGCATTATTAAGCTCCCTGCTAACTGCCGGAGGTGCAGTACTTGTAGGCCAGGGCTGAAGCAGCGATGAGGATGAGATGGTGCACAGAAGGAGCGAGGCTCTTCAAACACCTTTCTGAGGAGCGATGCTCCTTAGCTCAGTGCCTTGCAGAGGATCTGAGAACAAAAGCCTTCCACAGACACATTCCTGGTGCCTCCACAGGGTGTGTGTGTGACACGCAGTTTACTCTGCTGCAGCCACCTAAGCAAGCAGGGCTTCTCTGGGGTCAGGCCCTCTGCTCTATGCGATTCTCTCTGCATTTTCCAAGCCCTGGGTGCTCCATGAGCCTGATGTACTTGGAGAGGGGCTCCCACGTATGTACTGTGCTTTGTGTTCAAGCCTGGACCACACGTTCTCTGTGGGCACTGTGACAATCCCGACCTTGTCCTGCTTCTAAAACAAATCAGAATAGAACACCTTTACTCTCAAGGTATTAAGGGAATTCACCACCTGCTGGCTCTTACCATGATGGCCAAGAAATTGGTGGGCTGGGGCACAGGCACCTATCGTGGCGTAAGGCCCTGTGTTCTGTCTCCATGGGCCCCCTATGCCAGGCTCTGTGCTGCAGGGCTGATGCAGGGCAGGAAGGGCAGAGGAACTTCAAATCCACAGGCGGGTGCCGCCAGTATAGACCTATGCGGCACTAGCCACGTGTGGTGTGAGCACTTGAAAGGTTGCTAGCATGACTGAGGAACTCAATGTTAAAAGTTATGTAATTAACTAATTTTAATTTAAAAACAGCTAACGAATTCAATGATTAGAAACATTTTAAGTATGTGAATCTAATTTTTCAACTGTAAATTTTATGAAATCTAAATGCTAACCAAGCATTTCTGATGAAAATTCAATGTCCAAATTGAGATGTTCTTTAAGTGCAAATTTATACACAGGATTTCAAAGACCTGGTATGGAAAAAAAGAGCAAAATATCTCACTAACAATTTTTTAAATATTGATTATAGGTATATAGATTATAGATTAAATATTAAAATTAATTTCACCTATTTCTTTTCACTTTTTCTAATGTGGCTACTAAAAAAATCTAAAATCATGACTTACATTCTATGTCTATCAGAAGGTGCTGATCTATATACCACAATCACAATCCTTTCTACATGGAGTGTCTGTCACCTGACAATAGGATCGCCCAAGAAACCTTCCTGCTGTTCCTCTGTCCAGTTCATTCCACTTTTACACCATGTTTTTTTGGGGTTCTTCCATGTGTGCTGGGCACTGTTCTACGCTGGGAATACATTATGTTGACTCATTCCAAAAGGAGATGAAGACAATAAAAAAATAAAGAGCAAAGGGAAACATCAGGTAGCTTTGTGTGCTATGTAGCACTTAAACTAGGATAATGTGATGGAGAGGGACTGGGTGGTGAGGGAGCTGCTGGCAGGAGGGCATGAGGCTGTATTCTGGGCAGAAGGAAGCAACCGCATCAGGTCAGAAGGGAATGCCCAAAGGTCAAAGGCCCCAAGCAAGGAATGCGTTGGAATACTTGAGAGAGAAAAAGAAAATCAGTGTGACTGGAATATGAGCCTCTGCCATCACATCATCCAAGTTAGGATCTTGGACAAGTTACTTATCCTCTGAGGATGACATCACTTCCTTCATCTGTTAAATGGGTGGCAATTACCTAAGGAGTTTCCTCTCAGCTCTGAAAATATGTGATTTTATGATTCTTCCATATATTCTAAGGAATAAAAATCCTGTCCTAGAAAATGAAAGAAAAAGGAAGCAAATCGACCTCTATCTGTTTTAAAGTTTTGCAGTCTGATGACTCCCCCTCCTCATTGCCTCTTTTCTTTTTTTTTTTTTTTTAAAGAAAGTGAAATTATTTGACAGTTAGCCAACTCATTTTTACATAGCATCACAGGATAAATGCCTAAATTCCTTGGTGAACACACAGAATGTTTTTCTCTAAAACCTGGACCAGCTTTCTCACAAGAACAAAGAGATGTCCTGCATAGAGACTGCACAGAGACATTTATCCTTAGACTATAACTCCCTCAGAAGTCCATAAATAATTTCCCAGTTTTCAGAACTTTTTAATTTTGAAGTATCCATTGACTGGGGAAATCTGGATTCTCAGATTGGCAACGACTCTGCCAAAGTTCCACCAATGGAAAACATTTCCAATGAGATCACATCTATAAGATCTACATCTCCAGGGAGAGAATAAAATAGCTGGTCACAGTCATTTATCACCACAATTTAATCATGCACAAGCGAAGCCCAGGGGGATTTCACTTACGTCTCTAACCAAGGGACCACATGACAAACGGCTTCATGATCAGCCCTTCACTGGCCCCCATCAGCCTCAGACAAAATTCCAGACTGGTTCTCAAACAATGAGAATTAGGAGGGTGACTGGTGGGGAAAGGAGGGAAATACAACTGTTGTATTTTTAATGTGATCCAAGAGGATGGGAACAAGGTCCTCAGAACAGAAGAGAGATGAGATTTGACTTTAACTTCACAGAAATGGGAGGAGTAGGGGAAGATGACCGCGGTGGTGAGAGTAACAAGCCAACATTTACACCACTGCTCCAAATGCTTTACATGTGTCAAACCTATTAAATATGATAATGCAGTCACTAATCTAAAGTGCTTAAACAGTGCCTGGCACGTCTAGTGACCCACAGATCCAGATATACACTTCAGCTCTGTCACCTGTGATGGGGACAATCCAAGGCGTGACCTGTACTCTTACTAGAGCTCACAAGAGAGACTAAGCCCAGGTCAGCCTCTGTGTGGCTTTGCTGACACCCATCCTTGCCGGGTCCCCTTCCCACTCCCATGAGCCTGTGGTTTCCCGGGAGCGCTTCCTGACACTTTGCCTCTCAGGACTCCTTGTCCTAGGGCTCAAGATCTGCTTCCAAGGAGCCCAAACCAAAGCCACTCGCCAAAAGAGAAACTGCATGTGCTGACAATAGCAGACTGGTATTTTTTGGGTGAAATGTGAGACACTTTTTTCCTATGGAATTTCTATAGCTAAGCTATTTAAATAAGTATTACGTTTTATTTATTTATTTATTCTTTTATTTTAATTTTTTTTTTTTTTGAGGGCAGTGTCACTGGCCGTCATATGTGGGACTCGAACCGGGGCCGTTGGCTTCCCAGGCCAACGCTTAACCACCACGCCACTCGGCCGGCCCTACGTTTTATTTTTTAGCTCAATTATTTTGCCCCTACCACTGGTCAAAATAACGACAGCATACCAATGAAATAATGAGACCATGTTTGTCTGAGCCTCTTTTTTCCACCTTCAGGGCCTCTCCCATGCTATGGTGGGAGCTGCCTAGAAGTGACCCCATGTGTTCAGACAAGAAAGCTGTCCAGCCACTCAGGTTTCCTTTCAAGCTGGTACTCCCCAAACCTGGGGGGCCGTCCATGGATCATAATGACCCCCAGGCCAGCAGCTGGACTGGTAACAATGACCACCCTGCTCAAGTGCCCACTCTAGAGGTTTCAACCCTCCCTTCTCATTCATCTCCTGCTGCAACCAGGGATACTGGGACATGACCTAGCACAATTCTGGCCCCCCATCTAGGTGACTCCTTGACCTTGGCTTCTTTGCCTTTTGGGGACAGTGGGCACACTCTCATTTCTTCACTGAACAGGGGAATTTCAAAGTAAACTAGCATCTTTGCATCCCAGAAGGCCCCAGGCTCTCTCTTATAATTAGCAGACCCTGTGACTGTGAGCATGGAGCCTGGGCTTTGCCCTGTGGGGAGACAGCTGTCTGACTTTAAGAACATCTCAGGGAAATCATTAAAACGCTTGTACTCAGTGGTAGCCAGACTCACTGATCACGGTTCAGGGAAATCTCATTCTGGCCTCTTTATCAAACATAGTACAATTATGGACCCAGCATTGGCACTCCCTGGCACGGTCAGGAAACACGGCCTGTGCACCAACCACATATGGGCACAGAAATCACTTGGAGAGCTCTTCCTGCTTTGGAGGCTCATCATCAATGTGGACGCCCCCATCCACGCCCCCATCCACAGAAGCCCACAGCCCCACAGCCTTCAGGACCTGCAGACACTTCCTGTGAAATTTTGTACCAGCTCAAATCACGGTGTTTTGAAACATTCAGTCCTCTGCCCACCACCAGCGACAGCCCTCTTTTGCCCTCACTTTCTGGTAAAGCTCCTCCTAAAAGCTGTATAAACTCAAAACTTCCATTTTTTCAAAACTTACTCACTTCTCAGCCCCCACCCACCACTTACGGAGCACCTATTCTGAACTGGGCACTGTGCTAAGTGCTCGATATACTTATATTGGCCACTCCATGGAGCAAGCAATATCATGCAATAGTCAGTTGGATGGTGGTCTCTCAAAAGTTATGTCTATACTTTAATCCTGAAACCTGCAGATGTGACCTTCTTTGAAAAAAGTGTGTGTCACTGCAGATGTAATTAAGTTGAAGATAGTGAGGTGAGATCATGTTGGATTATCCAGGTGAGCCATAAATCCAATGACAAGTGTCTTTATAAGAGACACACAGAGGAGAAACAGAGGGAAAAGAGGGGAAGGCTATGTGAAAACAGAGCCATAGTTTGGAGTGATGCAGCCACAAGCCAGGGAACCTCTTGAAGCCACCAGAATGAAAGAGTCAAGAAAGGACTCTCCCTTGTAGCCTTTGGAGGGGCTGTGGCCCTGCTGACACCTTGATGTCAGACATCTGGCCTCCAGAACTGGCAGAGAAGAAAATTCTGTTGTCTTAAGCCACCAAGTCTGTGATGATTTCTTATGGCAACCATAGGAAGTGAATCCATTTTACAGATGGGGAAACTGATGAAGATGCGCAGGAGGAAATGAGTAAAGAAACCGGCCACGGCTCACAGGGCACCCTGAGTGATGCTCTGATGCATCCAGAACAAAGGCAAAGGATTTACTTGTGAAGGACTGTTAGGACATATGCAGCGGATGAAGGATTTATCCCTTGGAAGAGAAAGGCTCAAAAACATCCATGGGGGAAGAGCAAAGAAAAGAGCAAGAGCCTGGTGATGGCAGTAGGGTTTACAAACAATAGTACAATTTAACAACAAAAGAAATAATCAAGTTATTTAAGTAAGGACAGTAGTGAAACAATCACCCTAGTTTAGAAGGCATTTTCCAACTTACAAGATGTTTTTATATACCCTTCTCATTTAACTTTCACAACAATCCTCAACGTAGATATAATACTTATCATCCGTGTACTGTAGTGAAGGTAAATGAGGCTGCTCTGGGAGGTTAAGTATTCCGTGCAAAGTTACGTAACTACTAAGAGAAGAAAAATGAGCTCAGAGTATACCTTTTAAATCCAAATTCTATGCTCTCTCCCACCATGTTTTAGCAAAAGTACTTTCCTACAGAAACTTGAATTTACTCACTAAGAGTTAACATTTAAATGTGCATATGTCAACAGCTCTCCCAAGTGTGAGCATGGCTTCCTTCAACTTCATTCCTGCCAGCCACGCAGTGGAATGTACCCGGAAGTCACAAAATAGTTTCTTAAAAATATTTTATGTCTTAGTTTTCACTGGCATTGCTTACAGTATGAAAGTCTTATTAAGTTTTGTTTAGTCGCCATAAGAGTTGTTGACGCAAATTTAAAACTTATAGCTTAAAATGTAGATGTTAAACCAACATGACACCTTTAAGGACCCAGCAGGCCTAAACTTTATGGGTTACTGTTACATTTGAAAGTGTTATCTCCTCAATTTTTCTGTGGGAATGACTTATCCTTCAGAATCAAAGAAACCTGTTCTCCCTGGAGAGCATCTGCAAATCTTTTCTTAATGAAAAAATAATCCAGCCTCAAATTCTTGATTTGCAAAAGAATTATCCAGCATTAGGTGAGGAAGAAAGAATCCTATACAATCAAGTTCTAAAATGAGCCCACTGTAGTGAACAGAGCCAAGGGCCACTGTTGTGTTTTCCCGTTGCTGTATAACTCAAGCTAGTCCATTCCTTGTACCCTTCTCACCCTTAAAACAGAATAAAAACTTCCAGTGTATCTTGAAAAGTGACATGAAGCTCCAAATTCTAACAGTTCCTAACCCTACAACAATGTGATTCTGTGAGTTCCCTCCCTGACATCTCTCCTCTTCCTTCTTGGCTCACTCAGGTTTTGTTCCAAGAGTCACTTTACCACCTGGCAGCTCAAGTGATTCAGGGAAGCTGAAAGCACCTCTTGCTCCAAAATAGCCCCTCATCAGTTTAAGACAGTGATTCCCAAAGTATGGTCCCTGGACTTAAAGCTTTAGCATCACTGGAAATTTAGAAATGCAAATGATCGTGCCCATCCCATGACTACTGAATCAGAAGCTCTGGGGGCGGGCCCCAGCCACCTGTGTTTAAACAAGCTTTCCAGGTGATTCTGTTGGAGGATTAAGTTTAGAACCACTGCTCTCAGCTCATGATTCCCAACTCTGGTTGCACATTAGAATTGCCTGGTGCCCAGGCCCCACATGTCCCACCCCTCCCCCAAAGATCCAGATTTAACTGATCTAGGGTGGGGTCTGGCTAGAAAAGGAGATTTGTTCAAAACTCCCCTGGAGGATTTAATGTACAGGTAGGTTTGAGAAACACCGATGAAAGCCAATCAGAATAATCCAGTCTAAAATGCTGAATTGCAGTGTCAATGAAATGGATGCCTCCATTTCCATAATGCTGACCCAAGACCAAACATGTCATTACCATTCTTATAGCCACTGGGGGTAGCTCAAGAGAACTAAAGGCTGATGAACTGCTCTCTGCTACTAAATGGAATATGATCCTTTATGTTCTCAGGAGCAGAGTCTTTAATAGCCTCAGGAGTGATAGATTTGCAAGGGGTGGTGACAGAGAGTCCCACAGCTTTTTGGCAGTGGAGGCCTGCTCATTTAGAATGTTTTGTATGGAAGGAGGTGAGAATCATGTGGCTAAGAATTTGTGGTAACCCAGGATTTGAACCCAAGCAATCTTGATTCAGAATCTGAGCCCTAACCATGGCTGCCGCACTGTCTCTCTCCATGGAGGTTAGGCACAGGCGGTGTACACGGCAAGGGAAGGCACCATCAATGGAAGAGGAAGAGGAGGAAGTAAAGATGCCTCATTTCATACCCACACACAATGCAATATCTTTATGAATGCCTGTAACATCTAAAAGAACCTACATTTCTAGAGTCATTTGTTTGGGCCTAAAAACCATGTCAGTTACGGTTTATAGCAACTCTTTCCCCTTCACCTCAGGGAAAATTTCCTCTCACTTATCAGGAGAAACTAACCATGAAGACAGAACACATGAGCCAACTTCAGTTAATGATGGCCCAGATACTCTGATCTCTCTCCAGTTTCCAAAGGGAAATTTCTTCGTCACACTTGGCCTACCTGGGTGGGAGCCGGAACACAGATGTGTTTGCTGAGGCTTGGTCGGAAAGCAGAATTTTGTGGCAGAAACCCAGGGACTACGTAACCCAATGAGCCATAATCTACCCTACTAATTCTGTATTTTATCCATATATGTGTTTCCACATTGTTACATGTAATTGATGGTATTAAAGTAACAGGACCCTTAGCTGGTAGTCCCGACCCCCAGCCTCTCTGTAATAAAAGATTGTTAAAGCTTCCCTTAAATAGATCCAAGAATTAGACTCCCCTAACTACTTGCTAAACTCCAAAGGTTTTAACTACGTCTTATCTAAACACAAGGCCAAACTGCCTATGTAACATAGGCTAGCTGTGTCTCTTGTCTGGATAAACACAAGGCCAGGCTGTTTTCCACCAATTAATTGTTACTTATTTATGGCCTCTGTGAATTTCCTTACTTGTTACATTTTGGTACTATCACACTTCTTTATTTAGTACTGTTATTGTATAGCTTTTTGTAACTTACTTGATATAATTGGTACTGTCAAAACTGTCTAAGATTTATGGAAACCACCTATAAACTGTAACTTTGCTTTGCTTGTGATTTTTGTCTATAAAAACCCCTTTTTTCTTTTGTTCAGGGCTGTGAGTTTGTTCAGGGCATGAGCCCACTCATAGCTGCAGGCCACAAATAAAAAAACCTCCAAACAACTGCTTAGTTTGTATTTTTGTGCTGGGTATAACATTATGTGAGTTTTATAGTTTAAGCAGCCATTTTTTTCTTTTTCAGTGGTTTATAAAATCATAGTGTATCTTACAATTAATGAAACCTTTGATTTGATGAAATATAGTAATTATATGAAACATATATTGAGTCCTATTATGCTTCAAGCTCTAGAGTAAAGTGGAGACAGAGGAATGAATGAAATCGAGTCCCCATGCCCAAAGAGTTAGAAGACAGGAAAATAAATAAATGCATACGCAAGCTATGTATTTTGTGGGGGCTGAAGTGTCAAGTTGTTGTGGCTGGAGCACACTGTGGGAATCCACTAATTAAAGTGGGGTACGTGTGGAGTGTGGGACATGAAGGAGAGAAGTGGTGAGAGAGGAGGTGGGAGAGCTAGTCTGAGGCCAGAACCTGGTATAGATCCAGTCTTGAATGCTATCCTAAGGAATTTAGCTTTTATCCTTTAGGGAAAGTAGTTCTGAAACACTTGGGTCTCATGACCCTTTTATACTCTTAAAATTATAGAGGACCACAAAGAGCCTTTGTTTATATGGGTTATATCTACTGATATTTATTGTATTAAAAATTAAAGCTGAGAAACAAAAAAAATACTAATTCATTCAAAATAATGAACTCATTACACATGAACAAATAACATTTTAAAGATAAAATAACCATTATTTTCTAAAACAGAAAAATTAGTGAGAAGGATGCCATTGTTTTACATTTTTGTAAATTTTGTAAATCTTTTTTTTTTCTTTTTTTATTCCCCTGCCTGACTCATTGACCCAGAGTGACTCATCCCCTCATTCCACAGTCCTTCTCCTTCCAGCCCAGCCTCCCTCTCACCCTAATACACTTGTCCTTTATTCACTCTAGAATCAGATGTCAGTGACCTGCCCATCATTATACCACCGCTGGAGGAGGAAGAGCTCCTCCAAGCCGATTCACCAGCGCTGAGCTACAGTACACGGGCTTAATGCCTCCAAGAGGCCCAGGGAGTTGGTTTGAGCCCTAGTTCCAGAGCTGTCCACCTCCGTGTGTGCGTAAATTTTGTAAATCTTAACATCTGGCTTATGAAAGACAGCTAGCTAGCTCTCATGCCAGCTCCTGCATTCAATCTGTTGCGATATAGTTGAAGTGCATGAAGAAAATCTAGCTTCATAAAGATATGTTGTTGGAAAGAGGAGGGCCTCACGGACTTCCTGAAAAGATGTCAGGGATCCCCAGAGGTACTTGGACCACACTATGAGGACTGCTGTTCTTTTTTTTTTTCAGCTGAGCCTTCCTGCCACCTGTTGGCAGCTCAATGGCAACTCAGCTCGGGCTGGCCTCGAACCGCTGTTGCTCAGAGCTCAGCTTGCACTCTTGAGCGAGCTCTTAACCAACTGAGCCATTCGGCCGGCCCCAGGACTGCTGTTCTTAATAAGGCAAAAACACTGAAAGATTATCAGCAGATGACAGGCAGCTAATTCTACAGCAATGTAAGGATGAATCAAAAAGAGGGCCTAACAGGGCTGGCAAAATGGCGCATTGGTTAAGAGCTGGTTTTGGGGGCTGGCCGAGTGGTGCATTGGTTAAGAGCTGGTTTGGGATGCCAACGGCCCCGGTTCGGATCCCACATATGAGGGCCAGTGACACTGCCCTCTACAGTTAACAACAGCTCCACTTGGAGCTGGGCTGTGAGCCCCCAGGGACGGTGTAGGCTGCATCTCCTGCTGCAGTGGCTGCCATTGGCTACAGTAAGTGGCCGGCAGCCAGCGTGAGCGGCCGGCAGCCGGTGTGAGTTGCCAGTAGCTGCGGTGAGCGACCATCCAGAGGCTGGCGACCGATCTGCCTCATCCGGGAAGAGCACAATGACGATACCAACATGGGCCAGTGAAGCCACATCCTCCACAACTAGACTAAAGAACAAAAAGACAGCAACTTGTCTGTTCCCCTTCCCCGATTCCCCAACGCTGTTCCCCTCCCCTAGTTCCCCAATAAAAATCTTAAAAAAAAAAAAAAGAGGGCCTAAAAATAGGGCAACAAACAGGGAGACTATTAAAAGGGCCTAGGCAAGACCCTAAGAAGCTCATCACTAAGAAGAGACAGAGGGGATGCAGAGAAATGAATGGATTCACAGAATGTTCGAGTCCACGGGAGCCGGTATCTGTCACCCAGCATGGGGCAAAGAATAAATCAAGGATGACTTCAGGTGTTCAGGGTTGGAAATTTGGGTGATGCTGATGATAACAGGGCATCAGATCATGTCTGGTTTAAGCTGGCCAAGGAGGAAAGGAATGAACCAGAAAGGGAAATGATATGACGATTCCAGATCATTAACTCAAGGAGATCAAGGCAAATGAAGAGGCCTTGGGAAGCTTACCATTTTAAACTGCTATATTCAATATTGTTTAAAATGATACCAGAATAGCAGTTGCCTTAAGAAGGTAAAATTGATTTTCTTAAAAAATGCAGACATCCCTGCGTTATGGAGAAGCTCCTTAACTCTCCTTCGCCAATGAAGCACACCATGCTCAGACTGCTTTGCATCCTGATGGAACACATGAGAATTTCTGATCACAGACTACTGTGGAGCGACTCGCCTGGGTAGGTACCATGGTGGGGACTGTGGGTCAGCTACGGGGTAAAGATGAGCATGAAGGAACAAGAGAAGGAACATATTAATCCTTGTGGAAGATATTACTTAAATGGATATTTCTAGTTTAAGACGTGACTGGAGAGAATAATAAAGTCACTGAGTGGCTGGCTGGTGAGAAGGGCCAGTTAGAGCTAAAAAGGCACCAAAGGCAGTTTGCTCACCTTACAGTATTTTTAGGGGCTTCTGCTCAGTTCCAGAGATCAGGTGAGAGGCAGACCATCCCATCAGAAATGAACTCCACATGCAATTAGTTTTCCATTACACCTGGGAAAGTCTTGAGAGGTGGGTAATAGGGATTTTGGAGTGGGTGAGTGTATGTGTGTGCATGCACGCGTAATTCAAGTCTGAGACCAGGACACAATTCCCTATGCCCCTAGGAAAGAGGGCAGAAAACACGGTATCCTTTTCCTTTTAAACTCCACAGGTTAGGGGCTCAAGTCCACACCAGGAGTTTTCTTTGTCTTCCTCCTTCTGAGTAAGAGAGGAGCCTGTTGAGCAAAGGGTTACTTTGTGTGGTGAGCACAGTCCAGTATATGCAGAGGATGGAAAAGCAGGCAAGCTGTACCAACAATAATGCAGAGCACAACTGAAGAAATACCAATACCTGTGTGTAGAGCAAACACTTAACTCGCTAACCCTAACCACTCCTTAACTCTGAGTAAGTATCCACACAACTTTGATTGGAATAGACACTGGTATACAGAAATTTCTTATTTTCATAAGCTCATGAATAATTGTCTTAGTCTTCTTAACAACGAAGTAACACAAACGATTTTCAGTACACGGTACCCAGGCAAAGACCCTATCTGCTAAGTTGGGGCTCAGCGCCTTCCCAGCAGTGTCATGTTCTTCAAGGTTTGTGATGAGGATCCTCACTTTCCACTATTACTTAAAAAAAAAAAATTGTGACATGAGAAAGGCAGCCTCGGTTGTGTCAACTCCCTTTTCTGTAGAATGGGATCAATGATAATTAATGTCACACTTGCCTTGTAAGTTGTGAGGATCAAATCCTTTGAAAATGTTTGGTGATCCAAAAAGTCCCATGGGAATGTTAGTTATAGCAGAGTTCCTGACTTAGGTTGTACCCCTCTCTCCCAGACAGAAGGCCCAATGAGAGAACTGCCATTTATTGTAGGTCTTCTATATGCCATGATACCTCACTCAGTACCATCTTATGTAGCAGGTGGTCATATCCCATTTTACATATGAGGTACGTGGAGGTTAAGTAACTTAGCAAACGTGAGCCACCTACTAAGTGATGGGGCTAGGATTTGAACACTGGTCTGCAGCTCAAAAACCCAGGTACTCTTAGCACTAGCTTCACATCTACTTTATTACTTAGGTCTAAGAAAGAAAAATGAAAGCAGCATTTGGTTTTTACATAACCACAAATGTTCTCATCACCACCCTCAATCTCAAGCTTCTAGTTGTTCCAAGGTATCATAGAAAGTGTTTTAGACCTTCCCAAAGGGCTAATGCTGGCAGGATGGGGCGCTCAGTACTGCATTGTGGAACGGAGCCCAAGAAATAAAACAAAGGCAGAGACAGTCAGTTCTAATAAAAGGAAGATATTAAAACCTCCATTGCCCTGCCTGCCAAAGACTGCATCCCTCAGGCCCTCTCAGCCCCTGTGAGGCACACACAGCCCCAATGACTACTGATTGTGATCCAGTGATCCAGAGAGAGCCTGGATTTTTTATTTTTAGCCTCACCTGACACCACTAATAAGATGCACACCTAACCAGTCACAGGTTAGACCCATCAGTGTCTAGCCATAGGGACAGCAAAGGGGACACCGCTGATTTTTCCTATGTGTAGTGGAGGTGTCTGGCAGGATGAAAAAACAGGCATGAACAAATAGGTTAGAGACCTGGGTGTGAATTCCAACTCCATTACTCATTGCCTAGTCACCATGGGCCAGTCCTTAATTTACTCACTGGTAACATTTCTTCCTGTTGAAGTACCTCTGAGATGAATAAGATGATGCAGGCAAACTGATGAGCAGGTGTCTGTGAACACAGTAGGCACTCGAGGGAGTAGCTTCTCTGATGATTTTAATGTCCATGAACTAGCTCATGTCCACTAGTACATAACTGCTTGGTTTTTTGTTTTTGTTTTTAACAGATACTCTCTAGACTAAAGATGACTACAAATTTTTATTATTCATCCCTTTGAGAGGTGGAGTCCAATCTCTCTCCCCTTGAATCAGGGTTGAACTTAGTGACTTTCTTGGCTAGTACAATGGGACTCAAGTCTTATTCTGGACTCAAGTCTTATTCTGGGGCTTCTAAGCCTAATCCATAACAAGCCTTGGAGAGTTTCCCCTGGCTTCGTAGTCATGAGTTGCCATGTCAGAAGTCTGACCACCCCGAGGCCCCTAAGCTGTGAGGAAGCCCCACTTGGTCCTGTGACAAGGCCTCCGGGGAAAAAGATGTTGGGCCAGCCCCAGCTGTTCAGCCTCCAGATGCTGGAGTCATCCCAGCCCAGTTCCCAGACACTGGAGCAGAGTCTCTGCCAACCCCTGCCCAAACTGTAGATTCACGAGCAAAATAAGTGAGTGTTGTTGCTTTAAGCTACAAAGTTTTGAGGCAGTTTGTTACGCAACAAAAGATAACCAGAACACTCTCTTTATCAGGTTTTCTCCCCTAAACACAAAACAGCAGTTTGCTGAACTAAGTAAGATAACATATTAAGTTCATGTTGAGTCTGTAGTTCTCAAGCCTATTTTAGACACTGAAAAAAACATTTTGTTTGTGGACAATGTTAACCGAGGAGTGACTCAATAATTGGCTGTCCTATGACATAGATGAGCTATTGTGTGTGTATGCATGCCAGGGTTTAAGTTATGTAGGACTTTTCTAAATATCCAATTTGTCTCATGAGAAAAAAAATGCTATAAATAACAGCCCTTCATCTCAATAGACTTGTGAAAAACCATGCTCTGAAGTCAGACTAATTGAATCTAGTGCCCAAGTGCTCTACCCTCCCAGCTCTATACAAAGCTGACTGCCAGCCCAAATCAGGTATCTAGTAATCAGGCTGGTTTATCAAAGGCCACTATCGGGGGCCGGCCGAGGGGCTCAGTTGGTTAAGAGCTCGCTCAAGAGTGCGAGCTGAGCTCTGAGCAACAGCAGTTCAATGCTCAGCCTGAGCTGAGCTGCTGCTAAACTGCCAACAGGTGGCAGGATGGCTCAGCTTAAAGAAAAACAACAACAAAAGGCCACTCTCTACCTTCCTCCTAACCAGCAGGAAACTACATAATCTGGGCTGCCTGCATTTCTCGGCAAATTTACAATAAAAACGTTAAGCCCAAGTAGATTTCTATAGCTATTCAGACAATCTTTGAGGAAAACCCAGTCAGCTTTCACATATGCTCCACTCGGGAGGAAGGGCCTTGTTGTAGCATAAGACTTGGCGCTGAACCATATAATATACTTACCTTTCAAATAATATTTGCATAACATTATGCAAATTTGGGGGCATATAATCAGCATTTGTGAACTCAAGCATTTTGCTGCCTCCCAAATCCACTATGCTGTTTTTTCATTTCTTGTTTCTTCTGCCTGCAAAGCCTGTCTCCACTTCTTGAGGGTGTGTGTGTGTGTGTGTGTGTGTATAATTTTATTTATCCATCACCTATCAAGGTAGAGTTAATCATTCCTTGATAACATTGCTTCTTCAATCTGTAAAGCCCTTTTCTCTAACAAGCAAGCTTATCATTAAAAAGGAAAGGCCACAACAAACCCACAGTCTATAGAATGCATGGAGAAAGGACATGAGAATCCCTGTAACTCTTGGCAATGTGCCACCGGGCTGGAAACAGGCTGATGCGGTCTGTGTTTCTGGGATTAGAATACAGTAGCAGAAATGAGTCAATTAAAATGACAACCAGAATGCTGTCTGCAGATAAAGTGCTTTGCACTGGAGGCACAACATAACCTGAAGTGCTAAATTCTGAGGGCCAAATGATTTGCATCTCCATCTCTTTTCATATTATTTTCTTGGCAAAAGTTAACAAGGAGCCACTCAGCCTAGGAAAGATAGGTCCTCTACTTACCTCAGCAAGAACCAGACAAACACAATGGACTTCAAGTTTTCCTAACTCAATGGCTTTTGTTTGACTGGGTGTGGGCAACGCTTGTTGTCCCACGCCAGTCACTCTGAACATCAGACCCACCAACTGGCCTTGGTTTTTACGTTCGTTCATGAACAATTCCAGACCCAAAAGCTATGCAGGCACTAAGTGGCTACCGGCACTTATTTTTACCATTCATGATTTAAGAACATGCATAACTATGCAAAACATTCTAAGGCAAAGGCTGTGTGAACGCTGAATCCTTACAGGTTCTAAGTGACAAAATCCACAAAACTCAGCTTAAGATTCCCTCTCTACCTGAGTGAACCTACAGGGGGTCATGCAGGAATATCCTTTATTCTGCCCCCAGACACGAGCAATAATGTTTCCACCACTCATTCTTGAATGAACTATGAATAACATGGACAGTTAGAATTCTTGTAAGAGTCTAGATTACAGCTGACACCCAAGGCAACAGAATAACCTCACATTTTAAGTACCTGGACAAAGCAGAGGGAAAATTTACTGCCCTGCCTCATTCACCAAACCCTGGTCTTCCTGCAGAAAGTGTATACGTGTTTGGCACTGGACAAACAATAACATTGGTATAGTCTAGGAAAGAAGAAACATAATATCAACTCACTTAACAGTTGGCAATAGAGGGCCTGTAAACTTCTCTTCATGGTATCATCTGGTCCTTCTTGTCCTCCAGTTTATTCATGATTCTGTCTAGGAAATTGGGAGAAGAAAATTGTTACATCTGGGGAACATAATTCAAGTCAATAATAATCAAAAAGAACTCCACTCAGGAGAATCCTGATTGTAAAGCCTAAAATACCTGACTCTGAAGGGTTTGAAAAGTCTTGGAAAGGATACACCACAGTTTAATTTACAACGGTCTATGTTATAAAAATTAATCAACTGACCAAATCCTGAAATGATACACACCACTGAAGGAAACTTAGATGGGTAACTAGAGGATAAGAATCTGGCTTTGGAACTTTCAAGGACTTTCAATTACTCTCCCTTGAATCTCTACTTTTGAAACAGGAGAAATAAATTTCTAATCTAATTTCCATTATGATGCTCACCAAACAACCCCCAAAACTACACCACACTGAAATTGTGTTACATTAAACAACTTTTCTATTTGTTTCTGATTGTAAGAAACTTCTAGTACAGAATATTTGGAAAATATAGCTAAACTGAAAATATAGATAAGAATATACCAAAAAAAAAATACAAATTACCTATCTCC
Organism: Aselliscus stoliczkanus; assembly: GCA_033961575.1. Lineage (NCBI taxonomy): Eukaryota > Metazoa > Chordata > Mammalia > Chiroptera > Hipposideridae > Aselliscus > Aselliscus stoliczkanus. The sequence goes on along the minus strand of CM066735.1, from coordinate 100,526,555 downwards.
CCAGCTTCTCAAGTGTGCACTTCTATGGGTCTGTCTCATTTTATGAGCTAACATTCTAATTTTTCTCCCTAGCGGCAGAAACATCTTCCTGTGTTGTCATTATTACTTTGCTACTTTATTTTCAATGGCACACAATATTTAGTTAAGATAAATTCTTAGAAATGGAATCACAAGGACACAATTTATGGCTTTTAAAATACAGCGGTTGACAAAATAAATGTATATACATTTTATTTATTTATTTTTAGCTGAGCCATCCTGCCACCTGTTGGCAGCTTAGCAGCAGCTCAGCTCGGGCTGGGCGTCAAACTGCTGTTGCTCAGAGCTCAGCTCACACTCTTGAGCGAGCTCTTAACCAACTGAGCCACTCGGCCAGCCCTTGTATATATATTTTAAAAAAGGAAAAAAACTGAGAGCCGGCAAATATTCCATCTCATTGCTTTAATTTGTATTTTATATGTTTATTAATCATTTGTCTTTAAAACATCTTTAATTCACATTCGACAAAGATTCTTTAATCAGGGTCCTCAACCTTCTTCCTGGGTCCTTCCGTGCACGTCCCTGTAAAACCTAATTTTAGCAAGAAACCTGCTGAGTCATTTAACCAGATCCCTCCATCCTCAGTATCTGACCAGGCCCCTCGCCCTCCACCACCTGCAGGTGATGATCCCCCTGGCCTGTCTCCAGGAAGAATCCTGAGGTCAGGTTTGCCAGAAGCCCAGGCTGTTTCTTCACAGTAATAGTCCACCCAATGACCCCCAACCCTGCTCCATGCTAAATTCTCACCTGCCAATGCTGTATTAGGATTTGAGCCCAATTTCTCTCCGCCACTATAAATCCCATCGTACTGGTCCCTATACCTAGATGGGCCAGAATAAAGTCTTCCCTACCATCTATAACAAGTGTCACTGAATACTTTCTTCTTTAACATGTTCTTTAACCATTCTCTACTGGCATGCTGGGTGTTTTTTTTTCTCATGATGCCCAAAGTGGAACTGATCTTTAATTTCTTTTTATAGAGCTATAATTCACGTATCATAAAATTCAGCCTTTGAAGTATACAATTCAGTGGTTGTCAGTGTATTGAAAAGTTGGGCAATCACCAAGAGTACCTAATTCCAGAATATTTTCATCACTCTGAAAAGAAACTCCCATGTTCACTAGCAGTCGTTCCCCATTATCCCTTCTCTCCAGTCCTTGGCAACCACTAATCTAAGGCTTTGCCTATTCTGTACATTTCAAATAAAGAATCATATAATACATGGTCTTTTGTGTCTGGGCCTTTCACTTAGCATGTTTTCAAGGTTCGTTCTTGTTGTAAAGCGTGGTGTTTTTTTTTTTTTTTTTGGTAAGAATGATACATACATGTGTGTGCACGCACGCACACGTGTACACACACACACACATATTACCATGGTTAGAAAGGCCTTCCTCAGTCCCGAATTACACAAATAGTTGACTGTATTTTCTTCTGGTATATTTTTATTTCTTTTAGATCTGTTTTTGGACTTTGTATTATGTTTCACTTCTCTGTTTGCTCATTCTTCCCACTATACCAATAAGCATTGTTTAAATTACTCTTGGTAGAATTAGCCTTTCATTTTTACTTTCCTTTTTAAGGTTCATCTTGTTCTTCGAGCTTGTTTTTTCCCCTAAATTAATTTTAAGTTCATTTTATTAAATTCCAGAAAAATGATCATTGGAATTATACTTGGAATTACCTTCTCCTTGCTTTATTAATTCGGGAGAGACTTGATCTCTTCAAAATCCAAGTGTGGTAAGGAGAAAAACATATATTTAAGATTGTAGCTCTAGAGATAAGAAGAATTCTTTTCAAGAGTGACAAGTACTTTTTTTGGGCAGGGGCAGGACAATAGCTCAATGATTTCTTTGGTTAGGAAAACTGAAGCTCCTGTGAGTATCATCTGGATGAGTAAGAGGGAGAGAAAGATAGTTAAGTTATTCTCTGTTATCAAATAACAGGAGGTTTGAGTTCCCAAAGGCTAAGAGGTGTTAAGTGACCCAGAAATCAGAGAGGCTGAGATGATAAATAAGACATGTTGAGAGACAGGAAGAGGCAATTCCAAAAGACAGCAGCAGGTGAGAGCTAGGAATAAAGGATAGAGTGAGAAATTCTCCAGAGGGGATGACCTGTAAACTTTAAGATGTGTAATATTTAATTTTTTCCTTGCTTCTTTTTTATGCTGTTTGTATTTACATACTACATCTGTCTTCCTTCTCCTCCGCAATACTTATCCACCACTAGTAGCCTTAAAACCTCAGCAAAAGTCTTATACAAAACAGCCTTGTATTGCTGGTGCTCAGCTGGGCAATGACAGAGAAGACTGTGTCTCAAGAAAGGGTGACCTGGAACAGAGGTGGGAGCCACTGGAGCTATGATCTGTGGGCATCCATGGAGTGCTCAGGATATGGTAAGTCCTCAACAAATGCCTAGTGAATAAACAAATGAATGAATGAATGATCAAGTAACAGGAGAGCAGAGCAACAGCTGTAGTTTACATTGATCAAGAGGAACATATGCCCCTCAATCTTCACTGGAAATGCTTAGATTTTCGAGAAACTGTTAGACTTTCCACAAGGCGTGGACTAGAGCCATTTTATTCACATATCAGGAAACAACTGAGCCCATAAACCTGGGACATTTGGGATCGTGAGTTACACAGGGCTATCCCAACTACAAGTACCATATGGCCTAGCACTTATTTCGAACGAATCTTTATTTAGGTCCTTCTGCGGAGTTTTGTATTTTTTGCCACTGTGATGGAATTTGTGTTTCCGTTATATGTTCTAATTGCCTCTATATGAAAATGACTGAGTTCTGTATATTCATTTTGTGAACTAACTAACAGAACTCACTGTCGCAATGATGGCTGAGTCTCTTGAGTCAATTGTGCTGCTTTGGATGGATGATGAGCCACAGTGAGATTCCAGTAAAAGCCTATTTTTATCCGTACAGTAGGAATCAAATATTCCCCCAGGGAATAATTTAGGAGCTCCAAGGGTAACAACTAATTTTGGGAATGAAATCTTAAGAAAGTACAGAGTGTTACAGCCAAATGGCTGACTGAAGGCAAAAAGAGAGAAGAGAATGATGAAAATATTTAACCAAATATTCAAAAGACATTGGCACAGGTGGGAACTTCATTGATTATTAGCACAGAAGAAACAAGGGGTACAAGTAACCCAAGTGACTCACTCCTTAAAAATCCTACCTCTCCCATTGGCTTAAATGGAATAGTTAAATCCATTCCATTGAATCAGGAGGAAATTTCTCTTTAATAGGCCACTGAAAATGTTCCAATTAGAAATGTCCATTAGCAAGGAAAAAGTAATAAAGAGCCAAACAAAAAGCTCTGATATTTGATATGCAAACTGACTTGAAATGACACATTCATAGAGAACAAATAAGGAAGAATTGCCAGGAATGTCCTGGAAAACAAAACCAAAAAACTCCCAACAAAAGTCTGGGGGTAAAACAGCTGCAAGCCCTATTGGACATTAAAGCATACTCTAAACCCTCTACAATGAAAACAATTTGATATTGACATACACATAGACCCAATTTTATATGGAGATTTAGGATATGATAAAGGCAGTATACACAATCAATGGACAAAAAGATAAACTTTTAAATAAATGTTGAGGGAATGGCAGAGTAATACAAAAAGAGAGTTGTGCTCATTCTAAATACCACATATCAGTATTAAGTTCCAAATGGACCAGACATTTAAATGTAAAAAAAAAAAAAAAATAAAGCATACAAGTACTTGAAGAAAACACAGGTATATTCTTCTAACTTGGGAGTAGAGAAGTGTGGCTAACTGTGAATAAAAGTTTGAAGCAATAAAGAAAAAGATAAACTCTATTACGTAAAAAAATTACACAGTAAAAAATACAATTAAGTAAAAATACAAATGGAAAACTGGAAATAATGTGCAACTTATAACAAGCAAAGGGTTACTATCCTAAAACTTATTATTTGTAACCCCCAAATCAGTACTAATGGTGCTTTAGCAATCTTGCAGACATGTGTGAAGTGGTGAAAAATCTGAGGTACCCAACAGGCCATGTTCCCACCTGAGGTCAAATAAGGCAATGATCTGTCTTCCTGTTTCAGCTCTTATACTGGGAACACGTCCTTTCTCCATGCTACTCAATGCCATGTTTTCAGCATCTTTTTTTTTTTCTTGGTATCTGTTTGAAATGGCCCCCAAGCAGAGTGCTGAAGTGCTGCCTAATGTTCCCAAGTGCAAGAAAGCTTTTGATGGGCCTTACAGCCAAATACATGTCTTCGATAAGCTTTGTTTAGGCATGAGTTACAGTGCTATTGGCCTGGAGTTCAAAGTTAATGAATCAACAGAACATATTAAATAAGGTACCGTTAAACAGAAACATATAAAACAAGGTTATGTATTGATCAGTTGACAAAAATGTGACCAGAGGCTCAAAGGAACCTAGCGTTGTGTTTCCCACTAGGATCAACGGTTCAGTATTCACTAAGTACTCAAAACAACTACATGGGACATACCTACCATGAACAATGAGAACCAACTGTATTTGAGTTGAGCTTTAAAATATTTTGAGGCAGAAATGAAGAGGACCAACAATCCAGGCCAATAGTAGAGCTTTATCAAAACAGAACAATGGCTCTACATCTCCCTAGGACAAGGGAAGATCTGATTATCCTGGTGGCCAGCATACCTCAGAGTACCCTCCAGGAAAATAATGAGGGGGAGAGGAATCATCAACTAACATTATCAACTAACATCACAGGACTGAGAAGTTTGGAAAGGAGCAAACTCCATTTTACAGGTGGGAACAGAGACACCAAGAAGTCAAAGTCTTTGCTCAAGGTCAAATTGCAAGATCTTCAGCTAGTTTCTTGACCTCTCTGATCTTTGGATTCCTTCTTTGTAAAAGGGATAAGAATGGTTCTTAATATTCTTGTTGCAAAGACTGAGATAATGCATACGAAGCCTGGCACACAATAAGTGCTCAGGGCAAGTTAGCAACTATTTTTGAAGAGCAGAAGGCACGATAACAACTCATCAGGCCAGAGCTCACCAGCTGTCTCTTAATTTGGTTTCTTTTAAGCTAGAAATGAACCAAAGGCTTTTGGGCTACTCCCCAAATAGCCCCTTTTGTTAAATTCAGTGTTTTATTTAAATTGGATTTAGAAATGATGCTTACAGGTATAAATTTAACTTCAAGGTTTTTATAATTTATACCTTTGTCTTCCTTAAAAAGGATCTGAGGAAGCTTATTGCTAGATGCAACTTGTATAATAGGATTATTAACATATCAAGTACATTAATGACATCAGAAAGAGGGATCCAAAATCATGGGGAGGAAAGGGGGATTATTTTTACTATCAGATGCAAAAGGACAATACATTTCCCTTGGAGCGTCCTAAAAATAAAGGTAAAAAGGACAGCTAGCATCATTTTATTTTTTCTGGCTCCATAAATGGAAGTACATTTTTTATTTTGCTTAGAAATACAAACCTTTTCTGCCTCTAACTTCTGATAAAAGATCATTAGACAGATCACCTTTTGATAAGCATTGGCATCCTCAATAGCAGTTTTCATGGAATTTGAACAGCATATTCTTATTATTGTTGCTCCTTATCAACCCACAATAAAAGCTAGGGTCGTTGTGTTATGTGGTAATCCAGGAAAAGCATTTCAATAAGCAGCAGAAGCACCATGCTATGCTGCAAGGGGAAGAATCAGGCAGGCCTGCCACTGAGTAGCTTTGTCATGTGACCTTGGGCAAGTTACTTAACTTCTCCTAGCCTCAGCTTTCTCATCTGTAAATGGAGGTGACACCTAAATCAAAGGACTGCTGAGAGAATAAAATGAAATAAAGTGCCTACTGGGTGCCTGATATATTGTATATGTCTCTCTATTTCTAGTAAGCTAATGGTGTCCAGACATGCCATTTGTAGTGTTTGGGGATAAAGAGAACTGAGAAAACAGAAGGAACCAATTGATATTCAGCAAGACACCCCAGGGCTTGAGCACGGTGAGTGTTGGATTACTTCCAGAGGGCAGAGTGAAGGTTCCTCAGGCTTACTTACCCTCCAAGTCACAAAGGGCTGCACATGTCCACAGGGCTGGGTTTGGGTTATAAAGGAGTTTTCACAGTCAAATTCTTTTGATATAGTTGTTTTACATTTAAACACAGGAATATCCTTCACTTCCATTAAAAAAAAAATAGATGTTCTCTTTCATTTTTTTTGACACTTGTGGCTCTTGTAGTTGACCTTCCAAATTTTCTCACTTTTGTGCAAGAAATATTTCACTTTCCTCTGAACCCATGACCAACAGTGCTGTCACTTTACGTGTAGGAAGTAACGGGGCTCTGGTAAATGAGAAAGAATAAAGGAGTAGTGTTTTTTGGCTCCCACAAATGTCAGCAGGAAAACAGGTTTTTTTTTTGTTTGGCTTTTCTTAAAGGAATTCAATGTCCACTCAGAAATGTTTTCCCTAAATTTTCAAGAGGAGCCAGACATAGAATCTTCCTACTTAAAAATACTAGCAATTAACTCATGTGGGCCAAGACTACACGTCAAAAGAAATAGGACTGTGTGATTTCTGATTGACAAGGCTTTCCTGATGCAGGGCCTGCAGCAGCACGGTTCTGGCAAACGGAGGGCCGGTGTCCGCCTGTGGAGAGAGCCCCACTGAAGCAGGGCAGCTCTCCCCCCAACCCAGGGGCTTCCTTGCTTAGTCCTCCATTCAGTAAATTTTAAAGGATAAAAAAAAACCAAAACACCTTCAGTAGAGTGCCTTTCCTCTCTTCCCCTTCATATTTACATCTCTGAAAAATAAAACACTGGAGGTTATCAGAACTACTGAGACACTGAATTCCAAACAAAAGGGCAAAAGTTGTTCAGCTCCTGCGAAGGAAAAGCCTACAAAAGGGAATCAACTACTGGCATAGTTTGTTTTATGGCGGTTTACTTTTGTGCTTCAGAGAGGTTACATTGATTTTCAAGGCAAGACCCTCCACCAGCAAAAAGATTAAGACTCACTTTGCTGGGATGCTCATTTCATTGTGGTCGTCTGGAGCGAACCTGCACTATGTCCGAGGAGGCCTGGAGTGTGGATTCTGCTTGGAGGTGCCTTAGTGAGTGTTCCTGCAGACCGGCTGGATGGAGTTTACTTGCATTTGTTGGAGGAGGGAGTTCAGCTGTCCACAGACACTGAAGTCGCACTGGGGTAAAAATAGCACCAGGAGCTTGAGGCTTATTAGAATGACACAGACCGCCTTCTTCCTGCATTCAGGCCTATTAAGACCATTTATCTCATCGGAGGAGACAGAAAGGTGCTTGGACAAGGTGAAGAATACAGACCACACTTCCGCTTTCGTGGTCTGCTATTAAAGACTGAACACTGAGGTCAGGGAATTAAATGATACTGTAGCAATGCCAAATACCAAAGGAGCATGTTCGATCATTTTGACTGCGCTGCTTATGAAAAAGATTATTTTTTTGTCCACAGCAAACTCATTTTTCTTTCTTCTTTTGCAGTGTCTGAAAAACATCTTCAGAAATTGAATTTGGGGACCTAAAAATATGTGTATTTCCTTTGGGCAGCAGGCATATCTTTTGAAAGATGTGCCAAGGTTTTACAATGGAAATGGGGGCAAGGCCATAGGAAGTTGACAAAGCGCTTATCAGAATGTTTTACACGTAGAAAGAACATTTAAACCCACGATGGATGCTTTGAACAGGAACACCGGCAATAATTTCAGTATGCAAAATTATTTGCAGTATCATAGTCATTACTAAATTTTAATTTCAACCTCGAACTCTTTTCTTCTTTTTTCCATTCCCCTTCCTTAGTTCCTCTCATCTCACTTCATCCACCTAAAGATTGTAATTCTTGAGCTGGTATGAAGACAGTTTTAATCTGTAGTTCTGGTTTAATCTTTCAAAATACGTAATTTATGCCAAGTGATTTCAAAGGATAAGTAAAGTCTGTTGAATGTACAGCTGGAATAAAAATTACAATAAAATGAAAAAGCAATGTGGGTGAGAGTAGAGTAGGCCAACGTAAAACAGGTGCATCCATCATCACCTGAAGAATATGGATTAAGGTCACAGGTAAGACCAGCCCAGGCAAGCTCAGCTGCTTGTTAAGTTATGGTATGCAAGCACTGCTGCTGATTCTCCACTTCATGCCTTGCTCCAGGAAGCACGAATGATGGAATTCATTTGACCTCATTTGTCAGGGCCGTAGTAGCTCATTGAACTATCTTGATAATTCTACCTTGCTCTGATGACAGAAAGGGCTACAAGAAATATCCAGAAGTACCAAGATTGGTGTTCTATTTTTAAAATAGATTCCTAAGTCTTTCTCTCAGGAATTCTAATTCCCAGGTTCTTAAATGGGGCAATTTTAAAAGGCGCCCAAGATGGCTCTCCCCATAAGCCATGGATGGAAACCAAGAGCCTAATCTGTTGTAGCAGTTCTTAACCCTAACTGCACATTAGAGCCCTGGAGGAATACATTAGACTATTTAAACCAGACTCCCCGGGGGTTCTAATGTGCAGTGGCCAAGAAGCAGGGTCTCCAACCCTGCCAAAGAGAGAATTAGAGCCACAGTGAGGCCAGTTTCACATGTTCTCATTCCCGAAACTGGCAGTTTTATGAGAGATGGAGGAAGTGGGATGATAAATGAAACCACATTTGCAAGTTATATTCAAAACAGAAACTGAGTGATTCAGTATTTCTTAAATATTTAGATCCACAGCCTCTCATGCAATTCAAGTTTTTAAACAACATGAGTTCTGTGTGTGCTCTCTTTGGTAAACCCCTGACTTGTCCCTGCTACTTGCTCCATAGGGATGCCCAAGATTAAGGCGATAATGTCTGTAAGGTAGAGACTGCGGTTCAGTGAGGAGCGTACGGAAGCCACATGCAGACCAGGAGCCTGGCATAAAGCTGAAGCCACCATCATCTCTAAATCTCTAAATCGCAAGGTGGAGTGATGTTCCTTTTCCTGAAGGCTGCATTCATAGGGAACAGTAAGTAGCTGAGGCTGCAAATTCTGAGTGGCAGCAGCAGGGAAAGGCCACACTGAAAGGGTCCCCTTAACTTGCGTGGACCTGTAAGGGTAATGGTCCCCTTACCACAGCCAACAGCACAGAGAGAAGCAGGGCAGGAAGATATGTACAAGCAGCAGTGAGCCTGGCGATCCATTTCTTTGGAAAACAGAAGTGCCAGCAAGTAACATGCAGAGTGTTAGTGGCAGGGGCTGGGAATAAAAGCAAATGAGACACAATCCCTACCTAGCAGAAGAGAATATCATGTTACTCAATGGCCAGTTTTGTCCCTATCAGTTGTATTAGACAAATCATTACACCATATTATAGCAAATTATAACAAATTAGAGAATGTGTCACCATTCTTGAGTCTCAGCATCCCCACCTATAAAACAGGCATCACACCTACACTGCAAAGCTGTTTTGAGAATACAGTGACATTCCTATCACCTCAGAGGAAGGAAAAATGAGCGAGTATCAGGACACGGTTTTTAAAGGAGATAGAATCTCCGCTCAACTTTCAAGATTAAGAAGGATTTCGAGAAGAAGGTCAAGGTAGACAAATTCAATGATGGCGGGTGAGGACAGTGAGGCGGGAGTTTGAGGATGAGCACACTGAACAACAGGAAAGCTACCACCGATTGCTTTACAATTGCTAAACAATACATTTTTGGATATCATGTCCCTGGGTCTCCAGCTTCTCCAACAGGGTTGGGCCAAAGTTCTCCTCTATTGGGGGAGGGAAGAATATCTGGGAGATCCTCAGGACAGACCGATAGGGAAGCAGCAGGCAGCTGGGGAGCACAGAGATGTGGGCTGGGTTCCTAAGGTTCAGTCTTCCCAGATCAGAACATACCAAAGGCTACAAACCATGAGATGGCTGGATGTCACTGTCCTGGAAGTCCCAGACGTGACCGGACCCAGAATCACCCTCCCTGATGATTACACAGCATTAGGTGATACGAAACCCCAGTTTACACTGGATAGATCTGGGTCAGAGAGCTGGACCCTCAGATCTCTAGGCTGTGTGGGCTCTCTCATCATTTCAATAACTTCACAATAATGTAACCCCATGGTTTACACCAGTGGTTCTCAAAATGTGGTCCTCAGACCACCAAACACACAGGAACTTGTTAGAAATGCAAATTATCAGGCTCCACCTGAGATCCACGGAATCAGAAACTCTGGGGGTGGGGCCCAGCAATGTGTGCTTCAGTAAGTCCGGTGCACACTGAAGTTTCAGAGCCCCCGCTTTGTAGGGAATTTCTGAACCCATTTATTATGTTATGGCAGGAATTTACTCTACAACTGTTACCTTGTACAAGTTGTTTTTGTCTTCAAAGGACCCATAAATGAGGCAAGAGGGAGTTGGAGCAGAAAAACCCATCACCAGCTTCTCTTCTAACTGTAACATACTATAATTCATTGATTCATCAGTGGGGGAAATGTTTACAGCTTATTAGTTCAAATGGATTGTTGGTGTTAGCATTTGTGCCTCTTGTTGAGAGCATTAGCAGGGCATGTCTGACTTCTAATGGCAAATTGAGAAATAGCACCCATTTCCATTATCCGACTGTTTGGACTAGTAATATTAATGCTGTATAAGTAACCCCATATGGGGAGGGTGTATTAAAACGTGGGCTTTGTGGTAGGAAAATCAACGGAATAATTGCAATGTATTTGTCCCTTCTGCGGTTATACACAACCAGTAAGAACTAGACCTTCCACTGAATTAAAATTCTAAACACAGGCAGCCAGAATTGATTTAAATGTTTAAATTCTAGAACAACTACTTTCAAATAAAACTCTCATCCAAAACCTGAAAGACTTAACAACAGCCAATCCTGAAAGGTAAATCAAACATGGAAGCCATTTGTACCTTGCAAATCAACCCAAATCAGAAGTCTAAAATTCAGAGATATAAAGTCGAAGAAAATTGAGTTATATTTCAAAAAAATCAAATTGGAAATGAACCAGGATTTTGTAAAGTAAAAAGATATCTGTTTTCCAGTGTTGTCTCTTCTCAAGCTATTGATACACATTGACATTTGGATACAGGCTTTCTAAAATAAAACATGAATTCTGGGAAGGGAGAAATTTTGTCCATCTTGTCTGCCGCTATATCTTCAGTGCTTAAAATATGATCGGGCACACAGTAGGTGTTTAGTAAGTATATTGATTAAATAAGTGCATGAACGATCCTACAAAATTGATGTAAGTGGCAATTTCTGTGATGATAGAAATGTTCTGTAAGTTGTATTGTCTTTTACACTAGCCACTAGCTACAGGTGGCTACTGAGCATGTAAAACATGGCTAGATAACTGGATAACTGAATTTTGAGTTTAAATAGCTACATGTAGCTAGTGGCTACTGACAGGGCCAGGCGTGCACCGCAGAGGTCCTGGGCACCGGGCCTGGGAATGTCCAGCTGTGTCCAGATTGACCTACAGACCCTGACCCTCGGCTGGATGGACCTTGACTCCGGAGCCTGCTGCGCAGGTGCCAGGCTCCGGTTACATAACCTTTTTATGTACATATGCCTTGCACTTGTGGGAGGGAGCATGTGCCCTTCCGTGCACTCTCCTCCCCCAAAACCTCTATATAATGGTTGCTATTGCTGACTAAAGATGCTGGTTCCTCCTCATGTCGGCTCTGCGTGCCTGTTTTTACATTGGGCATCTCACGACCAAAACCGGACCTGCAAACCCCCGGCGACGACAGCTACCGTATTGGACAGCACAGTTACAGAGGCTTGGGAAAGTGTGTGTAAAACAACAAAAGAAAAATGAATATGTAATGCAGAAAACGTATCTATTATTTCTGACCCTGGGAGGTGGTTTAAGTAAGAGCAGATTGGGAGGGCACTGCTTTCTGGGCTCCAGATTCTTTCCATTTTCCCTTTAACCACTAAAGGTTATGGCAGCAGCTATTGAGGAAGAGAGGACTGAATTTCAGAGATAAGGAGGCACATTTGCAGTCTCCTGCCACCAGGGGGAAGAGTGGTGTTGAACCCATGGACAGACACAACAGCTAGTGGAAGGAAATTGCTGTTTTAAAAGAGGTATCTAAGAATCTAAAAATTTATGGTACATGTTGCTAAATTATTTTAGGAAAGGAATACATCAATCTACATGGCCACCATCATAATTTGAAACTACATATTTTGGAAAGGGACACTGTACTTGCTTTGTAATTATCTTGTTAATTCGCTTCCGTTTTGATCAGCAGTCAAATATTCTACTAGCAGGTTCCAAACTCATAGGCTAAGTGGTGAGAAAAAAGCTCCAAGGAATCTCTACTCAAAACAGCTCTCCGTATTTTGTCAGAAAAAGCAGGACATACAATGTTGCATTTTGTTCTTTTTTTAACTAAGAGTTCTATTTTGGTAGAAGCAAGAAGACGCATTAACCTTGGCGTAAGCCCACTACACACCTATTGCCCACATTAACTATGTAGCTAAGTCTGTTTGGTTGGACCATTGAGATCAGAGTGTACCACCTGGTGGCAGTCAACTGAAATTACAGGTAAAAAAATCTTGAAGGAGACACTCTAGAAGGAAACAGAGATTAATGATCAATATTGAAACTAAACTAAAATTCTATGAATGACACAACTGTACAGAGCAGTATTTTTCAACTTTTTCATACACCCCCCCCCCTTAGGATCCTGGAGCCATTTTGGGCATTTTTCCCCCAAATGTTCTCCCCCATGAAATGTTAACACCACAGATATCTGTATGTTTGCTTATATAGTGTATGTACATCTTTGTTTTATGCAAAAACAGAGTAAGTACAAGGCTTACTATTTTGATTTAATGCAGGGTTAAGGATGACTAAATAAACATTTTATAAGTTAAAAAGTTACTAACATTTAAACTTAACTATATAAATGTATTTACTGAATAACCTAATGTAATGCACTTATATAAACTATGTAATGTATGAAATCAAATATGCAAATTAGTAATTTATGTAATTATATAATAATAATATAATTAAATTTAATAGTCAAAACCGTTTATTTTCCCCTCAAAAGCAAAATAATTGAGAAAACTAATTAATTTATTATGAATTATTTTTAGTAAACTTAACTTTGCCTTGTGAGTAAATGATTTTTAACCTAGCTCTCTGCTAGATATTGTTGGTATTTTTCTTTTACATATATGGAGTAGTTAATGAGGCTTGGATAATTTTTGAAGAATAATAAAATGTAAACTTTTTATTTAATTCTGAAGGCCCAAATTATACACAAAAGCACTGAAGATCAAGCAGAAACAAAGTCCACAATGCCCCCAATAGGCATGAACAGACCACTTCCTGCTATGTGATGCTGAGGCTGAGGTGTTGATACTCCAATTACAACCCCATCAATGTGTCATAGTTTTGTGGCACTGCATATACTTTGTTTCTTCCATGAACAAAATGTCAGTACTGCCTGTTATGATAACCAAGAAAACCCAGTGAGAGAAATTACACACCAGGGAATAAGATTTTGTTGGAGAGAATTAAGTTTTGGAGGGCCACAAAATATGGCAATATCTAAGATTTGAGCCACTCTAACTCCCCTTCCTCCCCAAGAACCAAGTTCCATATCCTTGGGGCAAAATTGCCCCAGTTAGGAATACACAGTTCAAGAGCTATAGAGCAAAAATTATTTCAATATCTGGTCATATGACACAGAATAGAAGTAAATCTATGGAGATGTTTTACAGTCTATGTCAACTGCCCCAATAGGCAGTGTCATTGTGCACCGAGGGCTCAATTCTACCTGTAGATATAAATAAAAACAGACTCGAAGCTTCTGTGGCATCCGCCCTTTCTCCATCTTCCTCTTCGAGTTCATTACTGTTTGCTTTTCCTCTGCTCCTTAAATGCGGGCATTCCTGCCTTTCCTGGCCTATTTCTTTTCATGCTCTCTCAACTTTCTCTCTACACAATCCCTTCAGACTCCCACATTTCAGTTGCCTCTACATTAGTTACGCCTTTGAGGATTCCACCTGCCTGACAACTTCTTAGAGAAGACCTACCCAAACCTCAAACTCAATGTGTTCAAAATAAGGTTAATAAGAACTACCACCTTGAGTTCTCTATCTGGTAATGGACTTACTCTCTCGATAACCCAAGCTGAATTTTTTGCCCTTTACATCTTATCAGGTAATGAAATGGCTTCCTAACCCTTCCTCCTATCTCCAAGCATTGGTTCTTCAATCTGTCAGAGACTGGTCATCCTTGGCCATGGGACAAGCACAGGTCTCAGCAAAATATCCACCTGGAAAAAGGAAGAAGCTGGACAGGGTGGGATGGGGTGGGGCTGGGGGAACTATTTTGATTGGGAAGTCTGGGCTTAAGAAGTCGGACCACCTCTGGCATGGCAGTACCACGCAGACTAGCAGCCTGAGTGCATCAATAGTACTGCTGTAAATAATGGCAATTTCACCTCATCAGTTCATTCACAGCAGGACCAAGTTCTGGTGGACTGTTGTGGTAGTCTCCTACTGACGTCCTGCCTTCTACCTCTCAGTTTCTATGACTCAGATTTCATCCCGCGCTAGTGCACTTTAAATTCTTCAGGGGCTCCCTCCCTACTGGGCAATGACAAGGCTATGAAGCATGAATTGTCTGTCACCAGCTGGAAGCAGGAAGTAGGGTAGAGCAGCCGACTCAAGAAGCTCCTGCTTCATGAACCATAGCAGAAGCGATCACAGGACAAAGGTCTGAGACAAAAACCTAAACTCAACATCCCTCAGGGAATCATGCTTTCTCTTCAGTGTAACCACTCCAGAGAGTATCCTGGGCACTCCATGCTCATCCACAGGGGGCAATACCCTGAGTGTGGACTATGCTTTCATGACTCCAATCCTTCCTGACCCTGTCCCCTAGGATGCTGTTGGCTACTTTCCCTGTTCTTTGCCTATCCAAACTCTGCTCATTTTTCAAGGACTGATGTAAATATCACCTCTTCTGTGGAGCCTGATCAGACAGCTTCCTGGATTAGGAAGGAAGAGTAACGTGCTTTAGTAAAAGCACTTTCAAACACACACTTTTGTTAACACAGAATCAATGGGCTAAAAAGATGAGCTGATGTGAAAGCAGGGTGCCTGTCCTCTGTTATTTCCCTAGGGCCTAAGAACAGTGTCTAGCACATGGTGGGTAATCAACAAATATCGGTTGAATGCATGAATTAGTAGAAGTATATATAGATGGAGCAAAATCAGATTGTATGAGCTAAATGACATTTTGAATCAATCATTACAGTTGACTGTATTATTGAAAAATATTTATGCCCTTTCTTGGATGAACAAAGACAAACATTTAGGGCCGGCCGAGTGGCTCAGTTGGTTAAGAGCTAGCTCAAGAGTGCAAGCTGAGCTCTGAGCAACAGCAGTTTGATGTCCAGCCCAAGCTGAGCTGCCGCTAAGCTGCCAACAGGTGGCAGGATGGCTCAGCTAAAAAAAAAAAAAAAAAAAAAAAAAGACAAACATTGATCTGTGATGGGCATGTAGTATTGGTGAACAATTCACTTTTGTTGTTTTAAGTTATTTAGATCTAGAGGTCTTTTGTTACTATAGAATAACCTAGCATATCCTGACTAATACAGTAGTAACTGGCATCAGGAATACCTCCTGTAACAATAAAACACCCTAAAATGTAGGGCACTGGCTTGGAGCCAGGCAGTGGTTCTGTGCAGAAACTCAGTGGAGCCTGGAAGAATGGCAGTCCATTTTGCAGTAGGAAAACATTTGCTACAACTGTCAGCTGTGACGATTTAGAAAACACGTAATGTTCCTAATGAGCTTGTTGTTATAGGTGAAGAAGGTGAAAAATGAAACACTAACAGCATCCTTTGATTTCTGTTGGCTGCATTTGACAAGGTGCCATGAGAAAGAGACGATTTAAAAAATGAACACTGTGGGCCGGCTGAGTGGTGCGTTGGTTAAGAACTGGCTTGGGATGCCAGTGGCTCCAGTTTGGATCCCACATATGAGGGCCAGTGACACTGTCCTCTACAGCTAACAACAGCTCCACCTGGAGCTGGGCTGTGCGAGCCCTGGCGACGGTACAGGCTGCAGCCCCTGCTGCAGTGGGCTGCCATAGGCTGCAGTGAGTGGCCGGCAGCCAGCGTGAGTGGCCGGCAGCCGGTGTGAGTTGCCAAGAGCCACCGTGAGTGGCCGTCCAGAGGCCGACGACTGATCTGCCTCACCCGAGAAAAGCACAATGATGATACCCACATGGGCCAGTGAAGCAATGTCCTCCACAACGAGACTGAAGAACAAAAGGACAGCAACTTGTCTGTTCCCTTTCCCTGGTTCCCCAAAGCTGTTCCCTCCATCCCCCAATTCCCCAATTAAAAAAAAAAAAATCTAAAAAAGAAACCAAAAAACAAAACCCTTTGTAAGCAGAAATGAAAGGGACTCAGAGTCCAGACATTCCAAGTCTTAGAGGATTAGAAGAGGCAACTTTTTTCACAACCCAAACTGTAACAGAAAGAACTGAGGAGACCTTTGAACAATGAAGGCTAATTAAATCTCAGTCTCAGGAAAAGAACCAAGTTAAAAGTGTAGACCTCATAAAAAAACAAAACAAAAAAACCAACTCTAAATGCTTTAAGATGGCCCCAGGTGGATAAAATGGCCCAGGAAAAAGTAACCAAAAGTGTGGCTCGCCTCCAAGAAATTTAAGGCACTTAGTTAAAATTAAGTCTAGAAAGAGAAGAAGGACTTCCTTCCCTGCCCAAGCGTGGTGATGATCTGTGTGGCTAATGAAACATGAGCAGTAGGGATGCATGTCAATTCTGGACCAAAGCTTTAACAGTGAGTACTTAATTAACAGGAGGGTATTCTCTTTCCCTCCACCACAAAGCTGGCAGCCTTCCAGATAGAGGCTACGTCAGCCTGGGTCTCAGAGTAAAGAAGACAGCAAGCAGGGCTGCAGCCCATCCTTGTTGGCAGGTAGCACGAGTGGGAAATAAACTTGTGATGCTCCGCTACTGATGTTTTGTGATTATTTGCTGCCACAGCAATCAACCAGCTTACTTTGACAGATGTAGTGACTTTTAAAAACATGTTTCAAAACTTCAAAGAGGCCCATTTCATCCGAACAGAGGAGAAAGTTTGCTCACTAAACAAAGGTGGTAAATGGTGGGAGAGAAACCTTTGGGGAATTTAAAACCTAGTTATTAAGGCTCTGCAGGGTACTCTGCCTTGTTAAAACGGATTCCCTTCTCTGATGTTGTCTCCCCACTCCCCACATTTCTCTTAAAACAACAACAGCTGTCTTGCTTGTGGTATCCTCCACCCCAATCTTCAAACTCTATTTAGAGTGGTACTGCTCAAAAACATATTCCATCACGTCCTCCACATAACTCTAAATGAAAAATGATTTGATGTTTTTGATCACTAAGAATAAAAATGAACCAGACTGACACATTACTTTTTTTTTTTCTTTGCAATGAACCACTTTTTCATTGAAATACCAGCCCTGTCAACAACGGATAGAATCATAATACATGTGGCACCAGTGCGTCTACAGAATGTGTGGAATCCTGAGTTTAGAAGTGACAGCCGCTAATGACGCCCAACATGGGCCAATGTTCCTCCTTCTTCACAAGAACAGGAAGACAGCAAATGCTATGGGCTCTGAGGACTTTAAGCAGCCCGCACAGTGTCTGGTACTGAGCATGCGATCAGTAAACGTCAAGCCTCTTGTACCCAGACTCCTCTTGCCTCTTTACTGGAGACATCCACTGATCAGATTTAATGTCACTGAAGGTTTTCAAACAGAGATGGCAGGTGTTCTCCATAGTTCTAGACGAGCTGAGCTTTCCAGATCAGAATGATTTGGTGTCCCTTACAGGACTGGCTCCACCAGGAAGCTTAATAACAGAAGGAGGATGTAGCCAGAAAAGAAGATGGTAACGTCCAACAGAGACGAATTTAATTTGCTCTTTCCTCAACCTATTTTTGGGGGTCTTGCAATATTCAGGGAAGTTCAACAAATGAAATTTCCCATTCTTATACCCTTGAGACACCTCTGGAATTAAAAAAAAAAAATGTCATTGCTCTTTGGTAGGAAAATATTTTACATGGCTTATGTATCATTTCTTGCCCTGATGTAAATAAAATCAGGGCTGACATAGGAAAAGTCCTCAAGGCGTCCACCCACGAAATCAGCCCTTTGGTCCAGATGCTTTCACAAAGCTCGGTTGCCAAAGGTCACACCCACATCCACAAAACTGCAATCTTTAAGGCCGGAGAAAAAATAATCTTTCATGTGATAGTAAGTTAAAAGTTGTGATCTCTGTTGCCATGGAGATGGGGTTTTTCTTTCAATGCTGGCCTTTTGCTGGCAGGTGAAGCCAGTACTATAATCAATAAGAAAGCAGTACTTCATTTTCTACATCCCTCTTGGGGATAGGATTCCAAGAAAACATATATAGAACCACATTTTATGGGCCCTAAATGTCCATGGGTAGAAATTTCCCCTGTGAAACACTAGCATGCCCAATAAAATGCCGATCTATGCCTTCAGCATGCTCTGCTCAAGGATTCACTGAAAGGTGGAGTGTACAGGCCAATCCTTGCCTCCTATCAGCTCCTTGTCAGTCTTTCTTCTGGCCATATCGATGAAGTCCTTCATAGGTCAGAATTGCTTCTTGATCAAGAACCAACCTGAGATGAGAATTCCTGAGATCCTGAATTTTGGAATAAGATTAAGGGGCATAAATGAATCTCTCTAGGATACAGTGTCTCAAATTGTCTTGGTAATGCTTTATTCCATTATAGTTGAAGCTGAAATCTCTCTGGCTTTGTTTTTCTTTTGATCATGTGGTCTCTTCTTCCCCACAAAGGAACCACTTGGTAGAGAGGAACAATCATTTAAAGCTCTTCCCAATATAATAGATAACTAGATAACTTACTTCTCATGTGTATATGTTGAATAGTCAGCATCCACTCCCTGTAGAATTCCACTTTAAAAATACGGTGATTCAAGCAGGGTCTGTATTTATACATGTTTACCCCCGACAGCAGAAAAGTCCTGTTCCATGTATAAAGGTCATCTCCTTCCAGAGAAAAGCAAACGAAATAAAAAAAGATCCAATGGGTTTGTGTCTAACCACTGGATAAGTCCAAATAAACGCCTTGGTGTCATCACAGGTAGACTATCCTAGGGCCAGGATTGCGTACAAACTTATGGATAGCAAGTGGAACAGGAATCAAGGCAGCGTCAATACTATGTGTTCACCACATTTGTGTCTTCCTTCTGCAGGCCACAGAGCTAAACTGCATTTCCAAAGTTCCCCTGCAGGTAAGGGGGGTCCTGTGACCGAGTTCTAGCCATTGGCCTGGATACAAATCCACCTATCTCTAACCTGCATGACACTCTATTCTCATCCTCATTTCCCTGCCCGGTAGATACAGAGAATCCAGCGGAGGGATGCTGAATCTGAGAAGATGGCAGACTTACATTATGGAGACATTCTAGGTCCCTAAATGACTATGTGGAACAGGACTTTCCTTTTACCTCACCTCCTGCCAACTGACATTGAGGGTATGAGTGATAAATACATTTATCATGTCAAACCACTGAGATTTTGACTTTTTGTTAAACCAACTAGCATTATCTACCCTAAAACAGGAAGCCAAAAGGAGCCTGAAACATGGTGGTTCCTTTTGTGTGTTCAGCACTCCGTAAGGAGCCAAAGTCTTGAACGAATCTTAAATAATTCACATTAGGGTTTTGAGGCAACTCTTGGTAGATGAACACTGCTTATTGGGCCGCCAAGCTTAAGAGCCAAGAAGCAATATTCTTTTTTTTTTTAGCTGAGCCGTCCTGCCACCTGTTTGCAACTCAGCAGCAGCTCAGCTTGGGCTGGGCATCGAACTGCTGTTGCTCAGAGCTCAGCTAGCACTCTTGAGCGAGCTCTTAACCAACTGAGCCACTCGGCCGGCCCTAAGAAGCAATATTCTTAATAGTTAGTACAAACCTTGAATTGATGATCAAAAACATAAATCCTCCTCCTTTATTCTTCAAATCCTCCATATCTATTGGGTTGTCAGAAAAGTCATGACGCATTTTTACAATGAAAAACAGGAAAAATACGTCATGACTTTTCCGACAGCCTGATATGATGAAAGGATGAATAAAATAAATAGGACTGCCTCTAAAAGCTGGAATGCACAAATGTCATTTCAGGGTAGGGTGAGGGAGCACAAAGAGAGAAAGGACCATCTGTAACATCCAATCTCTCTCAAATTATTCACTCATCGTTTACACGAGATTGTCTTCCTGCAACACCACTTCTCATTTTGCAAATGTGTAGTGTGCAGACTTTCCTGGTTCAATGGGAAAGGTTTCCAAGAAAATTAAATGTCAAGGCTGCTTGGCTTATTGGTTTTGTTCTGTATAAATTCGCTTTTTAATTCAGCGTTGTATAATTATACTCCTCAGTGTCAATGTGACAAATTAGCTTCAATCTTAATGGGGTGTGAGAATCAAGAAAGGAGGCAAGGACTACCTATGGTTCTCATCTTAGCAGGTTAGAAATAGAGAATTAAGTCTAAAAGACAGCTTTTAATGGCTCCGAGGAAGAAGTGGCACATGGGGTATCAAATATATATTTTAAAAATGTATTGATTATTTGTTCCTTTTCCAGAGACTTGTGCCCTGATATATGGAAAGCTTTAAGTAAATTCAATCTCCTGGATGTGGATAGAAAATTGCTGGGAAAGCCATGCTGTCCTGTTAGATCACACTCCAGATGACCACTAATGTGAACGAGTTAGTGAGCACTGTGAGCGGCTCAGGCCCAGAATTCTTCCTCCCACTTCTGAGCCCTGTAGTAGCTCCAGGTAACAACATTCTATTTATATAATTTCCAACACTGGAGTTGGTAGTGGTGGGGTGATGGTGAAGACTGGGGTGAGGTTTGTGGGTCCAATATTTAGCCAAAAAAGATTTAAATCCTTTTTAAACCCTTCCTTCCATTTACATATGTTAAACTGTAAAACAAAAGTTAAGAGAATAGTCCTTGTACATACGCAAATATTTTTCCAGGCTCTCAGAGATAAACTATGTTATCTACGCATGCAGGGCACTCATAAACACGTGATCTCAAAAGGGGAAGGGAATTAAGAGGTACAAATGTCCAGTTATAAAATAGATAAGCCATGGGATGCAATGTATAGCATGGAGAATATAGTCAATACTGTAATAACCATTTATGGTGTCAAGATGGTTAGTGATCACTTAAGGTGTATAAATGTTGAATCACTACATTGTATACTTGAAACTAATATAATATGGTATACCAACTATACTTTAAATAAATCAAGGAAAAATTCTTTCCAGTTAGAATAAAAGAATGATTTAAGTATGAAATGCTTAAAATAAAACAGTGCGATTCCTTTACATTGCAATGTGGGAAGACAGCCCACAGAGGTTAACTTACTTGCCCAAGGCCTGGTTTTCTGACATTACCAACTGATTTGATATAGTCTCTCTCTCTCTCACACACACACACACACACACACACACACACACACACGAGAAACTATATAGTGATTTTCATGTTAAACCCTCAGTTGCCTGGAAGTAATATGATAATATTTAAAATATGTCCTCAAAACATGCATTATCCAGCAAACTCTTCTAAAAAACTTGAAGCCTAGGATTAAAAAAGCTTTTGCCAAGGTTTTATCAAAAGGAAATTTGGACTGGGAAGGCTTATTTCCTTATAAGCTCTTTCCAGGGATAACAGCACAAATCAATGGAGGACACATTTCTCGCAGATTTGTCACAATATGCTCTCGACTGACATTTCCGTTTCAACTTACAAAAAGGACAGACATAGTTTTAAGCTGGTTTTGAGTCCTAAGCCTTTTTAGAGTATTAAAGATTGGCCCCAGCACAGTGGTTGATGCTATGCCTTTTAAAATCATTTTACATGACATGGCTTTGCAGGGATGGTCCAGAGCTAGGACAGTAAGGAATAAATTACAAGCTGTGTTCACTGTAGGAACAGAACAAGAGTATCAAATCAAATGGTTTGAGGGAAGTTGACCAACTCCTACCTCCAACACTTTAAAAGTACGATTAAGGACTGTGCCACGTAGGGATCACAAATGGTATCTAACAATGTTAGTTAATGGCGTTAGTTAACAGTTTCTAGTGAAGTGAAAAAGTGTCGTTTCAGAGAAAACACCACCAAAGTGAAACCGAAACAAAGTGGGCTATTACCCTTGATCCTTCAGCCTGAGAGGGCTGTCAATTGTGTTGTAGAGGCTGCATTCTTTGACAGATTAGAAAGAGCCTCCATTCATCTGCCAAAGGCGGTGGAGGCACCACTCTTTTCTGGGTGAGAGTTTTCTCATAGCTGGATGAATCACTGAGCCCTCACTGAAGGTCTGCCCTCTGGCCCAGGCTGAGGGGTTAGGCTGTAGGATCTTTGGCTCTGCGGACAAGAAGGGAAACACAGACACTGCCCGGATGTCAAGGAAGAGTTTAGCAATTCTCCCTTCACAGGCTCTGCTGCAGGCTCCAGTGGCCACAGGGAGCTGGGATTAGGCTGCTGAGTGCCGAGAGGTGAAGTGGGAGAGGTCTGCATGGCACTGACTGTGAAATGGTTAAGCGGGCACACCTCTGGAGATAGGTAATAGTGCAGGTAGGGTAAAGGGCAGAGAGAAGTGTAATAGGTAAACAGGAAACATTCATACATTTATTCGGTGGACGAAATAGCTGTTTCTAGCTTGCACCTCAAATCAGGAAGTCATGTTTCCAACCAAAAGGAGCGTAAAACTGCCCCTCCAATTTAGTCTATAGTCAGAGCACACTGGTCATTGCATTGAGAGGTTAGAGAAACACAGATGGAGCCAGAGCAGCAAAGCCAAGGCAGGTCTAGGCTCAGCGGCGGTGCAGGTAACTGTAATTCTGGAGACTCGGGGGTAGGAAGCAAACCTGCTTACACATACAGAAATAAAGATCATATTTTAAAAGACCTTTGAGGAGGTGTGTAAGCAGGAACTAGGATCAATTACAGATAAGAAAAAACTTATTGGTTTACCATCATACAATTAAGAATACCATGGAGGGGCCGACCGAGTGGCGCGGTGGTTAAGCGCTGGCTTGGGATGCCAGCGGCCCCAGTTCGGGTCCCATATGTAAGGGCCAGCAATACTGCCCTCTTAAAAACAACAACAACAAAAACAACAACAGCAACAACAATACCATGGAAAAGGATCAGTAGAAAAATCAGTGTTCCAAGGAATTTTATAAATTAGTTACATACATGTATGGTTTGGTTAACTTATTTACAGAGTGCATGTAGTGGGGTTTCCAAGTTTAACCCACAGTGCATACAACCTGGAAGTGTGGGGGACAATGTAATTTTAAAATGTCATCTATAACTAACCTGGCCTTCCTTTTGAGCCCTCATCTGCTGTTGGAGAGAAAATGTTACATTATTGACACGCTTACCCAAGCTCTGTTTAGCCGAGTCGCTGAATTCACCAGTACCCTCGATTCCTTGTCCTCATCGTGCTGAGCAGTGTCCCCGGGACACTGATAACTCACAGGTAACATGTATCTCTCTGAGGTGTCTCTATTATCATCTGCTTTCAAGAGTCAGTTGTGTCCCCAAATCAATTATTTCAGTTACACAATATAATATGCATTGAAACAAGAAAAAAAATGACTGTGGAGAGTTGTCTATATGAAAACTAATGCTCTGAATAGACTTAATTAAGGCAAGTTCCCTTTAACAATG
Source organism: Aselliscus stoliczkanus (assembly GCA_033961575.1). Taxonomy (NCBI): domain Eukaryota; kingdom Metazoa; phylum Chordata; class Mammalia; order Chiroptera; family Hipposideridae; genus Aselliscus; species Aselliscus stoliczkanus. The sequence continues at coordinate 100,502,721 of CM066735.1, read as the reverse complement.
CTTCCTTTTTTTTTTTTTGTTTTTTGAGGGCAGTGTCACTGGCCCTTGTATGTGGGACCGAACCGGGCCGCTGGCTTCCCAAGCCAGCGCTTAACCACTGCGCCACTCGGCCGGCCCTGATGCTTTCAATTTGACATCAAGGCAACTGTAAACTATTTTTTTAAACTGTAAAATAATCTAAGATACTATGCTCAAATTTCTTTGGAATTGTCTTAAACATTTATTGACCTAGTAAAGAAAATACAAGTAGAAACTAGATGAGGCCTGGGGGTGATTTATGCCAGAAACAGGCGGCAGAGCTCTAACTAGAAGACTAATCTGCAAAGCAAAGATCTTGCCCAACTTAAAAGACTGATGTATGAATGTATATTTACATCGAAACAAAATCAAATGTTTAAATATATACATATTTATGATTGTATTTTTTGTTTTTTGTTTTTGAGGGCAGTGTCACTGGCCCTCATATGTGGGACCCAAACCGGGGCCAGCGCTTAACCACTGCACCACTTGGCCGGCCCTTTATGATTCTATTTTAACTACTTTAAAAGAATTAGCTCTGATCCCATCTAATGTAACACCTTTTACCATAACTAAATGTCCAATCTAGCTTAAAATTTAGTCCAATACAATAATCGAAACAGTCCCTTTAAAAAATACTCAGACCCCTGAGAGCTTCCCTCATTCCTGTAATGGCATCCAGCCCTCCTACTGTCTGGTGGGGGTGGGTAGGGGTAGTGACTAGGCACGGTGCCAGTCCTTCCAAATGCACTGCCCAGGCACCCACTGGTTTATGTTAATGCCCCTTATCTCCCTGTGGGCATGCGCTCTCCCGCCCCGCCCTGGATGGTAAAGCACCAGGTCGGCCTTCCTTCACCTCCAGCACTGCTCCCAGGTAGGTCTGGCCAGCTCCCCTTTGCGGTCCTGCTTTCCCTCCACTCTGGCTGGCTGCACACCCCGGAGTGTGCCCCTCAGTATGCGGGCCCCAGCCCCATGGTCGGCCCCGACACCTGTTATAAGGCTTCTCACCACAGCAGCCTGGCTGTCTGGTACCCGTGCTGCTCCACGCCTGGCCTGCAGGGCCTCTGCACAGAGCTCTTCACTTCCCCAGTCCTGACACGGCCCGGGGATAGAGTCTGGTGCCTGCTGTGCTCCCCTAACACCAAAGTCCCGAGAGAGCTCTGGAGATGCCCCTCTTGTGGCCCCTTCTGTTTCCCTCTCTTTTTTCCATTCTCCTTCCTCCCATCTTGACCCTGGCCAGGACAGAAGCAGACCGTTTATTTCTCTTCCATCCTCCATTCCTTCTTCCTGACTTCTACCTGCTCCACACCGTAGGAGACCCTGGGAGCTGGGCCCTCCAGGCTTGCCTTCTCGGTACCTAAGGAGCAGATAAAGGAATAACAGGCCTTCTGATGCCTCAGGGCCTCCTTTCAAGTCCACCATCTGGCCAGTCTCCAGAGTCCTAAGTCCACGGTACCTTAAGAAGGATGTGCTGCCATGAGACAAGATGTTAAGGGGAGGAGGGGAAGATGCACTCACTGGTTTAATATCTGTGATGACCTACATCTATTTGTTTTCATTTATAGATTTACTTATCATTCCAGAGTGAAGGGGTAAACATTCCCAACTAATACTGGATTGTTGGAAAAGTCATGACTCATTTTTGCAACCAAAACCAGAAAAAAATACGTCATGACTTTTCCGACAACCCAATACTTTTGTTATTTTTATAAAGTCCCCTCTATCTCCAGCCAAAGATTAACATCTGCTATTGCTAGATAGAGATGTCTGGACTGGTCAGTACAGTGAGGATGCTGGTGACAGAGAGCACAAAGCTGCGTCATGCGCACCTCCTACGGAAGCATCATCTTGTTAAGACCTGTTTGGTCTGCGTGCTATGACACAAGAGGCATCTTCCCCGGACTCCAGAAGGCTTATTGAAAGGACAGGTATATTCAGCACACCTCTAGCTGGGCTCCCTGCTCCTGGGGCAAGGGAAGAATGAGGTTTGCTGGCTGAAGCAGTTCCTCCAGCACACAGGCAAATGAAGGCCTAAGGCAGTGTGTTTAAGACTACAAGAATATTAAAACATGGCAAGAAAATACCTTACCATGAGCCTTTAAACAAGCAGACAGAAAAACCACAAGACCGCAGTATACCACCACCTATGACCCTGGGAGTCCTAGGACTCCTTTCTCACGGTCTGCTGTCAATGTGCCCAGTGACAAATCCATATAGGAATCTCAGGCTCTTCCCTCCAAAAGGTGATCCCCAGCGGGTCCTCACTCTGAAGCTCGGAGAAGCTTACTGGGGAGAAGCCAAACCTACACATTTTCTAGATCAAAGCAAAATTTCATCTTTTATATTCTGCTTAGGACTACCAGTCCTGAAGAAAAAAGTGAATCTTCCCTGTCCTCAATACAGCCTGGTTAATCAATCTGTCAATGGGAGTAAAGGGCTCTGCTTCCATTAAAATTGGAATGAAAAGCCAGCAGTCAAGCACATGCAGACACGACTGGACCTTGACACAGTTGACAGATGCTGCCAGGTTGATGGTAGATCAAGCCAAGTGGGGTTGCCTAGCTAGGGTGAGCTCTACTAGGTGGAGTATTAGGTCGGGAAGATTTGGGGTTCAGAGTCAAAGGCTATTGCCACAGGTTCATTGTGGTTAAAAATATCTTTGGCTCAATGCTCTGGGCAAAAATACTCCTGAATATTTAGATTGTTTCAGTATCAACCATCTCCAAAATTTCAGAGCCTAAAGCATAAAAGCTGAAGTTTAATTTTGATTACCGTCAAGCTACTTGATAACAGAGCTTTCCAAGAGGGGATTCAAAACTGCTTTAAGTTGGCTAGTCAGTTAATCTGCATTCCAATTACCAAAGTCCAAGATTAATATGGTAATCATGAATAATCTCCCCTCCTCTGTTTAATTGAAATTTGTGCATCTGGATTTACTCTGCTGAAAGCTTAATTTTCTTGGAGTGAAACTGCTCCTTGAAAACCTTTATATGTTCCACTTAAACGTGCATGAAAGTGTTTCTCTTTGCAATAGGGTCTCTTCATAAGAGGATAATCTCTGAGTCCAGGCTGTGGGAGGGGTAATTTTAGTGATAGAGAAGTGACCCAAGCATTAGGTACTTGGAAACTATGCAGATTTTGTTTTTAAAAGGCAAAATGGAAACTAAGGAAGGAAGCTGTAGAGTGCAATTAAACACACACACATGTGCACACATGCTTTCCAAGTTCAGAGCAGCCATCAGGAGCAATGCAGCCGCTGGGTGGTTGCCAGGAGAAGTGTTCTCTCTTTTCTTATGATAAAGAAATATGGAGTGATGGGGCATACGTAAGGCCACTCAAGTTCTTCTTTATCCATCACAGATGAGACTCCTCTATACCTTTACTGACCCTTGGCACCATCGACTTCCTATGGCTACCTAGATTCCTGTGTCAATATTAAACTGAAGATAATTTTTAAGCATATACTTAATCTAATACAGATTGTCCTTATCTGAAAACAACTGAGAAATTGTTTTCGGAAACTATGGAATCCTGCTGAGCATGCCAAGAAAATGTCTCCAAGTAAAGAGTAAATTGAGTGCTCTTTTGGAGTGTGTTGTTCTTTTTGGACAGAACTGCTCCATAGTCATACAACATCCTTTATTCCACACAGGGTGTTTATAGCACAATCATAATGAAAGTAACTTTAAAAAATTCTATTTCAGGGCTTCATTTTATTTTCTCTGTTATCCGAATGATTCTCTGTGGAAGCACCAGTTATATCTGGATGCTAATTCTACCGGATCCTCATTTGTTAATGCTGTTCATGTGACTCAAGCAGCTCTGCAACATCACTTCCAACAACTTCATGGATTCTAACCCTGTAAACAGTAAATGTTTAATCATTTTCTATGATGAGAAGCCAGGAAAGGTAATATGTAAAAGCTGGACTCTGGAACCAGGTGGCCCAGGGTCCATTCTTTTTTCTGCCATTTCTAAGCCACGTGCCCTTGAAAAATTACTGAACTCTCTGTGCCTCAGTTTCCTCATCTGTAAAATGGAAAATTGGGGATACTTGTATTTCATGGAGTTGTTGTGAGACTTACATGCAAAGCATTTAGATCAGTGCCTGGCACACAGTAAACGCTATGTAGGTGTTGACTATCATCATCATCATCATCATCAAGGTCCATAGAGAATCTTTAGCAGCAACATTCCAGGTTTGCCTGTCATGGGAACTTTTGACACCCAGAGTGGTAAATGAGCCATTAAAGAAAGTAAGTGAGGAAACTAATGGTTTTCTCTATCAGAAAATTGGGATAATCTAGCCATTTGATTTTCTTTAAACTATCCACTAAATGTTGAATCCTCATAAACAGGATAATTAGTGATTTATGCTTTCATTTAAGAGTTAGGCTTTTCCAGAAAAAGTATAATTGAATGGAGTCCCTACATAACTATAACTAAATGGATATCTATTTAACCAAATTTTATGCTATTTTTTTTTTGTTTCCCCATGCAGTGCTTATCAATTTTTTCACAGAAGAACATCTAATAGAAAATAAGAGTGAATATACATGAATATACAACCTTCCCCACCCTAATTCCACTTTCTGGAGTCTCAGGGTATAGGGGAAAATGAAAAGTGGCCTCTCTACGCAGGAAATTTCCTTGAAGTCTCCTACTTTGTCTTTAAAAATCATACACATTTTGCTTCATAGTTCATAATATGTACACATCACTTTAATGGAAAAGTAGTTTTAATTATTTACCATTAATAAAACTTATTGACATTATTTTGCCTCCAACATCAAGTAAAACTGTCATTCTCTAAAAGCACATCACATTTGCTTGTTCATAGCTTTGCTAAATTCTTTCATGTACCTAATAAGTGGGAACAAACTAATTTGTGCAGGCACAAATTAATGGAAAGCCAGCTATCACCATCGCCATCTATCTGATGGTGAATTATCAAACTTCAGAGAGAGGTGAGAGCCACAGCCAATGACCTCAGGCTCATAAACAACTAGATAAAATAATGAAAAAAATATCAACTGATGACCTACTCACCTCACAGAGCTGCAGCTTACTAATAACCTCCACTCCTTTTAGTTGCCTAATCTTTATCACTTACCTAAAGATTAGGAACATGGGCCATGGTGATATGAGGTTTAACTATTGATTATCTAGGGGTGCACAAATCAATCTGAAAATTAACCATGCCCAAAAGGCATACACAGACAATGCATTTGTCAAAAAATAAAATTACAGTTCAGCACTAATGTTTGTATCTTTGAATGTGTCTATCATTGTAAATGTATATTAACAAACAAGTATTATCTCATCACATCTTGGGGACATCTCCCTTTCTCCACACACAAAAAACTAAGAGTGTATGTTAATAGATGTCAATCTTTTAATTTCTTTTTTTTTCTTTTTTTTGAGGGCAGTGTCACTGGCCCTCATAAGTGGGACCCGAACCGGAGCCTCTGGCTTCCCAGGCCAGCGCTTAACCTCCGCGCCACTCGGCCGGCCCCGATGTCAATCTTTTAAAAACGCTGTGATTTTAATATTTTGACCATTTCTTTGTTGAGGAGGCAAAATGATGAGTTGCTTACGCACCATCAGTAGCTAAATTATTTGTGCTTAGATAATGTTTTAGAATGTGAATGTGTTTCTGAATATTGAATACATTTTGAACAAAATATATTGACAATTACAATTTTGGTACCATATTTTGACTAGTTTTGGTTTAGCCATACTTGAAATTATCTGTGCTCTTTCCTCTCTCTATTTTATACCATAGGCTAATCTAGAGCTGGGAGAACCTGGAGTTGATAGCAGGGTTTTCAACAGGCAGGAGCTTAGACACTTTCAATTTCTTTGTTTGTTTAAGCAGAAATGGAGAGGTAGCCTAAAACATCTGGGTGACCTCAAGTTGTCTTTTTTCTTTTTTATACAACATAGTCCTGTATATGCATAGGTAGACATTATGAATATTAGTTTTTCCACAGCAGTCATAAATGGGCTTAAAAATGCTTAGTTTGAAATTCTTTTTTAAAAATCCCCCAGGAAGCACACATTACCAGTCTTTACAAGTGGATGGAAAATAACATTGTCATCTCTTACCATGAAATTGTAAGGAAAATGTTATTTTAATAAAAATGAGAATATCCTCTCTCCATGTCTGCCCACTGTTCACATCAGAGCAGTACTAAAATAATGAATGTATTGTTAATGAACCCAAGAAAATAAAAAACGCTACTATCAAACCCGCCCGTTTCCAGTGCATTTGCACTAAGATGGCCTGTTTTTATTCAACCAGCTAATCACATCTTTTGTTTGCATCACTGTGTTTTTACTCAATGGGGCTAATCTACATAGCCATCTGGTATTTGATAGATAATTGCCTTGCCCAAGTCCCAGGAGCCCAAAAGGCATCTCAGAGATAATCCTTCCCAGGAAGAACAACTACAGCAGCGGAGATGGAGAGATGTTCAGAGGGATAATTTTCAGCAAGAGTACAGGTTTGCCCCATGTGGCAATGAACCTGGAAGTTGTATGGGAAACGATGGTTCTGATAACACTCTTTAGTATGACTTAGTCTAGCATCTGCTTCAACTTTCCTGGAAAGATTCGTCTCCTACCAGTCCTGCTGAGTCAGCATCTCTAGGGTTAAGCTCAGAAAACTGATCAGGTCACAAGCTCTCAGGTGATTCTAACGTACAGTCCAGGTACTGGGGGTAAAATAATGAACAGCACACTGTCCCTTTCCTACATAGGTACTATTTTAGGGTTTTGTTTATAATCATTATTTTTCTGAGTATCAAAGAAATATATATTAATACTTACTGTAGAAAGCTTGGAAAAGGCAGAAAAGTCTAAAGACAAGCCCAGAACCATATCATCCAATGATAACCATAGTTATTCTGTATATACTTGCAAATATTTCTTTTCCCAAAAAAGTAATATTATATGTACCAGTTTATATGGTCTTTATTTTTTTCACTTGCCAATATGTCACAAAGAGTTTTTAATGGCACATTGTTTTTGATTGATTTGTAAACTCTTTTTTTACAGCTAATTAAAATGCTCTTCTCGTCACTTTGAATCATCCCCTGTGTACTGCACGTAAGCCTGCCAGGTGTACTCTCCTCTTGGTAATTTCTTCTCTCAGGATTCCCAAGGGCTGCCTTTCAAGCTCCCAGTGAGCAAATAAGCCCTCACGAAGCCTGAAAGGGTGACCTGAAGATGGTCCTCAAGCAGTCCCTTCAAGTCACTGCGTTCCCCAGTTTCTGACCCTTTTAGGAGTGATATGGAAATACTCTATGCAAATAGAAGTTGTTCCTTATAAGCCTGCAGTCTTCCCAGGTGTTCAATGAGAACACAGAAAAATGGCTGTTAAGAGACTCAAGTAGCATTTCATTAAATCTATTTATTTATTTATTTATTTAGCTGAGCCATCCTGCCACCTGTTGGCAGCTCAGCGGCAGCTCAGCTCTGGCTGGGCATCGAACTGCTGTTGCTCAGAGCTCCGCTCTCACTCTTGAGCAAGCTCTTAACCAACTGGGCCACTCGGCCGGCCCTCATTACATTTATTTTTAATAAACACCTTACATCCATCATATCAGTGGTAGCAGTGTTTTTCCATGTTGCTATTGTGTGGGTATAAAGGCATAAGGCAATCTTTTCCCACAGGAAAATGTGTATTCCCCATCTGCATTGTTACATACTGTTTTCAATATGGCACCCTGGTTAGATATTATACATTAATGCTCTCCCACATGGACTTGAAAATATATTTGCTACCAATTTTATTTTCAGTAAAATAATACTTGCATGGTGAATACTTGAAGTCAACAAAAGAAGGGGTTCTCCCCAGAACCCCCTAACATAGCCAGGGTTGTCATCCACCGTTCCAAAGCCACCCTTTGCAGCTGTATCAGCAATGCCAAGCATGGTGCCTGGTGTAGAGCAGTTATTAACACTTCAACAATATCAGGTAAAAGGTCTTGACCACGTCATGTGGCCAATAAGTTGGCGGAGTGAGGCTCCCAAACCCAGGACTCTCACCATAAGTTCAGTGTTCTTTCCACTATAGCCACCACTTCCCGCTGGCCTCTTAAGCTCCAAGACAAAGCTTTTCATTCATTCTCTCCAATGACAGCCTACTGGGTCTTCACTGTTCAGCTCAGGGACCCTCCCCCCGCCACTTGTTTAAGGTGTTAGACCATCCATGTCTGGCCATGAGACTGGCTGGGGTAGGGGTTAAATCATTGGTGTGTACCAGGGCCTCAAGAACTAGCCTTTAGAGGAGCCAAAGAAACTCCTCAAGGTGTTAGGTCAAGTCAGGGAGAAATCCTGGCTCCCCACGCCCTTGCTCTGACTTGACACTTGGTCTTGCTGCTGAGATTAATAAAACTACTCTTGCCATGCAGTAGAAAAAGGCACTAAATATAGTTCATGCAAAGGTGGTCCCATAAAGATGGTTGTGATGGATGGCTGCTCTATAAATCAATCTGATTTAAGAGACAAACGCTAATGCAAGGAAAGGACAAAGGAGTGTTATGAAGAGATAGTGAAACTGTGCGTCTCTTACTGGAAGTTACAAAAGGAAGCCTGGGTAAGGGTAAGTAGAAATAGGCAAAATCCTACTCTGGAATAGTGACAAAACTAAAACCCAAGAACTTGAGACTGAAACGCACAGCTGACAGACGGCATGGTGTGGGACACACTGGGGCCTTCGGCAGCAGCCTGAGCCGTGGAAACCAGGCGGCCAAGGCTGATTTAACTCGGAGGGAGGAGAAAGGTGAGAGAATAGGTGGCAAATCCTCCACAGACTCATGGATCCAGGCCACCGAACATCATCCCTCCCACCCCTCGGGAAGGCAAAGATCTCTCACAGCCTTCAAGGTGACAGCTGTCATTCCTTGAAATCTGATTGTTTTGGTGCAGAAAGATTTGGGGGATCAGCGGAGGCAGTGTGAGCTCCTGAATGGCTGACCCCAGGGCAGAGTCCCAGAGGCCTTTGTCTGGGGCAAACAGGAACAACCTCTCTTCCCTTACCCCCTGCACTGTCGACCATGACACCTAAAACAGCCTGCAGTTCTCTGCTCTCCTTAACTCCTGGAGGGTATGAGGAATTTGGGGACAATTTCCCCATCACTGGTAAAAGCTGGGCTGGGAAACACTGTGCCAACCCAGGATCACATGTTATTCCCACGCCTCTCCTGGCTGCTGCCATCCACATTGTCCTGCCTCTCCCCCACAGGATGGAGAAGATAATAGCCACTTAGTATGTCAATTTACTCTAAGAGGAGGGTGGGAGGAAAACTGAAAGCAAGGCAAGAAGCCAGCAGCCCATCTTGGAAAAAGGGTGCCCTGACCTCTGCCTTCTTAATCTCTGTCTCTCATGAATATTCATGTCTAACTCCTTCCCTTGGCACTTTCTGGGGATGATGGCCAAGAGGCTCAAGGCTATGGCAGGTAGATACATACAGAGGAGAACTAACAGGCATGTGATTGGAAAGCAGGCGACAGCCATTACACCTAGGTTCCCTGGATGCAGACCTCCAACCAAACTCTAGATGGGGTGGGAGAAACCTCGGCCCCAGATGTTACTCCAGGGCTCACGTTACCTTTTGGAAACCACGTTCTCAGCAAACCGTTTCATACACTTCCAGAAATAGACAGAATGCAGCTGGGAGCTCGGAGCTGTGCTACTCTGCGAATCATTTAACTGCATACAAATGACAGCTATTATACAGCCGGGGTCCCCCAGGGAAATCATTTCTATTCCCAACTCCTCTTATAACCTGATGAGTCAGCTGACGTCAGTTGGTTGGAGCAGTATGCTAACCAAGCCGAGGGCTCAGGAACACGGCTTCGGCAGGCCTGGTGATTCTGCAGAGTGTGGTCCTGCTTCCCGTGGCCCACAGCCTGGCCCCCTCAGGGTCTGTTTTGCAAAAGTGTGGTGGACATAGGGAGCCTCGCAGAGAACACGGATGGCTCTAGAAGCCAGAACCCACTACTGGAGAAGAAAGTCAGGGGGAAAGTGCGACCTGACCCCCACTTTAGGAATCAGGGGCACTGTTAGGACTGTGTAGCGAGATCACTCTTCACCTTGGTCTGCTTACGTCAAGCTGCCTGCTATCGTGTTCTTTTCTCTTCCTCTAACAAACAGTTCACCTTGCCTTTTAGGTTCAGTTTCTAATCCACATAGTTAAAAACGAAACAATAAAGCAAGTTCATGACTACATCTAATCAGAGTCGATAAGGTGCTAAGTGATGAAGAGCTTTGCGATAGTGGACATCTGCTCCTCTCCTGGGTCCAAAGCTTTGTGGCAGGATACCAAGAAGGGAGAAGTTTATATACCTTCTGTGTATTTGGTTCCTGATCACAAGTTCCCAGGATTCAGCGCTCCCCGCAAGCAGAGCTATGCAGTGTAGGCTTTCTTAAATACGATTCAGTTTAGATTTCACTAACATCTTTACTCAGCTTCCCTTTTTTGCTGTATGTGTAGCAAGCATAAAGCTGTCAACCTACGAGTATCCCCAGTCTCACATGCACCTACCCCCACCTCAGGTCGCAAGTGTGCCCGCTTCACCCCTGACCTTCTGTTATGCAGGTTAAGAAAGTACAGCCAGCACCTGGAGGCCCTCAGCCAGGGCTACAGGTCTTGGCGGAGAGTCCTTTGGATGGCAGCTGGCAGGGAGACAGGACGATAAAATTGGTGGAGTGGCTGCCATGAGTGTTAGATATTGTGAGTGACAGAGATGGTGACAGAGTACAAGTCTTGTTACAGGTGAAAAATATACCCTCCCACCTTTTAGTCACCCCCAACCTCCCAGTCCCCCTAAGGAAAAGTCATAGTTTTCTGCTGGACAGATGATTCTCTCAACAGGACCAAATGGAGCCCCAGTTATATTAAGGTTTCACCTTTTTGTTTTTCTCTAATACAATAATTAATAATAGTGAATGTTTATTGAGCACATGACCATGTGTCAGTCACTCATTAAATAAATGTTAACGGAACACCTATTATGTTCCAGACACTATTCTAGGGACCAAGGAAACAACAAAGAAGACATACAAGGTCCCTGTTTTTGTGAAGCTTGTTTTCTAATGGGAGTAGGGAGATAATGAACAAATCAATAAATAAGAGACCTAAAGAGTGCTGGGTGGCTGCTTTAGATTGGGCCATTACAGAATGCCTCATTGAGGATGTGAAGCAGGGATCTGATGGTGTGAAGAAGCCAGTCGTGTGAAGATCAGCCGACAAGCATTTCAGGACGCAGAAACAGCGTGTACACAGTGCCAATGTTGGCAGGCACTCAGAGTGTTCAAAAAGGACAAAGGTCAGTGTGGTTGAGTCAAAAAGGCGAGGCTGTATAAAATGACACTGAGGTGGAGACAGGGACCAGGCCATGCAGGGCCACGCAGGTGTGGGGGAGGATGGAGGTTTTACTCAGTGTGCCCAAACTGAGAAGGCCCTGAGGATTTTAAGCACGGAAGTCACAAGGTATAATTTCCAGTTTTAAAAGACCATGTTGGCTTTAATATAGAAAATAGCTTTCGGGGGACTGGGTGAAAGCAGGAAGGCCAGTGAGGAGGCCATTTAGGGGCTCAAGTGACAAGGTAGCCTTAATGTCAGATGCCATGCTCTGCATTCTACTAGTTCTTTAAATCCTCAAACAGCCCCGCAAGAGGTCTATGAAATTACCCAAGGACTAGGGCTTGGGATAGGGTCAACACTGGGCTGACCCATACACAGAAGAAGTGGGCGGGACGGCTGCGCTTTGTGACTTGCTACGGGTAGGAAAACAGGCCTCCAAGCCCACAGAGGTGTGAAGGCATGGCCAGGTCAGCAGCGACAGCAGGCATGCACACCTGAATCGGTCCACCGTGGGAGAAGTTCCATCGGTTTTTCTACAAATGTAAAGCATTCAAAGGTGGCAGCCCGAGGTAGCCATCCTAGCATGCTCTAACTAAAGGGACCTGGCCCCAGGGTCCAGGGCTAAACATATTTTTAACCTATGACTGGAAGAGTAGTGTTCAAACTCTTTGGAATAAATCCTAGGGCTTGGGGACTGTTTGGTTCTTGATGGCAGAATGCAGTACCCAATGGAAGTCATTTTCCCAACTACCTTCCTGAAACTTCTCGTCCTATAGCAAAGACCTAAAATCCAGTTAATACTATGGTGTAGCTTTTAGGTACCTTCCCCTTTCATGGCTTCAGTTTTCATAAAAACCTCAGCCTCCTCCTGAGGCTGATGTTTAAATGTTAAATGAGTGACACAAACTAAATGTGAACAAAACTTAAGTACTGAATCTAGTAGGTCATTAGATGTTAAGGAAAGTCACCATGTTCCCCAAATCACAAAGTTAGGAGTACCTATTTATTATTAGGTTGTTGGAAAAGCCATGACACATTTTTGCAATGAAAAACATAGAAAAAATACATCATGACTTTTCTGACAACCCCATAGTTAGTTTGCTTCTTCCTGTTTTTCTTTCTCTCTCTTCTTCCCTCCCTGCCTTCCCACATCACTCCCCTGTTCCTTCCAACTCTCATCTCTCTCTCTTTTCCTCCCTCCTTTTCCTTTCCCCCTTCCTTCAGCCAGCAGTTAAGTAAATGTCAATCATACCAGAAAAAGGTTTATTTTAATCTAGGATTACAGATATTATATGCGTTTAAATGGATGTGGAGAAATGAAGAGAGAAGGGTTGGGTAAATTCAGAGGTAATTTACCTGGAAATCTGATTTGTTTACAGTTTTGCAAGTTATACTAAACTATAATATAGGTTAAAAATAATCTAGCAAATGATATCTGTCAACCTTCCAGGGCAGTTGTTCCCACCTGCAATAAGCAGAAGTTGGAAATGAAGTAGCAGCAGTGAACACTGGGCTCGCAGGCCAAAGATCAGGGTTGTAGCTCTAACAACGTCTTGTGAAAATTTGAGCAAATCTCTTAAACCTTCTAGACCAGGGGTCGGCAAACTTTTGAGACGGAAGAGCCACCGGGGTTCAGCAAACTGTGGCTCGCAAGCCACATGCGGCTCTTTGGGTATGTACATGTGGCTCTGAAGTAAAATTAAAAATGAAAATAAAACTATTATAGTTTCATTTATATTACTTTAAATTTTCCTTATTTGTAAAAATATATTTATGGCTCTTGAATAATTTTTAAATTGTTGTGAGGGGCAGGATTGGCTCTCCCAGGGGTTGGCAAACTTTTGAGACGGAACGTACCCAAAGAGCCGCATGTGGCCCACGAGCCACAGTTTGCCGACTTCTGCTCTAGACCTTTGTTTCCAGGCTTATGGAACCAGGGAGCCAGGCCAGGCTGTTCCCTAAATTCAATTACATCCTTTAAAAGGACCTGAGTATTCTCTGAAAGTATTTATTTCAAAGTCGAAGGACATCAGAATGGAGATTATAGGTGACAGGTGATTTAATGTATCATATAATGGTACATATAACTGCTGAAGCTTTAGTTTTCTAAGAGGTCCTCTGCACAACAACCAGCTGGGTGGGGCTGTGGGGGAGGAGCTATGAGACGCTTATCACTACCTAACTGAAAGCTGCTTACTCTTTCCGGTTGTCCCAGGGCCCATACACACCACAAGATACTCAGTACCTACGCCTTCTTGCCCTACAAACGCAGGGATTTAAATAATGGAAATGAAAAAATATTAAACTAGTAAGCAAAATGCTTTTTTGTTTGCTAAGACTTCAGAAACAACCTAGAATGAAAATGGAGTATTGTTTTCGACCCAAGTCCAACTCTTCAGGTGTGGCTATGGTTTGAGAACTGGAGTCACACACATATTGTCACCATCTCATGCCCAAACCTACTAACAAAGCAAACTCAGTTGTTTTATATGATTCCACTGAATGGTGTCGGGTCCTCTTCTCACACCAGCTCCACTTTCCAGAAGTAGTTTCTTCATCACGGAGAGCTGGGAACTCCTGACCCCAGTCAGCCCTGTGATGTCCCTGCATGTTATACCCTCTTGAGGCTGAGGACTTTAACCTGAAACCGAGTGGCCCACCGGAGGGGAAGCGGACAAGCCCCCCGCCTCCCTCACAAGCATGCCACAGAAGATCACTGCAGTTCTTGACAGCTGTCAACAAAGAAGGTGACTGTGAGTCAGGAGTTTTCTGAGTCCTGGCTCTCCCCATGCTTCTCAACACACATGCATTCTTACTTGCAGGGATGGCAGGAGAAAAACCATTGCATTCTCTGTGTCTTGGTTGGATCCTCTTAAATAAAACAGAACAAAACGGAAAGAGACCTCACATAGATTGAGGAAGAATTCAGAAAAAAATGGAAAAGTGGGAGTAGAATGAAAGGGTGTTGAGTAGTTGTTGAAGGAAAGAGTCCCTAGAGACACACTGTCTGGGTCGGAATCCCAGCTCTGCCACTTTTAGCTTTGTGACTTTGGGTTAATCATTTGACCTCTTTGTGACTCAGTTTTCTCATCTGTAAAATGGAGATAACAAGAGCAGCCATTCATAGGGTTGCAGAGAGTGTTAAGTAAGTTATCAAGAACATGTGGAAAACTGTCTGGCCCAGAGTGAGAGCTACATAAATGTTTATCATCACTGTAATCATCATCACTGTGGGTGTCTTAAAACTGAAGGCGAACTGGTGGTTCTCCTCTTAGAAAGAATTATACCAGAAATTATGCCAAGGAAGGCACAAGAATGCTCAAAGATTAAGTAGTCGAAGGATTGGATCCCCTTGAGCAGATGGAGGAAAATAAAATAGTCATCTGGCACATGGATAAATGCAGCCAAGGAGAACTGAGAGAATTGTGCAGGTGCATAAATGCATTCGAATATCTAAATTCCAGGAATATGGGCTGTGGGGTTTTACCTAACTTAAGAAAACTAGAATAAAAACTAATTTACAGGTGAATAACCAGAAAATATGTCCCAGTGACAAGCTCCTATTGATCACTGCCAACTGGTACAATAAGTGACTTGTGGAGCGCCTCACTGCCTGGTTTAAACAGAAGAAAATCATGCAGGACAATCTATCAGAAACAGCGGGATGAGATAAGCAAAGATCTGGAGAGAAATCAATGTTCTCCCTTTGTATAGGGTACGGCTGAGTGTTTGCTATCCTATTCCAGGTGATTCATCTCAAGCTCCAAGAGATACAGCATGACTGTAACACTGCCCCTAGGTGGGAAAGGCTGGCGGCGCTCACAGCTCAGTAAACACATCTATGGGCTGAGCTCTGCTCTGCTGTGTTAGCCAACTCTTCCCAGCCTTGACGAGCAGCTGGCTGACATGAGCCAGTGTGGGAAGGGTCAACAAGAGGCAATCACCAGGGACATTAGCTCTGTGATAGCATCCCTCACAGCAGCCTATTTACAGAAACAATTCTCCTGCCCTTCATTCTTGAGACACTCAGTTCTCCAAGTACTGCTGGAAGAGGGGCAGTGCTGTCACATTTCCTTCCAGGACACCCTTGGGCTTAGGAAGGGGGTGGTTTGCCAAAGTTATCAACAATGGTTTACCAAACATGGTTGCATGATGGACAATTTCTCTCATATTGACTCCAGTATTTTAAAATTATCTGTGAAAAAACATGTGTCACTTTTGTGATATTAAAAACAACAACAAAAAAACCACCTAAGCTTAAGAACACGAGCTCTGAGCAGCAGGGCTGCCGGTTCGATCCCCACATGGGCCAGTGACACTGCACCTGAGCTAAGCTGCTGCTGAGCTGCCAACAGGTGGCAGGATGGCTCAGCTGGTGAGAGCATGTGCTCCTAACAAAAAGGTTGCCTGTTCGATGGTGGACTACACCTGCCCGCAACTATGACTGAATTTGGCACCTTGAGCTGAGCTGCCACCCAGATGGCTTAGTGGATAGAGCGTGTGCTCTTTTTTTTTTTTTTTTTTTTTGAGGGCAGTGTCACTGGCCCTCATATGTGGGAGCCGAACCAGGGCCGCTGGCATCCCAAGCCAGCGCTTAACCACCATGCGACTCGGCTGGCCCTGAGCATGTGCTCTTAACAGCAAGGCTGCCGGTTCAACTCCCGCATGGGATGGTGGCTACGCCCACCCGCAACTAAGATTGTAATACAGCACCTGAGCTTAGAGGCTGCGAGGTGCCAACGGGCAGCCAGATGGTGACTGGTGCTCTCCACAACTAAGACTGAGGAACGACAACTTGGCTGGTCCCCTTCCTCAATTCCCCAACACTGTTCCCCTCCCCCAGTTCCCCAATTAAAAAACAAACAAACAAACAAACAAAAAAACTAAACTAAAAAGTTTGCTTCCTTAGGCCAACCTACTTCTCATCAAACCAATCTCTAAGATCTAAGGGGTAAAACAGAGATAAATGTGGAGGGCAGAACTCACCTCTGGGCTTTGTTTGTTTGTTTGTTTGTTTTCATCTATGAAGGGAGTTAACAAGACTAATCATATTGCAAAAGGGATTAAAGGAGATCACCCATTTGAAAGTGACTACTCCAGTACCTGGCATATGGCAGATAGGATTTGCTCACCAAAGATGGGTTAGTCCGCTCAGTCTAAAGAGGCTAAACCGTCCAAAGGCCCATGTGACTCCCTCCAATGCCGTCACCAACCAGCCTTCCAACAGCCTCATACTGCCCAGGGATGGGCTAATCATTCATCCAGGAACAAAGAGGGGGCCTCGTTCACCTGACTCATGTACCTACAGAAAGCTACATTCATGGGGTACATTTGAATTTTCATTCTAATTGACAGCTCAGGTCCTCAGGGCTGTGACTACTCTCCTGGATACTTACTAGGTTCCTTAAGGCAGGAAAAAGCTCAGCACAACACAGTTCAGTCTTAGGCACTATCCAAATGGTATCCTGAAGTTATTAAAAGTACTCTTATTCAAAATGCCATTCCTAGGGTTGGCCGGGTGGCGCAGTGGCTAAGCACTGGCTTAGGAAGCCAGCGGCCCCAGTTCGGTCCCACATATGAGGGCCAGTGACACTGCCCTCAAAATAAATAAATAAATAAATAAATAAATAAATAAATAAATAAATAATAAAACAAAATGCCATTCCTGGCACGGCTCTCAAGTGCAGGCTCACGGTCATAACGGTCTAAAATTGGTCCAATTTTCTTTCACTAAATGGAAAAGTATGTCAAGTAGAGTAAGAATTTAAAACCCAAGTAAGAGGTTACTTTGCCAGAAATAAGTCAGCTGTCATTTTGTTGTAGTAACTATAGGCTAATTTTTTTAAAAAAATAAATAAATATATACAATAAAGGTAACTTGTCTCCTATTATTTTTCAAATATCTTCCAAATATTGTTACAATCAAATAGAAACCTTGTCTTGGCATTTTCCTTCAATTAAGCTGATTTTGAAAAACAGAAGTAGGCAGAAAAGCCCGGTTCTATTCTTGTTTTGTAGATACCTAAATATCTGACAGGAAAGATGAAGGAAAGTGACATGACTGGTTTGAGACTGACATCTTTTTTGAGAAAATAAAAGTTAGTAAATTTACGAACACCTCCAATATGCAGTGGATAGTACCAATATAACATACCTAGAAACTGCACACAGGTACTCAAGGAATATTATGGATGAACAATACACTCTAATCAGAGTGTGCTAGGAGATTATGCTGTGGTAATAAACAACCCCAAGGTTTACTACTTGAACGTGATAGGAATTGATTTCTTGCTTATGCACTCTATTCATCACTGGTTGGCTAGGGGCTTGGCGCATCATGGCCACTCAAGGGACTGCATGTTCATTAAGGTCCAACAAGATTTCCAGTGACAGAACAAGGGAGAAAGTAGTGAATCACACACCGCTGTTAAAGCTTCATCTGGAAGTGACCAGTGTCCACTTGTGGACTCACATCTCTTAGCCAGAGTAAGTTACCTGGCCACACCTAATTTTAAAGGAAGCAAGGTAGCACAATTCTACCACGTGTCTGGTAGAAGGCAGCGAGCTGAACATTTCTGGTGAACATAATTAACTGCTATCTCAATGACAATGTTATCTAAGAACTTGGCAAAGCTATTTCACACTCATTATCCCATTTGATTTCTACTCTATCCTCACAGTTTAGGTTCTATCAGCATCCTATTTTACAAATGAAATAACCAAAGCTCAGAAAGATTAAGTGACTGGCTTAAAATACATAAACAGTATGTCAAATGGTTTTTGGAACTCTTGAATCCTAACCTTTTCATTAAAAAGCTATTGAGGTACAATCTTTGCACCCATAATTTGCAGTACATTCCACTTGGCCTTTTATTTGTACTATTCACTAAACACATTAACTGACATTACTCATCTCTGATATATCTCTGTGTTTCCTGAGAACATATTGTGATATAGTTCTTTTCATTCTCCACAGCATCTCAGCCACCTGAGAACCATACATGCCAATATATTTGTATTGTGGTTGACTTGTAAAACACCTATAGAATCACTATTTTCTTAACACGAATGCTGTGCTTTGAGCATCTCAGGAGAAAGATGCCAATCAAGTAAATGAAATCAACTACTTTATAGTTAGGGAGAATGTCAGGCTGCTCCATTTGGAGATGTTCTCCAGATGTCACCTGCCTTTGCAGGTACAATGTTTCACAGGTATGAGACTTGACATGGTGGTACTTCCCTTTTTCATCACATTAAATCACACCACACAACACTGGTAAATGCGTACTTCTTACAACAGCCTCCGCAGATTTGCTCAGGCTTCCATTTGCCTTTGTTTCAACTCTGAAAGTTCCTCTCTTAGTAAATTCACTGAAAGTCATTTGCCATGATAATGTCATTTCCATAGATCACCATAGGCAGAATTCCTTCTGAAAGCACTGGAATGAATGCAGTGCTCCTGCATACACAGTAAGATTGGAAGATTCAAAAACCAAGTGCTTGACCGAGCACTGAAGTCTGAACAAAAAGCAGAGGTGATAATGATGACAGCAGTTCTTCAATAGCTGGTCTAATTTGCCTTAATAAAGCTACAGACTGAACTCCCCCAGGACATGCTATTTAACTTGCCTCAATTTCTTTATTTGTAAAAAGAGGATAATAACAGTATTTACTTTATAGAGCTGTTGTGGGAATTAAATGAGATAATGCAAAACAAACAAACAAACCCACTTAAAACATGTTTAATACATGGTAGGTATTCAATGTTAGTTACCACTCTCCTTTGGATTTTACCAAATGCTTCTACTTGATCCAGTAGAGCTCAGATAGTAACATACAAAGAAATTTTAGGGTGAGAAGGAACTTTGGAACTCACCTGCTCCAGAGAAATTTAAGAGATTGCCTAGGATTACAGTCTATGCTAGAGGAAAGATGGACTCTGGACCTTCTGACTCTAATGTTATGTCTAGTTGGAACATCTCGTTTAGAATGGTGTTGGACACAAGAAAGAGGCTGTCTGCTTGATTCCGCATGAAGGTTGACTTACTTTGCTTAGTTTTAATTTCTTCTGAAATTCCATCTACTATTTAAGTACACAGGACACAATCAGCCTCCATCACTGTTAAATTCTGTCATGAGTACAAAAGGAAACAAGTCCAAATATGAAATCAAAGCTTTTTACAGCCAGAGGTAGGTCTCATCTGAAAGTAGTTCTATTCTGCTCACCTGCTTAATGATATTGTCAGTTGTTTTCTAATGAAGTCACCCTTCACTGCTATACTGCACAAATTTTAAGAGCTAACAGAAATGCTCACAGAGTTCCCAAGTAGTTTATAGTGAAAGAATTTGGCTTCTCTTTAAAAAGGCTCAGAGAAGGGCATTTCAGGAAAGAGCTTAAGTGTTTTTCCAGGTAATCTGAGTCTGGAAATTCCTGCAAGTTTCCAGGCTTTCCAGGTTCT
This sequence comes from Aselliscus stoliczkanus, assembly GCA_033961575.1. Lineage (NCBI taxonomy): Eukaryota > Metazoa > Chordata > Mammalia > Chiroptera > Hipposideridae > Aselliscus > Aselliscus stoliczkanus. Next base: position 100,482,869 of record CM066735.1, on the reverse strand, counting down.
AAAAGTTAAATTCTCGTTCTTCCAAAGCAGGCCATTACGATTCTTTGTGAAATAGCAATCATGACCCTTGTAACCCAGCAGCAATATAGAGGAGCCATGTGACAAAGGCATTACCCAAACAGGTGGAGGCAATTTTGAAAACATCTGTAAAGGTGGATGTCCTCTCTTTATTCTTTCTGTCCAGAATCAAATCGGTACTCAATGGAGAGCAGGTGTGCCTTCCCAGATTCTCTTCTGCCCTATGAAAGTTCAGCTGGGTACCTCTTAACCAAAATAGATGAAGTAAACCAAAGTCAGTATGTTGTCATTACACTGGGATAAAAAAGAGGGATACTGCCTCCTTCCTTCTGGGGAAGAGTGCCTGATTGAAACAATAATGTGAATTTCCAGAAACCCAACTGATTGCACGAGAACATGTAACTGTTGTTGCTTAGCAACCAATGCTGTTCTTCAAAGGCACTGTGAATGGTGAAGTAAGCTAAGTGCCTTCTTCTACCTCTTGTATCCAGTTCAGTTTTTTTGTTTGTTTGTTTTGTTTTGTTTTTTGAGGGCAGTGTCACTGGCCTTCATATGTGGGACTGAACCGGGGCCACTGCCTTCCCAAGCCAGCGCTTAACCACTGTGCCACTCGGCTGGCCCTACCTCTTGTATCCAAAGTGTAACTTGAAACTAAAATGAATGAATGCTCTATTGGCATCTTGGAACTACTCACTCTGACAAAGCTTGCTCATGGAGTTGAGAAATCAGTTTTGGACTATGGAAGTCTCCAAAACCCAAACAAATACATTATCACTTTATTTGTGCAGATCAGCTGTAGATGCATGCAATAGCATCTGGTCTGCTCTGTTCGGCATCTGCCATACCATTCGCTTACCACGCCCCTTGTTCCACTCTGGCACTCAGCACTAAAAGAGACACCTGATGTATGAGGCGCCTAAGATACTGAGATGCAATGGAATGAATGGTTGAACAAATAAACCTTTAGGTGAAGTAAGAAGATACCACAACATGACAATTTAATGACAATCTGCAATTAAAAATATTTAGGAAGTCCTATATAATTGCTCCATTGCTATTCAAACATAGACACAAAAGAAAGTAATATCTGTCACTCAAATATTTCATTAAATTAGCTCAAACTTTAAGACTAATTTTACTGCAGTGCAATAGCTCTTTGTTACTGCCATTTATTTCCATTGCTTAACATCCTGGGTTTAATGCCAATGATCATTATCCAACCTCCCCCCCCTCCAAGTTTCTATTAGACTCTTATTGGAATATAGGTGATAAAACAACCCTACAAAGGACATTTATGTTTCAAAGGTGGATTGTATTGGGTTGTCGGAAAAAACATGACACATGTTTGCAAGAGATGGCACTAGTTCGTTTTTGGAAGTACTAGAGTCATTTGCATCTATGTTATTGCTATGTCATTTGACAAATGACAGTTCTAGCTTCATTCTAAAAAAAAAAAATTGAGTTTGGGAGATTTTACAAGTTGAAGATGGAAGACCAAACTGTGCATTTTTGCCATATTTTATTGTTTTACTTCCATAAAGGGAAGAACACGCAAAAGGTTATCAGCAAACAAAACAGGCAATATATCATTGATTGATATTTGTTCTTTATATAAATAAATGACCTTTGAAAAACAGACAAAATACGTCATGACTTTTCCGACAACCCAATAATTTGATTTCCATGGTGCTTTTCCCACTGAACATCTCTGGAGTGGATTTTGGAAAGTCTATTCCATATAGTTCAGCTTTAATATTGCTCATTTGTTCATTCATTCATTCATTCATTCATTCATCCATCATTCATTCAACAAATGTTTACTGAGCATCTTGGTGCCAGGAAATGTGTTAAGTGCTAGGGGATGCAGACAAGATAAAAGAGTTCATTGACCTCAGGCTTACAGTCTGAAGAGGACAACAAAAAGTTAGCAGCCACATACAATGCAGCATGCCACATGCTAATGATAGAGGAGGATCAAAGGTCAAGAAGCACCTGGCTGTGTCCTCTTCCCCAGATCCGGAGTGGGTTCAGGAAAGACTTCTTGGAAGCAATGGAAAGGAGAAGAAGCAGTGGAAAACATTCTGGGAATATCAGGTACATCGATCAGGAAGAGAGAGGACACAGCAAGTAAAAGAATGGAGAGAAATTCACTTTTGATACAGTTGCGTTGGGATAATGAGGTCAAGAGAGGTAAACTGGGGCCAGATTATGAAAGGTTGTGTGGGCCAAGTCAAAGTGTTTGGTTTTATTCTAAAAGTATAGTGGAGGGGGCATGAAAGGGCCTTAGAGAGGGAAGTGGGAGTGTCCTTGGACTGTGGCCTCCTGCCATCTTGGTACCTGCTGGAATGATGACGGTCTGTGCCGTCAGACCAACTCTCCTCATAGATAATGCCACCTGACCCCACCCCACTTTAGAAACAATTATAGACATTTCATAACTACTGAATGACTTTTTTTGGGGGGAGGGTTAAATAATACCTTGGTTAAAATTAAAAAAAGCCAAACTGTCAGTCGGTCATGTTTTCGACGTAGAAGGGACTTTAAAGATCATGTATTCTAACTCCTCTCACGTTTCAGGTAAAGAAACCAAGGTTAGGAAAGGTGAAGTGTCTTATCTGAGGGCCTATGGGTGCTGAAGGCAAAGCAAGGCCTAAACCTCATGTTCCTGTTGGTCGTTCTTTTCTGTAGCAGTATCAGGTAGTGAGGAGTAATCTGACTGATTTAGACATTTTTCTTCTCTTATCACGAAAGCTGACTAAATGATTTTTTTAACCTTACCAGTACATTTGAAAACTGAGAAACTCTCTTGAATGATCTTAATCAGGAATATAAGAAATGCTATGATGGAGCCCTGTTAATAATGTAGATTTATATTTTGAGTGCATAGAAGACCTACAAATGAAACCTCATCTAATTAAAAACATAATCATATGATACATGCAGTATCCTCATGGATGATAACTTTTAAAAAATTAGTGCCCGTAGAAACAAACAGACAATACCACAAGCACAACAAAACCAGGTTCTCTGGTTCCTAAGTTACCCTGTGCATTTCCCAACTGCTTGGGGAAAAACAGCTATTATACAGACTTTAATTATTGCTTTTAAGGATTCCCTGAAAACTAAAGTAGTGGCCATAACGTTTTCAGGTAATGTACATCCCCCCAGCACAATTTAATTATAGCATATGAGGTTGAGCTTTATAACCTTGGAAAACATTTGGCTAGGAATTCAAACAGGCTGTGTAGTGGCTTTTGCTAACTTAAAAACCCTGAGTATATTTAAAATTAGGAGAACACAGGTAAATGTTAGATCCTATTTTCATTGTAGTAAAATAATACATATAAACTATGGTCCATAAATTTCCAAGACCCAGTTCTTGAGGACACTGTTCTACAGCTTACCATATGACCATAATTGAGAAAATGGTGCTCTATTTGCTTAAAAATCATCTACTAAAGAGCCGAACTCACCTTCAGGGGAAAACGTAGCTGAGAAATACCTTAAAAAAAGAAACCCCAAACCTAACAAACTTGCATGTACTAGATATTTACCAGGTACATTTCAATAATTTTCCAGTTTTCTCAGTTTCTGTTCATTTGTTTATTCATTCATTAAAAAATAATCTATTTTAAGAGAATTATATTTGGAACCAAGGAGGTTACAAAAAAGTTAATTTTTTTGTAATGCTTATGTAGTAACTGTTGCAGCATAACATCTTGATTCCTAATTAAGATATAAGTAGATGCCTTGTGGCCTTGTGGCATCTCTAAATGCAAGTGCTGAAAAAAATGCAAAGAAGAAAAATGCAGAAAAGTTTTTAAACCTATTTTGAAACAATTTTAAATTTACAAAGAGTTGCAAATATAGTACTGAGTTCCTGTATGTCAGTCACCCAGGTCCCCACAGTGCTAACATCTTACACAACCATGGTATGATTATAAACTAAAATGAACACTGAAACAATATTATTGACTAAATCACAACTTCATTTGAATTTCCCCATTTTTTTCACTAATGTCCTCAAAGGAGTTCAGAACATGCCACCCCAAAATACACCACTTTGGCATATTGATTATTTTAAGCTGAAGGCATTTGACAAATGGTAGATGCAGGGAGGGCTCCCCTTCCCTGCTTCTGGCTCCAATCCAGGACCCCACATTGCACTTAGTTGTCTCCTTCAATTCATTAGTTTCTTGGTCTTGTCTTCACTCTTTCATGGCCTTGATACTTTTGAAGAGCGCTGGTCAGGCCTTTTGTCGAATTCCCCTTGTTTTGGGGTTGTGGGTTTTGAGGAAGACTATCACAGGGGTGAAGTATTCTTCTCCTCACATCATATCAGGGTGTCCACGACACCAACATAGTTTACTACTGGTGGTATTCCCCTGGATTTACCAAGGTGGCGCCTGCCAGGTTTCTCCACCGTCAAATTACCAATGTTCCCTTTTCCGTCCTTTATGCATTAGAAGTGAGCCACTAAGTCCAACATGCTCTCAAGGGGAGAGAAATTAAGCTTCACTTTCTGGAGGAAGACGTCTCAAAGAATTTGTTGACATATGCTAAAACCATCACAGTAATAACTATTTTGGGAGAGCCACTTTGAATCTATGCACATATGCCACTTCTCAAAGCTCTGCCCTAATTTTAGTATGCATTGCTAGATCTTGCCTACAGAAATTTACTGGGGTATTCTAATGATGATTTTCCATTTCCCTCATCTCTTCTGGATCTAATAAATGGAACTCTGCTGTTAAGGACTATTTATCCCTTGTCCCCATTTATTTATATTAGTATGGTATCATTGATATTTTTCTTCTTTGGATGAAACAATACTATATTGATTTATTTTGTTGCTAAAATCTGTCCCACTTTGGCCACTGGATTTAGTAAGCTCAGCACAATATAACGAGGTATGTCAGTATTGAGAAACCGAGAGCTGGGCACCAGGTATGCTCATGGCTGCAGGAGTGGTACTGTTTCTAGGTCCTCTCAGGGGACACAGTAAGAAAATAATATGTATGTAAATGAAGCTATGTCTGCATAGATATCTGTTTCCATATGCACATTAAATAAACATGAATTCATATTGATATCTCCAACTTTAATCCAGCACGAAATGATTCACTCAAGCATTCATAGAAGAGTAGTTTCTAATCAGTGCAAGGTTTTAATCAAAGATGTCTCAAAACAGGTGAGTCTTAGGTCAGACTGAGAGGAGAAACCACTGAAATGGTCACTTATTGCGTTTTTTTGAATAAAATCTCTCAACGGGTGGCAGAAGGTCCTATTGACTACATTTTATAGGTGAGAACAGTGAGGCTCCAGAGAGGTGAAGGCACTTGTGCTGGTAAGAGGAGAGTGCTCTGTGGGATGTTCATGACTTGGTATATCGGAGGAGAGGAAGGACTGCAGTCCGCCAGCCTGGCCGGGGCAGAGCGCCGGGGCTCTGCCGCCAGGACAGTGCCGCCCTCCCCAGTACAGGCAGCACATTTAGGATCTACCCAGGGGCAGGAGGGAGTTTCACACCTACATCCTGCCTCTGCATCCTTGGGTACATGGATTCGTCTCTCTACCCCTGTTTCCTCATCTGGAAAACGATCATGATGTTTTTGTACCACACCAGGCAATATACTAAAAGGTAAAGGAATGAAAAGATAAATGCACTGGTCTGCCTCATAAGCAGCTTTGCTTCTGGAGCTGCTGAGAATAAAATAAATAATGCAGCTGAAAATGCATTTTATAAACACCAGGCATTCTTCTTTTTAACAGGTCTAGATGAATACAATGTACTTTAAATTTAATATCACTGGAAGTATGAAGTGAATATGTTAGCCCACAAAATCTGGAAATGAGACCAATTCAAAAGATCCTATTGAGGGCCGGCCGAGTGGCGCGGTGGTTAAGCGTTCGCCTGGGATGCCAGCGGCCCCGGTTCGGGTCCCACATATGAGGGCCAGTGACACTGCCCTCTTAAAAAAAAAAAAAAAAAAAAAAAGATCCTATTGAGAAAGACCCAGGCTAAAGCAGGATACATTTCTAGTGCTTTTAACATATCCCAGTACTTTGTGATATTAATTCCAAATACTGAGCTTCTTTAAATTCACCCCTGAATCTAAACTCTGAAAAAACAAGGTCCTGCCTCAGGAGCAGTTTTGGATTTCCGAGAGACCAGAGGCTCTGGGTATGAACTAGTGCCTCTTTGGGTATGAACTAGTGCCTCTTTCAAGGCCACACACTTGTTTCTTTTATTATGTAGTTTTTGGGTTTTTTTTGCTATCTTTGTCACATATGACAATTTATCAGCATGGATGGAGAAAGGGAGTATAATACGAATTAAAAGCACAGACTCCAAGGGTCGGCGGAGTGGCTCAGTTGGTTAAGAGCTCACTCAAGAGTGTGAGCTGAGCTCTGAGCAACAGCAGTTCGATGCCCAGCCCGAGCTGAGCTGCCATTGAGCTGCCAACAGGTGACAGGATGGTTCAGCTAAAAATAAATAAATACATACTTACATACATACATACATACATACATACATACATACATAAAAGCACAGACTCTGAGCCAGATCATCTGTATTCAAACCCTGTTTATGCCACTTATTAATTGCACAATCTTGTATAACTTCTCCATGCCTCAGTTTCCTTTGCAAAATCAAGAAAATGACAACCACGGCTGTTGTGAAAGTAAATGACTTGACATGCGTAAAGCATTTAGGACAGTGCCAGGAACATGGTGACAACTTAATCAATGTCAGCTACAATTACACTTTACAAATAATCTGATGAGGCAGAACTCCTAATGAAGGGGCATGGGTTGTTAAAAGCATTGGAAGATATTTTATTTTCATATTTAATCACATGAAGAAAGGGGACGAGTAGAATCTCATTAAATACATGTGAAGCCCACTCCCTAGAACCAACTTCATGCCTAGGATGCAGCTTTTAGGGAGCAGAGACCTAACGGAGTGTGGGACCCTGGTGCAGACCTCCACTTCCTAACACATGCCTCCTCTCTGAGGAGGGCAATATCCTCACAATCCCCTGACAAATGTACCCTCGCTTGCTCTGCTAGCTGAGCTGTCCTCCCCATCTCCCCTCACGTGCTAAATGCTGTCCATCTGAAAACGCTACTGCCATTCCTGGCTCTTCTTCAGCACCTTTCTGCATGTCAGCCAATCCTGACCCGTTCTGAATTCTTTTCACATGTATGCTGCGAAGTACACCATTCCAAATATAATTTCTTTACCACATTGTCTGTGTATATCAGATGTGTCCACCCAACTGGACTGCGAATTCCTTGAGAATGGGGCCAGGTCTTCCACAGGCTTCTTTGGTACCCCTCAGTAGTAGCTCTCACCGGGGGACAATTTTGCGCCCCCTTCCCCACGGCAACGTTTGGCGATATCTGGAGACATTTTTGGTTGCCCAACCGGGGAAGTGAGGTGCTACTGGCATCTAATGGGTAGAGACCAGAGATGCTGGTTTAAAATCTTTATTGTACCACAGTTGAGTAGCCCTGCCCAGCAGTACCCAGAATAGTGCAAAATTAAGATACATTTCAATTTCATGACTTTTTTTCTATATCTTTTTTTTTTTTTTAAGCTGGGCCATCCTGCCACCTGTTGGCAGCTTAGCAGCAGCTCAGCTCAGGCTGAGCATCGAACTGCTGTTGCTCAGAGCTCAGCTCACACCCTTGAGCGAGCTCTTAATCAACTGAGCCACTCGGCTGGCCCTTCTATATCCTACTGAGCCAAGCACTGACTCTCAACTTCCATTCCAGGGTCATATCCACTAGCCTGGGGTTCCTTTTTAAAAATTATTATTATTACCAGCAATAATCATCATGAAAACAAGAGGGAATATTTTGTCTTTATATTATTTGGGCCTTGTGGTTTTAGTGTCACCCTTAGTAGCACCAGCAGCAGTAACTATTCAATTCTTACTATGAATAAAGACAATGATATCTCCTTGGCATTGAAAAACAACCACATAGGTCAGTCCCTGCCTCCCACCCTCAGCCCAGCTCTGAGGCCTTTTACCAGCAGGCTCAGCCCAGATTACTTAGTTGGGTATTAGCAGCCCATTCCATGGACAGGTAGGGTCTGAGATTGATTTTGTTGCTCTTGCCCACGTGTATCTGAAGTGACTAGAGTGAACTTCAGGGTACCCACTTGTGGCCCTCATTGCCATTGTCTCTTACTAACCCCCCAGGACTTGCCCAGTCCTCATGAATGAGCTTTAGTTCTAGATTCCTAAGTGAGTTCCAGTTCAATCGTATAATTCAGGTCTTCATCCTCTACCTCAGACATTCAGCAGACTCAGCTGTCCAGGGAATGGGCCCTGTTCTCAGTATCCCAGTCACTGGCTGTGGGCCTGTTTCAACCACAAAAGCCCTGCTGGTACCATAGCTTTGGGGCCATCCTGACCATTAGAGAGGTCTGTACGTGTTTCCCTTATCAGCTCTGACTACCTGGTTTCAAGGTTCTCTTAGATATCAACTTTTCCCCTTTAGATGGTATGATTTTAACCTTTATCTTAACTAATTTATATTTCAAACAATTTGAACAGCATCCACTGTGATTGGGTAAGCTGTATCCTTTGAGTGAACCCTGATGGTCAGTGCCTCTCCCCTAATCTACTGTGGCATGTACAGCTCATTTTACTACTGAGGTGGGGCTCAAGATGGCACATGCAAACATTTTTTGGGGGGTGGGATTAGGAGGGACATATGCAAATATTTAAAAACTTTTACTAGCACATTATATGGTTGTAAAAAATAAATTAATTTTGGCAAGTGGTTATTTCATTCTCAGAGCCAGATTTCATTTGAATTTTTTGTCTCCTGGTACTGTGATGTGTTTCCATTGCTCAAATGTGATTATGGCTCAAGAATTCTTAAGCAGTAGAGAAAATGGAAGGGGATAAACGAAAGGAATAGATTGAGATCACAGGAATCAATTTTGTACTTTATTTATATTTTATGAGGATGTTTTTAAAAGACTCTTTACCATCCCTTAACCATATCCTGTTCAGTATTCTATCTCAAAAACAATAACAAAAAACCTTGTGGGCTGGCCAAGTGGCGCAGCGGTTAAGTGCTGGCTTGGGAAGCCAGCGGCCCCGGTTCAGTCCCACATGTGAGGGCCAGTGACACTGCCCTCAAAAAACAAAACAAAAAAAACAAAACCTTGTAAAATTGTCAGAGTTCTTAAAGTACAAAATTGCCCAGCTAATAAAAATAAAAGAATAATATTCTTTTCATTCGACCTAGTCTTTGAATTACAAAATTCACAGATATATTACCATTTGCAGGATAATGTCTATCAATATGCCTTTCAATATTTTTTATTTGAACATAGATGCAAAAATCGTCAACAAAATATTAGCAAACCAAATTCGACAATACATTTAAAGGATCATAAACCTGATCAAGTGGGATTAAGTCCAGGGATGCAAGAATGGTTTAACATCTACAAATCAATCAGGGTGATAGACCACATTAACAAAATGAAGGATAAAAGTCATATGATCATCTCAATTGTTACAGAAAAAGCGTTTGACAAATTCAACATTCATTCATGATAAAAACTCTCAACAAAGTGGGTATAGAGGGAGCATACCTCAACATCACAATGGCCCTAAACAAGAAACCTTCAGCTAACATCACACTGGTGAAAAGCTGAAAGCTTTTCCTCTATGATCAGGAATAAGACAAGGATGCTCACTCTCACCATTTTTATTCAACATAGTAATGGAAGTCCCAGAAGAGCAATTAGGCAAGGAAAAGAAATAAAAGGTATTTAAATCAGGAAGAAAAAAGTAAAACTGTTTCCATTTGCAAATGACATTATATGTAAAAACCCCTAATATCTCCACCAGAAAACTGTTGGAGCTGATAAACAAATTCAGTAAAGTTGTAGGATACAAAATCAATACACAAAGATCAGTTGCATTTCTACACACTAATCATAAAGAGAAATTAAAAACAATCCCATTTACAATTGCATCAAAAAATACCTAGGAATAATTTTAACCAAGGAGGTAAAAGACATGTACACTGAAAACTGTGACATTGATGAAGACACAAATAAATGAAAAGAGTCCATACTCATGGATTGGAAGAATATTATTCAAATGTCCATACTACCTGAAGAAATCTACAGGTTCAATGCAATCCCTATCAAAATTCTAATGACATTTTGCACAGAAATAGAACAATCCTAAAATCTGTATGAAACCACAAAAGACCCTGAATAGTCAAAGCAATCTTGAGAAAGAATAACAAAGCTGGAGGCATCACACTTTCTAATTCTAAACTATGTTACAAGCTATAGTAATCAAAACAGTATGGTATTAGCATAAAAACATATAGATCAATGGGAGAGAACAGAGATTCCAGAATCAAACCCATGCCTCCACTATCAATTAATTCATAACAAAGAAGCCAAGAAAAAACTGTGGGGAAAGAACAGTTTCTTTAATAAGTGGTGCTGGAAAAACTGGACAACCACAAGCAAAAGAATGAAACTGGGTCTCTATCTTATACTACACACAAAAACATCTCAAAATGGATTACAGAGTTCAATATAAGCCCTGATACCATAAAACTCCTAGAACAAAACATAGGGGTAAGTCGCTAGACATCAGTCTTGGCAATGAATTTTTTGGATTTGACACAAAAGCAAAGGCAACAGAAGCAAAATAAATAAGTGGGACTATATCAAACTACAAAGCTTCTGCACAGCAAAAGAAATCCTCAACAAAATAAAAAGGCAACCTACCAAATGGGAGAAAACATTTGCAAATCATATATCTGAAAAGGGGATAATATCCAAAATATATGAAGAACTCAATAGCAAAATAACAAACAATCCAATTAAAAAGTGGACAGAGGATCTGAACAGACATCTTTCCAAAAATACAAATGGCCCACAGGTACATGAAAAGGTGCTCAGCATCACTGATCATCAGGAAAACACAAATCAAAACAGCAATGAGATACCACCTCACACCTGTTAGAATGGCTGTTATCAAAAAGACAAGAAATAACAAATATTGGCAAGAATGTGGAGACAGGAAACCCTTGCGCACTGTTGGTGGGAACGTAAATTGGTGCAGCCATTAGGGAACAGAGTATGGAGGTTCTTAAAAAAATTAAAAATAGAACTACGCTATGACCCAGCAATTCCACTTCTGGCTATTTATCTGAAGAAAATGAAATTATTATCTCAGAAAGATATCTGCACCCCCATGTTCACTGCAGCACTATTTACAACAGCCAAGACTACAATCAATCTAAGCATCCATCAATGAACGAATAAATGAAGAAAATGTGGTGCGCGCGCACACACGTATATATGTATATATACACACAGGAATATTATTCAGCCATAATAAAGAAGGAAACCCTGCCATTTGTGACAACCTGAATAGACCTTAAGGGCATTATGCTAAATGAAATAGGTCAGACAGAAAAAGACAAATACTGTATGATCTCTCATAAGTCGATTCTAAGAAAAAACAAACAAACAAAACTCATAGATATTAGTGGTTACCAGAGGCAGTAGGTAGAGGGAGTGGGGGGTGGGGAAATGGGACAAAATTTGTCAGGGAGGTAAAAAGGTACAAATTTCCAGTTATAAGTTTAGTAAGTCCTGGGGATGTACTGTACAGCATGGTGACTATAGTTAATACTGTATCGCATATTTGAAAGTAGCAAAAAATAAATATTATAAGTTCTCGTTACAAGAAAAAAATTATAACTGTGTGGTGATGGATGTTAACTAAATTTGTTGTGGTAATAATTTTAAAATATATACTTATATGAAATCATTATATGTATACTTTAAACTAATATAATGTTATATGTCAATTATAACTCAATACAAAAATAAAAACCAAACAACCATTTAATGATTCTGGAAATTGACCAAAGGCATACAGCAAATTCAGTATTTAGTCAAGAAAACCTACTGGATCTCAATAAAAACAGTTGGAGTCTGTGACATTTTAGCCAGGGACTGCTCCCATCCCTTGTTCCTCCCAGCTCAGCTCCATTACCTGGAAATTCTACCCCGGTCTCAGCAGATGGAGAAGCCTATGGGACTGGCAGTTCTGCTGCCCCAGCTGCAGGGGGCTGACTTTATTTGGAGCAAAGCAGAGCAAAATTCCTGCCTGGGCACTGTCAGGAATAATAGTGATCTCAGGGACAAACCATCAGGAAAAGCCAACATCACAGGGAGCCCGAGGTGTTGATACTTGTTGAGATAAACACAAAAATGCAGAGCAGCGGGAAATTTAATAGGGAAATCCAGAGAAGGAACCAACCAAAGAGAGTCTGGCGAAGATCCCCCTTATTTCTGGTGGTCTGGAAGGCCGGGCATGCTCAGCAGAGACCAGACAGAGCTCTAATGAGCTCCTTGTCCTTGGCTGGTTTTCCTCTAGTCACTGTGTGTCTAGCACATCAAATGATAACCAGAACTCATTGATACCTACCCACAGTGGTCACAAATCGTACATTACAGACCATCTACACTGTCTCCTTTGTTATACAGATGGAAAAACCAAAGCCTCTGAGCAGTTTAAGAACATGAGCTTCTAAAAGTTAGCAGAAAATCAACAGAAATTGGTACAAATAGCTCCTGGGGCTTTGCCAAAATTCATTTACCTGCAAAAAGGTGACATAAAATTAACAAACAGAAACTGGTCAGGTAAGTTTGGACTATAGATATACATAAAGATCAGCCTCAATTTTTGTCCTACATTTATTCTCTCCTTTCCCTTCATTTTACTCTTGTCTCCTGAGAATACTTTTGAAGAAAGAGAGAATAATAGGGGTTCTTCAGAATGTCACTCCTAGTGGGTTCTCAATTAGTTGATAAACTCTACATTGGACAGTGGATCACACCTGTCCTGTGAATGACAACCTACATTATGATCATTGCTTTTAAGTAATCCTTTTACTTCCTGTTTCACTTTTTCCTAACTACTGACTTCTGGTTCTAGCTCTTTATTTCATGTGCTCTGTAGGTGACAAGCTATGCTAAAAATACTCTAGACTTTTGATTAGGTACCTGTAATTCCCAGGGAAAATGACCAAACACAGATATATGCTCCAGGTCCAACTGCCATCCAAAACTATTAACAGTTTCATCTTTACAACACAGCATAATAAAAGGCTCTCCATGCATGTCCTCAAGCCCTATTATAGTAAATTCTATTTGTTTAAGGAAATGATGATAACTTTTCCTGGAGGCAACAGGATACCCTGTGCCATGTGAATGAAAGGCTGTTTTCCCCGAGCTTGGTAGAATGCAGAAGCTGCTTCAGGTTGGTACCAAGGAAACATGCTACCAAGACAACCTTTCTATGTTCCTGTCTTTCTTGATGACTTGACATTTGGCTCATCCTTGGCATTTTGTCAATTTTAAATCGCTAGGAAGAATAAGGAACAAATCCCTGTATTTATACAGCTGACACCTTTGCTGCTCAGAATCTTACGTAATCTGTCCTTGTGAGAAGAACAACCAGAAATTTTAACAGTTTAAAAACAACCTGACAGGGCCAGCCGAGTGGTGCGGTGGTTAAGCGCTGGTTTGGAAAGCCAGCAGCCCCGGTTCAGGTCCCCCATATGAGGGCCAGTGACACTGCCCTCAAAAAAAAAAAAAAAAAGTATTACTGACATAAAAACAACCTGACAAATACCCTAACAGGCATTCAAGAGGATGTACAAAGTGGGGCTGCCTGCTGCACACTGGGGCGAGCCCCTTCTTTAGTTTCTCTCTCGCTCTCTCTCTGGTTACTTGAAGACAGTATCTGGGGACAGAAGACTGAAACCTGGGGCAAGCATACAAAGATGCTGTCTCTTATCAAGGGAAAACACCTGGGTGAGTTTAATTCATCATGGAAACCACATCTGTTCTCTTAAATGAGAAAAAATAAATACCGAAACAAGCATGGACACATTATGCTATGGATTTTGTCACTAATTATACGTAGGTTTGAACTGTGGCCATCATGTACCGCTTAGCTTCCTTACTCTCTGAGCTTCTCTGAGTTTCCATATCTGCACAATTAATAGAATGAGGTAACTTAGACATAAAATCCCCAACACTGCTCCTATGCGCTCATCACATATGTCACCAACCGCCCCTCATTTTCTGTCTTACTAATGTCATCCAGAGGCAGGTGCTAATAGTGACAAATCTGTCTATGCAGATACAGAAATATACTTTCTTGTCAGAATTACAATTCTGACAACAATTATTACGGGACTCATTCTGCAATTTAACAACTCAAACTCTATTTTTTTTGGCCAGGATGAAATGATTAACTTTTACTTGACACTTTTCCTGTTAAAAGATCAGCTATTTTAACAGCAGCTGATCCACACAGCAGGATCTGGTGGGTCAGCCACCACCATCAACATAAAAAGGCTAGGAATTATTTTAGATCATGCGAGTACAGAACCCCAAAGAAAACATTTTATGCTATACTTTCCCCAAAAAACCTTCCTGCCCAGCTCCTTCCTCTGTCAAGAAATGCCTGGATCTGATGGGACTCTCCGCATGGCTGAGGCCAGGGCACTCCATGATGGCACCAGGCAGAAGATGAGCTGCTGCTCAGGTTCTGGGCTGACACATCACGCCTGCTGTCAGTGCTACTTCACACCCTGGCAGCGAGAAGCTCCTCTCAGCAGTGACTTCTGCAGTGATTACATGTGAGCAATGAACAAGTCACTGAATCACCAGGATGACTCACACATCAAAAGGAAAGCCCTCAGCCAGCTGGGCTTAGAGGCCAGGTGGCAATCTCCAGGGGACAATCTGATCTTGCTAGCTAAAATCAGCAGGTAGGAGGCATCAGCCCTGCAAATACTGTTTTAATTAAATGGGGGAGTTCTTCCCCTTCCCTCCTCCCTTACTCTGCTTCTGTCTTCCTTCTCTCCCTTCTCTCCTGTCTGACCAGATGCTCTTAGACACTCTGGGTCACATCCGCCAGCATGTGAATGGTACCAGGATAAAAACAGACCCAAAACAAGGGGTCCCACCAGCCAAGGGCAATACTGCTACTCAGTAACAATAATTTTGGGAAAAGCAGTGAAGACAGTTCTACATTTCAAATTCCTGACCTAAAATGTCATTGAAATCCAACTATTAATAAATTATATTTTAAGTGTTGCTGAAAATAGACTCGCTGAATCCTGAAGCAAAGACCTATATTCTAATCAGAAAGCAAAAGAAAGAAAAGCAGTCATGACCAGAAGAATTAGATAAAATCAGAAAATGTGGCTGACTTCTCAGTACACAGATATCCCTAATATCTGAAATACTGATTCCTCTAAAAACAAACCCCTATTTGTCCTAAAAACACATCAAATGGTTTATGTTACAAACTAAACTCATTCTCTTTCCCCAATGGCACCTTCCTCCTACCCCAAACTTGGACACCACCTCCTGTGCTCTCAATCTTGCCAGTCCTCTAAATTAGAGTCCTTAGAGTGTATTCTCTTATCCTCTCATAAGATTTTACCTTGTCAATATCTTTTTAAATGTCATCTCTTCATCACCGTTGCTTTTCCTTGGTTTAGTTACACAGCTTCCACAGGTGACTATTGCAATTGGTGGCCCTCCATACGGTCACACATTTCACTCCTAAATAATGTGTCTAATCATATCACTCCACTGCTTTAAACCTCCCCCAACTCTAGGTTGCCTTCAGTTTGGCATTTAAGGCTCTTTACAACCCACCACTGGCCAGCTACCCTCTCTAGCTCCATCTGGTTCTAACCAATGTCTAAGCTCCGGCTCACTGAGCTGATGAATGAATGTTCCATGAACACACCCAGAGGCCTCCTTAACTTCCCATCTCATACAGTCTTTCCTGAGACACCCTTCCACTCTCCCTACACTGAGCCTCTCCTCTCTGTGCTCTCAACACTTGGTCCTGGTCTCTAACTTTGTGCTTCGTTTCTACTGCAATTATACGTATATTTTATGGAAGGGTATCTTATTCATCTCTGTATCACTGACATATTGTATGGAGGTTTCTGTTTTAAAAAACTCACGGAAAGAAATTTTGGAGGACGTAATTCTGAAAGAAGGAAAATGATTGCAGATGGAAACCCTAAAATGGAATTCATAACAAGGAGGGGAAATATTGGTAAATACATGGGTAAAACCAAGCAAACATTATTTAAAACTGTAAGAAAACTGTGTAATTTGTGGAGGAAAAATAGGGAAGCTGAGGAGAGGTAAGTCTGAATCTTGCCACATGCCGGGGGCTGACAGCATCCCAGTGTCTGACAAGGTCACACTGAAATAAAGATCCACGCTCAGCTCTGGATGTCTGGGATGCTGCCTTATGGTGGGTCATGTAATATCTCCTGTCTCTATGAACCCATGTGCCTTTCCTCCACATCAGATCCTATAGGAGACAGTACTTTCACTGCATTTATGGCTAGTCCCTGGGGTGTCCCAATGAGAGCTGGCTGTGTAAGTTAATGACGGGCACGATCTCCTAAGAGAGGGGACAACCCAAGCCAGGCTACAGCCCCCTTTGGAACCCCAGGGCTGAGAAATAGGGGACTCAAGTCCCTTGGAAACTGAGGCTCAGGCCTCTGGCCACATAGGCCAAAAAGCCTGTCTGTGAGAAACAGACAGCCTCTATGAGAAACTGGTGTTATCATCCTTCCTTGCCTATGCAGCTGTGAAAGGTTTCTTTGGAGACCAGGAAACCAAGGTCTCTCGGCCATGAGAGTTCTGATCCGGCCATGAGAGTTCTGATCCGAGACAGCTTACTGACCATGAGGTATTTTAATTAACAGCCTTGTTTTAACTCTTTGCTTTGTACACTGCTGTAGCAACAGATACTGAAGCTTTGACTGAGAAACAGATGTTCCCCTCTATTGCAATAATATGCAGCTCTTTGTAGGATAGGAAAAGTTTGAGACTCCTTTTGCTACTAAGTATTATGAATCACATAAAAATAGACTTTAGATGGTTTTTGCCCTAAACTCAGCCACTGCTAGTCTCTTGGCAATAGTGCAAGTATACACCCTGTAAGATAGTCATGGTAACCACTCTTTAGACGATAAGTAAAATCCTTGAACAGGCCACAGTGTACCCTGGAAAGATACAATTACAAAAAGTAAATGTTCTGAGAAAGAGACAACATCCTGATCATGTGAAACATAACCTGTAATTGAGGTAATGGTCAGAAGCCCCTATAAAAGGGGCCAGGCTTTAACAATAAAACGTGACACTCCTGTGAACCTCTTTCCGGTGTCTCCATCTTTCTTTTTCCTCCCCGACGCCGTCCCACCTGAGGGAATCCCTGGTCCTCGCGGGGGCTGGCTCCCCGCAGGCACATGAGTGGTAACATACTCATTAAATACAAACTTTGAAGTATGACTTAAAATAGCAAGAACAGCTCCTAAGGGGGTAGACACAAAGCATGTAACTTACAAGGAAGTAGGGGGAAAATTGGAATGGGGAAAAAAAGGAATTATCAATTCCAAAGATGGCAAGAGGAAAGGGGGAAGAATAAACAACATTAATAAAAATACATAAAACAGTTATATAAATAAATTGAAATACATCATTAATTGAGATAAACGCAAATGGACCCAACTGTCCAATTAAAGATAAATATTTTTAGACTGAACAAATAAAAATCATCTACATGTTGCTTATAAAAGACACACCTAAAACATGGAATAAGACACACGCACACATATGTAAGAATTATAAATCTGTATGCACTTATTAATATTACTTCAAAATATGCAAAGCAAAAGTTAACATAGTAACTAGAAAAAACGGACAAATTCATCACCAGAGGGAAAAACTGCTGTATAACTCTACCAGTAATTGACAGCCTCAGAAGATAAAAAATCAGTAAGAATAGAGAAGATTTAAATAGCATAATTTATAAGCTTTTTAATAATGTAGAACATATATGGAATATTGAGTGCAATTATTAGTGATACATTAAACAAGTAATGAAAACTGACTAAGCTATAATGATAGCCTCAATAAATTTCAAAAGATTCTTTTACTATCATGAAATTAAATATTAGAAATATATTTTTTAAAAATAGCTAGAAAATTCCCATACATTCAGAAGTTTAAAGAAAAACATATCTCAAAAAAATCACAACCAAAGAAATAAAAATGGAAATTGAACTCTAGGGGTTTTAGGGAAGTTGATGGTTTACTTCTTAACTAGGATGGTGTGTACACGAGTATTCGTGTTTTTAATTCTTTAAACTGTTACCTACAAATTTTATATTCTCTTTTATATGGATGAAATATTTTAGTTTTTTTAAAAAAAGTACATAAGTGTTGTATGCCACGCCACAGGATTCCCACATTTTACAAGTAGAGCTTGAAAGAAGATACTAATTTTGTAAACTTAGAAATGTGTCCTGAATAATAATTTCATTTCCAAAAGAGAAGGTTGCAACTGGTATAAAATGCTAGAACAAACCCCTTCAGGAAACATTCAATTTTCAGTACAATTATCTTTACTTTTTAGTTTCAAATGGAAAGGTTTCTATGCATAGCTGTTTACACAAATATTGAGCTGTTTACCTCCGCACATCAGGTAGACATGCAGCAATATGAGGACAATTCAGGAACATTAAACAGGCATCAGCTCAACAATGATGGGCAATTAGGGAGAGTCTCAACTATCTCCCTCATTAGCCTAATCCACTAGTGTTTCACAACTCATTTGTTTGAAATAATCGAGTGCCCAAAATGTACAGATGACTTACTTTTTTGAAAAGTGTAAATCAGAGTGGGTTAAACTATAAGGGAATAAATTATATGTTATTTGCATGTCAATGTGCTCCCTTGGGTGGAAGAGACATGCTCCCTTGGATGGAAGTAACATCTTGGGCACCAGCATATAACCCATAGCCTGGCTTATCTGTATTTTCCAAAAATGGCCACTGCCATATTTCCAGTTTCACATGCTCTTCCAGAAACTTTCCACTTCCCTATCAAGAGATGGAATCTATTTCCATGCCCACTGAACCTGAATGGCCTTTGTAACTGCTTCCATAAACTGAATTCAGTGTAGGGATGCTATGTGATTTCCTAGGGTGGGTCATAAAAGATAAGGTTTCTCCCTGACTTTCTCTCCTTTGGGTCATGTGCTCTGAAAGCACTGAGCTGGCACAGAGGTCCGGCGACCCTGACGCTGTCATGCTGGTGAGGCCACAGGAAACAGAAACGTCAGAGGAGCCCAGCCGTCTGTCTTCCCAGCCCAGGCTCCAGGCCTGTGAGCGACTGAGTTGCAGATGATAACAGCTCCCAGCCTCCTAACTGATGCTGAGTGGAGCAGAGATGAACTGTTACCATCGAGCCCTGCCCAAATTGCACATTTGTGGGCAAACATAAGGATGGTCATTGTTACAAGACAACAAGTTTGCTGTGCAGCATTAGATAACTGGAATGGTTTTCATATCTGTGGGAAAGACATTGAAATTCAAATGTCATCCTCTCATGTACCCCAAAAATAAAAGACTGAGAACTACCAACCCAAACAACATGGTTTCTTAAAAACCAAGATGGTGGCACTGTATGTCACCCAAAAAGCAGCAAGCACCACTCCTGAAAGTTAAATTTGGTTTAGGATTCCTTACACCTTTGGCCACTGGTCAATGATGCTGATTAGTGGGTATATTTAAAAACCAATTATTTCAAAAAAATATCCTTTATTTTTGCTTTTAATATCTTCAAAGGGTCTCTGAGATGCAGGTTAACAACCTCTATATATGAAATGAAATTTCAGCCTATAAATGAAATTTTCTCCATTACTGTATTACCTTTCTTTTGGGGCTATTTATGTTGGTATCAACAGCATGATATTGGATGCCCTCAAATTCGGTGGAACCAAAATGATATCACTGAGGTCCACATATTGTCACCAGCTATTGGATGTTAGTGGAAAGTAATCAGATTTTAGGGTCAAATAAAATCCCTGCTCACTTACTATGTGGCTCTAGACAAACTACATAATTTTGCTGAGCACTTTTATTGATCTGTAAAAAGGAAATAATAACTACCTATTTTGCAGGGTGGTTATGGAATTAAATGAGGCTATACACACACACACACACACACGTGTATATGTGTGTGTGTGTGTGTGTGTTTTATAACTAAAATACTTAGCACGCCTGGTACATAATAGGCAATCAATATGTTTCCTTTCCTTGGCACCTCTGTCATTTTTTTACTGAGTAATAGGCTAAAGGATTATAGAGACCCATGGGTTTGCCCAACTAAAAGAAGGCCTCTAGAGAAAGTCACGTTCAGCTTCCTAATTGTGAATACTGCTCCAACACTTGGAAGGGGGTCTCCAGCCTACACTGGAAATTTCCACAAGAGCCACCCACTGGCAGTCTCTGTTCTGCTTTGCGTTGTTTGTTGTGGTTGTTGTTTAAATGGTAAATATTTGGGTAAATTTAACTCTGCATTCCAGCTACTGCTTTTTCCTTTGTTATCATGCATCTTCAACAGCAAAGAATTGCTATATATATAATTGAATTCATTTTGTTCACTTAGGGGTCACAGAGGGACTTTATGCTACAAAGATGTCTGAGCTGAATTACTGACCCATTATATGAAGGAGGCAAAAAACAGAGAACTCAGGGGTTTTAGAAGTTTTGGCCAGCAATCTCAAAATATGAGCAAAATGAATGATGTGATGAGGAAAAACAGAACCAGTCATCCTTCTGGATATTTTCATTTAGTTCAAGCTCAGTCTCTAAGTACATGATGAAAGAAAGCTCTTTGGGGTGGACAAAGCACAGGAGTGTAAGAACAGAGAACTGCCTCCCACTTGCCCTGTGATCTCAAGAAGTGACTTGGCCAGCCTTTGAGTTTTCATCTGAGAAACTGTGGGATTAGACTACAATAGATGATCAAAACATGTGATGGCTGAGAGGACCGTTGACACCATTCTCACTTGACAGGTAAGAAGGGAGGCCCAGAGCAATTCAATGGCTTTCCTGATATCCCATCCCTTACAGCAGATAGACTAAAGATTTCCAAGGTTTTCCAGCTGTCACTGATACTGATTCCACAAAGCCCTATTTAAGATGCGTTGTTTCTGATAGTAATGAAGGCAGGGGTACGATACACATTTCTACTCAAATTAATTCAAATGATTCAACAAGTTGAATGTTTCCTAATTTCCAAGCTAGCTTTTTTGCCCAGGGAGGACTTGTTACTGGCTTGGAGAACCCACCATTCTCTAGACCTGGAAAGCCTCTGTTTTTAACTTCATATGTTCCAGAACATGGAGGGTGAATTTCAACACTGTCATCAATGATGTCCCTCGAAAGTGGCAGGCACTCAACTAGAGCTGATGAACTTCTATGCTCCACCATCTCCTGGTTATGGTATCACCATTATGCTATGTGCTAACGAGTTTCAGAACCAAGCAAGGCACAGGGCAAAAAACTCTGGCAATGCTAAGAGGAGTCTTTACCATCCAAGTCATTACGTGCCTGCGCACCTGCCTGCCTACCTACCTAATTTTTTAATTCCTCCAGTCTCGGGGAAAGAGCGTTTCTTTAAAGTTAAAAGTTCTGACCACAGGTGACTATATTGAAGAACCCTGATTTGTGCGCCATCCCTCAATCCCTCCCCCTAAAACAAAACAAACAAACAAACAAACAAACAAAACAAAAAACCCAATACTTCCATGGGTAAAGAGGAGAGTGATGTTTCCCGACCCAGCCAACTCTAGAATTTTGGAACACAGGGCAAAGGAGGAAATTTTTCTTATTCAGTGAACATAAATCAACCACCTTGACCTTGCTATAGGTGACCTTAATTAAGAGCAAAACTGGAATTTGAACATGTGAATCCTTCACTAGTGAAACAGAAACTAAACCAAATGTGGAACATGAAACAATGAGAAAGATAAAGGGGGTCTTATAACCAGGAAATGTACTGATGTCATGGAAATGAGCCAGTGGGAGTACAGGACCAGAGGAGCCTGAGGGAGGCAAACTGTCAAATGTTGGCATGCTCTTATCTGTTGGAAAGACAATGAGGCGTGGGTTTGGGAGCAAGGGTGGAGGTAGTATGGTCAACCAGATAGATAACTCCTGGCCAGGCAGGTTTGAATATAGCTTGAATGGAAATTTCCTTTCAAGAGCCTAACTTCTTTGTCTGTAGTTCCATGCTTATAGAGCAAGCGAGATTCTCTCTCTGTTAGATTTCTCAGGCAGGTATCCCAATCTGAGATAGGTGGACATGAAGGAAAGAAGCCAGAGGAAAGCGGTCCTCTCTGTGCTGTCCAATATGGTAGCCACTACCAGCCGTATCTGGTTACTAAGTGCTTGAAATGTAGCTAGTGGGACTGAGGACCTGAATTTTATTTTAAACTCTAAATTTTCTCTAACTTTAATTAAAAGTGAAATTTAAATTTAGACACAGACACTCTGTTATTGAAAGACTGATATGCATGTCTGGAACAACGTGGATATATAAATCTACTTTTTCTTTTTCTTTTTTTTTTTTTTTTTTTGAGGGCAGTGTCACTGGCCCTCGTATGTGGGACCCGAACTGGGGCCGCTAGCTTCCCAAGACCAGCGCTTAACCACCACGCCACTCAGCCGGCCCCTAAATCTACTTTTTCAACTGTAAATTTTAACCTGAATACAGATGTTTTCTGTGAAAACGTAGTGTCCAAACTGAGATGTGCTGTGAGTGTAAAATGTACACTGGGTTTCAAGTCAACATGAGAAAAAAATGTAAAAATCTCAATCTGTTATATTGATTGCTGTTAAGATGGTAATTTTTGGATATATTGGGTTGAATAAAATATATTAAAATTAATTTCTTCTATTTCCTTTTACTCTTTTAAGAGGCTACTAGGAAATTTTTTATTGGACAGACTGCTCTAGATTCTAGAGGTCTAGATAAGAATACTATTTTTTTTAAAAACAAACAAACATTATGGCCAATATATATTTTGGTTTCTTTGTCAAAATCAAACCAGGGCAAGATTATACCAACTGAAAAGTCCACACATAGCCTTTTTTAATTACAATCTCCCAATAAATTAAAATATGGCTTTTGGTTTACAGATTGGCTTACATTAGTTAATTTGTGTCAATCAACCAGCATCAATTCTAACATGAAAAAGACACTGAAGTTCCAGACCAAAGTTGCTGACCACGGGAGTGAGTCCTGAACAACACACAGTGACCCCTAATGCAGGTTGTGTGGCATGCTTTGGATTTACACATCATTAGAATTCAAATATTTGACAATAAATATCACGTTCTGCTAGTCTTCTTTTACAAGACACAGAAAAGAAACCACACATAAAGAAACAATTATATATAGCCCCAATATTCATATATATATGAAGAAACTATTTTAAATACCATCTGAACATGAGTCAAATATATAGCACGTGATAATAAAATTATATATACTTTGTATGTACAAGTAAAACTTTATCAAAGAAAGTTCCTCTGAAGATTGTAAACTGAAAGTTAGAAAAATCTTTGACCTAAATCGCTAGTGAAAGACAAGCCCATCATTATCATCACAGGCGCCTGGGGTCTCATACCACTCCCAGAAATTATAGTCAGCAAGAGCAGCATCCATGCCTCCACCATTCCCGAGAGGCAAGGATTAGCTGTCATCTCCATTTTAAGAGCTGGGTAATCGATTAATCATAAAGAAGTAGCACATTCAAGGTTTAACATTTGCTAAAAGCTGCTTATTTCTGCGTGGGCCCTGAGCTGTCATTCTGGAAGCTGCCACCAGATGCGTAAGGTGCTTATTAATGGGGCAATAAGCCCAGCTCAGAGAAATCTCTTTAAGGTTTGATACCAGCAGCACGCAATTTGGTCACCTGTGTTCTTTTTTCTATAAAAACAGAACTCAATAAATACAGCAGCATCATTCATTAACAAATCTTTAATCACGACCTTTGTTTTGTGAATTAAATAAAGACATACTCTAGCTTAATATTTATATCAAAAACAATACCTCCAAAGTATAGCTTTCCACTAAATTTCACAATTTTAAATCTCCGCCTAATTTAAACCCGCGTTTAATCCAGACACTAATTGGAATTCTCCCTGACTTAATTCTGGAGTGTAATTTCTCCAACAAATCTCAGGTCTTCGGAATACCGTAAGAGGCCATCACGTAATTTTCCTGAGCTAATCTATTCTTTCTTTTTAGTTTCATACGCTGTTAGTTTCAAGGGCATCTAGGGTCTCATCTGCTCAGCCCCGTCCTCCCTTCAGAGGATGCACTGTCCGTACACCTTCCCCACACCCTTACACCTGGACAACCTTGGGTTTCACTCCTTCCTCCCCATGGTGTACCTCCCTCCACTGTCCACTCTGGGCTCCCACTGCCAAACAGATGCGGCCATCTTGCTCTCTCCATTCGGTGATCTTGTTCCAACAGGAAACGATTCCTATGGCAACCAACATGCACCACCATCTCACTGGCCTTCCCTGAAAGTCCCTATTTGCATGTCAGATGTTTGGCAAGGACACTGAATTCCTTTAACTTGCCTAGCAACTACTAACCTGTTCCAGCCCCTCTAAAGGGGCTTAGCTTTTTTCTCTTTATCTTTTAAAACACACTCAGGCTGGCTGGCTGGCTAGCTGTGGAAAGGGCAGCTGCCAAGTCAGCCTCCCTGGGCACTGCTTGGAGCATGCACAGCTACTGGGCAAACTGAGCCTCCTCTTGCCCCAAGGTACCAAAAAAAAAAAAAAAATGTCCCCAGGCTCAAGGCAATGGCCCAGGAGTACACAGCTCTATATTTGCCTCCATTCAGAAAATCAGTGGGCCGGCCCAGTGGCGCGGTGGTTAAGCGCTGGCTTGGGAAGCCAGCGGTCCCGGTTCAGTCCCACATATGAGGGCCTCAAAAAAACAAACAAACAAAAAAAGACAAACAAAAAAAGAAAATCAGGTTTATCCATCATGTTGTGTATTTCGGACCCTCCTATTGATTTATTTAACAGGTTAGCAACCAGATATTTTAACCTACAGATTGTACTTTACTTATTTAGGTAATTTTGGTATCAGCAACCTACATGGTCCCAAATGATTGATGCTGCTATCCTTTTCTCTCCTCAATGAATTCTAAAGAAATACTCGAAGTGTCTATAATATAATTTGGGTACCCTAAATGAAACACTTTTTCGGAAAACCCATAGAGGTGGAGGAGCTTGACCAATGAATAAACTGAGTTTCTCCACCCCTGCGCTCTTTTGCTGATTGGATTCCATGTTTGCCTGGTGCCTTTCGGAACAGAGGCCAACAGCAAAGCTAGCTCCTAAAAACAACTGACAAGATCATCAAGGCAGGTCCTGGAGAGCAACAAAAGTCACTGCCTTCCGCCGGGAAAGCAAAGTCCTGGATGCAGACGAGAAGAGCTGCCCACTTAGGCCACGAACAGCACCTGAAGTCAGCACTGGTGGGCACTGTCCACCCTTTAGGAGACAACCTCCTTCTGCCAGCTGGGAGCACAAGACCCATTTCTCTTTGCCTGTAACCTTTAGATTTCTTCTAAAAAGAGGCTTCTTAGTCAAGTCCATGACTCAAGGACAATTTTTGATCCCCAGATCCTATTTCAATAATGACATAATAAACGTTCAGTAAACCTTTACTGAAAAGAACCATGGACACAGAAGTAACTAAAAAGGTAAATGAAAAGAAGATGCTATTTTCACCTATTGTACATGCAAACTAAAATGTCTGTCCTATTCAATGCTGACCAACGTGTGGAGAGACATGATATTCTTATATACTGTTGCTAGAAGTATAAATTGGTGCAGTAATTTTGGAGGGCAATTTGAACATTTTTAGTAACACTAAAAATACATATACTTTCACAAGTAATTCCCCTGCTTTGAATGTATCCTACAAATATATTTACCAAAAAATATAAAAATATGTTTAAGGATGTCTATTGCAGCATTGTTTACAACAAGATAAATCTGAAACGAATTCAAACGTTGACAAATAGAAGGTAAGTTAAATTAAGGCATGCCAACATAATGGAATACTACAAGTATAGATCCAGTAAAATGAGGTAGACTTATATGTACTGATGTGGGCATACAGTCAAGATATATTGCTAAGAAAAGTATATTACACAACAGAATCCATATATGTTTCCATATACACATATATAAGTAGAGATGTGTATTATGTGTACATATGTATGTATGTGTGTATTTGTAGATGAATAGAACATTAAGTCATTTCTGCAAGGATTTTCAGAAACAATGGTTACTTTAAAGAATGATATTTAGGAATCAGAGAATATAGGGAGAAAGACTTATTTTCACATTATTGCTTTTCAAAACGTTGATTAATTTTAAAACAAAGTCTTACTCATATTTTAAAAATATGTTAATGATTCATAGTTGCTTTCATATTTGTTTTTTTTTTTTTAAATTAAGCCACCGTGTTATTTTTACCATTCAGATATGCCACGTAACTAATACAGGAGTCTCTAAAACCATTCATAGGTCTTATGGTAAATGAAAAACTGCAGGATTGGAAGCAGCAGCTCCAATGAATTATTTACAAAGCTTGCGCTTTTAATAGGTTGGACATGGCAAATATATCAAAATTTTATTAGGAATTAAGAAATCATATTAAAATTATGTAAATTCAGGGCCGGCCGAGTGACGTGGTGGTTAAGCATTGGCTTGGAAAGCCAGCGGCCCTGGTTTGGGTCTTACATATGAGGGCCAGTGACACTGCCCTCAAAAAAAAACAAAACACAACTATATAAATTCAGACAAAAAATTGTGAATATACACTTTGTAATACGCAGGAAATAAACCAAAATAAACATCTCTTCCTAATGCTTGACTCCTTTTTGGGGGGAGGTGGAGGAAGCTGAGAAATAACTAATGCTGCTAAATTAGAAATCATAAAAGCTTCAGAGGCTCTGTACATATATAAAAATTAAGACACAATAAACTGGATCCAAGAACTATTAATGATGTTTAATCAAATAAAAAGAGAGAGAAAGCTACAGATGTGTCTTTTTTGGGGGGGAATTACTTAAAATGCAGAGAGGGGCAGCTGAAAACAAACTTCCCTTCGTCATTTTCAACTCAGTAACAGGAAAACGGGAACCAGGGTATAAAATTATTTTTTCAACTTCCAAAGATGAAAAGAACACTCCATTTTTAAAAGCATTGAAGTTCATTTCCTCATTATTTCCAGCCTCCCAAATATTCCTACTTTTTTCTTACAAATGCAAGAGAAAAAATTTCCCCTGGTATTCATTATAAAAGCCCAGGATTCTTTTGATACTGCCATTTTTACTGTCTATTGTTCTCCTAACCAGGAAATATCTGCACGCCAGCCATAATGACTGTTGTGACAGTTTTCAGTAACAAGAAGTGAAGTTTCCTGTCAAAAGAAGCACTCTCTCCATTTTCATCATATGTAAAACAAGATGCTTCTAGCAGCACCTTCATACACAGAGGAGCTTTGCTGAGACCCTGCAGAGGTTCTATAAGGATGAAAGGATGAATCAAAAAGACAGGTAAATTTGTGGGAGTTAGTTTTCCCCTTTTAGTTATAGCAAACTATGTGATTTATTTCCCAATCAGTACTGATTCTTTGTGGTCAAAGAACTGGCTTTTCACTTCAGAGCTTCTAAGGATAGATTCCAGATATTAATCCAACAAAGGGGCAGAAGAAAAGGTTGGGGGTTGGTGCTTATTTGGAATACTCTAGGATCCTAGGCTAAATGGAGTGTTACATTTATAATGCCCCTCCAATAACTGCTTCAAGTCACCAAGAGCCCAAATCTCCCATTATGACTGAGAGGCCCAAGCCTTCAGTAGAGATCTATTGGTCAGGTGAACAGAAAGAAGGCAACATGTTCCTGGAAGAAGAGCCTTGGACCAGGATTCAAAAGCCCCGGGTTCAAGTACTGTACAGTCCTTAACCCGTGCAGCCATTGAAAGCAGAGGTTCACTCTTGTCTCGCTTCTTCGCATGTAAACGAATGGAGATGGATATGTCAGATCAAGTGAGGTTGCATATGGACACAATTTGAAAAAAAACGGGATGCCAAAATGGACTTACTATTATAAAGAGGAAGAGCTTGCCTTTGTGAAACAATCTTGTGCAAACCTATTCCTGGTGACTCAGTTTCCTTATCTGCCAGGTGGAAATAACACTCACTTCATGGATACAATGAGGATTAAATGAGAGAATATATGAAATGTTCCTAGTAGACAGCCTGGCATAGATACAGCAATTGCTCAAAAATGTTAGCTATTATCTTTAGTACAAAGCTACTTTATTGACTTAGCTGTGGATCCCTACTGCTGTAGAGTCCCTAGATGTTACACAATTGTAGCATAAAGTGAGAAATGTGAGACGTGAACATCAAGCAGGAATCGGCTCTGCTTACAGCACCTGCCTTGTTGTAACTAGCGGCCCAATCAGGCACAAAACAATAACCACAGGAGGATACCTGGGATAGGATTTGGACCAAGCACACAGCAACTCTGCGTATGGTTAGAGGCAAAAGGCTGTATCAATCTTTGTACTAAAAGTTGAGTGGCTTGTGCACTAAATATGACATGCACGGGGCAAGGACTTTGTTTCTCTCTTCTCTGTGCCAGGCTGGTTCCATAGTAGGCTTCCCCAAAATAACGTGTTTGAAAGATGGGCAAATAGATGGATGGGATGAACACACGTAGTGTTTTCAATACAACCCTCCTGCAGAGTTCCTGTCATTATACAGACTGCTTGATATTAAAAGACAGTTTATATGAAAGACAAAAGAAAACCCCAAAGGTGTGTGTACTCTCATATCTTCATTCATTAAGTATCATATTTACTCAATGTTCACTAAAAGTCAAGCAATGTGCAGAAGCTGTTTTATGAATAAAGGCTTGTTTATGCAATATAGAAATCTAACAAGAGGAAGAAGGTGGCCTATGGCCTGGAATTTGGTCACAGTCGAGATAACTAATTACCTACTTCCCTAGTTGGCTTCTGATAGGCAACTCTTCTTGGCATCCAAACCTTAGTGATGCCATTTAAGTGTCAAGACACTTTAATCTTAAGAAATCAAGGGAAAATAGAAAAGTCTTGTTCAAACGATGTAATTATACCAGACGGTATCCAAGGGATGTAGGGATGTGTAATTAATTACAATAATACCTTACAACAAATTCATACTGATGGAAGGAAGATAGGTGTGGCAATATTGAATTACGGACAAGCTTTAAAGTACAGTTTTATTAGAGTAATTCAAATTAAATGCTAATAAAATATTACCAAGTAGAAACCCCTTTAGGATTACTTAATGACTAGAATCACTCATAATCAGTACATAGTTAGGATGCAAATAGATGCATCTCAAGAAGGTTAACATGTTTCCTAGCAAATTTATTTACACTATTCATCTGCTCTGTAACTCCTTCCTTCATAGATAAAACAAAGTCAACTTCAGCTTTACCCTGAAGAAATTATTAAGGATCATGGATTAATGGAGTACAAATGGATGGCATTGCTAAAGAGATGGCATAACCAAGTGCCTCATGATTTATTTTTAAATGTGTTTCTACTCCAGTGTTCATGCACGTGACCACGGGAGGCTCTGTCTCTGCCTACGATGCGAAGAGTTGCTGAATGAAATCTGTGTGCTGAATGGAGCAGGAAAGTGGGTGCAAGGGGGGGGAACCTGACCTTCCTTGCCTTTTCTATGTTAGTTTTTCCTTTTCCCTCTTATCTGATATTCTGGAATATACTCCAATAGCTTGTTCAAACTGAGGAGCCTGAGAAAGATGCACCTGACAACCTAGACTGGGGAACAGCACACATGCACACACTTCCTCCAGCCCGTGGAGGGTCATCAGGTCTCGGTGAAGGGAGCTACAATATTTCCAAAGTGCTCTAGAAATTGCAAGGAATGATCAGTGATACCCATTTGATACAACTACCTGTGAGACAAGGAAGGCAGATGTCTTTATTTTACAAGAGAGCTCACTGATGTGATCACGGCCACGCTGTTAGAGAATGACAGAGCCAGCACTGAGCCCTGTCCTCCCTCTTGGCCTGTGGAGATGTCTCACAGGCCACACGGCCTCAGTACATCACAAGGCTTTTTAAACACCCCTTCAGTAACTGACAACCTCTATTATATCCATGGGAAGCAGGACCCCGGTTGGGGAAGAACCCATGGTTCACAGCTCTCAGCCCACTGTGATTTCACAGGTATGTAATTAGATTCTGGGACAGCTGCTTTTCAGATGTCAGGTAAGTTTTATCTGCATCTGCTCTTCTACTGGTGAAAAACATGGTTCGGGGACAATGGGCAAGGCAAATTACCTGTTGTTCTGAATTTTTATTTCTTAGCCAATGAGAGATACGTTGAAGGTAGGAGTGGCTAGTCTTGTAAGGATAAATGAGAGGCAACTGAAAAGTATTCTGCAAATATAAAACTTAATATAAATGCTTAATTAAATTGCCTCCCAAAGCTTAGAGGGTCTTCCGCCCCCCACCCCACGCCTTTTTAGAAAGAATGATTCCATTTTAAAGGCTCCATCCATATTGATAAATGTTCATCTAATCAATGGCTTCCAGAAGCTGTATAGGACTCCTTTATGCTCATTCATCAAATGTGAACTAAGCACACTCCTCGTGAAGGACACCCCCAGGTTACCTATGACTCCCTCTTATCACCACAATAACCCTGCATGAATATCCACCTCTGTCCTATTATGATGTGTTTTAGATTTATATATGTATAGATAGACACACATGTGTATATATATGCCTCTGTGTGTGTGTGTGTGTGTGTGTGTATGTGTATATCACAAAGATATTTTCACACATTCCCAAGGGTATACCTGCTAGGTCATGGGGGTATGAATGGCCCTAATTTGAGCATGTGTGCCAAACGGCTCCCCACATGGTCAGGCTATACTCCTATTTGCAATGCATGTCCCCACAGTCCCAGAAACACCTGGCATAATTGAGCTCTCTAAAATGCTATACCTAACATACCATTATTGATTAAATTTGCATTTCTCTCATTATTAATGACTTGGAGCATCTTTTCCAGTGCTTGATGGCCTTTTGAGTTTCTTCCTTGTGAACTAGCTTTTCAAACCCTTTGCCCAAATTTTCTACAAATAACATGTACTGCTTTAAAAATAATCTCCTGCCCACAGTGAAATCAGTTGAACAAGACAGAAGATAGAGACGAGAAAAATGCACAAATGGGAACAGATGGCAGCTAATCCATCTTCTGAAAATGGCAGTGCCTCTGGAGTCAGCAGTGAGTTTGAGAATTGCACGATAACAACAGGCAGGGACCACAAAGACTGGTGATGCTGTGTGAAATCCATCTGTTATGGTCCCTGGCTCATGATAGATGCCTTCATCCCTCCCCTATTTTCTTAGATTATCACAAAAAACTCTGTGAGAAAGGAAAATCATGTATTGTTTTTTGTTCCCCTTTCATGAATAACAAAAATGCTTGGAGGCATGCCCTGAATTCCCTGATAAGCGAGGGAGGCAGGACTAAGTCAGGAGTACGTAGCTACCCACTTCATTTCTATTAGGAATGTAAGCTTGAAAGCAGACACCTCGATTTGCCTCCCAACTCCTCCACTTATTAACTGTGTAGAATTAGGAAAGTAAAGCCAACTCTTTGGATCTGAGTTTCCCCCTGCCATCAAATGGAGCAGTAATGATGGCATTTTCCCATGCAGAATAGTCCTGGCATCTAGTTAAGTGCTCAGTGAACGTTAGCTGCTGCTGTTGATAGTATTATTCGGCTTGTTCTTGGGGTATGGAGACTGTACTAAATTGACACTGTAAATTCTCTTTCACATTAAGGCCTCCAATTACCTGGTTTTTAGAAATCATTTAAAGGGTGAAGGGCCACATAACGGCATATGAACACTTTATATCTTAAATATTATATTTCATTCTAAACATTTTTCATAATACATGTTTTGCCAATGTGGTTTAAAAAAGTATCTTGGGGAGTTAAACTTTTTTTTCCTAAAATCTTCTGGGGTGTTTTTTTCCCAGGTCCTCACATCTTCCGTAATATATCTGAGGAGGTCACTGACTAGATAAAACAAAACTGCTGGAAAATGGGCCTCCATTCGAAGCAGGCGAGCACTTTGGTTTTCCCGTCACCAGGATTATTCTCACTCATATTCTATCCATGGAGGTAAGAAAGGACATCTACTACAGAAATACGGTAACTAGTGGTAATCATGGCCTATATACAAGTGACCTCATTTTGATCAGCTTTAAAGAGAAAATAAAATACAAGTGGCAGGCAGGGGAATCAAATCAAGCCAGTGAGACAAATGTCAGGGCTCAGGGAGCAGGAAAAACAAAATGAGGGTTGCCTGAGTTCTTAAGTAAGTGGTCAGAACTCACTGAATTACAAACATCTCTACTAGGGTGCCAAGAGAACAGCTAGGAACCCTAGTTTTTGTCCTGGTTCTGTTATAACCAGCCAGGACCTCCTGGCTGCTTGCACTGCCCTGTAGGCTTGATTCCATATTTTAAGATGAAGCATGTGTCAAAATATCCTCTCTCCACATTTCCTTCCAGCCCTAAACTCTAGGACCTTATAGTTTACGTCTTCATCTAGATAAAAAAAATTTCTTTCCTATATGTTTATATGCATACTACCTATCCCAGCAATTATATCGATCAATATTAGTGATGTGGTGTTCATCTCTCTGTAATTTGAATGCACATATGAGAATCCAGCTTCCATATCTAATTGGAAAACAGAGATTCAACTTGCTGAAAATAACCAGTGCTCCTTCCAAGGACATCATTTTGACTATGCTTTTCCCAGACATGGCTCGCCAGCAAAAGCAGGCTCAAAGAAGTGGAGCCACTTCTCTCTCCAGGTGGGTTTTCCCCTCTTTCCCAAGGTCAATCTGAAAAGGTAAAATGCCCAGAGAAACCTAGAATTGACCATCACAAATATTCTGCATGCAAGATTTATCGTATCCTAAAATCAACTGAGACCCTGGGAACTACTCCGATACTCTGTGGGCTTACACGGTGGAAAGTTCGCAAACTTAATTGTCCGACCTCATGTATCTGCAATAAATGAGTACTCACGTATGTATACTTCACCAAACAACACAGAGATACTTCACCTATCAGTCAAAGAAAATAATCAGGGAGACAATGAACAACATACAGTCATCAGTGACTCAGCCCCACTTGGCTCAGCTCAAAGGGAGGGGTGAAGTGGTATGGGTGAGACTATCTCATCTTGACAAGGCCATTTTGATACATAGGAAATTTTCATGCAGCCTAAAAAAAAAAAAAAATCAACATTTGTTTTGAGAGGTTGGAAGGGGCACTTTACTCATTGCTTTATGTTTCTTTTACTATTACTTAAAATGTTATAAGAGATAGGAAATATATACAGTAATGCCTTGGTTTGCGAGCATAATTCTTTCCTGAAACAAACTACTCGTATTGCAAGACATCACTCGTTTACCATGTTAAAATGCATTAGAAATGTTTGCTCATCTTGCGGAACACTCGTAAACCAAGTTACTCGCAATCCAAGGTTTTACTGTATATAAAAGCCATCCTTATATGCCCTCTCACCTCACCTGTAATGAAGTGTCCTCAAAACAAGGGAAGGGGGAATCCTCTGAGAACTGACTGCTAAAGTTGGTTCTGCTATAATGCTTGTTTTGAAAATATAAATCTCTTTCAATGCAATTGATATATTAGGCAACAATTTGAGCATAGTGCATATTTTATGTTTGCCTGTGAGCAATTTCATCCGCAAGAAACACTAGGTGACTGCAGAAAATCAGACACAGTGGAACCAAAGCGCACGCACGCATGTGTACAACCTCTAGTACCTCCCTGTTCACCAAGTACAATGAGCCACCCATCCACATCTGCTGTTACATTTTCTTTCCGATTTCAAATAACTCTCCTTCCACCACTTCACAATAATGCACAAGGTGCAACCTTCCCCACGCCCACTTCCATATGCAAATTTATTAATAAGAAAGAGTGATTTGATATTTTCCCAGAGTCACTTTGTTCCTGGGGATACCTATGACCACCTTTCCCCCCTTCTTATTACCATTCCTCCTGCAATCCAGCTCCTTGTTTCACTACCTCCAACTGCAGATGATAGAATTTTTGTTTGTTTGTTTGGTTTTCCCCCAGTGGAAAAAGAGCTGATTTCTTTAGGAAAGGGGAAAAAAAAACTACATTGCTATTAAGATGGACAAAGTATATAAAGTCTCACCACAGACATGCTCTTGAAGCCCTCAGGGCTTGTTCTTCTTTTCCAACAGAGTGAGTCTGTCAGTACAGACTGCCAGCTGTCTTCTACCAGAACTAAACGATGCCCTCATCTCATTTATGGAGAAGGACTGGGGAGAATGGGAGGAGGACAGGGCAACAGAGGTCGTTTCAATTTCACTTACTAACAGCAATCAAGGGCACGGCTGAGACCTAGTGTAAGTCTATGGCTACACAGAGATAATTTTCTTAGACTTACTGTGAGAAATGGAGGAAGAGCCAGCTAGTGAGTGGATGACTAACGCGTGTGCACGTGTTCACTACACTTGGGGGTATACATAATACCTAAACTGCTTTAGGGCAATTTATTAAAATGCGTATTATATACCACGATAAAAATACATGAAAAATAATAAAAATGAAGCAAAGGAGCATGTGTGTATGTATATTCATATATAAATGAACACATAATGTATACGTAAGTCATAATTCAAACTCTACTTAAACAGAGCCGTTATGATCTCGGCTACGTAAAATTGAGGAAGAAGGACGGTGAGAACCCTCAAAACGGAACCCAGGAGAAAGAGCTGTGGGTGAAGAAAAATCAGGCACTGAGGCCAGAGTTCTGGGTTCCAATATCAGCTGTCACTTACTTCCTGATCAACTAAGTTAAACTTCTTGTTTCAATTCCTTATAGAAAAGAGTGAAAATACTCCCTACCTAACAGTGTGGTTTTCAAGATTAAATGACAATGTTCCTAAGGTCACAGGAAATCACAAATTCTGCCCTAAATCTCTGGTTTTATACTGTGTTCTGAAATTCAGATTGGTTGGGCATCCCCAACCAATTCAGACACAGTTTCAGCTGTATGGGACGCTGTGGATCTGAAGGACAGGGTATGAGCACACACCCATGACCCCCAGACCTGAGGGGCAGTGGGTCCAAGCCAAGCTGGCTGAGGGGAGAGACAGAAGGAGAAACCCCAGAGGGACTGACGCCTGATTTTCAAATCACTTCAGGTTGAGAGAACTCTTAGGACGGCGCTTCTCAAAATGCTGTGCCTGGACCACATCACCTGGGAACTTGTTAGAAATGCAGATTATGGGGCCTTACTTCACATTTACTGGGTCAGAAACTCTGGGGTTTGGGCACAACACCTGGATTATTACAAGCACTCCAGAAGATTCTGATGCACACGCAAGTTTAAAACCCAAAGTGTTAGGAGGCAGTGTTTTGCTTTAGTAGGTTCAGGAGTTTGTATCTGTTTCAAGTCCGGGTTTTGAAAAGGTCTGATACAGTATAAGAATTCGAGCATTCCTCTGCTCGCCACTTTCTCAGGCCATCAGAGGTATGGCAAAATCTTGATCTGATCAGAAATGTCACAAACATGCTGATCAAATGGCATCGGTGGATTTGTAGACAGAAAGCAATAGAGGATGTAATCCTCTTAGAAGGAAAAGAATACACAAAAAGAAAAAAAAGAAAAAACCTATTGGAGTGTGTAAATAGGAATCTCTCCTTGCTTGTCTGACTGCATTTCACCAACCCTCTGAGGGGTGGATTGGTGGGAAAAGGAGAAAGAAAAATAAAGAGGCAAAATAATCAGGCATGGTGAAGAGTTGCAATTACAGTGGAAGCTAAATTATAGGATTCGTGATTAATGGTGGATTTCGGTTCTTCTGTAGGGTTCTACAAGGATCCCTGTTTCTACTTAGCAGTCCTGAAAAGAAAACGTATACCAACTACACACCGCAATTCCCAAACATGCTCTCATATGCTAATGTTATACCAACACTAAGGTCAGTCCTTAGAATTAGGAGGCAGGAGGCTGCACCTCCTGCAAGGTGTTAAGAAGATTCTATAAATCATAACACTTGATTAAAATTGCAATTATTTGACAGAACATATAACAACACACTGAGCAAAATCTATGGCACAGACTCACTTGCTTACTTATGCATTATTAATGCATACAGTGGCAGGCAGCCTTTCTAAATCTTTCCACCATAACCTTTATGAGTTTTATTAGGTAACTTGACAATTACAAAGGAATACTCATGCTACACAGAAAATTAAGCAAATGGATGTGCACTGTGTCTCATAACAGTGTATAAAGTTTCCAAGGAACATTTTTGGTTATATTTGTCCTATTCCTTTTAGAAATAGGGTCAGCTTATCACTCTAAACTCTCCCCAGAGATACATGGTACCTCAATTTTGATGGAGAGGTTCCATAAAAGCAATCACAAGTCATGGAAGGTTGCAGTTAGGATGAACCTTGGGAATCATCTACTCCATCATTTTATGGGCAAGGAAATTGAGACCCACGGGGATTCGATATTTGCCTAAGATCACACAGCTAGTCAGTGGCACAGTGAAAACTAGCACTTTCATCTCCAGACCCTCCAGTCTACTGTTCTTTCCACTCTATCATTATTCCTCTAAGCCTCAAGCAGAACCAACCAGGGATGCTATTTCTGAGGTCACCAGCATGACCAACTGCACCCATTCTATAGAAAGGTCATCTTCGGAGACAGAGTTTCCATAGAAGATCTGTTAGCCCTTACTGTATTCAAGCAAATTCCTAAGACGTGGAGTCACTTTAGGCCACCTCGTCTAAGCCTGGATTTCACTTCACTTAAAAGGAAAGCACTCGCGCCACCCATATCACTCTCCCGAGAAGGCTGTGGCTTAGAGGCCATGGCTATTCACTGACAGGGTATAGGTAGAGGACTATGAAGCCTCAAAGGTTCCAAAGATGCAGGATGTGTCACCTGACTCTCCCTAGGTATTCCGGTGAATCATGAGCAATCACTCTTCCCCAGTTGCTATGAGTTGATGTCAAGGTTTTGCTGGCAATTAAGTCCCTTTCATAATTTGACTGCACCAGAAGATCAGAGAATAGAGGCTTCAGATCAGCGTTTTCCCACTACACACTGTTTCGTGTGCCTGGGTTTGGCTGAAATCTAATTAGTATATGCGTACACACCATGTATGCTCCCTCCTGGTGGTCACCCACAGATTTGCCTCGAGCTCACTCTTCGGACAAGCCATTTTGTTTTCCAGGGGTTCAAGCTAGCCTTGTAGGGAAGCTGGAAATATGAAGTGCTTTACTAATTAGACATATAAAACTAAGATGTGATTCCTGGAGACACAGATTTTAAGATTCTCAGACTCAAAAGAAGATGAGACAGATGTGTTTGGAGGGTATTTAATCCCTTACTGACTGCTTTTCAGGCCCAAATGGCATGGAATTCAGTTAATCTGTAAATACTCCATATGCGAGAGACTCTCCAATAGTCTATTTTTTCCAAGCACTCTGTTGTTCAAAGCCCTTCAGTGTCTCCTCCATGCTTACAGAATAAAAAATAAGGTTCTTGGGCTCCAGGGCAATTTTTTGTACAATCTGTTCAACATCATTTAACTAAGATTAATTACTCACTCTTCTAAAACCCATGCTGTATTAGTTACCTATTACTGTGAAACAAGTTGGCCTAAAACTTAGTGGCTTAAAACAACAATAAACGTCTCACACAGTTTCTGTGGGTCGGGACTCTGACAGCAGCTTAGCTGGATGGTTCTAGCTCAGGCCCTCCCTGCGGGCAGCAGTCAGGATGTTGTCCACGCCTGCAGTATCTGAAGGCCTGACTGGGACTGGTAACTCTGCTGCCAAGATGGCTTTCACGGGGCCTTGCCACATGAACCTCCCCAAAGGGGAGCACATGGCAGCTGCTTCCCCTCAGAGTAAGAGACAGGAAAGCCAGCTGGAAGCTATCATACAATGTCTGTTTGACTTAAGCTTGGAATCACACGTCATTATTTCTGCAGTGTCTTGTTGGTTACACAGGCCAGCCCTATCCTGTTTGGGAGGAGACTACACAAGGTGTGAATACCAATAGGAGGGGAGCATAGGAGGCTATTGGAGACCAGCTACCATACACACTACCCTAACCGAGCTCACTCACTGGCTTTGCTTCTCTCCATATGTCTGCCCCTCTTCCTTCTGCTCCTCTTCATGTGGTAGAGTAAAACAGCACCTGATCCAGAGTTGATGAAAGTGGCTTCAAACTTAAAGACTGGAATCCGATGGGAGCAAGTCTCTCAGCCTTTGTAAGCTCCCATAGGTGTAAGGAACGTGATAATCCCTGCTGCGAAAGGTAACTGGCTACTACATGTAGCAATAGAGAAAACCCAGGAGAGAAAAGTACTTTGTAGATTGTACATTGCAAAATTATTTCTCAACCACTCCCTGCCTTTCTTCAGGGACTGCCTGTCCGCCATTTCTGTTGTGTTTTACAAGCTTCACCTCTCCGTTGGAGGTCCCGGCCTCCTCCTCTGGGTTCTGACAGCACTATGGGTACTCCTACAGCCTCCCCACATTCTGCACTTATTGTATTTCTTTAAATGACACCCCTACTAGGTTATAAATTCCTTGAGATCAGGATCTCCCATGACACAGAAGAGTCAATAAATGTTTAATTAACTTAACTGGCATGCCTTTGAAAGGTTTTCTACCCTTTAACTGCAACCCTAAGAGACGGGGAGGGCTTTACGTATGCAGTGTCCATGTGGTACACATGATATAAGAGAGGAAAAGGTTGGTTTAGTTCTAGATGTTCAGAGCATCTTGAGGCCCACGCAGAGAAAACAGTTTGGCATTTTTGAATAGTTCTTTGGTATCAAAAGCTGAGGTCCTGGATAAGCAATGGTTTTTAAGGAAACACAAGTCTAGCCAGTCTCTCCTCTACTGTGCAGGAGAGAAAGTCAAGGGAGGTTTGGGGTAAGAATGTTACAGCCAGAATTCTAAAGATGTTAACCCGCCTCCCACCGCCCCCTCTCCCCCTCACCACCCGCCAAGTTTCCTGTTCCCTGGCTATTCAATTAACCACTATCACCTACATGAAGGGCCTTGGCAGATGAAATTAAGGTTACTTATCAGCTCACTTTAAGACAGGTTATCTGGGTGGGCCTAATGTAATCACAGGAGCCCTGAAAAGCAGAGGAGTCAGAGAGATGCATGGAAAAGGGGAGACAGGAAAGATGAGACAGAACGGGAGATCAGAGAAGTTCAAACGGTGAGGAGGACTCAACCCACCACTCCTGGCTTTGAAGATGGAAGAAAGAAGCCAAGAACCAAGAAATGTGGGTGGCCTCTAAAAGCAGAGAACAACCTCCAGCTGATACCATCAAGATAACCTACAAAGGCAAGAAACTGTCAACACCCTGGGAAACCTGAGGTGGACCTTGCCTTGGGCCTCGTGAAACGTTGAGTCAGAAGTCAGCCCAGTCAACCGGGATGTCTGGCCTACAGAACTGTGAGATAATAAACTTCTGAGGTTTTGAGCTGCTAAACGTGTAGCGATTTGCTGTGGCTGCACTAGAAAACGAATGCAAACAATGACAGTTGAAGGTTGTTATGGGTTTCTGAGAAGGAAAGAGAGCCCTTGTCTCCTGATCTGCACTCTAAGCCGAGCCCAGGTAGATGGGATGAATCAATAGAATCCCCAGGCAGGTTCGGGAGCTCAGAGAAGCTCAGTGCCCAGCAGGGTCCAGGGAGATGGAAGAACCATGGCGGTGCTGAGTGAGCATGGATGGGGATGGGGACCACCTCACAGGTTCTGGGCTCCCCAGAGAGGTGCCAGGGAACACCAAGAATGTCCCCAAAAGTACCAGAGCTAAAGCAGGTGGACCAGGCTCCAGGGAGCCAGAGGTATCCACAGTGTCTGCAGGCCAGGAGGCAGAAGGTCAATGATAACTTTCAGCCATGCACTCAGCAGAGCCAAAGACCACTGAGAACCTTACATCTGAGAACAAGTGTCACAGGTTATCAACGTAACACTTAACCCCAGAACCTACCCCACAGGAGAAGGGAAGAATCCCAAATCAACTATTTACTCAAACTAGACATTGAGGGAAAAAGTCTGAAAGTCCCAGAATTTACCACAAATTGGCAAGATTTCATTTTCTGCCAATGAAGGAAATGGAGTCTCAAGAGGTGAGAAAAATTCAGTTATAGGCAAATAAAGCTCTATTTTGCATACCCTGTCTGTGAGTTTTAACTGTCATAGATAATATTTATTAAGCAGGTGTCTTCCAGGAGCCATACTTCATATGCATCCTATAATTCAACATCCATAATAACCCTCTGAGTCTTGCATTGTCATTATCTCCAGGTAGAAAAATCAAGATGAAGAGATGGTAAGACAATATTATAGCCCAGAATGTTCCAGCTGGCAAACGGTAGATTCCAGATTCAAGAAGCTACCCACCTAGCACTTACTCTTTGAATTCTTTGCAATGAGTGTGCAGCAAGGATACACTACTTATAAAAGTATTTTTATTAGTCCTTCTGTGATTGTACTCTTTAAAGGATCATTTTGATGAGTTCTTTAGTATCACAATCGCAATAGCAACTGGGATCATATACTGAAGGCATACTGTGTGCCCACCAGCTCTATGTGGTTTTTATGGATCATTTAAAAGTTATGACTTCCTCCGTTTTATGGAGAAAAGTGAGGACCTGACTTGTCCACAGGCACAGAGTATGAGGCAGGGCTGAGTTTGGGTGTGGTTACACA
The DNA here is from genome assembly GCA_033961575.1 of Aselliscus stoliczkanus. NCBI lineage: Eukaryota > Metazoa > Chordata > Mammalia > Chiroptera > Hipposideridae > Aselliscus > Aselliscus stoliczkanus. The sequence goes on along the minus strand of CM066735.1, from coordinate 100,441,969 downwards.
AGAAAAATGATGAGGGACTCTGACGAGCGGAACCACATTCAAGGGAAGGGACTTGGCCCTCCATCAAAGGACAGTTATAATGCTAAAGTTAACACAAAATTTTAAGATGTATCATTTTCATGCCTTCCTACTTTAACCAATATTTTTCATTATAACAGCATACCTGAGACCAGAAGTCTTCTACCATTATTTAAGGAGACTGAATTCTAGACTCCAAGAGGGCAAATGTCTACAGATGAGATTGGAGGTTGGGAAAGCTCAAATCTCATGAGTGCTGCATACATGCTAGGAGACGTGGGTTCATCCTAAGAGTACAGAGGAGCCACTGACGTCAGAAGATTCCTGTTTGAGAAAGATCATGCTGGAAAAAGAGGAGAATGCTTTGGAGAGAGTCAACACTAGAGGCTGACGTGAACCAGTGCAGTAATGATGAGGCTTTAACTAAAGCTGGGAGAGTGGGGCAAGCATAATTTAGAGTCAGTCAGACAATGGTGAAGTGGTATGACAATGGGAGCTCTCAATGCATACTTCTGGAGGACAATATGGCATTATATTTCAAAAATCCTTAAAACTATAGGTGCCTTTGAGCCAGCTATTCCACTTTTAGGCACTGTCCATAATAAAATAAATAGAAAATTTCTAGTTTTTACACACATGGCTCTTTTTGTTGCCCCACTGTCTAAAAGCAAACACTGGAGATAACCTGAAATGCCTATAAACAGGAAACAGATAAAATATGGCTCGTCCAAATAACGGATATGTCACATGTGTGCACGTGACCATGAAGAAATGTTAATTTAGGTAACAAAAACAGTATGATTTCAATGTTTAAAATCAAAAGTTATGCACACAACTAGGTAAAGATATCTGGATATCAACACACACACACACACAAAACATCTTGAAAGACTATTCTCAGTGATTGTAGTTATGATTAGCAGCAATGATATCTATGATGTGGGGTTATAGGTTTTTATTTTCTTTACTGTGCTCAACTGTAGTTTCTAGAGTTTCTAGAATTAACACAGCACTTCTCTAATCAGAAAAATACTGGAAAACAATTATTTCCCGGTTTCAGATTTGATAAATGGATAGTGGAATCTAAGTCCTAATGCTTATTGAAACCTATAATGAGCACTCCTTTGGGGGTACTGAACAAATCCTAACTCTTCACCATTTTATTGATTTAGATCATGTATCCTATTGACAAGTACCTCTCCAGGCTGAAGAATTCTCATTTTCTCAATCCATCCTCACAAAGCAGCCCTTCTCCGTCCTTGATTTACTTGGTCTTTCACAGATTGAATCAAACTGAAACCAGTGGCTGAGGTAAGAAACCTAAGCAAACACCCTTGCATTTGGCACTCCACTGCTAGGAGGAGTTAATCGCAGCATCCTATACAGTAGTGAATATGATGAGGCATACCTCCCTTTACTAGTAGAGCCAGCCCTGAAAGGTAGCGTGAGCCACAATTCTGCCTCTCTGGATAATTACTAAATAATGCCAAACTACAGATGAATTCTACAAAGAAGTCTAACATTCAGTTAGATGGTAATTGTAAATACAATCGATATTAATAAAACAATAAGTAATTTTAAAGCAATCTTTCCAGTGCCACCTATAGGCATATATGATTACTAGACAAGCAGAAAGGCAAAGCGACCAAAACTGGAGATGCAAGGGTATTTTCATTTTACAATAAATTTATAAGGCTGTGTATAATTGACAAAGTGGCTTCACATGCGTTTATTAGCTCATTTAGCTCTTATGATGAAGATATCATGCCATGTTATTTGTGCACAAAAACAGACTCTATTTAAAGTACATAGTGTTTTCTAATTTTATCCTTTCAAATACCATCAGTGTTATTTTTCTAATTCCTTCATAATTGATTGATTGAGGGGTGGGGACTATGAATACATGGAGAGCCTGCAACTGGAAATCAACTCACAGGCTTCATGAAAGCACCCAGATTGGGCTATTATCAATAGCTCCTTCATACCTGTACTTACAGGGCAGAACCACAATAAATGCATTCTGGGATCACCATGGGAAGAACATTAGGACATTAAAAAATGATTATGTTTTCACCATCAGGAGTAAACCATGAGAAATCTACCTCTTTTGCTTTTTGTCTACTCCTTAAATCTGAAGTATACTTGAAATGCATTAACCACAGAACATCATCAAGGTTTTTCTTCGAGTAAAAGATGTTTAAATTGATTCTTTAAATACCAAACACTACAGAGGCAGAGCTATTAACCCAGAGTGATTGCTTTTCTAAACGCACTGCATTCTGGAGACAGATCAAAGGCTGTGTCTTGCTCCCACAACCGATCCATCATCATGGCTTCTATATAACATCAAAAACATTGTTTGTAATGGCCAATTTAACCAAGTTTTATCCCTCCCTCCTCCTGCTATAATACAATGTTTCTAACCGGCAGGGGGACTAAGGAGGAGGACAAAAGAAGGGAGAAAGCACCCGCAGTGCAAACACAAACAAATAGCAAACAAATGTCCACCAAGACACCTAGATATTTCTTCTGGGGCCCATCGCTCAGGTTAGTTGAATTTTGTCCCAGTTTTTTTGGCTGCCATATTTGTAAACCTCCCTTCTCTCATCACTAGTCATTTATTCAGTGTCAATGAACTCATGGTACTCTGCTATGCACCAAATTATTTACATACATTTGGTCTTCCAGAATCTGAGAAATATAATCCACAGAAAACTACACAGTGACTGAATTGAGAGAACAAATGGTGGTAAACCAAGCAGGCCTTCAGAATCTGCACTGTTCTTTACCAACCATTGTCTGTTTTGACACATGTTATAGGACATGGAGCATGGTGGTGGGTAAGGCAGAGCCATCAGAATTTTGTGTTTGGATAAGGTGAGGCCCGTTCATATATGATCCAAAGAGGTAAGAAAGCTGGTGCTGTGCGTTAGTAAAGACATTCTAAGAGTCTCTCTCATCTCCTAGGCGCACTGAAAAATGCCACGCACTGCATCCTCAAGAGTGAATATCAATGAGCACTGCTTCATGTGCTCCAGGAAGACACTGTGGAAGAGGTTCAGAAGACTAGGTCGGCATTCTCTGGGACAACCTCAGACAGTCTTCCTTCTCCAGAGTAGCTTACAGCCAAGATGGCGAAAGTAAAAACACAGGAGTTGAATGGAAAGAATATTTACAAGGGAACAAACAGGAGCTGGCTCTTACCTTTGCCACAATTCTCAAGTGTTCTACGGGGAATATTTGTTTTGCATAATAAATGAAAAGTTTCAATAAACTGGAAGTATAATACATGTAAGTGCAGAGGCTGAGAGTCAGCCACCTGCATGGTAGATGGAACCATCTCCTTGCCCGGACTACATGCACTCACACATGCCATGAACCTCTTCTAGTCCATTATGTGAAATGTACACCATTAAAGAGTCTAGCCTTTGAATCAGCTATTAAAACACAAATTCCTTTCTCAGCGGCAACACATCAGGCTAGCAGCTATTAAAAACGATATCATTAATTAATCAAAAATTAAGAAGCTAGTTATCTAGTAAGGGCTTAAGGGAATAATGGTAAAAGCAGAATCATTTATTTATGAACATTTATTGAGGGTCTAATATTGAACAGCATACTATCGAGTGTGGGGGGGATACACTGATGGAATTAATTCACTCACTAATATCTTCCTCATTAGTTCATTCATTCATTCAACAGATATATACCAGGAACTGGAACAGAAATTCTTCCCTGAAGAGACAACAATCCAGTAGAAGAAATAATATTTCCATCTACACGGTGGGAATCAATACCATGACTGTGAAAAATGTGATATGTGCTGTGTAGGTGAGTAGGCAGGGGAGAGGAATGCTAGATAAGGGGGTGAGTATGGCTTCACAGAGAAGGTATGCAACCTGAGTGTTGAAGGATGGCTAGCATATGAACATGGGAGAGGTGGCTGAGGAAATGGCATAAAACGGCTAACCTACCGCTGAAAGAGCCCAGCCAGCAGGAGGCAGCAGGAGTCTCCCGGGAGCCAGGGGCTGGGGGGAGAGGAAGGAAGGGAATGATGAGGTGCAGAAAGGGAGGAGGGGATTCCAGGCACACAGCGTGTCTTGCTTTACCTGTGTGCCTGGGGCCAGCCCTATATTTAGTTATGTCTCAGGTCTTATGTTTCTGAAAGTATCATTCTGTGGATCTTGTAGAGATGCTCTAGCCAAAGCTCTCATTTTACAAAGGGGTTTGATAAATTATCCAAGGTCACAGAGCTAATAAGTGGTGGATCTGAGACTATAACTGAGTTGCCCTGAAATGAATCTAGAGTTCTTTCAGTTTGTACCAAGGGTTATTAACCCGGCCACCAGCATCTCGTGTGCGTGAGAGCGCGCACGTGTGTGTGTGTGTGTGTGTGTGTGTGTGTGTGTGTGTGTGTGTGTGTTTGTATACACAAGTGTGAGGGGAGAAAGAGAATGACTGACTCAGGTTAATCAGGAGGGACATGGGTTATAAGAGGGTTAAGAAACACAGACCGGTATATTTTCACTTCCTGAGGGAAGCTTACTTTGGAAACATGGACTGGAATAGAAAACTGAGCTACAATATTTGCCATCTATACAATAGCTGGTCTATGATGTAAACTCAAGTTTCTAAGGCCTTCTTAGCTACCCGGGTGCCTGCTTCATGCATCAACTCCCCTCACTGCCATCACTCTTGCAAATGACAGCAGGTTCATGGACAGCCAAGGACTGACTTTTCAGCAGGATAAAATGGAACCAGCAGAGAAGGAGTCACAGCCATCCACCACTTGAGTTTTCAGTGAAGTGAAAGTATCTCTACTCACAAGATTTCCAATTATAAAGATATGCTGCCTTAATAATAAACATGAAATGCCAGGAAACACAAAAACCTTCTAAAGTAAGTTGCATTGAGCCTTCCATCCGTCTGTTCTGGGAAATTTCTGCCTCCACCAAAATTATATTTCCTCCCTCCAGTAAATCATATTCATTTCCCATAATTCCAGGCCACTCAGAGTGGTGTTGAGCAGAAACGATGTTTATAAATCACAGAATTAGAGAATGTTGACAAGCATCTTAGATATCTAATCTGACTCTATTTTGATAAAAGATGGAACTAGTTCAAAGAAGCAAAATGACTTGGCCAAGATCATACACATAATTAAGATGGATAATGAGACTCAAAAGATATCCTGCCTCCAAACTGCCCACCTAGGGCATGAGGAGCAAGCTTTCTTATTGTTCTCCTGGCCGAGCAGGAGGAAGATTATACTCGCTCTACCAAGTGCTGGAGGTTCCAGCCCCCCATCTCAAGCGAGAGTTCATTCTAACCTTTCAAATCCTTACCTACAAACATAAAATATTAAAAGTGAAATTATGTTTTTCCTCCCAAGCCACTGATAGGACAGAAAACTTTTGCACCTATGTCTAAGTCAACATTTTTAGATACTTACACAGCTTTTGTGCCATTTCCCTGTAGATAATTCCCCCTTTTCACTTTTAAATATTTGATGCTTTTATGAATAGATGGATTATAATATATAGCTTCAATGAGTACTACAGAATTAGAAGGTATGGACATGTCCTAAGACAGAGAATGGTTAGGTAGGTATGATCACTTGGTTAAAAATGATTTTGATGCTAACACTATCTTGATAATTAACATTATCAAGACAAACCTGTGAATTAGAAAAGCACTTTAGGATTTAATGTTAAGTGAGAAAAAAAGTCCAAGTTACAATACAGAATAGACTCTATGATTACACTTTGTAAAGGCATGCCTTTTAAAAAATTAATTAAAATAATGGCCACTGTTCCCAGTTGTAGAATTATGAGCAAATGCTATTTTAAAACTTCTAAAATTCTAAAAACCATTATAACATTTTGAGACATCTCAAATTGTACAACTCAATTTATAAATTTAAAATTTGATAGAAAAATTTTAAATATCAGTTGGGTGAGAGGGGCTGGAGGGTACTGTTGTGGAGATGTCTCACAGCACTCTGGGTATTCCCACTAATCAATGTGGAAGAATGTCCTAGGAATCCGCTGCCTTTTTCACAGCTGGTCCCTTGTCAGCCTGGATTTGACATGAAGTCAATTTATTCAATCACTTAATTGTTTACAAATTCAAAGCTGAAGTGACAGACTGTCTTCTCCTGACTACCCGCCGTTCCACGGCTACCAACAGTTATCAGAGAAGAGTGCCTCCGTCTGGTACCAGAGGAAACAGCTTCAAGCTTCCTCCCAAGGCATGACTTGCAATCTGGAAACTCCAAGTACTGCTGAAGTCACCATACATTATAGATTCAGTATTTTATTAGACAGGGACTCACCAGTTGAAACATAGCAAAAGAATGTCCCAAATAACATGTATTTTCAGAAAGGCTCGAACAAGCACGGTACATGTCCTTATGCTACCATGATGGTTTTTAGATGTTTCTCAAATGAGAGAAGTATGTCTTTATTAGAGTTTTTAGAGAAGAGTGTGTGCTCTTTTGGGTATAAGCCAAGCTTTGTAAGACTTTGGGGCTTGTAAACCAGAAGGTCATGTAAAAAATAGTCAATATTAATCACAATGAATCTGAATTCCTTAATGAAATAAAAAGGATAAATTCTACAATACCTTATATTTCTATACTTGATAAAAAGTTCACAAAGTGTTTTCATATGTATTATATGCATCCTTTATTTTTTATTAACACTTTTAGGGTGAGTAAAGCTGTGACTATTATTCCCATTTTACAGATGGAGAATCTAAGGCTCAGATAGGTTTGGCTTGGCCAAAGTCACTCAAAAGGCCAGGATTCAAAACCAAGTCTTCAGACTTAACCTGGTACTCTCTCTACTGCCTCTTCCAGCCTAGTTTGATTAGGCTTTCCCTAAGAGCAGAAAAATAAACTTGACTTGTGATAGTCTTTCTCAGGCTCCAAAATTTGAACATGTCGCTGATGAATAATTGGAGAACAGTATTTAACAAAATATGCAAAGTTTTTAAGTATGATACTAATGAATTTATAAATCTATAAGAAGATAAACTATTCTACCCATCAGATAGTTTTCTTAATGACTTACTAAACCATATTATGTACCATAATCAATAAATGTCAGGGAAAGAATAAGGAGCAGAAAGTTATGCCAGGTGTGCATTACTGGTCATAAAAGCCACTGATCTAAGCAGCGAGTACATAAAAATGGCTGTCCTTCACCTGGGTTTGCAGGTAGTTATAAACGATGACTGCCTCATCACTCATGCTCACTGGGGAAGCCAATCCACAAAGAGGATCACTTTCTAGAGTGCAGAATAAGCCAAAACAACAATAAATACAAGTACACAAATGCATGGAGAAATTCAATTTCTTGGGTAATCAAAGAAACACAAATTAAAGTAATATACCATGTTTTTATCTATGAATCTGCAAAAAAATTTTTAACAATAACACAGTGTTGGTGGAGTACACTGAAACAGCCAGTATCAGTGCTAGAGGAACTATAAATTGGAGTCAACATTTTGGAATATTATGGCGTTGTTTATTAAAAATGTATATATTTTACCAATAATTTTACTTCCATTAATTTATCCTAGAAAAATCACAAACATTAGTCTAATGTGCAAGGATGTCCATAATTGTTTTGCACAAGTGAAAAATAGCAGATAATCATCATTTTGTAATTAGGCAATTGCCACAAGGTCTCCAGTGTTTTAGTAACATGTCTGTAAGACCTTCTCCCATCACCACCATGTTCTTCATCTTTGTTGGTCTCATTTGAATCTGCCGCTTATGCTCAACCTATGAAGCTGGCAGGGTTTGAACTTTCCTTTAAATTTCATTAGTTGAGCCTTTCATTTTTGTGTAGTTTGGTTCAGGAATTAATTCTACATATTGAACACATGCTAAACTGACATTTGACTGAACTTGGAATCTTTACCAAATGCTGGTACGTAGCCAGCCAACATATCCATTTTCGGTCTATTCAATACAGTCAGACCTACTTCAGCAGGTTGGCTTATGAATGAACAAGATTTCCAACCAGAACATTAGCATTTTTTCCAAGAGCCAGGAAATAAGAGCTAGCTTGCTCCTCTAAACCGCATGAGCTGGGACAAATCGGGGATTAAGGAAGGTAGATAATCACTAAGCCAGCCTCCCTGCAGCTCCTGAACTCCTCTCTCCTCTCCTTACCTAAAGGTTCACTGCCTACTCAGTCACTATACATATGAAGCGACAACCTGTATCAGTGACACCAAACTTACCTGATCACAGAGCACCATACGTGTACATGAGGCACATTTAGATCAAAGTGAACAAAAAAAAGCTTTGAAAAATGAACTAATTACAGCAAAAATAGAAGATTCATATGAATTGTCTTTAAAAGAACAAAATACTAAAATCTATTTTCAATAAAAAGTTCAAACATAGTGAGTTAAAATTATAGAAAAGTTATAAAACATAAACTGGCAAATTCATCACTCTGAAGGTGATCTTCCCAGGCATGGTGATTGGGGCTGGACCCAGCGGATGTCTGTTCATGGAAATGTGGCCATGGCACAACCAATCTTCCTGTCAGAGGAAGCTTTCCTCACTTCCTCACTGGTCCCAAACAGCAATGTCAAGGACTGTCACATTACCACAGCTTCAGGACTCTTGAAATCAGTCAAGTAAGCAGCTATTGAAATGTATGTTATCAATCAGAAATGTCCTTAAAAAGAGTTATTAATGTCAATATTTATTCCAAATCAAACATTCAAGTACAGTGTAAAATGTACTGCTTGGCACCGTGAAGCACAAATCATGCAAAATTTCTTCTTTTTGTGATGCACTGCTAATATGAATCTATAAAGGTGGACTAGAATTAGTTAGGAGGGGAACACACAGTGGCCTAAGCTCTGCTACTCAAAAAAAAAAAAAAAAGTTTGCTGTCAAACAGGATGCTGTGTTACCCTGGCAGCAGCCTCATACATCTTGTGTTTACTGCATCTCTTGATTGCATCATTTCCTCTTGTGCTTGATTTCACCTCATGTTGTTCTGTACAGTAACATGCTCTGCAGGATTGTAGCCTGGGAGCAATAGGCTCTATTATATAGCCTAGGTGTGCAGAAGGCTACACTATACGGACACTCTGTGATGTTCACACGACGACGACATTGCCTAACGAATTTCTCAGGACATATTCCCGTCATTAAGTGGCATATATGACTGTATTTCTCAAAGGCACCAGATAGTTGGACCTTGACACTAATGACACAGCAGGCAATGACCTGACCTAGATGATGGCGAGGCAAAAAAATGGCACACCCAAGGCTCTTCTCTGACTGCCACCACACATGGCAAATGGATGACAACACTGAGTGCTCAGGTCAAGAAAGGCCAGTGGCCATGGTCCTTACTCCAAGATACCGAGTCTTGTTACAGAGACAAGGCCCAGAGCCAGCTAACCAGCAAAGCCAGAGGGTCTAAGAAGGGTGCAATGGGGTGGATGCATGGGTCTGGCACAAAAACATTCTTAATGACAGAAGCTTTCCTCACCTGGTTCCAAAAAGCAATGTCAAGAGCTAATTGTCATAATGCCCCAGCTGCATGACATTTTTTAAGGGCCAGCATAAAAACAAACAAACCCAAGCAAATAAGAAAGAAAAGACATTCATTCGCTTGGTGAACCCCAAGCCAGTAGAAGCCAGTGTCTGACCACAGCTGGGCAACAGAGTAAGCTGTCACCTATGGCTAGAAGGTGAGAAGGAGCCAGTTTCCAGAAGATTTAGTCTGCAGGGTTATCAGGTCCAAACCAGGCAGAACTAGAAAAGTGAGTCAGTGTGGGATGGTGAGGTATGAGGGAGCTTCTAGAGGCAGCATTCAGAACTCACCAAGGCTTCTATCTGGCCCAGGGAACTGGAGAGTGGGGAGATAACGGAGACACAAAGCAGAGTCACAGCCAAAGCGTGTAATGCGGGAGGATCCCAGGGAGGAGGGAGGGCAGGGTGAGCCAGGAAGGATCACAGCTGACTGCTGCTGGCTGGCACTGAATGAAAGTGGCAAAGTCAAGGTTTCAAGTTCAGTTTCCTCCATAGGGATTCCTGGCGTTCTGAATTTCCTTTTACAAGTGACAGTTTAAGATTTCTGGGGTGAATACAAGGATTTCTCAACATCTGCATTTCCCCAACTCATTTTGTGATTTAAAAGTGCAAAGTGGGCCCATCTTTCCGTAGCCATAGAAGCGGGATGTAGGAATGTGTGGCTCATCCCCAGCAACGCCCAAACTGTGCTTTTCCTGGTCCAAGAGCTCTCCCTTCTACTAACAAGGTCTTCACTGGATCTGGGCCCACTTCATTTAGCTAAATGAAATGTCATCTCTCATTCTCGTGTCTGACCTCTGGCAGTACAAGAGTGTACGTCGTCCAACGAAGGGAAACAAGACCTGTTTCACATGGATGATGTTTAAAAGAATGCCCCTCTAATAGCTCCCTAAACTGTAATTTTTTTATGTTTTTGTAGTTGTGTTCTATTAGACAATAAGAAAGTCCAGAGGCATGAGGCAGATACATACCTCACAACTTTAAGTAAGTATAATACAAACTGGAGATTCAACTACTACTGAACCTGTGCTACGCTCAAGACCTGTACTTAGGCTGTGAAGAATCTGTCATTTAATCCTCACGTGCAACTTACAAGGGTGGTTTTGCTTTACTTTATGGATTGGAAAAACAAAAAAAAACTCGAATGCTTAAAAAATTAAATGAGAGATAAAATGTGACTCCGGGCATAGCTGGCTCTGAAGTAAGAGACTTTGACCTCTGCCCAAGCAGGCCAGAGGAGCTCAAAGCAGAGGGGAGCCTCAAATACAGGGAGCAGGGAAGGCCACAGAGGACAGCGAACATTTGAGGATGCCATCCTTTTCATCTCTCCCTGGACCAGTATCAGAGAATTCTTTATATTTCCTTTCATGAAATATCCTTAGTGTGTTTTCACTTTTTTTAAAAAAATGTGACTGAGCAGTTAAAGAGAGAAATGAGTGGAAGAGTTAAAAAAAAAGAAAAAATTAGTAAAGAATAGAAACGCTTGATTTAGAAAACATAAATTTCATTTCCAAAATAAGACTCCACTCTAAAAATATTGCTCTTGAAGTCTGAAATACTTTTATTTTTAATCACAAATGGTACATTTATCTAACTAATGGCTTTCAATCTTTTTCAAAGAGTTCTAAAATCCATATAGTTTAAAACACTCCTGGGCCGGGCGAGTGGCGCGGTGGTTAAGCACTGGCTTGGGAAGCCAGCGGCCCCGGTTCAGGTCCCACATGTGAGGGCCAGTGACACTGCCCTTAAAAAATAAATAAATAAATAAATAAATAAATAAATAAATAAATAAATAAAACACTCCTATTCTTCCACAAAGAAATAAAATTATTACAAAAAAATATCTATCAAGAGTGTACAGCATGACTTCTTATTGGGATATCTTGCTGCCACAGAAAGCAAGAAAAGACTCGAAGGCTAATGGGGTTGTGGCAAAAAGACACAGGAAACAGATTAAAGAGGATCCCAATGGCCAAATTTGGTCAAAAAATAATCACCACAATTGATTGTTACATAGCGAATAGATAAAAACCCATGAGTATACAGTAACATGCATTAAAAATAAAAAGGGAAAAGCGAAACCCTTATAACGCAATCATATACCCATCTCCTGTTGCAGCCTCTAAACTGAGAATCAGTGATGCATCTCAACGTTCCTTTCACATTGAATTTTTGCTTTGTATAGAGAGCCTTTTTCCATTAGAAAAGTAAAATAAGAAAGTGAATGCCCACAGTGGGTAATGCCTTTGGTGGCAGAGAAAGAAATTATCTTTCAGACATCAACTACTTTTTGTGGCTATGAGGTGGAGGAATTGCAAAAAAATAAATGAAAACATTTGATATTTACAGTTTCATATAAGGGAGCAAGAGACTCTGCTCCCCAACTCTATATTGACTTTGCACCATGTCTTGAACAGGCTGTATTCTCTATATGTTTGCGAAGTTCAATCATTTGCCAATTAAAAAAAAATCAAGCAAGACATTTTTCTGGAAGGAAGAGATAGTAAGAGAAGAATGAGTCCTAACCAATGCTGAAAGAAAGATAGGGAACTGGTATTATGAGGCCTCCTGAGGCACTTCCGGCAGCAGAGGCGGCTACCTGGTACAACTGCAACACACCAGGCCCAAGTCAGGGTTCCTGGATAAAGCCTCGGGCCTGCCACCTGCTAGCTGGCATCCTGCAGGAGCGCCTTGCTCTACGGCTTCCTTAATAAAGGAGTTGGCCTCCATGACCTTCACTCCCGCTCTATGATCCCATGATTGTCTGAATGTCTATCTCCCCTGCTGTGTGTCTTTGGGTGAATGAATTCCCTTCTGCATCAGGTTCCTTATCTGTAAAACAGTCCCTGCACCTCACTGGGTTGCCTGGAGAATTAACAAGATAATATATGTAAAGTGCTTGGAACAGTGCCTGGTATGCAGTAACTATACCGAAAATGTTAACTATTGTTGTCATCATAATAAAGAAAAAATGCAATTATTTCTCCTTTCACCATCCACCCAAAAGCGAATGAATAACCCTTCGAAGACAGCTCTGATGCCTTCACCATTTCGGCAAGAATTGCCTCTATCTGCCTCCCTTGTTCCATGACGCTGTGTCTTTTGATAGCTCCTAGATATTTATACCATTTCAGGATGAGATAACGTCACAGCTTTCTGCTCCAAAACATGATGTAAGGCCATTTCTTCTCTGGAGTGGGGAAAGAAGGGAAGAATGGCTGGAATAGGTCTAACAGATCGATTTTTTGTTTTCAATGAGAATAAAAAGAGTCTAACTAAAGCAAAACCAAGCACTGGAAACAAAAACAATTGACCAGAGAGCCTAGTATTCATGATTCATGGATTCAAGTCTGGTTAGATGGCTGGTAGACTGTGGATAAAGGTTGACGGTGGGTGCATGTGGTTCATGATGCTGTTCTCTTTGGAGTTTATCAGGTAAAAATTCCTAATAATTATTTTAATCTACACCACTTTTAAAATTTAAGGATTGAAAATAAAATCTTATCCTCCATGATATCTGAGCTGAACAGATGACTGCAAGCTTCCTGGCTGAAGAGGAACTTCTCAGATGTCTTTTCTCTGCTCCTAATAACCATGTTCAGAGCTTCATCTTCCATATCTTAAATTTTCTTCATCTAGAAGGTCTCAGCTATGAACACAAAGGGAACAGAGGGTTTTTAGAATTATAACGCCACATGCCCCCTTCTTACATTACCTCAGGACTATCCTGTGGAAGGAGAGAAGGGAAAGCAATAAAGTCAAGGTGTGAGAAACACCGTCATCTCCCAATTACTCAACTGTGCTATCCCTTTAAAAGTCCCTTAGCAAACTGCAAAGAGTGTGTGTGTGTGTGTGTGTGTGTGTGTGTGTGTTTAAATTAATTATATAGTCCTTTTAACAAACCCAGAAATATTATCTTTGGAATGCCCTCTGGGTTAAAACTATCTAAAAATAAAACATTACTTCAGAGACATGAAAAAAAAATTATAAATTGCCTAATGAATGTGACACCACAAGGAGAATTAAAGAAAACAAAGAACTACAGAATATGCTTCTTTCAGGGATGTCCCTTTTTGGTCTACAGTTCTCATTATTGGGTACATCTGGGGACAGCAGTAAGCCAAGGGGGACAAGGTAAATAACTTCTGAAGGTCTGGAAAAGGGGGGAAACATCTAAAAAGGAGCAAAATTACTCTCCCGAGGGCCTGTTCCAGTTTAACAGTCCACGTGACACACACAACGACTCTCATCTGCCTCGATCCAGTCATTCAACAGATTTACTGAGCTCTCAGCATGTGTGAGGTGCTGGGGGGGAGGGGCAATGAGGAGTGAGAAAATCTCCAGCTCCCTCTCACTGTGCTAATAAGAGGCACAGACAGGGATGAAAACATCCCACAGGAAGCCTGGAGCCAGGCTGAGGGTAGAGCGGAGCAGCAGACTAGGCCTTCCCAAGGGAAGCCTGTGAGAGGCAACATAGCCTAGTCATTGGGAGCACAGGCTCAGGATCAGACTGTCTGGGTTCAAATCCCAGCACCACTGGCTCTGTGACCTTGATCCAGTTATTTAACCTCTCTCTGTCTCACTTTTCACACCATAAAATGGGTAAAGAATGACCCATGAACGACATGGCTTTGAACTATGTGGGCCCACTTACACGCATATTTTTCCAATAAATAGTCTAAATTTTCCTTATGATTTTCTTAATAATGTTTTCTTCTCTCTAGCTTACTTCTTGTAAGAATACAGTATATAATACACATAACATAGAAATATGTGTTAATCGACTTTTTATGTTATGGTTCCTGTCAAGAGTAGGCTATTTAGTTTTGGGGGAGATACAAATTTTTGACTATGCTGGGGGTCAGCACCTATTGTTCAAGGGTCAACTACAGTTATTCTTAGCAAATAAGTAACCATATAATATACTGTCCAAACTGGGATATTTTAAGCATTTAGAGAGGGCAATACTAATAATTACACTGGAACAGAAAGAATCAACTACAAATGTCCAAGGTAAATGGGACATTTGGCCACCACATATATATGTTAGTGGATATTTTTCCTGAAGGATGTTGGCTGAGCAAAGAAGCAAGGGAAGGATGTTATGGCAGACGGACAACACATACAAAAATAGGAAGGCAAGAGACTGTGATGAGGTCAGGAATTCGGGTTCTTTTGTCACCCACTCTGACAGAATGATCTTCCTTTCCTTCCGAGCATGCAGGGCAGTAGGAAATGGTGCACCTGCCAATGAGAATATCTGACTACCATTTATTACCTCGATGAGACTGCAAGCTCCAGAGAAGTCTGGGTTTGCTCAGCAAGTTTGGTTACTGGCACAAAGTGGGCTCTCAAATATCTGTTGAATGTTTAAGGAACTTGGCATGGCAGAAAGGATAATACAAAGCAGACTGTTTCTGTTTCATGAGGTGTGCTGCTCAACTTGATTTTCCAAAGAGAATGTGTCACCGCTTCTGGCTGTGGGGATCTTTACGATCTGCCTCAGCTTTCAGGCTGAGGCTATGCTCTTCTCAGACAGCCCCAAAGACAGCGCAAGGCTCGCCATTCCTCACCAATAGGGACTCTTCTGTAGGTAAGTTTCGCATCAGAGCTCCTTGGTGGGCTGCCCAAGACTTCCTCAGGACTGCACTGGAGTCTGAGGCTCTTCCTGCCCAATTGTGCTTGCCTCCCCCTTTCTCTTTGACAGGGCTCGGATCAACATCACAATGTAAAGCTCTCTCTGCCCACTCCTCCTCCCTCTGCCTGGTGTCTTTCACAGACATTTCCCCCTACTAAATCTCATGCATTTCTAATCCCATGTTGGGGTCTGCTTCCTGGAGGAATGAACTGACATGCAGGAAGACAGACACGGTGCTGAAGCATGAAACCAGAGTCAGAGTTCCCAGTACTATGCTAAGAAATCTGACTTTTATGCTGGAGGTGATAAAGAAGTACTGTGCCACAGGAAAAGTGGTGACAGAGCTGTACCCCACAAACACCAGAGTGGAGAATGGCTTGATGGAATGGCATAATCAGCTTCCAGTGAAACATCAGATGAGAAATGAAGGTATGGACGAAGGCACGAGCCGCGACAAAGACTGACCACATGTGCCAACCACTGTCTTGGAACTGCAAGGGTACTGTGATCATCTCCACCTTACAGCTGGGGAAACGGGTGAAGGGAGAAGGAGAAAAGTCACCCAAGTCACCCATCCGGCCAGCTTTAAAGTCCATGCTCCGTTCATCAGACGGCTCCACCTCCCAGATAAAGGAACCCAGAGGAGCTTTAAGGAGCTAAGAAGAATATGGCGAGTTCTGTTTCATATCTGATGAAACTTCACTTAAGGTCTGCCTGAAAACCAAATTTACCTTCCCATAAGCTAGGGAATGTAAATACTAGGTCCTAGCATTTTTACAAAATCTGAGAAAAACACCAAAACATGATGTGCAAGAATGACAGTTACTTCACAATGACAATACTGAACTGTACTGGCTTTCCTCTATATATATTTTTGTCGATTGGCAGATAGCACCGAGTGCCTACTATTGTATTTCTAGCTTCTGAGTATCAAAAATCAATATATGGAATCCGTCCTTAAAAATCTTAAAATCTGATAGAGGAAAAGACAGACATGTGTATAACCAGATATGTGGTCATAAGAGATATGAACAAAGAACTATGGGAAAATATACTATAAGACCCTTATTTTGAGTAAAGAGCTCAAAGAAGGATTAAAGGGCAGAAGGGTTTGAGTTGGGCCTTGAGGAAGGAGCAAGCATTAGATAAAGCCTTCTTTCCCTGAAGTTACTTTTAAGTACCAAAGGTGACCCACAAATGCCCTTGGAGGCATTTGCCTGAAGCAGGTAAGAAAATGATGCAAACGAGTTTCTTAGTTTCAGTATCACAATTCACATAAATTAGTTCTTTAGAAGTCCCTGGAAATTAATCACAAACTAAGAATCTGAAATTCACCAACCCTTTGCCTTCAGAAGCTTATTCCTACTTACTCTATCTACAACAGTGAATGGACATGAATGGGAGTGGACTGCAGACAGTGGACACTAGAAGACCAACTTCTATAGGTGGTTGCCAGAGTTTGCAAGAACATGGTTGAACAGTCTCGAATTTGGGCTTTCCTCTGCCTTTTCGTTTTGTTTTTTTCTCCTTTTTTTTAAATTAGTTTCAGGTATACAACACAATGCAATAGTTATACTCTTTACCCCCCAAAGTGACAACCTCCCTCCCTCAGTTCGCCAACCCCTCCATATCATACATATCTATTACAATTCCTCTGACTCCCTTCCACAGTATACTCCCCATCCTGTGACTATCTACATATTCAATTACAGTTGGCATACAATATTATACAACATCAGCTTCAGGTGTACAGTGCAGTAATCAAGCCTCTACTCCATCCATGAAGTGGTCTCCCTAATAAGACATCTTGATATAAACAGAACCATGGACAGCTCAAGGTAGCACACAGAGCGCACTTTTATCAACCAACTTCCTTGAACAAGATGACAACAGGTAGAGTATGTGGAGAGAGTCTACTTCTCATTACTCATGGCCTTGGCATACAGCAGAAAACACCTGTATGCACAACTCAGGTCTCACACTGCATGCAGTGCGGCGAGGCCTTGCAGAGAAGCGCCTAGGCCTGCACGCAGAGCCTTCTCTATGCTTCAGGGGAGGCCCTGCCTTGAAGAGAAGGTACGCCGAGCACCTCGGCCCCGGCGGGTGAACAAGATGCCAGTTGTAGACAAGTACTCGTCTCTACTTTCAAGCTTTGTGCCTGTCCCATCTGCCATTCACTTCACAAGGATACTTTACTGGGACACTTCTCGTCACAGAGTGACTATGAGCCCTTCTGACCCTACTGTTCCTCAGGTGAAAAGTAAAGCATCCTGAATAATCCCCAAAGAATCACTGGGGGGATATAGATGACTCAGCATTCGGAAAGTCCATTGTCTGGGCAAAGTCTCAGACAAATGCAGTATGCGGTGCATATTTTAGTCACCTGAGCAGGTGTAAAGGCTCCCTCTTTACATACTTACACACACACACACACACACACACACACACACACACACACACACGGAACAAACCTGGGGGAAATTAAGTGATTTGGGAAAATGCAGCTACCAAAGATCGCTTTCTGTTAGGTCACAGCTCTGTGCCATTTTTATAGAATCTAATTACATACGACTGGTACTGCTTGTTGTCTTTGACCACCACATAACTAAAATATTTTCATAACATTTTTCAAGTTTATCTTCTCTACCCAATTCAACTGAAAGGTCCTGAAAGCATCTTATCCCCCCTCACAGTTGTTAGCAGAGAGCTACACACAATATAAAATTTAAATATCTATTTGTTGGATAAATGATAAAAAGACCGTTGTGGGTCTTTGAAAACTATCAGTTCCTTGTTGGTTTTTTTTACAAGACACAAGTGTGATAAAACATAATAGTTGTGTGTGTAGAAAGGGGAAACATTTCATACTTAGTAAATGAAAATTTAGTCTTATTTAGTAAAATTATTCTGACTGAATAAATTCTAATCTTCAAACTCCTCCAGAGGGCCGGCCAAGGGGTTCAGTTGGTTAAGAGATCACTCAAGAGTGCGAGCTGAGCTCTGAGCAACAGCAGTTCGATGCCCAGCCTGAGCTGAGCTGCCGCTGAGCTGCCAACAGGTAGTAGGATGGCTCAGCTAAAACAAAAACACAAAATTCCTCCAGGTGACCATATTTCAAATTTCTAGTTACTTCCTGCTAAGTTGTATTTATGTTTCAGTTGATTATTCACTTCAATTGTTGAGTAACTATCAATAATTAAAAATTAAAACTATCATTAGTTATTCCGTGGCTCCTCAGAGGGTGATGATCTTATAACTTTGGCTTTAAATTTTCCTGGACTTCTCCATCCCTCGCTTAATCTAACCTTAGACCCTCGGCTCAGCAATTCTGCCCAGCCAGCCAAAGAATGAGGAAGCACTCGAGCCCAGCCCCAGGCCCTGGACTCTGTGCTATGGACCTGTGTGCCTCTGTGGGCATGGCATTCTGATATGCAGGGCTAAGACAGTGCCCCTTGCCCTCCCAGCTCGGAATGCTTTGGTGTGACAACCTGATCCTGATATCTTGGCCTGGGCCTTGATTTCTAGTCCTTCCATCACATCTCAAGTCCCCCTATATCTCAACCTGGGAAACTGTCTTTCGGGCTTCAGTCAAATGAAGACGGAGCAAAATATCAAAAAGGTAATTAGCTCTGACGTACTGATTCTATAATAGATCCTAGAAAAAAATCCAAGGGAACAATTCAAAATGGAAGGTTACAGGACATAAACTTTAAGGGCAGACTAGCTTAATTTTTATTATACATTCCTGCTTCTGCAGTTTTTCTGTTCCTTTTACCCTCTTTCTCTTTATGTCCTTCTGTTTATGTATGGTCAACTGCTGCTTATCCCAGGCACTCCCACCCCAATCTTCAGTATTTGTCACTGAAATAAGCAATAAGTTACTCAAAACTGTAGGTCCAGTTTCAGCTGCCAGGAGCCCCTGAGGAAATCCCTTTCCCCATTTGTATCTCAGTTTCGTTTTAAGCATAATGAGGATGACAGTCAGATCCCTGACTCCTCAAACTGAACACTAAACCGTGAGATGACAGACATATGTAAGGGATTATTATTACTATTATCAGCGTCATTTCCTGCCTTTATGGAAAAGTTCTATTTCATTTTAGCTTTTATAATACAACTCTCTCAATGCCCTGATGGGCCCTTCTCTCTGCTTCCTGTCCACAGGAATTACTTATATCCCTTCATTGATCTTTAATCTGTTCTCCATTGTAACCTTCACTCTGGCCTCTCAGTTTAGCTCTTACATGACTAGAGTTTTCTAGACTCAAAGATTGGTGATCTCAAGGGCAGAAGGTGCAAAATAAAGGAAATTCAGGGATGCGAGCCAAGACCAGAGCTGTCAGCTTTAAATAGCTGTCCAGTAGCAAAGCAATGTGCTAAGGGCCTTATGAACTCCTCCTCAATCCCTTGTCGAATCACGTCATTTCACCTAGCACATCCCCATGGTTTTTTCCTTCTTCCCTGGCCCATTCCAAGCAACTGCCACTGCTGATCTCAAAACCCAAGAGGAAGCGATTCAGAAAGCAGCTGTTTCCTGACTGAAAGATGAAGTGTATCAGGTATCATTAAAATCAGTGTATCTGTGTAAAAGTGTCATTGAGACATTGATAGGGCAATGGAAACTCTGAAATGACTAAGCAGACAGCTGCAGCTCTGGGCTGTTTCTCTCATTAACTGTTTTCTTATGTTTCGTCATCTCTGACCTCTTGGCTCATTCTTTTGGAGATGTGATCCTCAACTAAACCCTCTCTTCTCCTCCTCCTCCTCCTCCATCCTTTCCGCCACGACTTCGAGAACTCATCCATCCCAACAACCATTAGTCACTGTTACTGAGCACAGTGTATCAGAGCCCCCTGGTGGGGGTTGGGGGTGGGTGGGACAGAAGTTGCAAACCACGAAATTAAGAGTATCCATGCAACTTTAGTACATGTTCTGCAAGTGTCTTTTAATGTCTTCCCTGACTAAAGAAATTAAAAGCTTGGCATCGAGGCTATACGTGTAAGTACTCTGGGTACTGATACTATGACTTCTGGCTTAATTTTATAGAATGTATTTTATACACCACAAGGTCAAGTGTACATGTATTTTATTACACATATTGTTTTAAAAAATAAATGTATTTTTAAAACCTAGACCTTAAATCCTCTTTCTGCTTTCCTCCCTCTCCAAGTCTCAGTGAGTCTCGCCTGTCTTTAGCCCCATATCACCCAGAGCTGTGTCCCT
This sequence comes from Aselliscus stoliczkanus, assembly GCA_033961575.1. NCBI lineage: Eukaryota > Metazoa > Chordata > Mammalia > Chiroptera > Hipposideridae > Aselliscus > Aselliscus stoliczkanus. Next base: position 100,421,519 of record CM066735.1, on the reverse strand, counting down.
TTCTGATCACCTCCTCCTTCCTTCGGACCTTGGGGTCTTCAGATACCACCCTGACCCCTTTCACAGAAACCTTCAGCCTCCTTTACTTGCTTCCCCATGAATACTGGTTTTTTTAAGGAGCATGAAAGACTCCCATGTGACTGTGCCTTTGTTCTCACCCTTCAAACCATCTCTTGCTCCCTCTGTGACTCACTGCTGACACAAAGCAGGAGAAATCTCCTTGTTTCCCCCAGCAACAAAACAGAGCATGGACTAAACAATGTCCTGTCTTTTCCACTACCTCCCAAAGGATAACGTGTAAGGGATGGAGAATTACGGCCAGAGGCCAAGGTAACACCAAGGGGATGTGGTAGATATGAGGGGTGATGAAGGGCAGGATGACAACAGAAGAACTGTGATGAGCAGGTTAAGACTGCTAGTCAATACGAGTGCTTTAAGTTGCTAGAAGTCACAGCAACACAGCAAGAGGAGTTCAAATCACTCCCTGGTGATCAGAGAAATGCAAAAAACAATGACATTTCACTCTATACATACTAACATAGCAAAAATGAGGAAGCTGGATGATGCCAAGCATTGGTGGGGACTGGGAAGAATATGAACCCTCCAAGAAGTGCTGGTAGAGGCACAGTCTGATACAGCGATTCTGGAGAGTGATCAAATAGTACTTAGTAACATTAAGTAGGACCCAGCAATTCTACTCTTGTGTATGTATGCCCCAAAGAAATGCACACAGAAGAGGCTTTGGATGGCAGTATTGTTTGTGGGAAGGAGAAGCTGGAGGGAATATAGTGAGCATTACGGGGTGGACAGATGCGTATATGTGGCAGATGTGCCATGGACAAGCACAGCAAAGAGATGCAGCAGGTTCGATGTACATCCGGCCACATGAATAGATCCTAAAAATATAACGCTTAGTGGGGGAAAAGAAAGAAATAAAACAAATTTTGTTATAATACATGACTGCAAAATAATATGAATTTTATAATGAGCTCAAATAAAAAAAGATATACAGTAAACAAATTAAAATGATTGCCTGGGGTGGGGGGTAGAGAATCAGAATATGGTACGGGGATAAAAGGAAATAAACAAACACATACACACATATATAAATACCAAGAAGGGATCTTGTAGAACCAATGCTGGCAATGTGCCATGAACCAACTCAATTCTTTGTAGTTGTGATTTAAAACACAAAAAACTCCCACAACTCCGGAACCCAGGTGCACAGGACTTGAAACCCCAATTGTCCCACTTTCTAATTACGTAACTTGAGACACATCAATTAATTTCTATGAACTTCAGCATGTCCACTGATAACATTAAGGACTTGATTCTTATTATGAGGGATTGTGACAGGATTCAGTAAGAAAGACTATGAGCCTGAGAAACAGCACATGTTTAAGAATTGTTAGTTTTCCTCTAGTCTCTGGCACTGTCCAGTAGAACTTTTTGTGAAGATGAAAATGTTCTATATTTCCAATATGGTAGCCACTAGCCACATGTGGCTGCTGAGCACTTGCAATGTGACCAATGCAACTGAAGAACTGAACTTAATTGAAATAGGCTACCTGTGGCTAGCGGCTACCGCATTGGACAGCAAAGCTCCAGATCCCTCCACATGATCTAGGGAGGTAACAGCTAATCAGCTTATGCTTGGCACTTCCACTGTGAACTAGCAAATGAGAAGAAACAGAAGACAGAAAAAGGCAGGTGGAACCTTACACATTCTGTCCTGACTTGTTCATGTGCCATTTTATAAGGGTGTTTTGATTTAGGCTGTTGATATGTGAGCTCCCAGAGGACAGGCCTGGGTTTGATTTCCTTATGAACTCTCAAACTTCACCCTGACAGGCACTGAGACAGAGTGTTCACTATGGAATGAGGTGGTATGGAGTGAGAATGGGCAAAGCACTAGTACTATCCAGTGACACCAAAATTCAAAATCATCTTTCTCATCTTTTAACCCTTCCTGATAGCCCCATCAAAATTAATTGCTGCTTTTGCTGTGCTCTCAAAGATCTGAACTTATATGTCTACATGGTATGATCAAAAACAACAGTGAATGTTTAAATTAAAAAAGAAATTATTTCAGTAAAAGACACATTGCCATTAGTCCTCCTCAAAATACTCCCCCTTGCTCTGAACTCCCTTACCCCATCATTCTTGCCACCTTCTGCAGTAGTTCTGGGAGTCCTCTTCCATGAGTGTCTTTAGTTGCGCAGTAGTGGCTGCCTTGATGTCCTGAATCAATTCAAAACGTTTACCTTTCATGGTCATTCTGACTTTGGGGAAGAGCCAGAAGTTACATGGTGCAGATCCAGTGAATAGGGTGGATGAGGACACACTGTAATGTTTTTATTTGACAGAAACTGCCATATGAGAAGCGATGTGTGACAAGGAGCATTGTCATGATGGAAGATGAAGTAAAGACACTCACAGAAGAGGACTTCCGGAACTGCTTCAGAAAGTAGCAAGAATCATGGGATAAGTGTGTTAGAAGGAAGGGGAGTATCTTGAGGGGTATTAATGGCAATGTGTCTTTTACTTAACTTTAAATATTCACCATATTTTTTGATCATATCTCATACATGTGATAAGAACAACAACATAAAGCAACATCATTAGTCATAAAGGAAATTCAACTCAAAACCACATGGACTTCACACCTATCAGGATAGCTAGAATCAAAAGTCAGATAATAACAAGTGTTGACAAGGATGTGAAAAAACTGGAATCCCCATACACTGTTGGTTGCAATGTAAAATTGTGCAGCTGCTGTGGAAAATAGTCTGCAATTCCTCAAATTATTAAACACAAAGTTACCATATGATCCAGCAATTCCACTCCTAGGCATATATTCAAGAGAAATAAAAACATATATCCACACAAGAACTTGTACACAAATGTTCATAACAACATAATTCATAATATTCAAAAATGTGGGAACAACCCAAATGTCCATCCACTGATGAACAGATAAACAAAATGTGGTCTGCCCAAACAATGGGATATATAACAATAAAAAGAAATCAAGTACTGCTACATGCTGCAACATAAACGAACCTTTAACATTATGCTAAGAAAACAAAGCCAAGAAAAAAGGGCACATGTTTAACGAATCCAGTTGTATGAGTGTCCAGAATAGGCAAATCCAATAAGATAGAAAGCAACTTAGTGGTCAGCAAGGACTGGCGGGGGGGGAGGGCAGGTGCGACTGCTAAGGGACATGAGGTTTCTTCTGGGGATGATAAAAATGTGCCAGAATTATATACTGGCAATGATTATAAAACTCTGTGCACACAAATATACTAAAAACTATTGAATTGTATATTTTAAAAGAGTGACTCATATGGTATGTGAATTATATCTTAATAAAGCTTTTATTTAAGAAAAGGAAGTATAGGGCTGGCCGAGTGGCGCAGTGGTTAAGTGCTGGCTTGGGAAGCCAGCGGCCCCGGTTCAGGTCTCACATATGAGGGCCAGTGACACTGCCCTCAAAAAAAATAAAATAAAATAAAATAAAAAAAGGAAGCATATAAAAAGGAATAAGATAATAATACATCAAGTATTTGGTAAAAAGCAAGAGCAAACAACTTTGATGGGGTATTCATTGGCAGATGGGGTATATTTTGTCTTCTTCTTTTTCTATATTAAACATGGTCACTGATTTGCAGAATTGTGATCCTACCTATGATTTTGTGAGATCTTTAATCATTTTAGATTAATTTTGATTAAGGTCTGAAACTGAAGTGGCTCTCAGCTTAATTCTGAGGTAAACAGATTTCCCATAACCAAAATAACCCAATCTCTAATTATTCTCATTTTATTATGTTTTACTTGACAGATTTTAGAAGTGTCACACTCAAAATAATAAGTATGTCTTAATTTTAATGATCTGTCCTCAGTATTTCTTTTTACCTCATTGGCCTCATTTTTTTTCTTTTTATTATTTTTATTATTATTAATAGTTACAGATTTACAAAACTATGCAATAGTTATCTTTTTCACCCCTTACAAAGTGACTACCCCTTCTCCCCTCCCCTGTCCCCCCACCCCCGATACCATACCAAACCGGGGCTGCTAGCTTCCCAAGCCAGCACTTAACCACCGCGCCACTCAGCCGGCCCTGGCCTCTTTTTGTATGAGCATCTTTAGATGCCATTTGCTGGGATCCTGTTCCTAAATGTCATCAGGAGTCACCTAAGGATCTCATAAGCTTAGAAAGTATGTGTCTGGCAATACAGGGTAAGTATTTTTTTTAAAGTGATATTAGCCTTAAATTGGCATTTTGCTGACCAGTTTTTAAATACTGTTTTATTCCCTCCCTTGAAAACCACTAAATAGAGCTTTTAGTTTCTGGTCAGCATGCAAGGAGCTTAGAAGTTATCGCTTCTGTCCTCTCAGGAAAAAAAGCTGAACAAACTAAAAATCGACAACTCTTCTCAGATCTGTCAGAGAACTGAGGCCACAGGGCAAACTGCTGCCCCCCAAATTGTACATGAACAGGTGGATACACACAATCACAGCTTACTGGAGCTGAGACCCATAAGCAAAAACCTCCAGGCAGGAGGTGGGGGTGGGGAATGGGGACCAGAACCAAGGTAGGAAGAGTGAAAATGTAAATGACAAATTGCTGCAGCCTCAGTGTGGACAAGTCAAAAAGTTAAAAACTTCAGGAGGGCCCAGTCATAGAGGGGCGTGCCTATACTTTTGGGAGTTTTACTTACCAGCAAGTGTCACAGCGAGGAATGGAGAAAAATCCCTTCCTACTTCCTGCAGGAGGGGTGGGGGAAAGTAGCCATTTTGAAATATACCAGAGCATTCTGTTCCCAGCAAGGCCTGCTCTCAAAAGAAACTATCTTACCACTGCCTAGCTGACCTGAAGGAAGCTACCCAAAGGTTGCTACTCTACTGTATCTTTCAACATAGGGGAAAGGAAATGTCCACCTTTTACTCCCTCTAGCCTGACTGTCACACATAAGGGAAGGGAGAGAGAGTCTGAAAAGGGATTGTGAAGTTCACAGCCAGGAGCACTGGCTCACTAAAAGACTGAGACCTAGGGGGCCGGCCGAGTGGCTCAGTTGGTTAAGAGTTGGCTTAGAGTGCGTGCTCTGAGCAACAGGGCCGCCAGTTTGATTCTGAGTGAATGCTGCACCATAGCTTAGCTGTCGCTGAGCTGCCAACAGGTGGCAGGATGGCTCATCTGGTGTAACAACAAGATTGCCTGTACAATGGTGGGCTATGCCCACCCGCAACTAAAGATTGAGTTGATCGGCACCTTGAGCTGAGCTGCTGCCCGATGGCTCAGTGGATACAGCGTGTGCTCTTAACAACAAGGCTGCTGGTTAAACTCCCGCATGGGATGGTGGCTACGCCCACCTGCAACTAAGATTGAACACAGCACCTTGAGCTTAGAGGCCACAAGCTGCTGACAGGAAGTCAGATGGCAACTGGCACCCTCCCCAATGAAGATTGAAGAACAACAACTTGGCTAGTCTCCTCCCACAATTCCCCAATAAAACCTTCAAAAAAAAAATACTGAGACCTAATCACAGGACTAGAGAAGGCTCCCCCACCCAGTACCTTACCCCATCAATTGGGCTTCTATAATATAGAGGAATACCACTGAAAGAACTGTATCTCTCAGACCGGAAGCAGTCTCTAAGGAAAGCCCAAGACTATAGGAGAAACAAAGACAGAAAAAAAGTCAGTAGAGAACAGCCAAGAACTGGGGGACAATTATAAAAGATGTAATATTACATAATGGGGATACCAAAAGGAGAAGAAAGAGAAAGAAATAGAAAAAATATCACCATAATGAGTGAAAATGTCCCTAATTAATGTCAGACACCAAACCGCAGATCCAGAAAGCTCAGAGTACACCAATCATGATAAATACCAAGAAACTACACCTACGCAAATCACATTCAAAGTACAGAAAATGAAAAACAAAGAACAAATCTTGAAAGAAGCCCAGAAAAAAAAAACAACGCTTTAAATATTTCCACGGCTATCTGGTAGCACCAGACACATGTGATAAATTCCTGCATGGAAGTAACCAGCTCCTTCATACTAAAAGAGCAAATTCAAAATTAGCAGCTTTTTATGGCTATGAAATCTATTCTTAAAATTTGAAAGTAACATATGTTAGAAAACAATTCCTGCAATAGTTATTGCCTGTTTATTAAATTATTACAACAGTACTATATTTACCTAGTGAAATCTCAATCTTTGGGTAGCTTTTAATAAAACTGCTCGTTGCTTCTTGGGGAAAAAAAAGAGGAAGTGACACATAAGCATTTGTCACCTAGTTCTCTAACTGCACACCCCACTGCTGAGCTTCTGAATTCATCTGCTCCTGAAGGTAAGGTGAGTAGGGCCAAGGTCTTCATAAAGGACAAGGGTCTCCAGAACTGAAATTCTTTAACAATTTACATTAGAAAAGATCGAAAGTAATTCTTGGGAGGAGGAAGGAGCTCAAAGGAAGAAGAGGGGCAGAGAGAGAGGACAAGCCAGCATGAGTTTTGAGAGGGAAGATAAGGTAGCAATGGTTAGACATGATATGCGAGGTGCATGAAGACAGACAGGAAAGGAAGACTGGATAAGGGGTGCTGCTGTGCATTATGGTGGGAATAACCCTTTGGTTGTTGTTCAAGAGACTTCAGGAAAGATTTAAACTGTTCTGCATGGCATATTTTGATGTCGGACTATTTCCTTTGATACAAACCTGTGCAGTGACTGACCAAGAGGTTACTCAGCTTTAGGCAACTTACATAAGCACTCAGTATGAATAATGTCCACTAGGCCAAATGTGAGAAGGTGTTGGGTAGCATCAATCAAGGAGAAATCTATTAACCGGGAGTAGGGAATTCTATCAGAGTTTGGGAGTAAAAATAGGTTATGTGAAATCTACAAATTCTAGAGAAGACATATAGGCATACAAGACATTGTAGAAGCAGTTAAGGAAACCAAAGAATATACACATTCTTGGGAGCATAAGAGGTGAGTCAATTGTACAGCAAGACTTTGACCAGAAGAAGACTGGACAGGTCTTGGTGTGCTATAGTAGAGGCAAAAGTGTGATGCAGCAAAGGTGTGATGTAGTAAACGCAAAGTCATAAATGAAGAAGCCAGAATCAATTTTTATTATCCTACCTTTTTTTCCTTTCACTTTGACTCTTAAAATCTAACTTGTTCTATTTTGTGCATCATTGTAAACCACTCTAAATCCTTTCTAGAGCAAGATGTGGTATAAAATAAATGATATATACATTAGAAATGCTATGGTAATACAGACCAGATTGAAAGGCTCACCCTGTAATCAGGCACACATAACACTAAACAGGCTCCTACCAGATGGAAACAGGAATTAAGTTGGAGGTTATCACAGTATAATACGATTCAATTTCAAGCTCCAGGGAAGTCCTTACTTAACAGCAAAGGTACGTAAATGAATCAGAATACAGTGTGGAATGTCATGCTTGGACTGCCAAACATAGTGAGGTAATTGGAGTATAAGTACATGTGAAGAATTATGATCATAGTAAACACTCACAGAAACCACACTAGTGAAGCAAAATGGAGCAGCTTTTCAAGGCTATTATGGTTGTTTTGAATCTTTACACTTAACTTAGCGAATATATTTACCCATTACAGAAGAACCTCCAGAACAGTCTATTTCCTTGTTTACAGAACCAAAATTACCAAGCAATAACCCTACAGTTATGTTGAAAAATTCAGATGTGTGATCCCGCCCACTTTAAGCCTTGAAAACAGCTGAACTATGTAGAAATAAGCACATGCTGGCATTGCGATTTCCATTTTAAAATTATATTTTTATTCCTAGAATGCTCTACTCGTTGTACTATTTGCACTGCTAGTACAAATACTCATAACCACATGAATGTCATATGCACAAAAAGCCTCTCATTTAAAAGACTGGTCATTTACGAATAAAACAACTTGTTAGAAATAAGATTGAGGAGCTACCAATTAAATACAGCATAGCTCTTACCTCTTTCACTGCGTTAATTGATTTCAAGTTTTGTTTTCAAAAGGTGTCAAAAATCCACACACAGAAAAAATACCTATTCCTGGCAACAATTCTTTTGGGGTTTTTGAATTCAAAATTAATTTTAAGGATCCTAATGAAATAATTGTATAATTTGAAATAGTTATAAAGTAAATATTTTTCAAACAACTGTTTTAAAATAACAGAAATAGTACATACAATGAAAAGTTCTTTTGAGCTCGTGGGGTAAAGTCGAAGCCACAGTCAGCAGCATGGAAATATCATTCGACTATAGTCGAACATTGCAGTGAAAGTGTTTAAGAAATATGCACCGTATGCTGAGGCCCTTTGTTTTCAGAAAAAAATTAACTTATTTCTGGGACATAAAGAAAAAAATGGGTTTCTTCTGTAGTAACTAAAGCTTAAAACTGTCTAGGTCACAGGGAGAGAGATTAGGCCTAAGCCACCAAAGAAGATGCCACATTCCCTTTCCTGAGCTGTCTGATTTTGATTTCCTTCCTAAGACATGGCTTTCCTAAACATGGTTGTTTCCTCTGCGAGGCAAAAGATTTAAAAACTGGCAAAATACAACTATATTTACAGTAAACTTATTGCATTTAACCACAGCTGGGAAATGCAACATTCTGGCTAACTGGAAAGTATGTTAGCTAAGAGTCAGGGTGCGTCTCGGTATATCCCAGTACCTCCTGTGTCAGTGGGGTGTGTGCATGTGTGCACCTGCACAGGTGTATATTTGTACCTATCCTTATACACACCTGAGCATTCAGGTTACTAACCACCCACGGAATTAGAAAATACTTGGTATTAAAAAAAATATACACTGGACCACAACTTAATTCATTCAACATATACACTGAATACATTTAGATTCAAAGATCACATCATTGTGGTTTTGGCATCCAGGACGATCCAAAGGGTGAGATCACTTCCCCAGTGACACCATGTAAGGCACAATAGGCCTGGTCCTGCATTCTAAATCAGCTCCAGCCTGGCAGGGATCTGACTTAGCTTTGCTACCCCAGGACTTGCAGAATCTTCCTGGGACAGCGCTACCATTGAGACTACACTGGGGATGTGAGAAAGGGTTAGGGCCAAGCTAGGAAACAAAAGGTCAGTTCAGTCAACATTGGCTATTCGTTATTCACATGATGTGGATGTGATCTGTAGGATAGATTTCTCTGTAAGGAAGGGGCGTCTGTAAAACCGCAATTCCATCAGCGCTGTCTTTCCCTGCGCCAGTCCATCTCTGAAGCTTCTACCACTCACTGGAGTTTTCCACAAGAAAAAAGAAGTTTCCCTCTCTAAACTTTATGTTCACATTTGTCCTCTCCCTTTGTCTTCAAACTTATGATTCATACCTGGGAAGTCCCCTTACACACAAAGTAGGCCTTTAAAAGTGAAATGTTAAAACAACCCGATGTTCTATGAAATGTCATTTCTGTGTGATATCCTTGTAAAGGTAGCAGGATTCCAGAATGGCGAAGTAAAATTAGGTCCTCTTGGCAAATCTCTTTTGGATCTCTTCATACGAATGTGTATAGGGCTCAACAGACTGTGCCACAGAGAATAAAGACACTAGCGTCTGTCCACAGGGAAACAGCATGAACTTACCAAGTTCATTTTGAATTTTAAATCCGGGGCTCACAGAGTTAAATACCCTGAAACAGATCGCTTAAAGGTCAGTTCACACGTTTTTGGCTTACACTATGCAATCTTTTTGGGATTACCCAGAAGATAGAACTGAATGAATGTCTTTTAGGTTAGAAGTGATCCCCGGTTTTAGACTGAATGCCTTCCTGCAGACAGCATCTGTTTTTTAAAATTAATTATTTTTAATTAGTTTCAGGCGTACAACACAGTGCACTAGTTATACTTTTTACCCCTCAAAGTGACAACCCCTCTCCCCCAATCCGCTGCCCCACTCCCCCCCATATCATACATATCTATTACAATTCCATTGATTCCACTCCTATACTATACTCCACATCCCGTGACTATATATATTCAATTACGGTTGACATACAATATTATACAACATGAGCTTCAGGTGTTCTTTATAGCTGAGTAATACTCCATTGTATAAATGTACCACAGTTTCTTAATCCAGTTGTCTACCACTGGGCATTTCAATTGTTTCCAAGTCTTGGCTATTGTAAATAGCGCTGCAATGAACATAGGGGTGCATATATTTTTTCGAATTAGAGTCTTGGGTTTCTCTGGGTAGATTCCCAAGAGTAGAATTGCTGGGTCATACGGTAGTTCCATTTCCTGTTTTTTGAGATACCTCCATACTGATTTCCATAGTGGCTGCACCAATCTGCAATCCCACCAACAGTGCACCAGGGTTCCCTTTTCTCCACAATCTTACCAGCACCTGTTGTTTGTTGATTTATTGATGATAGCCATCACTTACCAGTGAGGTGGTAAGTCGGAGAAAGACAAATACCATATGATCTCACTTATATGTGGAATCTCAAAAACTGAATGAACACGCAAAGTAAACAGAAACACTCTCAGAGATATAGAGGAAAAACTGATGGTTGCTAGTTGGGAGCGGGTGGAGATGAGGGAGAAGGGCAAGATTTGAGACAGCAGACAGCATCTTAAATGAGCAGAGTCCTACAGCACACATCACAGACACTGCCCTCAGAAGACTGGCCTACACTGCAGCTTCGTCTGTCCAGATGGGGAAAGAAATGAGAAGCGAAGGAGAGCTCTTCCTCAGGCACGACGTAACCAGCAGAAATATGGCACAAAGGGGATGCATGAAGTAAGTGAAGTGACACACAAAGCTGAATAAGGGGGAGGCCCTTCCTCCCATGACCCTCTACTGCTCTTTACACTTCCCTCGACAGGGGTGATGGGAGCTCTGCGGCATGCAACGAAACCCCTTCCCTGGCTGGGGTTAAACGGGAGCCCTAGGTACTCGGCATAGGACAAATCCTCCAGCATGAGACTGTCTGAAGACCCAGAGCCCTGGATGTGCTAATATCCACACTGCCTATCTTCCATGCCACTCCTTGTGCTCACAGCCTGGGGAATATCAGGACTAATTCCATCACACCTTTTATCCCCATTAGCAACACACACAATGAGAAGCCCAGGTCTTTTTCATTCCTCCAACTTTTATGGATACATGGCCTGTTTCATTCTCTTTCTTGACCCTCTCTCCCACCCCTTCCCAGTACCTGACACCTTTTTCTTGTGCTCTCTAAACTCACAGACGGCCATTAGCAAGACCCCTCTATATTCCTTGGCCTCCTCTCCGGTGCTCTGCCTTCCTTCCCTAGCCATAACCTGGCTATTCCCTGAAAACGCTACACTCCCGCCCCAGGCCTCTCAAGTGGTAGCTGTTTTCTCCCCGCAGCTTAAGGTTTCTTCCTTAAACCACAGGGCTCACAGGTAGGGTGTGTGTCCTTATTGTTTCTCTTTACCACATCCAGCCTCTTTTCCTATTCTGCAAAACTCTGAGCTTTGAATCATACAAAATCAGACTGTACCACCCACGCCCCCTCATTCCGGGCAGATCTGGGTTCCCTGCCATTCTCCATAACTATCGATTCTACATGAATTCAGTATCCACATAAGAACCCTTCCAATACTCTGGTGTCTCAGTTCTTGTTCTCCACCCCAACTCCAAGGTCACACACCAGTTCTCAACTGAAATTCCTCCATGTTACTCTCTAACCACCACCATCTTCTGCCCGTTCCCTCCTCTGGTACCCCAACTTCAGTGAGACCAATTTCAGTGACCCCAGTGACACCTGTGAGCCACAGATCCTACCACTTTTCACTTTTCCTCAACCTCTCATGTTTGGCCTCCCCTCCTTAACCCATTTAAATTCCACCTCCAATTGTCACAGCCACTTCCTTCCTGGGTGGGGAGGGAGGATCCCTCAAGTCCCTGCCACTCTCCCGTGGCAAAACCACAACCTGGTGACTTCATCACTCCACTCATTTGCATAGAGGCCCAAAGAAGGAACCCACAGCTCCGCTGAATGCTCTCACTCTAAAGCTGGGACCCCAGTGTGTCCGGAACACTCTCTGGGCAATGGCATAAATCCTCAAAAGTGCTGTCTCCAATCTTTCTCTTCCCACTGTCTCCTGAATCCACAGGGGCTTGATAAATCTTCATAGTAATGAACTGACATTAAATATCACCAGATATTAGACGGAAACAAACTTAATCCTGTGAAAGTAAATTTTACATAAGATTGACTTCAAATATCTAAGGTGGTATACATGTCCTGAGTTAAAATATGTTTCCAAATATTCTCCTTAGCTCAAATTCTTATCTTACAAAACTAAAGACAATGGATGGCGGAATAAAGATTTAAGCTCTAACCAACTTCTTTTAAACCTACCCTGTGATTAAATTCTTCTGACCCCAAAGAAGGTCAACTAGCTGCATGCAGATAGTTTTATTCCCTAAGCCTATAGAAAATTCAGGCCATTTTAAATAATGAGATGTTAGGGGACATTAATAAAATTATCAAAAATTCTAAAAAGGTTGCAGGCTATTTTTTGTGTGCATTGGGCCAACAGGTTATCATTTTCCAATGTCAAAAATATGATGATGCAGAGGAGAACATTCACATTAGAAAAAGCAAAAAATGGAGAAGGAATGACTAAGCACTAGTTCTATTCTCAAAGCTAATAAATGACCTTTTCTCCTAGAAAATGCATTCTCCAACTTTCTAGCACTGCCATGGAGACTCAGTTCCAGACTAACAGGTTTCAATTGCAGGTTGAGGATACCTAGGATACCTAATGAATTGCCAATGAAAGAAACTGCTAGTTCCTTTAGAAAAATAAATGCCCAAACGGGTAGCAACACTCAGCTAAATGGTTCTGGGAGTCCATAAAATTGTGCCAAAATAACTGCCTTCAATGTGAAGCACTCATTGATTTTCCTTTCATATTTGAGGAAACTCTCAAGGCAAAATGATAAGCTTGAGGGCCGGCCGAGTGGCGCAGTGGTTAAGCGCTGGCTTGGGAAGCCAGCGGCCCCGGTTCGGGTCCCACATATGAGGGCTAGTGACACTGCCCTCAAAAAAAAACAAAAAAACAAAAAAACAAAAAATGATAAGCTTGAATACACATGCCATCATCAAAGCTCCCTTAGGCAGGTCCTTACATATTCCACACCACAGAATTGCACACCTACAGTATATGATATCGCCTTGGAGTTATTCTAGCCTGTTGGCTCCTAGGAAACAAAGGCACTCCTCTGTATTCCTCTCACCTAGCATAATGATGTATATATTAATAGATGAACTTTAATAGATGTTCTATAAAAACAATGTCCAGCTCTTTCCATCCATTTAATGTGTTGCCGTATTTAGATGATGCTGCAAAGACTGGATCAGTAGGGACAAGGATATTTTAAATAATGTGATGATTTTTATGAAGGAGACATGCTCATTGCCCAAACATTCAAACTACACAACAAAATACCAAAACAAAAGCAACTTGAACTCTTTTTCGCTGCCTGTCCGCCGCCATCATGGGTTGCATGCACGCTCTGGGGAAGGGCCTGTCCCAGTTGGCTCTGCCCCACCCCCAGAGCACCCCACCTGGCTGAAGTCGACTTGCTACCGCTACCGGGAAGGAGCGCATCTCCACACTGGCTGAGAAGGGGCTGACTCCCTCACAAATCCGTGTGATTCTGAGAGACTCGCATGGCGCTGCACAAGTACATTTGGTAATAGGCAATAAAATCTTGAGAATCCTTAAGTCTATAGGATCTGCTCCTGATCTTCCTGAGGATAGCAACCATTTAATTAAGAAAGCTGTTGCTCTTCAAAAGCATCTTGAGAGGAACAGAAAGGATAAGGATGCTAAACTGCGTCTGAATCTGATTGAGAACTATATTCACTGGTTGGCTCATTATCATAAGACCAAACGAGTCCTCCCCTTAACCCGCAGTTGGAAATATGAGTCATCCATGGCCTCTGCCCTGGTTGCATAAATTTGTCTATACAATAAAATCATTGTTCAACTAGGAAAGAAAAAAAATCACTGCTAAGATTTTCCTGAATATTCCTTGTATGTTCACATACATACTTACACGCATTTATAAACAATGTTATATAAATGGGTTCATTTTATTTATATTGTTCTGTGTATCAGAACTGTTCTAACTAACTAATTTAACTTACTAATATGTCAAGAAATCTTTCTATGAAAATATAAAGAATTACTGTATCATTTTTATATGGCTGTATAGTATTCTGTGGTAGGCATGGACCATTATTTAATAACAAGTCTCCTAGTAATGGATATTTTGGGGGTTTTTTCTAACTTTTTCTTAACAAACACAAACCTGCAGTGGGTATCGCTGTGCATACATCTTGTAACAGCTGTGCAATTGCCTTCCCCAGACAAATTCTAGAAGCTGAATTGCTGGGTCAAAGTGTAAGAACATTTTACATTTTTATGTATGTTGCCCAACTGCCCTCCAGAAAGTTTATAACACAGACCCAACCAACCACAGTGCGCCAAAGATCTTTGCTCTTGCCAACACCATCATGGCGAACTCTATAATCACCGTCAATGTGTTTACTTGCATGTTAAGGATAGTAACAATAAACATATCCTAAATATTTTTCAGTCAGTCACATTTTGAATCTTGTTTATAGTGATTTTCATTATACATGAGCTTTTGTTATATCATAAAATAGCAATTTTTAACGGTTTCTGATTTTCATGACACATATGGAAAGAGTCTATCATTCCAAACTTTTTAAAATCAGTATTTTCTGCTAGAACCATTATTTTTAACTTTTCTGGGATCGGAAATCTCTTTGAGATTCTGATGAAACCAAAACCACCCAGAAAAATGCCCTTAAATGCAAACATTTTGCAGACAATTTTACAGAGTTCAAGAATTCCTTGATCAAATGTATGACCTTGCACAAATTATATTTCCTGTATTTGTTATGTTTCTCTGCAAACTAATACAGGATAAAATATTTCTCTATCATAAGACCATCTGTAAAAGCATGATGCAGAATACCTACTATATCCACAGGGTAAGCAGGCTCCCTTCTAATATCTCCCTTTTGGAGGACTCCACCCTCGCTGCCTTGCTCCTCTTCCCATGCCTATTACATGACTAAATGGTGAGTAACATGTGAAGAGGGGTTCTATTTAGTTTCTGCCATTTGGCATCTCTGGCTGAACCCACATATGTAAAGAGGTCTGAGGAAATTAAGGAAAAAATGGCAAAAATATCCTTTTCCATTTGCTACCCTCAAGGCTCATCTCAGAGAGCTTCTTGGTTTTATTTTAAATTTTTATTCTGAAATTTTAAATATTTTATTAAAGCTCTTACTTGCTCATCACTTATCTTTTGGCCACTCTGATTTGTTATAAATCCTGGTTCTTTCATGTATCCTCCCTATAGGATAGAATTTAAAATAAAACCCTAATGAGTTAGGGGAAATTGAACAAAATTTAAAACTTATGAAGGGCATAAACAATCACAGGGTAGAAAAGCTAATAGAACAGGAGCCAATAACCACTCCAGAAGGAGGTAAGGTACTAAAACATTGTATACTGCTTCCTAAGTAACAAAGAAGAAAAAAGTATGTAAGGTTTCTTTATTATCGAACTATTAGAAAATACATTATCAAATATAAGCTATTCATGTAACAGCTAAGCCATGTGACCCAGTGAAATTCAGTAGATCAAAGTACTCTAACAATGAGTGTTTTCACAGCATTCTTACGAAATTCAGAGGAATGAACCCAGGGCAGGGTAGCAATCTGGGTTATAGGTCAAGCTCTGCTACACATAAGCTGCTGACTGGCCCTGGGCAAGTCACTTCCCTTCTCTGGTTGGTAATCCTCAGCTTAAAAATCACATCCTCACGAAAACCTCTTTGGGTCTTATGGCTGCCCCCCAGCATGGGCTTCTATAGCTCTTGGTACTTACAGCTCTCATCAGACTTTTAATTATTTGTTCAATGTCTATCCTGTCCATTGATAATAAGCTCCATGTTTATAGTTACCTGAGATCCTCTGCTCCTTACATGGTACCTGGTACAAAATAGAGGGAGGAAGGGTTGGATGAAGAAATAATTAAATCAATAAATTGATTAAAAATATGAGTTAGTAAACCAGATGACCTCAAGGGTATGCTTAAATGCTAATATATTAAAAGCATTTCTTTCCGTTGCATTCTATAAATGCTTGAGTTTAATTAGGTTAAAACATTTATGGATCACCTAATTTGAATGAAGTCTTATGCTTGGTCTCCAGAGGGAAAAAGGGTGGCCAAGGATACACAAGAATTAGGTCTTGTCCCTGCCCTTTAAAGAAATGGGTCTGGTTAGAAAAAAAAAAAAATGCATTACACAACTAGGACAAAGGAATAGAACAACTCTAATTAAAGCAATGATTTTACCAGTGTGATGGAGAACCCAAGTAACAGAGTGATCTGGATAAGAGGAGTTGGGATGGCTCCCAGTAATAAGAGTAATAAGACAGGTATACTGACTCCTCTGCAGCCACACAGCCAATTTAAGTGAGACCTAATGAAAGAACCTAAACCCCTTCCAACTCCTGGAAGTTAAGGGGAAAGGAAGACCCTTATGTCAAAAGTGAGACTCATGTTTCCGAGACTGCAGGCTTTCCCCAGGGTTATAAGAGAGGAACAGGTAAGATTCAGGTCAACAGATAAGGTCAGATATGGTCAAACCAATCCTACTGCAGACTGCATTAGAGGTGTGCAGAATTGGGATCTATCCAGAAAAGTAAATGCTACTCCAGAGAGGACCAAGCAAGTGGTGATTGAATAAAAAATACAGGAATGATGAGTTAAGGTAAAGGGAATAAGGTAGGTTACAAAAAAACAACAACAATGCACTGAAAACCTCATATTCATTCTGAGCTCCTGCCACGTGCTTCCACAGTGCGGGCAAGGCAAAGAATCCAAGAGGAGCTCATGGCAGGGACCACGCCTGTGGAGACCTCACCATCTGATTGCGGAGAGAAATATGTAATTGAGGGAAAAAATCCAGTAAGTAACAAAGTCTCCCAGTCCCCCCAGGTGGCCTCAAACTATAACACCCAAAGAGGCAACGTTAGGTAAACAGGGAGGCTTGGAGCAGAGCTGTGACCTAGGGCTTTGCTCTTGACACCTCTTGGTCTCTTCCTTTTGCACCTCTCACCCCTCAAGAGCATTCCTCCCCCTTCTTTTCCATGCTGGGGAAGAGGGGGCTGGTAGGCGCTAGAGAGTAGGTAGCCACAGCACTCATCAGCCTGCCTGGCAGCCACACAAAAGACAGGAATGAAACTTCAGAAGAGACCAGATGTGGCAGAGAGAGCCCAAATGACTGCGGCAGGGATCCAAGGGCCGCGCAGGGTGTGCCTTGAAGATGCAAGAGGTGAGTCCTTTTCCCTTCGTCAGGAGCAAACCCACAGAGAGGCTGTCAGTCCTTCCTAGGCAGGGCCCAGTCTCAACAGCTTTTCTTCCTAAATTCTGAGGAAACAGTGGAAAGCTTCCAGGAGCAAAAGTTCTCATCAGCCCACAGCACAGGCGGGAAATTGAGGGGATTACTTCAAGATGAAGATGCAGTAAGATATCCGACCTAACACCAGTTAACCAAGCAGCCATGTATTAGAGCTGTTGTACATCTTTCTTTCCGTTTGCTTTTTTATCCTGGTTCCCATCATTTAAACAAACAAACAAACAAACAAACAAACAAAAACACCTCAAAATCAATACTTCTTTTAAAAATCCAACTTGATCAGAGACTGCATTTCTTGCTTCCTCCAACTATGAATAATTCTGTCAGGAAGGACATATGGCTGAGGCCCTGGTGTTTCCCCTTCGAAAGGGTTAACAAGCAAGTGAGTTTAACCTAGTCTCACGGTATATGTGTCACACCCTCCCTTCCCCCACCCACAACGCTCAGTCACAGGCACTCCCTCTATCAGGGTGCATGGAGAGAGACTGTTGGGAGGCTCTAGCTGCCTGCCTATAACATCTCTCTAATCTAAGAACTTATACTTGATAATCTTTCTGATTATGAGCAAACAAACAAACAAAAATCTATCTTAACTCTTCTCCAAAAGAGGGATCTGAGAAGAGCAATATATTGAGATGGGTCCTTTTATACCACAAATACTCTCATGTCTTTGTATATACCAGGGGTGCCAAAAAAATTGTATACATATGACTTGTATACATATGACTTGTATTCATCTTTTGTTATCGGTATATTTGAGTATTACAATTTTAATACAGTTTTTCCCCTTCTTAAAATGTGTATACATTTTTTTGGCATCCTCTGTATCTCCCTCAAAAACCTAAAGTTAAAAAAAAAGACCACAAAATTTAGATGACTGGTAAGGGTTCAATAAGCAAAATACATAAATAACCAAAGAATGCATAAAGAATCCAAGCAGTTGTACTTATGCCTCTTTCCAATAAATTCATGAGCAAAAGACAAAATTAATTCAATGAGAACCACATGTATATTTGAAATAAGAGCCCTTGTTAAAAACTAAAAAAAAAACAAAAAACAATATATCAAACCAGAAAAGCAATACAAGCACTTAAGTTACTCTTATCTTGCGCAGAAAAACATTTAAAAGCCATATTTTGTGCAGGAGACAATAAGAAAAGTGGAGGAAAAGGAGGGAGAAAGAGTGAGAAGGGGCAAAAGGTGTTCGATTTTTAAAGAAACCAAAATTTATAGACCTAACATATGGCTTAAATAATCTGCACAAGAGGTAGCAAACCACAATTTAAACAGAGTGAACAAAGGAAGCCCTGCTATGCTTGCAGCTACACCGCTGGAGACGGGCAGAGCTGCCAGGAGAGCACGACCATTGTTCAAAACACTGGCAGGTTTATTCATGCTAAACATGTTATAATTGAGAATCAATATGGGACAGAGTCTGCTTAAATGAACGCCAAAGGGTTTGTCCAAGAAATCCCGTTAATGTCATGTTTGCATCTTATTAAGTGAGGTTTAGAATAAAAAGCCTGTTGGTTGGGCCTTGGAAAACTTTGTTTTAGAGAGGCATGTATGTGTATCCCTTATAATGACAGTTAGAATCATAGTACTTGATCTCCATGATAAATCTCACTATACGTGAGAGGAAACAAATGCTAAGAAAATGAATTGGTGCTCAAGGTTGTACAGAGAGGCCTTGAAATTGCTGTCAGTTTCTCACATGGGCAGATATACCAGGACACTCTGGATACTCATGAATACAATGTTCACAATCACAGGTGGAGGGAGGAGAATGTATATTTAGGTGCTTACGGATACGGTTAGGATTACTGGGGTCTCATCAAAGAAAGACACAGTTAGAAAAGACATGGAAGTGGATAGCCAATAAAGAACTGATACAGACCAGTTCTGCAATTCTGACGTCCAGGGGCTTCCTCAGCAACCACGTATCACGTGCCTACCTGCAGAGCTCTGTGATGGACAGGCAGAAAAGAGAACATGGGTGGGAAAGCACCCCAAGGACCATGCACACAAGCATCCTATTGAGTGATTGGAAAATTCATGATGTATTTTTTCTGTTTTTCATTGCAAAAATGTGTCACGAGTTTCCCGACAACACAATGTAAAGGTAGGTATTATGAATCTCATCCTCCAAATAAGAAAATGGAGGTTGAGAGAAATTAAATATTTGGCCCAAAGTTCCATTTCTAAAAATGGATAGAGACAGGACAGAAATGCAGATCTCATTACTAGACCAAAGGTCTATCAATGCTACCAAATCAAATGGTCACTAAATGGAGAAAAAGAGCATTCTATGCCAACGAGAGAGTTGGACCAAGGACTAGTTGGAGCAAGGAGAAGCTTGGGCATAGAAAGGGTAGAAAGAAAGTCAGAAAGAATGTTGGTGTCAGACTATGGACAGTCTTTATGCCTAATTAAGAAGCACCTTGTCCTATAGTCAGCTGGGAACCACAGAACTTTGGAAATAAGATGTAAGAAAGTGGGCAAAGAAACTAAAGGATCTAAACAAGGTACCAGGGTTAATGGAAGGAGGGAAAAGATAAAAAGGCATTTGGGAAAACACCAAAAGGAACAAAAAGTTAAAAGTAAGTACTATTCTCACACTGGGATTTTGGTCTCTTGAAGTAAAAACATTATTTTCTAAGTTTTGGAGTCTCTAAATAATGTCCTACTGTTTAATGCTAGGCAAATATTTTACTAATGTCAATAATTTTCAAATTCAGAAATGATCCAATAGGTGTTCTTTCCAACAGAAAAGACACAACTTTTGATAGCTAAGGGAAGCATATGCCCATCTGCCCTCTTCCTTGTCTGCCTCCATTAAGGGGTCCTGCTGATAAGGAATGGGTCACATTTGATGAAGATATTATATTAGCCATGGCTTCATTTCCTGGCATGGTGAAGGTCAAGATTCAATGATGGACTTGGGAGGGAAAGGGCTGAAAGGTCTGAGCAACCCTTCCCGTGGCTCAGGGGAAGGACAGGGCAGTTCACCAAGGCTGGAAGCTTCAGCCCTTCCCTCAAGTATCTGCACCCACACTGATCCCCCAGGAGCCTCACAGGGAACGGTCTGTGGAGGGACAACATCCCAGGATTCATTATGCTGGGCCCTCCGCCATCTTTCAGAATCTCTTTACACCCTGGAGAGAGCAGATGTCCTTACTGCTGCTACACAGTCTTCATGGCAGGGCTGCAAATTAATTCCTGATTCCATAAGAACACACACAATTTTGTGTTATTTTTGTAAAAAAAAAAAAAAAAAAAGCATATGCACAAATTTGAGTTATTTTATTTTTAGTTTATAATGTAAGATTAGTACTTCTTTAAAATTAAAATTGAAGATTTTAATCTGGCAATATGTGGTTATCTAGATACATACAAATCTTCCTGTTCAGAAATGACACCAATATATGTGAAAACTAATCAAGTACAATTCTCTGTTTTTCTCTTCTCCTTTCTATTTAAAAAAAAAAAAAAGAAAGAAAGTCAATAGAGGAGGAGATCTTCACAGAGTTAGAAAAGAAACAGGAGCCTATGATTCATCTCTGCTCTTTTCCTCCCTGCAGTCAGGTGGGTGAGAAAGCCGATGCTGATCACCCTTTAGTAACAGACCACACTCTGTCCTTAACCAGCAGTTGCAGAAGCCCTGCTGAACAACTCTTCTGCCTCTTTCAACAAAAGCTGCATCTCTCTAAGAAAATACTGATTGCCAGTGTTTGTGGCATCACCGTGCTCCATCTACTTGAGAAGTATGAGAGCCTTAAATGAATCCAGTGAATTGATGGGCTGTTTGTGCTGCCACAGATCGCTCCACTCACAGCTGTGCGGGTCCATGGAGCTGGGACATCGTTCTTACCCTGACACGGAATCATAAATACAGACAGAGCCTTCTGCAATATGAAAATGCATTTTCTCATAAAGTCACGCTCAATCATTGGTTCAAATGACTCTAACTCTCCAAGATCAGGGGTAAATGCACAAAATGCACTAAACAAAACATCTGTAAGTTGGTTCTGTAAGGCGGTCATCTGCCAAATGATAGCGTCTATGTGGCATTTATTTTTAGAGTAACAAGGCAAGTTAATTCCTTTGTCAGAACTGGAATCTCATAACCCCAGCTATGGAACAATACTTGTCAGAGATGTCAAAACGTCTTTCAACATTTAGACAGCCACCTAACCATTATTCTTGTGGGATATACGGGTGGCTGAGAGAATCACATTTGACAGATGCAAAATATAAGATATCCATACAAAAAACACAACTCCTCATTTCCTAATCATCTAGCCAGCAATTTCCCCGCCATTCTGCCCTGGAATGCAGCCAGTCCTCTCAAAAGAATGGATTCAGGCTTCTTCACAACTGCCACTGAACATGTAGGCTTTGCAAATAATCTTCCAATTCTTTATTAAATACACATCCCACAAGTACTGTTTATATTCCAGGAGTTAAGAATTCAGGTCCTTACATTAGAGAGGCCTCATGTTCTATCAGTCTACCCCACCATGGATCCTTCTAGAGAAACTGCCAGGACTACGGGTCCTTACTAAAGCAAGCAACCCTAGGTCACAGTTGTTTGGACCAAGAGAGGGTATCAGTTCCCCTAAGATTGGCAGGTATAAGACCAGTAGGGATGACAGCACAGAACTACCACATTCTTTTTCTTCTTGGTCCATACACAGATCATCAGTTAGGTTGCAGGGACAAACAGGGGAAACTGGAAGGAGGATACGAGGAGAGAAGCCGAAGTGGAAATGCTAAGCCATGTGAATGGTTGAGAAGAATAACAGAACATGAATTGACCAACCACTGTTAGTGCAGACACATCCTGGAGTTGCAACAAGAGCAGGAACCAGTTTCCTGGTCCTGAGTTAGCCCTGCCTCCATGAGGTCTGACCAGACTATGGCTCCTGAAAGGCCCCTGGGATGCTTCCCAACTTGCCACATGCCTGAGATTCTGTTTTCTCTATTTTCTCATGCATCCTTACTTAACTCTTCCATTTCTTAAGGTAACTTGAATGAGTTTCCAAGTTCGTGTGGTCAAATATGTTTATGTGGGCCCCACCACAAGCCGCCTGAGAGTGTTCCTTTTCTTTTTACTAAATATAAAACAATCTCAGATTGCCCATTTGACAGTCTACACATAACCTCACAACTTTAGGGGCTACTTTGCCAATATTTGCAATCACAGAGAAAGAAAGGAAATGGGTGGCAAAATCTATCTCCCTTAGCTTGTCTTTAAATTGCCTTTGTTGCATTTTTTCTCCTGGTAGATCACTGCCACATGTAGACCACAATTTACTTTCAAGTATGTAGAAAGTTTAGCTACAGTGAGTCATGAATGAAAACCCAGCCCCCTCTGGGAGCCTTAGTAGTCTGTCCACCCTCTGTGGCACTGACAGATTCCCCTGGGACTTCTGGATTGATTTCAAGGCTTGGGAGCCAAGTTTTGCAATGGCAAAACCTGATTCTTCTGGTCCTTATAGAATAAAATTGGCTCCCAAAGCAGTTCCAGTATTTGGAAAAGGTCAGGTCATATCAGATATTAATGAGCCAGCCCTCAAAACACCAGCACCTTCCCCAACTCTAATTAGTCTTCCCTCCTGAAAAATGACACCACTCATTCTTCTAGCAGCCAGTGATTCTCAATCGCAGGTATTTGGAAATACGGAGGGACATGGTCGTTGACTCATGACTTGGTCAGAGTAATACGAGCCTTTAGTGACCAGGAATGCTAAACATCCTCTAACCGGTAGGAAAGTTCCACATGTGATGAATCATTCTATCAAAATGCTAGCAGCACCTCCCTTGAGAAACACTGAGCCCCTGCCGACATTTGGAGCTGACAAAAGCAGGAAAGAAAGGCAAACTGAAGAGAGGAGGGCAGTAAGAGAATAAGCAATGCATCCCATCAGAAGCGAGGCAGCTGAGTCAAGGATGTACAAGGATCAGCCGCAGCCCATCCACCCCTTTCCTCTCACCTCCAGCGGTAATGCTGGTGACACAGAACCCTTATTCGCATTCTCTCTACCACACAAAACAATCTTGGGCTGAGTTAGATTCAAATTACATCTTGTCTTTTTTTCACATTTTTTTCATCTGTTCTAATTATGATAGTTTCTGCAACTAATATTGGTAATAATAGTAATAGATAATATCAACTGACAATTCTTCCATGTTGCTAACAGGCTTAATCACTAAATTTCTGCTGTAATATGTCTGTCGGAAAATTTGCTTTAGAGACTAATTCCTTGGGGGAGAACTCCTCAAGGGTTAAGCCTGTGAATTAACATCTTTTTACAAAACACTTTTTTTGTGTGCCACGCTGGGACTTGGAAGAAAGGGAGATGAAAATTCTCTGGCCACCATCCCCAGACACTTGGTAGGCAGTATTAAGTGAGGCATCCTGCACAAACAGGCTTTACACGGAGGGTCAGGGCATGGAGTGCACAAATGGAAAGAGACAGCTCGACAGCCTTGGATTAAAGGGCAAATATTTCAGAGGCAGTACACTCGATTATGTCAGAGAGACAGGCCCACGGTACTTGCTATAACAGACAGATGTCACAGGAAAGTAAAAGATTTGGCAAGATACACTCACAGGCTGAAAGGGTCCCCAGGATGGAGAAGTCCCAAATGCAATTCCGTTTTAAATGAGCTTAGGTCTTCTTACAACAAGGGCACATTATCACTACAAATGTGGGTTTCCATGAAATACGGTCCTGACAGGCTAAAGTGGTGCTGTTCGACAGAACTTCCTCTGATTACAGAATGCCCTGTGCCTGTGCTGTCCAATATGGCTGCCCACAGCCACAGGTGGTTACAGAACACCCGAAATATGGCTCGTGCAAACAAAGAAATGAATTTCAAATTTTATAAATAAAAACAGATTTATGTGGCTAGTGGCTGCTTAAATGTGGCTAGTGGCTGCTGTATTAGACAATGCAGGAAAAGGCTTAAACCATGGTTTGGGAAAATGATCTAAGAGGTCATCACAGGAAAATCTTACACATCTTCTGACCACCTGAAAAAATACTCTCAGCATCCAACCTGCCACAAACACAACTCATTAAGATGTCACTACATAGGAACCACGAGAACAGTGCTTCTCAATGTTCAGAATCCACTAGAATAACCTGAAGGTCTTGTTAAAATACAGGTTATTAGGCCCACTCTCAGAGGTTCTGATTCAGGAGGACTGAGCATCTCAAACAAATATTTAGGTGATTCTCATGCCGATGGTCCAGGGCCACACTTCGAGTAGTATGAGAATAAAAACATCAACATTCAAACATCAGACTACCTCTATCAAAGTGGAGCTTCTTACACTTGTCCGCCACATTCAAGTGCCTCTTTCTTCAAGGTACATAGAATCCTTCTCAAACATTCTTACAAGCTTTGTTTAAAACCTACGACTATAAATGTATGACAGAATGTAAATGAACAAGTTGTCTAAGACAGATTCTCCACGTATTAGATCCAGGATAGGGTGCATTTGTTGTAAATTTTGTAAGTATGTTTAATAATTATAGGGACCAGAAACTCAGCCAGGCTGAATTCAAACCTGCCAGGACAGTGTCCATCTAATTCCTGCACGGGCCCTATCTTAGAGTCAAACAGAGGCTTTCTGTTAAAGTAACAGAATACTTCAGATCTAGGTCAAGTTTATGATCCCTTCCACTATGCCAACACAGACTACTAGAAGAGTATCAAAAAAACACATGTCATATTAAAACATTTTATTTAATCATCCAAAGGGCATATGTTGAAGATACCCTTTTCACATTCCCAAAGGAGAGAAGAAATAAGTGTAAAAGTTCTAGAATCAAAGCAGATTGCTCCAAACATTTTCTGGTCTTTATCGTATTACCTGCAAAATCTCTTCTAGGATCCATAGTCATCTGGGAGGATATTTTTCTTTCAGGGGTTACTTCTTTATGTTCTTTGGTCTAATTCTACATGAGTCACTTTACCATTAAAAGATCACCCCATCAAAAGTAATTTCCTTGACTGCTCTTCTGAACAGCCTTTCTTTCTCTCCACTCGCCCATGTCTTAACTTTCCAAAAGAAAGCCTTCAACCAGAATATATTGTTGCAATGAACTAGAACATGAAGCCTTCCAATAAAATCAGAACCCAGTGCTGCTCCTCATTTCCCACACCACTAGCCCTATGCCCTTCAAACCCCACAGTTCCTCAGTTACTGCCTTCACAAGGATTAAGAGTGACCCTTGGGCCCTGGAAACCTGGGGAGACAGGTAATATTTCTTAGCATTTATGGAGTTCCCAAGTGGTCACACAGTACTGTGTATATCATTTCCTTAGGCTATTGAGTAATTAATGCTGTGTCTATTTTACAGGTAGGGGCGCTATAGCAAAATGAGACTAAACGATTAAAATACAGTCCAAGAGAAACTCAGAGCGAGATTAAATCATTGTGTTCCTCCAGCAGTGGTTCTCAATCAGGGGCAATTTTTCCCTTCAAGGGACATTGGGCAATGTCTGGAGACACTTTTCCTTGTCATGATTGTGGGACGGGGGGAGGGTACTACTGACAGCTCGTGAGTAGAGGCCAAACATGCTACAATGCACAGGGCAGCCCCCATGTCAAAGAATTGCTTGGCTCGAAATGTCAATAGTGCTGATGAGGGGAACCCCTGATTCTCTGGCCTCTCTAGCATTACTTTCTTTGGCCCCCTCATCAATAGTTAATGAGTGGCTCCCTCTACAATTTGATCCTTGCACAGTATTTAGACAGGACAGGACAGCCAAGAGCAATTTCTGGCATGCTCTACTTTTCAGTTCCCTTTAAGATAGAAGCTATAGTTGGCTCTCTGTAGCCACAGGTTTCAAATCTGTGGGTTTCACATCCTCAGATTCAACTAACCGTGGATTGAAAATATTTGGAAAAAAAAAAAATCCCAGAAAGTTCCAAAAAGCAAACCTTGAATTCTCCACACACCAAGCACTATGCTGATTCCAAATGAATGAAGTGATGCAGAGGCACACCCTGCATTAGCCTGCATGCAAACACTACGCCACTTTATGTAAAGGGCTTGAGCATCCTGGGATTCTGGTATCTGAGGGGTCCTGGAACCAGTTCCCTGTGGGTACTAAGGGAGCCATAAGGGAAAATGAGAAACCCAGTTCCTTTCATCGGCAACCGCCAGGTGCTGAGCGATGGTCTGTGTGCGGCTGCTCACCTGGACTCTCATTAGTTAGCATGCCCTGCAGCTGCCTTTTCTCTGAGCTTCTTACCTCTCAGCCCGCGCATCACTCCAGAGCAGCCATGATGTATGCTTATGGGAATCTCTGGAGAGCTACAGCCCCTAATTGTCTAGCTTGTTCAGTAAATTGTATTCATTACCGAGCCATATGAGGCACCGAAGGACATGGGCCTTTCTGGGTGCCCTCTGTCTGAGTCTGGGCAATGGGACATTATCTGGCAAGGGCTTCACAGTATTGAACTAAGTTGCTTAAAACCCTCCATCCAGTTTTTCAGCTGAGGACTTTTGAACCCCTGTCCCTGTTTCCCAACCATCCTGATCTCTGCTTAGATTTGTGTTAATTATAGTTTTCTCCTTAAGAAGTCTGGTTTTAGTTGAGGGTCCAGAAGCTGGAGGGCTCAGAAAGGATGTCATGTACTTTCCACCCCTCCTTCCGGGACCTCCGCATAGACTCTGAGAAGGGCACACCACACAGTGTGTTCTTCTGGTCTCAAAAATCTTCAGCACAAATGAAAATCCAGAGCCAGCTCTGGTTATAATGCTCCCAGAGGCTCTACCCACTGCCCTCAGGACTGCAAATAGATAAGGGGTGAAAGGACATGGGACTTCCAATGACACTGGATGAAATCAAATGCAATGGGCAGAGCCATGTGCTTTGCTATTGCTATTAGCTACCAAACTGGGAATCAACTCTCTGGTAAGCCATTTCCCCTCCTGAAAAAAATGATTAATGAAGGAAAAGTCAAGCAAAGTGATCCATGGAGAAGGATGCTGGGAGAGTAGGATACATGACAGCAGGGCTAACAATATGATATACCTAGTCAGGCCTAGTTCCCTTCTCTATATTTCAGGAAAGCACAACCACCCCTCCCCATACACATACTTAGGTAAGTAACATCCCAAACAAACTCGTTAAAAATTCTTGTGTTGCAGGCCTGCCGAGTGGCTCAGTTAGTTAAGAGCTTGCTCAAGAGTGCGAGCTCTGAGCAATAGGGTTGCCGGTTCGATTCCCAGCCTGAGCTGAGCTGCCAACAGGTGGCAGGATGGCTCAGCTGAAAAAAAAAAAAATTCTTGTGTTGCTTTGCAAGGTATATACATGTCTAATCACTATGTTGTTTGGTATACCTGAAACTATTTATACCTAAAAGAATTTAATAAAAAAATTCTTGTATTGAGATATTTCCATGCAGATTCCATCCCACCACACTGATCATGGTTTTATTTTCGTAATTGCTGATTTTCATGGTGTCTATGAATTAAATCAGTAAAGGTTTTGAGAACCTTCCATAGATAGGGCACCCTATTGCACTGACTCCAAGAGACTGTTGAGTCAAGAGCTTCTAGGACTTAGTAAAACAATACAAGAGAAACAATGGCAGAGAATGCTTTTGACTTACCCTGGAGTAGAGGGTATGAGAGCCTTCAAACACGCTTACATCCTCATGACCCATCAGCTCTGCTGGTTTTCACCACTCCTGCATGTTGGACCACAACTGACCAATCACCAACTGCGAAAGATGAAAAGTGAATGAATACATTAGACCAAAAGATCCATAACTTCAAGTCCCAAGCCAGTGCTTAAGTGAATTTGTTAGAGAAGGGTAAGTGCTGAACACATGGACCCAAACACATGTAACGGCTCAAGCTCAATACACATTTATTTCTGGTTCCTGCATACACACTGGACAGGTGGACAGGCCAGTCGGTGGAGTGGCCCTCCCTGATCAGAGTGATCCAGGCACCCAGGCTGGCAAAAGTCCTGCCATCTTGAAAGCCTAATTTCCAAGCTTGAGGGATCCTCTCCATTCCAGCCTGCTAGGAGTATAAAACAGCATGGAGGAACTCACATGGGCATTCTGCCTCTGTTTTTTCCTCTGGAAGCAGGTCCCAACACTTGACCACATCCACTCACATTCTGTTGGCTAGAACTCAGCCACATGAATACAACTAAGATCGTGGGCTGCTGGGCATCTATCTACCTGGTACTTAGTCTCTATCATACAAACCTGACTCCAGCCCAGTCCCAAAAAGCAGCATTAGGTTTCAAGTACAGAGTTCTGGGTGAGAACAAGCACAGCGACCTTGATTAGTTCCGTAATAGCCCTGTGTCTTTCTTTCCTGGTTTCCTTATCTATAAAATACCCTGCTTCCCTCCCTGACCCAGGGGTCAGTGTGGAACTCAAAAATGAGACAAAGCAGCACGTTTCAGACTTTCCTATGTACACACAGCATCCGGGCATCTGGATAAAATGCAGATTCTGACTCAGAAGGTCCTGGGGGAGGCCTGAGGTTCTGCATTTCTAACAAGCTCCCCATGATACCAATGCTGTTCTCTGACCATATTTTAAATAGAAAGGAGATAAAGAATTAGAGAATATTTCTGTAAACCACAAAGGGATTTGCGGATATAAAGCATTATTATCGAGTTTGATTATAAACGAATTTCCCAACTAGCCAGTACACTTAGGACACATTAATTTAGGGCCCAAGTAGAATTTAATAGTCACAGGATTTTGGAACTGGAGAAAAGTGTCAGTGGTCGCTGCTCTCTCCTCCTATTTTCCAGACAAGGAAGCAAACTCAGAGAAGTCAATGACACCTCCCAAATCTCACAATAATGCAGCATGCTGGTATGAGAATTCACAAATTTGGCTTTTTCCTGTTATTACATAAACTCAAATGACAATAACCTTTGGAAGAAAAAAGTGTAATTTTTATTCTTCTGCTAAATCAAGAATAAGACTCTGGTCCATACCCAAAAAGATACCAGAAGGTGGCATTCGCCAGCATGAGTTGCCATGGTACCAAATGTCGGCAAGGTGTCACAGGACAGACAGCAAGAGATTTTCAAGCAGGTGTTCTTCAAACTGCAGTGATCACCAAAGTTATGCTTCACTTGTCCAAAATGTGACCTGAACACAAATTAACTTCTGTATACCTTCTGGAAAAGCCAAGAAGTTTTATTTCCAATAAATATTAATACAAACACTGAGACACTCCTATTTGGGAACAATTAGAAAAAGAGAGAACCTAGGGTTAGAATTGAACAAGGAAATAAAATAATTAGCCAAGGAAGAGCAGTAGTTTCTGTGGTAAACCCTGGGGAACAAATAAAGGAACCTCAAGATTTTGTATCGCTGGCATGAAAATTATTTTGTCTCTCTGAGATCATGGTGAGTCCTAGAAGCTTACAGTAAAAAGTAAAATGTTAGGGCCTCAGGAGTGAAAGGCAGGAGTCCAACACTCTAAGTCTTGAGTCAGAAAGGCATTATCTGGAAATCAAATCAGATTGGGGAAGAAGGGAACCTGTTAGTATGATGCCATCTTTAATAAAACAACGTGAATTTGAAAGCATTTTGGTGCAATTAGGAGGAAGTACTTATGGAGCAAGAAATGATAATGGAAATCAATACTTGCATAGCCATTATCAACTTAAGATGGGCAAAATGCTATTATTAGCATCTTCATTTAGTGAACAATTTTAAACATTTGAATAAAGGTAAAATGTTCTAAGGACTGCTATAGGTTTACTTCTGTACTCCACCAGTAAACCCTCTTCCGCCATAGTTTCATTAACTCCTCAAAAATTCTTCTATCCTGGTGATTTTCCAGGACGGACCTACTATATAATTTGTACTGCATTTTTATGCCATCTGTTGAAGGCAATCCCTTCAACAATTTGGCAATCTGTTGAAGGACCTCCTTTTCAGAATAATGTATTAAATGTATAGAGAAATACAGAGGGTGCCAAAAAAAATGTATACACATTTTAAGGAAAAAACTGTATTAAAATTGTAATAATTAATATATACTGATAACAAAAGATGAATACAAGTCATGTTTGACTTCTGCAATTACAAGAGGTGCCCAAAGTGGTTACCGTCAGTGTAATTTTAATACAGCTTTTTCCCTTCTTAAAATGTGTATACATTTTTTTGGCACCTATTGTATATATATGATTGCAAAGCAAGTCAATTATGTGGAAATACTCTTCTATCCATACAGCCTCAGAGAGTCCCTGGGCCCAATTTAAGAATGTCTGATTCAGAAATGCCTCTTCTAGGATGATGAAAGATTTTTCTTATAGGAATTTCCATGAAGAAAAATTTTAATAACCTAAAGATGTATAACAAAGAATCCTGCTCAAAAATCAGTCAGTGAAGAAAAGAATTAGCTACAAAGAGAAGCGTGGCCTTGGATTTCTGCCCAAACTCAAGACTATTCATGCTGTGGCTTTAAAATACTACATTAAGGAATTACTTAGTTTTCTTGGCTCCAGTGCTGTACACACAGCATATTCTGTGTACTAACAGCAGGTGAAGAAAGACAGCATTGGGGAAGGGAAGCTGA
Organism: Aselliscus stoliczkanus; assembly: GCA_033961575.1. Lineage (NCBI taxonomy): Eukaryota > Metazoa > Chordata > Mammalia > Chiroptera > Hipposideridae > Aselliscus > Aselliscus stoliczkanus. The sequence goes on along the minus strand of CM066735.1, from coordinate 100,390,420 downwards.
GATGAGTCTGAGCTTGGGTCCTAGTTCTCTAACTAATCCTGTGCCATTAACCAGCTCCATTAGCTTGATTAAGTCACTCAGCTCTGAGTTCCAAGTCTCTGTCTATAAAATGAGAGGGTTGAATTAAACCATCTCTGGGATTTCTTCCAACTCTGAATTGTTCAGATTCTAAGACAATACACAATCATTTCTGAGAAGAAATATTAGTGAGATTTCTTTTTGTCCTAGGCTCACAGTATGACAATAACCTTCTAAATGAGAATTTTTCAGAGGCTTCAGAAATACCTTATGAGAGTCACCTAGCCATTGAATTTCAGACTCGGAAGGAATTTTAAAAGACATGTGCCACCTCACCCATCCCAGTCACCAGATGAGAAAACAGGTTCAAAAAGGCAAGGGGATTTATTTGAGGTCACATAATGAGGCAGTGTTAATGGACTGTTGTGACTACTGCCATCTAGCATTGGCAGGATTTTGGGATTAGGCATTGGTAGTAAAAACCAGCTCATCAGATCACTTGGAGAGACAGGAATAAACCACAAACAAGCTAGGCTACAGGATGAAAACTACACGGTGAAGAAGGTAACTGGGGTGGTGACATGCGAAGAGCGCCCTATACCTCAGACAGGGTCAAAGCTCAGGCCCTTGGCATATACTGTAACCTCACTGGCAACAGCATCCACCTCCCTCAAATATCATGGCTACAAGATTCATCTCCAAGGCCAATTCCAGAGAATAGCTCAATTTCAAAAGGGGGGAAGGGATGAATGAACTCTGGCGAATAAGGTCGATAAAACCAAAGTTCAAGATGTGGATTGTTCATACAATCTTGAAAGGACACTAGCTAAGAAAATCTAAAACTTAAAAATTCCTAACAAGTACTTTAAGAAGAAACTAATTCAGAATAACTTTGACCTACCTTACTTACGTGGACAGCCATGAAGTATCATAACTACTTAACCAGCATTATTTTTACTAATACTCTCACCACTGTCTTCAGAGCTTGTAACTACTGATTGATCAGGTTGAAAAGTCATGTGTGTATTTCCATAGTCCCGTCCATGCAAAGAATTAGTAATGATGAAGTTGTTGGGAATTTTAATTGAATCATGATTTCAACCTCATTCAATTAATCAACATGTCTGCTATGTGCTTTTAAAACCTGGGCTTGTCAGTTTACCATCTGCCTTCTCTCCTAGGACACACACAACAAGCAAAATAATCATACCCATTCCTCAATGCCCGCTAAACACAACATAGTATTCCTACCTTATATAAATAGTTCTGGCTTTCAGAACTTTTTTGTTGTTGTTTTTTAGAGATTCTCTTTGACTAACAGCTGACACAACCTTTCAAAATTTTCTAGACCAAAGACCACACACCGCTGGTTTGCCAGCTCCATAGTTCATCTCCTCCAGGAATTCCCAGAGGCAGCAGTGCCATCTACTGGTAAAGAGGGCACAACTTGTTTTCTGAGAGCCCGTGGGTGACATAAGACAAGGACGTAAAAGAACGGCAGCCTGGATTTGTGTCTTTGTAAGCCTTTCTATTCTAAATCACATTATAAGCGTAACTGATGCTTATAACCTGAGTCACAGAACCTCCACAGGAGAGGCGTTCATGAAGGGCAGGTCTGCTGGAAGCCATAGAACGCTTCGCCAGGCTGGCCAATAAATGAGGCAGCTCTGCCTGGAAATGCCTCCTTAAGGCTCCAGAGGCAAGCAGCAGAGCCTCACTGCATTAAACATTTCCTGGCTCTCCTTTTCCCCCAGTGTTTCTGTATCAGATGATCTCACCCGGGCCCCACCTGTGGCAATGTTATCCAGCTCTATCTTACAGCATGTGTCCCAGGGAAGGTGCTCAGATCCTTCTCAATGTGAAGGCTCTCAGAGTTACACAATGTGACATAGATCCACTCAAAGGACACTACTGCTTAGGCATGCAGGTTGGGCTCTAATCTCTGTCATTCACTCTCCATCCTCCCTGTCACTGACCCCAGGGACGGTAAAGAAATGATTTTGTTGTTGCTTTGAAAGCAACACCAGTGGGCTTTTATTCAATCAGAGAATAAAACTTTGTCCTGTAGGTCACTGAGGTACATTGCTTCCTTCAAAATGAACTAAGCCTGCCAGTCTTCCTGTTTTCCCTCATGTAACCTAATAAGTGTTTCTCAACCTTTTCAAAACCCGATTCCCTTCCACAGGCTAAACATAAACATTGCTATGCTGTTTGTGTAGTTTGTATTTTAAAAAATGACATTTGAGACAAATATGAAAGCATCGACCTTTCAAACCATATCACCTACCTCTCACTCAGAATTCCGTCTCCACCATTGCATATCAGCTAAAAAAACAAATCACTGACAAATTTTTAAATTATTCCCTCTAATTTGCGTTATGTTCCAAACTATCATTTGACAATAATATACTTCCCTTTACTAAGGTCATTTGCTGTATTCCCAACAAGCTTTGCAGCAACTTTAACTTTTACGTTCATTCACCTCAGAAAACCACCAAAAGTTGATTTGCTGCAGCTGATAAATGTTAGTTCTAATCCCCCCTAACAAATTGAAATGTTCCCTCTTCAATTTGTTTTAACTTGCCAAGTAAATTAATTTCCCAGCAAGTGCAGACATTTCACAAGGGTAGACATTTCACAAGCATGAAGTGTGTCTTAGATGTATGAACATTGTTTCCTAAAGAAGCAAAACTTTGTAAGGGGGAAGATAAGAGCAATAAAAGGGCTTAGAAGCAGTATCAGGATGTCTCCAAGGAATCAGATAAAGAGATTCCTGTCCATCTCATACCAGAAAAAGTTCGAAGTGGAGTAGAGTGAAACTCCAGAATACAGTAAAATCTTCTTAAGGACAGTTGAACCATTTCTTAGCAAGTAGACTACCAGATGCCTCGAATAAATTAACACATTATTTAACCAGTAGAAAATCGAAGGGACTTTTTATATTTCATTATAAAATTCATAGTATGTCTTTGTTATTGCCGGTCTGGGGGAAAAGAGAAGGAGAGAAAGGCAGAGGATGCCTTACACACATCCTCCCTTTTCAAAGTATTACTTAAAAAAAAAAAAAGGCAAACCTTCTGCCTCAATGCACACACCCAAATGGCTCTGAGCACCCAAAGAGTCTTCTATAAACGCGCACTTTTCAAAGAATTAAGGAGGTCTGACTAGGTGTAATTTACACCCTGCCTTTCCCTTCTCCCTATGGCCCATTAACATGCTGAAAATAAGTAATGACTCGCTTGGGCAGGCCCAGAAAAACCTCAGTTTACAGAGATTACCACTCCCCTCCCCTAAAAATCCCTGTCTTCTTCAAGAACGTCCGTGTGATGTTCCGGTCTGCAGCTCACTGCAGGCATTTCGCTCTTCGCAATGTGCCAGTCATCCGTTCCGCTGTCTTTGGAATTCCTTTTTGTAGCCTCTCATGTAGACCTGTCCTGCCAGAACCCACCTACTTAAAAAAGATTTTTTTTTTTTTCTTTCCGCCTCTTAACGCATCTCTGGCTTCCTCCGGCAGGCTGACAACGGTCCATTTCGGTGCAACTCGAGTGAGAGAGAGCTCGCGTGCGTGTCCAGAGAAGCCTTTTTTTGGGGGGCAGCCCCTGGGCTCTGGTCCACACCCGTCCTGTCCCCCACCCCGATCAGCACAGCTGTGTGAGGAATTGGGCTTCTCCCGCCGCTGCTGGAGTAGTTCGAGTCCCTCGGCTTGGGCCAAAGGGACACTACATTTTTTTTCCCCCCTTCGTTCTCACATGTGACAGGTCCCGCTGCATGAAAGCCACCTGCGCCCCGGCCACAGCCCGGCCACCCTCACCCTCTCCCTGGATCGGGGGCCCGTATCAGCATCCCTCCGGGCGGGGAAACAAAGGCGGAGCAGGGGGCTGCCCGGTGGGCAGCTCCCCACGGGCGGAGCGCCACGGCGGGGAGAGGAGGATGGGGAGGCGCATTGGAAAAGGGAAACCGAGGCACGGAGCGCGGGTGGCTGAGCCCAGCTCTGCATCCTCCCCGAAGCGGCGCTCCCGGAGCAGGCGGACCCCAGAGCTCCCCCCGGCCCGCCCGGCCCGACGTACCCCGAGCGCCGGCACCCGGCTGCGGGGAGGTGGGGGGCGCCACCCCACCGCGCTCACCTCGGGAGACGCGCTCCGGCTCCCTCCGACGGCTCCGGAGAAAGCCTCGCCGCACCCGCACGCGCACTGGCGTCCGCACGCCTTCACGCCCCCGCTCCAGCCCCTCCGACCAGGCTTCCGCCCGCCCCGGCTCTGTCCGTCAGAGTCCGCAAGAGCCAATCCCGCAGCGCGGAAGGACCAGCAGCGGTCACGTGGCCGGGCTAGCCAATCATCAAATGGCCCTCGGCAGCACCCTCTCCGATGTCCCTGGAGGTTCGGTTGCTACCGAATGAAGCGGGTGCGAGGCACGCACAAAGGACTGAGGCTCTGTTTTCGGGGCGCTTAGTGGCGTTCGATTGATCAATTGCTATCTCAGATTCTAAACAGGAATGGGAAGTGTCTGGCTGTTTTGTTAAAAGGCTGATTCTGATCCAGTTAAGTGTAGGATGGGGACCAGAGAGTCTGCCTTTCTTAACAAGACCAGGTGATGATGATTCCCTTGGTCTGAGAAGCATGCTTTGAGCAGCTTGATTTTAAGGGCACCTGCCAGAAAATGATGGTGATAGCTCCTTGCTCCTTGTTATCTGCAAGTTTCGAGACCTTTTCTTTTCCTTTCTCCAGCGATGGAAAGCATTCTAGGGAATGACTAAACATGGGGTGTCCTGGTGACGCTCATAGTTTGGACACCAGTTTAGGGATGGCGTGTTTAATTCCCACGTTACCCACCTTTAGTCTATGGGGCAGATACCTGTGCCAATGTCCACACTCAACTAGAAGTGGGGCCTGCATGTTCCTCCTAGGGTACACTAGGTCATCCTAAAATATGGGGGATGTGTGTCTGAGGGGCACTGTGCTATATATATACTCTTGGCCAGAGAACAACAGGGTTTCTGCTTTCTGGGAATTTACAGGCAAACTCAGGAGGAAGCATATAGGAAAAACAATGCAGAGAGCTAATGGTCTCAGCATCATGGGCAATTCAGGCATAAGCTAGAGAGTTTGTAAAACAAACCTATCTTAGAGATTTGCAAAATTGTCCAGATATCCTCCAGTCAGTAATTCCAGCGTCTGGAAGTCAGGAAACCCAGTGCCTCTTCCATTTCTCAAACTTGACCTAAACCTGCGCATTTTTAGACTGGCCAGCTAGAAATCTTGTTGCTCAGCATAGTCAAGTTCTTATTACCTCAATGGTGTACCAAAGTGATTCAAAGGTCTAAGTGCTAAATTCTCCAAAACCTTCTTCCCCCAACTCTGCAGACCAGGTGTTATGACACTGCTTCAAGCAGTTTTCTCTCACTATTTATCAAGGATATCAAAGCTGCCACTTAGAGAAAACTTTACCCCTGTCAGTATGTCTCGGGCCTCTTTGCCTTACCAGACCCAGAGTGAAGCCTGCTTAACAATCTTAGACACTGTTCATCGCATCTCTTTCAGACATGGCATAGCCCAAAATTCAGAATTTCAGGGAAACTAGCACAACAATGATTCTGGCTACAGCAGGAGTAGCAAAATGTTTAATCAAGAAAAATATGTTTGAAAGTCACAAGGAAAGTTTCTTTTGCTATCATTAAACCAGTGGTTCTCATGCCTGGCTACACAGTAAAGCTATTAAGGAAATAGATTTGGGGGCCCTGTGCCTAGAGATTTGCATTGGGGTGAGGAGTAGAACCTGGGCAATTTTAGGTTTAAAAAGTTCCACAAGTGATTTGTAGGCAGCCATGCTTGAGAACACCAGCATAAACTGCTAGATCGATGGACTCATTCTTTAACAAGGAAAAATCAACTCAGCAACACAAATCACTAATGACATAAAGACTCTGACAACAGAGGAAAGTGGCCACATAATTTGTGAGAATAGATTTTTAAAAAGAAAGAAAGGCCAAAAAAAAAAAATCATAGGTAATAAATACTCCAAAGACTATTCAGTGGAAAAAATTGAAAAGCCAGGTCCACAACTAGGTTTAATTCCAGTTGATTAAGTAAATACTTCAAAAAAAAACCTATTACCGTTTGTTCATCGTACCAAATTGATCAACTCTCTGGCGATATCTTCACTTGTTTTATGTCCTTATTAATTAACTACATGCCAATTTCTACTTGAGTATTACTCAGAGTTATTCTCTGAGGCTTTTCCCAAAGTGTGCAACAGAATCGCCGGGAGTGCTTGAGAAAATGCAGATTCCCAGCTCACCCCTTCCCCCAAACCCACTGTAGCCTCTCTCCTATAACAATCTGGAAGTCAATACTGGTTAAATTTGAGTCCAAATTGTACTTCCTGATGCAGAATTTCTACATACTATAAGCACATATGTAAAATAGTTGTGCTATTCGTTTGCCATGCTAGCTAAATAAAAGAGGTGAGTATATTTTAAAGAATTTGAAGAAAGACTCAATTTTCTTTTCTGGGGTTTTACCAAATTCTGTTATTTTGTGAAATGAAGTGATCAAGTGTCTGGATCTTGGAAAGCTATTGTTGCTCAAAATTTGCTATGGAGTGGTATTTGCTGTAGTGGAGTATGACCTAGTTTTTAAATGAATTAGTGAGGTCCCCTCAGCGCACTCTGCCAACAATAGCCACCTCGTTTGAAAATGACTTTATTTGCCACATTAAAAATATGGAAGCCTGAAGTGCGAGCCTGCAAACTAGCTTCCCTCCTGCTCTGACACTTTTAAAAATACATTTCACAGCATTCAAATGGGGAAGAAATTTTCCTCACCTTATAAACTTGTAGCTTTATCTGCTGGGTAAAATAAGGACAGTTTTCCGTGACATTTAACTAGCATGAGTCATTTAAATTTTTAACTAGAAAAGAAGCATGTCTTTTTCTCTTTGTGAGTTTCATCATTATTAAAAGAGGTAACAGGAAACAAAGAGATTCTTGGTTGAGGGTCAGCATTTGAAAAAAGAACATCTAGGCTGTCATTCATTTCAAATGGATATATTAGTATCTGACAAAAATCGTGAGTTAGCTTAAGCAATTCCTCCCCGCCCCCCACACCCATTACCCATCCAGAAATTGCTTAACAAGAGATTTAGGTGTATTTGAAAAGAAAAGAAAGAGATAAGATATAAACCCCCACATCTCTAGAAATCCACCCATCTTTCTCCATTACAATTAGAACCCCCATAGGCTGATTTATAATTGATAATTATGTTTTTAATCTCTCTAGCAATAAATAGCTTCCCTAAACTTAACTGATTTCATTCATGAAGACCCACAGATTACCCAAGATTCTTGTCTCCATATGTCATATAAATACAGCCAAGATAACATTTTATATCTATATATCTGTGTTTTAATAACTGGTACCTTTTTTTTCCCATTTAGTATAACTATATACAGATTTAGCCTAATGCACTGGACATTTTAAAGATATGTTTATGTTTATATTATCTATAAAAATATAAATATTTTTGTATTTTAAAATATATTTCAGATGTTAAACAGGTATATATATATATAACAATGTTATATGCCCCTCTACACTTCCACCATCTTAAGAAATAAAACATTAAAACAATCAAAGCTCCCAGGTACCCCTTCCAACAATTTGATTTTTTAGATGAAAATATCACACTTAGCAAGCTTAGCCACAAAGGAGAGAGGAGAGTTTATGGAAAGAAATACAATATTGTATACATATAATAGAAAACATAAATGTAAATGGGCAAAATTCTTACAGAATAATATGTTTAGAAGTTCTAAATTGATATAAGAAAAAGATAGCAGAGCTGGAAATTCCATGTGGTCCAACTCCTGTGAGGGTAACTTTTAGAAGACAACACAAGTAGTTTGGAGCAGAGATAAATGAGGAATCTGGTCTCATTCATTCAATAAAAACATTCTGTGGGTCCTGTCTTTTAGCTCATTTTAAGTTAAGTAAGCCATTACAATTCAAAATAAAAAGTGTTATATTACAAGTTGTGCACACACCACTTTAAGAAAGCACAAAGAAGGAGCATCAGTTCTGATTGACAAAATCAGGGAAGGCTTTCTGCAAGAAGTGATGTCTGAACTGAATTCTAAAAAACTAGTAAGAGTTAACCAACAAAGTCCTAGAGGGAGGGTGTTCCAGGCCTAGCAACAGTCCATACAAAAAAGCACAAGACCATGGAACATTAGGGAAGATAACGTAGTTTAATTTTACTGGCTGTGAAAGGAAAAGGAGGATGATTGAAAGGTGAGGGAGGACTGGCAGAGTAGTTCAGTTGGTTAAGAGCTTGCTCAAGAGTGAGAGCTGAGCTCTGAGCAACAGCAGTTCGATGCCCAGCCTGAGCTGAGCTGCTGCTGAGCTGCCAACAGGAAGCAGAATTTGAGGATGGCAAATATGTGATATGCCATTCCTCCCTCTTCATGGCATTCAACTCAATTCTATTGACTGAGTAAAATCTAGGACCAAATCCCAGTTCCTCCACTGACCAGTCACATAAACCTGGACAATTTGGCCTTTGGAATAAATGATTGTACTGAATAAATTATTGTACACTTTTCTAATCTGTAAAATGGAAATAACAGCAATAGAAGTACCTGAACCAATTAAAAAATAAAAAATGCTTAAGCAATGTTTGCCATGTGGGAATTGCTAAATAAATGTGGAAACAACCAAAGTGTCCTTCGATAGATGATTGGATAAAGAAGATGTGGTACATATACACAATGGAATACTATTCTGCCATAAGAAAAGATGAAATACTGCCATTTGCAACAACATAGATCGATCTTGAGATATTATGCTAAGCTTAATAAATCAGACAGAAAAAGTCAAGAAACACATATAATTTCACTGATATGTGGGATATAGAACTGAAAGCAACAAAAGAACTAAAGAAACAAAAACTCATAGACATAGACAATAGTTTAGTGGTTACCAGAGGGGAAGTGGGGCTGGGGATAGTAGATGAGGGTAAATGGGGTCAAATATATGGTGACGGAAGGAGAACTGACTCTGGGTGGTGAACACACAATGTGATATATAGATGATGTATTACAGAATTGTACACCTGAAACCTATGTAACTTTACTAACCATTGTCACCCCAATAAGCTTTAATTCAAAATAAATAAATAAATAAATAAATAAATAAATAAATAAATAAATAAATCACAAAAGAAAACAAAATGTTTGCTAGTATTACTAGTACTCTCCTGAACCTGGATGTGGCCTCAGACTCCTTCTCAACACAATGTTACTGGTTTCCCACTTTAATGAATCAGAAGTGGCACCCAGGGGCAAACCTTCTGGCCCTCCCTGGTGCCTGACACCTCTGATTTAGTGCTCTACATCCCAGTGCCACTCATCTATGCTAATTCTTCTACATTTAAGCAAGTTCTATACGATAAAATATTCCTCTCAGTCTAACACCAAGTCACAAAAACTAGCTGCAAATAGGTGAGGTGGCTTCAATGTCAAACCATGGTGGGTGAGAACTAGATTAGATGCTGAGGGCACAGTCCAGCAAACAGGCATGGTTTCCACCAAGGGGAAGCTTACTATACTCTGCCTCTGCTTGAAGTCCTACCCTCTAGTCTGAGAAGCTTTGCTGGCCCTGGGGGGGGACACTGAAGGTGCCCCATCAAGATCCCCTTAGATCCCCTCCACCAGCTCTGTGCACCCATCCCCAGCCTCCATTCTCTTTGCTATAATCTTCACAGGATTACGTTTGACATTGGAGCCACCTCACCTATTTAGAACTGAAAATGCCTGAGAGTGACACCACCCTGTTGGGCAACCCATAGTCAATGACTAGCAGGTATAGATGTACAAAACCTCAGCCCCTTTGCTTGGAAGTGTGACAAACTCTGTGGTGTAATTTACACTACAGAGTTCCCCATAGATCAGGCTGAGTCTATTGTTTGAAATCCCATTTTACTTGGTTCTCATGAGGTCCTCCTAGGAACAATTCCTTTATAGATTGCTAGCGCCTGGGTGCTTGGCTCAGGGTTTGCTTCTGGGAGATCTCAATCTATGGCCACCTATTTGCTTATTATGAAGGTGTAGCATCTATCACACTATATTTACTTAGTCTAAGTCAGGTGATATAGTCTATATTGTAAGTTGCATGAGAACAGAAACCAAGATTCACTCATCTTTGAAACCCCAAGGTCATGATAGAGTTGGAGCTCAGTAAATCTCTGTTGAATTGACTTGAGTTGAAGTGTCTCTGACATGTTTCACCATACCATCCCCACCCTCACCAGCTACTTCTCTGATTGTATCCTGACCTCTCTGTCTTTCGATAACTCAGCTCCAGCCTTCTTAACTGTTTCTCAAATATACCAAGCCTACTCTTGTCTCTGACTGGAATACTGTGCTCCACACCCACCTTGCATCTGCAAGGCCCTCCCTCCCTCACTTAATTGAGGTCTCTGCTCAAAGGACTTCTTGACAAAAAGAACTTCTCAGGTGCAGGGATTCAAAGTAGCACTCCCTCCTACACCGGTCCTGTCTAACCCAGACTCTCTTGACCAGGGTTCCATGAGAATATTAAGTGCTACAGTAAATGATTTCAGTGACTATTTTCTCCCCTCTCACAAGGATGGTGAGCAGCTGGTGTCATTCTAGCTGTATAGGAGAGAAGTTAATTCATTATCTGTACACGGTTGCTTAGAGCATTAGAGCTTAATCCTTCGGGAGAACTGGTAGAGAAGGGCTGCTCTAAACCATCATCCTACATGCTCTTTTCTTCTTAGCTCTTACTCACATTTGACAAATTATTTCTTTGTTGTCTTCCTACTCCTCCCCTCACTAGAATATAAACTCATGAAATTAGATCCTGGTCCCTGCATCCCCAGTGTCTAGAACTGGTACGTAACAGGCACTCAAAGAATATTTGTTGAATAAACTTCACAGGGTAGATTTGTGTTACAACTTTTCATACAAAAACTTTTCAGTTGTAAAAACAATCCATGTTAAAACATCTCCATTCAGAAAAAAATGTGCATTGTAGATTACCCAATGAAAAGATGAGACAGAAAATGTTAAATGGAAGTGAGGAAGCTGAAAAAGTTTGTCCAGATAATAATAATGGAAGGCTTTAATTATCCAAACACGAAGTAACCAACTGCTCAATCAGGATGAGAGATGGGAAGGGCGGCAGGTGTAGGGGGATGGGGACAGTGGGCTGGATGTTAATACATTGAGGATGGCTTTCTAAATAGCACAGGAAGAGAAATAGAGGGAATTTTCATCCTAAACAGGATCAGAAATGGATCCAAGAGATTGCTGTGGGTGAGCCACTACACAAAAATTAATAACATAATTAAATTCTCCATCCTCGTGGGACAGGAGAAAACCAAGAAACCCATTCCACACACTCTAGATTTTTAAAAAGAGAAATGTGGTAACTACATTCCCCATTTAGGAGACAATTGAAAGGAAGGACTTTAAAAAGTCAATAACACACAAGAAAAGCCAATATACCTTTTTATTGTTGTTGGCTTTCCATAAAACACATATATCAAGGAATGAAAATAACAAGCATTAGAGAGAGGTAGGAGCTAAAAAGAGAACTGCTAGAGCCATATAAATTATTAGGAGAAAAAGAAGGCATTTCCCCCAAATTGGTAAGGGAGTTTTGTATGGCGAAAATAAAGCAACCCAATCAATTATAAGTGAGGAGAATAATAATTATGACAAAGATACTTTGAAGAGCACCTTGCAAACGTCCCTAAAACCAATAAAAAGAAATTATTTTAACATGCCAAAGGGGAAAGTCACTCAAAGAATAAGTGGAATCCTTTGAACATGGTGGGATAAAGGATTTGCTCAAGAATGGAAAGGGACATATTTCACAGGCTGAATTATTTGCTGCAAATTAAGATACTGAAAGAATAATATAGAGACTTCCTTTCCTATAATATCCACAAAGATGGACTAGTTAGAATCACTTGATTGTAACAGTGACCATGTACTCAGGACACTTTGCAAGACTGAACAAAATCAATGCGGACAAACCATCAGGACTGAGGAGAGACGGAGAATCTGCTGACTCAAATGAGTGATTTGTACAATCTGTACAAATATGTAGCTGTTGCCCATTCATGTAAAGGTGTTCAGAAGAGACCTGAAAAAAGATAATCCCAAAGATTATTTTTGTTAAAATATTCAACAATTTTTAACCTCAATAATCGGCTCCATGACTTTGTCTGACTTAAAATGACTTAATGAAATGGCTATTTGACTGGACCTGATACGGTTTGCCTGTCGCTGTATCTTTTCTATCATTTCTTATCTCCCTTGACATAAATGGCCAATTATGAATTTACTGGCCAATTACACTTAAAGTTACAGGAGGACAAACTGAAAGCTTGGCACATAATAAGCCTTCAGTAAATGTTACCTGCTCTAAAATGGATTTTTCCAAATAAATAAAAATATAAACAACCAAAAAATTGAAATAAAATAAATTTTATTAATCAGTGTCACCCCAACAAATTTAATAAAATAAAAAATAATAACTTTAGGCTTTCTACCCCACCCCCTTTATTTTCTTTCTTTTTTGTACTGGGCTCCCTCTGGAATTCCATCAGTCGTCTCTTGCAACATCAGCAGCAGTCCTCTGACAAAATTTCCTAACAAGGGACCCAAGAACATAGCCCTCATATATTCTTATAGATATTTATGTGTAGGAGCTCCTATGACTATAATTTATCCTGAGATGATCTCAGAGTAGCTAAAGCCATATTCTCCCATTAGGGAGAACAGCCGTCTTCTGTTTTCAAAGACTTAAGAAGAAAAAAAAAAAAGGTTCATTTTCTCTTGGCTTGAGCCCTCTCCCCAATGTTATAATTGCCTGTGCTTCCAAACATTAGAAATGGTTTCAGAGAGGGGTCTGGACCCAGTCCTCTGCTTTTGCCAAGGATTTTGATTTCCATAGATGAAGATCTCTCCCCTCTGTCACACGTCCTCAACATACACATTTTCTATGAAAACCCCAAACTGAGACCGATGTTTCCCACCTCAGAAAGATCATTAGAAATGAGCGTCAGAGAAATACTTTACTAATTTCCTTCAGTTTGGTCCTACATTATGCTTCTGCTCTAAACATTGTAATAGCCATCATCAAGACTCCCATCTTCCAAGTCTGTGTTCAGCACCGCTCCTCTGAGCTCCCACAGTGACCTTGCACATCCCCTAACATGGCTTCTATGACACTGTATTATAATTGGCTATTCAGTGATTTATTAGCCCCACTAGACTAAGTTCTGTGAGGGCAGGAACCATTTCTATATTATCCTTCTTTAGACAAGAACAATGGCCCCTGGAACAATGCCTGGTGGAGGGAAGTTGCTCAATAATCATTTGTTAAATGAATGGGAGCTCTCATTCTCAGAATCCTCCCTTAAGCGTCTCTGCTGATTCTGCTCTGAACTGGAGAACTGCCATTACCCATTAGTCAGGTCTATCGCTAATATTCCTTTCTGTTTTTTTTCCTTTCTGGGCTCTGTGTGCTCTCTACTAATCTGTGCATATATTAATATTTCAGCTCCCCTTAGATTAAATTCTTTCCTCCATTCTCATATTTCTTCCTTCCCCCTTGCTAATTTTAACATGATCATCAAACCTAGATAGTGCTCCTTCACATATGAGCAACTGACACCTGTGCACATTACCAGTGATTGTGCCAATAGCCGTAAATCCTATTAGAACAAGCAAGAAAGCAATAGAAGAGACTCATGATATCTATTCCTTTACAGTGCAATCAATGTTCCTAATTCTAACTAGAAATTTCCTTTCCCATGAATATTTATATCATCATATCTCATTTACTTACAAACACTATATCAGTGCGTCTCAAACTTGAGTGTACATCAGCACCATCTGGAGGGTTGATAAAAACAAAATTACTAGGGCTCGCCCCTGGAGTCTCATTCAGTAGGTCTGGGGCAAGGGCTGAGAACATACATTTTTAACAAGCTCCTAGATGACACTGCCTAAGGACCACACGTTAGAATCACTGTACTGTGTCATTAAATGACAAACTCAAACACAATATAAGAAAAAGTCATTAATAAATTCTTTAAAATCTATGTACAAAAGGAATTGCTCTCTATGATTGGTTATGACCAATGAAGTACCATCATTCAGGATATAAATCCAATGTGACATTCAAATGATCAGCCCATCATTGACTATCATGCAAAAGAAATATATATTTTTCTTTCCAATAAAACTTAGTACACCACTGGTTACTAAAATTAAAGAAAACTACAATAGCCCTGGGCAAAGTGCTAGGGAGGGCAGCTAGGTTGATGGAAAGCTAGAGTTCCAATGGACAGAAGGCTGCCTTACTCATATATAGCCAAGAAAGAAGGTAGGAGAGTGTTTCATTTCAGAATGGTTAAAGCTAAGAAGTGGGACAATCAAAATCTCTAACATCAGGAGCAGTACAAACAGGTTGACCACCCAATTTTGAAATCCTGGAATGCAGAGGGTCCTTTGAAACTTGAGCTTTAAGAGGTTCATGAAGAAAGTACTACTTTATTCAATGGGTGTAATTTGTGGTACTCAGAATCCCTGAAAATGATTCAGGAAAATAAAGATAATCAGAATATATTGGGTTGTTGGGAAAGTCATGATGTATTTTTCTATGTTTTCCAATGCAAAAATGTGTCATGACTTTCCCAACTACCCAATATTTTGTCAAGTAGATGAATGATGAAACCATGATTGTTAGCTTTATGCTGTTCACAAAAGGTAGGAACACTTACCTCCCTACCACGTGTCCCCTAATGCTGCCTTTGGTAAAAGAATACAGTAAATACTCCTTGAGTTTTGCCTTGTAGCGCAGTTATAACCTTTAAGATCAGATGAACAATCTAAGACCTTTAGACTTCATGTGGTCCACTTCACCTTGAAATATGGCCTGTAGAAAAGGTGAAAGGAATTCAGAAGTACAAATTGCCAGGTATCAAAATAGTCATGGAGGGCTGGCTGAGTGGCTCAGTTGGATAAGAGTGTGTGCTCTGAGCAACAGGGCCGCCGGTTCAATTCCCACATGGGCCAGTGACACTGCACCAGAGCCGAGCTTCCATTGAGCTGTTGGCAGGATGACTCAGCTGATGAAAGCATATGCTCCTAAAAACAAGGTTTCAGGTTTGACTCCCCCATGGGATTGTGGGCTATGCCCACCTGGAACTAAGACTGAACATGGCACCTTGAGCTAAGCTGCCCCGAGCTGCCAACCGGTGGCTGAATGTCTCAATGGTTAGAGCATGCACTCTTAGCAACAAGGTTTCCAGTTCAAATCCCACATGGATGGTAGGCTATGCTGACCCACAACTAAGATTGAACATGACAGCTTGAGCTGAGCAGCCGCGAGCTGTCATTGGGTGGCAGGATGGTGACTAGACTTGGAGCTGAGCTAGCTGCGCCCTCCACAACTAAGATTGAAGGACAATAACTTGGCTGTTCCCCTTACCCAATTCCTCAACACTGTTCCCCTCCCCCAATTCCCCAACAAAATCTTTAAAAACAAAATAGTCATGGAAATATAAAGTACCACATAGGGAATATGTACCATATAGCAACTATGTATGGTGCCGTAGGGGAACTAGACTTACCAGGGCGATCTCTTCATAAGGTATATAAATGTCTAATTACTAGGTTGTATACCTGAAACTAATATAATATTATATGTCAACTGTAATTGAAAAATAAATTTTTAAAAAAACTAAAAGAAATATGGCCTGTGATCCAAGTTCAGGGCCAGTAACTAAAAATATTAAAGGGAGTGAATAATAATCCTATTCGTTTACTCACACATGCACCAGCTTTGATAAATCCCTTCCTGAGCGTAATTCAGGCATTCCTGAGAATTGTGAGTTTTGGGGCACATCTGTCACCCAGGGCTAAGGCACAGGCAGATATAACACCAGACACTTAATTTGCTGGTGCCTTCATCTTGTACTTTGCAGCCTCCAGAACTGTGAGAAATAGATGTCTGTTTTTAAGCTACCCAGTCTACAATATTCTGTGAGAATAACCCAAACAGACTGAGACTCTATCCCAAATATTACATGGGACATCCTGATCCTAAAAATGTATTTGCTGTTTATCTGAAATTCAAGTTTAACTAGGTATCCTGCATCTTATCTGGCCAGAAGGAACAGTGTCACTGTCACAGAGTTATTAATAGATACTGCCATTGCGCCCATTTCTATAGTGACTGACTTCACTCCTTCCTTGGAAACTTCCCTCTTGCCTGAGAACCAGTGTCCGACATTTCTGGACACTCATCAATCAATGCAGCTAAAGAGGAAGCACTTTTTTCAACAAATTAGATTTTTAATATTTCTTGGAGCCCAGACCTCCTAGGGCACAAGGATAGGTTTCAAGTGAGCCTCTGAATCCACTGACATTTTGTGGGAAACTTTGTGTGAACAGGCTGATGTGCATTTTTCTGGGGAGAAGGCCCATAGCTTTCATTCCATTCTAAAAGGGGTAACCGACTCAAAATAATTTCCCCCAGGCAGGGGCACTGAGAAAACATCAGGCAGCCTCTGACTCTTTCTTGGGTATTTTACATGAGGGCAGAGGTAGAGACATCAGTCATGGAACAAATGCTTTAGAACTCTTTTTTGAGGGAAACGTGGAACAAATAGGAGGAGAAACTTCCTTTTCTTTACCAGTCCAGAGTCAGTTATAGAGTTAGGCATTAATCAGAAGGTTTTTCAGTAAAGCCTCTCAGAAATCTCCACTCTGTTTTCTCAGCACCTCTGTGGGTGAGGTTTCTCTTCTTTAACTTTGGAGCTGTTTCAAAGGGTAGAGTAGACATTAGAGGCACCCCACGCCCTCCTCGACCCCCCGTCTCTGGAGGAGCACATTAAGAGGCTTGTCTGTGGTCAAACCCTGAAGACATGACCTTGTCATTACTTCTTTAAGTGTCTTGTACATTCACAGTGCTTGACAGTGAAGACCTCCTATTATAATTCTTTCCCTCTCATTTGGGCTTCTGTTCTCTTATAGGAAATGCTGCGAAGTAGCAAGCATAGAAACAGTCTTGGGATCTAATGTAAGAAAGCAGAATTTCCCATGCTTCATGCTCCCCTCCGATCCCAGGGCAATGGCATGGTCTGGCTCTTCAAGCATTATGCTCTCCTAACAACAGTTTTCTGAATTCACTTGCTCATGAATGACATACTCACTTCACCATGGCAATCTGTCAGGAAAGCTCCCAGACACATCTGCAGGATTCTCCAAGGGTCCCTGGCATAACATCATTAATGCATCCCAGAGTGGGTTATGTCCAATATACTTGGAGCACCTTGAAGGAACCATATCTTATTTGACTCCCTGACCCCACCCACCAACTCCCACCCAGATCTACCTTCCTGCCATGAATACAGTAGGGAGCCATAAATGTTTGTTGAATTACTGAATGAAACGTGGATGGATGGATGGATGAATGAATGAATGAATGAATGAATGAAAGTTATACAAGACCACAAGGAACAAGCATAAGATAGCTTGGACAGGGGTACATCAACCTTCCCTTCTGGTCTGAGGCTCATCCCCTCAGGACTCAATGAAGTGACTCCATTCCTCTCCGGCCTCTAGAAAGAAGAAAGCATATTTAGAATTTGTATTCTTCTCCTGAAGTCTTCGGTTATCTTTTATTTTTAATATTCTGGTGAATTGATTTGGGAAACAAACAGAGAAGACAGATTCTGAGATCCTAGATCCATCTTTAAAACAGCCCATCAGTGTCACTCAGCCAGACCCAGGGATCGGAAGAGACTTGTAGGAGGAACTGCTTTCTAAGACCTTCCAGAGGAAAAGGGATTAGTTAAGTAAATAGGATAATGAGTGTTGGGGCAGAGGGGAAAAAAACAACCTGTGTTTTGAGTAGAGAAATTATGTGTATGTCATAGGCCAAGGGTGAGTGACACCTTGGCACATTTGAGACAGATTGGACAATTTATAAACCAATTAAGAAGTACTACCCTTAGACATGGGCAAATTCCTTCAACACCCCCGACAATACCCCCATTCCCCTGCCCCAGCCTGGGCCTATGCCTCAGGGGCCTATGCTTTGGAGGGCCTTCTTAGAATTTTTCTAAGTCCTCCTCTTGGTTGGGACAAGTTGGGTATGACAGTGTCATTTGGGTGGGACATCCAGAGCCCAGCCTGTGACCTGCATAGACTCTGTTTTTCTCTTCAGGGTGTTCTTCATCTTCTGTCCCACATATGAGGACAACCAGATGCCCCAGAGCTCATACTATGGGGTGTTTTTTTTTTGAGGCCCCAGGGCCAGGCTCTGGTTCCAAAATGGCAGTCTGGCAAGTGGATCACTCTTGCTTGCAAGTACAATATTTTTTTTCGGGGCTTCACATGAGATTGGGCTCCCAGAATGGTGCTGACAAGCTGATTCGAGTGTTTTCATAGACAAAATATTTTTTTGTCTATATGCAAAAAATATTTGCTGAGAGCCTGCATACCCTGATAGGCTTTGTTAAGGAAGGTAGAGTTTATCCCAAGAGTACGAGGAAAAATGAGACTATATTACCAAAAAGGTCATTTTCTCTAAATCTCTTTTTTTTATTAAAAACATATTTATTGTAATAAAATGTATATAACATAAAAGTTACTATTAGTATTTTTGTGTACAGTTCAGTGGTACTAACATGTTGTACAACCACTAAAACTCTCATTTAGTAAAGAACTAAAGCCCAAAGAGGCCAGGTGGCTTGTCCAAGGTCACACAGGCAGTTAATAGAAGAGTTCTACTTCATGCAATCAGTGCTTTTCCCAGTTTCTCCATTCATTCATTTTATGGAGAAGAAAATAGTACAGAAAGCCTAAGTAGGGCTAGCAAGAGCTCTAGTCCTCCTGGGCCAGTGGTCTGCTTTCTCCACCTCACTGCTTCAGGGTGCCCTAAACTCCCTCACCTTTTTCCTTCCCCAGTTCTTTCCACCAGAAATTCTAGGTCTTCTTGCACCAAAATGTGAGTTTCACACAGCCAATTATCACTAAAAATGATTTTCTAAATTGGTGCTCAGGGGGTGTCAAATCCATTGGCTGCAATATGTCTTCACACAAGACTTCAGTAATTTGTCAGTTATGGATTAAAGAAACGACGTGCCACCATTTCTCATCACTGCCAAAATCCTTCATGCACTGTTTTGGCTGTAAGTCAAGTTTAAGGAATTGATAGAATAATTCAGGTGATTTCCAGGACATCATGTACATTGGGATTAGTTTGCTTAAACACATGGTCAGTTTAGAGTGTGTGGCATGTAGTAGGTGATCAGTAAATATTTGCTGAAAAGGTGAATGTAGGCATTATTCATTGATTTTTGCTCCCCATTGTAAAAACTAAGGTATAATTTACATACAGTAAAATTTACCCTTTTGGGTGTACAGTTCTGAGAGTTTTGACAAGTGTTTACAGTCATGAAACTACCACAAGAATCAAGATATGAAACAGTTCTGTCACCCCCTGAGTTCCCCTGTGCCCCTTTGGAGTCAAGCCCTTCCCCCGCATCCTCAGCCCTCCACAACCACCAATCTGTCTTCTGTCCTCTAGATTGGCTTCTGCGAGAATGGCATATAAATGAAATCCTACAGTAGGCAGCCTTTTGAGTCTGGCTTGTTTTACTTAGAACTGGCTTGTTTGTGAGGTTCTTCTGTGTTGGTGCATGTATCAATAGCTCATTCCTGAATACCACTGTATATTATATCATCCTTCATTTATCCATTCCTCAGGTATTTGAGCTGTTTCCAGGTTTTATTACGCATGGAATTTTAATTTCAGTTTTTATTTGTTTGAAGGTCTGTCAGCAGCCGGGGCTATAGGAAAAAGGCTATATTTAGCTCATTAGCTTACATGTTTGTATGGTCTGTGTTAGAACTGAGAAAGATATCAGAGTTAAGAAAAAGTGTAAGCCTAACTTTCTGATACCAAAGCAAGAGGTACAATGCAAAGCATAAACACAGGTACTGAGTGGTGTTGGGCCCTTATCCTAGATCTGCTTTGGGGCCTTGGTGGGAGTTTATCCTTTTTCTGACCAACTTGCATCTTGTGAATATCCTGCCCTCACACTGGAGGAAACATACCATATATTATGAGGCCTGTCCTGGTTTCCCAAGTTTCTTTGCAGCTGCAGTATAGTCACATGATCTCAGATCCACCAATAAAATGTCATGCAGGAGACTGGTTTGGAAGAGAACACAGGAAATCCATTTTTGGGGCGGGAAGGAGCATGGCAGTGAAAGTGTCTGGCTCCTGGGGGCTTTCATGGCAGACTGGCACCACAGCTCAGTGTGGCCGATACATCTGTGATGTCAGTAGCAACATAAGCTGAAAAGGAATCATTTGTTGTAGCTAAGAACACCATCTCAGCAGGAAGGGCCAGTGACTGAGCTTCTCTTATTGTTTTTCCTTCTGTAAAATAGATCAAAATTTCCAACCCTTACAAAGCTAACTGTTAAGGACGTTTTCCCCTGTATTATACAGACTATTGTCTCTTTTTTTTTTTTTTTTTTGAGGTCAGTGACACTGGCCCTCATATGTGGGACCCGAACCGGGGCCGCTGGCTTCCCAAGCCAGCGCTTAACCATCAGGCCACTCGGCCGGCCCAGACTGTTCTGTTTTTGAAGGTCCATCTAAAAATTGCTCTCAAGTCTCATGAATTGCTGGGGTTCCCCTACAGGTGCATTTTTGTTCTTACAAACATCATGAATAGCGCAGTTGGTTTGATGGGGTTTCCCTTATATTTTGGCCATTAGTGAGATTCAGCCAAAAGTGTGGCCCAACATCGACAGTCATATAGACCGTAAGACATGTAATTCGTATTTCAAACTACTCATACTTTCATCCAATTTTTCTACTTTAAAAAAAATCCTTATTCCTGGTTCCTTCACTTTAAAAGCTTTATATTTTTTAAAAAAAATGGAACATTAACCTATCACCAAGATAACTCATTATACATAATATACACACATATATGGAATTGCTACCTCAACATATATAATTGGTTAGAAAACTCAAACTGTACAGAAAGATACAAAAGAAAGACAACATTTTTGCACTTTTCTTAAAGTTCATTTTCCCAAAGATAACTACATTTCCTTTTAGGAAAAAAACATGCATCTGTGAGCATTTATTTAAAATAACATTTATTTAAATTTACACAAATAAGATCATACTCTAGATAATTTTTTGCACCTTTTTTTCCCCATCTAATAATATATTTTGGAGATCTTTTGGTATCAGCATATATACAGAGAGCGCTTCTTTTAAGTGACTCCATATTATTCCATCTTACTAATGTATCAAAACTTAACCAACCTGGTCCCCCAAATGGTGAACCCTTTGTTTTTCTGCAGTTTTTCACCATGACAAAAAAAATTGCAATGAATATTCCTAAACCTACATCTTGGTGAAATTTTGCATGTAACAATTTACACTGCAGTGAAATTGCTGGACCAATTGATACAAGACTTGAAAATACTGATGTTCCTAAATTGCCCTCCAGGAAACTGGCACCAATTTTCACTCTTGTCTGTTGTATCAGCATTACCATTTCCACATACTTTTATCATCACTGGATATCATCAATCTTTTATATTTTTGTTGGTGGGGGAAAATAGTACCTCACTCTTGTTTTAATTTCCATTTATTTAATTATAATTTTCAGAGTGGAAATTTTTTTGGATGTATATATTTTGGAACCCATTTCAAAGTCTTTTCGAATTAATGTGGACTATAAAAAAATTCTATATATTGCATTTATGTAGAGCATTTAAAAAGCACTGTCCTGCCTCTAAATCAGTAGTGCTCCATCTTGACTGCACATTTGAAACACCTGGAGTGCTTTTTAAAAATACCTTTGCCTGGGCCTCATCCCAGACCAATTAAGTCAGAATCTCGGGGGTAGAGCCCAGCCTTGACATCTTTTAAAAGCTCCTCAGGTAATTTACAAGTGCAGCCAAGGTTGAGAACCACTGCTCTAAATGCATTATAATGGACACTACAAATAGCGTGTTTGAAAGGTTTAAGGCTCAAGTCCAACATGGGACCAGCTGAATGTATAAAGTGAAACATTATCCAACCTGCAATTTTTTTTTTTCAAACAAGGGTCTGACGTCTTCATAATGGTGAAATGACAGGCCCCTTTCTCGGCCGCCGTCTTCCTCCTCTATTCCACTGTATACCAATCTGCGCATCCAGTATTCCAGTAAGAAACGACAAACTCACAACTTTACAAATTAATAACTGATATGACCAAGCCACAGAGAATCACTAGCACAACGGGGATTAATATCTTCATGATCGAAGGTGTAAGAGCCCCTTCCTGTTGAGCTATGACTATAAATGGTTCATTCTCTAGTGGAGGAAAGAGAAGACTATCATAAAGAAGGAAAGCCATTATTAACCCATGTGAAGTAAGCCCTTTAAAGTTTTCCTGCCATTCTTCAGCTTCCCTGGTTCCTGTGACAAGTGTGTCACATGCTGTCATTTCATTTGCTGGAGCTAAACCATGATGGATTTTTCTGCCAACTCAGCGAGTACCTAATAGGAGAAAAACTAGCTGGGGAAATGATCCAGTTTGTGGATTCAATTTGAATTTTCCATGATGTCAAGAAAAGATCAGATAAAGTAATAATATAACTTCTTAAAAGATTTCTGAATGTATTTGCATTCTAAAATACAAAATCAGGTAATGTGAGTAGGAAAACAATTTTTAATTCTTATAATTCAATTGCTTTTAATTTCCTGATTCATATTAATATCTATTTTCTCTTGTTTTCTAAAGAAATTAGGTTACATTTTCAAGCAAATATTGTTAATGGGTGAGAATTAGAATATTGAAATCTTTAAAAAAAATTGAAGAATTTAAAACTAAGAAGTCACAACTAATTAATAACCCAACTCTAATAATATAATTTTTGAAAGAAAATATTTGGAATTTTGGCTTCTCTAATGGAATTTATTGTGTTATGACTCATGTGCAGTAAACTGCACATATTTATAGAGTATATCATTCAATGAGTTTTTAACAGAAACACTCCTGAAACCACCATAATCACAATAAAGAACTTTCCCATTACTCCCCAAAGTTTCCTTATGTACCTTTGTAGTCCCTTCTTCTATCCCTGGGCTCTAGGTAACTTCTGATCTGCTCTCCATCTCTATTGATTAGCATGCATTTTCTTTCCATCTGAACAAATCATACAGTGTGTACTCTTTTTGTGTGACTCCTTTTGGTCAGCATAACGTCTGTGAAATATATACAGGTTGTTGCGTGTATCAGTCATTCACATAACTGACAAAAAGCATCAGTCAGTGCTTTTTATTGCACAGTACTATTCCATTATATGGATGTACTCCATCCAGCTTGTTATCCATTTATCTGAGTATGGGCTTTTGTTTTGTCTTGGGCTATTGTGAGTACTGCTTCTATGAGAGTCTTGTATAAGTGCTTGTGTAGAAACAAAATGAAGAAATGAGATGTTCATGCTAGTGTATATATAGTTTAAGTTCTAATGCACATACATAGTTTTGTTGACTTGGGGGTCATTTTATAAAACTGGAATACGATTCCCATGGAAGATAAGATGACCCTTTATTCTCTCAGTCCTCTCCATCCCCAAACACAATATCTTTCATTTGTACATGCACAGCTCTATTGGGTACCATTTATATTATGATACACCATCTGCCAACTGCATGTGGTCATGTAAGTCCTTAACTAGTTTTCTTTCAATGAAGCTATAATATTTCCCCTCATCTGTCCATCCCCTGATATTAATCCTGATGGGCACATCTTTCTAGAAGTCACTCCCATCTTTATTCTGTCATGTTTAAGAATACTCAGAGGCCACACCTTGCCACTTCTCCACCTGGTGTAAAAAACCCTCCATGTCTCCCAATTTGGTAGCCAGCATCATTTTTCACAGCTCCCAAACACAATTGGGCCATATCCGTCCAGCTTCTCTGCCATTCCACATGCCATCATCACATTTCCTGGGTGCTTTTCCCAACCTTGCTCTTTCCCTACCTGTCCAAGTTCCTGCAAAGCCTCTTCCAGTCCTCATTTCAGTTGCTGATTTTATGGACGTCTCTGAATAGCTACAGTCCTGCTATACTGTGCTGCATGTCCCAGTGCTTGTTCTTTAGTTATTTCCATAAGTATGTGTAATCTCCTGAATTTTATTTCAACCTCCCTAATTGGGATAGTATCATCTATTTTATATAAATATAAAACAACACACTTGCAAAATAGATTGGTGTCTGTGTATTCCTCCAAACCCTTAATAATATACAACCATCACAAATGTCACTGACCAGACCATCTCTGACTTCACTTTGAGCATCCAAATGATTTACTTCATTTAATGTGAGATTTCCTTATGGCCCAGGGTTTAGGTAGGCTGAAACACAACTTAGCCACAAGCCACCCTCTGGCTCCTAATTTTTTTTTTTTTGGAGGGCAGTGTCACTGGTCCTCATGTGGGACCCAAACTAGGGCCGCTAGCACTTAACCACCACGCTACTCAACCGGCCCTCAGGATCCTAATTTTAAGTTATGGTAGCCTGTCCTTGGATGAAGGAATGAGATGGTGATTATCCTAAGAGTTGTTGAGAAGCAAAGGCCAGTGACGGATAAGTTTTTAGATTCCCCAATGGGTCCGGATCAAACACAGGTGCATCCTATATCCAAGGAGATACCAAAAATGGGAAGAGAAAGGAGGGAGATGCTGATTTCAACAACTCCTTTTAGCAAAGTATATTGAGCCTGAAGAGATGGAGAAGGCTATTTTTAAAAGCCCTTCACTTTGTGCCTGATTTATAGGCAGACACTAAAAATATTAATAAGTAGAAATGGTGCTGATCCACGAACATGATGAGCTTTCAATTTCTGGAGCCACAAGGTGACAGACTGCCATGAAGATGCTTGCATCCTCATAATATCCTGGAGGGATCCAACTTTAAAGGAGAAAACATTGGTATTTAAAATCTCAGTTTGGCATTTAACTGCGTTAAGTCATTCTGTTACATTGGCATCACTTAGATAGCCTTAAAAAAAGAATTAAAAAAAACAACACAGATTGTACTACACATCACAGAAGCTTTAGTATAGATGCTTTAAACCCAAGGGAAATTATGCCCTATGCAAATTAGTTCCCTGAAATTGGCTTCCTTCTGGGTGCCCTAATCCCAACTTGCACATAGCTATATTGATACAGATCAAAGGTTGATTTTTTTAAAAAATGACTATATTATCAGGGCCAAAGCAAGAAAAATAGTGTCTGAAGTAGTATCACTGGGGGAAATTTAATCAAGGAAAACAAGAGTTGGCAAACAGAATTGTTCCCAAACCAATTTACCAATCTATTCTTGCCAGGAAGACCAGGTGCAGTCCTAACCACATGACTTGGGTACACCATTATAATAATTAAAAATAGAAAAGCTTAAGCATCGTATAACCTCTTTGGCAGTGTTTAATAAGGCTGAAGATACACATACCTTAATGACCCAGCAATTCCATTCCCAGGTATATACTCTACAGATTCATGTGCTTATGTGCACCAGGAGGCTTGTATAGGAATATTCATAGCAGCATCCTCTGTACTAGCCTTGGTGGAAACCACCCAATGCCCATTAACAGGAAAATAGATAAACAAACTGTGGTAGAGCCTCACAATGGAAAATACATAACAATAATATTTTATGTATGTTTGTTACATTAAAAAAATTTTTTTTAAGAATGGAAAAAAGGAAATAATATAGTTCAGGATCCAAAGTTATTTTTGCCCTGCACATGGTCAAGAGAATTTAACAACACATCCACTGTTGTATACCTATGTGTGCATTTTAAAATTGCACCATTATCTAGTTTTATACTTCTTGAAAATGTCTATTTAGGGCCAGCTGAGTGGCTCAGTTGGTTAAGAGTTGGCTTAGAGCGCGTGCTCTAAGCAACAGGTCCGCCAGTTTGATTCCCACATGGGCCAGTGAATGTTGCGCCCTAGCTGAGCTGTCGCTGAGCTGCCAACAGGTGACAAGATGGCTCAGCTGGTGTAACAACAAGATTGCCTGTTCAGTGGTGGGCTATGCCCATCAGCAACTAAAGATTGAACTGGGCAACTTGAGCTGAGCTGCTGCCAGGATGGCTCAGAGGATAGAGTGTGTGTCTTAACAAGTCTGCTGGTTCAACTCCCACATGGGATGGTGGTTACACCCACCTGCAACTAAGATTAAACACAGCACCTTGAGCTTAGAGGCCACGAGCTGCCAACAGAAAGCCAGACGATGACTGGCGCCCTCCACAACAAAGATTGAAGAACAACAACTTGGCTGGTCCCCTTCCCCAATTCCCCAACACTTTTCCCCTTCCCCAATTCTCCAATTAAAAAAAAAGAAAATGTCTATTTATTCCTGTTCTCGAAACAAAGTGATTACAGTTTTCAAACAAAAGTTAATAGGCCAAAATTAGAACATGGAAATCATTAAAAAAATGAAAACCTATCACTGTCCTTGATCTAAAAGGAGAGAAATCAAAGGAATGTTTGGAAGCCATCAACTTGAAAGCTGTCCAAGTCTATATATTTCCAGACTACTCAGCAAGGACCAGCTGTGAGACCATGAGCTCGCGTGTGTGCCTTTTTCATTTTAGTTGATCATCCATGTCAAATCACTTCCTCTATGACTATGTGACCTTCTGCTAATAGACACCAAACATGAAGAGTGCATGGGTCATTGATCTAACCGTAGGCCTGAGAGAGAGGCACTCAGAGCCCCAGATCCTGCAGGGCTGCCATCTACTGAGTATCCATGAGCAACACGGATTCCACGTTTCACTTTTCATTAAATTGAAGTTGTAACCTACTTAGTCTGCTTTGCTGTCTCAGGACATGGAATTGTTATTTCAAGGCCAAAAAAAAATCATAATTTCAATTAAAAAGGTCTACTTTTATGGATAGATTTAACACATTCATGAGACTGTTTCATTTTTCAGCTTTTGTGTTTTTGGCATTTTCAAGGATTTTCATTCTTGTGTGCATTTGAAAAACTTACTTCCCTGGCTCTCCTCTTTCTCCTTATGGGTAGATTTCACCACTATCATGAAATAGTTTGGTTTTTTCTTTTTTTATTTACTGTTTTTTTTTTTTTTAAGGATTTGCATTCTTTGATTCATTATCAAAGTGACTTCACTAGCTCTCCCTTTTTCTTCCTCCATCCCCTGGAATGTGGAATTAGAGTTGATGGGTGAGAGAGCGAGCAAGAGAGGAGACAGAACAAGTACAGAGATGCAGATGGTTTTATAGGTGGATGCACTTGCAACTTGAAAGGCTTAGCATGAGACACTACAAGGCAAGGAAAAGGTGTCACTTTACAATTTAAAATGGAATTTTTGACTCTGAACCCTTTTCCAGTACTCTTTATTGATGCATCAGACAGAGATACTTCTCCAGTTTTTGTTTTTCCATTTTCAAGATAAAAGTAGTAATGTCAACCTGGGAGAGATGCAAGGAAAATAAATGTTATGCAGAATAAAGTCAGAAAAATTATAAGATACCCTAATACCTTACTATAGCGTCAAGATATTTGATCTATAGAAAAAGCTCAGGGATAAAAAACAAACAGGCTTAGATTTTCCTTTCTATCTACAACCATGTTTGAATGAAAGACACCTTTGAGGGTCTAAAGAAAGTTGTTAATGGCGCCTCACCCCAGAAAAATGTATACAGGCAAAAAATTTCACATACACTATCAGAGAATTCACAGGCATGCTGATTCACCTACTGAAACCCTTAGGCTAAAGATCTGAAGCTCTAGGGCTGGCCGCGTGGCGCGGTGGTTAAGAGCTGGCTTGGGACGCCAGTGGCCCCAGTTCGGGTCCCACATATGAGGGCCAGTGACACTGCCCTCTAAAAAAAAAAAAAAAAAAGATCTGAAGCTCTAGAATAATGCTTGAGACACTTCCAGCTGATAAGATGTAAAGAACAGAAGGCATCCCCTTTCTCTCCTGGGCAATTGGGGCAGGTGTTTTATTAAGATGGCATGAAACAGAAAAGCAGTGGCTATCTTCCCAGCTGTGTTTTCCAGCCGTGTGAACGGGGCTCTTCTGATTGATTGTAAGGAACAGTCATATTCCTTGTTGTTCAAGGTGAGTTCACTGTGAAAATACCTGGGGAAACTTATAGCAAAACAAGAACCTTAACCTGATGGCCAGACTCATTCAGGAAAAACTGCACAGCCAAGCCTTATGGTGATATGACAACAGGGACTCATAGGTTGGACCCTGCAGGTATTTAGGTCTCAGAGAGGCTCCAAAAATGAGTTCTTTATCTTAGTATGCACCTAGTTGGCTGGCTCTGCTACACGTTTTATCTCCATTTTGCTCTGTGGGTCCACTCTTATAATCAACTCACTGACTCTCTGAGTTCTAGTCCAGTTCTCCAAATCTGAGCACTTCAGACGATAACTGTCTCCTGTGGGTGGGCTCTCTGAGGGTCAGATTTTCTCCCCTGAGCTAATAAGCTTTGACTACTTTTGAGTTGGAAGAAGTGCCTCAGAAGGAGGCTGGGAAAGGCTGGCCTTCTGAAGTTTGGCCTGTCCACCATTTTTCCCAAAGAAGATCTCATGGTCCTATTCAAAAATAACTCCAAATATATACCTGTGAAACTAGGACACAAGGCAGTTCTAGAAAATATGAAAACAAAACTCTGTTGCACCACGGGCCACTATATATCAGCAATGAGTCAATGGTAAGTTTGAGACTGGAATTCATCATATAGCTAGAATGTTGTGACTGTGGACATTAAGGCTACACAGAATAGGCCTTTTGCTGAAAAGCGCTAAAGCGAGCATTGTTGAAAAATTTATAAACCTTTCTTTGGTGATTATAATGTATCAATGAAGGTTCATCAGTTGTAACAAATGCACCACTCTGATGGGGAATGCTATAATGGGGGAAGCTGTGCATGCATGGGGGCTGGGAGTCTACAGGAAATTTCTTCTCAGCTTTGCTGTGAATCTAATACTGCTCCAAAAAAGCCTTCAATAAATAAATAAAGCAAAAAAAAAAAAAAGAACTTTAATAAAAATATTCACATTGTTATTTTCCCCAGTAGACCATCTATTCTCAACCAATAATATATTACCACTGTTTTTCCTTAAAGTTAAATATACCTATTGAATTATCCTGAGAAGGCAAAACAATATGAAGAGTAACTACAGAAAAGTACAGTTAGATATTTTTCCAAGTAATTTATTTGCAACAAACTCTATAAATATCTTTAGGAATGAAAAACTATGCCTGAAATATCCATGAGAAATGAGAGGGTTCAATTTTGAACAGTATTTCTCAGAGTGCAGGGGAACAAAATATGAGATTCTTAGAAGAGAAATGGTTCTAGAGTCCAACGATTTGGGAAGCACTGTGTACTCTAGTCCTCATCCTGAGGATCTGTAACATCCTCCAGCATATTAAAGATACTTGGAAGCCCTGAGATAAACAAGCCTGTTTTACAGAATTTTACCTAGCAGTCCCCATTTCCCAAAAGTATTTTGACCATAACCTCCCTCCCATTTTTTCCAACTGCATTTTACCTGCCCATGGAAATATGATCTGTGGAAGAAACTTTGAGAAGTACCAATTTAGGCTAAAATGCATATAACACATCATTGGAAAATTACTACTATTTGTGAAAAAATATCTGAAAGCAGTATATACAGAATAGACTCTTTTTTATTATTATTATTAAATGGGCATTAAAAACTTTGAAGAAAAAGAACAACATACCAGCTGCTGTTATATGTGGATGGTGGATTAAGATGGTTTTTCTTCTTCTCTCCCCCCTTACCTCACCCCGGTCCCTTTGAATGTATTTGCCGTGAACATTTGTTGCTTTGTTGTAAGAAAATATATTTTTAAAAGGTCAAATGGATACTGAACTTTTGAGGAGAGTAATGTTGAAACTGTTTGCCTGTGGGTTGAAGTGAGTTTGGGAGAGATAGGGTGGTAAACTGTTTCTCTGCCTTTCCCAGCCTTCATCCTGTTCAGCCTGTACTTGGGCAAATGAGGCACGGGTGAGAAAAAGACAAGAGAGAAAAAGTTGTTGATTCAGGAATGTCTGGGGTTTTGAAATTGTTATGTTGGAA
The DNA here is from genome assembly GCA_033961575.1 of Aselliscus stoliczkanus. Classification (NCBI taxonomy): domain Eukaryota; kingdom Metazoa; phylum Chordata; class Mammalia; order Chiroptera; family Hipposideridae; genus Aselliscus; species Aselliscus stoliczkanus. The sequence continues at coordinate 100,360,184 of CM066735.1, read as the reverse complement.
GGAATGAAAAGTATGGCTAACAAACATTGCCCTGAGGTAAATGAGTGGCATGTTACAGTGTGATAAGCCCAGGATCCTTAAGAGAAGGCCAAAATGCAATTGCCTCCTGTTAAGAATGGAATTCAGGAGAAATTAGGATTCATCAAGGAGCAAGATGGCAAACAAGGGTTATCAAAATTTCTTCAGACAAGAGAGTCAATAAACCATCTTGCTTCTGTTGTTTGGGTCATTGATTTTCACTGAGAGTTATGTGGTGACTTTATCCTAAATGTTGTTGCCACAGGCAAATGGCTCAGGGTAAACAAGGAGCTGAGATGAAATTCAGTTCTCAGAGAATTATACTTTACAACAGTGCCAAGCCCTTGGAAGAATTCTGAGGGCAGTAAGGTCAGTCTTCACCACCATCTCCACTCCTTCCCAAACCACAGTTGTCTCTGACTTCATGCCTATCTCTTCATACATCCTCCCACCAATGGGGTGCTCTATGTTCTAGAATTCAGCCTGCTGGCTGTGTTGTATAGCCCGAGAGCTAAGAATGGATTTTACACTTTTAAACACTTGGAAACAATCAAAAGAAAAACAATAGCTCATGACGCGTGAAAACTGTCTGAAATTCAAATTTCAGAATCCCTTATGGAATACAGCCACTCCCATGGGTTTGCCTATTGTCCATGGCTACTTTCCTGCCACCATGGCAGAACTGAGTGGTTGGGACAGAGACCATGCAGCCTGCAGAGCTTAAAATATTACTGTCAGGACCCTTATAAAAATGTTTGTCAACCCCTGGTCTAGACCACTGTTTCCCAAAATTCATTTCCTAGAATGAATTCTATGAAATGCCCCTGAAGACAGAGTTCCATGTAAAAAAAAAAAAAGTATGTGGGGGGAATCTGTATTATATGCCCCACTTAGAGAGAGCTAATGCATATGTGTTATTAAACCTCTGAACAGCACTATGGTCTTGTTTTGTTTTGTTTTTTAGCTGAGACATCCTGCTACCTGTTGGCAGCTTAGCGGCTGCTCAGCTCAGGCTGGGCATCGAACTGCTGTTGCTCAGAGCTCAGCTTGCACTCTTGAGCGAGCTCTTAACCAACTGAGCCACTGAGCGGGCCCTTGAACAGTACTATGGTTTAAAAATATAAGTTGAACCCTGTGTTTCCCAACCTCATTTGAAAAGGGACCCAGTGTCTCCAAAGAACACTCGTGAATATACCTATAAACACTTCAGGAATGCACTTTGGGAAATACTGGTCAGGTTCAATTCTTCTCCTTTCCCTATTGAAATATATTTGTCCTGTGTTCCATTCCTTCAGGTCCACACTTGAAAGCTATTGCCTTAGAATTAAAAGAAGGATCTTGTCTTACACACTGACAGCTATATTTCTCAGTTTACATATTTTCATATGGTTCTTATGAATGAGGCTTCCTCAAATATAAAATGAAGATAATTACAGCATATCACATGGAAGTATTGTGGGGGAGAACAGACAGTGGAAACAATAGGTTTCTAATTATCAGAACATACTACAGAGATAAGACATTCTTATTGTCACCTCAAATCAGATCAGCAACAATCTGTTAGTCTCCTCCGCTCCATTTTTACTCAATTATTTCTGTATATGACTGCCAAATTAATTTCCTAAAGCACTTTAAAAATGTTACTCCTCTACTCAACTACTCATAATTGCTTCTTATAGCTAAGTGCAGTGTTTGAACATTGAGTTCTACAGAGCCATAGAGTTCCATGTAGCTGACTTGGATCATCTAAAGATGAGAATGGTAGACCTAAACCATGGGTCTCCCAATCACACTTTCTGTCTCATATATTGGAATCTCCAAATCATATTTCATTTAAAAAAGGATTAAGCTTCTAAAGATATGTTAGAAAACTAGTCTGCCCAAGCTTACCTATCTTGTGTGATTTTCAAATGTCCAGATCCAACTTTATTTCCCATATCTTTGCAGTAGGTATCTTCCTTTCCAGCTGGATATTGATAGGATTGGCTCCCTAAGAGGGTGGATCAGTGCTGCACCTGTGCTTATTCTGGAACCACTGAGCCAGGAGAAGGCAACAGGGAGTGGGGGGATTGTGCAGGACACACACCAGGGCAGAAGCAGTGCCCCAAGGAAAGGTCAGCCATTACAACTATGGATTGAACAGATATATTGCTCCATTCTTCATTCAGAAAGCTCTCAGGTTGCAGGGAGAAGCTGATGAGGAGGTGCAGGGGGGAATTCTGTGTGTGTGTGTGTGTGTGTGTGTGTGTGAGAGAGAGAGAGAGAGAGAGAGAGAGAGAGAGAGAGAGAGAGAGAGAGAAGAGGAGTAAGATGGTAATGCATGCAGTTTGAGAGAGATGGGTAATAGCAGACCTTAAATTCTGGTGCACTCTAGTCCATTAGCCAATACCATGTTAAATGAGTTAACATGAAAATTACTTATAAAAGTGCCTGGGATATAGTCAGTGCTTTATAAGTGTTGAGGATTGCTAGTAATAGTAGTAGTAGTAGCAGTAGTACCGTTGTTGCTATTATTCAGTGTAGGGCACGGACAAACTAGGAATGTAGCCCCACAAGAAAAGTTAGCTGGAATAAGACAAGATGCTGGGCCTATTTAAGTTGATGCCTCACCTGGACGCTATGTTTCTGCATCCTGTTTAGTTCTTTCAAAGCACTGATCACAATTTGTAATTATATATTATTCAGGCTGTTTTTTTAAAATCTGTTTGTGGTTTATTGTCTGCTGCCTCTATTAGATTTTTAAGCTTTATGAAGCCAAGGACTAGGTCTGTTTTATTTACAATCCTATACACAGGGTCTAGCACAATTCCTGACACAGTTGGCACTCATTACATAATGATAACTGACTGACTGAATGAATAAATGAATGGATGCCAACTGGGTAGAAAGTAGGCTTCCTACAAGAGCCATAACCTCAGTGGGAGAAGTTGGAAAAATTGTTGATGCCCAAATGTCTCAGGTAAAAGGAAGCCAGAGAGCCAGGCTGAATTCCTGGGTGCTTTAATCCTATACCGTGGAGCAGAACATGCAGCCCAATGACAGATGGGGCTAGCACATTGGACATGTAGCTCAGGAGGCCTGTTGGGGCTCCGGGGAAAGGATGGCAGTGGCCTGCTCCATCTAGGCTCTCCTTGCCAATAGATGGGATGGGGCTAGGAGAAAGTCTCAAACTGATCAATTTCCTCAAGAGCTCCAGGTAAACCCTTTAATCTTCTACCTAACATGGCCTCCTGCCTCTTCAACAGCAGGTCAACAGTACAATCTTTGTCTTGTAGCCTATGCCAAACTCTATTGCATTTAAATCAGTAATTAATTTTGAATCATAGATTGAACTTCAGTTATATATATTTTGGAAGTTGAAGGATGCTAATCACACACTTATGTGGTCTGGGTTATTAGTCCATTGATAAGTAACAGCAAGGAGCCTAATGAGGCATTGAACAACATCTGCCTTATTACCCACAAGGTTGGATAAAGAACATGGCAGACCCTCCTCCCTCCCTTCCGTGTTCTGATCTAAGGGTCTGCAGGATCCTAACTTACCCACCTAGACACAGATAGAGAACTGGGAAGAGAATGAGCCTGCTGATCCAGGCTCTGCTCTGTTTTCTTTCCACATGAAGACAAAAAGCACAAGCTCCAAGTACCTATTGTACATATTTGGCCTCAGGCTTTCCTTTAAGGGAGATCATCTCTGCCCAGCTTGAACTTCAGTGCAATGGCCCTAGAAATTAGCCATGCTTTATTCCTTGGGGAGGAAAGGATGAGGGATTACAGAGGGAGAAATCAGAAGGGATCCTTTGGTACTTCCTCCTTCTAATGATTGACCTGGAAATTCTCTCATGAATACATGAGGAAAGGGCATGAGAGTCTCTTCTCCACCTATGCATCTCACACCTACTTACACATACACACATTTGTTTGATGAGCATCTTGTCACTTCTCTGGGTCAGCCACCATTTCAACATATATGGCACCCTGTATTTTCCAAAGATGGCCACAATAATATCTCCCACCTCCCCAGGCTCTTTTAGAACCTTGGCATTCCTTCATCAAGAGATCGGATCTATGTCTCCTCCTCTTCAATCTGGGTATAGCTGTTCTGACTACCTCAACCAGCAGAGTATGGCAGAAGGGAGATTTTCTGACTTCTGAGGCTAGATCAGAAAAATGCCAAGCACTTCTATCTTGTTCTTTTGGTACTCCCTCTCTTGGAAACTAAAGAGCAAGGCCCAACCAGCTTGCAGAGAGGAGCTGAATCCCTTGACCTACAACACTGGCTGAATTCCAGCCTGACTGCCAGCATCATCTTGCCTGCCATGTGAGTGGGGCATCATGAAAGTATATCATTCAGCCTCCCATCACTGCTCCAGTTGATGAGCCATCCCTGCCAAACTCTGCAAAAATTTCAGATTCATGAGCAAAATAAATGATTCTAGGTGGGGGCGTGGTTATACATAACTAATATAATAGCTAACCAATATAAATCTTCAAGGCAGAAGCACCAAAGATGAGCTGAGAATTAGGGTGAGGCATTTTACTGAATAACATGAATGACTTTGAGTGTGAAAGAGTAGATCTTCTGTCTATAAAGCTGACCAACTACTGTTTGATTATCAATATAATAAGTACACTGTGCTGCCCAAAGTTTCAATAATAAAAGAAAGTGTGGAGGAACTACTGCAATTAGCTTCTGTACCTGGGAACTTTGTAAAAGGGACTTTGTTCAACTAGGAATAATAGGTGAGGTAGAGAATGCCAGACATGAGCTTAAAAATGACTTTATGTCTTTTACAGTGCCTCACAGTGGGAAATCAAAGCATCTTCTTCAAACACCCCACTCTTAGTCACCAAATCCTGCCTGGAAAAGTGCTTCAAAAGACTAGCTGTAATTTTCAACTTGTAGGACTTTTTCTAAAAGGCATGTGGCCTCTCTCCCAGGATATTTGAACATCCTCCCCCCTTGCTTTTCAATTGGCATTTTTAGAGTCCTGCGAGCTTTTGACAGTTCAAAAGAATCACAGAAATAGGCTGTGTGAGAGTGCCTCCAGGAGCAGATTGGAAATGATGCCATGAGTGATTAGAACAAGAATGAGTCCAGTAGTTTATTGGGAATTCCAGAAGCACCCCAGGTTCATCCCTCTGCATAGAACAGAGATTTCAGAGAGGTCTGGGAAAATTGAGAAGAGAAGAATCCATATTTAAGTGCTCCCCTGAATCAAATTCTCCTTAATATTATTTACAGAAAGGCTATCTATCTATCTATCTATCTATCTATCTATCTATCTATCTATCTGCTCTGAATTGGAATTTTTGGTGAACATTTAAATTAAAGTATAAGGGCCGGCCGAGTGGCGCAGTGGTTGGGAGCTGGCTTGGGATGCCAGCAGCCCTGGTTCCAATCCCACACGTGAGGGCCAGTGACGCTGCCCTCTAAAAATAAAATAAAAGAAAATAAAAATAAATTAAAGTATCAAATACATACAGAAAAGTGTACAAATCATAAGTGAGAGGTGGATGGAATTTCGCAGAACACACCTAAAGAACTACAACTGGGATCAACAGGTAGCATTTTTAGAGGCCAAGAAGCCTCCCGCATGTCCCCTCCCAGCATTACTCAACACTCCAGCCCATAAGGGTGACCAATATTCTAATTCCATCAAATGTTAGAACTTGATGCCCAAGCTGTTCCCTTCATGAAACATTTCAGCACAGTGCATATTTTATTTTGCTCATTTACACTGATATCCTTGGCTTACTTCCTCTCTCTTCCTTATTCCTCCTCCTAATTCCCAATGCATGGAGTACCACCCTTAGATTTTCCCTTGAATTCAATAAAGACAAAGAATTAAACATCATGGAGAAGAGGTCAGCATTTCTACTGTGCCCTTCTGAATTCCTGACCCACAGAATCTACGAGTGCAACAAACTGCTTGTTGACGTGTAAGTCACCAAGTTTAGCAAGCTTGCTACTGAGCAGTAGATAACCAGGACACTGGCTCCAAGTAGGGAGACTTGCAGCACAGAACATAAAGAATGATTTTCTCAGACAGATTACCTTGATCACATTGTTGCAAAAAACCTACTGGGCAGCTGCTCAAGTCTGGGGACAGAAACTGTGTCATTGATATCCATGTTTCGGAAGTGTATTAGAAATGGGGAATGGCCTTGAATTCACTGTTTCCCACTTACCAATAATAAAACCCCTGCCAACGACTCAAAAAGCCAGATTGAACAGATGTACTCAGCAATCTGGTTCTTGCCTTTATTAGCATTAATTACAATCATTTTGCTTTTCCTGGGCTTTATTTTTATTAATATCTCCTCAAACAAGCCAAAAAGAGAAAAGAACAAATGCCTTCATACATGGGCAGGCTCTCACAGGCTCAGCGATACAAGCTAGGCATATCTCAAGATAGGCATGGTTTATTCTCCACATACCCAGCATGCATGTCAGAAATTGGGAGGGACCAAGGAGTCACACTGACTGAGGAGCAAGGAACTTGATGTGTCTGCTAGACAATTTTCCAATTTGGGACTATGATGCTTGGCTCATCTTCCATCACTGAGCCATGGAAGCAAGCTACTCACCAACGTCTCTGAGGCTATTTCTCATGGTGAAAGAGGAGAAAAATCTACTGAGTGATGACCATCAGCATTGTCTTCTGTTCTCAGAGCCTAAAGGAAGACATCAGGCAATAAATAGTGCTTCTAGAAAAAGAATAGACTGATTCTCTCTTTCTAGCCCACGTGTGGTTCAGTGGTTATAGAAGGATGCATTTCTATTTATCCATCCATCTACCTATCAAATAAACATTTACCAAGAATCTACTCTGTGCAAGAAGCTTTGATAAAGGCAAGGAATACAGAGAGGAAGACAAGACTCATTTTTCAAGGCTCAGCTCAAATATCATTCCCTCTGTAAAGCTGTGGCAGCGACAATGCTATGTATTCACTCAATTCATTTCATTTTCCTCCTGTGCTGTGTGGAAAACTAACCTCCTGGCTTCCCTTGTAGTTAAGCTTGAGTTGTGTGACAGAACACTGGCCAGTGGGAAATCTGGCAAAAGTGTTATCTGCATGACCACCCTGGCGGTCAACCCTCGGGGCAGCTCTTGACATACCTGCATTTCCCTCTGTGGAGGCCTTAGAGGCCACCTGTTGAAGATGTTGAGCCCACATCATGGAAGGAACCTCAGTCCCTGAATGACCCCATGAGCAGAGCCACCTTTATGAATTAACTTTTACTGTGTGAAGCCCCTGGGATCTGAGTTGTTTGCTTCTTTGGTTAGTCACTCCCTCTGCACACCTGCCCCATGACAAACACAAAAGTTTCTTTAACTGCCTCATGATTCAGGGGTTGCTCAGGAAACAGAAATAATACCAGTTGTTTAGTTTGCTTTTTTTTAGTTGTGGTAAAATACATGTCACATAAAACTTACCATCTTAACCACTGTTAAGTGTACAGTAGTGTTAAGTATATTCACATTGTTGTGCAACCAAGCTCCAAACCTTTTTCATTTGGCAAAGCTGAAATCTACACCCATGAGACAGCAACTCCCATTGTCTTGTCCCCCCAGCCCCTGGGAACCACCATTCAACTTTCTGTTCCTGTGAGTTTGACCATTCTAGGTACCTTGCATAAGTGGAATCATGATTTATTTGTCTTTTGGGACTGACTTTTTTCATAGCATAATGTCCTTATGGTTTATCCACGTCGAGGCAAATGTCAGAATTTCCTTCCTTTTTAAGTCTGACTAACATTCCATTGCATGTCTATACCATGTTTTGTTTATCCATTCTTCCGGCCAATGGACACCTGGGTTGCTTCCACCCCCTTGGCTATTGTGAATAATATGGTTATGAAAATGGATGTACAAATATCTCCTTTTTGAGACCCTGCTTTCAGTTCTTTTGGATTTATACCCAGAAGTGGAATGGCTGGATCATATGGTAATTCTATCTTTAGTTTTTTGAGGAGCTGCCATACTATCTTCCTTAGCGGCTGCACTATTTTATATTCTCACCAACAATATACAAATTTCCAATTTCACATCCTCACCAACATCACATCAGTTTTTTTTTTTTAACAGAGATAATTTAATACAAAGATTATTAACTAGGAACTGAAAGGGTAAAAAGGAAATACTAAGGTTTTAAGAAGGCAGCAACTGCAGGAGGCAGCTAACACCCCCTAGAGCTGAGGGATTATTAAGAAGAGACTTAGAGGAGGGTCCCATGGACCTGGGATCCAGACCACTGAGGAGTGGGGGCAAGCAGGCTGGTACTGGTACCTCTGAGAGGTGACCATGAGGCCAGTTGTATGATGCTGTTGAGAGACACAGACTGGACTCAGCTGCTGCTATGGGAGTGAATGGTCATTGTCTAAGTGCTGCTGCCGGGGTCAAGAATCATTGCTGGAGTGATGCTTCAGAAATAGAAAGCAAACAGGTCAAGCAAATCCATGTCTTCTCCAGCCTTGCAGGTTCCCTCTAGTGCCCCCTATTGGCAGAGCCTAACAGGGCAGCTGGAAAAGTAGAAATGTTTGCAGAATCCCAGTCTCAGCATCAAAGAACAGAGTATGGAAGGGCAGGTTTGGAACTGAGAGGCAATGAGTTAATACAATAACTGGCCCCGCACACCTGGAAGCGATCTCTCTCTGCATAACATCCTCAGCACTTTGCCTGCTTCCTTGTATGGCACGTACCACCTTCAACCTTGAAGGGGAGTTCTTTGGATATGCCCTAACCCTCTCATTGCAATATAAATTTCTTTAAGAGCAAGATCAGTGGCTGACTGACCTCTGCGTACTTTCTCGATGTCCCCAAATCCTAGCACAATAGTTATACATAATTGACCTACAATAATTGTGTTGAATGAATGAATTTGATCTGAAATGAGCAAAATGGCAGTGGTTACAAGGAAGCAGGAAGTGAGCACAGAGGAAGCCCAGCCATAATGAAAGTCACTGCATACTTGTGGATTGAATGGAATTCCGGCCGAGACACTTGAAAATGCTTGTGAAAAGCAGGGTTACACCACCTTTTAATTAGATTTATATAAGGTTTAAGATTTAATTAGAGGTGTCCCGAAAACCTGCAGTTATTTTAGGATTAGATCCTTAACTCTGGCAAGAGGAGAGGTGAAGAGCCAGGGAACAGGGCCTGTCCCTGGGGTCCTCACACTCTTCACTTACAGGCTCAGTCTGCCCAGGGTCTCTTCATGCTCTACTCAGCATATTCCAGACCAGCTCTCAGACTCTAAGCAGTAAGATCTGGTGGAGACGTTATAGAGTTGGTGGCCCCATTATTATTTCTGCTTAACTAATTATTCCCAGACTTAGTGGCATAAAACAACAACCATTTTATTATATTCCTGGTTCAGGAATGCAGAAAGAATAGAGTGGAAATTGCCTTTTTCTTTTTTTTTTTTTGCTTCAGAATGTCTGGAGTCTCAGTTGGGAAGACTCCATAGCTAGAGGAGATCTCGTGGGTGAGAGCTAGACTAATCTGGGGACATCCTCACTCACATGTCTGGTGATGATGCTGACCATCTGCTGGGACCTCAGCTGGGGCTACTGTCTAGAGTGCCTCCTGTGGCCTTCCCACATGGCCTGGGCTTCCTCCCAGCATGGCAGCCTCAGGATAGTCAGGCTTCTTACATGGGGGCTCAGGGCCCCACAGCAAGTGTCCCAGTCCATAATGTGGAAGCTCTTAGATCCTAGCCTCAGAAGTCACACAGTCCCACTTTTGCCTCATTCTATTCAATGCAACTGAGTCACCCATATTTAAGGGGTGAGGACATAGACCTCATCTTAATGAGTGTGGGTCTGACCAATGGTAGAAGAGCCTGTGGGATGAGAAGCATTGTTGCAGACATTTTTGAAAAATACAATCTTGACAGCTGTTAAATACATTCTCCACATTTTCCAGATGGGAATGCTGAGGTCTGGAGAACTTGGAGGCAGGTTACAAAGGTCTTTCAGTCCATTCTCAGAGGTATCAGAGATCCTCCAGCTGTATTCGTTTGCTAGGGCTGCTGTAACATAAACTGAGTGGCTTTAAACAACAGAAATTTATTCTCTCACACTTCCGGAGGCCAGACGTCTGCAATCAAGGATTTGGCAGGGCCATGCCCTCTCCGACAGCTCAGAGGATAATACTTCCTTGCCTCTTCCTAGCGTCTGGTGGTTCTCAGCAATCCTTGGAGGTCCTTGGCCTGCAGATACTTCACTCCACTCTCTCCCTTGTCATCACCTGGATTCCTCCCTGTGTTTCTTCCTCTGTGCATGTCTGTCTCTGGGTCCAAATTTCCCCTTTTTATAAGGACACCAATTATATTGGATTAGGGCCCATCCTTATGACTTCATTTTAACTTGATTACCTCTGTAAGGTCTCTTTCCAAATAAGGTTACATTATGGAGAGTTAGAACTACGACATATATTTGGGTGGGGGGATGTAATCCACCCTATAAACTACCTTTTATGAAACTCATGGGACAAGGAGGACTTAGATATTTATCCTGGTTCAGGCTGAGAAGCACTTAAGTAGCAGCGATGCTTAGGGAATTTCTCTGCTAGCTAAGTTTGGGCCAAGGCTCTGAAGGTGTTTCAAAGAGTAAAGGGAACTGGAATTGTTTGAACATGCTGGCTTTAAGTCACTGAAATACTTATGATGAAAATCAATGGTGGGCAGTGACTGCCATCGAAGAGGATCCCAGTGATGCCAGGGAGACAGTAGATGCTGGAGTCAGGGCCTCCTCTCCCATGGCTAAGGGTGATGACTGAAGGGGTGGTGCAGAAGCACCAGCTTGGCTGACACGATCCACTGACAAGCAGAGGTGGCTGGTAGAGGAAACGAATCAAGGAAAGGCTATTCTTGTACCCCTGGCTTTGAATCATGCAAGGTAGCTTTCCCTTCAGTCAAACAGTGATGTGAAGCAGGTGACACACACAGAGATAATAGGGCCTGGAGGACTCTGACGAATATAGGAGGAGCCCTGGGTTTGAGGGAAATTGTATTTTACCTTATCTACTAGTGTCCTTTCCTCCAGAATTTAGGGGAATGCAAAGTATTGGACATTATTCACCAATACGACATTAAGAGAAACAAAAATTGTTATTTCTTATTGAAGGGCTACCATGGACCACACACCACGTTGAGTGGCGTCTTTACCACCTGTAACTCTGCTGCAGTGCTTTCCTCACATCCTCTTCAATCCCTTTACCGTTTTCTTGGACACTGGGTTCTGGTGTTGCTTTTAGTCCCTAAAACTGCATCTTTTTGTTGGATGGCTGTCCTCAGACTGTAAGAGCCCACTTTTGGGGAACAGAGGGAGACCTGGAAATGTTTTGGACTTTACATCCCCCAAGGGAAGCCTTTACCTAAGGATGCACAGGTGTGGAAGTATAAAGTTATAAGGGTATAAATTCCCCAGCCCCCTCACTCCTCCTGTGTATTGATTCCTATGCTCTCCTTCAGAAAACCTCCATGCGATTCAGCCGAAATTACTCTCTGAGATGTGACTTGATACCTCACCCTTATTTGGTCTCCTTCCCCCACTTGTCTCAATCTCCCACTTCTCTGCTGGCTTTCACTGATAATAGTCTCTAATAAATAGTTTTCACATGCATTCTAATTTTAAGTTTCGTTTCAGGGGCTCAATATCAGACAACATCTTATCTAACCTTTATAACCACTCCCCACAAGGCGGGCAGCATCATCCGTCCTCTTTCCACAAACATGGAAACTCTGAGTGGCTTTGAGTGGACCTGTCCCCAAACACATCATAAGTCATAGCTATCTTGACTTTCAAACCAGTCCTCTCTCTGCTATATTATATTGCCTCAAAGATACAACTGGTTTCGTTTCCTTTTCCACCTCTTAATTGCCTTGGGCTTTCCAGAATTCCTTGACTTAGGAGGTACTGGTGTCCCTATTATTTTCTCTTGCTGGATCGGCCAAGCCTACGTTTTTACCAGGACAGTGAATAAGGCAAAGTTAGTCCTCTCGATGTTCCCTTCTCATGACACAATGTACTGAACTAAAGATAGCCCTAAATTCTTTGACATTCCTTGCATTGAAGCCTGGGATCTATCCACTCTACCCTTGAATCTGGGCTGACCCATGACAGTGTGACAAATAGGTTATGGTAAATGTGGCGTCTGCCTTGGTTTTCTGGAGTCTTGAGCTGCCATATAAGAAGTTCCTCTACCCTGAGAATGCCAGGCTATTAAGAAGCCCAAGATATCACATGATGGGGTCATGTGGAGAAAGGGGTAGTTGGCCAGCCACTAGCCTTTTGAGTTACCCCAGCTGAGGCTTCTGACATCATGGAACAGAGATGAGTCCTCCCTGCCTTGTATGAAGTCTTGACCCACAGAATCCATGATCATTAAAGAATGGCTTTTATACAATTAAATTTCGAGGTCATTTTGTCAGGAGTGAGTAGATAACTGGAACACCCTGATGCATCAGATGGTGCAGAGAGCACCTGTATGAGTACATAGCAACTAGTCTACCCGCTCTCCACCATCGCTTCTCCCACGCTGCCATTCCACCTGCTCCTCCGACTTTCTCACCCTGGTTGGAGTTGGAAACAGATGAACTCGTTTTTGAACATCGCAGCCACATTCAGCTTCTAACCCAACACCTGATCCAAGGCAGGAGGAACAACCACTTGGGAGCAACCAGTCCTGAGCAAACCAAATGGCTTGGGGACCAGTGTCCTCCCCGCCCCACTAAACTCTGGTCTTTTACTTTTTGTTTGCCCTATAAATCATTTATAGCTGCTAGGGAGCTCCCAATGCTTTGGGCACAGTAAGATAGCATGTTCTTATTTGTAGGGGAAGCACTGTGTAAACATTTGGCTCCGTTTTAACTTTGCCACTTTGAGCAAGTCCCAATTTCCCTGAGTTTCATTGCTTCATTTTTCTGCCTCTAAAATGAGGTGGTTGTCTTGTGAAGCATTTTATGGCCTCCCTAGAATGATTTGTTCCCATGGTGGGGTTTCTGTGGCACTTGGTACATGCTCATATTATAAGTCATAACACATCGATTACACACATTTTATTCATATTATACAGAGCTGGTGCCACTGCAGAGAGCACTGTGTAGGTTTTAAACTTCAGAGTCAGACAGGCCGGGTTTGCCTGCTGTTTACTAGCTGTGTCAGCCTGGATAAAATATTTACCTCTCAAATCTAAGTTTTACCTATGTGCAAAATAAAGATTGTTCTACCAACCTCACACAGTGATATTAAGGATCAAGAAAAATGATGATGAAAAGCGATGAGTAAATAATTAAGCATTCAAAAACTGCTGCTATACTTATCTTGAAAGCTTTTCCTTTATAAACCAATTCATGCTATTATTTACTTCGACTTACATTTTAATTGGACTGAAACAAATATCATGACTCTAAAAACAGACAGCTTAAAGAATGTGTAAATTACCCTTTTACCAGAGTAAAAGGGCATGTTTATTTTTTCTGAGTTCACTCAAAGTGAACATTTGCCATGTCACAGGCGAAAGCATACACCGCACAAACACACACCCACCCCTTGCCGAATCCCAGCCTGCCAATGAAGAAAAACATTTCATGTAGACCCAGCAGGTCTTCTAGCTTTAGTCTGAGGTCATCTTATCTGCTCTCAATAGCAGACGAGATGAGAACAGAAGTGCAAAAGAGAAGGAAGTCGCAGCCATTCCCTGCTCCACTCAAAAAGCCAGGGTAGTATTAAGCGGCTTTCATCTTAGGAACACTAGGTCTGCAGTCAGCAAAACAGTGGTCCTATGTTGTCACCAGGAGACAGAAGGGCCTGGACAGGGCTGGCTCTGAAGGTGCTGACCAGCACAGACGGCCTCGGGACCTCAGTCCTATTTTGGTTTTGAATTTGCTCAGCAATTACCCTTCTGAGCCGGATGGCTGAGAAGCATATGCCCTTCACTTTCCCAGGGTTGGGGATGGAGGTGGGGTATCAGTGTCCAAGTCGTACTCAGTCTAATTCCCATTTCTCAGGAACATACTAAGATAACACCCAATCAATGTGTATTGACTGAATGAGTGATTAAATGAATTAATGTGTAAATTATATCAGCCGGGATTTTTGTTTGTTCTCCGACTTCCATTGACCTCCACTTCTGACATCGTCACTCAGCACTTTGTAAATTTGGGCTGGAGAGTAGGGAGAAAACATAATTGATGAGGTCCCCACCACCTGCACACTGTACATCCTGTCACCTCATTCTCCCAGCCACCCTTTTATGATGAAAAGGGCAAGTTCAGAAAAATTAAGTAATTCTCCGAAGCATGCACACGCAGCTCATAGGTGGCGATTTCAAGTTTCAAATTCCTATTTGCCGACTTAAAAGTTCATGATGTCTCCACTACACCATGACATTTCTCACAATAAGAGAGAGATGTTGGTTGGTATAGAAGAAAAAAAACAAGGCTGAGTCGTCTGACCCGTTGAGATAAACTGTCTTTCTGTGGAATGGCATCCAAACCACTTTGGACAGATGGGGGTCTATTCCTGTTACAGATATTCTGGAATGGGGACAATCACTCACTCTACGGAACCTGATGGAGCAGACATTGCATTCCTGGCACCATCCGCGATGGATAACTTAGCCCCCAGATAGGCTCTCAAGGAGCTGCCCAGGAAATCTGCCTGGACCTCTCTTCTAAGGAAACCATTAAAAATGAATCTGTGTAACATACTTTTTAAAATTCTTATTTTTTGCAGCAGCACCAGCTGCAGTGGCAGTATCAGAAGAGCCAGTACAAAATAAAATGGATTTCATTTTAGACTTTTAATTCACATCAGAGGAATATATACAGACACAGAGCTGGCCATCATCTGTGGAACAACAGTAAAAAGGCTGAAATTCCTACACAGTGTCAGATGCTTGTGACGTGTGCCTCGGTAAAGCCCCAGGTTGCTGACCCACATGTGCCTTCGTGTCATTGCTCTGCGGCAGCCTCCTCAAACAGGTCAAGGCTTTCATAGACATAACCCAGCGGACTGCTGGCAGGAAGGACTTTTAAAGCCCTTAGTTGACAGATGCTAAATGTAAGTCTCTGCACAGAACACTACTTGAAGGTCAGCAACTGTTATTGGCCCCAATTCATTTCCCTTCTTACCTGAGAAAATTTTAAAATGTCTCAAGAAATACAAGGTTGGGCAATTAAGTTCACGAACTCATCTAGAAAAAGGGCCACATAACCTCATTGCTGAATATCACTGTGGTCACCTTGGGAAGCTATGCACCAATGCCAGGGCCTAGTTCACCCTTCAAAACAATTTTGGAAACTCTTTTTCTGGAATGGCCATCAGAGCTGTCATCGTATAACCCTTGATGTCCTGTATGTCATCAAAATGTCTTCCTTTCAATATTTCCTTTATCTTAGGGTAAAGAAAGAAGTTATTGGAGGCCAGATCAGGTGAGTAGGGAGGGTGTTCCAATACAGTTATTTGTTTACTGGCTAAAAGCTCCCTCACAGACAGTGCCATGTAAGCTGGTGCATTGTCGTGATGCAAGAACCATGAATTGTTGGTGAAAAGTTCAGGTTATCTAATCTTTTCACACAGCCTTTTCAGCACTTCCAAATAGTAAACTTGGTTAACTGTTTGTCCAATTGGTACAAATTCATAATGAATAATCCCTCTGATATCAAAAAGGTTAGCAACATTGTTACAAGTTCTCCAACTTAATTATCAGGCCTTGTATATGCTGGAGTTAGGAGCAGTGTGGGAACTCTCCATTTTGAGTACATTTTCTCCCAAGCAGCCTTTACCTTTCTGGAAAGGAGGCACAAGACACAAAGCTTCTGGTCTTAATGAAAATAATACCAGAGTGGAAAAGGACTCAGTAATTCCATTTTCATCTGGCTTTCCACATGTCACAATGTTGTACAGCAGATCTCTAGGACCTATTCATTGCGTATAACTGATACTCTGCCTGTTGACCATCACCTCCCATTTCACCCCCCTCCAGCCCCAGGCCAACCACCTTCCTACTCTCTGTTTCTGTGAGTTTGACTATTTTAGATACCTCATAGAAGTGGGATCATGTAGTATTTGTCCTCCTCTGCCTGGCTTATTTTACTTAGCATAATGTTCTCCAGGTTCATTCATGTTGCAAATAGCAGGACTTCCTTACTTGGGGGGAACTGAATAATATCCCATTGTATGCATATACTACATTTTGTTTTTCCACTCTATCTGCATCACATTTTGTTTATCCATTCATCTGTTGATGATGTTTAGGTTGTTTCTATATCTTGGCTATTGTAAATAATGCTGCAGTGAACATGGAAGTGCAGATATATCTTTGTGATGAATAACTAATCACTATTTCTTTAGGTAAAAATTAACTTGGACATTTGCTTTATAACTCGAGTCAGTATATCTCTGGGCAAAGAAAAACTGGTTTTGCAGTTTGAAACAATATCTATATCTGAACTAGACATGTATTATTCCTATTACTGTTGAGGTTATAATAATGGCAATTAAATTTAAAATATAGTCTTTATAGTAAAGGGTAAAATAAATGAAAATGTTACTCATAAGCTGGTATATAAATATTATTTTCAAAACATTGAGAATCACCGTTCCATCAAGCTCAATCTGAGCAAAAGTATAGTCTCTTAAGTAATAGCAGTTTTGTCAACCAATAATGAAAGAGAAATCATTCCAAAGCTATTTTTTCAAAAAGACAAAAGGAGGCCCCAAGTTTTTCAGAATGGTCCTGGAACTTGTCAGTATGGTTCTGGAATATTTTACTTGAAAACTGAATTTGCCTGGAATAAATCCACTTCAGTTTCAGGATGTGAAGGTGGTGGTGGGTGGGGAGTCTAGAGGGAAAAAGAGAAGGAGAAAAGGGTCCTCCTCACAGAAAGTGCCCCCGTGGATCCACTGGCAATAATGGATTCAGATCGGAGGAAGACATGGGTGAATGTAGCACATGTGAGACCCAAATGGAGGGGAGAATACAGCTATGTTTTCAACATGAGGGCCCCCCCTGATAGTGAGGAGCCACACGGGGATTGGCTGTCAGCCCGATATTCTGATGGAAAAGCTGCTTGTGATGGGATGACTCTTAATTCATCTTCTAGCGAGTTGGTTGTTCTTATAATTTCAGCCACGAACTACTCTTGTTCTGTGCATTTAGAGCTTTCTTTATTCTAGTCTTATTCTTGGGAAGTTATTTCATCCTTAAACTTTTCAGTTTCCTTCAGCCTCTGGGTTTCTGATGACTCTTTCTCTAGGCTAGTATTCTTCAAAGATCACTCCAGTGTTCATATTCCTTTTGAACAAAGCTAAGCTTGTCAAGGAGCTCACATTTTTTTCTGAATCTATGTTAGCAAGTTCTCGGGTAAGTTTTTCTTTCCCCCCTTTAATGAAAAGCTGGCTATTATTCAACCTAAATTTTACGAAAAAAATATAAGACTTGTGCAAAATGTGACTCAAGCTACCACAAAAAACTGCAGAAATCAAAGCCCAGGCCAGGTCACCAGCAGCATAGCTACCACCTTACACAACTTCTGGGGATTAGCTGGAAGTAGGGCTTTGCGAAGGTTGACAGCCCTTCCATGGCACCAACAGCCCACGCCCCCCTCCCAAATCCACTTTCAGCAACGACAGCTTGAGCAGGGGCAATACCCACAGCGTGCAATCCATAGTGTTCCCCTGGGAACCCAAACCCCAGCCTGGTCATGGGAACAGACCACCAGTAACACTAACAGAAGGACAGGGACAGTAAGAACTCACAGGCTCCACAACTACCCAATGCTCCCTCTTCTCACTCTCTTCTATACCTTTTTTTTTCCAAGATTTTATTGGGGAATTGGGGGAAGGGAACAGCATTGGGGAATCAGGAAAAAGGAACAGACAAGTTGCAGTCCTTTTTTTGCTCTTCAGTCTACTTGTGGAGGACGTCGCTTCACTGGCCCATGTTGGTATTGTCATTGCACTCTTCCCGGGTGAGGCAGATCGGTCTCCGGCCTTTGGACGGCAGCTCACGGCAGCTTTTGGCAGCTCACGCTGGCTGCTGTCCACTCACTGTAGCCTATGGCAGCCCACTGCAGCAGGGGCTACAGTCTACACTGTCGCCAGCCATTTTAGCTATAGAGGCAACCAGGTGGAGCTGTTGTTCATCACCTTAGCTATAGAGGGCGGTGTCACTGGCCTTCATATGTGGGATCTGAACTGAGGCCCTGCTGCTCAGAGGTGGTGTCCCAAGCCAGCTCCTAACCAACACACCCCTTGGCTGGCCCTTCTATAACTTTTTAATTAGGAAAAATTTCAAGTAAGAAAAAGTAGAAATATTAGTATAATGATCATCCATTTACCCACCACCTAGTTAATATTAACACTATTTTACACTATCACCCCTCTCAATCTTTAATTTTTTTTAGATGAACCAATTCAAAATAAATCTAGACTTCCTGATACTTCAGCATGTGCTTCCAAAAAATAAGGACATTCTGGGGTAGGCCGAGTGGCTCAGCTGGTTAAGAGCACGAGCTCTGAGCAACAGGGTCACCAGTTCGATTCTCACATGTGTCAGTGAGCTGCGCTCGAGCTGGGCTGCCCCTGAGCTAGTGAGAGCGCCTGCTCTTGACAGCAAGGTTGTCGGTTCCAAACTTGTATGGGATGGTGGGTTGAACTCCCCTGCAACTAAGATTGAACCTTGAGCTGAGCAGCCCCGAGATGCGGACGGGAAGCTGGATGAGGCCGGATGGCTCAATGTGCAACAAGGTTGCCAGTTTGACTCCCGCATGGGATGGTGGACTACACCCCCCACCCACAACTAGATTGAAAGTGGATACTGGACTTGGAGCTGAGCTGCACCCTCCACAACTAAGATTGAAGGACAAAAAGTTGACTTGGAGCTGATGCGTCCTGGAAAAACACAATGTTCCCCTTCCCTGGTTCCCCAACACTGTTCCCTCCCCAATTCCCCAATAAAAATCTTTAAAAAAGAAAAGAACATTCTGCTACATAACTCTATAACCTTGTTGGACTATTGTTACATTCTTTACAGGTGGGGAAATTAACTGATGCCTGAAAAATCTCATTGGGGAAAGTAGGGGGCTGAAGCTTTAGCACATTCAGCTGCTCGGGGCTGTAGGGCAAGGTGAGAGGCCCTGAGACATGGGTGAGGACCCCCACAAGCAGCAGCTCTGAGGAAGCTCACTGAACTGTGGGGGCTTACATCATATAAATTTTAAATGACTGCAAGAGAAAAAAATACATGTAAACAAAGGGAAATGACAAGTGACAAACTGAAATAACATACAGTTTGTGTATGACAGATCAAAGGTTCATAGTCTTAATATATAAAGAGCTATTCCAAATCAATAAAAGGCTGAACACTTTTTAAATGGAAAAGAGTATTTTAGTGGTCATCTTTTGTTTTGCCAGTCTAGTATCCTTTCCTTCTCTTTTGCATAATTTTCCTTTGGGGAAATGCCCTTTACTACCTGATGGAACTGCCAATAGCATGGCTCCACTTTTCTAACCTCAGGAATTAGTATATGACCAATCAGATTACCTCACCCTTTAAACACACTGATTAGTCCAAGCCTGTTCTCGATATGTCAAATTTTGCAGGTGCTATCAGTTGTTGCATATGTTATAAAATAAAAGGAACCCCCTCTTTTTGGCTGGAATCACTAAATGTGAGGACAATGTAAGCCTAGAGTCATCTTTGCTGTTACATGGGGGAGAGCCTGGCTAAGAAAACAGATGATGCTTGGGGGAGGGAGAGAGGGGGAGAGAGAAAGAGAGAAGAAAGAGAGATGGTTTCATAATCACACAGTTTGAGTTCCTGGATCTAGACTAAAAGTAGGTGCACCCCTAGGCATCCCAGTTAATAGATCCAATCAGGCCTCAACTTTGTTGGATTTCTGTCATTTGCCATCAAGGAGTATGTGTGGCCTAATATATTTATTGCTGGACAATTCACAAGAGAAAAATATAAAAAATGTCTAATGGCACATAAATTGTCAACACAGGAACACTCTCATTAGCAAGAAAAAAGGGCAAATTAAAATCAGATAATATGTTTTTATGTACAAAGTTTTGAAAGGTTGATAAATACTGAAAAGGTATAGAAGTAAATACTGCTTAGTTTACAGGCATACCTGGAGGGTAGGGCAGGGGCCAGTGTGCTTGACTGGCTCTCCTGTCAGTTTAATCCTTTTTGCCTTCCTTGAGCTAGATTCTGCATCCAGAAATCCTGCTCTCACTTCACTCAGACTTCCTGTTAATGTCCAGATGCTGTGATCCACCCTTTTCCAGAAGCTCCTGAGCTCTCTTGCTGCAGTCCCAGGTCCCGGCGCTTAGTCCCAGCTCACTGACTTCTCCTGGAAGTTCTCAGTGTGCTCTGTGGCTGGGCATCCTGAAATCAGAGTCTGCTCTGCAGAAAATGGCTCACAAGCCAGAAGTGTCAGCTTCTTCCCCATCAGCCTACATCTCTGCACCACAGTTAAGATACACGTGTGCACACACAAACAGGGGTCTATGGCAACACAGTTCTGAGTGGGGACTTGGCAGCTGGCTGCCTGGGTTTGAAACTTGACCCTGAGTCATACTAGATACATGACCCTGGGAAATACACTTAATCCTTGTGTCTCAGTTTCTTCATCTGGAGAATGGGAACAATAAAAATATCTAACTTATTCTTTTTATGGGGTAAATGAATATATATGCAAAACCTTTAGCATAGCACTTGGCACATAGTTCGCCATCATTACATGAAATTATCCTTCTATAGGCACAAATACTTGTTCACAGAAAGGGTAGGCTCATATATCATCAGGAAAATGTATTAACAAGTGACAAAAAACAAAGTCACAGAAGCTTGAGCAAAGAAGGTAATTGATCAGCTCATTTAATGGAGGAGCCCGGAGGCTGAGCTCACCCTGAGTCTGGTTAAGTCCAAAATTCCAACAGTGTCAAAGGGTGGTGGATACCTAAAAATTAGGCCACTGAGTTTTATAACTGTGGATTTGGATGTATGAGAGAGTTAAATTCAGAGTTAAGAAGTCAAGATTCAAATTCCAGTTTTATCACTTACCAATGTATGAATCGCGGGGAGTCACTCCCTATATTTGAGAACCTGGGGGGAAATCTCCTCCAGGAGGGCTGAGATCCACACCACCATGTGACCGATTCTTTACCTCCTCTCCTTAGACAGGAGATAAATTAACAGGCTGTGACTGTCATGCAGGAAGGAGATATGTATAATATATATACTAATTTATTTTTCAAGATTATATCTTCTATAGGATCTCTCAGTTTCCACTGTAGAATGATGTGCTAGAGAGGCTTTCTGTGAATTTTAATAACCTTTGTTAAAAACCCAATGATCCTGCCGTGTTGTATGCAGTTCAGACAATGGACACAGAGCCCAGCACAGAAGTCCAACCAACAACAGTCATCCATAAAGCATGCCAAGAATTAATACGGAGGGTTGTGCAAGAAATCCCAGAGGGCAAAGGAAGCTGTACGCTGGCACACATTAGGGTTGTCATCAGTGTCAGATCACTGCCACAGGGCGGGTCTCGTGCAGCTGCTGTCATCTTTTCTTGGGCTGACTAACATGGTATTCACTACCTAGTGACAGCCATCTCATTGTTCTGCCCTGGCCAGGCAGATAGGGTCAAATCCTTCCAAGCGTATAGGTTAAAGGCAGTAAATGCTCCACATGATTAGGCCTCCAAATCTGTAAAGTTGTGTATGCATGTGGCTTCTTACAAGGATAAAATCATTGACACCTTAGCAACGCACGCAGACAGAAAAAGTCAAGAACCATATTTCACTGATATGTGGGATATAAAACTGAAGGCAACAAAGGAATAAGATAAACAAAGAAACAAAAATTCATAGACACAGACAACAGTTTAGTGGTTACCAGATGGTAAGTGGGGAGGGAGGTGGTAGATGAGGGTATAAGGGGTCAAATACATGGTGATGGAAGAACTGACTCTGAGTGGTGAGCACACAATGTGATATATAGATGATATATTATGGAATTGTACACATGAAACCTATGTAACTTTACTAACAATTATCACCCCAATAAACTTTAATTAAAAAAAAATTAACTGAGGGGCTGGAAGATCACTTCCTATTTATCAACAAAGTGAAACTTTTTGCACCTTTGGGAGACTTTCGTTTTGAAATGTAAGAGGTGGGAGAGATCTCAAAAGTCATCTTGTCCAGTTCCTCAGGTTACTGCAGAAGATCCAGAAAGGGAAGGCCCTGTACCGAGGTCACACAGCTGGTGCCTGCACTTTTCCCAGAGCCGGAAGCTTTGTCCCTTAGTGGTGGTAACCTGTTTGCCTCAGGACAGCCTGTCTAATGCAACTAGATGATTACACCCACTTCTTTATCTTCTATCTTGTGAGCTCTCTCTGGTGGATTGTAATGTTCTGCATTGTTATCATCCTCCTGGCATCCTCCCAGCTGCAGGCCTAACTTCCATGTGCTGATACGTGTTCCGGTAGAGAGCTCCTTTTAATACAAACATAAGCATATGTAGTGATTTCAAAGCTGCTCTGGCTAATTTACGCCATTGTTCCACTTCATTAAAATGAATCCCCGGGAGTGAACACGTGTGTGCACCGCCATTGCAGAGAACTCCCCGTGGCTGTCTCTGACCCATGAAACTGGCGAGGACTCTTGCTGCAGCACGGTTACTCCCAGAGTTTTGCACATCTTCCCTACTCAACACTGAGCCAGATTTCTTTGTTGATTTGTGTCCTTCCTGGTTATTTTATCCTAGAGTTTATCTCTAGGATCTTCTTCTTACGGGGTGACCATTTTTGCCACAGGCTGGTTACCAGAGCAGCTGGTGTGTCCAGGAAAGGGAAGGAGCTGATCGTGAAGGAGAGAGTAGAGGGGATCTTTGGAGAGAAACAGCACTATTCACAGAATTGAACCTGACACATGGCTCAATTTATGAAGTCTTTTTTGATGATCTTCCTAGGGGCATATGTCATGAATGCGGGATGCATTGTATGTCTTCAATGTTTCCTGAACTCATGAATGAAAAAAATAAATGAATCAACAAAACAGGAGCCCTTTTTACTGCTTAGTTTCACCTCTGCTCTGCAGAAAGGTTGCCTGCCACGTGAAGCTAAATCCAATCATCCTGCTTCAGTTCTCACCTTACTTGCCTCACAAGCAGCATTTGACAAGTCAGTCTCACTCGCTTGTTGACATGTGTTCTCTTGGCTTTAAGAAAACCACTGTCTTGGGGCTGGCCGAGTGGTGCGTTGGTTAAGAGCTGGATTGGGACACCAGCATCCCCAGTTCGGATCCCACATATGAGGGCCAGTGATACTGCCCTCTACAGCTAAGATGGTGAACAACAGCTCCACCTGGAGCTGGGCTGCTGTGAGTCCCCGGGTCGGCATAGCTGCAGCCCCTGCTGCAGTGGCTGCCATAGGCTACAGTGAGTGGCCAGCAGCCAGCGTGAGCAGCTGGCAGCTGGTGTGAGCTGCCAAGAGCTGCTGTGAATGGCTGTCCAGAGGCTGGAGACCGATCTGCCTCACCCGAGAAGAGCGCAATGATGATGCCAACATGTGCCAATGAAGCAATGTCCTCCACAACTAGACTGAAGAACAAAAAGGACAGCAACGTGTCCATTCCCCTTCCCCGGTCCCCCAACACTGTTCCTCTCCCCCAATTCCCCAATAAAATCTTAAAAAAAGAAAAAAAGGAAACCACTGTCTTACTAGTGTCCCCATTTCATTTGCTGGCTGATTTTTCTTCATGTTCCCAACCTCCATATTTCTGAGTGACCCAGGGCTCAGTCCTTAATCCTTTTCTCTTTGTTTTTTTACACACACTCATGCCCTTGTTGATTTCATCAAGGTGCATGACTGCTGACTTCTCAAGTTACGTCTGAAGGCTATAGCCTGGACCTCTCCTCTGGACTCCTGATCTGTTTATCCAATTACCTATTTATATTTCCACTTGGACATGCAAACTTAACATGACTAAAAGCAAACTCCTCATCTCTACCCCCTAAACCTGCCCCTCCTGCCATCTTCTCATTTCAGCTAATGGCAACTCCATTCCCCCAGTTGTTCAGGTCAAATCCTTGGAGTAGTCCTTGCCCTCGTCACTCAGATGAAGACAACACTCTAGAGCATGGCGGAGCCACCAGTGAAAAGGAGCCTGCAAGTCCTGAATGGACCACAGCTGCTCTACAAGCTGGACTAAGTACCTCTGGAGTGTTACATGACATTAAAGAAGTTCTAAATTATGGAAGCCACTATATTTTGATTGCTTTGTCACAGAAACTTTCTTAGCTTGTGCCCTCACTAAGACAGGAGGTGAGGAACTACAAGTTGTGATTGTAGAAACCATTCTTTTAAGCAGTCTGAGTATGAGGGAAGGAGGGAACTACTTGAATAAGACTGTTGCTGGAGTGTTTTATTGAAAAGACTATAAGAAGACTTGGCTCCAGGGAAAGCTGCTGAAATGCCATCCGTTCCCTGAGACACAAGCCTGTGCTCTGAAACGGTAAAGTTGCTGAAAGTCCTCCCAGAGAATTTGAGTCCATCAGGACTTTGGGGGCAGAGGTGGAGCAGGCAGGCCTTAAATATCTGAGTCTCATTTTCAACACCATTTCTTCTTCCTGAGGTAACATACACTGTAAATGTTTTTAAATAATGGCATTGATGACCCAATAGGAGGAAGCACAGATTGAGCTATTTAGTCCTTAAATGGGTGAGTTTTTTTGTACTGAACCACTCAGGCTCATATAATTCCCTCATAACAAAAACCATTCCTCTGAAGTATGCCTGGTCAGGGGTGATCAGAGTAACAAAAGGAAATAAAAATACCAACAACTCTCAACTAAGCACCAGAAATGTAATCTGGCCTAGGGGGGCTCTGCCTGCAAAAACCTGCAAACCAGCTCTTACTATCTGCAGCAATTAACCATAATGCTCATACTGACGGTTGTTCCCTGAATTTTTCCCTGATAACCCAGATCAGCGTATGGTTTGGTCTCCCCCCAGATCTGAGTTTGCCAGCTTGCATTTCACTGGCCCATTTCTCCTATCAAGACACATTAACAAAAAACTAAAGTAGGCAGGCATCTTTGACTTGTATGGCAAAAGCTGAAGAAGGCTCTAGCATAAAAGTGGGCCGTCATTTATGGCCAACATCAATCTCCTCTTAATACACATCTCAGAATTCAATGATTTGGCACCAAAAGGGTTACGATCAGGGCAGCTGGAACAGTAAAAATCGATAAGCTTACTAGTCAGAGTAAAGCTTCTATTGGATTTTGGAGCATATAAAATATTCTAAATGCTCACTGTGTGGAGCCAGTAAAGAATCCCCACGCTTCCCGGAATGGCAGGTGTAAGTCATCGTTAGAGCCTGAAAGCCAGTGAGGTCTTGGCAGTGGACTCTGTTGGACCTGGGATGGGAAATCAGCAGCCTAGGGGATATAGATCTATCCAAGTCCAGAAGTTATATCTATGATTCTCAGTAGGTGTGTATTTTTAGCCTGGGTGCGAAGATGGAGAAGGATGAAAGGGTAAAAGAAAGTGTAGGACTGGGGGCTGAAGAAATGGTACAAACTAGCCATGAGGTGGTGGAACTTCTCTCAAGGTGAAATATGACAGATATTTCTGGCTGTTTTGGGGGGTTTTGTTTTGCTTTTTTTTCCCCCCACCAAATTCAACCATACCAGCCACCAGTACACATGAGAGAAATCTTCTTGAGGCCATTGTCTTTGAATGAAGCTGTAACACAGTCCAGATTAGAGACAGATGGAGAGCAGATGACCCTCCTGAGACCTGTAGAAGCCACACTCACAGCCCACAGGCACATTTACAGAAGTGGAGGATGATACAGGTGGATCCAGCCAAAGGAAGGTTGGCTATTTCTCCATTATTCCATTTACCCATGTGAGGGAGAGGCTTCTTCCAGTCCCAAACTGACTTGTAAAAATATCCAAATCCATATATGAGTATTTTACTGGAGGAAGTGGAGGACTCCATGCATGAGGCCAAGACTGACCCAGACCCTCACGCAGCACTAAGTTCTGTCAAGAGGGAACATTTACCCAGACACCTCAGATGCCTTCCCAGGACCAAGGGAAGCCCCACACATGGTCCCCAGTCGACTTCCAGGTGCAATTGTTAGAATTCAGTAGTTCTCAAAGGTTTAGTCCACCACCTATATAGAGAAAGAAGTGCATTTAACCTTGCATCCTTGTTTATATGTCTGTTCTTTTGCACATATTTAACTGAATCAAAGTTTTTGTTCAACAATACTATTTCTTACTATGTGTGGTACACCCGATATTTTCTATTTGAGTCTATTTTATCATATTGTAAAATTGCTGTTTCAACTTAATTGATTTCACAAAGTTCTATCGGTGTGGTGACATGCAGTTTTAAAAACAATATTTTTGATTAATAGAATGGAGAGGTTTCTATGTCAGTCCACTAATTAGGGGGATTTTTTTCTTGTTTTTAGACTTAGCTTCCTCTTCTTTAAGGTTTTTAAAGCAACAGCTCCCTTGTGTGAAATCTTAAAGTATTTATCCTGTATATAAAACCAAGTGGCATTCAGCAGCCTTACATCTGGCAGGTTTGGATCCAGATCTGCCCAGCTAGCTCTGCAGAAGAAGAACCCAAGAGATCAGAGATGAGGAAGTGGGTGGGGTGAGGTGAGTGTCAAGAAGGTGGGAGCAGGTCAGAAGATGGGGTAGGAACTGGGCCCCAGGACTGGGAAGAGTCTCCAAGTTCACCTGTCAGAAGGTTCCAGGGAGGAGGAGGGAAGAAAGCGAACACAAGGAAAAGAAACATTAGAAAGAGCCTGGCACCTCCCCCTCCTCTTTGGACTCTCAAACCCTAGCAACCTGGTCTCAGAGGGTCATGTATCCCTATCCTACTAGCTCGTCCAGGGCTCTCCTTGGATGTCTCCATCCATGGAAGGTTTCCTCCTGGTTCCCTGAACCCCCACCAATACAAGACTCCAATAACCCCCTTCCCCTGTTTCATCCAGCTCCTGCCTTCTGACAAGTGGAGCATCTCCCCCAGTAAGAAGATCTAAATTTATAGACATGGAGACATGCCCTGGGTCCTGGCCCAATGCTCCTTCCACTGAGCTCCAGCCCTCACAGGGCGGAGCCTCCTGAGCCCTCATGAGCATGCCCAGTGAGCTCCCTGCATTCTCAGGGTTCAGGGAATGAAAGACAGTATGAGTGGCTGCAGACAGCCAGCCACATGGATAACAGAGCTCGGTCATAAAGATGGTTCTAAATCATTAGGAAACAGTTTAAAATACAGTTAGCCCTGAGAAAATGCAAAGAAACAGAAACTGCATGTTTTTAGTATTTACACACACACACACACACACACACACACACACACACACAAATGTGTTAAAATTAAAGCCTTGAACAGAGGGTTCAGCTTCAGATATATGCAGACTCCACATCTGTATAACATACCTCATGTCCTTGAATAAATAGATGATGCCTAGCCTGATAAGAAGGAGGCAGGGGAATTGGTGTTATTGTGCTGGCGTTATGGCTAAGGTCCTGAAACTCCTTTGCTCACAGAGCTACACATCTGAGGGAAAGCTATTAAGAATCTAAGTCCTACCTGGTTCGTTGGTGCCCATGCCCATGATCCCGAGTAGAGCCCCATTGCAACTGGCTGGAACACAAGACTGAGTCACCAGACTGAAGAGGAGTCTCCTACTTTCTCCAAATTTAAAATCAAATGTTAGGATGTTACTACTTTCTGGCTGGCTGCATACAGTCGTCTACAGATAATCCCTCCTCAACACACGAGAAAGATAATCACAGCTGCCCTGTCGCACAGAGCCAGGCCTAGTTCCACTTACTCCTTCAGTTGTATGAAAAAGGAAAAGGGAAGGAGGGGAATGAATCACTTGTTTCCCGTGACTTGTCCCAGTTGTCACATCCAAACACCAGGACGTCCAACCAAAGAAACAGGGGCGTTCCTTCCATGCAAATCTCTTAATCAAATCTTTTCTATTGCCCTCCATAGAATGCCCTCCATGTGTTATTGGCTAGAACTGGATCAGCTACCCACCCTAAACCTATCACTGGCCTTGAATAGGGAGAGAGGAATAAAACGAGGGAACTGCCAGCAAGAATGAAGGGAGCGATGGATCGGGGATAGGGAGCCAACAACATCTGCAACAACAACAACAACAGTATAAGTAATAACAGCTACTATTTATTGGCCACCCATGGGGTGCTAGGCATTATGCTTAGTGTATGATGTGCATTATTTCACTTCACTCACAAAACTCCTGTGATGCAGATAATACTATTTTATCATCAACTTTTTGCGGATGTTGCAACAGTAAATCATGGTAGAGTTATGATGGGGATTCAGGTCTGTCTGACACCAAAGTCCATGTTCTTTCATATAACCCACACTAACTTTACTATTAGTAGTTAAATAACTATTTTACAAGGTGAATTGAAGACATGGATCCTTATTTATGGATCTTCTTAGTTATAGGCGGTATGTGATATACATTGGACCCAAATCAATAGTAGTAGCTTTGGTGCGAACATTGAGACATTTGGTAAGTCCCTTTAGTGAGAGTCACATGAACTGGTGGGGCAGTAGGTACTCATGGGCTCAGAGACTGGACAGAGGGCTCCTGAATGTTAAATGAAGTTGCAATATCTGAAAGGGTCTACATTTGCATTCCTATGAGAGAGAGACAAAATGGCACTTAGAGGTGAAGGTGAGAGAGAAAACATATGCCTAACGCTTTAGGGCAAGATAAAGACCAAAGTGGTAGAAATGTTGGTGGCAGAAGAGTTGGGAGACTAGGCACAAGGTATGAGGCATAGGTCAGGGGAGGGGTCAGTAATAATTCAGTGAATAGTGGTATGGGCTGGAGGTTCCCTCCTCAGCATGTGCTATGGGTAGGCTGCGGGGATTTAGAGGGTTCATGTCAGGCTGCAAGGAGACTTTAAGAAGGAGGCCTGGAGGAAGAACTCTTAATGGGATTCTACCCTTTCAAGTGGATTCTCAGCTAACCCATCTCTTGGAGACTGGCTACTAGGTCATGGGAAAATATTGTTTTATTCTCCACTCCATCCTTGTATCTCCACCTGCTCCTATGGTACCCCATGTGGCTGGAGTTCCTTCATATTTCCTTTGAAATCTTTGGTTGAGGGTCAGGGGCTCAGGATAGCAACAGAGAAGAAAGCAACCAGTAAGGTCAAAGGATATAGAAAAGCCCTAGAAGATAGGTTATTAATTTCACTAAATGGAAACACCATTCACACTTCTTACCAATTTCTGTCAAGTTATGAGACAGGCATCCTTGAGGCGCTACACTGTCTCCTTTTGTCATAACTCTCTGCTAATACATGTGAATTTGTAATTGAATAATCAAGTATTACAAGTTCCTTTACAACTCATAGATGAATCTGGATTCTTTGAGTGAAAAAAGGAGCTGGAAAAATATTTATAATCATGTAGTTCAGTTATTTTCTCAAACAACCTTAAGCCACAGAACCATTTCTCTCCTTCTTCCTCTTCCTCCTCCTCCTTTCACTTCTCCCTCACCTCTCTTCCTCCTCTATCTTGTTCTTCATTTCTCTCTCTCTCTCTTTCTCCCCCCGCCACCATCTCCTTCTCTCAATTTAAATTTTATGTAGAATCTTAAAACATAAAACAAATAAAAACTGAACAGCTCATGTAGAGTGGAGTAATGGAACTTCCCTTTGACTTCCAAGATGGCCCTTGAGTGAAAAACCACTGATGTGGTTCAAGTCCATTTTATAGTAGAGTCTGAGACCCAGAGAGGGGAGTGATACATCCCCAAGTCATACAGTTGGCTTCATAAATAGGTGTGGAAGCAAGAGTTTGTTAGAACGTCATAGTAGAGTATTATCTAAATTACTCAAAAATTACAACTATTTTGTTTCTTGGTTAAAGCTACACTTTCTAAAACCACTGATTTTCAAACACTCAAATCCGACCAACCACCCAAAGAAAGTCCTGGAGATACCATGTACTCCCAACAGGAGGCAGAAGAGTTTCCTGTAGTGCCTGGGGAGCTATGACTGTGGCTGTTCCTCTCCAAGGATCTTTATATATTCCAAACTTGAAATGTATGGGAAGTGGGAGACTCTATGAAAGACATCTGTGTGGAGTTAGGAGGACTGCCCCTCATAGGTGTGGGGTTTCCACTGCACAAGTCTTGCATTTCTATACTTTAGCACAAGGAAATGAGAACACCGTAGGAGTGTATGTTTTGGCTTCCCTGAGGTTTGATCAGCAGTGAGCAGAAAGGATAGCAATAATCAAAAAAGAAAACTCTGTAGGGGAATGACAATAAAATAGCAAAGACCTGACAGATAGAACGGGGAGCAGGAGCAATCAAATCATGGAACACCACATGCCAGCCACACACACACACACAACACACACACACACACACACACACACACACACACACACACACACACACACAAAGCAAACACAGCTTCCCAAGTGTTCAGGCCACAGGAGTAACTCTACCTCTGTGCCTCAGCACCCTTGGTACTCACACCCAAAGGGATACTATATTCACTCCCCAAACGCTGACGGTGCTCGTCACTGTCTAACTTTTGCCTGCGCACCCCCTCTAAAAACTCCCAAACTGAGAGCTTGAGGGAGGAGAGGAAGATGAAAATACAATAGTTAAACAAGGCTTTTACACAATTTGGCACTGACATGAAAGGCTGCAGTCAAAGAATGTGTAGCTGGGTAACATATGTAATCAAATGCCAAGATAATCATTATTATTAGCATAATGCCAACTATCCATCATAATATGATAGAAGTGAAAAGTATGAAAATTACATCCTGAATCAAGTGTCTGTCTCTTCGACTAGACAAAGTGAAAACAGGTTCACTCTAGGGCCCATGGACCAGGACTCTGCTGATGGTAACAAAGGTATTAAGGTAATAAGGTACCAGGGCGGGGCTGGGGGCGGAGGGGAGGGTGGGCTCTAAACAGAGCACAGAATATGCAAAACATCTTTTTCAATTGGATAACATAAGCCAGTGTTAAAGATACTACCATGTGTCGAGATAAAAATTTTTACAAAGAGAAAACGCTGTTGAAATTCAGTAATCGTTTGCCAGTTGCTGGAGTATCATGATTGGCAAAACTTCAGTGGGCAATTACACATTCTTATAGAAAGAAGGCGTTAGGGGAAAAATTATAAAAATGGTATTAATATGCATTTTTAAGCCCCAAATACATAGAAATTCTAGAAAGCAGCCATGTTCCAAATCAACCAGAGTGTGTGGCATAATCAGTTCTTTACTGTTTAGAGAACACAGCCATGGCTCTGTGCCCTGACGAGGCTGGAATGCCCACACATTTTAAGTTATGTGCATTCCATATCTCTGTAAAGTTTTAATGGCAGCCCTTCCGATTGAAATTGAATGCCTTTGGTACTTACATTCCTCTTAGTTTTTGTTTTGCAAGTCTCAACAAAATATTTTTATAACCCCCAG
This sequence comes from Aselliscus stoliczkanus, assembly GCA_033961575.1. Lineage (NCBI taxonomy): Eukaryota > Metazoa > Chordata > Mammalia > Chiroptera > Hipposideridae > Aselliscus > Aselliscus stoliczkanus. The sequence goes on along the minus strand of CM066735.1, from coordinate 100,328,612 downwards.
GCAAATTCCCAAATTCTGGTACTGCCCAAGGACATATTTTCTGGGCTGACTTTCCTAGCCATAAATTGAGGGTTGGAATGCAAGAGGCCTCATCCCATAGACTCTCTCATGTAGTTTATAGGATGGGGCAGCAGGATTTGTGGTCTTCTTTTGGGGACTGTATTAGTCAGGGTTCTCAAAAAAAAAAAAAATAGAACCAATATGATATATCCATATATACCTGTAAGAATTATCTCACATGGTATGGAAGCCTGAAGTCCTACACTCTGCTATCTGCAAGCTGAAAAATCAGGAAAGCTGGTGATGTAATTCAATTTGAGGCCAACCCCCCTGAGAATCAGGGTGATGGTCTAAGCCCCGGTCTGAGTCCAAGAGCCAGGAGCACCGATGTTCAAGATGTTCCATTCAGGCTTTCGGTGGATTGCATGATGCCCACTCAGGTGGGTGAAGGTTATCCTCCTTACTGAGTCTACAGATTCAAATACTAATCTCTTCAAGAGATGCCCTCACAGACACACCCAGAAATAATATTTTACCAGCCATCCGGGCATCCCTTAGACCAGTCAAGTTGACCCATAAAATTCACCATCACGGGGACTGAAGTGAACTGCCCAAATGTTGCCTTATAGCATTAAAGTCACGCAACTACAACTCAGAACTTCTAAATTTAAGGCCAGAAATCTTTCTTATTTTTCACCATATCCAAGATGGCAAATATATTTCAAGTGCCAAATCTGATTGCTTGTTTAAGGCTGCCTGCAACCTCTATTGAGGTGTATCAGGACTTACCAGACAAGTCTGCTGCAATTGATTGGTAATGTCTGCTATAGTTAAGCCATAGGGAGATGGTTAAGTGATGACAGTAGGAAAGGAGTATATTTTCTGACAATATTCCCTTCTCTACAAAAGTGATCTTTTCAATAAAGCCTCCCTACAGAACAATTAAATTGTAAAATTATTTACAAATAGCTTTCCACAAACACATCCAGTTAACTCTTATCCTGTGGATCAGCTCAAACAAAACTTCTTCAGGGAAGGTTGCTCTGACCATCTTCAGGTTATTTTCTGTATATATCTTCATTGTACTAGGTTTCATCTCTTTTTCTCCTTTAACTCGGTTGACATATCTATTCATTAACTTGATTATTAGATTAACAAATTTGTGTCAACCTTCCAGGTAGTGAGCACATGAGAGCAAAGGCCATGTCTTGTTTTGTTTACCATCGCATCCTCAAGTGTCTGTCATGGTTCCTGGTACTCAGTAGATACTCATTAAATGTTTGCTAAAGGAATTGAGAAACAGGCACTCCTATATTTTTCTTTTAAATGTCTCTGAACCCCAGGTCACTTATGCTCTCTTTCATTGCATATCCTTTCAGGAGACTAAGGCATATGCCTATATATTTATCTGACCGAGGTTACAAACTCAGAGGTGTTGGAATTTGAAACCCTTGGTTTATGAGTCTCTAGATGTTTACCCAACTACAGGAAACTCTAGATGTTTCCTCCCTGTCTATAAGGCACACATCACCTGTGTTATGATGTGAAAATGCTCATTTTAGGTTGTAATAAAGGATGGTGGAGCCATAAACAGAAACAAAAATCTTCACATTTCATTGGAGGAATATAGCATACGGTAGTATAGTGTTCCTAACCCTGCCAATCATTTGCTTAGCAACCTGGGAAAATGAAATTCATCTCCCTCCATCAGTAAAATAAAGAAACAGAGTCAGTAATGTTCAAACCCATTTTTTTTTATTTTTATGATGGAACTGTTTCTTAACATGACATTTCAGGAATCTCATGTAGAAGCACACCACGTAAAAGAGATGAAGTGGGGCTGCTCTGAGTGAAGGTATATAGTAGAGGCTACAGTTGGAATTTTGCTCATGCTGCCTCTTCTGCACCTGAAAGGAAGCTCCTGAAGCACTCACAGGTACCCCATTAAACAACAACAGCAACAACAAAATTTTAAACTTTGAAATAATTATAATTTACAGGAAGTTGCAAAGATAATACAGAGAGGTCTTCTGTACCTTCACCAGTTTCCTCCAAGTGGCCCTTTAAAAAACAAAATGTTTGTCACAATAATGTGAACATATTTCATCCCACTGAATTGTACACTTAAAAATAGTTAAATGATATGTTTATGTGATATACATTTGATCACAATACAAAAGTATAAATTAAAAAACCCATTGGACCCACTACTAGAAAATCCTCCAAGGGTCATCCAGCTCCAAAATTCTATGATTGTACAAATCCTAAAAATTAGATCGTCCCCATTGCATTCTACAATTATGGATTTTCAGAGCTTGAATGTAACGTAGAAGTCAGCCTGTGTAAGATATAGTGGGTTGTCGGGAAAGTCTTGAGGCATTTTTACATTGAAAAATATAGAAAAATACGTCATGACTTTCCCGACGACCCAGTAGTTCAACTCCCCTTCTCTTCAGGGCTTCTCTCTGCCATGGAGATTAACCAGTCTTGAAGCAGGTCTCTAACAAATGTGCTTGCTAGTGGTGGTTTTTATTATTTTTTACTTTCATTTTTTTTCTACTGGTAATTCCCTGTTGACTGTTTTATGGGCTGTAGGAGCCAGATCTTTGGGCTTACTTAACTCATTTTGATTTATCTGCTGGTGAAAGTACATCCTTTTCCATCCACCCTCATCTTGAGCTGACAGTCCTGCCTGACTTTCCATTTCCAGTGGCATATTACGGTGTTCTTTATGGCCACATTGCAACATGTAGGCTTCACCGAAATGGCCACGGGCTCAGTAAACCTCACTGCCCTTGTTCCATTCATTTTTTTTTCTTTTGAAATATTTATACATGTAAACCATCACATATAATTTTACATAAATTCCATGTGTCACCATATCATACATATCGTTTTTTTAAATGCAGTTTTTGTGTTGGTTTAACTTTCCCTCTCCCATGTACTCCTCTCTTAGTCTACATGATCTCTTCATAGAAACAAAGTTACCCATGTTAACAACATACTGCATATGCTTTCATATTATCCTTGATGCTCATGTATTCATAAATAAATGAGTGCACATAATGTACATACATATCCATAATGCATGTGTGTGTGTGTGTGTGTGTGTGTGTGTGTATATATATATATATATATATATATATATATATATACATAGAGAGAGAGAGAGAGAGAGAGAGAGAGAGAGAGAGAGACAGGTTTTGTCATTATTTTGTAAAAATTGGAACATACACATACATACTTATGAATTTTGCATTTTCTCAACAGTAACTCACTAATGGCTGTATAACATTTTATACTGCAATGTCTTACAATTTATTCAACCATTTTCCCAGTGATGGGCAATCACTTGTTTCCTTTTTTGTCCTTTGGCCTCTAAAATAATGCTGCAATAAGCACCCTTGTATATATGCTATGTACGTGTGCTTTCATGTCCATAGTACAGGTGCCCAGAAGAAGCATTTGTGGATCAAAATGCATAGCATTTAAATTTTTAATAGATAGCATCGGATTATTCCAACAATAGCTGAGGCCATTCACTTTCTCTCATTGGCCACGTAGTCTCCTTGCCCCCACTTTTTTATCAGCAGTAGAGGTTGTCAATCTTTTCAATTTTTACTAGTCTGGTGGGGTAATACTATGTATTAATTTGAGAATATTTTCCTATGTTCCGTAGATATCGGAGCCTCCTATTTTCCTATGAGTTTTATGTACCATCTTGTTAATTTTTCAGGACTCTTTTGCCTTAAAAACATTAACTCTTTGTCTAGTCTCTTGTTGTAAATATTTGTTCCACATGTGTTATTTGTTGGTTAACTTTGCTTACAGTATTTTTTGTAATGGTACCTACTACATGCCGGACATTATTCTATATACTGAGGTTTCAACAGTGAACAAAATAGACAAAAGTCCCTTCTCTCTAAAACCTCATATTCTAGGTATGAAATGCAATCAATCAATCAATCAATCAATACCATTTATAGTATTTTAATATGTTTTTTTGTTAAGTTTTAAGTGGTCAAACAGATCTAACTTTTCTTATAGCACTTCTGGGTTTCCAGTCTGAGTTAAGACAGCTTCCTCTAACCCTCCGTCCCCTCAATTACACATCTGGTCTCCTAAATTTTATTGCTCTTTTCGTTTTTAAAATATGGCTGGTGTGAATGCTATCCCCAGATTTATTTCTCAGAATTTTATTGAATTATTTCATCATAATTATATCAAGCCCTTCCTTTCTGTTCCAATAGTCAGGTATACCTTTTCTATATAATTCATCAAGGGTGCTACCATATATCATAGTTATGAGTTATTAGATTGAACCATACGAAACTGTCATTTTGTAGATACAAATGGTTGAATATCACATATGCTTCAATCTACAGAGAAGAAATATTTTACGTAAAAAATTTTGTTTAATTTCCACATAAGCACTTTGAGCTAGGTGGTATTAGCTCCATTAAAAAAAAGAAAATGTTCATATAGAGTTAAGATATCGCTACCTCAAAATTATTAAGAGGAATGATGTTGTATAATATTGAATGTTAACTCTGATTGAATGTGTGTGTGTGTGTGTGTATATATATATATATATATATATATATATATATGGGTAAGGGGAGTTGTAATAGATATTATGATATGTGGGGGAGTGGGGAGGCGGATTGGGGGAGGGGGGTTGTCACTTTGAGGGGGTATAAAGTGTAACTATTGCACTGTTGTAAAAAATAAATTAAAAAATAGTAAAAGAAAAGAAAAAAGAAAAAACATTTATTAAGAGGAAGAGCTCGTGTTGATCTCATTCAGTGGATACCAAAGTCCACATGTATTTCTCTTTGTCATTAGAATGTATTTCAACAAGAACGTATTATATAAAGCACTCTATAGGACTTTGAGTAGTGCTGAGGACTCTAAGGAGTGCTGGGCAAATTTAGTGCCTAGACTAGCATCCAGTACAAGGGAATACCCAATAAATGTGGGTTAAATGGAATCCTCTATCCTATAAGGGGTTACAACATAACAGGAATCAGTGTAAGAGACATTTCAGGTGTCTGATGGCTGTTATAGATGAAACATACAGGTTTCATTTGTTTTATTTTTTTCTAATGGTAAACATTACTTAGATCTATGCATAGCACAGTATCTAGCACATAACAGGCCTACAATGAATACTGGTTTATTCAATTAATTAAACAAACCAACTCACTGTAAAAAAAATAGTTGGAAAATGCAGAAGTATAGAGAAGAAAAGTTTTAAATACATAATCTATAATCCCACCATGGACATGCATACAGGTTTTTAAAACCCACTCCCATCAATTTTTAATTCCATAATTTAGATAATGTAAACAATTTTTATCCATTTTAGCCGGACATTAGATATTAAGTAGTTGCCCATGCTATTAAATATTCTTATCAAAACATAAGTTTTGATAGGTGCAAATAATTTATTACACGGGCACAATTAATTTAACTATTCTTCACCTTTTTTCCCTGTAAACATCCAACTTGTTTCCAAATTCTTGTTATCATAAATGATATTGCAATAAACTTCCTTGAACATAGATCTTTATCTATACCTCTGAATATTTTCTTAGGATAGATTTCTTAAAATCAGAATGCCTGTGTTAAAATCTATGAACACTGTCAAGGTTGTGGATACATAACACCAACTTACCCTTCAGAGATATGGTACCAAGCAATGATCCATTTAAAATTATATTTGGATATCAGTATGTATAGTATTCTGGAAATTCATTTTAAAACCAACCTATGAATATTTAAGTCTAGGAAAACCAAGAAGTCATTTGATTTCTCCCTCATCTTAAATGTCCATTCAACTCCCTGTATCTACTCTCCTAGTGGGAAACAACCATACACTTTTTGAAACAATTCTTCTCGTGCTGTAAGCCAAACATGTGCTCTGAGGGATCCATGAACCCCTGGATATTATATGCACATTTAGTATAAGTCTGCAAATGTGTGGAGGTTTTCTCCTGGAGAAGATATCCATCTCATTCATCAAATTCTCAAAGGGGTTCATGACTCAGAAACATGAAGAACTTTACCTTTATTTACAGTGGATGTAAACAACTGAGCCATACTCTCAAATGCCCCATAATTTTTGCACAGAGTGGGAGGAGAGATTAGGTTTCAAAGAATTTCTGCCTTTGAACTGCAGGCTATGTTTTAACTAAAATAAACATGAGATAGTAATGAAATATATGATTAAACAGAGTGGGCACACATTCACTATTTGCTTGCAGAAAAATTGAAACTTGTACAGCAGATTAACAAAGTAGCCATATTTCATGAACTTCTGGTCTTTATTAAATATAGTGCCATTTACGCTCCCACTTTGGTAGAAAGCATCCTTCTCACGCCAGTACTTCAAAGCTACAGGCCTTTCTCTCATCTTACCTCTAACTCAGACTAATTCTAAGGAAATGAATATTTTATCATCTCTCTTATGATAACCTACAGCTACTGAATTTTGGAGTCAGAACGATTACTTAATTCCATCATGAAAATATACTATTAAAATGACTTCATTCGTCCATAAAAATGAGCATCAGTATTTGACAAAATTTCATGATATTTAAACTATGAAATGTCCTTTTCTTCTAGAGAACCAACCACATTGATACACAATAAAAAAGTTGAATCCTCCATAGTCACCTTGATTAGGATTCCATCCTCTCTTCCTTATGGTCACATTTTAATTAGTTTGTACCTAAGCCTGCCTACACTTGGCCTGAAATCCCCTTTTCTCCCTTTGTCTGAAGAAAGCCACTCAGCTTCATCTCTCTGTCGCACAAGAGCACCCTTGGGCATTGTGCAGAGCCACAATGCCCTTCAACCAAATGTCAGGGCAAGGCATTGTCATGGAGCTGCTTTCTCCCATTACTAATGAGAACCTCTGAGGGTTAGGTTGGTGTGTCCCCCATGGAAAGATGTGTTCCTCCTTATGCCTCTAACAAGCAAACGGCAGCGTGGCTAAAGCATTCTACAAGACAAGAGCCAAAAAAAACAAACAAAAAAGCAACCAGCCAACCAACCAAACAAAACCATGTAAGCATGTAGAAAATCACCCCCACCCCATGGACCTCAACAGATCAAATAGCTCAGAGGCACTCATCTTTCGTGAAGCGTGATCCCTCAGCCTCATCTGGCATGTGACAGGCTAAGGAATTGTGCGGGGGATGGCAACCTTACACTCCCTTCAATCTGGGTTCCATTTCATCAACCATATTTGTCACCAACTGAGCACAGTTTCTTGAGCTCTTTACCCTCTCTGCTCTATATACTCTCCCCATCTCCCTCTCCACAGGGTTTCTTCATAGAGATGCTCTTAAATGATAATGAAGGCTGAGAAAAAGTTACTTGACCTTTATGTTATTCTAAGGCTATAAGAATTTTTTAGAGACATATTAGTGGAAGACTTAGTTAAGCTTTTGAAGTCACTATCCAACAAAAGATATCTCTTTATTCCTGGATAGGAAAATGATTATGTTGATGTGTTTCTGCATGAATAGTTAGAATTTATTTATTTTGTGCCCCTTATAAAGCTAAGTGCTTAATGTACCTTGGGTTCATTTAAATTTTACAACAAGCTTGTGAAATAGGTTTTATTGTGTCTATTTCACAAATGAGTGAAGTAAGCCTGGGAGAGGTTAAGGAGCCAGAAAGTGGCTGACCTTGGATGGAAATCTGGATCTTTTTGATATTTGAGACCATGCTCTTAACTGTTCTCTACTGCTTCCAATATGACCCCACCTCTGGAAATGACCTCCTCTGAGGGTAATGAAATGGCAGCTGGCCCCTGGGTAGGATCATCCAGTAAAATGAATCCTTTAAAAGGGTCCTAGTACAATGTTATGTCGGAAACATGTTAGTCAGGAGCCAATCAAGGAGGCAGAAGCACTATTAATGACGTGGAATAAGGAATTCACTGCGGGACTGTGGACCTACGTGACTGTGGGATCTGGCAAGAAGTCTATGGAAGGCTTTGCTGCGTCTGCATCTGATGGCGGGCCTGAAGTATCTGCCGGTTGGCGGGGCCGAGAGGAGCGGGGAACACTGGGTGTGACGCAGGAGAGACGGACAGCCTGGGAGCCACATCTCTCTCTCACCACCTCCGTTCTGATGACACAGCAGTCTGCAGGAAATGCTGGCGCTCTGCTCCGTTGCTGCACGTGCGCCGGGCTGGGGGACTTGGAGAGCTGAAGGAGGGGCGCGGTGGAGCTGGAAGGGCTGCAGAGCTGGCCGTGAGCCCATGCCAACAAGGCGAGGCAGCAGGTCAGCGACCATGTCCTCAAGCTGCAGTGGCACAGGGTGACCTACACTGACCTTGCTGGCTGCTCCACTTTCAAATCTGATGCTAACGTGTCTGGTGGCCATTCCTAACCCAGAGTCATATAGCAAAGGGGATTTAGGGAAATAAACTCCAGCTCAGGGAAGATGACACAGAACAAAACCACCACAAGGCACTTTTGAAGGGTTTGTGTGACTGGAGACTTCTATTCAGCACACATCTACACGGCCAAATTACCTTTCTCTACTCAGAATGCCTTCTGTCCCCTGCCTTTTGCTAACTGACTACATACACCCTTACTGACTGCCTGAAACAGACAGTCCCTGACTCCAGGGAGCTTATAAATGAATGTACATAGCTCTGGGAATAAAAATATTAAATCCATACTTACGGGTAATTTTTGAAAAGGCTTTTCATGAGTAAAGTCATTTTAATTCCATGGGGGTATTAAATACATTGGTGATCATTGATGCTGATCACCAATGGGAAAATTTCCCATTCTATCCTTTACAAAAGCCACTGAAAAAGCACCCTCAACCTGCAGCGGGCCAAACTGTCATATCCTAAATGACATTTTCCTCCTACGTTTCTCCGGTTAGAAATACAGAATGGAATCTCTAATACATTCCCTACATAGAAAAAGTTTCTCTGATTCCAGTCAGGAGTTCTTATAAGCCATTGAATGATTTTATACAATGAGAATGACATGGTCAGATTTTTTTTTTCTTTTTTGAGAAGACTTACGTGGAGAATATTGGAGAGAGGGGTAGAACCGGTGCAGGTGGATGGGTAGGCTGATAGCTGGTGAGAGTCCAGTAGGTTGGATGCAAAGGTGATGGTGGAAATGGAGAGGTAGGTAGATTCCAAGGACACTTGAGAGATAAAAATCCATATGATGTGGTGATGAATTAGATATGTGATGAAAGAAGAAAGAGTTTCAAGAATGACTTTGAGGTTCCTGGCTCTTGTGAAAAGGTGGGTAGAAGTGCTAGTCGCTGGGATGTGGAATGTGGGAGTGAGTTTTGTGTGGGAGCTCATGAAGCCATCCATGGACAAGTGAGATACTAAACGGGAAGACCTTCTCAGACTTCCACATGGAGATGGCAGCTGAGCAGTTGTATATTCCAGGCCTGGAGCTCAGAGAAAACTTTGGGCTAAAGATATGAATTCAAGAGTCAAGCATATATAAGTGATAATTAAAGCAATGTAAATCAAGGAATTTTCTTAAAAGTATTATAGAGTGATTATAGTGTGGTGAACATTTTTTGGCCATCTTTTAATTTTGAGGGAAATTTTCCCCATATGGAAACCCATGGGATTTAGGTAGGTATCCCCTCTTCCCACTCCTAGAAGGTTAGGGAGCAGGCATGAGACCTTGATTTAGCCACCTAATACTTAGGACTTCAACTCTTTATAGCATGTGGGGACTGTTGAGAATTCATTTGTAGTGGTGACAATGGGAGTAGCAGAAGTCCAACAGTTGGATGGGCAAGTTTTGCCAGTAACAGTGTCCCAACCAGCATGTTCTTATGGGGTGGCCTAAGATGTGTGACCAGCTACCCTACCTCTCTTGAGTTCTCCACAGTTTTGAACCTGGTACTTTTATCTTCCCTGTTGAATCTGTGAGCTGAGTGATACCCTATAAATTATTTTACTGCTTAAGTTTGTTAGTGTTGGGTTCTATTACATTCAAATATGAATTCTATTCATATAGTATGTATCATATATGGGTAAAGTAATATAGAAATTAACACATTATATTGTAATGATACATTTGCCTCCCATATCAGACCAGTGTTTTTAAAATTGTACTTCCTGACCCAATTAGTGGATTGTGAAATCAGTTAAGAGGGTTGTCATCAGCATTTTTTATTGACATAGAATAGCATATCATAGTAAATCAAGGGAAAAGAATAGAAAACATAGAATAAAAATATCAGAGTAAGTATGGTTTTGGGGAACTTGTTTTGGCTACATCTATTAAATGTATTGCTGGTTGTGATACAGAATATATTGACATGAGCCTCAGAGACTCCACCTCCTCTAACGACAGAGAAACCCACCAGAAAGTGTCACTCCTGCCTTAACAATGAGAACAAAAAGCTGGATAATCTATAAAATCCTAACAATTCTTGAACCCATCAAAGAGGTGAGGTTACAAAACAACCATGTGAAATGCATTACAAAGGGCAAAAAGCCCTTATCAAATTCCTGGGACTCATGAACTGATTCACCTTGGGCAGAGCATGAGAGGGAGATAAGGTCATTTAATCTCAGAGGACAAGCAAAACCAAGAAAGGGACAGTTACAACATAATGGAATATGAGAGCACGCATTTTAACACCCTTGCCTATTGGACACCATGCTGCTACTAAGGTCTTTAGTGAAGATGATATTATTGACAGTTTACTAAAAACAACATTTATAAACACCCAGGGAACATGTTTTCCTTTTTATAGAATAGATGTTTTCCTGAAAAGTTGTGCATAGTTAAAAAAAAAGAGAAACAAAATTAATTCTCTCTCATTGTTATCACTTAGTGATATTTTAATTTCTCACTAATCTTCAGTTGACCTTAAAGATTCTCTGTGACCCTCCTCTCCAAAATTAATTAATCATGAAAGCAGGGGGAATTTTTTGATTGAAGACATTTTTTTTCTGTAAAGCAAGAAATGTTTTTTAACGTTTTTAAATTTATATTTAAATTATACATATATATTTAAAGCCTCTTAATTTATATGCTTAAAATGAAGAACATCAAATCCCACATTAAAAATCACTGTGATTGGAATATTGTTGGGTAGTAACATATCTGTTGCAAATGTGAATATTTGTATTCTATAAAAGTGTTCCAAAAAGGGATTTTATAGGACTTTTTAAGATACTGATTTTATTACAATGCAAAATAATTATTACAAGGATATAAACTATACCTCCTCATCACTTTTCTACATAAATTCCTTGTAGAGAATGATGGTTTATTTTTTATGTCAACTGAATTGGGGCACAGGTAACCAGGTGAAACACTGTTTCTGGGTGTATCTGTGAGGGTGCTTCAGGGTGAGATTGGCGTTTGAATTGGGGGACTCTGTCAAGCAGACTGCCCTCCCCAACGTGGCTGGGCATCATCTCATAGGTGAGGGCCTGAAGACAACAAAAAGCAGAGAAAGGAGGAATTTGTCCCTTTATCCTGCCTCACTGATGGAGCGGGGCCACCTCATCTCCTGCCCCTGGACTGGGATTTACATCATCATCTTCCCTGGTTCTCAGGCCTGTGGAGTCAGACTGAATTATACCAATAGCTCCCCTGGTTTTCAGTTTACAGACCTCCTGGAACTTCTCAGCCTCCATAATCCTGTGAGCCAATTCTTCATAACACACCTCTATCTCCATATAGATATATCCTATTTGTTCTGCTTCTTTGGGCAACCTTAATACATAGAGTAAAACACTGATTATCATAATATAGTGATATTAGGATAAAATTATGATACAATCAATTAAACAAGTTTCATTGCTGGTGACGTAAAATGTAGGGTCCTCTGTAGTTCACTGTCTAGTCATGTACTTTTTGGCAACATCAACAGCCTCCATCATTTCTCCTCAAAATGCGATTGTCTGCTTCAATAGCTGTGTTGTTTGAGGGTTGCCCAGTCTGATTTTTCAGTGGCTTCCCCTTGACCTTAGGATAAAGTCTCAAGGTCACCACACATTTTATAAGGCCTCCCATGATCTGACCTAGCCTCAGGTTTCAGTCTCATTTCTGGGTTCAAGCTGATTTATGTAATCTATGCTCTGACATACTGAGTTTCTTCTAGTACCTTGAATAGGACATGCTTTCTCTCTTTCAGGCCTTCTCAGGTCACTGGGTAGTTGCATCTTCCAATTTACTAGATACTACATAATGAATGTTTGTGTTCCCCCCAAATTCATGTGTTGAAACACAATCCCCAATGTGATGGTATTTGGAAGTGGGACCTTTGGGAAGTGATTAGGTCATGAGAATGGAACACTATCAGTGAGCATACAAGAGACCCCAGAGTGTTCTTTTGTCCCTTCCAGCACTAGTGAAAAGATGATTTCTATGAACCAGGAAGTGGGCTCTCACCAGACACCAAATCTGCCAGTGCCTTTATCTTGGACTTTGCAGACTCTAAAACAGTGAGAAATAAATTTCTGTGGCTTATAAGCTACCCAGTCTTAGGTATTTAATACAGCAGTTTGGACAGACTAGGACAGGTATGAAGAAGAAGAAGTCAAAGATGACCATGGTGGCAAATCCATTAAGAAAGAAAGAATGGGAAGAGGGGTAGGATAAACATTGTGTGACCACCACGCTAGGCCCTATTTTAAGCTCTCAGGATAGAGCAATGAACAGAGTTCATTTTTATTTGCTTATTTTTACCTGTTGGGATTACAGTGCTATGGAATATCAAGGTGGAGCCACCTGAAAATTCATAATTGGCCTTCGGGTAGACAGAGACACATGAGCAAATACACTGGCAATTATTATTGTAAATTTACTTCTTGACCAGTCCTCACAGCTTAACAGTTTTCCTCTTATCAAAAGCACTCCCTCTTAATTTACTGTTAAAAAGACATATGCTTTCTGTCCTTAGGAGCCCTGCAAAGCAGCAGAATTTTCAAACATGCAACTGACAGAGGGAGGGGATGAGCTGTGATTCCTGCTTACGTTTTTTTCAGCCACAACAACACAAAAGAAAATTCACCAGCAGCATAAGCAATGTTTGGATGCAATGTGCACATTATTGATATGTACTGAGCACCTATTAAGTGCAAGACTGTTCTGGGTGCTTTTATGTGTGCCACCTCATGTCCCAAAGACATAGCATTTTTAAGCCCATAAATGACTGAAAACATGCTATAGAGGTAGCTCCATTCTACCAGAAAGATCAGTGTGTATTTTTCAGATGAGCCAATAATAGACACATGCCAGTCTATAAAATTCAATGTGATTTCAAAATCAACTTTCAAAGATGAACGAAAATAAAATTTCAACAAGAAGATTACTAATTGTTTTCTGTCATTAATTCTCCTTAAGATACAGAGAAACAAAATCACAAACGAGAAACTTGTTGCCAACTATCAAAAGGTCTTAACTTTCCTAAGACACATAAATTAACAGGTATATTCAATCTTTTATTTAACATGAGTCAATTCTTGGTTTGAATTTTTGGCACTTAAACCAGAGGGAGAAAGCTAACGTGCAGAATGTTTTATAATGGAATGGCGAGTCAAAGGTCCTTTCTCCTGTGATATCAAGCAAGCAGGTCAACAAAGAGGCATTTTTCATTTTCTTCTTTTGCTCTTCTATGTTTTCCAATTTTTCGACAATGAAAATGCATTACTTTTGTAATGGGGAGGGGAAGCAGGAAAAGGACTACGGAATTATTTTGGTAAAGTCTATTAAAACCTCAAATATAAAGGCTGGCACAAAAAACAGCTACTAAAACTTGATATTGATTTTTTTTTTTAAATATGATAAAACAACCATAGCTATGTCATGCCTGGTCTCCATTTGTTCATTTAAGATGAAAGAGTACTTCAGGGAGAGTTTGAGGTGGTAACTTTCCTTACTGCCAGGCTTCCTTGTCTCTTCTCAAATGGTTAATCGTTAATGAAGTTCACTTTATAGGTTCAAGTTCATTTGGCCAGTACCTGGTTTTGATGGAAGACCTTTTGTAATTACAGTTTTTTGAATAGTCACAAATTTCGACAAGACTGTTTCTCTCAGAAGTAAATTCTTCATCCAATTCCTCCCTAAAAAGCCCAGAACTCTTTGAATATCTGATTTACCGTCTTCATGACTAATGGATGACAAGAAAGAGCCAAGATGTATAAAAACATAAAGGAAGCCTACAAAAGACCAGCTGTGTAAGAGGAATCAAATTCAGGTGACTCAAAGGGGAAATCTAAAGAGAGTTGATAACATAGACTTAGGAGTCAGACAGGCCTGACTTTGAACCCCGGCTTTGAGCCCCAAACATATTGTTAAGTAACTAGCAAAGGTTTCTAACCTCTTTGAACCTCAGTCTTTTCATTAGTGAAATGGGGCATAGAACAAAGTGGCTTGAAGAATTAAGTGAGATGGCATCTACAGCATAGGCAGACATGTAGCAGTTGTAAATGGAAAACCTCACTCTTAACTGGGGCAATCTGGGGGATTATTTGAAATAACACATAGAAGACACATTATCACAGAGTCTGGCACACAGTGTGTCCTCAGTATATGGTACGATGATAATTATTCTCACTGACTTCTCACGTCTCCATTTATCTGGAAGTGGGCAGGCTGGACCCCCTATTCCCTAAGGGATACAGAGGCCAATTTCAAAACCCGGAGTTACTCACAAATGAAGCTGGACCAGGTCTGGCTCAAAATAGCAAAAAAAAAACCCAAGCAGAGAGAGGCAATACAGTCTCTTTATGTTTCTGATATTTCTATTTCTATGGGTCACGGACCAAGGGGAGCATGTAAACAAATACTCAAGACCATTGTTAACACGAGACCCAAAGCTGAATGTCATTTGTAGGTGACTGAGTTCTACAAACTCTGTCACCTACCGCTGAGGGTTGTACCAGAGCACTATGAATTCTAAAGACTAAGGAGCCCTTCTTTAGAACCAAATACAGTTGAACTATAGGCATCATTCACACTTTTCCAGTGGAGAAGAGATGGAGACAGTGATGAGAATTTATACAGTTCATTCATTGAAATTTACAACCTGCCTATTCTGTGTCAGAATGCCAAAATAGGGGTGGCGTTGCTTTCTAATATCGGGAGGCTGGTGAATGACCTAATTCTCCCCTGAGGATCCTTTTAATATAAATGGATATTTAATATAAATATATGACATGATTATTGTTGTTTCCATATTGGAAAATTAAAGTTCTGAAGATAGATGGTGGTGATGGCTATATAACAATGTAAGTGTACTTACTACCACTGAATTGTATGCTTACAATGGATACATGGTAAATTTTATTTATGTGTATTTTATCACCATGTAAAAAATTAATGTCCATTTTTCCTTTTTTTTCTTTATTTTCATTCTATTTTCCCTTTCTTAACTTCATGTGCTGCCCTTGATATCCACACAGAAAAATAACTGATGATAAGGCAATAGCCCTCTCTCATAACAATACAAAACCAATTTGAAATGGAAAAAAAAGTAGTTGTTTCTCAATTACATTGAGCAAGAAATATAACAGTCATTAGAAAAATGTGGCTGAAATATTTTTTATAATCCGTTGTCAATGAAATCAGCAAATTTAGGTTTTCCAAAGTCAAGTCATCGCCGTCGAATATGATCGAGGCTAAAATGACTCCACATGACAGAGAGAACATTGCAGTTCATGCTTAGCTGCTCAACTGCACATCCAATTATACTCTGCCAAATTTTGTTTTACTCTCATTAATAAACTATAATTTGTAACTAATGCATTTATATTTATATAAGATAATTAGAGATTTCCATTTTAAATTATCTAACATAGTGGGGATCCTATTAGTAGTTCCTGGAAGTGCTGATACATAATTTCTATTCCCAGACTTATTTTAAAATTCTGCCAACATCATAAAACTGAGAATGCACTAAGATTTAGGTTCTATCAGGGGGACAGGACACTGAAGGCACACAACAAGGACTCAAACATTTCCCCAATGATTATTTGCTGGCCAGCACCCAAATGGGTCTCAGAACTGTTTCCCCTAACTATTGTACTTCCCAGTAACTTTGCTTCCATCCCATTGGGCTATGGTCACATCCGCGGCTCCTGGTTTAGAGTATTTGGACAAGGTTTGAAGGAGAATATGTGGGTAAAAGACTGGAAAAGTCATTTTTAGATTATTCCCTAGAACGTTGTCTTTTCCCTTCCAATAGCATGTAGATCTAAAAGCTAGCCCTATGTCCTTTTGAACATGGACATGGAACGTGCATAAGCTGTATTGTATTTTATATAACAAGGTTTTCCTACAGGAAAACAACCCACCAAATATGTTTAGATTTTTGGCAAGCGAAGATGCTCTTTACAGGCTTTATTTATTATTAGAGGCTTCATCCATTCTAAGCACAACTGGGTCTTTCCTCAGACTCATCAAATTCTTTCTGTGGAACTCAACCACCACCAAGCTCCAACTCTGTCCTTTGGCATCTGTTCTCTCTTGAGCTAATGATCTCTCTTGTCTGCCCCATTTGATTCCATTCAAAAAGTCATTGAAATCAGCAATATTGGAAAGAGGAGAGTATTTTATTATCATTTGGAAGACAAAGGAAAAACAAAATCATTCAAGGTTTTCAGGAACCGAACTTACACCTTTTATGCATTTGCAATTGCTCTTAGATATCTTATCCTTGTAAGATTGCTCATTTAGAACATGGACCTGGAGCCAGAGTCTCTGGGTTCAAATGCTGGCTCTACCTCTTAATTGTGTGACATTGAGCAAGTTTCTTAACATCTTTGCACTTAGATTTCCCTACCTGTAAAATTGTGCTGATAGCAGTACCTACCTCAAAGGGCTGTTAAGATTAAATGAATTAATGCCTGTAAAGTACTTAGAACAGTATTTGACAAATACTTATGTGGTACATGGTAAGTCTGATATAAAATAAATCCACTCTTCCCTCACACAAATCCACAATACTCTATCTGTTACCAGGTTTCATTGATGTTGCTTTGTAAATCTGCCCCGTTCTTCTGACTCCAAGGGTTAAGGTTTGGTCTAGGACCTCATCATTTCTTGCCGGGGTGACTGTCATCGTCTTTTAACTAGTCTCTTTGACCAAGTAGACAGACACGCCTCTCCCTTTCTACTGACCATTAGGGACACCTGTCTGCATTCTAATGACATCACTCTCATGCCTCTAATGGCTCTCCATTAATGTGGGGTGAAGTTCAAATCCATGGCATGACATCCCAGGCACTTGATGCTCTGGTTCCAGAATACTTTTCCAGACTTATGTCAAGCCATCCCTGTGACCCAATCATATCAATTATTCCCACATGCTATGCTGTATCATACAGCCATGCTTTCACATACAATGTTTCCCCTGTCTTGCATGTCGGCCCACAGTACCCCTGTCTACTTTCTACACTGCTACTTATCCTGCAAGCCCCCATTTGAAATATCCTCTTCTCAGTGAAATTTTCTCTGACTCCACTGGGGCAGAATCACTTTCTCCTTCTGTATCCTACAGCTCTTTCAATAGTCAGCTATTACACCACTTGTTACATTGTAATATAATCATATCTACAGGACTATGAGCTCTTTGAGGGCAAGGATGTATCTTTTTCATCATATATTCACTTATTCAATCATAGTATAAAATTATAAACAAGGCACACTTGATCCAAGTCCTTGTGGAGCTTATAATCAAGTAGTGGAGCCAGGAAATAATAAGTAAGCAAAAAAAAAAAAATCAAATAATTACAAAATGTAGTGAGGACAAAGAAGGAACAAACACGCTGATGTGATGGAGATAAACAGGAAGTGTTTATCTGTATCCTCAGTACTGATCATGGTGTCCGGCTCATAAGCCCTCAGCAGTGTAGCCAGATCTGAAGAGGCCATCATGATTACGCATCTTGGTTAACAATTGATTGATTCCATTTTCAATCCCGGTCCCAAGTCCTGTACTATATATCTCTAGAGTAAGACAGAATCACTATGGCAACTATTTCTTTCTATTGCGAAACATTCACACAGCCCGGCCATTCATCCACCTACCTCAGGCAAACTACTTATATATTGTCCTTGACACCCACATGATATAGAAGTGAGAAATTCCAGTCCTTTAGAAATGTGAGTCTACATCATATCCAGACATAAATTCGTGGGTTCTAAATCCTGACCCCAGGTTAGCACTGGATCTCAAGGACATCTGCAGTGAGAAATGATTCTCAAAGTGTGGCCCTTGGCCCAGGAGCAGCATGACCTGGGAAATTGTCAAAAATGTCCATTCTCAGGGCCTGCCCCAGAGCTAGTAAATCAGAAACTCAGGTGGGGTTTGGCTAGACTAGTCTAGATTTCTCACTTGAGAATTTGAACCAAGAGGCATGAAACTGACCAACAGTTTACAGTGGGACATAAAGCTGGAAATGAATGATGTAGCTAGGGGACAGGGTGGGGAAGCCGTGGGGTCCTACACGACTCCCTCACAAGTACACCAAGGAATTCCATCTGCCATGAGAGGGGAATGTAGCACGTGTGCTGACGAGAGTGGGGAGAGCTCCCTGCAAGGCAGAGAGTGTGACTGCACCTTCTTACTGTTTTCTGCTGTCCTTCATGAGAAGATTGTTATTATTAACTTTACTTTGAGGAACCTTGAGGGGGTTCAGCCTGTTGTGGTTACAAGAGCATTGAATGAACAATAAGCTTCCATGTAATGGCGTAAAACAACCATGGTATTGTTATATTCATAGATTCTGTGGGTAAGGAATCAGACTTGGCTCAACAGGAATGGCTTGTCTCTCTTTGCTATGTTCCATAAAGTCTTGGACCTCAGCTGGGAATATTTGCATGGCTTGAGGCTTGGAATCACCTGTACGCTTCTTCACTCACATATATGGTGGCATGGTTTGGACTGTCATGTGGCCTGGGTTTCCTCACAGCATAGTAGCTTCAGAATAGATGGACATTTTACATGGCAGTTCAGGGCTTCAAAGGCAAGGATTCCAACAAGCAAGGTAGAACATGCATGGCCTTTTATGACCTAGGCTTGGAAGTAACATAAAATCACTTTCACAGTACTCTATTCATCAAAGCATGCATAAGCCAATGCAGAATCAAGGAAGGAGAGATAGACCCCATCTCTCCATGGAAGGACTGTCAAAAGATATGACACCATGTTTTAAAACCACCACAATGTGCTAACTAGATTGAAACAACTACTTGACTTGGAGCTGATGGACCCTGGAAAAACACACTGTTCTCAATAAATAAAAATAAAGTAAATAGGCATGAGGGATCTTATTGAAGTAATAGAAATGTTTTAAAATTGATTTATGATGATGGTTGTACAACTTGGAAATTTATTTTTAAAAGTCATTGAAATGTACACTTCAAATGGGTGACATAAAATTTGTCTCAATTAGTTACAAAACTAACTTAATTTTAAAAAATAAACTTTTAGGGCTGGCTGAGTGGCATGTTGGTTAAGAGTTGGCTTGGGACGCCAGCTCTGAGGAGCAGGGCCGCAGTTTGGATCCCACATTAGGGCCAGTGATGCTGCGCCCTCTACAGCTAAGATGGTGAACAACAGCTCGACCTGGAGCTGGGTTGCCATGAGTCTCCGGTGACAGCGTAGGCTGCAGTGGGGCTGGCCGGCAGCTGGCTGGCAGCTGGCATGCGCTTTCATGAGCTGCCATGAGTAGCCATCCAATGGCTGGTGAGCAACTGCTTCACCCAGGAAGAGCGCAATGATGATACCAACATGGGCCAGTGAAACAACATCCTCCACAACTAGACTGAAGAACAAAGGACAGCAACTTGTCTATTCCCCTTACCTGATTCACCAAAGCTGTTCCTCTCCCCCAATTCCCCAATAAAATCTTTAAAAAAATAAAATAAAATAAACTTTTAAAATTTGCTTTGGTTTCCTTAATTCTTCTTTTTCCTAACCTACCTTGATTTCTGAATATAAGAAACATACAGAGTCAACTTTGAAAAGATACAGTCACCCCATCAAAGGACTAAATTTGAAATTAGAATACAAGACCACAAGGGGACAACATATATGCTGATTGCATGATCAACCCAGCAGTTATGATTATGGTTATGATTAACTGATGGAGGCTAATGAGTGCAGAGATTAAGAGCAATGTTTGGAGTCAGACAGACCAGGAATCAAATATTGCCACTATTTACTTGATGGGTAAATTTGACTAAATTCCTAGACAATAGTTTTTTCACATACAAAATGAAGATTAAAAAGTGCAAACCTCAGAGAATTACATGAGATCATATTTTGGAAATATATAAATGGTAGCTATAAACCATTAATGAGCGAATCTCCCATTCATTTTAGTTTTTAAAATATAGGCTTGTTAGAACAAATAAAAAAACTGCTCGAAAAACACTGTATTTAAATAAGATATTTAAATATAGATTTTATATTTCAGCACTTAATGGAGGACATTCAATAAATGTTAATTGGAAAATTGTTTAAAAAAATTCATATACCTCTTGTTACATTGTCTTAATATGTAAATTAAAGCTTAATCCAACTTTGTGTTTGTCTCCAGATCTTATTATACATACTTTTTTTTTAATCAAACTATCATATACTCAGTTATTTTTAGGGCTGGGATGCATAGCTGCAAGATTTTGGAAAAGTATGCTCTAAGAACTAACAGTCTAACATCTCTCTTAGCTATTGGCTGTGAATACAATAGATGGTCTCTTCTACAGTTTTGCAAATGAGGGCATAGTCTTTTTCTTCTCATTCCGTGGTTACTTATCTTACAGCTATCTTCCCAATATCAACTAGCAAAAGGAAGAAAAGCCAGAAACAAAATACAGTATTTCCTCTCCTGTCCACAGCTCTGATCTTCCTTGATCTTCTCCCTAAGCAGTAGGGATTGTGGAGTGAGCACTGCAAACTACAGTCCCGCCTCACTAGGAAAGCTGCCTTCAACTACCTGATGGGAGTCATTTTCTATTCTATTTAAAGAATAAAGACATCTTTTTTTCTCCTGAAAGATGTCTCCTGCTGTTCACTGTTCTTCTTCAAGGTATTGCTTGAAATGAAATTCAACGGCAGAGTCTTTACTGCTGAGGCTGCTCATGTAGCTTGTAACTTCTATAGTTTAGGCATAGAAAAGGGCGTTACAAGGAACTTGAGAGACCATTTTAACCCAATCCTCTGGAGTAAGGAATTTGCGCCTGATACAACTGTTTTAGCAAGAGTTCCTCAGACTAAGTTTTTTTTGAGACTAAGCACATATTTTGAGTGCTTGCATGTCTGTCTATACACATGTATTGAAAAACATTCTGGAACAGAAGCAGTTCTAAACAGATTTAAAGTTTTATAACTACAGTGGTTCTCAAACGTTTGTGGGCTCTGAAACTACTTGGAAGGATTGTGAAAAAGATTGCTGCCTCATCCATCCCCCACCCCAGTTTCTGATTTAGCAGATCTAGCATGGAGACAGAAATTCACATTTCTTACAGGTTTTCCAAGTGAAGGTAATGCTGACGCTGCTGATCTAGGGACCACACTTTGAGAACCATCATTCTAGAAAAAGGACTACTCTATCTGCTGACCCAAATTCTCAGGGTCACCATTATTAACTAGAGCACTCGAACAAATGACTTTCCATTGTGAATCTCCTAAATAAGAAAAACTTTGAAACCTTAACTACTCTCTCTAAGTGTTATCTTTTTTCTTTCTTTTCTTTTCCTTTCTTTTCTTTTCTTTCCTTTTTTTTTAAGCACAGACTTTTGTTGCCTTGAGAACAGACTGAGCTAGAAGAGATTTCTTAACTAGAGTGTTGCCCAGTTCAAGATTTTATTTCCTACAATCCAATAAGTATCTTCAAGCAGCTCATTTCTCTTTTCCACATCTCTGCTACTAAATCTCTATATATATTTTCTATGACATATATATATATATATATAGTTTTTTTCTTATCACATATGCCTTTAAAGATGATGAAAAGTAAAATAATTAAGCTTTTTTTTTTATAAGAATTTAAAACAAGATAAGGGTGGATACACATATGTTGCTGATTCTGACATTTGTCCTTTGTGTGGATATTATAAAACTGCATAGCATTTTATCTTCCTCTCTCTGTACTTGTGGAAAGTACATGGTGAGAAAAGTATCATCATGTAATTAACAGGATATTGTAACCTGAAGAATTCTTAATGTAGGTTTGACTTTATAGAATAGAGGTGCTTCTTACAAATAGAATATAAATGAACCTGGATGTCAAATCCAATACTCTTGCTGGTTTTCATTATGAAATTAAACATGGGCTCCTTTGGGGAATAAAATCGGTTCTAATACATAATAGACTCATACCTAAGAATATAATAAAACTCTTTAAACAAAAAAATGGCAATTTTATGATAAAAACAATAATAGCCAGTGTGTACCGCAAATTATGAATACTAAGTAGCTAGGGTTATTCTCATGTTTAATATATTTGCTTAAAGACTGGGGCAGGGGGGTGGGGAGAAACCTGTCAGTCTAGCTAAAAAGAATTTCCTGGATGGAAAAAAGTCACTATGAAGTCGGCAGTGATAAACTGAAGCAATTAACAAATGCTTAGCATAGCATGTCTCCTGTAGGGCAGGAGACCTAAAAACACTCTAAAGCTAGTCAGTCTGGAATGGTTTGTCAGAATTAAAATTTTAGTAGAGAATTTCTTTAAGCAGCCATACAGCAGTACGGTAAGACCACAGACTTATAATCAGATAGCCTAGATTCTAGTCTGAACTTTGCTGCATTAACGCGGCATGAGCAGGACCTTGCTGTCACAAACCAGCAGTCCTGGTATCACCAGGGAGCCTGTTAGAAATGCAGAGTCTCAGGCCCAGCCCAGACCCCCTGAATCGCTATCTGCATTTTAAGATTCTTGAATGACTGACAGGTACATACGTAATGGATGTGGGACGCGCTACCCAGTTCCTCCTTCAGGCCTGAGACACTAACTCTCCCAGTAGTTAAGGATACTGTCCTTCACTGGAAAATGTCCTTGGCTAGACAGAACCACTTCACAAAGGTCATGCCCCCTTTTCCAAGGGCAGCCTTTATCCGATGACTGGTCAACGTGGACGTCTTGGCCCCTTCACGCTGCCTGGAATCACTCTGTAGGGCCACCTCAGCATCAGAGTTCTCCATGGTGCTGACGGCGCCCATTGCCAAAACTGCATTCTGCCCAAGTTCTCTATCTGCACGGTGCTACTTTCTTCTCTTCCCTTCTACAGGTATTTGTCCTGAGAGTGCTTCATATTAGACTTTCTGCACACTAAACTCCATCTCTGGATCTGCTTTCTGGAGAACCCAACCTGCAATAACATTGACATTTGAAATGCCTGAACTTTGGCCATGTAAATCAATCAATCTATGGCCTTTCAATCCGTTTTATCTTTTGTAAAATGGAAATGATAACAGTATCCTTCTCATGGTGTGCTGTGAGGATTAAATTACCTAATATTTGTAAAGTACTTAGAGCAGAGACTCGCTCATGCAGTGCTGGATAAGGGTTCGTTATTGCTATACAGTGGGTCTGTGGATAAAGAGTTAACATCTGTCCTGCTCAGATCCCTTGTTCAGAAAAACACTACCACTAACACTCAAATATTGGTTAAATTGGGGAATAATTTATTTAATTATGCATTCAGTCACTTTGCAAGAGCTGATGGGAAGGAAGTATAGGAACACATATAACTTCTGGCTGTGAAAAGCAGCAAAAATTATGACTGAATGAGACCAGGGTGACTGCAGCCCCAGGTGCTCCTCTTAAAGGGCCCATGCACAGACTTACTTGCTGATGGACTCAGTCACTCTGAGCTCCAGTGCTGGTACAGAAGCTCAAAAGGCAAAAGGGACATACGGGGAGGAACTGAGTTGTCTGTCTTCAGGGCGAGGGTGGAAGGGCAGCTTTTTCCCAGATGGGAGGAGCTGGCATAATCCATTGTTTCTTTGCTGAGCCCTCTCCTTTCCCAGAGTGTAGGCAACTACCATCCACCTGGTTAACACCTTTCCTTCACCCTGATTCCCAGAGACCACACCCCATCCAACTTTTGGGCATACTCAGGCCACTTCCAATGGCTTTTCTGTATAAACAACCTGCCTTGGCTCATGCCGTGGACTTTCCTAAAATCTCCCAAAGGTTCACAAAACCCAAACATGGAGTATCTGGCTTCAGTGTGTCCCATACGTCTGGCTGAACAGCCCTAAGCCTGGTACTAGTGACAACTGGCCTTGGTTTGCAGCTTGGCCTCTCAAGGCACCTCCAAGCCCAGTGTTGGTGGCAGCCACCTGTTGATTGCTCTGTGGCTCATGCCAGATGGCCCCAGGCAGGACACAGGCTGTGGCTGAATTTAGACTGTGGTGGGGCCCCTCCCAGGAGGCCCTGGGGCTGGCACACCTGATAGACAGCTTCGGACCCAGCTGGAGCATCACCCAGCTGCCTCTGGGGGCAACAACACCCAAAGGGCATACTAGGAAGGCACCAGAGCCCTGCTAAAGTGAATCCTGATTCATAATGTCAGCCCCTGCACAATAGCTCCTTCATTGTAGTCACAGCCAGTCTTCACAACCAATCAGCCCGAGAATCAATCCCTGCCATTGACACACAAAAAGCAACCAAGGTTCAGTTACAACAGGAAGCCACACACAACCCACACAAGGGACACATCAGGAGTACCCAGCTCAGGTAACCAGGGAGACTCTGAGCTCCAGCACACCTACTACATAAGGCCATTCTAAGACTGGGAGGCATAGCAGGCCTACTTAATACACAGAAACAAACATGGAGACAGCCAAAATGGGGAGACAAAGAAACATGTCCCAAATAAAACAGCAGAATAAACCTCCAGAAAAAGAACTAAGTGAAATGGAGACAAGCATTCCACAAGATGCAGAGTTCTAAACACTGGTTATAAGGATGTTAAAGATCTAAGTGAGAACTTCAACAAAGAGATAGAAACTATAGTAATGAAGATAGAACCCATCAGAAATAAAGAATAAAATAACGTAAATAAAGAATACATTAGAGGGAATCAATAGTAGATTAGATGAAGCAGCGAAGTGAATCAGTGATTTAGAAGATAAGGTAGCAGAAAACATCCAATCAGAATAGCAAAAAGAATCCAAAAAAATGAAGATAGTTTAAGGGGCCTCTGGGACAACATCAGTGTACCAACATTTGCATCAAGGAAAAGACAGAGAGCAAGAAATTGGAAACCTATTTGAAGAAATAATGACTGAAAACTTCCCTAAATTGGTAAAGGCAATAGACATACAAGCCCAGGAAGTGCAGAGTCCCAAACAAGTGCAGAGTCCCAAACAAGATGAACCCAAAGAGGCTCATACCAAGACATCATAATTAAAATGCCAACAGTTAAAGACAAGGAAAAAAATCTTAAAATCAGTTAGTTACCTACAAGAGAGCTCCCATAAGACTACAAGCTAATTTCTCAATAGAAATTTAGCAGGACAGAAGGGATTGACAGGAAATATTCAAAGTGATGAAAAGCAAGGACCTACAACCAATTTTACTCTACCCAGCAAAGATATCACTTAGAACCCAAGGACAGATAGAAAGTTTCCCAGACAAGAAAAAGCAAAAGGAGTTTATCCACAGCAAGCCAGAATTACAAGGAATCTTAGAGGGACTTCTTTAAGACAAAAAAAAAAAAAAAAAAGGGAAAAAGGAAACTAAAAAATACGAATAATAAAATGGCAATAACATATCTGCCAACAATGTAAATGAATTAAATGCTCCAATCAAAACATAGGGTGGCTAAATGGATAAGAAAACAAGACCCTTACATATACTGCCTACAGAGACTCACTTCGATTGAAAGACACACAGAGACTGAAAGTAAAGAGATGAGAAAAAGATATTTCATGAAAATGGAAACAAAAAAAGTTGGGGCAGCAATACTTATACCAGACAAAATAGACTTTAAAACAAAGGCTATAACAAGAGACACATAAGGATCCAGTAATCCCACTTCTGGGTATTTATCAAAAGAAACCGAAAACACTGCTTTGAGGGGACGAATGCATCCATGTGTTCACTGCAGCCTTGTTTATAATGACCAAGATGTGGAGGCAGCCTGGGTGTCCATCAATGGATGATGAATGGATAAAGAGGAGGTGGTACATATATACAATGGAATATTGCTTGGTCATGGAAGGGAATGGGTTCTTGCCATCTGTGGCAGCCTGGATAGATCTGGAGAGTATTGTGTTGAGTGGAGCAGGTCAGACAGAGAAAGACAGATGTAATGTGATTTCACTTATATGTGAAATCTAAATAACAAAATAAACAAACAGATCAGAAACAAACTCATAGATACAGAGAATCTATGTTGATGGTTGCCAGATGGGAGGGGCATTGGGGGAGTGAAATAGGGAAGGGAATAAGAGGTACAAATTGGTTGTTACACAGTAGTGATGAGGATGTAGGATATAGCATAAGGAATATAGTCAATAATATTATAATAACTATATATGGTAAAAGATGGGTACTAGATTTGTTGGTGTGATAAATGGAAGAGGGTTTGGCAGCAGGGTGAAAAAGATGAAGGCATTAAGAGATACAAATTGGTAGTTACAAAATAGTCATGGGGATGTAAAATAAAGCATAAGGAATATAGTAATAATATGGTAATAACTATGTATAGTGCCAAGTGGGTACTAGATTAGTCAGGGAGATCACTTCTTAAGTTATATAAATATCTAACCATTATGTTGTACACCTGAAATTAATATAATATAGAATCTCAACTGTAACTGAAAAATTTAAAAGGGGAGGAAAGAAAAGAGGGGATAAGAGGTTCAAATTTTCAGGTATAAAACAAATAAGTTATGGGGATGTAATGCACAGCATAGGGAATATAGTCAATAATATTGTAGCATGATATGGTATTAGATGGTTGCTGGACTTATCGTGGTCATCACTTCTTTAGGTATACCAATGTTGAATAACTATGTATACTTGAAACTAATATAACATTGCATGTTAGCTATATTTTAATAAAAATCTTAAAATAAATAAATAAATAAAAAGAAATAAAGTGCTGAGGGGGAGTGTAGATACATTGCTCAATTTGGCTTTGTTAAGCCATAGGCAGAGAGGAGACATTTGCAATGCACATAATTTTCTAAAATTTTCACACAAAATATATCAAGAACTGTAAACTACTAATTAATAACAATCTAATAGAAAAATGGGAAAGGACTGAAAAACCCAATTGAGGGGCAAAACTTGAAATGCCAATAAATAAAGATATTTCACTTCAATTATGAATTCAGGGAATGCAAAATAAAACAACAATAAGGAGCAATTTCATACCCATCAAATTTATAAAAGTTTCAAAACCTGGAAAAAACCAAGTAATGGCAAGGCTATAGAGAAACATGAACTCTCACACACTGATTCTAGGAGTGTGAATTATTATAGCCCTGTGGAAAGCAATTTGGTAGGATCTAGCGTGTTAGTCTGTTTGGGCTGCTATAACAAAAATACCGTCAATTGGTGGCTCAAACAACAAACATTTATTTCTCACAGTTCTGGAGGCTAGGAAGCCCATGGTGAAGGTGCTGGCAGATACAGGTCTGGTGAGAGCCCCCTTCCTAATTCATAAGTGGCTGTCGTCTTGCTGAGCCCACATGGCAAAAGGGGTGAGGAAGTTCTCTGGAGTCTCTTTTCTAAAGGCACTAATCCCATTCTTGAGAGCTCTGTCCTCCTGGCCTAATTGCTTCCCAAAGGCCCTACCTCCAAATGCCATCACATTGGGGATTAGGTGTCAACACTGAGTGTGTGGGGATCACAAATGTTCAGTCTGTAGTACCAAGTAAATTGGAATATGCACCTGCCCAGTGACCTGGCAATTTCAACCTCTAGATATATCCCTTTAGACTGCAGTGATTCTCAACAAGTGCAATTTTGCCCCACCTCTCACCCCTCAGGTGACAATTTCTGGAGGCAGTTTTGGTTGTCATTCCTGGAAGCTTGCTAGAGGCATCAAATGAGTAGATGTAGGTGCTGTTAAACATCCTACAATGCATAGATCAGCCTCTCACAAAAAAAGACATTTCTGGTTCAATATATCAATGAGGTTAAAGCACAAAAAGTTTTTTTTTAATTAAATTTATTGGGGTGACAATGGTTAGTAAAGTTACATAGGTTTCAAGTGTACAATTCTATAATACATCATCTACACATCGCACTGTGTGCTCACCACCCAGAGTCAGCTCTCCTTTTACCCTCTTCTACCAGCCCCCTCCCTCTTTACCCTCTGGTAACACTACACTGTTGTTTGTGTCTATGGGTTCACAAAAAGAGTTTTGAGTGACAAAGGCACACTGCAAAAAGAAAAGCACACTGCTGCCATTTATGTAACATTTCAAAAATAGAAAGCAATGCTCAAGTATATTCAAGGGAGTCGTTTGCCAAAATTAATACAATAATTCCTCTTCTGTATCCATCTCTCTCCCACACTGATTAAGCTGTGTGACTTGCTTGGGCTAACAGGATAATAGCAAACTTGACACAAGCAGAGACTTGAAAACTGTTTGGGCATCACAGCTTGCCCTCTCTTGTCGCTCTTGGAAACTGTGACCACACCAATGTGAATGACCACAGGGCCACCCTGTTGGATGACGAAAGATACTTGATCAAGTCATTCCTGCCCACAAGCTGACACTGAGCCAAATGCCAGACATATTTGTGGAGCTAACTAGAGATGTAGTCCCTAGCCCAGAAAGAACTGCCCAGCTGACCTATAGAGTTGTAGAGAATAACATTTTGTTGTTTTAAGCCACCAAGTTCTATTATGAATCAAAAGATAACTGACATACAGTTCATAGAGAATATCTATGCAGTAAAGGTCTAAAAGCATGGATGATGAGTAGATAGAACAAACCCCACTTTGGATAACGATTTACCCTGGACAATGATTCTGGATGATAACTCTCCCCCTGAAAGAAGGAAGGGACTAGAAAGGAGGAAGTCAACTGCAACTGTACTTTTAACATTTACTTCGAAAGAAATAATCACAGAGAGAGCTTCCAGTTTTAGCTCTGACACATAAAGAGCTTGGAAGCTGTCTCATCCTTGTAATAAGAAAAAAGCTCAGGAAACTGAAAATCAATTTTGGGTACAGACTTTTCTTATACCCATCAGAGAACTGAAATTGCAAGGCACCCTGCCACACTGGGATTTGGAGAGACAGGCAGGTACAGAGAATCGCAGCTGAGATCAGGTAACCTGGAGTCCCAGCTCCTAGAGGCACACTTAACTGGTCATTTTAATGAATTGCTGGAGGCTGAATGCAGACTAGCCTGAAAGGGAGCAACACCTGGATAGTATGGTTTTAGGGGGTCTCCACACCTTTGTGGGTTTTACCTCCAGGAACCCCATCAGGTCTCATGGTGAGCCAAGGAAAATCCCCTGTGTCTCTGGTAGTGGGAAGGGAAAATTAACTGTTTTGAAATACACCCAGAGCATTTGTCATAACAAGGACCTGCTCTCCTTGGGAAAACATTTTATCAGAGCCCTATCTCACCTAGGAGGAAAGGCAATTACCCACTTCCAGGACCTTGTAGCATTCCTGTCTCACCTATAAGGGCGGAGAGCTAAGAAACATTTGTGAGGGTCACAGCCCAGTGACACAGGCCCACTAAAAGACTGAGATTTAATCATAAGATTATAGAACATGTCCCCTCTCCCATAATGGGACATCAACAGGGCTCCAGTAAAATAGCAGTGGATTACAGTGGACAGTGCTGCAAGGTGCAGACTCTATTTAAGAAGGGACTCTTAGAGAAATCCCAAGACAACAGTGGAGACAAAAACAAGAACACTAAAAAAATTTGAAACCTCCAGGACTTACAGCTACAGCAAGCTCTAAGCATAGCTCAACACCTAACCAGATTAACAAAATCTTACACTAAAGGTCTCTTAACCTCAGTTCCTATTATTTGATTTATTATATCAAACTTTCAACAACAACAACAATATATACAAGGCATGCTAAAAGGCAAGAAAAGAAGAAAAGAAAACAGAGCCTGAAGAGATAAAGCAAGCATCAGGGCCAGACTCAGATGTGACACATGTTTTGGAATTATTAGATAAGGAATATAAAATAACTATGACTAATATGTTAAGGGCTCTAATGGAAAAAGGAGACAATACACAAGAATAGATGAGTAAGGTCAGCAGAGAGATAGGAACTCTAAGAAAGAATCAAAAGGAAATGACAGAAATAAGAAACACTGTAACAGAAAGGAAGCATGCCTTCTATGGGCTCAGCAGCAGACTGGATACAGTCAAAGAAAGAATCACTAAGTTTGAAGATATGGCAATAGAAGCTTTGCAAATTGTAATGCAAAGAGAAAAAAGAATGAAAAAATGGAGCATAATACCATGAACTCGGGGACAAATTTCAGAAGCTGTAACATTGCATCATCGGAATATCAAAAACGGAAGAAAGAGAAAAAGGAGGAGAAATATTGAAATGATAAATGGCTGGAAAGTTTCCAAAATTAATGACAGAGACCAAGCCTCAAATTTAGAAAGCTCGCAGAATAAATACCACCCTCCCACCTCCCCGGCAAAAAAAAAAAAAAAAAATCTACTCCTAAGCATATTACATTCAATTTGCAGAAAACCAAAAATCTTTAAAGAAGTCAAGGCAGGAAAACATCTTACCTATAGATAAACAAGTATAAGAATTACAGTAGGATTTCTTGTGAGAAACTATGCAAGGAAAGTGTGGAATGGAATATTTAAAATGTTAAAAGAATAAAAAAAACCAGTGTAGGATTCTATAACAAGTGAAATTATCCTTCAAAAGCAAAGGGGAAGGCCAACCGAGTGGAGCATTGGTTAGGAGCTGGCTTGGGACGCCCGCCCCAGTTGGGATCCCACATATGAGGCCCAGTGACACTGCCCTCTACAGTTAAGATGGTGAACAACAGCTCCACCTGGAGCTGGGCTGCCATGAGTCCTTGGCGACAGTATAGGCTGCAGCCGGCTGCCATAAGCTACAGTGAACGGCTGGCAGCGTGAGCAGCCGTCCAGAGGCTGGCAACCAACCTGCTTCACCAGGAAGAGCGCAGTGATAATACCAACATGGGCCAGTGAAGCAACATCCTCCACAACTAGACTGAAGAACAAAAAAAAAAGACAGCAACTTGTCTGTTCCCCTTCCCCAATTCCCCAATTAAAAAAAAAAAAAAAAAAGCAGTGGGGAAAAAAAGCCTCAGACAAAGAAAAACTTGGGATTCATTGCCAAATCAACCACCTTCAAGAAATGTTAAAATGTTTTTTAAAAAATTCTTCAGAGAGAATAAAAATGATATGAATCAGAAACTGAGATCTATAACACAGAAAAAAGGAAGAACATCAGAGAAGGGATAAATGAAGGTAAAATGGCCTATTTTATTTTTCTTACTTTTAGTTGATCTAATAGATAACTGTTTGAGGTAATAATAGCAATCATGTGTTGAGTGATTATAACATACAGAGAAAAATGAATGATAGTAATGTTGTAAGGGAGGAATTAGGATGTATCTTCGCAGCTTTACCTTCCTGAAACTTAGCTCTCACAGTCCCTTACTTTGGTAAATGGACCTCTGTGATGACTCGATAAACTACTGGGATATTTTTGCTTTGGGGTCTGAATTTAGTCTTAAAAGTGTTTTCAGACATGCAACCTTTCCTAACTTTTATTTGCAGCCAGAAGTATCTCTACAACCTTTAAGAAAGGCCATAATCCTATGTATTGTAAAATCAATCTTTATTTGCTCCCTTTTCCATAATTCTATGTCTGCAAACTTGAAGGAACAGAAATCTCTGAAACTTGAACTGAATTCTTCTCAGACTTCCTTTTGGTAAAACTGAAAATCTGGCATGTGTGGAGGTCACTGACTGAGTGTTGGAAGATTTTAGGTACACTAAACTAAATTACTACTATTTTGGCTGGGCTGGCCATTAGGTAATTTTTATCACTGTGTCTAAGCTGTATCTTATCACTAAGATATCTTATCACTAATTATAAATCATAACAAATCAGTAATAAATTGTAATAAACCAGTAACAAATCATGTTTATTTAGCTCTCAATGGAGTCTGGTTATTATACCATAGTTCCCCTAATGTATTTACACTTTAAGAGACAGCTTTGACTCAAAGTTGGCATTTAAATACTTTAGAGCACATTTTAAATCCCTATTTATGTTCAATGATTTATTCTAAAAGTTTTCTCCACAAATCCAAAGTGGTGGGTAGGCTTGCTTTTCATTGTAAAGTATCTGTTTTCCTTTGTAATTTTCCATAAGCAAGAGTGAAATTGAAAATCTATAGCCTTAGCAATTTTTAAAATTATATAGCTATTATGCCAACATGCCAAGGAGACAACATTGTAAGCAACTTCCTTTGGAACACCTGCTAAAAATACTTTTTTTCCATAAAAGGTACAATTTTTCTGCTGAGTATTTATAAAAATAAATAAATGCATACTCTACAATGAGACAGTCTCTTTTCATGAAAACACAAAGGAAACAAGCATTAGAAGTAAAACAACAACAATGAAAATAGGAATCCAATTCATTTCATTTTCTGGATGGATCTGCGCAGAGCAATTGACATTTAAAAATAAATAAATAAAAACACACTATTAGAAAACTAATTCAGTAACTTTCCAACTTTGTTTTTTCTCTGTAAAATACAGTAAGCAAAAACACTCCTTGAGGTTTTGACAATTGGTTCT
Organism: Aselliscus stoliczkanus; assembly: GCA_033961575.1. Lineage (NCBI taxonomy): Eukaryota > Metazoa > Chordata > Mammalia > Chiroptera > Hipposideridae > Aselliscus > Aselliscus stoliczkanus. Next base: position 100,295,821 of record CM066735.1, on the reverse strand, counting down.
TCATTCTCCATTCCCTAGAACTCAATTAACTAGGTTTTCTACCTTATTCATATGGCACATACAAGGCGTGCTCAAACAATACAGTGAATGTTTCAACAAAAAAAATTATTACAGTAAAAGACACATTGCCATTTAATCCCTCTTAAAATATTCCCCCTCGCTTCAAATACACATATCCCACCATTCTTGCCACTTTCTGAAGCAGTTCTAGAAGTCCTCTTTCATGAATGTCTTTAGTTGGGCTGTCGTGGCTGCCTCCTTGTACTGAACCAATTCAAATATTTACCTTTCATGGTCATTTGGACTTTGGCGAAGAGCCAGAAGTCACACGGTGCCTGATATTGTGACTAAGGTGGATGGGGACACACGGTAGTGTTTTTATTTGACATTAATTGCTGTACCAGAAGTGATGTGTGACATGGAGCCTTTTCATTGTGATCAACAATATGATGAATGTTGCTTCTGAATGAATCCAACAGAAAGGCAGGGATCTTTAATATGGGAAGTGGTGGGCTGAACTTTAACTTGTGTGACAAGTTTCAACTTGTTCGGTGCAGTCAGTCAGTCAGTCAGATGTGAGCTACGGTTGAGAGAACATGTGTTTTAAAGTGTGCAGTTTGGGATGGGGGTGTTATCACTTTGTGAGATGTGAAATGTGTAACTGTTACATTGTTTTGTACACCCAAAACTAATACAAAATAAAATAAAATGTGCGCCGTAAATTATCTTTCATCATGACAATGCTCTGTGTCACACATCGCTTCTGGTATACAGCAATTCCTGTCAAATAAAAACATTACACTGTGTCTTCATCCACCTTATTCACCGGATCTGGTACCGTGTGATTTCTGACTCTTCCCCAAAGTCAAAATGATTCAGGACATCAAGGCAGCCACGACGGTGTAACTAAAGACACAAAAGAGGACTTCCAAAACTGCTTCAGCAAGTGGCAAGAATGATGGGATAAGTGTGTTCGAGTGAGGGGGAATATTTTGAGCGGGGTTAATGACAATGTGTCTTTTACTGTAACAAATTTTTTTTTTAAACATTCACCATATTGTTTGACCACATCTCGTAGATCTGCTCTATAAGAATAAATGTAAACAGTGCCCAACACAGTGGTGGTTCATATAATTACCATTCCAATAAGGTATACAATTCATGATAGAAATGATCATCTAAGGAATACAGGCTACGGCCCCTGAAGACCTCCCAAGTGGCTCTATCAGTTTCAGGTTTTTCATGGTAAATGACTGAAATGTCCTGACAGCACTAGCCCTGGGCCCTGTTTTGCAATTGGGGTGACATTGTAGGCTTCATTTCCCAGGCTCCTGGGTAAGTAGGCGTTGGCTAAGGAGAGGTGCTGGCAGGAGTCTGGAGTGCAGCAGGAAGGGAGAAGCCAGGGTCATTCTCCCCTTTTGCTCCATCTCCAGCAGCTTCTCCTACTACAGATGGGTCTCCTTCATCACTCTACCTCATGCTAGACAAGTCTACTGAGGTTCTACCTTCTTCCAGGTAACCCTGGCCTTTGGGCTCTGATAACATCACCTTCTCCCTCGGTGCCTCCAGCCTGTGTGAGAGTACCTTCCCGCAATAGTTAATCTCTAAACTGTTTCCCAGTTTGGGGTTGGCTTCACAGGTCTTCTAATATCACCTTTGAACAATCCCCTTGCATCTGGTTCCAAAACACTTTGGTAGTTTCAGTTTTCCCAGTTAGACCTGACTAATACATTGACTGACTTGAGAAGGTAAAAGGCATTTCTTGGAAGACTGCTGGAGTCATTTACAAATTGAAGAGAGAGCTGAACGAATGAGGTTTGGAAGTGCAGGAACTAAGACACTTTTGAGAAATTCAGTATCAGGAATTCAAAGACAATCTCTCGAGCACTGCCATCATATGCCTCAGCTCCCACTGACTGTGCACATCTCCACTGGAGGTTCAAATTCCCAGAAGAGAGAGCTTCCTCAGCCCACCTCGGGCCACTGGTCTACCCCTGTGATGGTGGTTGTCATGACTGAAAGAGCCAAAAGACTCCTGAAGAAGGGAAGACAGGGAGTTGCTCAGAGGCTAGGATGCTAAATAGACAAAATAACATATGTCCACTACGACGACAGTGATCACGCCATGGTCAGATTTTGGACCTGAATCTTACAGGATCAGGGCATTGATTTCATGACCATTCTGAGAATAAGCCTATTAACCTTATTAATAATAGAGACTCCTATTAATAAGGTTTACAGAGATTGTATCCATTGAAAGACTAATTTACTGATTTATAATGAAAAATACAACCATCAGGTGAGCTAGATGCTTAAGATGGCCTGACCAGCATATTCTTTCTTTCTAAGCCAACCACAGGGGAATCAAATAGGACATGACTCACTTGTGAGCATAAACTTAGACCAAAGGTATTATTTTAGAGGGATTTCAAATAACATGTGTCTTGAGTGTTGAAGTAATTTGAGACACTATTACTCACTGTTGCAGGGTGGTTTTTCAGGAAGCAGATACTGAGGCAATTTGGGGTGACACTATTTGTTTGAGATCGAATCTGTGAAAGGAAGGGGGAGGAAATATGATGGGGCAAAGGAGGAAGTTAAACTATGAGGCAGACCTAGCAAAGCATTGACTCACCCAGCACAGAGCTTGGAGCAAGTCCTACCCATCAGAGTTGTCCAATGTTGGGTCAAGTCATCCAGACCTTTGCACTCTTACCTCACTTGGTCATTGAGTGACCTGCCATGAGAGAATCGAGACCCTGGACTGGCAGCAGTGGAGGCAGGCCCTGAAGGAGCTGGGTGGCATGTCTGCATGTTTACCAAACTCATTGGGAGTGTAATCTTGCTCTGGTAGCAGCACAACTAGGGGGGCACATAGTTAAGAACTCCTCTTTTCTTTTCAAAAAAGCCTTTGCTATCTGCCTATTCTTACTCTTAGATGGTGTTTCCATGTGCCCTGACAATGTTAGCTTCTGACTCTCCTTTTGGTTCACCCCATCCTTCCCTAAAAGAGGGTATACAATGAAAGTAATTTCTGCTCCAAAATATACAATCATTTTGTACAGGTATCATCTTGAGATGACTATTGGATAACAGTGAGTGGTATTTTGGGTGTTTCTAAACCTTCTGGATACACAAGGACAATCTCTTGTTTTACTCTTACTTGTGGCAATCTATCAGTTGACTCTGAGGACAATTTGGTTGTACTCACTAAACATTAAATATCAGTTTCTTCCTGCCCTCTTTTTCTATTTCCTTCTCTCTCTCTCTCTCTCTCTCTCTCTCTCTCTCTCTCTCTCTCTCTCTCTCTCTCTCTCTATATATATATATATATATATATATATATATATATATATATATATACACACACACACACATACACACAGTAATACCTCAGTTTGTGAGCATAATTCATTCTGAGAACAAATTACTTGTATTTCAAGACATCACTCATTTACCAAGTTAAAATGTATTATTAGGTTGGTGCAAAAGTAATAATGGTTTTTGCCATTAAGAGCCAACCTAATAGAAATGTTTGCTCATCTTGTGGAACACTCACAAACTGAGTTACTCTCAATCTAAGATTTTACTATACATACATATATATTCAAATTCCCAGAAGAGGGAACTTCTGGCACAATATTCAAAAACAGACTGGACCCTGTGATAAATTCTACTTTGGCCTGGTATCCAGTGGCCCTAGGCGGAGATTATACTCAGGCTGGATACTGTATCACACCCTCTGGGTTTACCTGAGCCTGGATAAATTATAAAGATGAATAATCCTTATCACATCGAGACAAAAGAACCAGAGACAAAGTACACATATGTTAAAGTGGTGGCAGTATTTGCATTTCAAGATACACAGACAATAATTCTAGTCATTGTCAGTTTAATAAATACAGTTTTTTTTTTCTCCATAAAATCTGCCATAAAAACCCAAGTTAAAGTTGACATGTCATTACTTGGTGAAGTCATTCTAAGATTCACAGCCCATGTTATTCAAAGGAAAGGGGGAAGGGTTGGGAGGTTGTATCACAGTTAGTCTTAGAAATCAAATTACAAATGATACATATATGTATGCCCTAGAAGAGAAATATAGATCATTTGAAGTTGGATATCAAATAATATATATTCTATCTCGATTCAGCTTTTTACAAGGTAATATCCAAGAAGTATTTCTGATGTTATTATTTGTATTTCTGACGTTGTTATTATTTGTCTAAGCCTGCCATCACCCATGAACTTTTATCTAACACACAGCTCTGTCTCTAGATGCACTTTTTCTTTTTCTGCCCATCACATCCAAAACCTCAAGTCTTTTTTTTTTCTGCAATTATTTTGCCCATGAGAACCCACTGTATCTAGAAGCAAACATTCTCTACATTGAAAATTGCACTCACAAGTTGGCAATTCAAAATCTAAGCATCATAGAGCAGAAAAACAGAAGGATAACATCATGGCTCAATAAGCAAAGGCTTGATAATTTAATCACGTTTAGGGCCCATAGAACAAAAACATATGCATATTTAATTTTCATTCACACACACAATAAACACTGCCTGAGGCAAGTGGGGGTACATGCGTTTGTGTACATATGGAGACACAGAGTTTATATTTTCTTGGATATATTAAATTCTGGGAATTTTCGGGAAACTGACATGAAATGTTTTCATCCACTCCAATTTTGCTGCCTGGGCAGCCAGAGTTCTCAGGCACAGCTGTGTAAAATCTGAACTCCATTCAGTTGGCCTACACAGTAGAATAATGGGGGGGGAAAAATTGGTCTGGGCATGCATGGCTCACTTTTGCCATTTCATGCAATCAAGTGTTGAAGCCATTGCCCCAAATGCATTCCTTACATTGATTTATTTTCCTTGTAAGGTATAGTTATGATCTGTCTCTCTCTTCTTTTTTTCAGCTAGGCTGTATGATGTCTTCTTTTCAAATACTCAGTTTATGCACTTGTGAGCATTTCAACTAATCAAGACAACAAATCAATCTGTGACACCTTGAGAAATTTCTGCAGGTTGGAGCAAATTGGACACCTATGACAAACTTCTTATGTGATAAGCTACCCCCACCTGCCTCAGGCAGCGGCTCATAGACTGTGTGTGTGTGTGTGTGTGTGTGTGTGTGTACTGTCCATACAGTCCTTCCTTTATGCTATTTTGCTCTAGTTACTCAGAGAAAATAATTTTAGAGGTAACCGTCAGGAGTAAGTCTAATAGTCTCCATTCAAATCTGAATGAAAGACAACCCTAGTATTTCAGACAACTCTAGACCCTTAAATAGCCAGAATATTCAAAATATAGACAAACCTAAATTTTTTTTCAAAAATTTGCTGGATTAATTCTTCATAACATAAATATTCCCTTACCATTAACAGACACCCCCTCTACAGGCCAGACCTCGCTAGTTTGGTCATCTTCTTTTTCCTTAAAAAAGTTAAAGCTTGTTTCCAACTTTTATCCTCTGTACTTACTGTCCTCTCTTTCCTGCCCCTTGCAACCATCAGATTAATTTTTTAAAAAAGAGGTGTCTATATTCACTCTTTCAGTTTCCTATCCAATCCTATTATCTTGCGAGTTATGTCCAACACTCCTAAGAGTGCTTGGCCTTTTTGAAGTGCTGGGAAAAAAATGACTAAATGATTAAATGAATCTGGTTGTCCAAATTGGAAGCATGTAGGCACACATCCTCAATTCTTCCTTCTTCTTACCCCTCATTTGGTCAACAGCCAAGACTTTTGGGTGATGCTTCCTGAAGAGCTCTGGTGTGTTTCCTTCTCTCCATTCTAACTGCCATTACCGTAGGTCTAGTCTGAACTACCAGCATCCTTCCCCTTGATTATTGTTATCACTCCTGAACAGGTCTGCCCAATTCCAGGTGTCTCAGAACACAGCAGCTAGAATGGCCATTCCTAATACCACTTCCCTGCTTAAAAATGCTACTTAAGGGGTTCCTATCAACTCCAAGATTACATTTAAACTCATTACTATATATTTCATGACTTGGCACTGCTCTCTGATCAGAATGTACACTCCAAACATATAAAATTGTAATTTCCCCAATTGGCCATTGTTTCTCCTGCTTCTAGAAATTTGCACCTACCCCTCCTTTTGCCCAGCTGCCCTTTCCCTCCAATCTTTCACTCTTTTTACCTGGGAAACTTCTAGTTGTTATGTGAACTCACTGATTCTGGGACACATTCCCTGCTTCCTGAGGCTCAATCAGGTGCCCCCATGTCATCCCCAGGACGGCCCATACTCATCTGTATATCAAAGCTTATGCCACTTTTTTATAATTATCTATTTACTTGTGTGACTGGTCTATTGAATGAGCTGATATTGGCTTTGTTTTCTCCCCTTGATGCTGTCAAACACTAGCGGATCTCCTTTCATCCTGGTAACTCCTGGGGCATATCTCATTGCTTTATGATATCTTCAAGTATTAAAGAATAGTCTTGCTTTCAGATGTTAAGAAATGCAGGCCAATTCAGTATCAGCATTTCCATCTTTCATCCCATTCTCGGTTTCTCTTTATATTGCCTCCAAGACTGAGATGAGGGAGAGGGATAAGAAGAAAAGAGGCAAAGATCTATTTATGTAACTGGTGCTGTTTGTAGCTCTCGTTTGCCTATTGAATGCCCACACCCGAATGCTGGCTCTTTCATGGGGCACACTGCTAAATTCTTGAGTGATCTTTGTGGGGATGATCTCACTAACTAGACCGTCACTGTTACGCAAACCTCTTCACTCCTCAGCTTCTGCTTTCTATCAGAATACCCTCAGGGTTCCCTCACCCTAAGGGTCAGCCCTCTCAAAGGGGATCCTTTCACGGTGACTCCAGCTTGGCTACCTTTCTGCAGAGGCTACTGGGCCCACCCTTAAACTTCTATAACCTTCTCACAAACTCTGCCACTGTGGGCAATTCCTGTCATAACCACCTCTCTTTCATAAGGATATTGCTATTTTCTCGAGCAGCCTCCAAATGAGACATAGAGCAGTTTCGATGCCTGCTTGAGTCCAGGGGACATATATATTGTACTTCTGGTGCCCACGGCTCCAACTTGTCTTAACGGGAGGCAGTAGGTATCTCCCTTTCTCCCTAATGGGGAAGGAGGAAAATCACCAGAAAAGTCTCTACACCTATGAATTACCTTCAAAGAAATTATTGATTGTTTTCTGAACTATTTGGGCTTCTCTTTTACAGGTTGGATTTACATGAAGGACCAGGAGTCACAGGATTGACATTGCTGTCTCTTGCAGTTGCCGTGGAGATGGTCCTTGTCGTCACCAGGATGTGTAGGCACATCTAGGCAACAGGATGAGTCCACCATGTGCTTGTTTGCCTTCCTTTATGGCCAGGCTGGTATCCTTTTCAACCTCACATCCTGGTATCTGGCAGAGTAAAGCTGCAACAGATTGCAGTGAATGGTAACTGATTGCTATGCATTACAATACATTTATGATTGAAACATAAGTAATATGTGTTGCTACACAAATACCGAATAGCCAGGTCTACCTCGGGGCATTAGGAAAGACTCATAAATGTGAAATTTTCCTAAGAGTATGTGTCCTGCATCATCAATTAGTCTCCAGGGAAAGGCATAAAGTTTTCTTCTCTATTTTCAACGAGCTTGTTGTTTTATTGCTTTGTAGAGGAACATACTGAATATAAATAACAAAATGATTTTTTAAAAAAATTTTCTAAAACATCAAAATTAATAGTAATGCTCATTTCAGGCTTGTTTGAACTTCATATTTAAAACAGGAATGGCTTTAGCTTTAAGCAAACAATAATGAAAGTGCCTTTCCAAAGGGATTATCTAGGGCTTTTCCTGGTTGGAAGTAACAGACGCTCCTTGGATCCGAGTTTAGCTGAAAAGAGGGTTTATTATAAAGATGGTAGTAGCCACCATGGAACCAGAAGGCAAACGTGTAAGCTGGCTTACCGGAACACACTGGAACCTGAGATGACTCTAGAATGCTCTGGGGTAAACCCCAAATTCTTCCCCATTCTGTTCCCAGCCTTTTCTGTTTTGTATTCCACATGGGCTCATAGCCACTGTTAAAGGCCTCCGAGTTGACAGGTTACGAGCTTCAGCATCCTTCATGTCGCTTGCCCTCAGCTTTAGTTCCAAATTTCTGTTTTCATCAGGTGTCCCCATCTAATCAACCATGGCTGTGCCATTATGTAGATTATTGGGAGGACATTTCCCACACCTAGGAATGGGTGACTGGACTTCTAAAAGATAAAAAAAAACTAGGACAGATATTTCAAAAGTAGTTCTTTATCTCCAGAAAACTTTCATCTCAGAGTTTGGGCAATTGATTCAGTTATGAAGAGATTTTACTCTATTACTCTGTAATTACTTATATTCTTTTCAAAGATTTGGAGATTTCTCTGCTTCTTAACAGGGAAACTTTATTTTTATAACCTCATTTTTACTTATATCATTAATTTTGGTTCATGTTTGGTTCTGTATTTGAAATCAGAAAACAGAAATAACAATATGACATCTCTAAGTATAAACAAATCTTAAAATCACAGTTCAAACTCAACCAAACTCCAAATTACCGTGCTTCTTTTCTGAGCATAACTGTTCAAGAGCTCAGCAAGAGTTTAATCAGAAATTATATTTGACCCAGAAAAAGCTAAATTTACCATTTATTCTTTTTCATTTCAGTGTATGTATATTACACACATACACACACACACACACACACATACACACACACACACACACACACACACACACACACAATATAGACATGTGGCTATTTTGGCAAGGACCCTAATATCTTTCTAATTAAACTAGGTCCTATGACTTTAAACACTATTGTACAGGCTTCTCCTTTGTATTACCGTGTTCATTTCTGCGGGACACTTTTACCTCCATCAGACTGCTTATTAGTATTCCTTGTGTGTTCCTCCAGCTTTCCTTCCTCTCCAGCTGCGCAGATATTCGCAGAGCACATAACTCTAGTCTGCGCCAAGGAAATAACGGATCCCAGGGTCTTATAAATACTGGGAATCAGGGGAGTTCAGGGAAGAGGGGAGCACTGGGGCAAGAAATACAAGATGCCATGGGTGGCTGAAGGTGCCTAGACTTCTCTCCATTCCCAGCAGGGCTCATTCCCATAATTAAAGTTTCTTTTCCTTACTCTCAGGCAAACATGGCAAGTCAGGATAATCACAGAAGGTATTAGATGCTGGGTAGACTTTTACAGAAAAGTACAACCACAGGTGGACGCAATTCTAACAATAACTTTATTATACTCACAATGTCGTAAATAGTATTTGAGTTTAATGAAGTAGCTGTCATTGACAAGATGCAGTTTTAGATTGGGACACAGTTTATTGCTAGACTCACAACCTAGAGACCACCCATGATTTCCTCATAGTGGGACCGAATACACAGCACACCCTTCAAGGTCTTCATGATTACGAGCAGTTGTCTGCATCATGCAGAACAAAATAAACAGCCATGAACCTGGATGCTAATCCTCTCAATCATTCAGCACACATATCTGTTGGGAAAAGAACAGTACTTACAGCCAGTTATTTTGACTGAAGCTTGGCTTTCAAGTGAGAGGGCGTTCCTCATTCTAGCAAATTTAAAGGAGTGGAGACTACCAAGGACGCTGTCATTTGGAAGCTGTGCAGTATCCTGATTTTATAATTTTTGTCTCCCTCTATTGCTCAGTGTTCCCAAATGAACACCCCGAAGCTGATCGTAACACAAAGTGTGGCTCTTTGTTCTAACACGTTTTGTTTTGTTTTTTAATTTTAGGTGAGATCAAGTTGATCTATTCATATTTATGGAGATCTGTCACTTTGAAAATCCTGGATAAGAAAAGATGAAATCAGACTATGGGAGACAGGCTAAGATGGAACTAATTTTCTCTCGTTTTCTTGGGGCCAAGAGAACAAAATCTCTCCCTAGTGAGAGGGTTAAGGATTTTTCCTTAACAAGAATAGTTCTTTCTCCTGTGAATAGTCTGGGAATAAAAAAAAGCTTGAGGGAGGGAATCTGACAGCCCTTCGAATGGGGACAAGAGGGACTTCCTCTCCTCTCTGGTCTGGACCCAGAGCCGTGGGGAAGGAGTTCCGGTGCGGCAGGTGGGGCATGGAGCTAGCAGAACTCTGCTGTGGCCTCCGGTTGCCCAGAAACTATGCCAGCACCAGGACTCCCAGCACAGAGAAGGGGCAGCATGAGAATGCCACAAGGATACGTGGCAGTGTCCTGGCAAACTCCTGGCAAGTAGGCTAGCAGGTGTACATATGAAGCTAAAGATATCTGGGGTATATAATGAAGTAAATTTTTTGAGGATCTACCATACTGTTTTCCATTGCAGCTGTCCCACCCCATTTCATTTTACTAGTTCTTCTATTCTGAACCAAACTCAGGTGTTTCACCTCAACATCTTATCTATCTATGGGTGACAATCTAGCCTTCGTGTGTCCCAGCCCTCATTATCTGTGCAATGTGTCTGAGGCCAGGAACAAGGGTTAGACAGGGCGGAAACTTAGTTTCTATTTCTAGTGCTGCCACAAACTCACACAACTATGACCTAAGAAACAAGAACCCTCACAGGCATCCTGAAATTTAATTAGAAAACACAGAAAGTTAGAATACTAAGACAAGCACATTTTTTTAACACACTAGATTTTACACATCAAATGCATGTTTTTACCCTCAAAGGAATCGCTCCAGCTAGACTGAGTCAGATCACTGCTATTGCATAAAATCTGTTTCATGCCTTCTTTTTGTACTCCAGCTAGACTGACTGAATCAGATCACACTGTTATTACCTAAAACCTGTTTTATTCCTCTTTTTTGGTAATCATCTCCAGAATAATCTAAATGTAATTATTATACATCTACTACTGTGTAAGGAAATAAAGGTTCAAAGAACTGAGGACCGGAAATCAAAGAAAAGGCAACACTCTTTCTCTTTTGGAGAAATACAGGGTCACAGCTACTGCTTTTAACTGTTTTCTGCTCAGTACCTCTCCCTCCATTCTTCCCATTTGCTTTCTGACCAACAGGATGTGGCAACCATGAGGTATACAGTTTGGACCACCTTCTAAAGCACCTGCTGGGGAGGTGAGGCATAGGTGGGGCATAGGGGCTCCAGCTGCTGCACCTTGGGATCCCCTTGTTATTTATAGTAAGATCCCACTTCCCCCAGGCTGCTCCCAGCCAATGAGTGAGCATGAGGAGGGGCTAGAGCTGGACATTCCTGCCCCCTGTAGTGCTTTTCCAATGGGCAATCTTTCCTTGGGAACTTCCTTTTAGCTAGGTGGAGACTTTCTTGAACTGTGCTGTGGCCAGAGGCTCCTGTCCTTCCTTCTCTCCGTTCACAGGCATCAGGCCTGCAGCCTAGTCTAAAGGCGCCCCCTGACAACTCCTGCTCCTTTTCAGTTTATCCTTTACTGGCATTTTGCTCAACAAATCTCTTGGAAATCTAATCCTGTCTGGCCATCTGGTTCTAAGAGGAGAAACTGATTCACAGGGGCAAGCGTAGGACGGGGGGGGGGGGGGGGGGGACCAATTATCATCGTGCATATCAATGGTGGTTGTGATTGGTCAAAGGGGTAATCCTGTGGTCCCCACAGGACAAGTCAGAATGCTTTCCTGGGGATCAGTCAACCTCAAACAGGTCGGGGGAGGGGATTCTGGGGCAATGAGGCAATAAATTCACACTTGCCTGAGGCTGTGTTTCCTGGCAGAGGAATCCTGTCTGTAGTTGGAAAGGAGGCAGCCAAGTGTTACAGAGAAACAGGAAGGAGAGAAAGGTTTGGAAGTGGGATGGTAGGGCCTGAGGAGATTTGGATTCTGAAATTTGGAGCCTAGCATCGCCCCTCATATTTGCTCAGGAGTCAGTAAGTTTCCTGTTCAAATTGGATTTTGATTCCTTTTAACCTAAGAATCCTAATTATGTTACTCCCTTTGTTTAAAGTCTTTCCACGGATTCCACTTATTCTATGATAAAGCTTTACCTCCTTATACTCCAATGTTTTAGTTTGAAAACTTTTCAGACCCACTAAAAACTTGCAAGACTAGTAAAATGAATGCCCATATACCCTACACCTAGACTCAATCATTAACACTCTGCTACATTGCTCATATCTCTTTCTTTCTGTACAAATAATTTTTGATGAGTCATTTGAGAATTAAATTAGTCACAGACATCATAATACTTCACCCCTAAATACCCTTAGAACAAAGGCAATTTCCTACATAACCACAATACAATGATCACATTCAGAAAATTTTCTTTGATACATTATATAATGCACAGTCTGTATTCAGATTTCCCTAATTGTCTCAATAATGTCCTTTGTAGTTACTGTTAGGGTTTTTTCTTTTCTTTTTTGATCTAAGATCTAATCAAGGATTATGTCATGCTTTTAGCTGTCATGTCTCCTTAGTCTCCTTTAGCTTAGAACAATTCCCCAGCCTTTTTCTTTCAATACCTTGACATTTGGTAAGAGTCCAGGCAGGTTGTTTGACAGAATGCACCTTAAATTCGATTTGTCTGGTTGTCTCCTCAAGGTCAGATACAGGTTAAACATTTTGAGGAGTAAACAGAGGTGACATGATGCCCTCAGGTGTATGCGAGGCTGTTCACGGGCTGGCTTGCCCATTTCTCAGGCCTTCTCATTTACTGCTCGCATTGTGATCTTTCCAGTTCCAGCAAATGAACTTCCTGTAGTCCCCCCAGCCTATCTCTCTGTGCCAGCTTTCACACACACTCCCTTACCTGGCACACCCTGCCTCTGCCTGACACTCCCTCACCCAGCCCTTCATTCACCTGGGTCACTGATACAAGTATTTCTGGTCTAATCTTATATATCCATGAGGTCCTCCTTGACCCCTGGAATTGGCCAGTTTACCTAGGTACTTGTGCAATTATCTTTCCTTCTAGAACACTGGTCTTCAAAGTGTGATCCTCAGACCCCTGGGATCCTGAAGCCATTTCATCAGGTTCACAAGGTCAAAATGATTTGCATAACACAAAGATGTCATTGACCTTTTTCATGATATTGACATTTGTGCTGATGGTACAAATGAAGTGGTGAGCAAAGCTGCTGACAAAGCTGCTACCATTAGGCATTGTATTGTTCACCCATCCACTCATGGGGAAAAATTGCTGGCGTTACTTAAGAATGTCTTTGATTAAGCAGTAAAAATGATCAATGAAATCACAACTCTTGCTATATGTTTGTTTAATATTCCGCATGACAAATGGGAAGTATGCATAAAGCACTTGTGCTGCACAGGGAAGTATGATGGTCATCTCGAGGAAAAGCACTTGTGTGATTGTTTGGGTTGTGAGCTGAGCTAGATGCTTTTTTCATGGGGCACCATTTTTTCTTGAAACAATAACAGTTATACTATGGTTATTTAGATCAGAGTGTTTGGCAGACATTTTCTCAAAAATGAACAAAGTTAAAAACAACTCACAGTATATGTTGCCAGTGGTAAAGTTCAAGCATTCAAATAAGAATTAGAGTTTTGGAAAAATTATATTTGTCACCACAAGCTTGACAGCTTGCCAATGCTGAAGGACTTTTCTGATATGATCAGTGCTGTGTTAATGAATGTGATTATTATATATTGTACAATGAAATGTATCAACATTTGAAAGAGCACTGAGGGCCGGACGAGTGGCGCAGTGGTTAAGCTCTGGCTTGGGATGCCAGTGGTTCCAGTTTGGGTCCCACATATGAGGGACAGTGACACTGCTCTCAAAAAAAAAAAAAAAAAATGAAAGAGCACTGTAACACATGAATCAAGTTTCCAAATGAACAATGCATGTTATTACAAAATTACATGCAAGATCTATTGAAAATGCAAGACAGACTAAATTTTAATGTAATTTTAATATATGAAAGGTTTATTTCATGTATTTACCATTGATAATGGTTTCAGATTTCCACATTGTAACTAACCTTTATGAAATCGCCACTTGTTGATTTTTGGTATAGTAGCAAAGAAGAACTTCCATAATTATCTGAAAAGGCATTTAAGATACTCCTGTTTTCCAATTAAGTATCTGGGTCAAGGCCAGATTTTTCTTTATATATACTTCAACCAAAACAACATATTGCAACCGATTAAAGACAGAAGCAGAGATGAGAATCTAGTTGTCTTGTATTAAATCACAGATTTAAAAGATTAGCGAAATTATAAAAGTAGGCCACTCTTTTCTCTTTTTGTTTTGAAAAATACAGGTCTTGTAGCCTCACTCTATGCATACTGATGCTGGGAGTGTAATGCCTCCTGACTTCACGGGCAAGGTCAACAGGAGCTTTTCCTTTGGAAACTTCCAGACCCTATGCATCTCTCCCTTTGGCTGATCTTAAGCTGTACCCTTTCCTTGTAATAAACCATAACTATGAATATAAAAAAATGGATGGGTCTCTTTTCATAGTTATACATTATTTATGCTTACATATATTGGGTTCATTATGTTGTTTTTAAATGAACGAAGAAATATTTTTAAAAATCCTTAGGTTTTAATTTCTAATACAATAAATATTGATAGCTATAACCCACATAAACAAAAGCCCTTTGGGGCCCTCAATAAGTTTTAAGAGTGTTACAGGGTCCTGAGACCAATGTTTCAGAAGTGCCACTCTGTACACCTTGTGAGGGCAGGAGTTACATCTCTCTTGACCACTACTCCATCCTACATAGGAGATGTCTGAAAAGTGGCTGGCGATATGTGTGGAAAAGGTGAGACTGAATGACTGCAGGACTGAATGAAGGACACTCAAAATGGACCTTGCCAGACATTCCAGGCAGAGGGAACAGTCTGATGAAAAGGACAAGAAACAAGAAAGTAAGGACTATAGGAGAAGAGTGAGGAACTAAATGTGTAGAGCAGACTATCACAGTAGATACAAACTTAAGGTTTTGGATATAAATAATCCTGAGTTCAAATGCCGACTCCAACCTTTGTTAGCTAAGTCATGCTGGGCAAACCAACCATTCTGAACTTCAGCTTATTAGCTGTGTGTACTAATGCAAGTTACTACCTCTCTGTGCCTCTACCTCTTTATCAGTAAAATGAAGATAATAACAGTACCTACCTCCCATGTTTGTGTTAATAATAGTAAAGTGCTTAGGATTCCGACATGGCAGCCACTAACCACATGTAGCCATTCAGTACTTGGTATGTGGTTAGTGCAACTGAGAAACTAAATTTTTAATTTTATTTCATTTTAATTGATTGAAACTAACATGTTTAAATTGAATCAGTTTTTTCAATACGGTAAAGGACAGAAAAAGAATAATTTTTTTTGGTACTTGATTCTGGTACTGGAAATCATTTAAGTACGTTTGGAACAACTTGGGTATGTGAATCTACTTTTTCCACTATACTTTTTATAAAATCTAAATATAGATCCACTATTTCCAATGAAAATTTAGTATCCAAATTGAGATATACTATAGGTATAAAATATACAGTGGATTTCAAAGACTTAATACATACACAAAAAAGAATATAAAATATATCATTAATAAGTTTTCATATTAATTATATACTCACTGATAAAATATTTTATTAAAATCATTTCACCTCTTTCTTTTTCCTTTTTTAATGAGGCGACTTGAAATTTTTAAATTACCCATATGGCTCATCTTATATTTCTATTGGGCAGTTGCTTAGCACAATGTAAGGACTGTACAAAGTGTTGGTGATCACTGTTTTTTTTCTATACTATAGAGATAGCATTTACATGACAAAACCATAGAAGGATAAAATGAGAGATTATATCAAGCCCTTAGCACAGTGTGGGGCACATAATAGGAGCTCAGTAAAAGCTACCCGTCATCGGTAAGTAGAAAGGGCATCATCGTTGAATAGAAAGAGATGGTAGATCTGGAAAGCTAGGTGGATGATGATGCATACGTATTGTAGAAAGTTTTGAAAATCTGGTTGAGAAGTTGGGGCTTAATTCTCTGCACAATTGAGGGCCAGTGAAGCACATGATCAGAGATGTGTTTTAGAAAGATAATTCTGACAGCACGAATTCTCAGAGGGTGGAATGTGAATTTTAGAAACAGTTCTAAGCTATTCAGAACAAAGTCTGGTGAGTATGTTGGGTTATCAAGCTGAGAAATGCTATCGGGGGTCACAAACCAAGTTTCAGTGTGAGTGATGAGTCTGGTTTCCCAGGAAGCTCATACCACTGCTTCGTGGGCAATTCTGAATGACAAGTTTCTCAGGCATTTTTGCAAAGTGACAGACAGCATCATGGGCTGTCAGCAGATCTTCCACTGTGACTGTTCCAAAAATGTGTACATTTTTGTGTGTTTACACAGTCAGCAAATAAATGGTCTCAATTATATTTTAGTTGGTGTACATTGGATAAAGGACTCTTTTACAGCTTTTATAAAAATATTTCCTAATCTCAACCACCTGACCAGTCCTCCAAGTTCCTCTTTCATAACAATAACCCCATCCTTCCCTAGGAAATATCAGGGCACTTATACAGGCAATATTTATGTCCTTTCGTCAGCACTGCCCTCAGATCCAGGCAACAGAGGCCACTGTTCCAGCCTCACACCTTCGAGGGTTCTGGGAGGCTTCCTTTTCTGCTGCACTCCTCCCTTTATTAGTTACCTAATGAGGCATTGAAATATCACCACAAAACATAGTGGCTTAAAGTGAATAATCATTTATGTCTTTCATGGTTTCTGTGGGTTGTGAATTAGAGTGTAGCTTAACTGGGTGGTTCTGGTCCAGGGTCTCTCATAATGTTGCCATCAGATATCTGCTGGCTTGACTTGGACTGGAGGATATACTGCCGGGGAGGGAGGACGGGGCGGGGGGCAAGTGGCTCACAGAGCTGGGAAAGTGGTTTTGGCTGCTATCAGAGGAGCTTACATCCGCCCCACATGGGAAGTTTCCTCACAAGATGGAGGCTGGGTTCTGAGAGACCGAGTATACAAATGGAATGGAATGGCCAGACCATATATGAAAATAAAACTCTGACTTACAATATGCAGCAACCAGCCCAGGAAACCAACCACAACCTCTGTAGCAATAAGCTTAACAGGGCTAGGACCTGATCAGCAATTGACAGCTTCCCTAATTTTTGCCCCTACTTCCAACTTAGGACTCACCAGAGAAAGCAAATATGTTCCCCTATCCAATCACATAGGATGCCCCGCTTCCAGGTAGCCTGCCTCCATCTTCCCCAGGCTTCCAATCAGGGCACACCTGATCTTCTCCACCTTATAGCTTTCCCACTCCTCTGCCTGCCTTTGGGTCTCTGTAAAACAAGTGATGCTGGCTGACTGCTCCACTACACAGGCTCTGAATTAAATCGCCTTTGCTTGTTCTCATTGGAATGGTCTTCACTTCTTTCCTCAGTTCCAAAAGCACAAATTCTAAGTGTGTGTGTGTGTGTGTGTGTGTGTGTGTGTGTGTGTTGGGGGTGGGGGGAGGAAGGCAGAAGCCAGAAGCTGTATCACTTTTATAACTTAGCTTTGGAAGTCACATATCATTTTCACCGTGCTTCCTTGGTCCAGGCAGTCACAGCCCCCTGACAAGTACACAGATCCCACCTCTTGATAGAGAGGTATGTCAATCACATTATAAGACGAGCATGTGGGATGGGATAAATAGGTAAGTTTGGCCATATTTGGAAAATACAATCTGCTACCTACCCACAGGACAAGGAGACTGTGGGGTCAGTGGACATGCTTGCCTACAGCCTGCTCCCCAACTTCTAACTCTGCACTGAACTATATGGTGGCTACTAGCCAAATGTGGTTATTTAAATTTAAATTTATATTAAATAAAAATTTAAAATTCAGTTCCTTGGTCACACTAACCACATTTTGAGTACTCGACAGCCATAAGTGGTTGGTGGCTATCATATTGGATAGCCCAAATATAGAATATTTTCTTCATTGCATTGGATAGCACTGATCTAGATCAAATTCTGGAATCTCAAAACTCCTCTGGGTTGGGGCCAGCCGAGTGGCTCAGTTGGTTAAGAGCTCGCTCAAGAGTGCGAGCTAAGCTCTGAGCAACAGCAGTTCGATGTCCAGCCCAAGCTGAGCAGCCACGGAGCTGCCAACAGGTAGCAGGATAGCTCAGCTTAAAAAAAAAAAAATACTCTGGGTTAATCTTTTCAAGAGTAGACCCTGTTGTTAATATGAGTACCTCAAGGCCTGATGGGTGGCAAACAATGAATGTTGGCAGGTTATGTAGCTAGAGCTTGTGTGTCCAGGCTGGGGTGTCCATAAGCTTGTGTTATTAACTGAACTGTTTCCCTCAAATTTACATGTTGAAGCCCTAACCCCCATTGGGACCATATTTGGAAATAGGGAGATAGGAGGTAGTAAAGATTAAGTGAGGTCCAGTAGGAGTAGGACTGGTGTCCTTAGCAGAAGAGGAAGGAACAAGCGAGCTTCCTCTCTCCACATGCCACAGAGGAAAGGCTATATGAGGATGCAGGGAGAAGGTAGCCATTTGCAGGCGAGGAAGGAAACTCACAGAAACTGAATTAGCCAGCAACTTGATCTGGGACCGCAGGCCTCCAGAGCTACGAGAAAATAGATTTGCGATGTTTAAGCCACCCAGCCAGTAGTATTTTGTTATGGCAGCCCAAGCAGGATAATACACTTGTGCACAAGGTCCCTCACAGAAGAGACTAGAACTAGGCCTGAAAAGAAGGTAGGTAGGCCATAAGTTAGCGATCCGTTCTCCACTGCCTTTTCATTCCAGCATGGAACCTTAAGGAAAATGAATATTCAGAGGTGGCCTTGCATTAGACACCACCAATGTTAGAGGTGCACAAGACTTTAGTTTACATAGTTTCTTACTCTGAGGAAGGAAGAAAAAGTACACGTATGCTATTTTGCATTATTATTATTGTAATGAAAACACTGAATTCCAAAATGAAGGGTACTATGTTAGGATCCGTGTAGTGGTACAAAGTGGGTAGAGAAACTTGCTCCGCCTCAAGGTGCATTTCATAGACAGAGCATTTCTCAAGACTAAGAATATAATAATGTAGGTATCAGCTGCACATGAGGACATTTTAAGGAGCCTGCTGGAATTCCTGAAGAGAAAAGACCGCATGGAATAGGCTCTGGAATACGGTATTGTAGTAGTCACTGTTGGTGCTCACCTAGATCCATTTACTGGGCTGGAGCATCCATCACTCAGCGGGTTTGAGTGTTGGCTGTAAATAGTTCAAAACTTGCACTATTCTCTGAAGAATTGCCCTTGGCTGTCAGGAACCAAGTCCTCCAGGAGGTTACCTCCACAACCTCCCCCAATGGACTAAGGTCACTCCCCTCCCATCAAGATGGACATCTTGTGATGTTAGTTATGGTCCTCCCAGCCTATGGATCAGGTCAAGGTTCAACTGTACCTGAGACCATACCTTTGCTTAACTTCTTCCCCTACCCTATCCTGATTCACTCCATCCCCTACAGGTTTCTCCTAAGAGTACTCTCTCAATCAATTGGGATCTGAATATCTGCCTCAGGCTCTGCTTCTAGGACAACTGACCTGAAACCATTGAACTTGTTAAGGTGCAAGGACTGAAAACTAATGTCTTTCACACCTGCCTCTGCAAGCCTGCTTTGCTGATTTTCAACTCTCATCTAATTAAACATTCCTCTCCCATTAGGTCTCACGCAGGCTTGAAATCCTGCGGTGTGGAAGGAAGATGGAGGGGGTTGTCTTCATCATTATTTTCACATTTTCTTTCTCTACTCCCTACTCCCACCAACAATTCAGCTTCAGGATTTCCCAGAGAGTGAGATAAAGCTGGAAAAGAAGGAAAAAGATGTTTCGTTTCCTAAAAAGGTACAGCTACAATCTGGCACGAATGCTCCCTGATGGGATGGATGTCCAAATGCTAATTCTTGTTTTCTGGGGCATTTTTTTAGTTCCCTTCCCCCTTCTAACACACACACACACACACAGCCTTCAATTGCAATCTCCTGGTGTAATGCCTCCCCCTACCTCCCTCAGTCTCTGGCAGTACCCCTCCAGCCTCTTTCTGCCCAGGTCACTTCACCCCAGCATGGGACGTGCTCTCTCGGAAAGTGTTTTTTCAAGACAGCTATAGCAGGATCCCTTCTAAGGGGTCCATATCTTTGAGGGCCCTCTCTCCCAGAAAGTAACCTCCCTTCCTATGGCATTCAATTTTTCTGCTCTGGTCTCTTTATCTATAATCTCTCACCTGGATTTTTCCAGATGTGTGTCAGGGACCTCTCCTCACATCCCTAAATTCTAGGAGGCGCAGGCCAGCTTCTCTTGGTAGTTTGCTGGACACATTCTCCTTGCTTGGCATAAAGCGATATAGAAGTATCTCTATTCCCTGGGAAGTGGAAACACCACAGCTCTCCAATGACTCTCTCTAAAGAAATACTTATTCTCCTCCACATAACCTTCAACCTCTCTGAGTCTGGCTGAACCAGGCTCTGGACACCCCCCCGCCTTGCAACATAGGTGGTCTAGCTGGTTTGGTGCATCACACTGGATTGTGGGGATACTTGATCCATACTGTTTTCAGTTCAGAGGCTCAGCTAAACAAACTGAGATTTTAACATCCTGTTATATACAGACAATTAAGTTCGTGAACTTTCCACTTTCTACCATGCACTTACATGGTGGAAAGTTTGCGAACTTAACTGTCCGACCATTCATGATAATAGCTAAGTTCATGTCATACCTACTATGTGTTAGTCACTGTTCTAAATCCTTTTCTGCATCACATCACCTTAATCTCACACTGCTGTATAGGTAGGTACAATTTTTCTCTCTTTTATAAATTTGAAAACTGAGGTACAGCGGGGTCAAGATGACCCAAAGAGTAAATGTTGAGTCCTTGATTGGAACAGACCCAATTTACCTCTGATCCCCAATACACACACTCTAAGTCACCTTCCCAGACTGCCTCCATCAGAATTCAGCTGCAATGCCTTATGCTCTGTGCTGAGTTTGTTACTCTGAGGGTGACTTTTCTTTCAAGTGATCCCTGGAACAGCAACCCTCATGCATGGAAATGTTCCTTGAAACAGTCTACTATTTTCCACCTGGCATATCTTTAAGCAAAAATGCTTGTCAGCAGCTGGCACATGAAGAAGGTCGCTATCCATTTTCCATAAGTTTAAAGAAATATTTTGGGCTGTCCTTTGAAAATCTTTTTCCAGATCAGCGAGTTCTCTACCTGACGAATGTTCCCAGGCCCATATGGCTGCTGATGGTGAGAACCCAGAGTCCTGACTACACAGAAAGTGGCCTTTCGACTTAGCCTCTGCAACTTTGGGTTGAAGAGCAAACCGTGCCCTTGGATGGGGCAGCTGAGAGCCTTTCTACAGCAAGAAAAAGACACTTTTGGCACTCCCTCCTTTTTCGGTTACTTTTGTTCATAATCCTCCGACCTTGAGGGCCTTTGTGGAGTTAATACAATGTGAGCCAATGCTGTAAATTCTGCAGAGGTTACCTGGACATCTAGACAAGGTGGCAGAAACAGCAGATGTGGAAACCAACCCTGCTCCAAATACACAGAAAGTCTGTTTATATACATTTTAAATTAAAAATAGATATGTGGTGGACAGTAGGAAATCAAGACGACCAAACATGCTGCAAAACAAAGCTGGAATTATTATTTACTTGGAAGGGAGAGACACGTCACCTCATTCAGGTGTAAGTGGAACATGTCTGTCCATACAGAAATTGAAAGAACTTGGTTATGGCTAAAAGAAGGATGTGCACCGATAAGGCCAGATTCTGAGCTTGGGTCTCTGGTTGGCCCATGGGGCGGAGTGTAAGTTCTTCCTTTTCCTGTCTCTGATATAAGGAAGTTTGGTTTCAAACAAGGCCAGGATTGGTTACCAGAGCTTCCAGTGGGTCTGGGGCCATTGAATAGATGGCTTACATCCTCAAAGCTTAACAAGGCTTCTCTTTAATACACATGCTGACAAGAAAGGAAAACTGCCAGAAGTCAGAAGCAAAGAAGGAGACTTTAGATCTTGCAGTAGGTTGGGGTTGAAGCTATGAAGGCCTCAGGATGTTAAATCTTAGATACACCTTAGGGACAGAGGTTTTTACTGCCTGGGCAGGAAGCAGAATAGTTCCATGGACCAAAGCTGGCAGGCAGAATAGGTCCTCACACAATGCCTGGGGTCAGTAAACCTGACCCATCTGTGGGTCTTAGATTGAAAAGTTGCATCTGGAAGCTAACTCTTTGGCTCCAGCCCTGAATGGAAGCATCACTAGTGAAAAATGGAACCTTAGGACTGAGCAAGGTTGTCCAGGACCTACCTGATGAACAAATTGCTTTCAATGGTCTCCAAACTCAGGGCTCTCCCAGGGTTCTCAAGGAAAATGAGCTCTCCAAAGCCTATCAAATGGTGGTAAGTACCATGTTTAATGGCTTTCATGAGGTGGGGCAGTAGCGAAGGAGGGCGGCAAATATGCAGTTGGAAAGGCCCCTCCAGAGCTTGTCTAGTTCATTTATTAATCATGATTGTGTGCCTGGCACTATACCAGGCTCTTTACCATTTGTTATCTTGAACTTTCCCAACAACCACATTCTATAGCATATCCTTAACCTGCACAGGGCAGCCTTCCAATCTGGCCCTGTTTTCAGAAAGCTAGACAAAATTCCACTCTTATCGCATGCCTAAAATCCTGCCATTGAGCTAAGATTAATTCTTTGGAGTTGACAAGTTTTCCATCTCCCTGTATAAACACACACACCTACATATTAGATTATAAATCCTGAATACAGTACAGTGGAAAGGGCTCCGAAATGGCAGCATGGTGACCTGGGTTCCGATCTGGTCGCCACTGTTCTATGAGGCTCTGGTCAGACTACATACCTAGGATGGTGTTCAGCTAATACATGACGGTGTATCATTTTCATTATTATTATGTGTCCCTAACCAAGGGCTCAAGATCCCCACCTATCACGGCCCTTACCACTAGGTCATAAAAGCAAACGGAGCCCTGCTGCATTGCACGGGGACGGGGGCAGGCACAGTCCTTCACCAGAAAGAGCCATAGCTCACTCAAGGCAAATCTGGAATGTCCTCAGAGCACAGAGGTGTCACAAATGTTTTTACAGCTCCCCTTTGGTGCTAAGGTCTCCTCAGGTGGATCTGGAGGCTCCCCTCCCCCTTGAGTCCCCTCCCTTCTTCTTTTCCCACTGTTCTTGGCCCAAGGCACCTACTCCGTCTCCATGGTTGCCAGGCTGACAAATCTCATTGCTCAAGGTTTCAAATTCCTCAGACTGGAGCAGCCACAAGACAGACAAAGCTCTCTCTTGCCCATATTAATGACTTCTCGCAGCATAACTTTGATTCTACATTATGATTCAAACTCCCTGCTCCACCAGAAGAAAAGATACAAGAAGACAAGAAAGGTCCCGGGACATTGAAATTTGTCCCACCATGCAAATATTTTACTATAGATTTATAATCATTTTTGAAAGAAACAGTCTGTGGTTTCTATTATTTGGACAGAACTCGGCTGTATACATTGACAACAGAAGGGATTTTTCAAAGCTCTCCTTTAAAATGGGAGGTTGGGACGGGACACACGCCACGGTGTTTAGACAGGTGAACTGCAAACCCTGATGAGGCGCATGGGGTGGGAAATAGCTCCAGGCTGGAGTTCCAGCTCTGCCTCCCAACAGCTGGGAGATCGAGGGAGGGCCACGCAGTCTCACTGAGCACCAGTGGCTTCATATAAAATGTGATGATTATGGCTCCTTTTAGCAATAAAATTGTAGTATTTAACTTTCCTACTGTCTTCCTCTTTATTTACTTTATTTTTAAATTGAGGTATACTTGACATATAACACTGTATTCATTTTATCTTCCTCTTTAGACATGGTTTAAAGGTGAATACTTAAAAGAATTCATGAACAGCAAAAAAATGAATACTTAATGATGTGCCTGTTCAGTTGAAATGAAGATGGGTGATACTGCTCATTAAATGCACACATGACCTTTGAACTCATTTATCCAATCATCACATACACATATTCGGACAACTTCGAGAGTCAAATCTTTCTATTTGAAATGGTGAAACTTATCCATCTAGATGTTCCAGAGGCACCTCAAACTCAGTGTCTCTAAGAATTCATCATCCTTCCCTTTAAATCCACTCCTCATCCTGCAATGCCTGTGTCAGCTGATGGCACCACTGTGCCGGCATCGCTTTGGCTACAAAATGAAGCCTCTTTTCTCTCTTTGCTTACCCTTCACTCTCATAAGTGACCAGGTCCTAATAAGTTCACCTCCCTACTGTTTTTCAGATACCTCCTCTGAGAAGCAGGTAAGGGCCATGCATAGCTCAGACTTCTCTTCGCCTACCTTGACCACTGCCTGCCGTCACCTTGCCCTCCACCATCCGTTGTCTGCGCTGCTGCAATAGGCATTTTTCTGAGCCTCTGCTCACTTCCCTGTTCAAAACCATTCACTGGCTTTGCTCACACTCTTCCCTGGAGTTCTTTGCTCCACCTGCCATACCATCCCTCTCCTGGCCCTTCATCAGCCCAACTTCCTCTCATTCTTTTGACTCAGGAAGCATGTCTTAGCTCCCGACTCCCTCATGAGGCCCGACCAAGCAGCCCCACTATCCCACTACTCTTTGCATAGCTGTATCGCTGCACTCAGTGTAACCCCAGAGTTGTAACTTCCTGCCTCCCTAGCCAAGCTGTGAACTCCTGGAGAAAAAAGGTATGTCCCATCCCTGTCACCTAGCAGGACTCCTGGACCATCCTAGCCACTGAAAAACTTTAATTCAATCATCTGGGTCCAGAAGTGTCATTGATCTACAGCAGAAGACAGCCATACCCAGCCACCTACATCTGTTCAGTGGAGCCAAACAGAGGTAGGCAGAAATGCAAGCCCAGTGCCTCCGACAGGTGCCAGCGTCTTTGCTGGGCACTGGGATCTGCAGGTGGCAGCCACCGAGTTGGGTCAAGTTGATGCGAACCAACTATTTGAGGCAGAGCCATACTGACAGCTATTTCTGTTTCCAAACGAACATTCCATATGGCAGATGCTACATTAAGATAATTATTTTACACAAAATGTAATTAATTTGCCTGTATATTTTCTCTCCATAAAATGATTCTGTAGAAAGCAGTTTTTTTATGATTTTGGCCCACCTAAGAGGCTTTTTCTGGCATGGAAAAAGAAGTGCTCCAAAAACCTTGCCAGAAATTTCTAAATATCAGTGAGTCTTCAAACATCGCACTGCACTGATCAATTTTCATTGACTTCCACTTACAGGGTTGACTCAGTTTCTTTGAAATCACTCCCTACTTTATGCTTCATTTTCTCCACTTGCAAATAAAGGGATGAATCAACTGGTGGTACAGACACTTAGCAGTAAAATAAGTAAATTAGGGGATTATTCTTTCTATAGAACTGATTTGTTGTTGTATAGGATTTACCTTTAAATATCAAATTTCCCTAGTGCATTTTAAATAGATTTTGATTACAAATACTTGACCTGCACACCACCTGTATTACGCAAAGCAACATTTTTCTCCAGGGCTGGCTACATAATCTGTGGGAACCACTACGAAATGAAAATGCTGGACCCGTTGTTTAAAAATTAGTAAGAATTTCAAGATGGCAACAGCAGAGCATTAAAGCAAGGCTGGGGCTCCTCTGAGTGTGGGTCCCTGTGCGAGTGCCGACCCCATCATCTGTGCCATTCTCGTTCTCTCTCTCTCTTTCTCTCCCTATATCTATCTATATCTATATCTATCTATATCTATCTATTATCTATCTATTATCTATCTATCTATCTATCTACACACACACACACACACACACACCTCTGTTAAGCAGCAAAAGTGTCTGTCAGTATTAAATATGCCTAAATATTTCCCCCAACCCTGATCTCAAATTAGTCCAACAACAAGTAATAAAGATGAACCCAAGGGAACTGATTACTAGATTTTTGTCCACAGCCCAATGTCCTTTATGCTCATTCAATAAAAAAGCCTTGGGCTACAATTAGATGGGGGTGCCATGTCCCACTTGGCCATTGGCTCATTGATAGGACTTTAGGTGATTCACTGGACTTCCTGAGCACTCAGCCATCTCCTCTGCAAAATAAGGGATATCATGTTTGGCACTAAGATTCCATCCATCTCTGCTTGCTTTCTGATCCGGGACTTGTTTTCATGGCCATGTAATAATTTTTTTTTACTGTCATCTTTCCTTCCTTAATATAATTTTTTTTTACTTATTATTGAAGTATGACATATATTTTTTAAAAGTGCTCATATCATATGTATACAGACCATTGAATTTTTTTCAAACTGAACACATTCGTGTAATCAGCTCCCTGACCAAAAAATAGAACATGAACAGAATCTCAAAAGCTCACCTCATGCTCCCTTCTGGTCACAGTCCCCACTCCCATAAGGGTAACCACTATCCTGACTCAAAATATCATATATTAGATTTGCTTGTTTTTGAGCAAATAATAAATGGAATTATACTGTATGTGTGCATCTAACTTCCACTCAGTATTATGCTTTGAAATTCATCCACATGGTTGCAGATCATTTATTCCCACCGATACAGTACCATGTTGTATCAATATACCACGGGGGAATTACCATTCTATTGATGATGGACATTTCAGTAGGTTTCCTTTTTGGCTGGTCATGTAAGTCTATAATAGACTAAAAAATTCCACCAGTCCTAATTCTCAATAATTTCAGTAAGATTTAAAACAAGTTTACTTTCTCTGATTTTATAAACAGTGAAGTTGAAATGGCCTTGTACAGGGATTTCCAAAAGCGTTGGAATCTTTAATTCTAGAAGTGAATAATCAACAGAGGAGAATTTGCTCATTCCCCATTGAGCTCAGCTTCTGCCTGGCCTTTCACAGTCATGGTTGAAGCTTCCTGGCCTACAGAAGAAGTGATTGTTGTCAATGCTCATTAGCATCTGTCAGATGATGACAGAGATGACTTCTAAGTGGGCTCAGGAAGGCTGTTAGAACAAACCTGACCAGACCCGGGGGTGTCTGCATGATGGGGACAGGTCTCGCTGTCCAGGGGCTGCAGGAGCTTTATAATGGATAAGATATAAGAGATGGTGGTGGGAGGCGGGAGAGAGTGCTCCAGCCAGGCGTGGGCAATATAGTCTCAAGAGATGCGAGAATACATCAAAAATCATATTAATAATAATAAAAATAATAATAACAATAATAGACTACATTTGGCAATCTCGGCAGGTGGTCTATGGCTAGGAAGTTCAGCAGAGAGTAACACATCGTTCCTCTCCAGAAGCTATGAAAGCGGGCCATCTTTTCACCACCTGGCCAGAGCTGGGAGGCCCAGTTGGCCATGGGCACACCACCAACCCTAAAGGAACTGGCAAGAGCTAGAATAGACCAGACCCAATGGACAAGTGATAGCCGGTTCAGGCAGGTTACCCAGGCAAGGGCCCGGGGAGCCTCCTGGGACCTACCTGGTACCTCGGCCCTAGAAATAAGACATAGAGCAGACTCAGCAGTAAGACTGTACAGGGATGTCATTTACTAACCTAATAAACAACCACTGAGCTCCTTGCCATAGGCCAAGCACTGCACTTGTTGATGGTGGTGAACAAAACATCCATGGTTGTTATAGCAGTTAGGATGCTTTTGGCTCCAAGTAACAGGATACCCAACTAAAAGTGGCTTAAACAATAGGGGTTATTAGTACTTTCATACATGGAGTCTGGATGTAGGCCGTCCTAAGGTTGCCTGAGTTGCTCACTAATACCAGGACTCTGGCTGAACTTCCCTTTAGTTTCCCTCATGGTTGCAAGGAGGCTGCAGTAGTCCCACAAATCACACCCTCATATAATAGTTCTGAAAGTAGGAAAGAATAAAACAACTTCTTCTCTGTCAATTATTTTTTTTAATATGAGAGAAAAGTCTTTTCCAAAAGCTTCCCAGCTAAATCCTTCTTCTATCAAATGGGTCATATGACCACAACTAAGCCAATCACTGGAAAAGGGAATGGGATGACTACAGTTGCCTGGACCAATCATAAGGCAAGCCCTGGGCTTGATATACGGTGCCTTGCACAAACTCAGGGCCATGTCAGTGAGGGAGAAGAGGAATAGCTGTGAGTTAGACAATCAAAGAACTGCAATCACTACTCAAACCCCTGACAAAAAAGGCTCCTTTCAACTGGCATGAAGCCAGAATGGGTGCCAGAGTTTGGAGATCTCTTCTACGCAACAAAATCATAGTGGGAACCATCATTGGGTAAGCAGATGTGAGGCTTTCAGCAGTGAGCTTTGGAAAGACTGAGCCATCAAACCTCTGACCTTGTCAAGCTCTATCCAAATAGATACATGGGCCAGCCCATGTTTAATCCATCCTGCCCTTTCTAATTGTGGCATCTAGAGGGATTGGGGTGCTATGGAAACAGCAGTTGCTTTCTGGGCCCTCAGAAGTTCGGCAAGTCCTAACTTTAGGTCCTACCACTTCTTGAATCTGTTTATACTTTTGGCTTATACGACTTCCTGGGATAGCAGGCAAAGTATGGCCGATGGGTCAAAGCTGCCATCTGTTTTGAATATAAAGTTTTATTAAGACCATAGTAGATTAAATATGGCTGCATATCCTTTGCTATCTCTCCCTTTTAGGGGTGGAGTCTCTCACCCCCTTTTAATACGGGCCACAATTCTAGGACATCTCATCAACTAATTGCGTTTTTTGATTACTATTTCTCTCTATTATTGGCCAGTAGTTGCTAAATGCACCTATACCCCTACGTATAAACACTTTATGCACATTTCTCGTTCAATATTTAAAACAATCCATCAAGGCAGATTCTATTTTCAATCACTTTCAAATGAAGAGTTGGTGACCTGGGAAAAGTCAGAGAGATGTGCCAAGTCTATCAATCTATTAAGCAGCAGAGAAAAGACTCAAATTTAGACCTGTCTGACTCAACCCCAAATGCTTAGAGCCATGTGTACAACATTATCCAAATTTAGTGTAAAATATTTTTATATTTTATTTAGTTGGAAGGAAAAATACAAAAAGTTAATAATGATTATATTTAGGTGGTAGAAATATGGCTAGTTTTTATTTTCTTCTTTATTCCTTCTTGTATGTCCCAATTTTCTATAGTAAAATGTGTTATTTTTATAATTAGAAATTAATGCAATTGCCTAGGTCCATAAGTAAAAGATCAAGGTAAACTTCCAAAGGGGAAATACAGGATAGAACTAATTAGTATTTTTTAATATGTGAGGAAATACAGAATAATAGTACTGATAAATTGATAACATTTGATCCAAAGCACAAATGATGATACCAGCATGTGGTTTCTCTCTCTCCTTTGATCCATTCTGCATCTTTGGTGTTGGTAACCCTCTTCCCTGTTCCCAAAAGAGCTACCAGCAGTTCCTGGGGCTAAAGGTTTCAGGGTTTAATTCTAGAGGGGGAAGAACTGGTACTGCTCCTCTAAATTTCAGCAGAAATCTTGTCCCATCTCATTGGCTTTGAGTGGATCTTAGGAGGTCTGACAATTAAGTTCTCAAACTGATCCTAGAAAAAGAGCTAGATACCTCATTGCTAAATATCACTATGGTCACCTTCAAAATACTCCCCTCGGGAAGCTATGCACCAATGTCAGCGTCTAGTTCACCCTTCAAAGCAATTTTGGAACTCTTTTTCTGGAATGGCCATCAGAGCTGTCATTGTATTATCCTTGATGTCCTGAATGTCATCCAAATGTCTTCCTTTCAATGTTTCCTTTATCTTCAGGTAAAGGAAGAAGTCATTGGGGGCCAGATCAGGTGAGCAGGGAGGGTGTTCCAATACAGTTATTTGTTTACTGGCTAAAAACTCCCTCACAGACAGTGCCATGTGAGCTGGTGCATTGATGCAAGAGCCATGGATTATTGGCAAAAAGTTCAGGTCGTCTAACTTTTCACGCAGCCTTTTCACACTTCCAAATAGTAAACTTGGTTAACTGTCCAGCTGGTACAAATTCATAATGAATCATCCCTCTGATATCAAAACAGATTAGCAACATCGTTGCAACATGTTTGCGAACTCAATTGTCACACCTTGTATGTGAAGACTTTCCTGTAACCCTGTTCTGTTCAGCTGAGTGTGGATGACTCTGTTAGACAAATAGGCCTTCAAACAATAGATGCCCTATAAACACAGGTAATCGTGGGGAAAGTAGAGAATACCTCTTATCCTCTATCTGTAGAATTTGGGATTATTGAGGTCCAACCATGGCCTATGTTAAAATATTAAAAGATATGACTTTTTTAAAAAAAACCTCTTTGGAAAATGATTTATAGTAGGTTTTACTCATAATGCACAGTGGTCTTCATGAGAGATTGGTCCCAGGCCCCCCACAGATACTAAAATCTGCTCATGTTCCAGTCCCTTATACTATAAAATGGCACAGAATAATGCATACAGTCAGTCCTCTGCATTTGTGAATTCCCAAGGCTGATTCTGATTTGCAGTTGGTTGAATCCATGGATGAAGAACCCATGGATATGGAGGGTATTATCTATTTATGCTCCATATCTCCATCCACCATGTTACCATTTGATTAGAAAGAGGGATGGTATTTGTGGATGGGACTTGGAAAATTATAAACATTTTGAAACTTTTTTTCTAAAAACAAAATTGTGTGTGTGTGTGTGTGTGTGCGTGCGTGCGTGCGTGTGTGTGTGTGTTTGGTTTCTCTGTCCAGTTCTTACTGATTGTGGTTGGGTCTTCATATACTCCAGTAAAACTCAGTAGAGTTCAAAACTTATAAACAAACCTGGTGACATTGGTGGTGGTGAGTTCACAACAGCGTCTGTAGTTCTCATCAAAGCTTCCCTGAAACACTAAATCTATTTGAACCTCAAGCTTCTCACCTCAAAATAAGGATAATAATAATTTTATTGGGCTAATAATAAGATTAAGTGAAAATCCTGACATCAAAGGATGCTCAAGCTTAAGATGCTTCTTCCTGCCTACTACCTTGGCCCCTATCCTTCATGTCACCTGGAGGGCCATCTCAGTCCGGGTCAAGCTGAGTCCAACATCCCTATCGGCTGCTCTCTAGTTGCTTTGCCATAACACCTTTCTGAACAAATTCTCTCCTCCTGCAAACCCTGATAACACTCGTGTGCCCATAGCACATAATTTAGCACCTTACTGTGCAAAGATACATCTATATTAACATGTTACATGTGGTCTAGCAAGGCACTTCTGCCTGTTGGAAGGAGGAAGTATCAGAGTGGGCATGGGGATGTATTCCAGAAAGTTATAATGGTCGGGGGTAGGGGGCGGTTCAGAGAAAAAATGTGATTATATATTGTACTTAACGAAAATAACATAACCCTTTACATCATATGTTTTGAAAGGTTCATATCGACTAAGATAAAGCAATGCTGTTCGTTGCTATGGCAGCCTTTATGGAGGTCCTGTTCTTAGGTACCAGGACTGCAGGTGGTCCTGGTTTTTAGTTTTGGAATAAGAATCCATTTATTCCCCAGTTGAAACATCTAATTCCCAGCTTCTAGGCCTTTAAATCCTCAAAATGCACAAATCAATTAAGAAATAGTCTAAGATATTATTTAAGTATATTTCCTACCCATCATGGCTAAGTAGCTAACAGCAATCCATTCCAAATATTTATCGAGCGTCTCCATGGCAAAGCCCTGGGGTAGAGTCAGAGGGTTTAATTCACAGTTCTTGCCCTTCAGCATTTTGTAACCCCAGAAAGGAGAATGAGATTTACACGGGCAGTAAATGCTGCCACTGGTGAAGGAGAGAGCTATAAGATATCAGAGGAAGGCTTGGTCAATTCTAGCTGGGAAAATAAGAAATGATTTCACAAGGAAGTGAGTATAAAGATGTAGAAGGGGGAAAGAAAAGGAAGCGAACACATTTGTAAATGTTCAAGAGCAAGGCTGGCTTACCTCACAAAGTCCAAGGAAGGAATGGTTTCAAATCAGCAGGGACATGGACGGTCCTACAAGCAAGTCATGGTCACTGAATTTAGACTTTAGTCACCAGTTTAATGGACGGTCCAATTTCAATACAGGGGTGGAAATAAAAACCAATTGTAAAACAATCCCAGAATTAAGAAGACACATCTCACAATGGGAGCGATCAATTCTAGCTATAGGCAGAAGGAAAAGATTTGGAGTGAGAGAGAGAGAAAGATCACAGTAATCAAATCAGAGGAAAGCAAACCAGGCTGGAAACACAATATACAGAGAGAAGAAAGCCCTGGGAAGAAGCAGGTTACCTTCCTCCTTCTGTTAGTCTCCCTTTTTGGAGCTGGTTAATTTTCCTTGTGGCTCTTATCATAATTTATAATTATCCTAGCTCATATATCATATACGCATTTGGTTCCAAATATTATTGAGTGCTCGCATGTTTATTATTAGCTTTCCCTGAAGGCACCCTGAAAGCAGGAGTATAGACTACACAGTGCCTGGTATATAAAAGGTTCTTAGTAAACTGTTTGTAAATTAAATATGAGAGAAGGAGCAAGTGAAAATTCAGAAAGATCAAGTGGAGAGAGGGAAGCTGGGAGAGTGTGTTGGACACCTTGATCTTCTAAGAGGAGTGGCAAGGTCATTACTGAGAGTGAGAGAGATCAGAGTAGGATTGGTGGTGAGAAAAGTGGAAACCAGCTGTACCACCAGTGGATGGTCACAAGTAAGGATGAGGGGACAAAAAGCTGAACTGTGTGACCTGGGATTGGATCAAATAGTGAGGCTTTGTGAATTTCTTCAAAAATTTTGGCCAGGGCTGGCCGAGTGGTGCTTTGGTTAAGAGTTGGCTTAGGATGCCAGCTCTGAGCAGCAGGGCCCCGCTTCGGGTTCCACATATGAGAGCCAGTGACGCTGCGCCCTCGACAGCTAAGATGGTGAACAACAGCTCAACCTGGAGCTGGGCTGCTGTGAGTGGCCAGTGACAGCGTAGGCTGCAGTGGGCTGGCCGGCAGCTGGCGTGCGCTTTCGTGACCTGCCATGAGCCGCTGTCCCATGACTGGCAACTGATCTGCCTCACCTGGGAAGAACACAATGACAATATCAACATGGGCCAGTGAAGCGATGTCCTCCACAAGTAGGCTGAAGAACAAAAGGACAGCAGTGGGCCGGCCGAGTGGCACATTGGTTAAGAGCTGGCTTGGGATGCCAGCAGCCCTGGTTCAGATCACACATATGAGGGCCAGTGATACTGCCTCTACAGCTAAGATGGTGAACAACAGCTCCACCTGGAGCTGGGCTGCACATGTACTGGCAATGGTGTAGGCTGCAGCCCCTGCTGCAGTGGGCTGCCATAAGCTACAGTGAGTGGCCGGCAGCCAGGGTGAGTGGCCGGCAATAGGAGTGAGCTGCCAATAGCCGCCGTGAGCGGCCATCCAGAAGCTGGTGTCCAATCTGGCTCATGCAAGAAGAACGCAATGATGATACCAACATGGGCCAGTGTAGCAATGTCTTCTACAACTAGACTGAAGAACAAAAGGACAGCAACTTGTCTGTTCCCCTCCCCCAATTCCCCAATAAAAATCTTAAAAAAAGAAAGGACACCAGCTTTTCTGTTCCCCCTCCCTGATCCCCAACATCGTTCCCCTCCCCCAATTCCTCAATAACAAAACAAAACCTTTAAAAAATATATTTTTTTTTGCCATCTGAGCAAGGGAGACACAAAACAAATGGGAGTTGCTGACGGCTGGAGTTGGCAAGGCGAGTGGGGCAGGACAAAGTGGCATCAGAGGTAACTGGCCAACACTCCCCACCCTGATTTTTGAGGTTATAACATAGCCAATTTAAAATGGATACTCAGCCACACCTACCTTACATTCTCATTTCTTTCAAGGTCCAGGCCACAGATTGATGGAAGAGCTATCCTTGGGGATGAAAATCTGAGTGGTCACTGCAAGTCCTTAGGATTTCTTGAAGAGTGGTGAGCAAAGAGGCCCCTGGTGGGAGGACCAAAGGTGGCATTTGTTAACTGATGTCAAAATAGAATCTGAAGTATATCACCAGCTCCCAATTTCTCCAGCTTCTCTGCTGCAGTGATGCTCAAACCTTTGCATTCATCAGGATCACCTGGGGTGCTTGTTAAAACAGATCTCTGGGCCCACCCCCAGAGTTTCTAACTCAATAGGTCTGGAGTAAGGGTCAAGAATCTGCATTTCAAATAAGTTCCCAGATGGTGCTAATGTTGGCTGTCTGGGGACCACTGTGAGAACCGTACTTCTAAGGCCGCCTCTTTATGCTCCCATGCACTGCTTTTTTGTCACTGACAGAAACAGTATTGAGTGACTATGATGTTCCAGGCGATATTATAGTTCTCAGAACAGAGCCTGACCCCGACTAGACACTCAGGAAATATTTGTTGAGTAAATGAATAAAGAGTGAACAAAACCCAGATACAATCCCCGCCTTTGTGGAGCTTACAGACTGGTGGGGGAGTCTACATTAATACAATAATCTCATAAACAAATATATAATTACAAACTGTGATACAGGCTAGGAAAACAAATGCCAGTGTGCTATTCAAGTAATATTAACGAGGGGATGGGCAAAGCCTGAGGTGGGAGGGGTGTGTGGTAAAATGGAGACCTGAAGTCACTGTAGATTTAAAATGATTTCACCAGGATGAATGTGCTTGTAAGAGTTATGACTACAAAGAGCCATAATCCATCATGCTGGTCTTTTTTCTAAATTCTATGGCTCCCACCACAGTACCACTGAGCAAAGAGTTCTACAATTGTTAACCAATTAATGATAAACCAGCTAGCAACTAGCTGAGTCGTTCTGGGACAGTCAGTAAAGCAATTTGGGCTTTAAGCCTCTTGTCTATAAAATAAGGAGGACAGTTTCCATCACTGGTCCAGAACTGGGGTTCTTAACCTTAGCTGTGCACTGGAACCTTCTGCGATGCTCTAAAATAAGGCCTGGTTCTCATTCCCAGAGATTCCAATTTAACTGTCTGGGGTGCAGCCTGGGTATTAGTGTTTTTAATAGCTCCCCTATTAAGTGATTCTAATGGATAACCCAGGTTGAGGCTTGGCAGGCTAGAGGGATCCTAGGTGATTCTTGTAGTTGGTTGCAGTAGCCAAATTCTACGATACTATTAGTTAAAAAAAAAAAAAAAAACAAAAAACAGTGTCACATGTCTTCATTCTTGGTTTCCATATTAAAATATAGTCAAATTTCAGCTAAGATAGGTTCCATTTTAAACAAGCCTCTCAGAATGAATCAATGTTTCAATATAATTAGTTTCTCTCTCTTGAGTTTTTCAAAAAATTCTTAGATTTTTATTCAACTTGAACTCTAACTGAAATGTAGCAGAAACCTAATCTTAGCAAAGCTCATTTCTTTCCAGATTCTGCAGGTCATGTCGATGGCACCTGCTATCATTTTGTTCAAGAGTTCTTAAGAGCACCTTCAAGCCGATGCCAGGGAAAAGGAATGAAGACGTGTTCTTTATTATGAAAATCCTGTCCATGTCGTGTTTTATATTTAGTGAAAACTAGAGACTCGTGTTTAAAAATGTCTGTTATTCTGTCTCAAACATAAGGGTATTCAGTATGTTTTTCCCGTCTTGACTTGGTTAGTTCAGTTAGAAGCATATGATTTTAAGATTGGTTTACTTGTTGCCAGTTATATTAATCTGTAGGAGAAACATCAAGTTCATAATCAGCAACATTTTACTTTGATCACAGTGAACCTGCCCCATGTCTCTATCAACTCCTTCCATGTTTTATGATACTTTGTCTCTGAGATCTTCTAACTCCCATCCAGGGGCATGCTGGTAAATAGTTAACAACCTGTTTTGGGACGTGGGGGTAAGGAGCCCTGATCTGCAGTGTTTGCCATTTTGTGTGGTGTAAAAACTCCCATCCTGGTTTATTTTAACCCAACCAATATGTCATCCTTGAGCATCGAATTTGGAAGAGATGTGTTATTGACTCTCACGACCCAGTCCCATCCAGCTGCAGCGTACCACTGATCCCACCTAGGAGGCTCTCCCTAGGCAGGAGAATATCACCTGGTGGTTTATTATTCGATATAAAATAGGATATCCTTCCAGCTCTTCTAAAATCACATTCTCACCCTTAATCCCCATAAAAACTTACATATCTGCTCCCTCAAGGTCCTCACACTCATTTCAACTAAGAAGGCTGTGACAGGCACTGAATATAGATTTAGAACATCCATGGGCTGGGTATCTACCTTTGCCACCACTGCCTGCGTGTTGACACAGGTCGCTTAACTGCTGAGAGCCTCGGTTCTTCCTTAGTGAAACAGCGATAATAATATTCATCTCCCACAACTGTTGTTAAGCAAGGGAGAGCTGTACTATGATAAGCTGTGTGTCTCAAACTTCAGTGTGCATCACAGTCACCTAAGGAGATTGCTGACCCCCACCGACTCCCAACATGTCCACACCACCGTTCTGATTCAGAAGGTCTGAGTGCCTGCATGCCTAACCAGCTCCCAGGGGATGCTGCCTTCTGGAGACCTCGCTTTGAGTGGGCTGTGACAAACCACCTTGTGCATTTTTAAATGCCATGTAAACACCAGAGGTTTTTAACAGAGGAGGACTCTGGCTTAATGCCTCACCTGTCCTGGCCCTGGAGGATACATACATTTAAATGAGTCCCACAAGGAGATACAGTTAGTGGCTCTGGCAAAGGGGTGAATTCTGTGCATTTCACCAGAGGGTTGAATGGATTGCACACGGAGATTTGGGGGTGCTGTAGAAGTACCATGTACTTGAGAATGCAGTATAACAGCACCTTCATCTGAGGACTTCCTCAGTCCCTGGAAAACGAGAATCACACTTGACATGCATATGGGACTTTATAAGACCGCAAGCCTGCCCCTCTTCCAATGGGTCCCTATTCAGGGCATTGCTTCACCATCCAAAGGGGTCTCAGGCCAGAATCACGTCCTGTTCATTTTGCTGTCTAAATACCTCTCAATCCCATTCTCTCCCCTCTATTCCACCAGCACCATCAACACCCTAGGACAAGCCCCTCTCTTCTTTCAACTCAGCTACCACAGTGACCTCCTAGCTAGTCCACTTGCACTTACTCTGTCCCTCTTTAATATACCCTTCATTGTACAGGTGGAGTGATGTTCCCACCCCCACCCCATGACTTCTCCCTTGATCTCAAGGCAAGACTTCTGAACTCGGCCTGTAGGACTCTTTCTGAGTGAGCCCCAACTAACCCCCTCTAGTTGCACTTCAGGCAATTCCAGCCACATAGCACTATCGAGGGAAAACCCAAATGAGATTCAAGCAATAAGAAATGCTCCTTGCGATGTCTGCAAAAGAGTCCAACCTTCAGAAAAGTGGGACACCCTGAATAAAGGATCAAGTGGGTATTTAAAGAAAAATACTGTGAAGTTACAATCAGTCTGGTTATTATTTTCATTGCTCAACAAACAGAAATCCCTCCTTTGATTATCATATCTGTAAGGATCATTAGATATCTGAAGACATCGAAGTTTTAAAAGTCAGAATAAAGTTGTTATTAACTTTCAGGAAGGAGCCTAAGGCATCGTTTATTTTGAGGATTAGGATTTCTGATTTTTGTGATCATCTCGTGATGCAAAATTGCTTTTGTTTTTCCCTCTGACTGTGTATGCAACGTGCACCCTTAATTATAAAGGTGGCAGGACAAAGTGCCAGTGGTTTTTCAGACCCTTGTATACACCGTATCTCCTCTTTATGGTGCCTTTGTACATACTGTTCCCACTGCCGGGAATACTCTCTATCTTTCCCCTTAGTTATCGCCTATTTTCCCTTCAGATTATAGCTCCATTATTACTACAGGAGGGATTGCTTCTCTGACCTCCAACCCACATCTCCCTAACACAGCCTCTAATAGCACCATATACCTCTGTCTTGGGACATTTGTCACAGTTAAAGTTTACATTTGCTTGTGTAACTTTTAAAACTCAGTATCTAATTTCCCCACTAGACTCAAGTAAACCCATATGGAAAGAAACTATGTCTACCTTTGCTCCATCACCACATCTCCAGGCACTAGTAGAGTACATGGCATAGAGTAGGTGCTCAGTAAATGATTTAAGGACTTTCACATGAGGATCTCTTGATTGCATTTGATTCCCTATGGGGTGGGCAGAAAACATGAGGTATGATCAAACAGTATGGCAAATGTTTAAATAAAAAAAAATTATTACAGTGAAAGACACATTGCCATTAATCCCCCTTGCTTCAAACACACTTATCCCATCGTTCTTGCCCTTTTCTGAAGCAGTTCTGGAAGTCCTCTTTCGTGAGTGTCTTTAGTTGTGCTGTCATAACTGCCTTGATGTCCTGAATCGATTCAAAATGTTTACCTTTTATGGTCATTTTGACTTTGGGGAAGAGCCAGAAGTTGCATGGTGCCAAGTCCAGTGAATAAGGTGCATGAGGACACACCGTGATGTTTTAGTTTGACAGAAGCTGCCCTACCAGGAGCGATGTATGACACAGAGCCTTTCCACTGTGGTCAACACATACGGTGAATGCTGCTGCCAAGTGCCTTTCAATACTGGAAGTGGCAGGCCGAGCCTTAGTAACAACGTGCAACAAGTTTCAACTTGTTTGGTGGAGTCAATCAAGTGTGAGCTATGGTTAAGAGAAGGCATGTTTTAAAGTGTGCCGTAAATCATCCTCCATCAAGACAACGCCCCATGTTATCATGAAAAGTAAACGTTTTGAATCAATTCAGGACATCGAGGCAGCCACAACAGCACAACTAAAGACACTCCCAAAAGAGGACTTTCAGAACTGCTTCAGAAAGTGGCAAGAATGATGGGTTAAGTGTGTTCAAAGTGAGAGGGAGTATTTTGAGGGGGATTAATGGCAATGTGTCTTTTACTGTAATAATTTTTTTTATTTAAACATTCACTGTTATTGTTTGATCACACGTCGTATATTGCTTCCCACATTATTCCCATTCAACTGATGATAAAATTGAGGCTCAAAAACCTCTGTGTCTTGCTACAGCCTCTATGAGTAAGCACAGAAGAGGAAATTCATCCTTTTAAGCTGTGTCACAATGTGCTCCGCTTCTCAGAGCCTAATGAATCATTTTCAGTGAAGGCTCAGATGCACTGAAATACTCCTAAAGTATTTCAGGAGCGAGCGAGGGACAAAATGAAAGGGTGAGATGAGCTTTCACAAGATGTCCTTAAATATCTGGCGTTGGAAATGTCAGATCAGATAGTCCCCAAGACCTTGAAAAGGGCAGAGACGATGAACTCTGCAATTACCTAACCAATGCAAAACTCCCGGATGCCTTTGTTCTTGTTCTTTCTGCTCTGCGATAAGCAGACATCAAAACAGACTGACAATATTGCTTCTTGTTTAAAGCTAGGAATTTAAGGCGTAGGCGCCTGTTTGACTTCACTTAATAAAACGTTAATTGAACTTCACAGTTGAAAAAAGTAAGACTACGTTATTTGCATAATGGCAAATGTGCCAGGTCTTCAATAAATCTTTGATATCAAGACTCAGTGCAGAGCTCCATGGCTACAGTGGCTGGAATGTTTGAAGCTGTACTTTTCTCTAAGCTCCCTTTGAAAATATCAATTCTGGACTTAATCCTACAGGGCTCCTCTGTACTTATGGTATGTGATTTGATGGGAGAAGCACAGTATGCCCTAGTTCTGGCTTGAATGGTGTTTCAGACACTCTGCACTCTGCAATTTATATTCACCTACAAAGCAACTGACATACACTTATGCTTAATTGCCTCTGTGTTGCCCAGAATTTAGTGCCTGAGTTGATTAGAAGTAGATGGCTCTGAGCTCATTCTACTTCGAGAAATTCTCTTACCCCCAGTACCTCCCTGCTGACTCTGCATCCCTGTGGATTCATGGAGCGAGGGGCCAGGGAGGGAGAATAGCATCATTTTGGAATAGTGGAGATAGGTACAGTGGGAATTCGGGGTGCTCCAGTTGTCCAAACCCTAGGTTGGCTGGGCAAGAAGATCCAAGGACATAAAGCGCCCCCAAAAGGGCAATATAGGTCAAAACAGTTTTGTGGCCATGAACAGCCCTTGTCAAGTAATGGGTGAAGTGTGCTTCTAATGGACACTGGGTGATGGAGGGGCATGGACACAGCTGGTGCTCTTCTATGGGCACATAAGCTTATAAAGTAGAGACGCACCACCCATAGGGGTCCCTGAGGCATCATGGCCTCAAGGATGATTTTCCTTAAAATATTCAAATGACCCCAAGATGCCTGAGAGTAGAGCTGCTGGTGCAAGTTGTACAAAGGAAGCCTGACCAAAAGAGACCGAAATCACTAGGGACCTGAAAAACAGCTGAGCCAAGGCTTCAGCAAAGTCTAGCATTGAAATGAAACTGCTTTTCTATTATCAAGGTTGGGTTGCTACAGTGTGCCCCTTGGCTGCCCTCCCTGTTTACAAGTGGAGAGTAAACTCCCCCCAGCAGTCAACATTGTTACAGTGGGGCAGCAGGAGAAGAACCTCCCCAACACGGGCCAGTGAGATCCTTCCTTGGGGGTGTCAAAGTTAAATAAGAGATTCCAGTTGGTCTAGCTCTTCTGACTTTTATTGAGGAGATGCAAACCAGGGAGTTATTGGCAGTGGCTATTCTGCCAAGTGGACTGGAAAATAGAGACAGGTGGTTTGGACCAAGAAGAAAGAATCAAGCAGATGCACAGAGGAAAACGGTACAAGAGACAGAGCAGGAAAATTTCCTGGTTCCCAACAGCCTTCCATTCCTGGGTTTCTGAGATCTGGCTGGCCTCTGCCTGCCCTTAGGTTATTGGAGGTACCCTTGAATCCTTGTATGCATTCCTGTCTTCACCTCGACTAATCTCAGTGTGATTTTGCTCTATGATTCTCCTGGTTATAAGAGAAGCCAAATTGTGTTATTTATATGTGCAAGACTAGTTACAGTGACAAGAACAACACCACTGTGGAAATAAATGAAGACCAGTCATAAGAGAACAAAGAAAGGCTCTTTATTCAGAGTTTGGCAGAGTAAGGGAGTCAGCCACCATCTCTTGCGTTTGGCAGAAACTCAAATGTAAGCAGGGGAATGAACAGGAAAGCTTTATAGTGGAAAAAAAGAGAAGCCTTCAGGTATGCCCTGTTTGGAGGTTGATAGCATGGGGATGCTAGAGGTGGGCTAACTAGAAGCAATGCATCCTATCTGATTTGTTTGGTGGGTATGTTTGACTTTTTCTGATTGGTCCTTAGTTGTGGGAGAGGGT
Organism: Aselliscus stoliczkanus; assembly: GCA_033961575.1. NCBI lineage: Eukaryota > Metazoa > Chordata > Mammalia > Chiroptera > Hipposideridae > Aselliscus > Aselliscus stoliczkanus. Next base: position 100,254,533 of record CM066735.1, on the reverse strand, counting down.
GGTAAAAAAAAACAGGGAAGCATGTAGCTATTGACTGAGTCTTGATCCTTGTAGGTCAGTTACTGCAGAGGTTGTAGGTCAGAGTTCTTCTCTAAAATATGGTCTAGCCACTAGCTATTTGTACATTTAGTCTTAGAACAAATACTCATTGAATACCACTTAACTGATAAAACTGACAGTCTCACCCCTGGCTGAATATTAGAATCATCCAGGAAGCTTTAAAAGCACCACAATGAACAAGACCTCTAGGGATGGAGCCTAGATATCAGTATTTTCAGCAGCAACCCAGGCAATTCCAATGTACAGCCATGGTCAATAAGCAAACATGTGAAGAGTCGACTCCATCTTTGATAAGGCTGCTGACTTCTCCACTGATCCTTTTTTCTAGAAGACATATCATTGAAAGAGCTTATAAAAAACTGGCAGAGTGATAAAACTCAGAAGCCATGAAATAAGAAAAGTAGCTTTACCAGGCATGGAGTGCCCATTTAATACTTATTTTAAAAACAAGAATGCCCTAGAATGAATGCATTTCCTAATATTTTTGTGCATGTATAAGGCTGTCCCCTAGTGGCAAAGGCTCTATAGGGTTTTAAAAGGAGATCTGGAGGGCCTTAATAAGAGCTGTCATTTACTCAGCATATTTCATGTTCCAGGCATTATGCTGAGCCCTTAGTGTATTGTCCCTTTCAGCCTTCACCATTATATCTCACAAGTTTAAACACAAATATGGACTTACCCCAGAGACAGTATTTCCTATAAATTATCATCTAATTATTTAATTAACAAGCATTTATTAAGTAACTGCTATGTGCCAACATGAGTCTAGGTTCTAGGAATATAATCAGGAATAACAAACATGGTTTTTCCACTCATGGAGCTTGAAAAATTGTATGAGAGAATAACATTAATAAATAATCATATATCATTACAAACTGTATTAGGGTTTTGAAGGAAAGGTATAGAGAGCTCATGATTGGCAAACTTTTCTAATAAAGGATCAAAGAATAAATATTTTAGACTTGTGGGCCATATGGCCTCTGTTGCAATTACTCAACCCTGACATTATATTGCAAAAACTGACATAGACAATATGTGAATGAACAGGTGGGTCTGTGTTCTAATAAAACTTTATTTACAGAAACAGGAGGCTGGCTGGATTTGGCCCAAGGATCATAGTTTGCAAACCTCTGGATTATAAACGTACAGTTTAGTCTACATTGAGGACTGAGGAAAGAGGATTCTTTAAGGGAATTACATTTGAGAATTGATTGCAAAAGCTATTTTTGGTATTCTCACATCTAGTGTACCTTAGAATGTTTAGGTACCGAAGTACTCAGATTTTGTTGGTATGATGTTGTTATGCTGGCATCTTGAAAAAAAAGAACTGAAGCCAGAATCGTATGTATTGAGAAATACCCAGAACTGTATTCCTCATTAAAATTTTGAATCAAAGTTGCAATCATTTTGAAAGTGTTCTTTTCTTTACCCCTCCAAGATACAAAGGAAAAAGAAAAATGACAGTAGACAAAGACCTGAAAAAGGAGATTAAGCAGGCAGAAATTTTGACATTTACAGACAACTGCATTGAAATCGTTACCTATCCATGAGAAATCTAAGGATGACAAAAGTAAACCAAAAATGCTTTCTTTGAAACAAAAACTGTACCTCAGTATCATTTTTTTCAATTGGGGGCAGGGGGAGAGGTAGGATGGTGGATTCTGTAGTTCCTATGAGGGGAAATGTTCAAAAATGTCTTCTCAAAGTTTCAATTAAGAAATGGTATTATTTGTTATGGCTGAGTAGTATTCCATTGTATATATGAGTATGTACCACATCTTCTTTATCCAATCATCTATCAAAGGACACTTTGGTTATTTCCATGTCTTGGCCACCATTACAGATAAATATTTTCAGGTTTTTTGGGTAGACACCCAGGAGAGGGATTGTGGGATCATATGGTAATTATATTCTTAATTTTTTCTGGAACCTCCATACTGTTTTCCATACATTCCCACCAGCAGTGTATGAGGGTTCCTTTTCCTCCACCACTTCTCCAACACTTGTTATTACTCGTCTTGTTGGTAACAGCCACTCTAACAGGTATGAGGTGGTATTTACAATAGAATACTACTCAGCCATAAAAAAAGATGAAATACTGCCATTTGCAATAACATAAATGGGTCTTGAGAATATCATGCTAAGTGAAATAAGTCAGATGGAAAAAGTCAAGAACCACGTGATTTCACTCATATGTGGAATATAAAACTGAAAGCAACAAATGAACAAAAAGACAAACAAAAACTCATAGGCACAGACAACGAACAGTATGTTGGTGTCCAGAGGGCAAGGAGTATGGGGGTAGGGGTAGGAAAGGGCAAAGGGGGTAAAATATATGGTGACGGAAGGAGGTTTGACTACGGTGGTGAACACTATGCAATATACAGATATGTATTATCAAATTATACACTTGAAACCTATATCATTTTGTTAACCAATGTCACCCCAATAAATTTAATAAAACTAAAAAAAAATGGTATTATTTGGAGATAGGGAAGTCAAAAAGAAAATGTGCTACTTTGAAATTTCTTCTTGACATTCATGGACCAGAGCTCCCAACAGGCGGATAACTCTGCACACCCACCCTAGTCACAAATGAAGCCTGGGTCTACGCTGGGGGCTTACATGCTGCCACCTTTTAAGAACTTTCTCTGCAATTCACCTGCTCCAGTGCTTTCTCATCATCATCTTAAACATAAAATTTTTAAATAACCTATTGTCAAGATGCCGTTTGCAGTGAATATGCTCCCAATGGGTAACCATTCCCACAACCCTCTCCCACTTCACCCACCCCCAGTGTATTTTTTTAAAGGGGGCTCACTCTTGCCAAGGGAACCCACCAATGTATTCTGACTCCTTCTCAATTATTATAATTGTATTCTGTCATGCCAAGCTAGGCTGGATTCCACCCCATTTGCTGACAGGAAAGCATTGAGCCTTCCCAAGCTTCCACAGGTGTGAGGAGAACCAAAAATGCTTTCCAACCCCACAAGGGTATGACTCCAAACCCATTCAGCATTCCCCTTTTCTCTCCTAGACATGCTTATATCACCAAAGTCTTCTCATGTTCCAGTCTGATTTCTACCTTTGGATTATGTCAACAATGAGTCTTCTATAGTATGGCCTCCAGACAAAAGAAACATGATGCCCAGATATGACCAGCTAGTGTTGGATGAAGCCATCATTTATTCATTCACCAAACCTGTGCTCAGCATTTACTACACATCAGTCACTCTGTGAGGCAGAAAAGAATAAGATATGCACTCCATCCCTCCCCAGAAGCTCAGTGTTTTAGCGGAGGACTAACTCATAAATAGACAATTCCAATACAGTAACGACTGTGTTGCATCCTGAACTTTAGATCCTGCGTGATATGTGTTTGCTTTCATTATGGCAAGCACTGTGTACTCTATGCGCTTATAAAGATATTTAGCATCGCAAGCCTTGGTAAACAACTGTTGGGTCTTTTCTCCCTCCAAAACTGGAAAACCTTATCATGGCAGCTGAAGATAGAATAGCTACTGAATACCTGGAGTTAGGAAGACGGTTGCAAAAGGAAGCTGTCTGAAAACAGAAGGGTCACCTCTGGGGGTTGGGGGTTCTACTCAAACAAAGATGATGGATATTTGCTGAGCCAAGCAGATTCCTTCTCTCATTATTTGGAATTGAAAATAGGGGAAGAATAAGGCCATTGGTGGTACAAGGCAGACGTGGGCATCCTTGAAGGAATGGATGCACTAAAGGAGCCGTCCTGCTAATGGAGGAGTCCAAAGGGCAGATTTCTGAGACACCTTGAGCTGCCTCAGAGCCCAGTCCCTCTCTATACCTCCTGGCTTTAGAGGACCAAACCCTCTGGGTAGATTGTCCTGAAAGTCCTCATCCACCTTTGCCCCAAATGCAGCTTCAGAATAACTATCCCATTTCTGAGTTACCCAAGCCTCTGCGACTCTTGACCTCTGCTACTCAGGAGTCTGTCATAAGTGCAGATTCCTGTTTCCCTCCAGAGACTATGCTTCTCTGTCCTCTGACATTTATGCTCACTCCTTATGCTGAGCTGTCATGCCATATTAGGGACATGGTCTTACCTGAAGACAAGACGCTCAGGAGCTTTGAAATTTAATTTCTCTGATGTTGGGGTCTCTTGTCTTTTCCTTTGGCCTTATTTAGGGTTCTTTTATATTGCATAGGATTGTAAAGAAGATGGAGTAGAAAACTACATCAAGCATTTAATGGAATTGTGTGTACGCACGAGCACATGTGTGTACACACACATATACTCTCAAATCAGACTGCCTGGGTTCAAATCTCAGCCCTACATCTTCCTAGCTGTGTGACCTTCAGTAGGTTACTTAACATGTCTGAGACTAGAGCTAATAATAGAACCCTCCCCATCCAGTTGGGAGGAATAAGTGAAATATATATGTAAAAATCTTAACCCATTGCCTGGTGCCATGTAAGCATCCCATCAGCACCAGCTATGACTACTGCACAAAGACAAGAAAGTATTTACCCATTTGAAAGGGCTATCGGAGGGTGGCCAGTAAGCTCAGTTGGTTAGAGCGCAGTGCTCATAATGCCAGGGTTGCTGGTTCGATCCCCACATGGGCCACTGAGATGGGCCTTCCACAACTAGATTGAAACAACTACTTGACTTAGAGCTGATGGGTCCTGGAAAAACACACTGCTCCCCAATAAAAAAATAATAATAATAATTAATAAAATATATATATATATAAATACATACATACATACATACATACATACATACATACATACATAAATGGGCTATCTGAAGAGGAATAGGTTCTCATAGTTAGAGATTGGCAAAAGGGCCTGACAATCAGATTGGCCTCTCACTATAGATTTCTTACCTATAACTGTAAACTGAGTTAAAGCTGTGCTAGCAGGAAACCACCTGGAGCTTTTGGGTAAGCAGCAATGAATCATTCTTGGGCATCTGAGGGACTCTGTGAGCCTTCATGTAGGAAGCAAGGATGCCCCATGGGCAATTAAAATGCAGTCATGGAGATAAGAAAAATCTCCACTAATTAAAACATAGCGCATGTGGTCATGAGGGACTCATCAACCTACCTGTGATCTCATTCTTGCCTCACGCATTCAGATTTTAAGCCCTAGTCCTGCCTTCTGGGACAGTATACAGGCATGTGAAGTTCCAGGAGGGAGAAACAAGTGAGAGGCCCCTCCAGATGTAAACTCTAATCCTGACATCAGGCAGCAAACAAGGCTTCTTCAGCAAGTGAATGCATACAATCAAAAAACTTGAGACAAGATTATTTTTGTCTTTAATGACTCCAAACGCATACAAGAAAGAAGAGATGACTATGGAAATGCCTATGTTTGCAAGACTCTTGGAACCAGGAAAGTAGGGATTAACAGGCATCCATATGTAAAAATCTGGACTGCCAGTTCTTCTAGACTGTAATCATCCACACAAGCACTTAAAATACTTTAATTGTCAAATGCATATTTTACTAATTGCAGTAAACTTTCAGCCTTCCTAAATGGGTGGGAAAAAGGTTTTCATGTCTGGATTGTTCAATAATTAGAATATAATGATGTTCTCAATATTAAAAAGGAGCTAATTAAAATAAAACATTTCCTGACATAGAGTGCATCAGCTATAACCATTTAGACTATGACAGTTAGAACTTTCTGTCAAAACTTCCTGTGTGGAAGGAAGTGTTCTTTATCTGTGCTATTTAATATGGTAGCGACTAGGCACAACTGCAGCCACATGTATAGCCAAATGTGGTTACTGCAACTGAGTGTTTCATGTTACTTAATTTAAACTAACCTGAGTGTAGATTTAAATAGCCACATGTAGCTAGTGGCTACCATCTTGGGAGTTGCAGAAGAATTAGACTGGGTTAGGGCCGGCTGAGCAGCTCAGTTGGTTAAAAGCTTGCTCAAGAGTGCGAGCTGAGCTCTGAGCAACAGCAAGCAGTTCAATGCCCGGCCCCAGCTGAGCTGTCGCTGAGCTGCCAACAGGTGGCAGGATGGCTCAGCTAAAAAACAAAAAACAAAAAACATTTTAGAGACTGAATTAAATCTGAGGCAACCCAGTGATGTCTGTTGCTTGCAACATTTCAGAATTAACACAAGTTATTTACCTGCCATTTGTCTTCTTCTCAAAATACAAAAATAAAGTCAGAATACACAATATCCACTCTCCAATCATATACAAAACAAAAACTGATTATCTGAGCTCTCTGATTAGCTTAGGTTTCAGAGAGAGGCATCTGCCATATATTTAACTGTCAAAAAAATTACAAGCATCATAGAATTCTAGAATTGGAAGAGACATTACAGGTTATGCAAAGTGTTAAAAACTCAGATTGGGGCCGGCCGAGTGGTGCAGTGGTTAAGCGCTGGCTTGGGAAGCCAGCGGCCCCGGTTTGGGATCCACATATGAGGGCCAGTGACACTGCCCTCAAAAAACAAAAAACAACTCAGATTGTTTGGAAATATTGGGGGATATCTGGGGTTGTCATAAAGACAAGGAAGTGCTATTGGTCAGAGATTTAAGCATCCTGCAATGTGCAGGACAGTCTCACAAATGGAAGAATCATCCTGTAACTGTAAATTGAGCAAAATCCAATTTCTCTTCCACTGAAACTGCTTTCTGTCCAACTGTTTATTTTAAAAATTAGGGATCTGTTTCCAAGGAAATTAAATGATGTGCTCTGGATCGCCCACCTAGGGAAGTCACCTGGACCATGACATAGGAGGCCAATGGCAGCTGGGTAAAACTTATTTGTGCTGTTGTTCTGCAGGCTGCACTAGATTTTTATGAGACATGAATAAATCCATAGCAAAAGAAGATGTTTTCTTAAAGTTCACTATCCATAACTCAAAGTAAAATTGAAGACAAATTCTCATACTGAGGGCTTGGGATGCCCCCACAGACTGGCACCTGGGCATATAAAGACCTCTGAACTCTCTTGAAAACAATGGCAGAGTTGAGTAGTTGTGACAGAGACTGGCCTGCAAAGCCTAAAATATTTATACCTGGCCCTTCAAGAAAAAGTTTACCATCTTCTGACATCAATTATTACAATACCATACAGTTAGTGTGATCATTGAAGTAAGTACCAAGTGCTATGGGCATCAAGGAGTTAGAAACTAGAAGGTCAAGGGAAAGTTTCCCAGAAAACTGAACCTTGAAGGGTAAGTAGTTACAGAATATGGTATGCTTGGGGTCGATTTTGTCCCCTCCAAAATCCATATGTTGAAGCCTTAACCCAGAGTACCTCAAAATGTGACTGTATTTAGGTAGGGTCTTTAGAGAGGTCATTAAGTTAAAAAGAGGCCACTGAGATGGGCCCTAATCCAATCAGACTAGTTTCTTTATAAGAAGAGGAGATTTGGCACAGAAGGCTCAGAGGAAAGCAAGCCTGCTAATAACCTTGATCTTGGAGTAACCTTGATCTTGGAGTTCTAGCCTTCACAGCTATGATAAAATAACTTTCTGTTATTGAAACCCCCCAGTCTGTGGTACTCTGTTATGGTAGCTCTAGCAAACCAATACAGGGTAGAAGAAAATGTTATTTTTAGATCAGAGAAATCAATATGGTCAGAGCCTCAGGGCATGAAAAGCTATGACATTTTCAACAAATGGTAAGACATGTGTCCTTGGAGAATTGTGAGTACTAGCATATAGGAGGTGAGAGGAAAAGACACAATGGAAGAGGGACTCTAAATACTAAACATTCATTTTATCCTTGGGTAGATAATGAGCTTCTAGGATTTGATTTTTAGAATGGCAAATTTGATGGTAGATGAGAGAACAGTTGCCAGGAAAACCAGTTGGGAAGCTTGAAATTTACGAGCCAGAGATGAGGAAAACCTGAACTATGGTACTGCCCACGGGGCACAAAATGTGAGTGAATTTAAGAGACATTTCTGAAGAAAAACAAAAAGATTTTGTTGGACAGTTGGATATGGAATAAATGATTCAGGAAAACTCTGGCCTCAGTACATTTAAATCTCTACAAGCTTGAAACATGTCCTTTACACAACTGTATACTCATTTCTAGCCCAGGAATAATAGAAATACTATTTTAAGGGGCCAAATAAATGGTGCTTAAGTTTCAAGATGAATAATAAATACCAAATTACTAATATATATATATAGTCACAGGATGTGGAGTACAGCATAGGGAATAGAGTCAATGGAATTGTAACAGCTATATATGATGTCAGAGGGGTAGTAGATTGGGGGAGGGGGTTATTATTTTGTGAGAGGTATAAATGTCTAACTATTACATTGTTGTGTGCACCTGAAACTAATAAAATTAAAAAAATACCAAATTACTTAACTTGAAAGAATTTCTAGATAGAGGAAATCAGGTTTTTTGTAAATTAAAGCAGAAAAAGAAAAAAATAGATAAGATGGATAGTTAAAAGTAGGTAGAACAATGAAACATAGATTAATACTAGTGTTTGGAAGTGTTGGAATGATGGGTGTATGGGCCTTATCAAACAGACGTCAGCCTTACAAATGAACTCTGCTTTTGTGAGGTTGGATTAGAAATTGATTACTTTAATATAAATTTTCACTTATGCCAGAGTTTTGAAGTAATAACAGCATCATTGCACAAAATGTATTTTGTCTTGCATTAAAACATGTGTTCTTAATAATGTGATGCTTTTTGAAATTGATATCCTAATTATGTAGATGTTCACTCCTGAATGAAATCTAGCCAAAGAAGAATCAGCCCAGCCAGACCTAAGCCTGAAGATACCCTCATTTTCAGAGGCTTTATTCCGAAGGTCTTCAGTTCCACTGAAATAAAAAATGGCAAAATCTCAATTGTATAAAACAAAAATGTCCATGTTGTTCATCCTGCATAGCTATTGTGAACTGTCGGTCAGTCAGAAACTCAGGTTAATGCAGAAGCCCTCACCTTAAAATTTGCCAGTTGTCATGGTAGAAGGATAGACAATGTGGCAAAATACCATGACTCTAAAGTTCTTCCCCAGAAAGATTACAAATCATTGCCAAAGCAAGTCACATAGCTACACATAAGTTCTTGGAGGTAGAAAATAAAACCCTACCATCTGCCCAGAAGGAGAGGGTGCTGGAACTTATGAAATGGGACATGTGTGAAAAGTTTTAATGGCTACAAGGGCAGCCTGTTTCTCAGGTCTTCAAAGCATGACCAGGGACCTCTATTTTGTTCACATTTTTTTAAATTAAAGTTTGTGGGGTGACAATGATTGGTAAAGTTACATAGGTTTCAAGTGTACAATTCTGTAATACATCATCTGTGTATCACATTATGTACTCACCACTCAGAGTCAGTTCTTCTATCACCATATACTTGATTCCATTTACCCTCATATTTTTGTGAGATAGAGCTCATGAACTTTTTGCAAAGACCCATGTTAAGTGGTCATTTCAATGAAATTCAAAAAGGTATGGGAGAAAGTCCATTTGTGTCATTCATTTATAATCTTGATGAAAGTAATCATGACCAAAGAGCATTCTAATAATGACAGCTAATGTTTGTTGAATGCTGACTACATGCCACGCTCTGTTCTAAGCACGTTGCATGTATTAACTAATTTTACACTCATCACAAGCTATGAAAAGACCACAGTTATTATCCTCACTTTTCAAATAAGTAATCTGAGGCATAGGGAGATTAAGTAATTTTTTTCTTAGGCTTTACAGCTAGTAACTGGCAAAGAAAAATAGCAAACCAGGTAAAATACCTCTAGAGCTAACCTGCTCAGTCACATATTATTTGCACAATTAATAACAACAAATAAAACTAAATACATATTTAATTGAAGGAGCATTTCGGTAGTTGGGAGAATTAAGCTAATGTATAATTTTATATTTCATTTTTATTGCATTCCAATATTGCATCAACATTCCAATATTTACCTGGTTTTAATAATACTAGGTATTTATATTGAATTGTTATATCATCCTTATCCATGTCATAATCAGGAAGTATATATTTTTAAAACACCCCTATGTTTTTTCTACAGGAACCATTTAATTTTCCCAGCACCAAAGAGATTTCATGTTTTATGCGAAATTTACCTTACTGACTATAAGGGGTCAAATCCCTTCAGATTGGTGTAATGAACAATTAGTGCTCTAACTACACAGAGCCACCTCTATCCTTCCCCTACTTTCTTTTGGAAATAGCCTCCCCCACCTCTTTTTCCCTTCTCTATCAACATGGTAACCTCTGAATCAATCGTCTTATACAAAATACGTGCTGGCCAGTTAGCTGGTCTGGGGGAAGATATCTGGGCAATCACCCCCCAGAACCTGTCCTGGCCAGCAGATTGGTTCCAGAGTGAGCATTTGATCCAAGCTGAACCACTTAGAGTCCTTTCCCAGGGGTGTGGTAACTGAAAATGAGGGGAGTCCATCTCTTTCCAGGCGACTGAAACTATAAATGAAAAGCTCAAGGTAGGACCAGTCTCGGCCATGTTTTCTTTCCATGCAAGCAGAGCAAGCCAGTGGGAAAACTGTGGAGGAGCGAAATGAGGTAGAAAAATAAAGACATGAAAAGGCAAAAGATGAAGAAAGAGGCCTGCCCAAGATTGGCATCTAAGCCCCACTCCTGCCCTTGAGATGGATGACACATCACAGCATCCTTATTTCAACCACTGTTACTTGGCTTTCTGTTATTTGTAACCAAAATTGTCCTAATTAATAAAATCAGCTTATCAAATTCTTTATCCAATTGGTATATTATTGAAAGATCTCAAAAGGGAACATGTTTGCAAACATAATTGCTTAAGATTCACCAAAGGAAATAAAATGATCAAAGTTGAACAGAAAATTGAAGGAATTCCATGATGACTAATTACCCACGTAATGCAACAACAAGAAAAGGGGTGATTCCAGATTTTCTTTAATTTTCCTGTCCTGGCAAAAAGAAAGAGAAACCAGAACCATATTGTATCTACTGCTTACTCAGAAAGGAGCAATAATAAGGGAAAAAATCATTTTAAGCATGGTATCAATGACTAGAACCCCAATTTCAGCATTCCCAGTACATGACAAAATTTTAGGGATCCCCTCCTCCAAAGCTCTCTTATAACATGCCTATTCCTTTTAGATTTTGAGAAGATTCTATCTTCCTGGGCGGATTCAATGAGTGTTTTCTTTCCAACACCATCAAGCAACTCTCCATATCTCAGCAGACCCTGGGTGTCTATAATTTAATTTAATTCTGATACTGTATGCCTGGAGATGGCATCAGTTCCTACAGGTTAAGGGCTCAGTCCCATAAAACTGCACCCCACTCCCCCCACTTCAGATGCCAATCGCAAGTCCAGGTTGTCACTTGTGCTTCTGACCCACTGGCTATACATCAGGTTCCTACCATCCCCTCCTCACAGAACTCAGAAACATTTACTTACTTTTACCAGTGTATTATAAACAATATTATAAAGGATACAGATGAACAGCCAAATGAAGAAGTACATAGGGCAGGGTGTGTGGGAAGGGGCGAGGAGCTTCCACGTTCTGGGTGCATCATTCTCCCAAGACCTCCATGTGTTCACCAACCTTAAAAACTCTCTGAACCCTATCCTTTTGGGTCTTTATAGAGACTTCACTACATAGGCATGATTGATTAAGTCAATGGCCATTGGTGATGGAATTTAATCTCCAGTCCTTCTCTCCTCCCTGGAGGTTGGGGAGTAGTGGGACTAATCATAAGGTTGGTTTCCCTGGAAACCAGTCCCCATTCTTAGGTTACTTTCCAAATTAGGGGCTTTCCAAATGTCATATCATTAACATCAGACAACTTCCTCTTTCTTCACTTAGGAAATTCTAAGGGTTTAAGAGCTCTGTGCTAGGAATTGGGATGAAGGCCAAATATATATTTATTATAAATCACAATATCATAGCAGAGGGACAAATTCCTTTTCAGGACATTGATTATGGAAATGGTCATCAGGATTTCCCCTCCACGAACAATCACGAGGTCCTAGAATTTAGAAGGGTCCCAGCTTTACCTAAGAATGTGTTCTTCTAACCCCCTTCCTTTTTAACCCCCTAAATTATATGGACCACTCCTGTGATAGCCATTTTGACAATGTATCCACGAGGAACCACGAATCAGACAGATTTCCAGTTTCAAATAAAAGGAAATCATATATCATTAACAATTCAATCAATCCTTAATTATTCATATTATGTGAACTATCATATTATGTAAATAATTATAAATGTGAACTATCCTTAGCAGAAAATAATTCCAATTTAACTCTTACAGTTAAGTCAGTTTACCTGCTTTGTAGATTCTTCCAGATCTCTTCCTAACCATTATACCACAGGATCCTATGTTATAAAAGAAGTACCAAGTTGGAGGAACTTAAAACCAGGAGTACAAAAGATGAGTTTCGACTATCAGTAAATGGGGCAGGGAGTGCATCTTAATATCAAATATAAATAATTTTTGGATAATTCATTTGTCTGTCTCTTTATGCAGATAATCAAATAATTACTACAGCTGGTTTTGGAATACAGTTACACACTCCAACACACACACGTGTGCATGCGCACGCACACGCATGCACACATGCTCACCAAACTCAGAAACACTTCATTGTAAGTTTGACTCCCCGTTGGTAGGCTTTAATGAAAAAGGATAAGAAACTAGAGAAAACACTAGCTCCAGTTTTATAAAGAAGAACACTTCTTGGCCTTGGTTCCCTTCAAAGCAGAACTGAGGCAAAAACCTCCACGCAGGTAGGTTATTTTGGAATATGGTTCCTAGGGAGCAAGACAGGGGAAGCAAAACAAGAAGGCAAAGTCAACACAAGAATGTGTTATTGAGTTGGCCATTTCTACAAGCAGCCATTGCTTTATCTACCAGGACCTTTCAAGAAGCCAAGTATCAAGGAGATGCATAATGCTCCTTGTCTCTTAGAAGTGTTCACCCTCAGGACAAAAGAGGAAGCATTCATCCATCTAGTCCTCTCTCCCAATGGTCAAGGGTAGCTCATGTGAATTTCTGGGTTGCATATCTGTAAGTACAATGCATAAGTACATGTGTGATATCGGAGAAGCCATAGGGCAAGAAACTAGAGGTACATAGCATGACCAGTAGTAAGTCTCAGTCTAACTGCTCCTGCATGAAGAAGATTAAAATCTGTAGGAACGAGTTCCCACGGAAGCAGCTCAAGTAAGAGGTGGACCTAAACAATTTTTAAGTAATGTACAAAGGCTGTCCAATCAAATAAATAAGGTCATAGGGTTTGAAATAGAGAGATGTGCTTTCAAGGCAACTTTTAGAAATGCATCTTTTGTCCAAAATGCCATACATCTACTTAGGAACACGCTCCCAACATCATCGTGTTAACTAAAGGGAGGAGGGCACATTTCCTCCGTATAGTCCCTGCCACCAAAGAAAAGAAATGTAGCAGCTCTGTCTGGCACAAGATTTCAGCAGCTGAGAGTTGGAAAGACAGATGGCATACTCCTAAATTATGATTGTTTGCAGGGGGCGGGGGGGAATGAAAGACAGAATATCATGAGCTCAACAAATACAACGTCATGCATGGCTAAATATATTCAGCAGCAAACTAAAAAAAGTATTGAAAAGCTCTTGAGTAATCATTATTTCCCATAAAGAGCAACTATAACTCTCCAGGTCAAACCATTCTCAAGGTTTAGAAGCATCAAGACTCTCTGGGGTTCATCTTGGAATGATCTATGGACCTCCTATTTATGTGGCCATCCCATAGGAGAGGTACAAAATTAGACAAGACACTTTGTATAAAAATGGGAATTTCTCTTAGTAAGACAAAAATTCACCCACGTCTTCAATGTACAGACAAAAGATGTGACAAAAAGGAAGTTAAAAAAATTAAAGTATTTGCATTTATTCATTTGCTCCTTGGCAGTCTTGAAATAAGTCATGACTTGTGTAAATAAGACCTTGAAGGAAATTAGGCTGCAGTCTTTAGGAAAACAAGGTAGCTGGCAGACGTACAAAAAAGGATTGTGTTTCCCCTAGGGCGTTCATGGGAATTGGAGGTTAAACTCTGAGTTCATTTTGCTGCAGGCAAATATTTTATATATAGTGTTCCACAGAATGGAAGGAACATCCTGGGTCAATCCACGAGCCGGAACCACAAGAGCCAACACCGTGGCTGCCCACACCCCTCAGAAACCTCACCACACGCTGCAGACTGCAGGACTCTCGTCCAAGTGTGTCAGCAAATGACAATAATATCAGGTGAGTAGGCAGCATTTTCAAGGAGAAAATACTTTATAAATGCTAATCTATAATCTTGAAAATGTGAACCTGAGTTTTGGTTTTACTCTCCCCAGAATTATGTTCATCATGAAGGCCAAGCCATCGGCTTCATGCCTTGGGGAAGGAGGCAGGGCCACGTAGGACAAAGGTGTCTCCAAGTGAACGAGAGAAGGTGACTTACAGGAAGTTCCCACCAGACAGAAAGGGCAGGTCGTTCCCTCCCTGGAGGGGAAAGGTAAGATTGAGGTGAGGGGAGAGTGCAGGAGAAAGAGTTTCCCTGGTCCCATGAAGGCCCAGCATGCCTGTCCCTCTGATTCTTAGCTCAGGTGGTGGGAGAGTCAGTGAAAGAATAGAAAACTAAAATAGAAAGGAAGTGAAAAACTAAAATTCAGGAATGGCGATAGGTCAATGGGGGGGATGAAAAAAATAGTAGCTGAGTGTAAAGACTATCAAGCCCCCAAGGTGCTGCCATGAAAAGGGAAGGCTGGGTAGAGGCTGGGTCCGGGGCAGGCATCCTGGGCAAGGCTCCTGGATGGGACTTAGCCACGATCTGAGATCTGAGGACCCACAGGCCCTAGAAAACCTAGCCAGGTAGGACAGAGTCAGCGGAAGTCCTAGCCATAAACTCCTGCAGTTGCAGTCAGCAGGGTATCCAGGACCAGGAAGGACATAAACCCTTAGCCTCCCCTCTGACACAGGACAAAGGACCTACTCCCATGTCTAGATACTGTGTTGGCTAGAAGAGAATTCCTGAGAGCTTGAGCGTGTGACTATTTTCATTAATTGGCACATTTAAGTCCTATTGTCAGCCTCCAACAAGATGTAGACTTGACAGCAAAATACGTTATAGAGAATAATGTTACCCAATTTGCACATCTGAGTTGTCATTCAA
The DNA here is from genome assembly GCA_033961575.1 of Aselliscus stoliczkanus. NCBI lineage: Eukaryota > Metazoa > Chordata > Mammalia > Chiroptera > Hipposideridae > Aselliscus > Aselliscus stoliczkanus. Next base: position 100,239,320 of record CM066735.1, on the reverse strand, counting down.
GCACACTGGGTTATGATGAGGTAATTGCCCCCAAATCTCAGTAGCTCAACACAATTATTTCTTGCTCCTGCAATGTGTCCATTGTGCATTGGTGGGGCTATGAGTGGCTATTAGTCTCTAGTCCACGTTGCCCTCATTCCAGGACCCTAATTTGTGAGGGCTCCATCATCTGACCATATCAGGTTCTGATGGCAGAGGAAAGAGAACTGGAGGGTTTTACAGTAATTAAATACTCTAGTTCACATGCTATTTCTGCCCACATCCCAGAGGCCAGACTAGTAACATGGCCCTAACCAAACAGAAGGTGAGTGGACAAGAGTCCCCTCCCATGGGCCAGGAAGAAAGGCAAACAGACGAGCAGTAAGTCCCTGCCACATAAGGAAGAGATTTACTCTACTACAGACATTATTACTATAATTCTTTTTGAACGTTTGAATTACCCAAATTTCGCATTACCTCCCAAATTGTAAGAACCCAAATTGTAAGTCCCTCACCCCCCACCCAGATCATCTTTTCTTTCCCAAACTTATCTTAGAACTGACCTGGGCTTCTTCATCCCTCACCCAACCTCCTACTACCACCTTCTCCAAATCCTTTCCACAGTGCCTCCATAAAAGTACCCATTCTTAGGGACAGTAACCTCTCTATTCTTGGTTCCCTCACTTGCCCCTGTCCGCCAAACACTTCCCAGCCTTTAAATGCCAACCCAGACCCTCAGTGCCCTCAGAGCACTGGCCATTCTCTTGGACACCTCTGCTTCTGCGGCTCCCATGCAGCCAAAACCCAACACCTGTAGGAACTTTATAGTCCAACATCCTAAAGTTCCAATAGTCAAAGGCCGATTAAAATAGAACTAATTTACAAAGATCAGTCTCCGCTGTATGATACTTTGAAAATTGCAAAAATCTGGTCCATCTAAACTGTATTAGGATTTGAGATCAATTCTAATATTTTATGGCCTAGGCACTTTTAATTTTTTAAAAAAGCTTTCTTCCTGTTTTTGTGTCACTTGCTCAGGAGAGCTGATAAGGAGCCTAGAATTTCCTCTGATTGGACTGTGATATGGGCAAACCCAGAAAATATTACCCTGATGTTAGCCCCCATGGCATATGCACTGTTTGGGAATTTGAAATTATCCCAAAGAACTCCTCAGATTTGGTCCATATATTTGCATTCACTTTACCCAGAGTCTTTACCAACACCAAGGATTTTAGTCATTTCCCTCTCAGTCTTCTCTAAAGGTGTGAATCTTTTTAGTCTACCCTGTAACCTGGACAGAGCTCAACCTCTTCTAAAAATAGGTCCGTGATACTGACTTTGTATGTGGGGGAGATAAGAACTTTCCTCCCAGGTCTAAATCTACACAGGTAAAGGTTATGATTTAGTCTGATTCTCTCTGCACATTTCTGAAGGGAAATTGGCAGAAATGAAGCATAGGGTGGGTTAGGGAATTCATTAGTCTCTTGTCAGGGAGGGGAACAGCCTCAGAGGAAAGCTTCTCTCTTATCTCCAGGTATGATGCCTGCAAACTCCCCAGGGTCTTCAGTAATTGTTTGCATCTCCATCATATGTCACTTCCCTGTGCCCCTCTGAGAAGCCTGTCATCCAGCAAGCTGTACAAATACTACCCTAATGAGACTTTGAACCTGAAGTACAGATACAGACAGACCTCTTCCGAGACTATACAAAAGCGACATTTTTTATAGTCGGCAAAGCAGGAAGAAAAAAAAGGAACAAAACATTCTTAAAATTAGTGATGAAAGGTCTTACCCCAATCTCCAATCTCTTCTCAGGGGTGTTTACTACTGCTCTACTTATCAAGCCGAAAACTCTTTGAATCTAATAGCTTATGCTCCTGGCAGTCACTAAATCTTTGGCAGATCTTTTTTTTCCCCCAAAAAGATGTATGCACCAAAGTATATATCTTATCCCGTACACTGCTCTTAGAACTGATTGATACTCCCCACCCTGACAGGCAGGACCCATATGGAGGTCAGACAATTAAGTTCGCGAACTTTTCACAGTGCACCTACACAGTGGAAAGTTCATGAACTTAATTGCCTGACTGAACCTTCCACTGAACCTGGGTGAGCTCCAGACTGCTCCTTCCAATAGAGTACAGCCTAAGTGAGGCTGGATGACTTCTGAGGTTAAGTCAAAGGAGGCAGTGCCTACCGGGCTCACTCTCCCAGAACCCAGCCACCATGCTGCAAATAAGCCCCAACTAGCCCATGCAGAGAGACTGCGTGGAGAAACCCATGTGGAAAGGAACTGTGGCCCCAAGTGGCACCTAGTAGCACTTGCTAGTTGAATGCAGGAGCCGTCAGGTGATTCGTGCTACCAGGGTCACATCTTCTATTTGATGCCCCAGACTGCATGGTACAGGACAGGCAATCCCTGCGGTGTCCTGTCCGAATTCGTTACCCACAGAATTCGAGAGTATAATAAATATTCATTTTTATTACACTAAGTTTAGGATAATTTGTTATGTGGCCATAATAACATAGGAACAAACTCTTTTCAGATATGTTGTCTCTCATTCATCTTTAGATTACTCTCAGAGTGATTTTTTCAAAGAGCCTAAAGATTATATAATAACATCTAGGGTAGGAGGAGGATTCTTTCTGCCCATCCACATTTCAACAAAAGAGGATTTTGTTTCTCTGTAAGATGAAGGCAGTTCTCAAGTCTCACATTAAAACAAAACAGTTGGAATGTTTCTTATGTCTACTTCTTATAGGAAAATGGAACTTTTTGAACTAAAACTCTGTTCCTCGCATGGATAAGACCCTTGAACCCAGAAGATATATTTGTTTTTGTGCCTACCTGGCTCCCTCCTAATTCCTAAAGAATTGAAAAGAGTGGAGAGCAGTTTCAAAAGGAGACCAAAAGCAATGACAGGGTCCATTAATATGAGAGCGATCCGAAACAAGTGGTCTGAAGAGCTGGTTTTCATCCTAAAGATAAAATTAGTAAGACTCTCCTTAGTAAGGAAGAGGAATAAGTGAGAAATGTCATGAAAATATTGAATAGTAATAAGGGACAAAACCCTCTCCAATAACCTTTCTGTAATTGAGAGGCAGTTTTCATTTTAACTCACATTTTCATCAGTTCCAAAGAGACTCTAAGTGAACTTCTCTTTTCTGTCTGCACTCCTGCACCCTCAGTGTGCTCATCTGGCCTATAGCTTTTAATCTCCCCTCTTTTCAGACAACTCCCAAATTTGTATCTTCAGCCCAGGCCTTGTCCCTAAACTCTAGCCTCATATATTCATTTGCTACCCAACATCACTTGAGGTCCAACAAGCATTTCAAGTTCAACTTATCCAAAAAAATGGACTCCTGATGTCCCTTCCCAAACCTGTTCCTCTTCCTGCCTTCTTCATCCTAGGTGATAGGAATTCTCTCCTTCCACTGGCTCAGGACAAAAACCTTGACTTCAACTTGACCTCACATCCACAAACCACAGTCCATCCACTAGCAAACCCTATTGGCTCTAACCTCAACTCATACCCAGAATCTCACAACTTCTCATGACCTCCACATCATTTCTCAGCTAGATGATCGCAACAGCCTCCTAACTGGTCTCCCTGTTTCCACCTTCACCTTCCTATGATCTGTTCTGACCCCAGGATCCAGAATGATCCTTTAGGGAATGAAGTTAAATCCTGTGCTTCTTCTGCCCAGAATCCTCTAATGGCTTTGCATGTCACTTGTAGTAAAAGCCCAAATCCATCCAATGGCAAAAAAGTTCTGCCACGATTGGCCCCCTACTTCTCCTCTCTTATCCCTCTTCCCTTGGATCACTCTGCTCCAGGCTCACTGGCTTCCTGGCTGTTCCTAGACGATGCCAGGCACCCGCCTGCCTCAGTGCTTTTCGACTTGCTCTTCCCATTGCCAGGAACACCCTTCACCCCCAATCCCATCCCTTATCTGTATGGCTCATTCCCCACCTCCTTCAACCTATCAGCAAGGCTTTCCCTCGCCACTCTGCTTATAACAACAAACCTCATGTCCTATCCTTCTGAGTTCCTCTTCACTATTTTAATTCTCTTCAAAGAAGTTATTACTCACCCCCAGCCATTAAATAAGTAAATAAGTACACAAACATTCACTTATTGTCTGTCTTCCCCATTTAGAATGTAAGTTTCATCACAGAAGGGATTTTTTTTTTTAATTGGGGAATTGAGGGTGGGGAACACTGTTGGGGAATTGGGGAAGGGGACCAGCCAAGTTGTGGTTCCCTGATCTTAGCTGTGGAGGGCGCCAGTTGCCATCTGGCTTCCCGGAGACAGCTCAAAGTGCTGTTTTCAATCTTAGTTGTGGGTGGGCATAGCCACCATCCCATGCGGGAGCCAAACCAGCAGGCTTGTTGTTAAGAGCACACACTCTATCCACTGAGCCATCCAGTTGGCAGCTCAGCTTAAGGTGCCAAGTTCAGTCTTAGTTTTGGGTGGGCATAGCCACCATCGAACAGGCAGTCTTGTTGTTAGGATCACGTACTTTCACCAGCAGAGCCATCCTGCCACCTGTTGGCAGCTCAGAGGCAGCTCAGCTCGGGTGCAACGTCACTGGCCCATGTGGGAATCGAACCGGCGGCCCTGTTGCTCAGAGCTCGCACTCTTAAGCTAACTCTTAACCAACTGAACCACTTGGCCAGCCCCAGAAGGGGTCTTTTGGAGTTTCTTTTTGCATTTTGCTGAATTTCCAGGGCCCAGAATAATTTCTGGCACATAGCAGTCACACAAATGGCCAGAACAACATATACCTGTTGATGAACGAGTGCACTAGTAAAGGAACCAGTGGACCATAGTCAAAGCACAGCCAAGCACCACCTGTGCTGAAGGCAGAATACATGTGGAGAGCTTTGGAGAATGCGTACATGGGTGCAGAGCAATGGCAGCAAGACTTGAGGGGATAGTCACTCATCACCCCAAGGGACACAGCACTCCCACATGAAAAGTGCAAGCTTTAGTGCCAGAGCTTTGGTTTCAAAGTCTACTAACTATTTGTATAATTCTAGACAAGTTACTTTACCACATTGAGTCTTGGTTTCCTTGTCTGTAAAATAAAAATAATATCCGCTACTTTTCATAAGGGATGCGATAAAGATTAAATGAGATAACATATGGAAACAATGATCTGTAAGTTATAAAGGCAGAGATAAATATAGAAAGTCATAATTATATAAGAGAACTACCTTTTTTGCACCTACTTAGCAATTAACACAGAGTGACACATTCAGTGCAATCAATGGGTATGTGATGAGTCACATAAATGGCAAAATGACTGGCTGGTTACTGCTGTGAGACTAACTATCCTAAAAGGTGAGGGGACTGACAATTTTTAGTACTCATATGTGGTGGGTACTTCACATACATTTTATTCTAATAAAAGTTCATGGGAGGTAAATATTACAATAGTCATTTTTAAGTGATGTGAGGTTCAGAGAGTTTAAGTAATTTGGCAAAAGTCATACGGTCATGCAGCTAGGAATTACAAAGCCATTTCCAAAACACCAAGCCATTCCCTTCTCTACCCATGATTTTTAAATGTGTTAAAGAGAGGTGTTCCATATAAAATGTGAATGGAACTGACACTATAGAAGAAGGTGAAACATTTAATTAAAATTCATAAGAAATGGGTAAAGCATGATACAAAAGAATACATAGTCTACGATTCCCTTCAGATGAAATCCTAGAACAGAAGAAACATAAGCTATAGCAATAAAATAAAAATGGTGACTGCTGTGTGTGTGGTGGTGGTGGTGGGGAGCAGGGATTTATTGGGAAGGGACTAGGGAATTTAACAGGGAAATAGAAATGTCCTTTATTGTCTCGATAGTGGGCTAGATGATATATGTAATGTTAAAATTCATCAAACTATATACTACTTAAGATCTGTGCATTTCACTGTATATAAGCTGCTGTCTTAGTCTGTTAGGGCTGTTTTGACAAAATACCACAGAGTGGGTTGTTCATAGACAACAGAAATTTATTTCTCCAAGTTCTGGGGACTGGAAGTCCACAGTGCAGCCTGGCTGGGTTCTGATATAAGCCCTCTTATGTGTTGTAAACTGCTGACTTCCAGCTGTGTCCTCACATGGTGGAAGGGACCAAGGACCTCTCCCTGGGACCTCTTTCATAAGGGCATTGATCTCATTCATAACCTAACCACCTTCCAAATGCCATACCTCCTAACACAATCCCATCAGGCACTGGGAAAACACAATCATTCAGACCACAGGAGCCACATTTCAAAAGTTTAAAGTCACAGAAAAATGATTTTTATATTTGAAACCCAGTGAAAAACAACGACACTGCTTTAAGGGCTATTATTAAACCTCAGGAAAATCCAATGATGTAGGTTTGAAAATCAAACTCACCTTCAAGATGAAGAAGCTGAAGTATTATAGTAAGTAATTTTTGTGGTCCACACAGCCACGAGGGATGGAGCTAGGATTCAAGCTGCCTGTGTAACTAACCACCCCACTACAGCTGACTCTGAAGGTTTGTCGGGACAACAATGAAGCTGAAAAGGGGAAGTTTGGGTTCATTTTTGCCAAGTATATACCAAGTTTTTAGCTTTAGCATCATATGGATAAAGAGAATACATGACTACTAAGTAGCCAATTCAGGCCTTATTCAAAGAGGTGCCTTAGCAGGAAATTATCAGGAGAGATGATAATCTGTGGAACCATAGGGATAGAAATAAAGATTAGATTTTGTCTCCTATGCCACAATCCATTTTTTTTCACCTTACTTAAAATGTTTTAAAAAACAATTAATCTTATCATCATAGGAACAAATGAAGTAAACATATGGCTTTTAGTTGTAACAAAGAATGAACGTTATATTGAATAGCCACCATAACCAAGATTAAAGGCATTTTGGAGATAGCCCATTTAAAACTAATATGGAAGCTTTCGTTCGCCACATTGTATTGTGTGGTCTATTTTTAATGCATCTCCCTCTGTATAATAGCTTTTATTTAATGTGGGGAAGGAGGCAAGAATGAAAATGTCACAGAATAGATAGGAGCCTTATGGCACATTATTTCCCAGTAGTCCCTTCCTTTAGTGATTGAATTCACTATATTTTCCTTAGTAAGGCAAAATGGTAGGTAATTGAAATTCAAACAACCATGCTGGACATAACCGACTTAGCAGGCAGAGGTTTGCATAAAGGAACGCAGGGATCAGAGAAAATATTAGCCATAAAGAAACAATGGAAGATACATAATAGAATCTTGCTTACCACACAAGCCTCTAACGATGGGGAGTGAATAACTTCCTTGATATTTTTGTCAAATGAGACATTAAACAGAAAGGCTTTGGAAGAGAAAAGCACTTATGTGGGTGAAAGAAACATAAATAAAATAGGTATATGATATAAATAATGCTAATACCAAAGAAGAGTATTTGGTGCGTGCAAGCTAGAAGTTCTGCAAAAACCCTATACTGCCATGCAAAGGAGTTCAGGTCTTCCACAGGAGGTCTTACAACAGTGCCGTCCGCTAGAACTTTCTGCAATGATAGAAATGTTCTCTATCTGCTCTGTTCAGTGTCGTAGCCACTAGCCACAGGTGGCTAGTTGAGCACTTAAAATGTGGCTAGTGAAAATTGACATTTTCATTGTATTTAAGCTTAATTAATATAAATTTAAATAACCCAAAGGGACTAATAATCATTGTATTCAACAGTATATCTTTAGAAACAAACATTAAAAACGGACTCTGTCCTCAAAGAAACCCCTGATGACTCTGTCCTTTCCCAAACTAACTTTGAAACATTAGTCAGACATGGCTGTAGAGTTCTATTTGTTGAAGATACCTACTGTTCCCAGGGGAAAACGTACAGCCCTATCTAATAAAAGTTTGCCCCACAGTAATAAAATGGGTTGTGACATTTGGAAATACTGTTACACCTTCCCTCGGCCCATGAGATTCCCAGGGCATGGCTTACGCATAGTTGATGTAGACCTTTATCTGACTCTTGAATTCTAAACCAAGACAATAACAAGGCCTCCTGGTGGGTTTCTGGAGAAGAAGATACAAAAGGTCTGACAACCTGCCCCCACTCCATGCTCCTCTCTCTGCAGGAGCTTGTCACTCTTACTCACAGGGTTCTTCCGTGTGGTCAGCACCTCCACATGCCATGATGCTCTAGCATTATAACCCGCTATAATCCTCTAGCCTTCCACCCTCTCCCAAATCAATCTAGTTCTTGGTGGAAATCACCCATGAAGTCTAGGCACTAAAATTTACTTCAACTAACCCAAGCATTAAGCTTCTATTATGAACGAAGTCATAAATATAGCTAGAGATGGAATGCAGATTTCATTTAATCAACTGGTAATAACTGCCAGCAGTTATTAGTAATTAATTAATGTCCTGAGGTGTCTTGAAATGCCTTTAGGCTTAGTGGAAAATCGTGCTGTAATTTATTTAGTAATCTCTTCCATGGGGACACAAATGGGGACTTGTGGCTCTTGGGCTCTGTGTCTGCCATCTGTGTGTGAGCCAGTGTAGGGATACACAGTTAAGGAAACAGAATCCAAACCCATTTGCCACTAAATATCCTACAAGAAAGCATTATAGGGGCACAGAAGTAATAAAGATTAATTGCAACTGGAAATATTGTGGATGGCATCATGGAAGAGGCGGCATCTGAGCTGGGTATTGAAAGATGAGTGGATTGCGGAGTACATAAGGGCAAAGGTATGACCGGCAATAACAGACACAGGAATGCATGTCAGGGGAGGGGCAAATGTGGTGTGACAAAGGCAGAGAGAGGTGCAATGAAGGACACAACCAAAAAGACAATATGCAGCCAACGCTCAAAAGACATTGGATGCTGTGCTAAAGGATTTGTTTTGCAGTGACAGATAGCCAGCAAATTTTCTGCCCCAAGTCATAGTAGCATGGTCATGCTGCCATGAGCAAGGTGGATAGGAGAAACAAGGTGTCAAATATAGCAAGTTTTTCTATTAATTTACTTGTAATATAAGCTTCACAAAATTCCAAAATTGAGTTGAAAGGCCTATTATAACCATCACTGTTCACTGCCCCCCTAACAACCATTTTCTCTTCTTTATTAGTTTATAAAAAATGTTAATTTTGTTTAGGCAGCAAGTCCTTTCACTTTACCTCAGAAGTTGGATTATTATTGGTCCATAAAATTTATTGCCCTTTGCTAGTGATGGTTTTCAACAGGCACAGAAAAGGCATTTGACAAAATTCAATGTACATGCATGATACATGATAACTTTTGGAGGTGATGGATATGTTTACTATTATATTTTGATTATGGTTTCACTGGTGTACGCATATGTTCAAACTCATCAGATTGTATAAACAGGTGCAGTTTTTTGTATAACATTATACCACAATAAAACTGTTTTAAGAAAACTCTCATCAAAGCAGGAATAGAAAGGAGTTTCCTCCTTCTGACAAAAGGAATCAAAAAAACAAATCGCACGACTAATGTTTTCCCTAATGGTGAAAAATTGAACATTTTCACCCTAAGGTTGGGAGCAAGGCAGGGATGTCTACTCTCACCACCTGTACTCAACATTGTCCTGAGCAGCCTGGTCATACTTTAAAGCAAGAAAAATGAGTAAAGGGCAAAAAGTTCAGAAGGAAGAAGTAAAACTGTCTTTATTCGCAGTCAATGAATGTACTAAACAACTTGTAGAACTAATAAGTGAATTAGAAAAGTCACAGTATACAAGGTGAATTCACAAAAATCAATTATAGGAGGCCTGACAATGAAGTTTGCAAACTCATCCTAGAAAAAGTGCCAAACATCTCATTGCTGAATATCACTATGGTCACCTTCGAAGTACTCCCCTTGGGAAGCTATGCACTGACACCAGCGTCTAGTCCACCTTTCTAAGCAATTTTGGAACACTTTTTCTGGAATGGCCATCAGAGCTATTATCATATTATCCTTGATGTCCTGAATGTCATCAAAATGTCTTCGTTTCAACTGAATAAACGAGCAATGTAAACAGAAATGGTCTCAGAGACACAGAAAAAACTGATGAGGGCTGGATGGGGATGTGCATGAGGGAGAAGGGGAAGGGACGAGGCAACACAAACTGATAACTACAATACTACTGCAGAGACAGAAGAGACAGTTTAGGGAATATAATCAATAAGGTTGTAAATATTTTTCTTAGGGGATCAGAAGGACTCATGTCTTGTTAGGGAGACAACCCAATGGATGGTGTAGAGGCCTGACCACTGCACTGTACATCTGAAGCTGCCACTGAATAATATTAGATGTTGACTATAATTTAACACATACATGGGATGTAGAATATAGCATCGGGATGGAGTCAATGGAATTGTAATAGATATGTATGATATCGGGTGTGGGGGTGCAGGAGAGGGGGGAGCAAGGAGTCACTTTGTAAGGGGTGAAAAGGATAACTATTGCATTGTTTTGTACATCTGTAACTAATAATAAATAAATAAATAAATAAATAAATAAATAAATAAATAAAAATGTCTTCCTTTCAATATTTCCTTTATCTTCAGGTAAAGAAAGAAGTCATTGGGGGCCAGATCAGGTGAGTAGGAGGGTGTTCCAATACAGTTATTTGTTTACTGGCTGAAAACTCCATCACAGACAGTGCAGTGCGAGCTGGCGCATTGTTGTGATGCAAGAGCCATGAATTGTTGGCAAGAAGTTCAGGTCATTTTTGTCTAACTTTTCAAGCAGCCTTTTCACACTTCCAAATAGTAAACTTGGTTACCTGTTTGTCCAGGTGGTACAAATTCATAATGAATAATCCCTCTGATATCAAACAAATGTTAGTAACATCATTCTGACTCTTGATTTGGACTGACGGAACTTTTTTGATCATGGAGAATTGGCTGACTTCCATTGTGCACTTTGACACTTTGTTTCAGAGTCATATTGATACACCCGAGTTTCATCACCAGTGATAACATGGCCCAAAACATCATCTTGCCTCTCCAAAAGGTCTTGGCAAACTTCGACTCTCCTTTGCTTTTGTTCATTGGTGAGCTCCTTGAGGACCGTTTTTGCACACACCTTTCTCATGCCAGGATTTTCAGTTAAGATTTTCCTGTTTCTCTATCAATGTTTACTTGGTCTGCTATGCTTCTCACAGTCAGCTGATTTTGATGCAGAATCCAATGAATTTTTGCAGTGTTTTCACCAGTTCTGCTGGTTACTGGCAGCCCTGACCTCTCTTCATCAGCAATGCATTCTCTCCCCTCAGAAAAACATAATCCATTTGTACACTGCCATTTTCTTCATGGCATCATCCCCATAAACTTGGACTAACATGTCCCTGATTTCACTTCCACTCCTTCCAAGTTTAACAAGAAATTTAATGTTTGTTCATTGCTCTAATGCAAACTCAGACATTCTTATGACAGCACACGAAAACACACAATAATTAATGCCACCTAGCAAGACACTGCCACAAGTCAAGACGAACACAGCTGTGAGACACCGATCTACCAAAGTTATGAAACGTTACTGAGCTGTTTATAGGGTGCTGTCAACATAAGTGCCAGTAGCAAGTTCGGAAACTTAATTGTCAGACCTCATACGTCATTGCACACGGGGACTGGACCCAACCAGAAACCAAGTAGCAGGCTTGAGTCCTGGAGAAGAAAGTGGCTGTGGGAACAAATATGAAGAGCTATAATATATAATGATGGGAGCCCAAGCCAGGTTTGCCTGGAGCCCACCCCTGGCTGAGCTTACCCGAGGCCTGGGGATCTCCTTTCTGGCCCATTAAAGAAGAGCAGTGGCCCAAGCAAGGGTCTACACTAGCAGCTTATTGTGGAGCCACCCTTATTGCTCTACTCTACTGTGATTTTAGTGTACGATTCAAAGTGCAACCCAAACACTGACTTTAACTCAGAGTTTAGCGTATAACTATTGGGTTGTTGGAAAAGTCGTGACACATTTTTGCAATGAAAAACATAGAAAAAAATATGTCAGGACTTTTCTGACAACCCAATACATCCTTACGTTTGTAGACAGTGGGACTCTTTTCTAAAAAAAAATGTGTAAACTCGGGATCCATCTGCGACTATTAAATAGCCTAAAATTAACACAGAAGGCATATTACTGCTAACGATCCATGAACTCACTCCACATGCATTCATTAGAAATCATTAAATGAAAGCTGGGATGCAAAATATAATTATATAGTGTGAATTATCTAACGATTCTTCCTTATAAAGGACAGTTTGTATGTATGTGTAAAATAAAAGTGTGTTAGTGTCATATTGAAACTGAGCCATATGCTTGCTTCAATGGAAGATGATTATTATATTAATTTCCTGCTTAAAATTGCCTTAGACAATAATCATCAGTATTGCAAATGTACATACAGTTCAACCCAGCAATTTTACTAGTGGAAATTTATCCTGATGAAATTTTTTACGTATATACAAAAATAAACACACAAGAATGTTCATGGTCACAACGGAGATAGCAGGGGGAAATGGAAAGAATTGAAATGCTCATTAATAAGGGATTAGTTAAATAAGTTATCAGTCATCCATATGCCAGAATACTCTACAATTACTAAAAATAAACATACCTTTATAGCAGAGAAGTGATTTTATATTAACTGATGTGGCTTTCATTCACAGATTGTTTACCACACACCCATTCCCTGCTTTCCATCGAATCTATATTGAGGTTGAGGCCATGGTTGTGTCAGGGAGGCATGGTTACAAAGAGACCAGACCACAAAAAGGTAATTCTTATCACTTAGGACCAAAAGCAAGGACCCAGAGAAAGGTATTCTCGCTCCAAAGGGAGCTCTTTTGAGCATGAAAGGAATGCTGTTAGCAATGACATGGAAATTGAGTCTTCTAGGGAAAGAGGGCCACCCCACTTGGGGACCTTTCCCCTCTGGTTAACTCATTTTCTAATAAACCAAAGGCAAATGTCCTCTTTTAGCAGATAAGGTCCTTGCTCTCATGGAGTTTAGACAAAGTATACAAAATAATGAACAAGATCACTAGGGACTGATACAGCTTTGAAGAAAATTTAAAAAGTGGGTGAAATGATACAGGGTAGAGAGGTAGAATGGTCAGGAAGACCTGCTTGGGGAGAAAATATTTGCTGGAGACAAAATTCCAGACAGGGTAAGGCCAAGATGTGGGGATAGAGAGCAGCCTGACAGCTACTCAGTAAGAACAAAGGCCCCGAGACGTGTGTTGTGTTGGAGGAACAGACTGCCTGGAAAGGGAAGTCCACTGAAGGTTTTAAGCAAGAGGGTGACACAATCTGATTCCGAGTTTAGGGAAAGGAGTGAGAAAGCAGGAAACTGTGGAGCCAAAGAAGACAACTGAGGGGAGAGGACAGGTGATATGCCTGGGACAGGAAATTAGTAAAGGCAGGAATAGAGACAGAATGGGAGCCCTAGAAACGACAAGCCTTGTCCGTGTTACAGACTAGAGGTGGTATAGATGATGCTGAGAATTGACAGTCCAGGACTGGCTCACCTGAGGGGCAAAGGGCTTTTCCTAAATTTCCAGGCAGAGAAGAGACAGATAGCAAGAAAACCTGAAATTGGAGAAGTGCTGGTTAGTCAAGGAAAGACTAATGTAGATGTTACTTTTAAGCATATTTGTTATGATTACAATTTATCTCAAGCAAAGTCACTGGGATGGAGCTAACTTCAGTCTCTAAGTAGAAATGGTAATTTGGGTTGTTGGATATTTCCTCTGTTTGGAAATACAGTAATACCTTGGTTTGCAAGCATTATTCGTTCCAGAAACAAACTACTCATATTGCAAGACATTGCTCATTTACCACATTAAAATTATTAGAAATGTTTGCTCATCTTGCAGAATACTCGCAAACCAAGCTACTCACAAGCCAAGGTTTTACTGTATTCTGCAGTGATGAGTATTTTGCAATTCCATCTTTCCTGAACTTTGTATTGTGTTTCATTGATCTATGTATTTATCTTTTTGCCAGTAACACACTGTCTTGATTTATAAAGACTTTATAAATATTTAGTTTTGAAATAACTTTGTTCTTTTTTGAAATGGTTTGGCCTATTCTGAAATTCCCTATTTTAAAGTATCATTTTAATATTTTGTGGAAATTTGTTCATATTTATTAAATATACCTGGCTCATGTACTTTTATCTGGAAAAAAAGAAAAAAAAGATGAGCCACCAATAAGGAATACTTTGGACTGCAAGTGACGGAATGCTTCATTTTAGTGCCTTAAGCAAAAAGGGGTTTATTTTTCTCAACGTAAGAGGAAGTCTGGAGAGAGGTGTCTGTTTGCATGGTGTCAGTGGCTCAGCAATGTCAGGGCCAACATCTCTGTGGGTCTCTTACCATCCCTCATGGTCACAGAATGGCAGCTATAGCTGCTGCCATCTTGTCCATTCAAGGTAGAAGAAAAAAGGAGAAATGGGGGAGGGGTGACATCTCTTTGTCCAGAATTGTGTCAAATGGCTTCCTTTGGCTGCAAGAGAGGTTGGGAATGGAGTATTTTTGTTTTTCAGCCTATATAATAGACACAGGCCAGGAAGAAGGAGGTTTGATGTGAGAGCTGGGAGTGCCAAACTCTGGCGTCTGCCACAAAAATTGAGGAGAAATTTAAACCAACCAAACAAAACACAAACAAACAAACAAAAACAAGCTTGTCATTTAATGTCCTCCACCATCCCCAAAAAATCAGCAGGAGGAACCAGTGATAAAGAACCCATCTTAAGCCACATCACTTTCCTTCTCAGTGTTGGATGGGAACCATCTCGGTGCCTCCTGCTCCTGCCTCTCTCTGTCATGGCAGTTAATTCTCCACCATCATTCCACAGAACTCACACAGTCAGAAAACAAACCTAGTCTATTGCTCAAGGACAAGAGTGACATTATGATGAGACTGCAACACAGCTCTCTCTAATAAACTTTCAAAAAAAAGAATGTTGGAATTCAATGCATGTTTATGAATTACCCATTTCAGTCCCTGAATGGGGAAAACTGGGCATTTCTTCTTTTCTCTCATTCAGTAAACATTTATAGGGCTCCTATGTGCCAGGCACTGGGTGTTTTCATTCCTCTTCCTTTTTATTATTGTTCCCTGTCCTGTTTCCTTGAATTATTTTTCTCTGTGTGTGTGTGTGTGTGGGTGTGTTTGTGTATAAAAGTATATGACAATATATCAAACCTGCAAAGCCTAGAGCACAATAACTATAGCTCTGTCTGGTATCCGTGCCAGAAGAGCACTGCTCATACCCCCTTGGGAAGCAAAGCCTGGGAAGGTGTAAAACATCAGGATGCAAGAGATTACCTGTGAGGAATGCTGCTTCTTATACCATTCATGTACTTATCCATGCATTTACTTATTCAATAAATATTTACTGAGTTCATTTGCTAGGTTCTAGAGATACTGTCGTGAATATATAGACATGGTCTCTACCTTCATTGAGCTTATATTTGTTATGGAACAATGGTTTTGAAATATTAACAATGTTGTTTCTCCCAATAGTTCACTTTTTTTCTTTCCCTGCTCCCACTCAAGTAGCTAGGCTGTGTTCATTGCCTCGAGGGAGAGAAGTAATAAGTAGCAAGCAGAGAAAAAAAGCAGACTTCCTATATTTTAAGGAACTAGAAATGACATTAGACATAGGCAAAATGCTAGCATGAACAGGGCTTCACCCCACATAGAAACTCTACTCGATCAAAAAAGATTCCTCTGAGCTGAAAGGGGAAAAAGAGACAGAGGGCAAGAGAGCTCCCCTACAGCTGAGTGGGCAGAGGAGAGGAAAATCCAGACCAGGAGGGGCACTCCAAGAGTACTAGCTGTACCTCTGCCAAGGACCCACATGAGGACAATTTGTGTGTACCCAGGAACCAGGTGGCAGCCAAGGGTGCATCTGCCAATACAGCCTACTACTACCCACACCTTGACCTATGCCAACAATCCTTTTCCTAGTATCCAGACTCCACGCCTGCCTCTTCTTCTTGAGCATACAGACTCTATTTCCCAGCCTGCCTTGAAGTTAGAAATATAACCATATTCATGAACCAGTGAGTTCTGACCAATGGAAAGTGGGAGGAAGTGATATATACCACTTCCTATCCTGTCCATAAACACTTCCAATGCAATCTTCCATGCTCCCTCTTTCCTGTTCTGCTAAATAATGAGCTTTATGGACCTAGGGGGTGGCAGAGGCAAAAAATGGCAGGAGCCTGGGTCCCTGAGTGCCTGCTTGGAAGAGTCCCTGGATTTCTGGTCCAACTCTGACCAGAAACAGTTGCATTGTGTGAACAGAAGTTATTTTTTATTGTGTTAAGCCACTAAAATGTTGCAGGTTGTTACATAAATTTTACCCTACTCCGAAAAATATAACACTTTCCTGTCCCTGGACTTAGTTCACTCCTTATTCAACTTACCCCATAAAAACAGGCATCCCCATTAGAAAATAACATGGCAAAGGAAGCACCGCCCCCCCCCCAGAAAGAAGGTGGTGCCCTCACAATCTACCATGATGATATGATGGTAAGGAAGGGCGAGGACCTACTCTGACATGTGTGAAGTTAAACAACCTGCTTAAGATTTTTCCTGAGTTAGGAGGGTGATTAAACCTACAAGCATCACACAGTATAGAAGGGGAGAGAAATATGGAACAAGTAAATGTAGCGTTATGTGTAGAATTAAAAGTTGTGCTAGGGCCATCTGAGTGGCGCGATGGTTAAGCGCTGGCTTGGGAAGCCAGAGGTCCCGGTTCGGTCCCACATGTGAGGGTCAGTGACACTGCCCTAAAAAAAAAAAAAAAAAAAGTGCTAAGCTCTATGAAGGAAAAATCCAAATAGTACAGAGAAAATAACAAGTGGGGATACAACTTATATTAGGGAGTGGGAATGAGTGAAGAGTTCTCTGGATAGGAACAGTTGAACTGAAACCTACAGAGGGAATCAGAGTAAAGCAGATTAAGAGTTTGGGGGAATAGCATTCCAGGCAAAAGAAACAATGTGCAAAGGCCCTGAGAAAGGAAAGAGGTTGGCTCATTTGAGGATCTGCAAGATGCCAGGATAACTGTGATGTAGAGAAAGGAGGAAAAAGGGCATGAGATGGGGATGAGGAAGAGACAGAGGCAAATTCATACCACCCCATTGAGGTGTGGTTCTTGATTTTTACACTTTATTACAAGAGGGAGAATTTTAAGCAAAGATCAGGGTCAGGACTGCATTTGTAAAATATCAAACTGGTGAAGATAAAAATCGATAGGGAGGGAAGCAAAAGTGGGAGGAGAGAGCCCTCGCAGGAGGCTATTTCAGAAATCCAGGCAAGAGACTACAGAGTGTTGAATGAGAAGAGAGGCAGCGTGTATATGGAGAGAAACAGATGGGATTAAGATATGCTTTGTAAACTGATGGCATAGCAAATCTTGCCTTCAATATCTTTCAACTCTAGTGAGAGACAAGTGCAGGTAACAAGTTGTGTGAGACTCAGTTCTAGGCTGGGCTCTCTAAATGCTGAGAGGATGTGGCAGCCAATAGGAACAGCAGGCTCTCCTATGTCTGACACAACACCTTTTGAGCAGGATGGTTAGGAGGAGATTAGAGGTTTCAGGGAAACCTGGGCTTCGGGTCAGAAGGTTGTCACCTAATTGGGTAGGTGATGTGTACTCCCTCAAATGTGTTGTCATGCCAGAAGGGCTAGAGCCAGACTAGTTAAGCACCTTCGAAACCTAACGATGACTCTGTGCAGACATGATCTAAGCACTACAGAGGAAGATCGGCACTCAAATAATTTCATCCACTGTCCATTCTTAACAGCTATTAATAACAGTAAGAAGAAAAATAGCTAACATTGTGGAGATCTTTGTGCCAGACACTGTGCTAAGGAATATGCATGCATTATCTTACTTAAGCTCATCAGGGCTCTGTGAGATAAGTACCACTACAGCAGTTCCTCAAACAATCTTATTTCCTTCATTGTCATTTGATTATAATGTTGATGAGATGCCCTAGGACATAACGCTTGTTTATATCAATTAGCCTATGGTAAAATTGGTTTCATTACATATCGTTTCACTTCAAGTAGCAGAACCTAGCAATTACTTTAAGTGAGGGCCTACTCTATTACCTGAAGCTAAGAGATCAGTACCCTGTCCAAGGTCATGTCTCTAGTGCATTCATATATTCAAACCTTTGTCCAGATTCCAGTCTTCTCCCCACATAACCTAATGTGTTCAGAAGGATTCTGATGGTGCCTTTGGGCTCAGTGGGGCAAAGGCATGTGAGTGCAGTCTGGTCATTCATGTATTTGCCACCTGTGTACCAGTTCTCAATGCCTCCAAAGTACATAGATCCTATTTAAATAACAGTAGATGCTAGGATTAAACCTCTCTCCCCTGGCTGTCTTACTGTAAAGTGAGTGCCTTACAACCATGCTGTCTGAAAGATACATCACTATGGATCGCATCCAACTTAGAATAACCAAAGAAAAATGTAATTTTACTTTATGATTTTATAGGATATCATATTCATATTCTAGTGCTCGGCTATATTTTTTAGACCAACTAACTAGAAAGCATATTATCTGAAGGCTTTGGTGTGTGAAGACCTCTAGACACCGTCACATAAAAATTCTAAAAACATTATGAAAGATGAAGAACCTACTTTGAGAGGCTCTTCTTTTCAGAGCTCCACTGGGGAGTCACATTGGGCTAGAAAATGGTTCTGGGATGAAGCCAGGCTTGGAGCTGTCGGGGAAAGGCTGCACTGAAACAGAATTGCAGTGTCTCTGGGAACCCGATGTTAACTGGTATAAACCAACATCATTGTTGCTGAATGCTCTCATGAGAAAAGAGCATTTTAAGCTAATGTAGTTTTCTCCTCACCCCTTTCCTGCCCCCAGTGGAGGAAAAATGTTTATTCTTCTTATATATAATTTCTTCTTGATGTAGCCAAATGCCTTGTGATTGTATTACATTTGACAGATCTCTTATTGAGAAGTTGCCAACAACCAAAAGATAATTAGCTTAGTTTTCCAAGCATATTAAAAAAAAAAAACGAGAGTGGACTATGCACAATTCATTGGTAATAGTGTCCAACTGCTCATATCTCAGTGGAATTTGCAGGGGTTGCAAACAATTCCTCATCTTAAAGAATGCTTTGTGCAATAGAATTTTTTTTTTTTTTTTTTTTTTTTTTTTTTTGCTGAAAGGAGATGGGTCCTTAACTTTTTGGGAATAGAAGAGAGGCAGAACTACACAGAGAATCAACAAGCATTTATGAAATGTCTATTTGTTATGGGGGTGGAGGATTGACTTCAGGAATTATAGGAGCTGGTCAAGCAGTCTCTGTGAGGCTGTCTTTGCATCTGAAGCTAAAGCATGAAGTCCAGAGAGCAGATAGAAGGGAAGATGGGTGTGAAGTGGAGGAGATCAAGAGCAGTCTGGAACCCATAAACATGAGCTGGAGCCCCACTAGGATGGACTGAAACCTGTGTCAGTTCTCACTGTGGTGTGGGTGCCCTACAGAAGCTGGAACATTCCTCAGGGAGCTGAATACATACACCTGGCCTGTGGAAAAGGAGCACAAAAGGAGGGCTCAGTGGAGGGTAAAGCAGTTGCAGGCGGGGATGTTGCCTCATAGCAACCAGGTGAGAGTTAGCAGATGAGTAGCACCGTGTGGGAGCTACAAAATGGCTGCTGCTTCATCTCCACCCTCCAAATCTCCCACAAGAATCTCCTTTGTGGCCCAAATAACTAGAAATAGACAGGAAAGGGAATTCTTGGAACTATAGTTCAGCCTAGCCAAGCTAACAGTGTAAAACCACCACAAGGGTGGTGTGTTATTGTGAGAGTGTGTGTGTGTGTTTTAAGAAAGGACAGAGATCGCCACATGGAAAGGTGTAGGAGTCAGTTAAGAGGGACATTTGATGGAGCAATATCCCAGCAAAAGAAGGAAGGGAAGGGGTCTGGCTTTGATGTTGGAAAGGAGGGAGGGACATTCCTTCTGGTAGAAATAGAAAGTAGCAGGGTAAGAGGAAAAGCGGGGCAGGGCTGGAGTGGGGAGCAAGTGGTGTAACTTGTACCAAAACACAATTGTTGGAAGAAAAAGGAGGCAGCTAACTTGAGATCACACATAGGGGAACACAGCTCCCCTCAAAGACAACGAACAAACTTGTGTCACTCTTTCATTCTGAGGGTCTTTACATAAGAAAACTCCCAGCAGCAACCAACTCAAAGATAACCTGCAGTCTTCTGGTTATGGATCCAGGATAAACTGATGATCTTCCAAAACCCAAACTGTGACATAATTTTTAAAATGTGGTTATTAAGCACCTGCTTGTTCATCGCTGTGAATTTAAGGACATTTACAGAGGTCACATCTTAGCATATGGTCCGCTCTTTCTCACTGAAGTTGTTGGCAGCATTGCTGCTCACAGCTTATGTGCTGTGCTAGCACCAGCATGAGAATTTAAGGAATGCCATGCTGTGCCAGCCAGTCCATCTGAGATTTCTGGCAGAAAGAGACCCAAAGAGAAACTTTGTGGGGAAGGCAGAGTTCTTCTTTAAAAGTTAAAATTACAAGTTAAGGATGTACCCAAACACCCACAAAACTCCCCTAACCTGAGCCTACTGTGAATGAATGACCTAAACTAATATCAGCCAATTTATAATTTTAGACTTCACTTCTTGGGGTAGTGATTCCTGTTAATTGGCTTTCTATGTAAAAATAGAACAAATATTTTATTAACTTTAACTCTTCTAATTTCAATCTTCAAAGAAGTCCCCAAGTTCTAATAGACAAGATTTGATGAAAAAGATCAGTTCAAACTATCCCTACTTGATTTTATGAACTTTTAGTCATGTCTTTCCATGAACTTTTACCTTTTAGACTAGAGAATGTTTTCATTTTCTCATGAAAAGAATCCATTTGGAGAAAAGAAATGGACTTGGATACAGATTATTGGGACTTCAATTCCAGTTTTCCCACTTGCTTGGGCAAATTTATCAGTTTCTTCATCTAAAAATGGGATGGACACCAACAAATACCTCATATGATAATTATAAGGATTAAATAAGACAATACATGTATTAGGGTAGAGACTTCTATAAGCTTCTATAACATAGGGAACCTACAATGTAGAGGCTCAAATAAGACAGAAATGTATTTCTTATGTAGCATCCCAGAGATAGTGACTCATAGGTGCATCTACATTTTCAATATATAGCTTTCATTTGTAGATGGGTCATCTTACAGCCAGCAGTGGAGGAAAGTGATAATGGTGGCAAAGATCTTCCTTTGTTAAGATGTGATCCAGAAACCATATACATCACTGTTGCTTATATCCCATCAACCAGAATATAGTCTGTGGCCACATCTAATGGCAAGGAAGGCTGGGAAATGTAGTCTCTATCTAGGTGGGCATTAGGGTTAAGCCAGTTGGCTGCCTGTACATTTTACCGTTTTAGAAAATGGTAAAAAAGAAAATAATTTGCAGGCTGTCTCTGGAAATATGGCCTTGGTATCTTACATCATGAGAATTTTCCAAGTTTTTATGTAGATAATTCAACCTTGGGTCTATTTAACTATTACTATTATTATTATTAACAGCTTTTCTAAGGTTATGCACAAAAATTTTCTTACTTCTTAAACTAGATTTAACAAAGAGAGTAGAACTAAAGACTTAAAACATACTTTATCTA
Source organism: Aselliscus stoliczkanus (assembly GCA_033961575.1). Lineage (NCBI taxonomy): Eukaryota > Metazoa > Chordata > Mammalia > Chiroptera > Hipposideridae > Aselliscus > Aselliscus stoliczkanus. The sequence goes on along the minus strand of CM066735.1, from coordinate 100,217,635 downwards.
GGCTGATGCATTCACTTCCAAATGCTTCATCTTAGAATTCCCTTAGAATTCAGGAATAATTGAGTGGCATAATTTGTGTCAGATGTGTGCTATTCACTTTTTAAAACATATTTGCCCACCTAAAGCCTAATGTTTAAGTACAGATATTGGTTCAGAACTTCCAGGAGAAAAAGACGTGCAGGGATTCAGGAAGACATAATGAAACACATATGCCTCTCATCTTGGTATGGAAGTTTGAAAAGCATAGCCACATTCTTCAATTTGAAAGTTTTCATGACTGAGCCAAAGTAAAACCCACAGCAGATACGGTATTCATCCAGTCAACAAATATTGACGGGGCACATATGGTTTGCAAGGATCAGTGACACGTACTCTAAGCGCCCTGGTCACATCTTAGCTCTTGCAGAGAAACTGGATTGGCCTTCCAGATGCATCATAATGATATCTTCTTGCTGTCTTATTTTAGAATAAGCAACCATTCTATGTAAAAGGCCAAATATCCTTGTCAAATGTTTTCATATATAAATATAAATAAATAAATTTATTCTATCTAGTGTTTGGATGGTATAAAGTTCTGTAATTTCTTTTCAGGGATACCAAAAGGACTGGCATTTTGTTACTATCTCCCTATCAAACCAGCATAAGAAAAAGTAAGTCATGCATTCCAGGGTACCCACTGAAAGATTTAAATTGTGGACATCTGGAAATATTTTTCACTTGTATACAGCATCATATCATAATGGAGGCCTACCCTCCACCATATTATCCATGCCTCAGGCACTGAAGTGTTTTCTTTCCTGTAGTGCTATAGTTCTCATAGTGTGGGTCCTTGGACGATCAGGCATCTTCACCACCCAGAAACTTGATAGAAATGCCAATTATTCGGTCCTTCCTCAGATCTGCTAAATCAGAAACTCTGGGTGTGGGGTTCATGGTTGTAAGATGACACATTAAACTATGGTTTTCAATTTCCATTCAATAAAAATTATTTGGGGTCAGTTAATAAATGCTATACACTATTCAACCTTTGTCAATGGCACTTGTGTGTTATGTATCATGATTTAAAATATATATTTACATGATATTACTTACTATGTACGTCAAGCACCGTTGTGTTTCCACATGTTCTCCAGGCAATTCTGATGCACATTCAAGTCTGAGAAGCATTACTCTAACTCGTTATCCATTAGTCCTGGCCTAAACAGAAACCTGGCAGATCCACAACAATTCATGTCAATGCTGTACTCCTCTTTATAGAACAAGAGGCACTCAGAGATCTAAGAATTCTTGGCAGCACAGAGCATCTTTTTGTAGTTCCAAGCAATGAAGTACATCAGCTAGAGAAGCAAATTCTGCATAAAAACACTTGGGTTTGAGTCCCTGTTCTTTAACCTCCTGGCTGTTGCTTCTTAGAAAATCATTTAATCTTTACAATAGCTTGTTTCTTCATCTGTAAAAGGAGGGCTTTGTCTTGGGCATCTTTATGGGGTCCCCCAGCTTTTCAGTTATGTGATTCAAAGCATCTCAATCAATATGCATATTAGCATTATTTTGGAGATTCCCACATTATCATTTTTCCCCATTTCATACTGTTACTCAAAAACATATCAAAACTCTAACAACACGATAATAAAAATACAATCCAAGTAAAAAGTGAGCAAACAATCTGAATAGACATTTCAACAAAAAAGTTGTACCAATGGCTAATAAACATTATTAACCATCAGGAAAATACAGCTCAAAACCACAATGAGAGGCCACTTCACACACACATTAGAATGGCTATAATAAAAATGACTGACAGTAGCAAGTGTTGGCCAGGATGTAGAGAAATTGGAGCCCTGATACACTGCTGGTGGGAACGTAAAATGGTGCAGTTGCTTTGGAAATAGTTTAGCAGCTCCTCACAAGGTTGAACATCAACTTCCCATATGACCCAGCAATTCCACTCCTAGGTATACACTAAAAGAATTGAAAACATATGTCTATGCAAAAAGGTGTACACAATTGTTCACAGCAGCCGTATTCCCCAGATCCACAAAGTGGAAGCAATCCAAACATTCATCAACGATGACTGGGTAAATAAAATGTGGTATATTCACACAATAAAACATTCTCCAAGAAGGAAGGAAGGAAGGAAGGAAGGAAGGAAGGAAGGAAGGAAGGAAGGAAGGAAGGAAGGAAGGAAGGAAACACGTTACAACATGGATGAACCTCAAAATTATACTACTGCGAAGAAGACTAATGTGAAATGGCCGGAATAAGCAAATCCATAAAATCCATAGATACAGAAAGGAGACTCATAGCATCTAGGGCTGGGAAAGCTGAGGGAAAATGGGAGTGGGAGGTGACTGCCTGTTAAAGGGTAAATAAAGGGTTTCCGTTGGGATGTTGGAAATGTTCTGAAATTAATTATGGCGATGATTGCACAGCTCCGTGAATGGAGTGGAAACCATTAAATTGTACACTTTTAAATGGGTCGGATAGAACGTGAATTATACCTCAATACATGTTACAAAAAAAGTAAAGAAAAGCCTATCAGAACTTTCTCCCTGTTCCCTTTCTCCCCTAGTCATATCACATGGCCATCAGTGAAATAACACACTAACGCCTCTATGACGACGATGGTCTGGAAAGGAATGCCATCCTAATGTATCTCATTCCTTATTTTAATACTCAAGCAGTGGATTGGATGCAGTGTAGACTGGCCAACACATAATTCTATGTTACTGTTACTCAAACCCAGATTCCTAACAAAAGGCATTTACAAAGATAAATGTTAGACGCTGACTCTATTTTAATTATACTGGAAATGACCACCGCAAATTAAAGGCACGCTTTGAATTGGGCATACATGGGACAGCCACAGAATGAGCAAACATTTCTTAATTCTGCTTTCCGCCCCTGAATTCATTCAATGTGAATTCTAAAAGTGAACGTGAGGGGTTTGCAAAAAAGGAAATTTTCTCTCTTCGAAGCTCACTGGCTTTTTAAGTTTTACACACACACACAGTGCTTTGAAAATCTTTATGATATTATACACACAAAAATAAACAACAATCAAGGAAGCAACTTCCTAAAGGACTACCATGATGAGGGAGGCTAATTGCAATCATAAACCGGGCCTCACAGAACACGCTCAATGTGTGTGTCAGCTTTCCCTGCCTGCTTTATTTGCTCAGGCTTCAGGTGGACCAAACCAAAAGATATTCATTGTGAAAGTCTCCATGACTAATTTTTCCTTAATCAAATCAGGAATGTAAATTTCCTTTCCTAATAGCACTAATAGCACAGGGCCAGAGGACATGATTTTCATTATATATAGAAAGGACTGTAGATACATGAGGGCATTTTAGAAATCTGAGCCAAATGGTATTTTAAGACATTAAGAGCTTGTAAGAATTTGTGTTATGTTTAACTGCATGTTATAGTACAACAAAATCTTTAAGATGTGAGAACATATAGTTGATTGCTGCTAGTTAATTACAACCTAGCCCATCATACTGAACAAAAATTACATCTTTAGAGACTGCTTTTCCTACTATTGTTAACATTTGAGGGAATGAGGGGCTGTTTTAAGAAATTGGAATTTATAGAGACTCTATATTCAAGAAAATGTAAGCAGGCACATATTTTTGCATATAATTTCATGATCACACCCTCATGGGGTTCCATAGATACAAGTTTAAGAATCTGTGAAAACTTGAAAAAGAACCAGAGACACTATGACACACCTGTGGCCATAATGAAAAAAGTCTGACAATATCAAATGTTTGCAAGGATATGGAAAAATCGAAATTCTTATAATACTTTGGGAAACTCGCAGTTTCTTACAAGATTAAACATGCGTGTACACTGTAACCCAGCAAATCCACTCCTAGGCATTTACCCAAAAGAAATGAAAACTTGTGCCTATACAAAGTCTTGTACAAAACGCCCCTTAGCCTTATTCTTAACAGCAAAATCTAGAAACCACCCAAATGGCCATCAACAGGAGTATGGATAAATAAATCATGGTATATTTATACAATGGAATCCTATATAGAAAAAAACAGAAGAATGTACTACTTATATCCACAACAATATGGTTAAATTTCAAAAGCATTATGCTGAATGAAAGAAGCCAAACACTAGAAAATATGGAATTCTAGAACAAGCAAAACTAACATAAAGGAATAGAAATCAGAACAACTGAAGGGTATGATGAATGAGAAGGGGACATGTGGGATCTTTCTAGGGTGTCGGAAATGTTCTGTATCTTGATAGAAGTGTAGGTTATACAGGTGTATACATTGGTCAGAATTGACTGAACTGTATACTTAAGATCTGTGTGGTTTACTTTATGTAAAATCTATCTCGATAAAATAATTTTTTAGAAAACAGATGAATTGGAGATTTGTAAGTTTTAGTAAAAGTAAGAGAATTTAAACTCTTTCACTACATATTTAAGCAAGGATTAGTAAAAGCACTGAAAGAGATGGAAAGTGCTGCTTTAAATCAGAGATATTATACTGGAATGTATAACTGTAGATACACAGACAGGATGATACCTCTACTAGAAATATGAATTTGTACTTTGATACAGTTTATTTAGCATTTTCCTATATTTTCATGGCAACTCCATGAAGGAGGTAGTATGGTCACACACACCCATGCCCATTAATCAGAGAAGACATCTGAGGTTCAGAGAGGTTGAGTGTTCTACCCAAGGTCACACAGTCCATTTGTGAAAGCAGCTAGTTTTGCTAACAGAACTTTAGTGCTCATTTTACCTTTAGTCTATTAGAGAAGGGCAAGGTACCATAGCCAGAGAAACACATGAGTTAGATTACAGAGCATGAAAATTATTTAGTCAATGAAAAATCCAGTGTTTCTGATATACATCGTTAAGAGCCTCTAGAGCTCCTTGGTTTTAGGGCTCAATGATACTTTGCTCACTGATAAGGCACGACTGAACCGCACCAACAACCCTGCTAATATGAGTTTCATTGCTACTCAGTATCAATCTTCGCTAACCATTTTAAGGATACACATAATAAAGAGGGACAGGTGACTCAGAGAGAAGTCCAGGACCTGGGGGCTAGCTCTTCCGGCTCCTTCTTCCTGCATCACACATGTACTCTCTGGCCCAGATCAATGATGGGGTCTCCAAAGAGATTTGTGGGTTACCTCACACTGCAGGGAGGCTTTAGGTTATGAATCACCTTCATTTTATATCCAGATCATTATATGACTTAAATCTTCCAGGAAGCCATGCTTCATAAATCCATGGACCCTAAATTAGTTTTCCACAAGCAATCCTAATCCGAGGTAATTCCTGCTAAAAGTATTCCATAGATAGAAACTCTCCAGCTAGTCCAGGGGTCGGCAAACTTTTGAGACAGAACATACCCAAAGAGCCTCATGTGGCTTGAAAGCCGCAGTTTGCAGACTCCTGGTCTAGTCAGTGCCATTATTTACCTGGAGGCCAATTATCAGCCTGCTGATAAGGAGATTACACAGGATCACTTGTCTTTTTTGGACAAGAGTGTCCTGGTAACAGGAGAGAAATGGATAATGGGCCCCGCTGCTTAACTTCTTCCTCCCCAGGATTGAAATCCAAGTAATACAGCATGGACCATGATCCATGATCCCTGCCACACCGTAGATCTCAGAATCTCTAACCATTAGGAGGCTTTTCATGAGGAGCCTAGAAGGTAAGCAGCTGGAGAGGCACCTCTGAGGAGAGCCATCCCAAGGACCAGGGTAACTGGACCATGATGCTGGGAATGATTTAGAGAGAATGAGCAGGGAACTAGTGCTACATACATAAATAAAATATGAGAGTTTATTTATTGAACACTTACTACCATAAGTTTATAAGGGACTATTACCTTCATCTTACTGATGTGGAACTGAGGCTCAGAGGGGCTAAGTAACTTGCCCAAGTCACACAAGGAGTGAGTGGCAAAGACAAGATTTAAACACCAAATAGTTTGAGGCCCAATCTCAATTTCAAACTGTCCTCCACCTGCACTGGCTTCTTTGCCATGCTTTATGGTGCCGGAATATGGACTCTGCAAACCACATTTTGGTTTTTCCAGCTGCTCCCTGTTAGGCGATGCCAGTGAGGGATGCTAGAGGGAGACTGCTGGGCTGATGGAGAGAGAAAGGGTGTGCTTTTCCTTGTTTGCTTCCTGGTCCTCTAAGTGTCACCCCGGAATGCCTCTTCACCCCAGGATTAGGAGGTTTTTCCTATAATGGCAGCTGGATACAGTTTGTAGTTTTTCTGAACTTGTAACACTAGCCTCAGAGACACCTGTACTAGCCAGCCTGGGCCTCTGAGAGGTCTGGCTCCCAGCCTCCAGGACCATCCTCTGAGTTTCCAAATTTTAACAATTCTTACCTCTTCCATCTGTTTCCCCCAAATCTAGGGGTTGTAGTTGCATCCTGCAATCACTTCATCCCTGAGTCCTACGCGTTTTCATTTTCTTTTTTCAGTATGGGATTAACAATTCTTTAAATTAAGTTCCCTCAGTTCAAATAACTGCTGTGATGTCCGTCTTCTCCCACCTTCTCCTGCTTTCCCCTCCCCACTCAGGTCCTCCATTTGCCCCATAAGGCCCTCCCTCTTACACATATCCTGTTTAGGTTAGCTTTAATTTTATTTGGACTGTGGGGTCCTAGGAAAGAAACTGAAGTTTATTCAACCACTACCCTCTAGAACTTTTGGGTCAAGCCCCGGACAGTATGTATTCAGTGTGACATGTCATTGGTGAACATATAATCTCACTGTTTTTGATCCAGGAATGGGGTTGTTGTGTCACATGGTAGGTTTAAGTTTAGCTTTCCAAAGTGTCAGTAACAATTTACATACCTACCATCAATGTATGGCAATTACAATTACTCCACGGCCTCACCAATACTTACTATTAAACACCTTTTTAATCTTAGTTGCTCTGTTACATGCGCCGTGTAATCTCATTGTGGTTTTAATTTACATTTCTCTAATGAAAAATTATGTTGAGAAATTTTTAATCCATTTATTGGTCATTTGGATAGACTCTTTATGAAGAGTCTATTCAAGGTCTTTGTCCATTTTTAGTTGGGTTATTTGTCTTTATTATTGATTTGTAGGCATTCTTTATATATTCTAAATATAAATCCTTTGTCAGATATATGTACGACAAATAATCTTCTGGTAATCTGTGGTTTGCATTTTCACTTTCTTCAGTGTTTTTATTTATTTATTTATTTATTTATTTATTTATTTATTTATTTATTTATTTTTGAGGGCAGTGTCACTGCCCCTCATATGTGGGACCCGAACCGGGGCCGTTGGCTTCCCAAGCCAGCGCTTAACCACCATGCCACTCGGCCGGCCCTCTTCAGTGTTTTTAGATGAACACAATTTGTGTTTTTATGAAGTCTAATTTACCAACCTGAGCTTTTATGATAAGTGCTATTTGTACTCTCTTTACAAAACTTTTGCCTATCCCAAGGTCACTTAACATTCATTTAAGATGATTTACCTATGTGAAATGTCAGGGGTTCAAGGGCCAGTGCTCACATATTTTATGATGAACCTTAGGTCCTGTGCTCTAGTAGACAGCCCTGACATTGTACATGAGAGGTGAGGGGGAGTCTCACAGAATCAGGAACAATGAGAGTAGCTGGGGACAAGGGGATAGAGGCAAAACTCGAGAGGGAAGGAAAAGGGATGACGGAGAGAGGGGAAAGTCAAAAGACAAGATGGAGAGAAGCAGAGTGAGGAAAAGAGAAAGAGTGAGGAAGAGAAGTCTTCCCAGCCTGAGCTAATGGTGCCTCTGTCTCAGGTATCTTGGCACTCTGGCCAGGCAGGGACCAGCCAAGTGGGCAGGGCTAAAGTCAGAGAAGCAGAAAAGGGATTAGATACCCTTCCTCGGTCCTCTCAACCCTCCTGCCCGCTCTATGCTCAAGCCAGTAAACGTTTTTCAAAAGCTGGCTGATTTTTCTCATCAGAAACCTTTATTTTCCAAGGATGTACTAAGATGTCATTACATGAATCTGTACCTAAAGACACATGTAGGTTATGACCAATATCCAGAAACTATCCTGACAAAATGCGCAGTAATTATAAATGTGGGCTTTGGAGTCACATAAAATAGGTGCCATTATTTACCCACTCCTTTCCCTGGACAAGTTAATCAACTTCTGTGAGTCTCAGTTTCTTCCTTTATTAAATAAGTATGTCATTCATTCATTCAACAAATATTTATTGAGTACCTTTTATGTGCCAGGGACTGTTTTAAGTACAGAGAATTAGAATAGAAAGCAAACAAAAATGCTTTACCCTCATGAAGCTTTCCTTCTAACAGGGGAATCAGACAATAAACAAGATAAAAATGGCAATATGTTACATAATGACAAGTAGGGAGTAGTGGAAAGTGATAGCACCCTGGATGTATTTTGAGGGCAGAAGCAACAGAATTTACTTCTGGGCTCTGTTGAATATAAAAGAGAAGTAGGAGTGCAAGAAGTCAAGAAAGACACCAAGGTTTGTGGCCTGAGCAAGTGGAAGAATGGAGTCGCCATTACCTGGGAACGGGAAAGTTGCAGGAGGTGCTGGATCAGCTCATTTTGGGATACATTACATTTTAGACGCTATTAGACATCCAGAAGGAAATGGCAAGTAGGCAGTTGGATATACAAACTCAGGAAAGACATGCAGGCTGCAGATATATATTTGAAAGTCATCAATGAATAAGTAATATTCAGAGCCATAAAACTGGATGAGATCATCCAAGGAGTGGTTATAAACAAAGAATATATAAATGTTGCTCTGCTCATAGAGTTATTGTTGGTGATATGTGTGTGTATGTGATGAGGTTTAGCTGGATTCATACTAAGAATTTTATTTATTGAGTGCTTAGTATGCACCAGATGCTGTGCTAAGAGCTTTATCTCCCTTAACTCATTGAATTTTTCTAGTAAGTGAATTATTTTCTCCATTTTTAAGATGGTGACACTGAGAAGTTTATATTTGCCCCACATCATAGTATTAGGTAAGTGATAAAACTATGATTTGAGCATAGAACCCATGTTCTTAACCTATATACTTCATCACATATGATCTAATATAAAAGCCAAATGCCTTTTGGTCATTCTAAAAACAATTAATTAAATATGCTGCCGCCCGCCCCCCCACACACACACACACTACATATCAGCTTGTGTCTTGGACAATAACTTGTTTGACCGTGACTTTGAGATCATGAGTTTCAAATGGGCATGTTAATCATAATGACTCTTCTACCCAATTAATTGAGCCACTATGGGGGCCAAATGAGGTAATGTCTAAAGAAGTAGATCACAGATGGCTCCTCACTTGTTAGAGAGCATATCTAACTGATATCACTTCAAAATGAGCCTGGGTTTTGCGACTACAACAGAATCAGATCAAATGAGTTCTGCTCACAAAATGTACACTTCTGTTACACAGAAGTTTGCACATCAGAGAAATGCTATTCTTGGTGTAAGACGTTTGACTTTGCCTTAGGACTAATATTTCAACAACTAGCTGTTCAGAGACTGGAGCATAAACTGAAATACATGCAGAAGTAAAAAATAGAAAATTTCCCCAATGGCAAGAATTTTTTTTTTAATCAAGGTTTTGAATTGTTCTTGGGTTGTTGTTTTTTTTTTCAGTTATATTATTAGAATGTCTCAACATTCAATTATCTTTTAAGTGTATGAACTATTATAAAACAATTTTAGTTGGGAAGAACTATTTCTTGATTTTAATGTTAGGAAATGTTTTTATACACAACATATAGTCCCATAGCTGGAGGGAATTTGATCCAGTATCTAAATGCCCAGTCTGAGTTTAGGGAGTAAATCAACAAGCCAACAAAGTATGGAGTCTGAAATCAGAAAACCAGCATTAAGGTCCAACACACTGGCTAAACCTCTACCAGGCAAGTTTTGCAAATAATCAGCATTTTTTTTTTTTGCAAATAAAAAAATAAAATATTTTTTTCCTCTTATAGCACCTGGCCACACATTCAGGCAGAGAAACTTCCTGGCCCTGGGTTACTTCACTGACCACAGATCAGCAGAGCTATGTTAGAAACTTTTCACTGCAAACAATACAAGATAGGAAATACAGAGCTACAATCAGCTAAACATCCACCAACCCCTAAATATATGGTTATCTCTGTACCGTACACAATAAGGAGGTAAATAAATATAGAAAAGCTGTGGCCCTTGCTCTCTAGCAGCCACAATCTATGATAAAAGCCACACATGGCTAGGTGAAAAATAATTTTAAATGATTATAAACAACATTGGAACAAAACTAAACAATAGGAAAATGACCATGATTTCAGTGTGTGAAGGAAACTCGAAAGGAAGAAAGTGTATTCTATGGGAAAAGTTCATAGATGTTGATGGGAGGGACTGATTCCATTTCTATCCTTTTATTTCCTACCAGAGAATGTATTATTTTCTGCAGCCACTGACATTGGATGATCTCTGATAGACATTTCACTGCTCTGTGACTCAGTTTCCTCATATATCAAACAGAAAACCATGCTCCTCATATCTTATATAATTCACAGAGTGATAGTTGGAAAACACTGAGAAATATCTCATTGTATTATTGCAGATATATTTCAGATAAAATGCAGATAAATTAAATTATATGTTATAGACACATCTATGATAACTAAAGGATGACATAGAGAGCCAATTTATCTCTGCAGCTCACACTTAAAGTAGATAAAAACAAAAATCTTATGACAAGGTAGATCCACACCGAATTATGAAGCTTACGGGTTTTTAAACATTTCAGTCAACATTTTTAATGTACCAGGAGTGGGATGTTGAGAAGTAAATCAGTAATGTGTTGCTAGCAAGCAAATAGGGTGGGGGTTTTTTATTAAGTTTTTAAAAGATCAGGTCCAAACTAATTGACTCTGTTGCTGCCCAGAGCCTTTGCACCATTTATTTTCCCTGTGTTAACTGGACAGCAGAAATTTCCCTGGTCAATTCCTAAGTGAAAGAAGTAGAAGGGGTTCTTCCATCTAAGTCAGACCATGAGAAGGAGCCCAGGAAACGTTTGTCAAATAACTGAATCAGTAAATGAACAAATGAATCAATCATTAAAAACCCATGTTTTCATGCTGAAAAGGATCCTCCTCTTTTAGGAAGGCATGATCTGTAATTATTGCTGTATTTCTCAAGTATTTTTCCGTTCTAAAATTGAAGTTACAGTATTTTAGAAATTTACTTGGAGATAGTTACCTGAGGGACAAGTCACCAAATAGAACTTGGTTATATAAGCAAGCTCAAGACCTGTCAATATTTTCAGTTTAACCCATAAACTGAGAACTACAGAAATTCCTGACAAAAAAAAACAGGAATTTACCTTGAGGTTTAGTAAGTAGCTCCAGCTGAAATAGAAGAAAAGAAGTCTGTACTAGAGGCAGTTGAGAAACAACAGGAAAGTGATAGGGCCCTTGGGCTAGGAGGGCACTGCTCAAGTCCCCTTGGATGATCAGGCTCACACCCACCGGTGAAGAGATCAATAGACCCAGACCCAACAGCTTGATGGTGACTATGGTTCAGACAGGCTGGACAGGATGGAAAGAAATGGACGGAGGTGAGGATAGGACTTCCAGGAGTCCCCTTCACCTGTAGCTCAAGGCAGAGTAAAGGAAATAATGCATCACCAGCTGATGCTCAGGGCAGCTCTATGTGGGGAGGAGTGGCGAATCTTCTTACAACAGAGCTCAGAGGGGCCAGTGGAACTCCAAAGAGGAAATTTAGGGCAGGCCAGGGCCTGAGAACACAGCTCCAAGATCCAAGTCCAAGGTATGTTCCTACTAAAAGTTTGTTAGGGAAATTAAAATGTTTCCCAGTAGGTCAGACACCACAGTTGCCCAGAGTAGAGAAAACCCTGGATGGACTCCAGTGCCCAAAACTTACATTTCCTCTCAGGGCCCTCAAATAAATTTCAAACTCAACACATCAGAAACAAAACGTCATGATCGCTTCCTGAAAACCAGGTTTTCACCTTTTATTGCTCCCTACTTCAGCAAATGGCATGCTCATTCTTCCAGACTCCTAGCTCAGAAAGCTGGGTCTCACCCTTCTCCCCTTTCCCTACCCTCCATATCCAGTTCTTCTTAGATCTGATTGTTTCTCTCCATCTCTCCCACCATGCTAGTTCAAACCACTTCCATTGTCTGTGTGGAGTTAGAAGTAGCCTCCCAATGACTCGCTCTTGAACCACTTTGCCTCCTATTTCTCTACCTGCAGCCAGCCTGGGCATCTTTTCCAAATGCAAATCTGATCATGTCAGACAGCTAGTCAAAACCCTTTAAAGACTTCTTGCTGCTTCTGTGATCAAGGGGGAACTCCTTACCACAGTCCACCAAGCCCGGAAGGCTCTGCCTCCCGGCCACCTACCTCCCCGGCCTCTTCTAGCTCCACGCTGCCCCTCAGCAATCTGTTCTGGCCCATGTGTCCTTTTGAGCCCTTTGTCCTCACCAAATTCCATCTTGCCAAAGTGCCTTTGCATCTAGGAATTCCATTTCATCCTTTCAGACTTGAACTCAAGCATCTTCTACCCAGGAAAGCCTTTTCTGACCTGCCCAGCCTGGTTAAGTCTCCCTTTTCTGGGTTCTCTTTATGCTGGGAAGCTCTCCCACACGGCTCTTCTCCCAGATGCAATTTTACATTGATCCATACATTTGTTTTTATTACCATTCGTGTCCTCCCGAAGTTCCATGAGCACAAGGCAAGGGTCTGTTTTTATCTTACCCCTGGACCTTGAGCTCTCAGTAAACTGCAAACAGGCCAAGCATTGAAGGAGAACTGACTCTGGGTGGTAAACACACAATGTGACATATAGATGATGTATTACAGAATTGTACACCTAAAACCTACGTAACTTTACTAATAATTGTCACCCCAATAAACTTTAATTTAAAAAACAAACAAACTGAATGCGATGGCACAGTGATGGAAGCCAGAAAGATTCAGGGGCCGTCTGAGTGTGTCTTCCTGTTTCTGGTGAGCAGGGATAATTTTAAAGCACAGCCTGTTTTGTCATAAAGTGCTCGCCTAGCCCAGGAACTCGTTGGTGAATGCCCTAAGACTTAACCGACGCAAGGTGAGGTCCCTGGTTATAATTCCATCAGTACTTTGGGCACTGTCAATGCAGAATCTCTAGGTCTTCTTGATGAAATAAGGATTTGTTTTTCCTGTAATGTAAGTGCAATTTTAATGGCAGGTCATTTTTGAGATGTTTAGAGTATAAAAACTGTGAAATCTAGGACAATGGGAAAATTGTCCCATAATAGTATCTATCATTGTAGGCTAGAGAGAGAAATTTTTAAAAACCTTTTAAGGATATAATCTAGAAGAATCATTGTTAGGAAAATGATTTTTAATCAACTGCAATATTCACATGTGTTTTTTCTGATGGAGAAGACACTCTCTTTCAAAGGTTTCCATATTAACAACTCAAAAGATAGAACAAGTAAGGAATCATGTTCTGGTTGCTTTTACTTCTATTTACACATTTCAGTCTAAGACCCTCTATTTCTATCTAAATTCTCAGGTTTAATATATTATTATCAAGTAATCCACAATAAATGCTTATAATAGGGCTTTATACTATTTTGGTGCTAAAGTCAATGTTTGTTTGTCTGTTTTTTGGGGGATGAAGTCTGCTCTTGTTAAGTGTTTTTAAAATTTCAAAATGTTTGGTTTTAAAGCACCAAACCTATTGAAAAATAAAAATAAAAAATAAAAAAAGCCAACACGCTTTAACAGGTAAAACACACACACTCACACACAAATACACATATCGCCACAGTTTCTAACACAGCATTAATACTAACATAACTCCTTTATTAAGCGCTTACTGTGTGCCAACCCTGTGGGAGCACTTCATGGATATTATCTCCAACTACCCACTACAACTTTTCTAAAGCAGACTATATTTCTGTTCCAATTTTATCATCCTTTTTACAATTCTAACAAAATACTAAAGATTCAAATGGTTAAACAAACTGCTCAGGGTCATATTCATTAAGAGTAATAATAGTAAAGAGTTTGGTTAAATAAAACATTAGCCTGAAATGGAACACTAAATACACAAACAAACTAAATTGTTATTGTTGATTGATTTGAGAAGAGTTGCAGAGGGCCTGGCTTTCCCTTACGCACATATGCAAGGTCTTTTACTTGTAAACTACCGAGGACGGAAAGGGGGACACAACTACAGAACAAACAAGGCGCTGACTAATACATCATCCTTTCCATCCCAAATAAGGATTTCTATTTATATCACTCATATAATTATCATTCAAAAGCTCAAAAAATAACCCCGCAGAAAATGTCAATTAATGGTTTGCTGTGAATGCATGTTGACTTGGTCTCTGATTAATGTTCTGGAAGTAATTAGAGTTGGTTCCAGTGGAGTGGTCTTTCCTGGTGGGCGAATTTCAAGGAGTACAATCTAAAACTCAACATAAACAGATCAAAAAATTGGGTGATCGACACCTCTCTGTAGGATCATTATCATCCTGTTTGTGTTTCTATTTCTCACGGGAGTTTTAGTTAAATTCTCTTAAACAGTCTCATGTTTGGAAGTTTTGTCTTTCTAAAGTTAATGAGAAGTCCTGTTCGTGGGGCAAAATTTGCAAAGTAATTACCATGAAGAGGTCACATTATTTCAACATTTGCTAGGGACCATCTTTATACCTGTAGAACACATATGTCCTCATTCCACTCCACTGCTCTGTGCCAGCAAGACCCTGGATGTTGCTCTGGACGCAGCCCACATCTTCTTTTCTTTAAGCATCATAGAGCATATTGCCAAGAAAAGAATTCTGCAATACATACTCTACTAAACTGAGACATGTTGAGTTAATATCAAAACAAGACTGGCAAAGCATTAGAATTGTAGAATAGAGTCCGCATGTCTTCATCCTCATCATTAGTTAAGCAATCATATTTCTGGTTTAATAACTCTTTTGGGGGAGTTGTGATATGTACTTCAAAATCCCCTCAGCATCATTGGAATATTTCTCTCTTGACCTAGAAAGGGGAAGCTATAATAGGTTTCCTGCTGACATAACTCCCAAAAAAAGAAGTGTTTGGTAGGTTTCGTTATTTAACATCTCTATTGCCACTTTTAAGAAAAATGTAACAAAATTAAAACACCAAGTTTTACCTTTCCTAGTACTTCTACAGATGGAACTCATCCTTAGCATGAGGTCATAGAAACACCTTTGTACCAGGTGGCAGAAACTGAAGTATAGATGTCACACACACACTCTGCCATTCACTCTTTCAATCTGCTAAGGAACTTGTAGATGCTCTCCCTCCACAGCTAAGCCTAGTCACCTTCAAAATGGGCTCATAGCTAAAAAGCCTACACCATCTCATTTGTATCAACTGCACAAACAGTCATTGGTCCAAGTTTTAAAACAAACAAACAAACAATATACACTTAATTCAATAAAATGTAAATGAGAACTGTCAGCATGACACTGTAGTTTATACTGTGAGACTCTACGTGAATACTTTTTGAGTAGGAGAATGCGTTGGGAAATAAATGGGTAGCTTAGCTAAGCTAGGCTCATTGAGTTAAATGTATTGACTAGACTGTAAATATCCTGTATTGGATATCTTATACCCTGATTGATTAATTTTCAGAAAGATTCTCAAAAAGCTCTAGATTCCTTTATCTTCCAATGTGCCTACATGGATACATATATGTAGATGAAACATGTTTTTCAGGAAAAGTAACAAAATTAATAACATTTAGTTGCATCCTTTTTAATTGATAACTACCAAACAACAGTCTGTATAACTTAAAATAATCTAGATAAGAACAAGATTTCCACACAGCCTACAGAAAGGAGTTTATTCCATAAAGGTCAGTGGCTTTGTCCCATCCGTCATTCTCTGCAATAGTTAACAGGAGTCTAGACAGCATGTTTATCACTGTACCACTAGAATGGCTTTTTTTTTCTCAATGCATCATTGCAATGACTTATTTCGTTTGCCATAACAAAGCACCGGCTTAAAATGCAACAATGAGCTTCCCTTCTGATTTAAAAGCTGTATGTATCTCTGGCAGTTCTGAGCCGTGCTTTTTATGGCTTTGTTTACCTTGTTGAAATGACAATTCATTTTTCACAAATAAGCTGAAGAGTTCTTTTACCTTTGAAGTAAATTTAAAAGAGGTTTTCAGATGTATATATATTTTTTTCTTAAGTAGCAACTAGAAAATACCTCAAAAAGTTTTGCCTTCTCACACCTGGTAGAAAGCCTTGTAAAGGAGCCACTCTTCATAAGCAAATGACTAACTGTGAGCATTATCATTTGCCCTGCATTTAAACACACAATTTTCCACATGCTTGAGTTTGGTGATTTGCTTCCTGTTATCCTGGAAACACAATAAAGTCACTGCTTTCCAACCAGAAAGCATGTTGGCTCTTTTTATGCTAAGGACAAATTCTGAAGTGTCCTGGTTTTCATTCTGAGGTAGGTATGCTTTTGAAAATTTATTTACTAACTTCCTTTACTCAGTGGAGAGCTGTAGAAAACTCCAGCGTAGGAGGCAGGAGACTTCAGGTTTGGTCTGGGCCCTAGCATTGGTATTTAGGAAACACTAAGTCCTGAGAAAGTACTGGAAACTTTTTGGACCTTGGTTCTCACAACAATCAAACTAGACGAGACAGTCTTCCAGTCTCCCAGGTTTATACAACTATGAGTCTATGGTTTCATAATCTAAAGGAGGCAATTTGATATAAGCAAGATGGTTTGAGTTCATAAGGAATATTAGTGAATTCTGGTATTAACCACCCATGGTAGCAGCTGCCTGGTAAGGTTTCAGAAAGCATGGCTGTGTCTGTCTCATAGTAAAAGGTGACTTTAGAATTCATCCTCTTCATCAATTAAGACGTTTCTTTCTTCCTCAGAGTATTTCTTCCTAGGGTATTACATACTAGGGCAATTGAATCTGACCTACCAATGACCTACTCTTTTCTTTCAGGGAATTGTTTATCTTAAGCATATTAAATTTACTTCTATCATTAAAGTGAAACAATACGTGAATTTTTATTACATTTTTATTTCCTAAAAATAAATGAAAAGAAAGAAAATGGGTCTGTACCTAACATACAACACGTAAGCTAAAATAACTTGTAGGCATACTATTTTTCATTTAATTATCCTATACTATCATCCAGAAGTCCCATACATTTTTAGTATTCATCCGTAGGTATGTAATGTTACCTGTATTTTATACATGGGAAACAGACGGAGGATAAACATGTCACCTATTCATGAATACACAGTATCTCTGAGCGGGTCAAAGATGAAAATCCGCACTCCACCATCCCAGCGAAAGCCAATATGCTTAGCTCACCAATACTATCTTTACCCACCTTTGAAATTTTATAATTAGTATTTTTCTAAATATATTCATAGCAGTGATAAACATTTTGACTAGAGCCATTAACAATATCAAAAATCATAAGCAAAGATCACAAGCAAAACCTGACAATAATATGAGTATAAAATAAAACAAGAGACTAATATCTTCAATATATAAATTTTTTGGAACAAACTCATAGGAAATAAAGGTAGGATCCCTACTGATCAGTCATGGGCAAGTGAGTACAGCACATCAACTGGCTATTCAAAAAAGAGGAAAACAAGTTTAACAAATCTATTTTAAAAGATCAAACTCACTAATAATAAAGGAAGTACAAATTGACACTAGAAGATAAAGAAATATCTTCTTTAATATGTCAAAGGAAAAAAGTTACAGAGGACTAGTACACAATGAGAGGATATTATGAGATAGCTATTTTCATATGCTGCTAGAGGGAATTTAAGTTGTTGCATCCTTTTCTGGAAAGCAATTTAGGAATATAATGTGTATTAAGAGTTTTAAAGAGGATCCATACCATTGGGCCCAGTAATTCCCCACCTAAGAAGTCATCCAAAGTGTACATAGGATGAAAAGAAACCATTTACATTGCAAATGTTGTTTGTAAGAGAAAAAAAAGAGAGAACCTAAATGTTCCAAAATTAAGAAATAGTTAAATCAATCATGGCACATCCAGAGCATAGAAAGATATACAGCCCATAATATTATTCATGAAATATTTTTAACAAAATATGAAAAGGTTGATGAAATAGAGGAGGGAGTAACTTACAAAGCTATATACACAGTGTGATCTCAAGTATGTTAATATTTAACATAAACGTAAAACCATAAAGCCTTTCAGAGAAAACATAGGAGATTATTTTCATAACCTGAGAGTGGGCAAAGATTTTTTTAGGCAGAATGTAGAAAGTGAAAAGTATAGAAGAAAATTTTGATAAATTAGATTTCATCAAAATTTAAAACTTGTGCTCATCAGAAAACAACATTAAGAGGGCTGGCCTAGTGGCGCGGTGATTAAGCACTGGCTTCGGAAGCCAGCGGCCTCGGTTTGGGTCCCACATATGAGCCAGTGACACTGCCCTCAAAAAAACAAAAATAAAAATTTTAAAAATTAACATTAAGAAAAAGAATAGAGGGCCAGCCGAGTGGCACATTGGTTAAGAGCTGGCTTGGGAAGCCAGCGGCCAGGATTCGGATCCCAAGTACAAGGGCCAGTGACACTGCCCTCTACAGCTAAGATGATGAACAACAGCTCCACCTGGAGCTGGGCTGCTGTGAGTCCCCGGGACGGCATAGCTGCAGCCCCTGCTGCAGTGGGCTGCTATAGGCTACAGTGAGTGGCTGGCAGCCAGCGTGAGTGGCCGACAGCCGGAGTGAGCTGCCAAGAGCCTCTGTGAGCGGCCATCCAGAGGCCGGGCGACCAATCTGCCTCACCCGGGAAGAGCGCAATGATGATACCAACATGGACCAGTGAAGCGACGTCCTCCACAACTAGACTGAAGAACAAAAGAACAGCAACTTGTCTGTTCCCCTTCCCCGGTTCCCCAACGCTGTTCCCCTCCTCCAATTCCCCAATAAAATCTTTAAAAAAGAAAAAGAATAGGCAAGCCACAGAAGCAGAAAATATCTGCAAACATATGTCTCATAAAAGACATATCCAGAACATATAATGAATTACTACAAAAGAAAGAGGAGGAGGAGGAGGAGGAAGAGGAGGGGGAAGGGAACGGAAGAGGAAGGAGAAAAAATGATTGAAAATAGGCAAACACACCTGACACTTCACAAAGGGAAATATACCAATGGCCACAAGCACATAAGAAAAGTGTTCCACATTGCTAAATATTAGGGAAAGATAAGCTAAAGTGTCAACGAGATATCACTACACATACCCACTAGAATGTTTAATTCCCCATCCAGTCTTTGTAGTTTCCCTGCGTCCCCCTTGACCTCAGGCCACAGCTGCTGTTGTCACTACTACAATGTTCCTGCCTTGTCCACCTTTTCTAA
Organism: Aselliscus stoliczkanus; assembly: GCA_033961575.1. Taxonomy (NCBI): domain Eukaryota; kingdom Metazoa; phylum Chordata; class Mammalia; order Chiroptera; family Hipposideridae; genus Aselliscus; species Aselliscus stoliczkanus. The sequence goes on along the minus strand of CM066735.1, from coordinate 100,198,191 downwards.
TCTGCTGTCAATGTGAAAGCCAATATCCAGCATAATGGTGCATAGGATCTTCATGGAGACCTTAGGCCCTCTCCTGAGTGTTAGGTGAGTGTTGGCCATGGAAAATGCAAGGACTTTTACAGACATCATTTTTCTTCTTTCCCACTTAATATTTTTGGGTGGTATTTCACATAGGTAAGGTTTCCCTATAAGCGAACTGCATGGAAGTGGCAGCTCTATGCTTGTTGATTTTTATTAACAATGCATATAATGCCAGAACCTACTTCAGTCTGAATCAGTCCAGTGATTCCTTCAGGAAATTGGTTCTGTTTGATTCCCAGATGCAAGGAGTTGGGGTGGCATTGGAGGTGAAGGAGAAAGGAGCTACCATTGACTGAGCAAGGGGTCATGCTAGATAAAGCTCAGTAACCCCTGTGATACAAAATTAATTCTTACAGCCAATCTATGAGGTACATATTACCAACTCCATTTTACTATTAACGAAAAAAAAAAAAAGCATAACAGAAAAACAGGCAGGTTCAGAGAGGTAAAATAACTTGCCAAAAGTCATACAACTAGAAAACAACAGAGCTGGGCTTCAAACCTTTGTGTGTCTCACTGCCCCTTTTTTTCCTCCCATTGTGCTAAAGCTTTGGAAAATCTCAGGAATCAACTGAAAAGGATCAGTGCTGAAGAATGTAATATGGTGAAAACATAGCTGCAACATTCCAGGCAATATTGTTGTGACTCTAAAACTACAGAGATGAAAAAGATGACATGAAAATCTAAAATCCCGGAATATCACTCAGCCATAAAAAAGAATGAAATCTTACTATTTGCTACAACATGGGTAGACCTGGATGGTATTATGCTAAGGGAAATACGAGTCAGAGAAAGACAAATACGATATGATTTCATTTATATGTGGAATCTAAAGAACAAAATAAACAAACAAAACAAACACACTCATAGATTCAGAGAACAAACTGATGGTTGCCACATGGGGGGCGGGTTGGGATCCTGGGTGAAAAAGGTGAAGGGATTAAGAAGTACAAATGGATGACAAAATAGCCAAGGGGATGTAAAGTACAGCATAGGGAATATAGTCAATAATACTGTAATAACTACATATAGTGCCAGGTGGGTAATGGGGGGATCACTTTGTAAATTATATAAATGTCTAAACACTGTGCTGTATACCTGAAACTAATATAAAATAATGTTGAATATCAACTGTAACTGAAAAAAATAAACATTTAAAAATATATATAAATAGAGCCGGCCAAGTGGTGCGGTGGTAAGCCAGCGGCCCCAGTTCGGTCCCACATATGAGGGCCAGTGATACTGCCCTCAAAATAAATAAATAAATAAATAAATAAATAAATAAATAAATAAATAAATAAAAATAAAAATATATATAAATAAATAAAATCCTCTAAAGAAAAAATGAACAATCCTAAGTAATAAATGGTATCTACAAGAGAAGGAGGAGAATAGTTTTTAAGTGAATCTGAAGTTTCTTAGGTGGTATTTTTAAACTACTCTAAAGGGAAATTATAGGTAACTGCCAAGGATCAAAATTAACATGTAGAAGGCGTAGGGTGAGACAAGGGCAGTGGACCCGAACCTCTGAAAACTTCCTAGTCACTGGGAATCACGCAAATTTGCATAAACTGGCTTGGTGAAAGTGGTGAAAGCCTACTGCTCAGTCACAATTCTAACTGCCTGATTTGAAAACTAAATGGTGTGAGAAAGACCTCAGCTACCTTCTCTGGGGGAAGATTAGAAGATAGGCTTTCAACTAGGTATAATTTGAATTGCAAATGAGCATCCTATGGAAAAAGTACACTTCACAAAAGGCAATACAAGAAATGGACAGAGGGGAGAATTTCAAGGGTAGGAGGGTGGATTTAAACGTCACTTGTACACAGACAGCAGCTGACCTCAAGGATGAAGATGGGGCCACTCAAAACCCAAACACACTGGAAGAAAAGCTGAAGATAGTTTTGACGAGATTCCCTGAGTCCAACAGGAGTGGAGAAAATGTTAATCATAGGTAATGAAAAGTGATTAAGCAAACTATGCCCTATTTGCTATGCCCTTTAATTTTGTGCTATAACTAATGCTTTGTCAAGACTAAAATCATCCTCCATTCTAGTTGTTTTTTGCACCCTGAAAAATAACCCTTTCCTCCATTTTCAAAGTAGCATTTTTGTGGATTGTGTTTTGTTTTGGTTTGGTTCAATTTGATTTTTGAGTCTGTTGTCATCTGAAAAACTGATGTATGGAAGACAACTTAGATGCTGCTACGAAGTCTGGAATTTTGTGCTTTCTGACCTCAGAATCTAACAGACCATCCTGGTGGAATGGCTTGATTTCGTTCCACATGGAACAGGCACAAGAGAAGTGAAGAGACCAATTTTAGGACAGTGGTGATGTGTGCTTGAGGATGAATATATGCCAGCGTTTTCTGTGTCACAGGGAGGCTGAGTCTCGACAGTCGATAGAAACAGCCTTCGGAGAATGAAATACATATGTCCATCAGGTTTCTCAAATTTTCTTTAGGGTCACCCTACTAAGTTACTTAGAAAAGAGAATTTAGCTCAAGTAAGTAACGTGTTTCCTGGTCCCTGAGGAACAAAATATAATGAATTCTAAAACTTCCCGATTATTCATTTGGCCGCCTACAACTGTTGTAAAGAGAATTACTATTATCTCCATTTTCAAATGAAGAAATTAAAATGCAAGAAGTCAAATAACTTGCACAAGATCTTGCTAGAATCCAAGCAATGGAAACTATACAACAACTTGTCCCCTGCCCTCTCCTCCGGATGCCCTCCCCGCTGGATCATCTGCCTCAGACCATAGAAGGTGGCCATTTTGACCTGTGGCTATAGGTGTCCTCTTCTTTTCTTTTCTTTTTTAAAGGAAATTTTCCTTATTCAAATATAGCAGACATACAGAAAAGCGTACAAGTCTTAAGTGAAAATCTGTTACTTTTTTTTCCCCAGTTTTACTGAGAAATAATTCATATACATCACTGTATAAGTTTTATGTGTCTGGCATGACGGTTTGATTTACAAATAATTGCAAAATGATGATCAGTCAATTTTTACAAAGTGAATAGCGCATGTTACTACCTTCCAGGTCAAAGAAAGAACCCTACCAGCACCCCAGAAGCTCCCAGGCTCTCTCTCGCTAAAAGAAACCACTACTCTGACCTCTATCATAAATTATTTTTGCCCACTTTGGAACTTGCTATAAATGACATCATGAAACATGAACTCAAAACTGTGTCTGCTTCTTTAGTTCAGCATTTGCTAAATGTAATCATGTGTTGCCTGGTGAAGTAATTCGTTCATTTTCATTACTGTGTAGTATTCCATTGTGACTATTCCACCACATACTTGTCCATTGTACTGTTGGCGGGTAGTTATAAATAACACTACTCTTCACATCCTTGTATGTGTCTTTTGGTAGAACATATGTATGCATTTCTCTAAGGATTATGCCTAGGATTAGAATAGCTGGGATATGCAGCTTTAAGAGATACTACCCAACCGTTTTCCAAAGTGCTTGTGTCAATTTATACTCTCAGACAGTATAGAAAAGTTCCAGCTGCTCCAAATCCTTGTCCTCATGACACTTAGAATTGTCTCTGTTTTGCATTTTATTCTGGTTATTTGCATGGGTAAAGAACCCACATATAGGTAAAATCATGCAGTTTTGTTTTTCTGTGTCTGGCTTATTTCACTTAGCATAATGTTTGGTCCATCCATCACAAGGATGGACCAAATCAATAGGATTTCTTTCTATTTTTAAGGCTGACTATTATTCCATTGTGTGTGTATACCACAGTTTCTTTATCCATTCATCTGTCAGCTGACATTTAGGTTGTTTCCATATCTCAGCTATTGTGAATAATGTTGCAATAAACAGGGAGCAGAGATCGCTCTTCAAGATGGTGATTTCATTTCCTTTGCATATATACAGAAGTAAGATTGCTGGATCATATGGTATTTCTATTTTTAATTTTTTGAGGCGCCTCCATACTGTTCTCCAGAATGGCTGTACCAATTTACCTTCCCACCACCAGTGGAGCAAAAGGGTTCCCTTTTCTCCACATCCTCACCAGCATCTGTGATCTCTTGTCTTTTTGATAACAGACATTCTGATAGGTGTGAGGTGACATTTCATTGTGGTGTTGATTTGCATTTCCCTGGTAATCAACGATGTTGAAACCTTTTCATGTACCTGTGGGCCATTTGGCTTTTTGGAAAATGTCTCTTCAGATCCTTTACCCATTTTTAATTGGATTATTTGATTTTTTGCTATTAAGTTGTACAAATTTCTTATATATTTTGGATTTTAACCCCTTATTAGATATATGATTTGCAAATATTTTCTCCCATTCCATAGGTTGCTTTTTCATTTTGTTGTTGGTTGGTTGGTTAGTTAGGTGGGGTTTTTTCTATACAGAAGCTTTTTAACCCCACTTGTTTATTTTTACTCTTGTTGCTCATGCTTTTACTGTCATATCCATAAAAATCACTGCCAAGCCTAATGTCAAGTAGTTTTTTGCAGACATTTTCTTTGAGTCTTATTTTTTTTCTTAGTCTAGCTAAAGTTTGGTTGATTTTATTTATCTTTTAAAAAGAAAACCAAAGGGCGGGCCCAGTGGCGCAGTGGTTAAGCGCTGGCTTGGGAAGCCAGCGGCCCCGGTTCGGTCCCACATAAGAGGGCCAGTGACACTGTCCTCAAATAAATAAATAAATAAATAAATAAATAAATAAATAAATAAATAGAAAAAGAAAACCAAGCTTTAGTTTTGTTGATCTTTTCTATTGTTTTCCTATTCTGTATTTCATTTGTTTCTTCTCTACTCTTTATTATTTCCTCCTCTAGGTACTTTCTTCATGGTATCTAGCAGGGGCCAAACATGAACAGGGGCGATATCTAAGATTTCACAACTCAAGGATGAATGTGTTCCTAAATAATCTGAGTTAATATGCTAAAATCTGAGTTATTATATGTTCATAGAACATATACTACAATGGTGTTTGAATTGTTTTCATTCTGCACTTAGCATTAAATAGTATTCTGTGTGCTGAATTTAAACAATAGCCACCTTATCTAACACTGTTTCTTGAGAAAATATGCTTTAAATACTAAATATCAGATTAAATTAGTCATTGGAAAACAACTCATTTATAGTTTAGTACTATAACTTGAATATAAAAACTCCTATTATGATAAAAAATAGTAAAATTTTATAACCATGAATACATCTTATCTAAAATAAACTCTCCTATGTTTTAAACTCTGAAAGTTAAAACCTACCACTTTTATCCATAGATTAGTTGTGAAGTGATATAATTTGTTTTGGGTTTTTTTCCTTAACTACAACTCTCAGCTAACTTTCTCCCCAGTGTCTGACTTAAGTCAAAAAAAGGCACATTCTTTCTCAAATGTATACAGTAGTGAAGAAGACCTCATTTCTCCTCTGTGGGAGCTGATTAAACCTGGCTCTTTGCCTGCTTCCTGCCATGTGGGTCATGAGTGTGGGGAAGAAGTGATAGTCACTAATGACAGCCTGAAGTGGACATTGGCTACCAGACTTAAAATGGGTGACTCCATAGAAAAAATTAAGGTTATATTCAACTTCACAAATAAATGTGGGTGGGAGTGGAAGGATGGGAGAGAACAGCTCTGAACTTGAGAAACAAAAGGACATTCCTCAGCAAGCAAGAAATAAATGGCTTTTTGCATCCAGAGGCCACTTCAGCTCCAGAAAATTAAAACTGTTTTATTGGTTATACAAATGTCTAAAATATGAAGTATGCTTTAAGACCACAGGAAAATATATATGCTATCATATTCTTAACAAAACCCATTGCAGCTCTTTATAAAGCATGGTTTCAATGTATCCGTATACTTGCTTAGTCTAAGATGAATCAGCCCAGGGCAACCCTATCTTTAGAGAACACACGTCATGGGCACCACATATTTAAAATATTCTTACCCAAATTCCTTCCCCATTGTATTGCTCTTGTTTCATCCTTGTACTCACCTACACATTAAACTCCTTCCTTTTAGCAATTTCTGCAAAAAAAAAAAAAGAAAGAAAGAAAACAATCAAAACTAATCACAGCAAGTTTTGTGAAATTGTAAATTGAACATTTGGGATATTTTAGGGAGATGCTGCACAATCTCCACCATCTCTTAAAATTCTTCTTTCTCTTTTTACCATTTTCCTCTATCTCCTCCCTTTCTCTGTTCTTAGTATGTCCTTCTCTCAGTCAGGAAAAGCTTACCAGGTACAAAACAACCCCCAGACCAGTGGCTTAAGACAAACAGTGGCTTAAGTTTACATAGGAATGAGACCTTCATTGATTAACTTTGAGATACCTGTAGAGATCATCTGAACCCAAGCTTTACCCTTAAATCTTTTATACCATGGATACTGGTATATTACATGGTATACTGGTTATTCAGATACTGAAATTATTATAGGTACTAGGCGGAAGAGGACCTGTAGTTCCCTAAAAGGGGCAGTTAACGTTATTTTGGCCTAATGATTACTAAATTAGTATTTGCTGCAGAATCATGTGGGGATTTAAAAAATTCACTTGCCTGAGCCCCATCCACAGATACCTTGGCTCAGGAGATTTGATGTGGGATCCAGTGTTCTAAATATGTAACAAGCTCCCCAGGTACTTCTGAAAATTATCCATGTTCAAAAACTATACCTGTGGTTGAGGGGTCAGCAAACTATGGCCCTCAAGCCAAATATACCCCACAACCTGTTTTTGTAAATAAAGTTTAATTAGAACGCAGACACGCCCGTTCATTTATGTATTCTGAATGGCTGTTTTTGTGCTATAATGGCAGAGTTGAGTAACTGAGACAGGGACCATATGATCCACACAGAGTAAAATATTTACTATCTGGTCCTTTATAATAAAAGTTTGCAGATCCCTGTTCTTGTCTGTTTCATGACTAATTTCCAGAGTCATGTTATTACTTGTGATGGGAACTCAGTAAGGCAATGTAGATGATCACCACTGAAAACAACCACCCCTGAACTGAATTCTTTAGTCTTTAACCTCAAATGAGAAAGATGATTTTTTTTAACATACCAGGGGTGCCAAAAAAATGTACATATTTTAAGAGATGTTATCTATGTATTACTTTTCAAAGTTGAATTGAATTACGGTAGCAATGTGTATGTAGTATGACGTTCGCTCAAAAGATGGCGTTAATCAAATGAATGCTAGCATCATTTATTGTATTACAATTTTAATACAATATTTTCCTTTCTTAAAATGTGTATACATTTTTTGGGGCACTCTCTGTATAGAGACACAAATTACCCGCCATACTAATTTTTCCTGGGCTATACTGCCCTCTAATGGTAGAAACGTTAAATTATAGATGCTTAATCAGGGTAGATGTTCCCCATTGTTAATTTACATAATTCCTGAAGTCAGAGTTATACTTGTAGACTTTGTGGCAGGGGACTTTAGGAATCAGAGTTCATTTGAAGAGCTGAGCAGGACTACACGGCCTGGCATAAGGTTGGCAATTTTAATGAGAATTAGAATCCCTTCCTTCTGTAAAATTCTCTCTTCAAAGATTATGTATTACTCCATGTAGCATTTCCAATGAGCTAGGTCATTTATCCCAAGGCGATCGATTTTCTCCAAATATTTTGGCCATTTGTGATGCTATGTCTATCTCTAAAGTTGAGGCAAAATGCTATCAAAATGGGAAAAAATAATCACATTTGTACTCACCATGACAAACTGATGAAAGAAAGCTTAAATAGCAATCTGGACACATGAAAACATATGCTAAGATAGTTACCAAGAGGGGTTGCACACATGTTGGCAATAATGAAAGAGGAGAGGATGAAACCATTGGTTTCCCCCTTTGACTATTGATTAAAATCTTCTGAGGAGTGATTTAAAAACCATGACGGCCAGATCTCCATCCCTGGAAACTCTGATCTAATTTAATTGGTCTAAGGCAGAAGTATTTTAAGTTCTCCAAGGAATTATGATGTTAACCAAGGTTAAGAATCATTGTTCTATCACAGTGTTTCTCAAATTTTAAGGTATATTCAAATTACCGAGGGATCTTTTTAATCTGCACATCGTGATCCACTAGGTATGTGATGGCACCTGAGAATCTATTCCTAACAAGCTTCATGGTGATGCAGCTGCTGCTATCCAGAAACTGAACTTTGAGTGGCAAGGAATTACATCATCCCTAACCACATTTTTTTTTTTTTGCAAGCTCAGTTCTGAGATCTTAAATTACATAAGTACCACCTGGGAGTTAGCTAAACACGCAACTTTGCAAGCTCCTGTCTCAGAAATTAAAGTTCAGTGGACCTCAATTTTTAACAACTGTCCCAAGTGATTCTGAGATTCATAGTCTGAGAACCAAACACACACCAACCTACACAAATGATATTTATTCCACAAATCACATGTTTAAAAAAAATGGTAGTATTTGTTAATTTTACAAGCTACCTTAACGAAATGTGAGGAAATTTTTCTCTTGTTCCAGCTGTGAGAAGAAATTACCCCCAAATATAGTGGCTTAAGCCAACAATTTATTATATCTCGTGATTTTGTGGGTCACTAATTTGGGCAGAGATTGGCTGGGAGATTCTTCTGTTCTCCCTGTGGCACCAACTTAGTTGTAAGTCACGTGGTTGTAAAATGCTAGCAAACAGGCTGGTCTGAAGAGTCCAAGATGGCTTCACTTCATGTGCCTTGGCTAGAAGACTGGGCCCAACTGGGACCATGGTCTGGAATGCTTACATATAACCTCTCCAGTCTGGCAGGCTCAGTGGGGTGGTAGGTCTCCCTACATGGTGGCTGAAGGTTCCCAGAGTGTGTTACAAGACACAGGGAATAGAAGCTGCCATTCTCTCAAGGCCAGGGCTCAGAATCTGGAAGAATGTCATTTCTGCCATAGTTTACTGGTCAGAATAGTCACAGAGCCCAAACAAATTCAAAAGGGGAAGTGGTAAACAAGCTGGAGTCATGGGTGTGCGACTCCTTGAAGAACCCCACGTGCAACTACACAGGTCCCTGAACTCAAAAGGGTCCCATATTTGGTTTAATGTTCTACTATTGCCATCTTGAAATTCTTTATATTTTGAACAAGGGCACATTTTCACTGTGCCAGTTTGCACTGGGTCCCACAAATTATGTAGCTGTCCTCATCATAAACCTCACCTGTCAATGGGAGACTGTTAAAAAATTTGTAGCCATCTGTAATCAGCCATAAGCTGCCTGTGAGAGACTTTATTCCACACCATATTTCCGTATTCAAAGTTAGCCTTTCAAAATACTTGGCCGGCCGAGTGGTGCAGTGGTTAAGCACTGGCTTGGGAAGCCAGCGGCCCCGGTTCGGTCCCACATATGAGGGCCAGTGACACTGCCCTCAAAAGACAAAACAAAATACAGACTGAGGTGTGTGAGTGAAATTCAGCATAAAGAAGAGGAAAAAAAAAATATGAGGTTGCAAATTAGAAAATTCTGTGATGTTTAAGGATTAAGAAATATGTTGAAAACCAAATACACTATTATATTGAGTATCTGCTAGCACCCTGCACCCTGTATCTGATCACCTCTGGGTTCACTCATTCTGTTAGGTCACTTAGGCATTCACCAAAAGTCATCCAAAGTCAGTGTACATGATGAATTTATACACATTGTCCTTGATGAGAAAAGCAGTCAGTAATTTCTATATAGGGGGAAGTCTCCATGATCTCAGCAAACCTGGATTTGTGTTTGGGGGAATCTGCAAAACCATTTAAAGATTAAGGAAGTCAGTGACAACTCACATGCTTTTGGAGAACGGGGCCACACTTGACTCTCTTTGGGTCATCAGTCATTTGTACTACATTATGTTTTCAGCAGGAGCTCACTAAGGGTTTCTGGTGATGAACCTAAGCAGCAAATGGCATAATAACAATAACAACTACCAAAAAACCAAGATTGAAAGAATATAGACATAATTAAGGAAGACGGTCAGGAAAACAGCTATGTGCAGTGCTTTGCACATAGTAGGTGAGGGTTGTTGAAATGAAATTGTTGGTGTGATAAACTCTTGAAAGGTATGATTATCCAAGGGAATGTCTTAGAGAAAGAAACTGGACTTTGAAAGAAGTGAGGGTTAGCAGATAGTGAAAGGAAATAGAAACCACATTGGCTTGAGGAGATGAAAATCAGCCTGACTAGGGTGGAAGTGGGTAGAGGGGTGTTTCTGGATATTTGAAAGGTGGGAGGTGGGGAGGAGAGATTCATTGCTTTAGGGCACTCAGTCCCAGGCTACATAATCTGAATTGCTTTATAAGCTGTGGGAAGTTAGTGTAGTTTGTTATTGGGTTGGAGGGAATGGATGATAGCTTTTTATTACGCCAGCATAACAATGGAAGTCTCCAGCTAAGGCACATTTTTCAAAGGAGGTTGTCAGAAACCTAATGGAACCAGAGATCCACATTGAGGATACAAGAATCCGAAGCTGGAGATCAGAAAGGACTTTAAAGAGTTCTTGAAGTATTGTGATGGTAGGAATGTTTCCTTTTATCCCAGCAGACCACCTGAAGAACTTAATATGCATCTCCTGGAGTTTGAAGAACACAATGGCCTGGTCAGAATCCCTCCTGAAGAAAATCTAAAGGGTAAGAGAGGATGACTAGCTATGTTGGCAGAGGGAGTTAGAACTCACCTGTGTCCTTAGAATTCCTGGGGATGAAGATTGTGTTTCCTCTTGTGGTAGATGTGATAACTGAAAGACTTGTTCCTCCAGCCACTGGAAGTGATACCAGTAGACAGCCCTCAGCTGTCAGTGCCCACAGAGATTGTTTAAGAGAGCCGATAACTGGCTGGTGTGGGGGTATAAAGTCCAAGCCATCTCAGGGCCATCTCAGCTTCAGAACTCCCTGTAGATTGGCTAAGGCCTCCATTAAGGCTGCAAAAAAGCTCAACTTCTCCCTCTGCCCAATCTTGCTTCTTTCCCTTCCTTTCCATAGGTGTTGACTTCAAGGGCACTCCCTAATGAACATCTTATCTACATCTTAGAGTCTGCTTCCCAGGAAACCTGACCTGTAACACCTGTGAATCAGATGTGAGCACCTGGGGAAATAAACCAGTGTGGATTATCTTGGGTCTGTCCAAGGGGCACCTTGGAGGAATGAAGACCATCAGCAGAGAGGAAGCTTAAACTATCAATGGATTCCTTACAGCTGAGGAAGGAGTGACCAACAGCCGGAACAGAGCTGCACTAGCCCAGGTCAAGAGAATTGAAGATTAAAGATTCCTAGTTATAAGAGGGGTCTTTGAAGAATTATCCAAGAGAAAAAAGGGCCAGCTTGAACCGTTTACCAAGTCCAAAGAGCACGACATCCAGCTCCCAGCAGTGTGAATCAAACAGGTTTCCTGAGCTCTCTCCCAGGGCTCCAAACTTAGGGAGATTAGCAGCCAGAGTTAGCAGGCAGAGGGGCAAGAGCACAAGACAGAGTAAGAGACATGATGCCAACCCTACCCTTTCCCAACTTTAAAGTCTAAAGCAGTTCCCCCATCTCTTTTCAGCTTTTTCATATCACCTAAACACCGCCCTTCTCCCAAATACTGTAATGCTCTCTCTTTCCCTTTATTTGGTGAGATGCCCCAGTTTCTCTGATGTGCACTATCCAGTGTTCGTTGTTGGCAAAAAGTAAAACAAACAAACAAACAAAAAACCCTCACCTCGTCTAAGGATTAATCCTGGTGGCCTCAGGCTGCAAAGCCTAAAAGCGTTTCCTGGGCTGGCGCTATATGTCTTGCTGGTCATTCCAACTACTTGCATACTGACAGACACATAGTGAGAGGCATAGAGCAGGCACTCCATCCATTCCTCAGATTTCCCAATTGCCTTCCGAGAGGCTGAACAGAAACAGCAGCAATCGATGGCAGAGCAAGAGGGAGGCCAGGCCAGGGCTCACTGTGAAGCACGTGCCAGTCAGAGAGCCCGGGGCCGAGTAGGGGGCAGCTGAGAGAACCCCCACGTACGCAGGAAGGTAGACCCCGACCTAGACCAGCGCTGGTCCCGCGCGGCGGCTTTATATTTGCCGCCCCGCTCGCCCCGCCCTCTTCCTACTCTCGTTCTGCAGAGCCCCGTCCTGACGCCCGCCCCATCCCGCTCGCCCCGCCCTCTTCCTACTCTCGTTCTGCCCCCGCCCCGTCCTGACGCCCCGCCCATCCCGCTCGCCCCGCCCCGCCCCGTGCCGCCCACCAGGCCCCACCCCTCCGGCTCCATCCCGCCCCCTCCAGGACTCGGGCTAGAGGCGGCTGTCGGCTGCGCCATGGGGACCGCCTCGTCGCTCGTGAGCCCCGCGGGCGGGGAGGTAATCGAGGACACGTACGGGGCAGGCGGCGGAGAGGCCTGTGAGATCCCGGTGGAGGTGAAGCCCAAGGCCCGCCTGCTGCGTAGCTCGTTCCGCCGGGGCACGGGAGCGGCGGCTGCAGGGGCCGGGCCCGGGTCGCTGCCCCGCGGGGCCGGCTGCGGCGCGCTGCTGGGGGCCAGCTTCAAGTCCACCGGCTCCTCGGTGCCGGAGCTGGAGTACGCGGTGGCCGAGTACGAGCGGCTGAAGAAGGAGTACGAGATCTTCCGGGTCAGCAAGAACCAGGAGTTGCTGTCCATGGGCCGCCGCGAGGCCAAGCTGGACACGGAGAACAAGCGGCTGCGGGCCGAGCTGCAGGTAACGCCCGGCCCCGGCGCCCAGCGAGGGCGGCCGCTGCACCCGGGAAACGGAGGCCCCGGGCGCCCCGCTCCTGGCCTCGTAGCCGCTGGGCGACACTGCCAGGCTGGACCCTGGATGCCTGACCTCGCCCCTCGTCCATTCTGTCACCTCTCCAAACCTGATTTTGCAAGTTGAGCAGAAACTCTTATGCATTGTAATTGGAGGGTACATTCTCTAGGGGGCTAGCTGATTCCTTCACTAACGCCGCCCCTTTTCTATTTCTGATTCATTCATTCAGCACCTTGAAGCAATTAGGCCGAAAGTGCCCAGAAGCAGCCAATGCCAATCTCCAAGGGAAGTGGGTTCACACAGGGCACACATACACACAAAAGATTTGGATGACATCTGTTGAAGCGACTCATCAAACTCTTTCTAGGAGTTTGCGACTCCCCACCCTCCTCAAATTTTACAGGCCTCCAAGGTGGGGCACGTGTTCTTTGCCAAGTTCCATAGCTGCTCTTAGCTGTTGGGTTTTAATGATCCTCTAGTCAGTTTCTCCAGAACCCCCTGATTTTCACCATATTAACTGCTGTGGTTGAAATGTAGTCAAATCCCCTTAATCCATTTGGTTAATTTACTGAAAAGAAAGAGAGAGAGAGAGAGAGAGAGAGAGAGAGAGAGAGAGAGAGAGAGAGAAAAGAAAGAAAAAAATTATTGCCTCCCCCCCCTCCCTGTAGTAGATCTATTTTAACTCATTAAAATAAAGCACAAGGTTGCTTTTCTGTGAACAAAGTTGTCAGACTTTGTGTCATTGGTTTTGGGCCCCTCTGAGGGTTGTGGTTTGTTTCCCCTTTTTTCTTTACTAGGGAAGAGACTTCTAGACAGCCCAAGTGTTCCTGGGCTTATTGCACTAGGAACTGAATAAATACCTCAGAGTGATTTTTTAAAAAGGAAGAAACCTTTTTCCTTCTAGACTAGACATTCTTGTAAATTACTCACCCCCTAACCCCAACCCACCACCCCATTAGTTGTATAATTGGCGCTATCATCTGGGAAGTCATACTTATCAGCAGTTCTGTCTGTTGTAATGGTTCTCCTACTGGGCAGCCTTAATGCACTTGCTATAAAATGGACGTATGCATTTCAGATATCTGATTTAATGCGTCCAAGCCACGCTGTCTAGTAGACACCGCACATTGGAAATGACTGTGTGACGGAGGTAGACAAGAAATTTGGACCAACCAGGCAGAAGTGCAGTAAAAGTTGACAAATGCCAGCCTCAAGTTCCTCCTGTTACCAGCCTTGATTCCTTATGTAATCCTTTTGGTTCCTTTCTCACATATCTAGGCATTAAAAAAATTCTTCAGTATTTATTTAACCCAGCCAGTCAGACATTAGCTGGAGGAGGCCTGTGGATAACAAGATGTGTAAGACATGAAAGCAAGGAGTGCACTGTCTCCCAGAATTAGTTATCTTTAAAATTAAGCTTACAAATTGTAAGCTTAAAGATGAGAGAAGTGCGGTGTAGGGACGATTAAAAACTGATGCAGTGAAAAAAAGTATTAATTTCCATTGAGAGCTTAATGTTGAAGTGTCTTCATTTGCTACAGTTCAAGGATGTTTGCATTTCCCTGTTGTGTTTGAATAAAATGGCAATATGCAGTTCTTGATCACTGGTAAAATAGTAAGTCAATTGTTAAAATTCCAACATAGGTGATATGTATGTAAGATAATGTAACATTTGGGAAGAATACCATTTTTGTTACAAATAACAAGGTAAATTATTCCAGGCACTTCAAAAAACTTATCAGAAGATACTTCGGGAAAAGGAAAGTGCTTTAGAAGCCAAATACCAAGCAATGGAGAGAGCAGCTACATTTGAACATGACAGAGATAAAGTTAAAAGGCAATTCAAGGTACTCCTTACATTTTGAACCCCAAAGTGATGCAGACTAAAAACAGTATATTTTTGAAGTTCATATAATGCTGTGATGAATTAATAGAAGTGATGTGGGAGTCATCAAAGTTACAAGTAGAGCGCTTTTTACATTTTTGAGTTGAACCTGGTAAACCTGAGATCATTTCAAAGAAAAGGTATAAAAGTGAACATTTTAATAAGGATTTAGAAAAAATGGAGTGTTCCTATATGGGGGAAGGCATTTGGAAATATTTGGGAATGTTTTGTATGGGAGGGCATTACTGGCGTTTAGTGGAAGGAGGTCTGGTTTGCTCAACATTATGCAGTTCACAGGACAGCTCCACACCACATACATTCATCCTGCTGGAATTCCAGAGGGTTCCAGTTACATAACAGTGAAACAGAGGTACTCAGATTATTCATCCTCCAAAAGAGGCGATCAAGGACTAAATGAATATTGGCTTTATGAATGGAAGATTTTTCCCTTAAAAGTTGATGATACAACTTTTTTATTATAGAAAAAGTTTCAAAATGTAAATCCTTTCAAAGATTTTTAGGGAGACCAAGGAAAATGAAATTCAGGACTTATTGAGGGCCAAGCGAGAGCTGGAGAGCAAACTTCAAAGGCTACAGGCTCAAGGGATCCAAGTATTTGATCCTGGAGAGTCTGATTCAGATGACAACTGTACGGATGTTACTGGTAAGCTTATTTCCTTTTTATAATATTTTGAGCCTCCAGTATAGGTGTAATGATATTGTGGAGCCCACTTTGAATTCTTTTACTTATAAGTGATTGCTGTTACAAAGAGTTGCACTTTCTCTCTTTCTTGGCAGTTCTGACAGCTCTTTTCCAAGAAATCCATGATGTTGTCTGGGGCTAAGATTCCTTGTGTTTTGCTGCTCTGCCAACCTTAACCCGTAGCTTTTCTCTCTCTGGTCTAAGACAGCTCCTCCAAGCCCCACCATCATATCTACATTTGAGCCAGGGGAAAAGGGAAAGGAATACATTCCTTTCCTTGAAAACACAATCTGAAAGATATACAGATTACTCCTACTCAAATCCCGTTGGCCAGAACTACACCTAGGAAGACTTGGAAAGTGTGATAATCATTAGCAGGAAAGCTATGTATCCACCTAAAGTTTGGGGTTCTGTTACTAAAGGAAGAAGGTAAAGTGGATATTGGAAGACAGTTAGTAGTCTCTGTCACATTATTTTATATTTTTTGCAACTACCAGAATGTCTGCATAACATTTCATTGAGTACTTTCCAATGCAGTTTTCTGAACTATTCAAAAAGTTTTTATTTTATAATTAAAGATATAAAATGTTTTTTTTCTAGAAATAAAATCATAGCATGGAATGGAATCATAGCATGAAAGGGTCCACCATGTTCCAAGAAAATATTGATGAAGTGTGATTGATACAGAAAAAGATTCTATTTTAAATGCAGTGGGGAAAATGCACTCACTCTCCCATTTATATAAAAAAAATCTCTATTCTTACAAAGTGATACATTTTAGAGTGAAATATAGCCACTGATAATTCCCTCTTAGTTTACATTTTAGTACCACTGGAATCTGACCAGCATCCTGGGACTTTTATTACTAACTTTTGAGAAAATAAAATGAAGTGATTCTTATTGGCTTAGAATGGATAAGGAGATGCTTTTATGCCCCCACATTAATCCTAGTGGTTATTTCAGTATTGGCATATGGTAAAATGTACAGTATTGATATATGTTCAAATAGTTTCAAAACTATTGTATTGTAATTGTCTTGGCAAGTTAATGAAAACAAGTTAATATTTCCTCTTAGGTCTTTCCTCATATTTTGATTTAAACATGAAGAAGGACTGCTCTAGAGAATGTCACTCATTTGAGATTCAAAGACCTACAAATAATCATCTCAATTTTGTCAGAAATTTAGCTCAACTACCATTTTACTTATGGTTAGTCAAGTATGCCATATAGATATTCTGACAAATATAATTTATATAAAAAATCAGTAAGTACATAAGTACCTATTGATTCAGACACTAATTTTGTTGTTCTGGGAGATTAAAGAGGTTGGACTCTTTGCATCCTTATCTGACAGCCTAATGAATTACCAATATTAATTACTGATGTGCTAGCAATAGTATTCCTTTGAAATTCTTCCCTTAAAATTTTACATTGATACGTAAACCATTTCTAACTAGAAATGTTTTTTTTTTTAGAATTTTTGAGTAGAGATGTTTTTAACTTCTCTCTGTTATTTTAATTCCTTTGGTTATTGTATTCTTAATTTCTTTTCATCTTTCTTATTTTAATTCCCTCTTTGAATGTTGAGATGATAACCAGGATTCTGTTAACTTACACCTTAGAACTTGCCAGAAGTTGGTGACAGACTACTTTTGAAATCATTCAAGTTGGAATGTTTGTTGTATTATAATATTGTAATATTTTTTAAAATTAGAAATCCTATTCAGTATCCATGATCAGTTTTTGAACATGCAGCAATTTGATTTTCACAAGATAAAATCTCTTGCTTTAACAGCTGCTGGAACCC
This sequence comes from Aselliscus stoliczkanus, assembly GCA_033961575.1. Classification (NCBI taxonomy): domain Eukaryota; kingdom Metazoa; phylum Chordata; class Mammalia; order Chiroptera; family Hipposideridae; genus Aselliscus; species Aselliscus stoliczkanus. Next base: position 100,181,006 of record CM066735.1, on the reverse strand, counting down.
AGTGCGAATACTGGGCTGGCGGGGCCTTGGGAAGTGAGCCTTCCATAGGGAGCATGATCCATCTTCAGCAGTCCTTCAGGGGCCCTGAGTTCGCCCATAGCTCTATAGACGTGGAAGGACCCTTTGCAAATGTCAACAGAGGTAACACACGCCATTGGCCAATTACCTTGGCTAATGGTAGCGACTGTTCATGTGCTATGATCCTGTGCTGGGAGAACTGCCGTCAGCAGAGCATGAAATTTGTACGCCAGTATGTTCCCATTGTCACCCATCATGCACTGGTGCTGTCACTGACCAGGGCTAATGAAGTTACATATTCACATCAGAATCAGATGGTGCCCCCCAGCCAGGCTGGCCAATCAGATTCTAATAACTGAGCTTCTAGTCTGAATTCTCAGGTGTTTTAGTTGAGCAGTGCGAATCTAATGTAGCTTAACTGAGAAACAGTAGTTTTTATACTTTCCCTCTGCATCTTTGATGGTGTTGAAGGTTAGAGCAGGTTGCAGAGTATAATACAAAACCTCAATTATATAATATAATATTTTTAGTCAAAAGAATATTTTCATTATTTTTATATAATTTGGTGTCCAAAACAGCTCTATGATTTGTTCAGAATTTCAATACCAGCTCACAGATCTGAGATTTTATAAGTAGCTCCACTCTTTTTTCTTAAAACTATATAATTATTTATCTATTAGCAAAATGAAAACCATTTTTTATATTATGCTTTTTGAATTAACCAAATATGTCTTGAAATGTTCATTCTCACCACATAGCATACGGTTACTTTTCATTTTATGCCATTCTTGAACTTGCTTTTTGACTCAATATATTTCAAGAATAATAAGTAGGTAAAACCTTAGGCCAGCCTGGGAATGTAGGCTCCTCTCAAGTAGCAAACTAATTAATTGAGCAGCCCATGTGGCAGAGTTCCTTGACATTTGACTGAAACCACTGGTACCCCAGCAAAGACCACTGGTGACATTGATTGCTCCAAGACCCAGAATAGAGTTTGACATTAGAGAACTGTTTGCCTTCTAATATGTCATTCTAGAAGCTTATGTCAATATTAACAAGTAAGATCAGATTCCATGCTATGATGCCAGTTGTGGGTTTTTTTTCAGACTTTCTAAAAATCATCTTGTCAAATGTTTTCTGGTAATTTTTTTCCCGAACTTACGAGAAATTTTCTTTTCAGATGATTGGGATATTGCCGTAGCTAGTTTATTACAAGTTACTCCCTTGTTTTCACATTCTCTGTGGAGTAACACTGTCAGATGTTACCTCATTTATACAGATGAAACCCAGCCTGAAATGGATCTTTTCCTTAAGGTAAGGATATTTATAAATTATGTATTCACTGATGTAAAATACAATACAAGTTAATGTTGTGTCCTATTTCTGATTCTAATACATGTAATCCAAGTAGTTTATTACCTATTAAATTATATGTCTTAAAGAACAGGAAGCATTTTGGGCTTTTACTAAGAGTCAGTATTGTCAGTATTTTTAAATTAGGTTTTTGGAACTTTGTACTTTTGAATGCTTTCTTACACATTCTCCACAATGTTTAAGACCCTTGTTGATAATGTCTGCTTTAGTTAATATCTGCCAGCATATCCTTGAATCTGTTTCAGGTTATAACAAAATTTAATCCCGTTATGGTTTTTAGTTTTTCAAGACAGCCATTGGGGTTAATCTAAGGCAGTAGCTGGCAAGCTACAGCCTGTGGTCCAAATCTGGCCAGCAGCCTGTTTTTGTATGACCCAGAGATAAGATTGGTTTTTACATTTTTAAATAGTTGAAAAAAATCAAATGAAGAATAATATTTTGTGACATGTGGAAATTATATGAAATTCAAATTGTAGTGCTGTAAGTAAAGTTTTATTGGAACACAGCCATGCTCATTCATTTACATAAATCTTTGGCTACCATGGCAGAATAAATTGTGACAGAGACTAAATGGACCCCAAAGGCCTCTGCCAAAACACCCACGTTGTTAAGCTGTTATGAATTTGTGAAAATATTTGCCATCTGGCCCTTTACAGAAAACGTTTGCTGACTACTGTCTGTTTGTTCTAACTGAATGTTAAATAAATCTGCATATCATGTGCTATACCTGCTATATTAACATCCTCTGGATTGTTGATTAATAAGTTCATTGAGCTTTTCTTTTGGGTGTTACTAAGTTTAGGTAAAAAGATAAAATATTTTGAAAACCAAAGCTTTTACTCACTAATTGAATAGGTTATTCCCAAACACAGATTGAGGGAATTACTAATTTATTGCGTAATAATAGTGATTGTAACTTAATTTGTTATACACCAACATATTTCTATTTTATATGTTTGTTTAGTGTTCTAATATATCATGGTGAACACTTTTTCCTATACAGATAAATGAATTTACATTTTTCACTCTTTATATATAGCAATAAAACAGAAGTCATTTATAATAAAAATAAACAAATACCAAAGCAAAATAGCCTAATATTTTTCTCCCATTGTTTCAGGTTCTGTTATCAAGTAAATCATTTTCTGAGCTGGAAACAGCCGAGTTGCTAAGCTACTATTATTTTCGTTTTATAGAGAAACTTGCCTTTTCTCTTAAACATTGTCCTTAAAATGTGATAATATATATTTTAAAATTTTAAATTAGAAAATATCCAATGTAACCTATTCTAAAGCATACTTTTTTAAGTAGTGTGAAACTGACTTGATCTTTATTTAAATAAACTGTGCTTTTATATGTTTTAATTTGTTTTTAGGACTATTCGCCTAAACTTAAAAGAATGTGTGAGACAATGGGATATTTTTTCCATGCTGTACATTTTCCAATAGATATTGAAAACCAATACATCACTGTAAGAAAATGGGAACTTGAGAAGAGTTCATTAGTTATCTTATTCATTCATTTAACTTTACCACGGTAAGCTGAAAATTCTGTAATTTACTATAGGAGTTAGGCTTGTAGCTTTTCCATTTATTTGCAAAGTCTCATGAGTCTGATCCATTATTTTGAGCCATGTTTAACAGTATTTTTGAGCATTAGATTAAAACAATTTAAGTTCTGAATATGCTTTAAATTTTAATTTAATGCACAATTTATTGTACCTACTCTCATTGTCCGCTAATGAACATACTGTATTTTAACACTAAGCTGGAACAGAGCTATAAAAATATCCATTTTTGGAGACCTTCACTTGTTCTGCAGCTGGTCCTTTTCTGGCCACTTATTGCAGTAAGCCACCCTTGTTGACACTTCAGTTGATTGACTAACTGCTACCACCATGCAGTGTAGTAAAAGAAATACTGATTTCCAATCTAGCCTTTTATTGGAAGACTGTGAAGAAGCTTTTCTGAAAAATCCTGAAGGCAAACCACGATTAATTTATCATCGTTTGGAGGATGGGGAAGTGAGTTCCGACTCTGTCCAGCAATTGATTGATCAAGTTTCTAACCTGAACAAGACCAACAAGGCCAAGGTAAAATTCACAGGATTGTTCGTTAAGAGCATGCCTGGCAGAGAACAGCCTTGCTAGAGCAGAAACCACGAGGTGGGAGTGGGCCTGGCTGTCTGGGTCTGAGAGGAAGGAAGCCAGTGCGGCTGGGCAGAGGGAAGATGGGAGATTAGTAGGAGACATAAGAGGGGGCTGATTGTGTACAACCTCGGAGACCATTTTGAGGGCCTAGTTTTTGTTTTGTTTTGATTTGGTTTGGTTTTTTTACTTCAATTGATATGGGAAGTCATTGGAGGACTTTAAGGAGAAAAAAAGAAGAAATGCTATTCTGGGAAGGATCTCTTAGGCTGTTGTGTTGAGAATTGACTGTGGTTTGGAGGGTAGTGGGGGGAAAAGAGTTGCAGTCATCCAGGTAAGAAATGCTATGGCTTAGACCAGGTGATGTAGAGGGAGTGCTAAGAAATGGCAGGATTCTGGATACCTTTTGGTAGTAGAGCCAACAAATTAGTTGTAGATTAGTTGTAGACTATGAGAAAGGAATACATAGCACTATATGACCAAAAAAATATGACCTGTGAGTGAACATGGAAGATTCTTTCCTGTGATTTTTTGTTTTTTTCTTTTCCATCTATTTTTGGCCAAGGATTAGTGTAAGAAAGGAGCCTTTTTATAGTAACCTTCCCTAAGAGCCCTGGGAAAAGTAAAAAACTGATAATGAGTGGGAAAAAGAGATTTTTTTTCTGTAGGTTCATGGTGAGATATAGTTTAGAATGGAGATACAGGATTTGCATGACCACGCACTGAGATAACTTGGGAAATGTTTGTAGTTAATATTAAGAATACAATAAAAGGGCCTGCTGAGTGGCGCGGTGGTTAAGCGCTGGCTTGGGAAGCCAACAGCCCCAGTTCGGGTCCCACATATGAGGGCCAGAGACACTGCCCTCAAAAAAAAAATAAAAAGAGACAAGAATACAATAAAAAACAACTCCAGAATTTTTTTGAAAATTTTTATTTCTCTGTGCCCAGCCAGAAAATAAGATCATGTTTGAATATGAGAATTTTTCTTTACATCATTTAGTATAGAAAAGAGAGGTTGAAACCAGTATCACAAACTGAAGAGCCTAAGCCACAAAAGTGTGTTTTTATTATAGTTACTCTCCAGAGCCATTTCATTCTTTCATTTAACTTTTTCATTATCAGCTTAGTTCACTCAGTCCCATGAGAATAGATATTAATTCATCTTTCTCTATCTCTATTTATTCTATAAATATTGCTTTTAAAAATTAGAAGCACTAGATTAAAAATCATCCAATGCTAGAAGGATGAATTTATTTTGTAAAAGTGGGATTAAAATAAGATCCCTGTACCATAATTATAAATGTAAATGTAGCATCAACTTCTGTGCCAGTTCACTTGATATGCTTTCTAAACCATTTCCTTATTCTAATCTTAAAATAGTAATCATTTATTAGCAATACACATGTTCTTTACAGAAAGGGCATTCTTTCATCAAGTTCAAAAGACTACTGTTTTAGGGCCGGCTGAGTGGCTCAGTTGATTAAGAGCTCACTCAAGAGTTCAAGCTGAGCTCTGAGCAACAGCTGTTCGATGCCCAGCCCCAGCTGAGCTGCCAACAGGTGGCAGGATGGCTCAGCTTAAAAAAAAAAAAAAAAAAAGACTACTGTTTTACATAGCCAAATACCATTTTATATATTTGTTTTGTACAATTATAGCATACATGGCATAAAAATTGATTTTGATGTATTTTTTAAGGTTATGTATATTGACTAGGACAGAACTACCTTAAGACAAAATTTGGACACAAAAGCAAAAAAGTGTGCTTTTTGTTTTATTGCAACAATGTTTACACTAAATCCCTGGTGTGACCCTAAACAAGTTACTTAACTTGCCTCAGTTTCCTGTTCTGTGAAATGTAGGTAATCAGAGTGTTTCCCTCAGAGGGTTGTTCTGAAGACAAATGAGCTAATACATGGCAAGTACTTAGAACAGTTGGTGACACGTAAGCTCTATAAAAGTGTTTGCCACCACCACCTCCTCCTCTTACTGGTTTTTTTCTTGTTGTTGTTTCTCCCAGATCATTGATCACTCAGGGGATCCTGCAGAAGGCATATATAAAACTTATATTTATGTGGAAAAGATTATTAAACAGGTAACTATTCCCTGTAATATTTCATCTAAAATATTTAAGACTGTCTTCCATGAAATTGGGTTTTCCAGAGAAAATCACTTGTTTGTTTCCTGAAAATAATACCCAGGGAGAGTATCACTGTTCTGTTGGGGGTTTGTCCTATAGTATTACTGGTGCCATGTATCTTTATCTCTCATCTGTCTTCTGAAGCCATTAATATTTGATGCTTCAATACCAGTTAAGAGTAAACTGGATTACAGAAGTGCTACTTGAAAAGTATTTGAGGGAAAATGTCCATTGTATTCCATAGAGAGTCTCTTCAGATTCTGGCGTACCTTGAATTTTTGTATATTAGAAAAATCCTTCTCAGTTTTTCCACCACATTATCTCTAACAGCAGAGAGGGGAGAAAACACACCTTTAGGGGGTCTGTGGTCACGGATCATAGAGGTGCCTGGAGCTAAAAGTTTCCGTATGTCTCAAGTATTATCTTGAAAATTTATGTGAGTTACATATTCTGCTTGATATTATACCTGTGTGTACTTTTAATATAGAAAATCATTTAAAATTATGTATCAGCAAAAAATGCCAGTGATGATAATAAAAACTAACCCCCATCTTCAAATAAAATGGGTACAAGAGGAAGATGTATTGTGTGTAGCCTCTGGTTGCCCATATGTACTGACACCGCCCCCAGAGTACTGGGGACCCTACTTGAGAAGTAAGGGATTAGATTACTTTTTAAAATTAACTTGCATTACAAGGGTGGAGATTTGTTATTAGAGTAAAAGAGTGAGCCCCAAACCATAATGATATGACTTCTGCCAACACATTCTGTATAGTATTTTTTAGTATAAAGATTTACATTATCAATTTTGATCTTCTCAACAACCTTATAAAGTTTAAGACCAAGATAAATAAAATGAATTGAGCAGAATAAATCACAGCAAGTGAAAATGGACATATTTACCATCTTTACCACTTGAAGGATAATATATTTTCAGTGATAGAATATGAAGACAAGCTATTATTACAGCAGAGATATTTGAAATCAAGAACCCCATCTTAGTAATTACATTCTTAAAAAAAATATAAAGCAGCATATTTCTTAGGCATTTGTACAATCTTTAGCATTATTCCCCAGCCAGGTATAACCAAAGATATTGTGTAACATTTTTCTGAAAACAGATCCCATGAAAGTCAAATACCCCTCTAACTTTATTTTTAATAAAAGAGAGAGGTCTTTGTTTTTATTATTTTAATAATTCTTTATTTTTTTCTTTATACTAGGGCTTATTTTTATCGCTATAAATTTATTTTTCTGAATGCCATACAAGGGTCCTGGTTTTGGGCTTGCCCCCTTCAGTAGGCGAAGCCCACCTTAGGCCTGTGTTCTAACGCTGCCGTGAGGCCTGTTCGTTCTTCCTTCATTCTCATGTGCTTGCTCCTCGTTCAGGACATTCTAGGCTTTGAGAACACAGACCTGGAGACTAAAGATTTGGGCAGCGAAGATTCTATTCTGGAAGAAGATGACTTTGGTGATGTACTGTGGGACATACATGATGAACAAGAACAAATGGAAGCTTTCCAACAGGCTTCAAATTCGGCCCATGAGTTGGGATTTGAGAAAGTAAGCATGTGGAGTATCATCGTTCCAACAAAGATCAGCCGCCACTGAAAGGCTGTATTATGATTGTGTTTTCACCTACATATAGTCAAGGTTAATATTTGTGTTAGTGTCTGCCCTCGTGGCTTGATTATCCATGTTGAGACGTGCTTAGGTATGTATTTGTTATATGAAAGATATGTGAGATTTAAATATCCTTATGGACATCAAACTATTTTAGTTACAGATTAGGATTTATCAACCATACGTTTATTATGCTACCACCTGAAATTCACCAGGTTAGTATATCTAGGGAATTTGATAAAAATAGTAAAGCTATTTATTCTTCCAATTCTTAGAGTAATCAAAATATCTAACATTCAGAAAACAAAGCACAGTAGTTAATTCAAGAGGTAGATCACTCCTTCAGCATCCTTAAATATCTAAAAAAAAAAAACTAACAGAATTTGAAATGCACAAAGAATCTGTGTCCAAGTTCAAAAAACTTGGAGTGCTTTTTTAATGTAAGAACTAATATTTTAAAGAATATGACAGTAGCTGTAGCTAACAACTGTGTTTTTATAGGACTTTTATCATTGAGACTATATTTATGTTGTGGTTTCACCATTTCCTGACTGGATTTTGGTCAAGTTACTTAGCTCTAAACTTCGAGTTTCTTTTCTATAAAATGAGAATAACTAATAGTACCTACCTCATGTGGTTGTTGGTTGGATTAAACCAGATAAATGCATGTAAAGCACTTAGCCCAGTACCTGGCACATGATAAATGGTAAATCATTATTATTTTATAAGAGAGGTATTGTTATCGTTATTTTATAAATGAAGAACCTGAGGTTTGGATTAGGTTTGCCTAAGAGCACACAGACAGTGGTTGCAGATCTGGAATTTGAACCAAGGCCTTCTGGCACTAAATCCTATGTTCCTTCTTCTATAGCAAGGGTCTTAATTTGGGGACAGTGGGTCTATAAATGGGCTTTATGAGGGACCGTGAACTAAATTGATAGGATTTGCAATGTCTTAAGCCAGTGAAGCCTTTGCTTCTTTAGAATCATCATTGCTCTCAAAATTATTTGAGTTCCTGGAGAATATATTCTTTATTTAGATTTGACAAACAGAAAAATTGATTGAAAAACTATACCAGGTAATCATTTATTGTAGTTGCTGGAAATTTCTATTACCCTAAAGCTAGCCACAGACTGTTTAATACAAATTCTTTGAATTCCTTATCAGCTGTCCTTTAGACTGGTAAACTTAATAAACATCTCAACCCCAAGATAACTTTGGAATCTCCTTAATAAGCACTGAGATATTTTGGTTTTCTAAATGTGCCCTTTTCAACTCTGAACCAGTTTTTAGTGTCTGGTGAAAGCCTGGGAAATAAGGTTCTAGACCTTTGCCTAGAGCTCACTCAGTTTCAGAAAGATCTCAGGGGCCTGTCCTAACCTGATTCTCTGCAGCAGGTTGGGGGACTCCAAGGCCTTAGACCAAACCTGCTACTGTTTGCACCTATTGTCAGAAATCCCTGGAAACTGAGGTGTTTGGACCAGGAGATTGACTATGCTTGTGGGCAGCCACCAGGCCTTCTGTGGTACTTCCTGTGGTTTAGGGGCCACAGGGGAATACAGTGGCTTCCATGCAGCTTTCTGCAAAACACCCAAATGTTGTAAAACCCCGTGGGAATACTATGTGTGGAAGAAACTGGGACCCATTTGTAGTTTACTACCTTGGGCGTATTTAACCAGCTATAAAAATAGGCAATTATGAGAGTGCTATTGGTTAGAAACAGATTTCATTTCCTCATGCAGCTTTTCTCCAGTGATTTCAGAGGATAATCCGAAGTTGACTGTATTTACTCTTCTAAGAGGCCTGTGCTTCTTCACAATTTAAATTCTCTTTTGTTTCTAGTATTACCAGCGCCTTAATGACTTAGTAGCTGCACCGGCACCGATTCCACCCCTCTTGGTGTCTGGAGGACCAGGTTCCGGGAAGTCCCTTCTCCTATCAAAGTGGTACGCAGCAGTGAAGTGACATTGTTACCGTTGTGTCGTTTGAATTGCTAAATTCCTTCAACAAAATGTACTATTGTATGTCTACCTTCCTGCATAGTCTGTACTAAGCATTAAAAAAGCAAAATGGAATTAAATAATGGATTCATGCCCTGAACAATTGAGGTGTGAGAAGATACAGAATGAGAAAGGAAGAGTGTTTGTGATTGTGTATGTGAATTATGCAGGTCAGAGCTATGGGACCGCTTTGTAGGGAGTGGTCAGTGCCACATGGAATCCGGTGAATTCTAGAGAGGATGTGCCTTCATTTTCAATTACTGGCTTCATCTTAAAAGTTTCATTGGCATTTTAAATATTTGAAACAAGACAAAACTGGAGTGACATAAGTCATAAAGGATATCAAAAGAATAACCTTTATTATGAATGCAAACTAGTTCTTCACATTATGGACTAAGGTTCATATAAGCTAATAAATTCTTTTAGTTTCATTTCAGTTCATCATATTATTTAAAAATAAGTAGTAAGAATATTTTCTTTCATTCATAATTATTATTTACATTAAAGAGTTAGTATATGTTGTTTCTGTTTTGTTGCCCTTTTATTTAAAGTTATGTTGGAAAATACTATTTTTGTAGTTAACAAAGAAACTTTCCTCTAATAACATATCTGTAATTAGAGGTTAATGCTCATTTTACTAATTCTTTAACCTCAAATGTACTATTTTGGTTTACTTTAGTTAAATCAGGTTGCAATTAAAATGAGTCTATAGTTTTTTAAGTTTACTTAAAAGGGTGTAAAAGTGGAGTGAAAATGAAACGTCCATAGTTATTCAAAATTGGCCATGCAATTGCTTACAGGTAGCATTTGGTGCTCAATGCACCATGAGTTCTTTTATTGTTGATGGTAAAGGAGCTTTATCAGTCTTATAAAAGGTCTTTTTCTTTCAGGATTCAATTACAACAGAAGAATTCCCCCAACACGCTAATTCTTTCTCATTTTGTGGGGAGGCCCATGTCAACCAGCTCAGAGTCTTCCTTGATTATTAAACGACTTACTCTGAAGGTATAGTATGCCATCTTTTTGAATTATCAGAATTTTTATTTCAGAAGTTGTTGGGACCTGATGATAAACCAATTTTTAATATTACGTATTTCCTTTGGTTTTGCATATGGTTAAAAATAATAGTGCAATTGGGTCCTCTTGGTGACTCAATTTTGGTTTAAAATGCAGAGATAGAAATATTTCTCACCAGCTGTGGTCAAGTGTACCTACTTTAAATTGCATGTGTTTTCATCTTGTAGTTGATGCAGCACTCTTGGTCAGTATCTGCTCTGACACTGGATCCTGCTAAGCTTTTAGAAGAATTTCCACGTTGGCTAGAAAAACTCTCTGCCCGTCATCAAGGCAGCATCATCATCATCATTGATTCTATAGATCAAGTTCAGGTACTGTTTTTACTTTGTAACTGATACACTCAGAAAGAGACAAATATATCAATAATGATTGTAGCAGGCATTTAATTATATGTTTATTTCTGCTTAATTTCTAGGGAGGAAGCATGTGGATAAAAAAATAAACTGTATGCCAGTAGACGCTGGCCTATCTTATTGGGAAAGACCAACTAAATTTTCACAATTAGCAAAGATGGTTTATTTTGACATATTTTTAGGGCCTGGACACTTCCTTAAGTATCCAGAATTCAGATCAGCAACAGTAGTCTTTTGCCACTTGTTCTTTTAATATTCTGAGATAAATCATCCCAAAATAAGATTTTATCCTTAATAATAATGAGAAACAATGAGAGTATTCATTTTACTTGGGGAGATATTATTGGGTTGTTTTGAAATATTTTGAATTAATAGATTGAATTTTGTTTTTATATTTTTAAGCAAGTTGAAAAACACATGAAATGGCTGATAGACCCACTGCCAGTGAATGTAAGAGTAATTGTTTCTGTGAATGTAGAAACATGCCCTCCAGCATGGAGGTACGATGCTAACTTTAGTTCTTTCACATTACATAAAATGCTTTAAGTACAGAGAAGGAAAGGTTTTTGATATGTGTTTGCGTTTTTCATATTTTTTATAAAAGTGGCAGTGAGGATGGGAAGAGGTGGATGTAATCCGGGAAAAAATGCAATCTGTAGGATTTGGTGGGAGATTAGATCTGGAATTGAGGGTGGTGAAGGCTGAGATGACTCCCAAGTTTCTGAGTTGAGAAATTAAGTAAATCATGGTTCCCTGAACTGAATGGGAAGCACAAAGGATGGGCAGGTTTGTTTTCAGAGATGGTTAGTTTGAGTTGTCATTTACAGCTCCAAGCCGAGATGTTTCGTAGGTAAATTTATGGGTGAGGAAAATAGGCAAAGGGCTATAGTAGGAATAATAGACCAGACGCCTGTTATCCTGAAATGCAAGCTCACTTAACAGTCCTCAAAAAAGGGATGTAATGGCTGAATTCTGTGGAGCTGTGTTTCTCAACCCATTTTGCCCTCACCCCAAGGAGCTTTTTAAATAATTTTCTTCCTAATCACCTCTCCCAAAAAAAATTTAATACCACACATATACTATATATCAGTTCATGCATATAAGTAGATATGTGTGTATATTGGTGCTTTATAAATAAAAAGAATAAGATTTTTTCACACATACACCTCCCCAACAAACAATTTTCACCATCCCTCTGAGAATGCATATTGAAAGATGATTAAATTTCAATTGGATTACTAGTAATTTGTGGACAAAGACTGTATCTTGTACTATTCCTCATAGATGCTAATACCTATCTTTAGTTTTACTGATAGTATAAAACATAGAACTAGAAATATGTTACCACTTCACTATCTAATGTATGTGCTATTAATTTTATAGCAGCATTTGTCATGATAAATTGCTGTATCATTGATTGAAAGTAATGATACACATGTTAGAATGAATGAAATAATATTACTTAATAGGATTAACAGAGAATAGCTTTGCTTGTTTTATAAAGGCAATATATAAAATTAATTCTTATAATGGATTTTTACCTGTGTTGTGGGTAGATTACAGCTTTTGTGGTATTATTAGAAAAGAATTTCATTTTTCTTTTCCTTAAATAAAAGGTTATGGCCTACACTTCATCTTGATCCTTTACACCCGAAAGATGCAAAATGTATTATAATCGCAGAATGCCACTCTGTAGACATTAAATTGAGTAAAGAGCAGGTAAGTATTTTTAATTGTGCTGTTTTTTACTATCAGCTTTCCTAAAAAAAGCTTTAAATGAGTCTTAAAATTCAATAGAGGAGATGTCTGTGGTGATAAGGAAAATTGGAGTTTAGTAATTACTTTGTTAGATGCATTTGCTCTTAAACTAATAACAAATATAGAAGAAGCAATAAAAAAAAGATTTTGGTCTTAAGGTTGACTTGACGAGATTACATCAAGTGGGTAATTAAAAGCAAAAAAGCATTTGCATGTTGACCTGACCTGCAGCCCACACCCATCTGGCAGTAATGCTGCTGATGAGATGGCAGGAACCGTGCCATTTCTGCAGGGATACTTGATGGCTTGGTAGTAAAGACTGCTTAATTCCAGGGTGGTTTTTGTATTTCTGTTTTGTTTTTTTTGTGACTGGTGCAGGAGAAGAAGCTAGAACGACACTGTCGTTCTGCCACAACCTGTAACGCCCTTTATGTCACCCTTTTCGGCAAAATGGTTGCACGGTAAGTGGTAGTTATTTCACATGATCTACTGCATGTTTTGTGTTTGTTGCAGACTGCTTCCTCATCACGTGAAACGGAGTGCTGATCATTATGACAATCCCTTGGGCCACCCAGATTCCGTTTATTCTAACAGTGATACTAACATCCTGTGAGAATGTGACTTATGACTGAAGATTGATAGCCTGTGAATTAGCAGAATTGGTCAAATACATTTGTGTAATTTTCATCACACTAACTTTTACCCTACTGGGGGTTGCCAAAGGAGGCCATCTTTGCCCTCATTTGGGGCACACCCATGAGTGCTCATTGTCCCCTGCCTGAGGCCCCTAGCTTTGGGAACATGAGGAGTCAACTGATGCCTAAAAATGTTATTCCCAGTGTCCTTGAATATCAGTAGGTAGGTATGTAGGTAGGGATTTTTAGTTGTCTCTGGTCTTAAATCCTCATAAATCTTTCATCTTGAAATAGATTCTTCTGTTTTAGATATCCATTAGGAATTTTCTTTTAGATAAGCATTAGAAAGTTTTACTACTTCTATCTCTTCTTCAGTACTGCCTCAGCCTACTTTGTCTGTTCGAAACCAGAGGTAAAAAAGATTAATATTTTTTTTGGTATTCATCACAATAGATAGTAATCCTAGCACAACTCATATCCTAGACACTGAATCTAGTATTCTTATCTCTTAATTCCACATTCTCATTTTAAGTACCAAATCTGACATGAAAAATATCTTCTAAAACATTGAATTGCCTGTGATATTCCCATGATTCTTTCCCATGGTTCCCAGAGCTATGCAGTGAATCTGGCCCCTGTGAACCTCAGTAGGTTGCATAAGTATGAATCAAGAGTGGGAGTCACTTTCTACACATTTCATAACGTTTATTGAAATTATCTGTTTAAAAGGGACTGTGGACCATTTTGTTTGGTTTTGGTTTTTTCCTCTTCTTTACATAACTTATATTTAAAAAAGAAACTACTGGTAAATATTGTGTAATATTTTAAAACACCTCCCCGGGCCGGCCGAGTGGCGCATTGGTTAAGCGCTGGTTTTGGGATGCCAGCGGCCCCGGTTCGGATCCCACATGAGGGCCAGTGACACTGCCCTCTACAGCTAACAACAGCTCCACCTGGAGCTGGGCTGTGCGAGCCCCGGTGATGGTGTGGGCTGCAGCCCCTGCTGCAGTGGGCTGCCATAGGCTACAGTGAGTGGCCCGCAGCCAGCGTGAGCAGCTGGCAGCCAGCGCGAGCTGCCAATAGCCGCGGTGAGCGACCGATCTGCCTCATCCGGGAAGAGCGCAATGACGATACTAACAGTGAAGCAACATCCTCCGCAACTAAACTGAAGAACAAAAAGACAGCAACTTGTCTGTTGCCCTTTCCAGATTCCCCAACGCTGTTCCCCTCCACCAATTCCCCCAATAAAATCTTTAAAAAAAAAAAAAAAAACACCTCCCCATTTATTGATTTTCTTTAGACCGATGTTTTCCAAATCCTGTCTCATAAAAAGTTTAATTTGCATGGCTAACTAACTAATAATTATTTATAATTATTTTCCTGCATCCTGTATGTAGTTGGCATGTTTCTAGATGACAAAAACTATGTCTTACTCATTTTTATGTTCTATAATGTGTAGTAATTGTTTGACAGATAGTTAAGTCTGAGCATTTATTTATTGAATTGAATTAAATGGTACACTAAAATAAACTTGATGACTTTAGCAGCCCCATAAAACTACCATTTTCCTGTATCATGGTTTATTGAACTGTTATTATCAGTTGCAGTATAAAATATAGAGACCACATAGTTTTTAATCTTTGCCAAATTTTTCACAGATGTTGACCGTCTGTTACAAATTAAATCTCTTCTCAATTCTAACAGTGCTGGGAGAGCAGGCAATTTAGATAAAGTCATTCATCAGTGTTTCCAGTGTCAAGATACTGTTTCATTATATAGACTTGTTCTGCAATCTATCCAGGAGTCCATGGCTAATGATATGGATAAAGAGCTAATGAAACAGGTAAAGTGTAATAAATTTATAAAAGGATGCTTATTTTGCCTTATTTGTATTTGTGTGTGCATTGGAAAGAAGAGCAAATTTTTGTAAATTTGTGCTTAAATATGTTTTAAGCATGTAAGGATGCATGCTACCATAGTGTGGCCAGAAGTGATATCTCAAAAAATTTGCATTTTCCTAATTATCATTGAGATTGTTACTCTTTTGTGTTTATTGACTATTATTGTTTCCTCTTTTGTGAATTCCTTGTTTAAGTCCTTTGAACATTTTTTAATTGAGTTGTTTGTCTTTTTCTTATTGATCCATAGGCATTCTTAGATGTTCTGCATAATGAGTACAAATCCTTTGTTACAGAGTTTGCAAATAAATGTCTTTTTCCTGTTTGTTTCTTATCTTTTAACTTTATGGTGTCATTCATTATACAAAGTTTTATTTTGATGAAGTCAGATTTATCAACAGCTTCTCTTATGGTTTATGCCTTGTATCATATTTTTAAAATCCTTTGCTATCATAAAAGTGTTCTCATATATATTTTTCCCCTTCAAAATATTTGACACTTTTGTTCTTTGTGTGTAAGTCCTTAACTCATGTTGATTTATTTTTGTTGTGTGAGGAATGAGCCTACTTTTTAATCTTTTATTATATGGCTGTTTTACTAAATAGTATATCTTTTCTACTAATTTTGAATGCTGTCAAGTATGAAGTATCAAGTATCAAGCTCAAATATATACATATGAGTCAGTTTCTAGGCTCTTTTGTTCTAATTTTGCCTATTCTTTGTCAATAGCACAGTGTCTTAATTATTAGAAGTTTAAGGAACACTTTAATATTTGGTTGGGCAATTCTATTCTTAATATTATTCTTCACAATTGTCTTGGCTAATTACCCATATGTATTTTTAGAATTGGCTTGGCAAGTTTCATGGAAATTCATTTTGGAATTTTTGGAATTGCATTGAATTTAGAGATTAAGTTTGGGAAAATTATCATATAAATTTTCTTTGTGGAAAGTTAAATTTATTTAGTCATCTTCTTTAGTGATTTTCACCAACATTTTGTCTTTTTCTCCATAAAGTCTTTTACATCTTTTGTTAAGATTTTTTTCTAAGAATCCTATAGTTAAAATAACATTTTATTTTATTTGTTTTAAATTTTTAGTATAGTTAGGATACAACAATATATTTATTTCAGGTGTACAACATAGTGATGCAACATTTTTATGCCTTAAGATGTGATCACCACACTAAGTCTAGTAACCTTTTGTCACTATACCAAGTTATTGCAACATTATTGACTATATTCCCTGTGCTGTACACTAATTTCCCGGGGCTTACTTATTTTATAACTCTAAGTTTGTACGTCTTATTCCCCTTTACTTTTTTCACCCATTGAGGATGTGCAAGAAAGGGAACCCTCATGCACTGTTGGTGGGATTGTAAATTGGTGTAGCCATTGTGAAAAACAGATGAAGATTCCTCAAAAAATTAAAAATAGAACTACCTTATGACCCAGCAATTCCACTTCTAGATATCTATCTGAAGAAAACCAAAACACCAATTTGAAAAGATATGTGCACCCCTATTATTTACAATAGCCAAGATATGGAAGCAACCTAGGTGTTCGATAGATGAATGGATAAAGAAGATATGGTAGATGTATACAATGGACTATTACTCAGCAATAAAAAAGAAGGAAGTCTTGCCATTTGGAACAACATGAATGGACCTAGAGAGTATTATGCTAAGTGAAATAAATCAGACAGAGAATGACAAAATAATATCTTTAAATTGTTTGTTGCTATTCAATTTGATTTTTGAAAATTTACATTATATTTAGCAACCTTGCTGAACTCTTCTAGTTTGAACCTGAACCCATTTTTATATTAATTTCTCAGCTTGGAGGTTCCCGGGGTTTTGACTTTTCAACCTGCTTTCTAGCCCACAAGTCTCTGTGGCTTCTCCCCATGGTTTGTGGGCTGATGTTTTCCTCATGTACCCCTTCCCTGAAGGTACAGCCCTTCAGGGCTATCCAGTGCAGGCAAGCATTCTTCACCAACTCCTCGACTCCTGAGGTTTATGGGCTCCCCTTCCAAGCCCTCCTGTTACTGGAAGTGCTGCCTACCTTCTATCCACACTTTCCGCAGGGGCAGCATCCCCAGCACTTAGCACTCGGATTTTCAGTGTCGTGTCATTTTTGGCACCTGTGGGATTTCCCCTTCTTTTCTCCCGGCTCAGCTGTGCATTTAGAAATGTTTTGTTACATGTTGTCTGGTATTAACAGGCATCGGTAGTAGGAGGGCTATTTTCTTCCACCATCTTTCCAGAATTGGAACTTTGTCAGTAGTTTTAATAACACATTTAATTTTAATTTTCACTCAACTTTTTTCTATATGTGTGTTATCTTTGGCCAGCTAGATTTCATATGTACACTATTGTCAACCTTAAAAATAAAACAGCCAGTGATTTTATTAGCAAAATGGGTTTATTTGAGAATAGCAGAGAATTGCAATGGGGAATAAGCAAGCTATGACAAACCAGATGACAAAAGAGAGGGGCTTCTTTGATTAGGTTTTAGGAGGAAATTGAGGGGAGTGGTTTTGGGCAAAAGTTCGTTGGAGAGCAATAAGAGTTCCAGGTTGAGGCAGTTTCTCATTGGCTACAGGCAGCGGTTAGTGCATGGTTGGGGCAAGCGGTTAGTGAGCGGTTAAAAGCAGCAAATGAAATCCCATGTGATTCATGGCCTCCATTGTCAAAATAATTCTTGGGCCGGCCGAGTGGCGAGGTGGTTAAGCGCTGGCTTGAGAAGTCAGCAACCCCGGTTCGGGTCCCACATATGAGGGCCAGTGACACTGCCCTCAAGAAAAAAAAAATAATAATAATTCCTCCTCCTTCTGCTGGTTATGCAGACTACAGTAGTGGTGTGTGTGAGAAGCTCCCCTTCAGGGCTTCCTCCATTTTTAAATGAGGTTTCCTTTATTTATTTTCACTGTATGTATATTCTTGCTTAGTTTCTTTTGGGAAGTGTGTTTATTCTAAAAAATCTGTTTCTTGGTTTATTCAATCATTTGAATTATAAATTTGAATAAGAAGCCAATAAGCTTAAGAGAATTATGAACATTTTATTGGCTGTTAGTTACTTATAGAGGTGCCCTTTGATCATTATTCATTTGTTTTCCTACCTAGATTCTCTGCCTCGTCAATGTTAGTCACAATGGCGTGAGTGAGTCGGAGCTGATGGAGCTCCATCCCAAGCTGTCCTGGGCTGTCCTAACCTCTCTTGTTCACAGTTTACACAAAATGTGTTTGTTGACTTATGGTTGTGGCTTGCTCAAGTTTCAACATCTACAGGTAAATGTTATTTTCATAAGTTATTTTTTTACTTATAAATGTCAACATATCATTGCATGCTATATTATGTTATATTATACCACATTATTTTAAATGTTTCAATTACAAGAGAAAATTGAAATCTGAAACTTGACACTACAAAATTTTTTGCAATGCTTTTAGGTTAGATGTGTAATTTGGCTAATAGTCTTATGTAGTACATCTATGAGATGGATATTACTTTAGGAAGTAGTTTCTTTCTGGAAGAGAAAAGATTTTTTTTTTTCCAATTTTGTGTTTCATTGAATTGCTGGTATAGTTATATACGTATTAAGAGCTTGGACTCTAAGCGAGTGGGCCTCTGTTTACAACCCAGCTCTTCATAGCTTGATAGTATGTAACCTTGGGCAAATTCTCTAAGCCTTGGGCAGAGCTTTCCAGCTTAACAGGGTTTGTGAAGAGAATTAACTGATACGGTCCTTGGTCCTTGTGAGGTACTAGACTTGATATCTACCACATAGTAGTAAATGCTGAGGAAATATTGACTAGTGTAATTCTTATCATCTGCAATGCCATGATTGGTTTATATTTGTATATAAATGCAAATGAAGTCTTTCATTTGAATATACTGTACTATATTTGTGGAAGTGAAATACTTGTAATTTCATAGGCTTATCTTCTGTATTGTTTATCCCTTAAATATAATTTACTCTTTTTAGTACTTTTTCAGTCCACATTTCTGAGATTTTTTTTTTACTGGTGTATAATTGACATACAACATTATATTCATTTCAGGTGTACAACATAATGACTCAACATTTACATTTCTGAGTTTTTTAATGTATTACTTAAAAGTTTGAATTAATATGCATTTTGAGTTCTTAAAATAATAGTACAGGAATTTTAATTCTTATATCAGTTTATCACATAAATACATCCTGAATTTTAAAACATTCTAATGCCGTATCTGTTATGCAACTGTGAAATTGAAATAATTGTAAATTCCTTTTTACAAATTCATTGTTAGATGTACAGTTACTTGCAGAAAATAGACTGCAATGCTTTTTTCTCCCTAGGCCTGGGAAACAGTGAGACTGGAGTACATGGAAGATACCACCATTATTTCTTCATATAGGCAAAAACTAATCAACTATTTCACTATGCAACTAAGGTATTGTAACCATCTGTATTCTTTTGTAACTTCTGCCACACACCCTACCTTTTCGTCCTTATTTCTCTTTCTTAGCTTATAGCTTAATGTATAAAAATCTAATTTTTACAAAAAAAAAAATTAAATCTTCTTTCTATTCTGTTGATGTCAAAAGAACAAAAGATGACATAAGTCTTTTACTATGCTAAAGTTTTAAACTTAAGTAAAATCAGTGCAGGATCATTTTATTACTTTTACTTATTTATTTATTTGTTTATTTATTTTTTTGAGGGCAGTGTCACTGGCCCTCATATGTGGGACTCAAACCAGGGCCACTGGCTTCCCAAGCCAGTGCTTAACCACCGCACCACTCGGCCGGCCCTATTACTTTTATTTTATTCCAGCTAAGTAGTTTAAATATATACGGGTGTGTGTATATCTGTGTGTGTATATTTGGGTCCATTGAGGGTTGTTGGTTGTTTTTTTTTAATAGTTCAGTTTTTTAAAGTTTGGTTGATGGCTCTGAACATCACTTTATTTTTTTCATAGTTAAGTTGGTAGTTTCTTATTTTGATAGTTAAAGCCCTTTGAAGCTCTCTCATTGTGGGAAGACACTATTGAGTGTTGTCCCTTCTCTACTAGTCAGGACCCCGTGACTTGGCGAAGCGCAGATGAACTGCCATGGCTTTTTCAGCAGCAGGGAAGTAAACAAAAGCTGCACGATTGCCTTCTCAATCTCTTTGTGTCTCAGAACCTTTATAAAAGGTAAGAAACATATTGATAGAACACTTTGCCCCAGAAAAACAGATTTAAACAGTTGTTCAGCATAACCAAGAAAAACAGCATTTTTAACTTAAAAATTAAGTCCAGTTTCAAAACTATTGGAAATATAAAACAGTGTGGGAGAAATTTAAGACAGTTTGCAACTTGCAATGAGATCTACTTTTTCCAAGAGGTGAAGTAAAAAGCTTCATAAAATAGAGCTGGAGTGATCTTGAGATAGATTTGTATCTTAAACCTGCCTTTGAGCAGGTTTAAATCTAAATCACCCAGAGAGATGATAACTGACTGTCAAGACCTTCAGATACCTCATCGTGTAGCCTTCAAATCAGACTGGGCTCTACAGAGAATCTGATTGGTGTTGAGTTTAAAGAAAGGATTAATCTTTGTTTGTCTTTTCTGGTATGTTTGAATTTGCCAGTGGCAGAACCTCACCTTCTTATGAGCCAAGCTTCTGACCTACTAAGCTTCGTGAGGTTTTTCTGCTTCACTTAGAAATTTAGACATAACAGCTATGTAATTTGTTTTTTGCTCCTGAGTGAACTTTCTCAGATTTCTTTGTTTCACCTCGTAATTTATGTCTGCTCTCCATTCCAGTTTTTCAGGATTCCTTTGAAACCAGATTCATTCTTTAGCTTACCGGCTCTCCCATCCTGCTTAATATCATCTACAGATGAATAAATGTACTTTTCTTTTTCAATTGTTTGATCAAATAACAAAGCAGATATCCTAGGACAGTTTGCCTATGTTTCACTTATTTCTTCTTTTCTATTTCCCTTCATTTAAAATAGTGTGTTGGGTGAACTCAGCAGTTGACTGCATATCATGAGCTGTCTAAAAATGATTCTGATAGATGCCCATTGATGAGTAACTGTAACATTATTAATAGTACAGCCAACACTATGAAGCACCTGCTGTGCCCTAATCTCCTGATAGTAATGCCTTTGGCAGGTAGTATCATTGTCTCTGTTTTGCAGATGAAGATGTTGATATGTAAGAAATCAGACAACCAGCTTATGGTTATTACACAGCCAGGAAGCGCTGGACTCGGATGACAGTCTGGGTGGACAGGCTTACCTCACTACACCATACTTGCTTACTAATACACTGTCCATATGAGTTCTGATCGGAAACCTGGCACTTGAATTTGATAGTGGGTTTTAAAGTTTGTTTTTCATTGACTACTGTTATTTGTTGGGACAGAGGACACTTTGCTGAGTTGCTGAGCTACTGGCAGTTTGTTGGCAAAGACAAAAGTGCGATGGCAGCAGCATACTTTGATTCACTGAAGCAGTATGAGAAAAACTGCGAGGGCGAGGAGAGCATGATGTGCTTAGCAGACCTCTATGAAACCCTGGGTCGGTTCCTCAGGGACCTAGGCCTGCTCAGCCAGGTAACCTCAGCAGGGAGTCAGAGCCAGGGTGGGTTTTTCTTGTTTACTCTGCTCTCTTTCCCGGGAGTTCATGTGGCTTTCCACTTGCTGCGGCTGATCAAATGGTAGATCTTAACAGCCTTTCACTCACTTTAAAGGGCCTTTCATCTTTTTCTCCCCAGGCAGTGGTGCCTTTGCAGAGGTCTCTAGAAATTCGAGAAACTGCTTTAGATCCAGATCACCCACGAGTAGCTCAATCTCTCCACCAACTGGCAAGTGTGTACGTGCAGTGGAAGAAGTTTGGCAACGCAGAACAACTGTATAAACAGGCTTTGGAAATCTCCGAAAATGCCTATGGTGCAGACCATCCACATATTGCTCGTGAGCTTGAGGCCCTTGCAACATTGTACCAGAAACAAAATAAGTAAGATTTAGGTCACTGATCCTCTGGTTTATGATGGGGAGTTCCAGTTCCTAACTGTACTCATTGTGGGGGGTAGAAGGGGGGACTTTTTTTGTGACTGTGGACCTTTCCTTATATTCTTTTGAATGCACCATATTCAAATACTATTTCTTGGTCTGGGTCTTCCTGGGGTAAACACAAAATTAGAACTGTAAGAATCAGCTCTATCTGAAAATGCATTGAAGATAGAGCATGGACTTTGGAGTCAGGTGTGAATCCGGGCTCCTTCACTGACTAGCTTGGTAATATCGAGTGCATTACTAACACGGCCGTGAACCATTGCCCGCAGGCCAAGTCCAGATGGCCCCCTATTTTGTAAACAAGGCTTTATTGGAACATAGCTGCAGTTTTTCATTTGCATGTTGTCTACGGCTGCTTCCTTGCTTTAGCACTAGAATTCACTCAGCAATTGTGACAGAGACTACATGGCCCGCAAAGCCTGAAGTATTTACTATCTAGCCCTTTATAGAAAAAGTTCGCTGGTCCTTGGTAGTATAATAAAAAGCATCTCTTACCTATTAGGCACTCCCTGGATGGCATCTTCTGTATCAGAAATCATTTCTTTTGAATAATAGTGATACACATTGGCATTTTTCATTTAGCTTCTAGAAGTATTGTTTCACATACATTTGTATGAATTTCACATTTATATTTGACAAAAAATTAGCCTTTAAAGAAGAAGGTGATATAGCAAATGAAAATTTTAGACTCATTTAATTAGGTTGCCCTTTAGAGATTCAAAGTGAGTTAAATCAGGTAAAAACCTATTAAATGTCAACTTCTTGGAGGACTAGATTTGTTTCATTAGATTTTGTCTTACAAAGGATTTTGTCTTACAAAGGATTTTGTGAAAGATTTTTTAATTCCATATCACTGTCGCTTCTAGAAATAATGCTGATTTTAATAGCCAAAAGAGGCTTTATACTAAGTAAGGAGTGCTTTTATCTCACTGAAGTATGGTACTTTGGACATTTCTTTTGTTTGACTTACCTTACTTTTTTTTTTTTTTTTTTTAAGATATGAACAAGCTGAACATTTTAGGAAAAAATCTTTTAAAATTCGTCAGAAAGCTACAAGGAGAAAGGGCAACTTGGTAATGTGAGATTTCTTTTATGTTGTGTTTGAAACCAAAGAGGCAAAGAGCATCTCTGAATATCATAATATAGATTCTAACCTGACTTTTAGAAAAGTACTGATTAAAATATTCTTATTTATTTATAGTATGTGTTTAAATATTAGTATTACTGAAATGTACACTTAGTAGACTCTTAAAAAGTGGAATTCTATATTGTGGTAATCACTTTGCAGTATATATGTAGATCAAATCATCATGTGTACACCTTAACCTTACCCAGTGTTTTATGTCGATTATATCCCAATAAATCTGGGAAAGTTTTATTGTAATTTTTGAAAAGTAGAACCATAAAGCTCATTTGAAGGTCAGACTTTGAAGATGGACTTTAAAGCTGCTTCAGTTCTTTTCTTTAAATGGTTGGAAAAGGGAATAAAAGTAATTCAGTTAACATTTTATGTTAGAATCAAATGCAAAGAAATTCTTATCCTTGAGCACAAAAAAAAATTATTTTTACATTTCTAAGCTGCTGACAAGATCAATTTAAAATACTATGTGCAATTTTTATTGAAATATATTTGGCATATAACTGTAAATTTAAGGTGTACAACATGTTGACCTGATACATTTATATCTTAATATGCTTGCCATTGAAATGATAGCACCTCTATCATGTCACATAGTTATCATTTCTGTTTTGTGGTGAGAATCATTAATATCTAATATCTTAGCAAGTTTAATGATTACAATGCAATATTGTAGTCTATATTCATAATAGTGTGCATTCGATCTTCCAGACTTATTTGTCTACTAGTTTCAAGTGCTATGTACGATTTAAATATCTGAGGTTTAAATGTTTGGCAATGAGGTTGGTAAATATCTGCAAGTTAATTCTGTTTCCTGATCTTTCTGAAGCACTTTGGGATTCAGTTCAATTTGCTAAATCATTTTCAAGGTAGTTTTTAATGAATTTTGGGATATGATACTATGTGGAAATATAGTCATTTTCAATCACGGTTAGATTAATACAGTGTGATACTTAAAATAATTGACGTCTACCTTAAAGGGAACAAAAGGGGAAAGGATATTTTTAGGACCCCAGTATATTGTTTCAGGATCAGAGATGGCACTTACTTAGTGATTGCTGTGAATTCTTTGTGTTCACCCCAGTATGGATTTGCCCTTTTGCGGAGACGCGCCCTCCAGTTAGAAGAGCTTACATTAGGCAAGGACACGCCTGACAATGCTCGGACCCTCAATGAACTGGGTGTTCTCTACTATCTTCAGAATAACTTGGAGTAAGTGCCATGCTGTTAATAATGAAAACAAGTATCCATTTTGTCTCTTAGATGCAAAGCTGTATCACATTTCTATCAAGTCACACTAGAAGAAATTGATAGAAGCCATGCCACATTTCATGTATGATATGTAATGAACATAGCTACACTTAACAAAGACCATGGCATTTTTCCACTGTTTCCATTCACATTGTTTTTTTAGTAACTAAAAAGTTATTCTGTAGCTCCCTCATATGTTTTATATGTATGAAATGTTGAGTTTGTATAGGTATTGTAGGTGAAGCCTCCTACAGAAACTCGGGACTAAGAGAGAATAAACAAAAGAAGGTAGATGGGTGCTAGTTTTATTCTTCAGTGTAATTGGACACGAAAGACTTAAAATGACATTAATATTTATACTTGGACACAAAAGACTTAAAATGACATTAATATTTATATTTTCTGAAAAGGAAGTGTTTGGGGGCTTCTTTGGATATCAGAAAAATATAACAAATTTTATACTTTGTATATCAAAAATATGTAACAAGTATTTACTCTACTTCACAAAAGGCCCTTTTATTTATTGGGTTGTCGGAAAAGTCATGACGTATTTTTTCTGTGTTTTTCATTGCAAAAATGTGTCATGGTTTTTCCTACAACCTAATAAAAGTGTTTAGCACTCACCCCAAAGAGAGAGGGCGAATACCAAATCTTTTGAGTTAAGTCTGATAATTTTAAAGATATAAAAAGTTTGTTTTGGAAAACATTTATGGGTTTGTTTTTTAGGAGACTTGAAATGGAGAATTCAGTCAGTCATGCAGATATGTTAGGCCCTCACACTATCAGGAAAGCATTCTTAATTTAATTTTTGGAAAAGAGCACAAAGGGAATGTGGGGGGAAGAGGGAGAGAAAGAATTTTTTTGAGTTGAATCCTTCATTTTAACCGTCTTGGATTTAAGAATGCCTCAGTTCTCCACCTAACTAGGGCTAGGGAGTCCGACTTCTAGAGAATAAACTGTTTAAACCATTTTGGGCTTTAATTCATAGAACAGCCGACCAGTTTCTGAAGCGTTCCTTAGAAATGAGGGAGCGGGTTTTAGGACCAGATCACCCTGACTGTGCCCAGTCTTTGAATAACCTGGCGGCTCTATGCAATGAAAAGAAGCAGTATGATAAAGCGGAAGAGCTTTATGAACGAGCTTTAGACATCCGGAGACGAGCGTTAGCTCCTGATCACCCTTCTTTGGCTTACACAGTGAAGCATCTTGCCATCTTATATAAGAAAATGGTAAGTAACCCTTAGCGTGTGTACCTGTGTTTCCTAATATACCAATTAAACCATAATTGGTATCAGCAAATCGTTTGTCTTCTGATGGATAGATTATTTTCTATGAGCTTTTAAATCATGATCTAGTTTTTTAACAAAAGCTGAGTAGAATATTTAGAAATATGATTTCAGACTTAACAAAATTAGGGTATCAGTTTGGTGTTGTAAAATACATTCTAAATACACATGCATTCATCAGCATTCTAATTCCATTGTTTCTTATATATATTTCAGAAGTTCAAAATTCAACCAGTCTTGTTTGCTGTTAAATTACCAGAAACATAACAACTCACCAAATTGTCAGGGCTGAAGGAGTTTTGGTAGTTGATTAAATGAGCATTTTAATTTCACTCTTTTCTTTGCCTACAGTTAAATGTAACCATTCCTTACCATAGGGTTCTAGCCAGAGCGATGTTTAGAACTTTTGTAGTTGTTCTCAAAAAAAAAAAAAAAATGCCAGAGAAGTTTAGTGCTTTCTTTTAGTGCAGTTAACAGTGCTGTGTAGACCGTCTCTGGACATGGTGGAACTCTTTCCTCGTCATCCCGGCTCTGAAGGTGGTATTTTAGAAGAAGGCTTCAATGTTGCTATTTCTCCCCAACAAGTGAAAAAGAAATAATTGGAAAAATCTGGAAGGGATTTGGTGGGAAACAAGCTTTTATTTTTATGCCAGCTCTACATGATGTATAATAGCAAACATACTTTAACTGGAATGTTTTTACTTCACCAGAAACAGAGCAATAATGCGTGATCCTGAGGGCTTTCTGAATTATCAGAGAAAATGTTTTCCTATTCATTATAGCTTTGCTTACATATTCTGTGAGATTTCAGTTATCTGTAAACTTAATCATTAAACTGGAAGGAAATGTTTCTGAATTATTTTCCTCAGAACTACTTTTTTTTTTTTTTTTTTGAGGGCAGTGTCACTGGCCCTCACATGTGGGACCGAACCGGGGCCGCTGGCTTCCCCAGCCAGCGCTTAATCACCCTGCCACTCGGCCAGCCGTCAGAACTACTTTTTAATACAAAATTTCATTTATGGAAAAAGCTCTGATCAGATAGTATTGATTGCTTTAATATTTTTGTTAGATTTCACTTTTGTGTTGTAGGGGAAACTTGACAAAGCTGTCCCTCTGTATGAGCTGGCTGTTGAAATCCGGCAGAAATCCTTTGGCCCAAAGCACCCCAGTGTAGCCACTGCCTTGGTAAACCTAGCTGTTCTCTACAGCCAAATGGTAAGTGCTCACACTTCAACTCTTTACAAGTGAATGGTTTAAAGGTATGAAATATAGGTAAATATGAATTCGAGGTAGCATCGTAAAAATAATTAAATGGAATTTAAGATTAGCTACTAAGGCTTCCTTTAGTATTTGAGAAATTATTGAAGTTATATTTGTAACATCGCCCCTTCCACTTAGTGTAAAACACTGTTTTTAGTTCATTGCATAGGCATAATTTTTTTAAATTCTAGAGACTGCCTACATCTCTATATGTAATATAGTCTTTAAGCTGCGACACTTGCCTGTGATGGGTGAGAGACAGGTGTGGGACCCACAGAGCAATAAAGTAACAGGTTTGTGCTTGCATTAAGATCAGTGGTTACCAAGCCAGGTCTAAAACAGGTTTCTGACCTTCTATTATACTGCTTTTCCCATTATGATTATTTGTCAATTAATCTGTTTATCCACATCTTGTGGGAGGATATTAACATTTTTAAAGTGCTTACCCAAGTTGGTCTGCTTAGTTTAGAATACATTAATAGTTATTTCAGAAACCTAATGTGTTCAAGTTACTTTTTTAAAACAAAGTAACAAGTTTGTTACTTTTTTTAACAAGAAAAAACACATTGAAGCCTTGCCATTATATGAAAGAGCATTAAAGATTTACGAAGACAGCCTGGGTCGGATGCATCCTCGAGTTGGAGAAACATTAAAAAATTTAGCTGTGCTTAGGTAAGAATTTTTTCACTTTCCTTATTCAGCCAAATTCCATTTTAGAACACCTTTACTTGGACATATCATGGAACAGCAGAAAATACTGATTGCTGAATGTCTTTTCTTGGGGGACGGGGTTGTTTTTGGTTGATCTCCTTAGGAGATACAGTAGTAGTATTGAGAAATGAAATGAAGGCTGCACAATCTAGTTTGTAAAGGGGTGTATCATGACTAGCAGTGAAGGATGGTTTACATTTGCAACCCACTGGCTCTGGGGTAATCGGGGCGATTTTCTGTTCTCAGAGCTCATTTACCATTAAGTACACGCTGACTCTTGCTTTGTGTTTGTTCCACTCAGGATGTAGAGAATCCCTCCCTTCTATTAGCAATTTCATTGCATCCATTACATGTTCTCAGTGGTGCTCAAACGACACACTGAGCTGACTGATCCTTAGCAGGACAGACAGAAAAGACAAGAGCCTGGGTATTAGTTTCTCTGCTTAGCCAGAATGCACTGAAAAAAATGAGCAATTGTTCACAGCGTGGTTTTTTTGGTATCATTTATAAGGTCATTTGGAATTATTAACAGATATGTTCTCATTTTAAGAATTTTTCTTCTCTCAAAGCTATGAAGAAGGGGATTTTGAAAAAGCTGCTGAACTATACAAAAGGGCGATGGAAATAAAAGAAGCAGAAACATCACTTTTGGGTGGAAAAGCTCCTTCTCGACACTCATCAAGTGGAGACACATTTAGTTTAAAAACAACCCATTCTCCTAATGTTTTCCTTCATCAAGGACAAAGGTAGTAGCCGTGATTACAATTCATTGCAAACGCACCTTAGGATAAAATAATTAGGAAACATTTGGAATGTTAGAATTTAAAACTTGTAAAACATGTTTTTAAGAAATTGTATTTTTATTTTGTGTGATTTACTTGATATGTGTATGAAATTGTACTAGACTACATTGAGGTTTGAGTCATGATTATGTCAGTTTTAGTTAAAATTATTAACTTCCACATTGTATGGGATCCAAGGTTATAGACACATTAGAATCCTAGACATGAAGAAGAGATTGGTCTCTATTCAAGAGCTGGTGGAGCAGTTAAGACAAGTTCAAGAATTCTGTGATGCTTTTCATCTCTCAAAAGCTACTTTAGCCTCCTCGTTCCTTGTCTTGCTTTTCAGTATTAGTCTGGTCCAATTCTCTACCTCAAAGAAAAGTTGCAAGGAATAAAGGGATAATGTTTATGAAAAGTATGACTTCACTTCTGTAAATGAACTTGTAACAGGAATCTCTGACTCCTACATTCTTTTTACTCTACCTTTTCTTTGAGCAGAATGGGCCGAGCCCTGTTTTCCATGCTCTCTACATTGTACATTGTTTTACTGTGTAGTATGCGCCTGCATAATCTGGCCGTTAATGCAGGAACACATCAAGCTCGTTGGCATTCTTTGATTTTACCCAAAATATGGACATGACATTCTTCTTTCTTCTGTCTTAAATGGCTTAAATCTATTTCTTCATCATTTATTGCAAACTCAAATTACTCTGCCATTTTGTACTGAAAATGGAATATTTTTTATAATTATTGCCACATTTTGGATATTGTTTTGTACCATTTATGTATTTATATACAATAAAAATCTTTAATTTCAATACTTGTTTAAGATTCCAACATGTGTTAACTGTAAAGATGAAAGATATAATAATCATATTTCACTTTTAAAATGAAATGTAATTTCAAGTTCTCTTTTTCCCACTCCAGTTTACACAAGAGGGCTATATTTACATAATTAAGAAATACGTTGAACATTACAAAAAGGACTGTTGTCACTAGTCACTGAGTCTTTTGCTCAACTTGAGATTTGATAACTGTATAGGATTTTGGTTAATGTTCTTTAAGGCCTGGCTACTTACAGGTGGTCTGTGAACCACCACATCTGAGCTTACTAAAAATTCAGACTCTTGAGCCTCTTCCCCAGTTCCTACTGAATCAGAATCTGCTATTTAGCTAGATCCTTTGGTGTTTCAGATGTACATAAGTTTGTGAAGCAATGATCTAACTCTAAGGCACTATAGTGGTGACTTAAAATTTGGTAGGATTACCAAATCCCACCCTTCTTTTGGGAGATGTTCAAGAGGAAAAAAAGAAGATAAAGTATGACCATAACCCATTTTTCTCTTCTTTTGGGAGATGTTCAAGAGGAAAAAAAGAAGATAAAGTATGACCATAACCCATTTTTCTGAGTTTGCCAGCTGTAAAGGCACAAAGTAATTAAATTTACAAATATACCATTGATTTTAGATTAAGCTTTGAGAGTTTAAACTTTGATTATGTAGTGGTGTAAGTAATTTAATACATTATAAGTAATATAAGTTGAAATGCATTTAAAAAAGGTGCTTTAGGAAATAACCTGAGATTAGTATGCTAGAATCCTGAAAAAAGGAAAAACTAGCAAAATAATAATATCCATTTATTGTTTGTTCCTACAAAATTTAGACTGGAATACAAAAAGTAGAAACATAGTATTTTTCAAGTTATTAATATTATTCAAGTGACTATGGTAAAACTTCACTAATTACTTTGGGGATGACTATTTCAAAATATTTAAGTTTATATATTAATTTTTTTTTTTTTTTTTGAGGGCAGTGTCACTGGCCCTCATACGTGGGACCCGAACCGGGGCCGCTGGCTTCCCAATCCAGCACCCAACCACTGCGCCATTCAGCCGGCCCCTATATATTAATTTTTAAAGCTTTTGATCTTACTACTTATTATACCAAAACTCAAATGTTTTCATGTAGAATGCCTAAAGATAAAAATAGCTGGAATGGATATTTCTTTTTGTGTAGTTGAGGTTCTTAAATAGGAATATTCTGTTCACAGTAATATGCCCATTCACAATGAAAAAGGTATTATAAATTATAAAACTGAATTGGTAGGATCCAAATTATGGTAGTTTTAACTTTTATTCATTAATACTTTACAGAGAAATATATATCTAAAAAAAATGTGATGGGGAGAGTCAAAGCTTCCTTAATAATATTCTTAAATTGTTATTACCTTTTTGTGTTGGTCAGTGCGTTTGTAGGTATTCAGGGAATATTTTTATGTGAAGAAATCCATAATACATATTTTCTTTACTACATAAAATGTTTTAAGTAGTACCACAAATTAACTTCCCATTAATAATGAGGGAAGGGATTAAAGTTGAATGTATTGTTTTACTGGAACTTACAGACTTTGTACTAAGGCAATTTGGGGAGTGTTTCCATCTGTCACATAAGAAACAGTTAAGTGTGTGTAAATCTGGTCAAGCACTATGTGTTTAATCATGTAAAATTCAGTGATGATTAATCTCATTTAATCAGCTGCCTACATATACAATTTTTCCTGGCAATTAGACAGTCAAGAGAGCACTTTAGGTTGCAAAAGATACTTTTTACCAGATGTATTTTCAGGTAAAATAATCCAGTAACTATTTGTAATGGAAGACATACGACCAAAAAAATAGATAACGGGTAAGACTTGGTGTGGCGTGAAATACCAGCAGTGCGCAGCGCCAGGTGATGAGCAGAAGGAAGGTTTTTAGAAGATGTGTCTTAGCTATTAAACTTTATCACATTATACAATTTTTACCTCATAAGGAAAGCCTTACCAAAGTAGTCTACCAAAGATTCCAAAGGAATGGGATTTAGGAAGATGGCATTTCTCCTTTGAAATTCAAAAACATCTCTAGTAACTAGAAAAATAATTTTATAGATGAATACACTATATTTTTTAAATATGGCAAATGACCTACCAAAGCAAAATAAATAAGTTTCAAGGCTAGAAAACTATCCCTGTACTTTCCTGACATCACTCTAAACATAAGAATCACAATATGATCCTAGAACCTCCAAACTATATATATTGAACATATTTGATATTTGGGGCTTTCTGACATTTTTCAGAACTTTATTTTACAAGTGGGGAACACATTTTTTAATTTTTTACTAACATTTCCCCCAAAGATACAATTTAGACATTCACGTCTTCAAAGCAAAAAAATCATCAAAATAGGAGATTCGTGTAAGAACCTACAGATAATAGTTAAACATGCATGTTCTTTACTGCTCTTCAAACCATTGGAATGTATTTCAACCAAGGCTCTTGAAGCCTTCATTATTTATATGCAACTCCAGAGAAAACCAGTGCATCGCTTTACAATTTTACGGTCATGATCAGGGAAAGTGATACTCTTCCAGTGAATATGTACATGTCAGTCATTTCAGAGGCAGTTCAGGCCTCCTTTATGCCCACCCATTATCCAGGACAAACCCTTTCCAATAGTCACCTAGGGAATCAAATGTAAATGAAATGAAGTATTCAGAAGGTACCCCATATGCTGGGTATAATACATGATCTTAGCCTAAATTTAACCCTTGCTCCTCAGTCAAGTACAGTGACTCAAGGTCCTTGTTCCATAGGCGCAATTTCTTTTCCATAATCAATGCAGAAACATAATTTGTACTTCCTGAAAGCACTTTTATATGTATATCCATGAAGAAAGCTTCCTTTTATTGCCTTTGTCTTGTTTCAAATATGTAATTCACAGGTTTACAAATTTTTCCAGTGACTACATTTCAGTTTATAATCAGGAAACACTTGAATGGATGTTTTTATTTTAATAAGTTTAACTATTTTAAATTCATTGATGGCCAAGCTAGTAGGCTGTGAGCAGTTTTCTCATAGAGAGCAATTCCAAACATAATGAGTACATGCCTGCTAGCTCTCAACAGGTTTGTACCTCTTGTTCTTTTCCATATATTTCAGGACCATGAACCGCTTCATTGTCCATGGTAATGAAGCTCAGGCAACAGACCACAAAGGATGACTGGAAAGAAGGAACATGTATAGCATCAATTGGTTCTTTCTTTCCACCCCCGCCAAAAGGGCCAAAACATTTCAATGGCCAAGTTTTCAGTAAGATTTATAACTGCCTACAATAATCCTTTGAAGTTTTCTTACTAGAATGAAACATGAATTTTAGGAGAGTTATTAATTTAGTTGAGGGCGGGGGGAAACAGTAATAGTATTTTCACGAAGTACAACAATTCAGCGAAGATTACACATCAATTGATGTGACCCTAAGTTTTGCTAGTTTTTGTTGTTTTTTTTTGTTTTGTTTTGTTTTTGAGGGCAGTGTCACTGGCCCTCATATGTGGGACCCGAACGGGGGCCGCCAACTTCCCAAGCCAGCGCTTAACCACCGCGCCACTCGGCCGGCCTAAGTTTTGCTCGTTTTTAAATGACTTTTTTTTTTTTAATTGTAAGGGAATAGGCTTAAACACAGAAAATAAAATATAGTCCAGTCCATTATCTACATATTCTTCATCTTGGCCATGAGGTCTTCCAAGCTTTCACTAGAATCTTCCACTGTCACCTCAGGCACAGAACCTTCTTGCTATGAACAAATGAGGGAAACACAGGGAAAGATTAACCATATAAAAATTCTTGATGCTTAAGAATATATAGTGAATAAGCTTTAACCATGTTCAACAAGTTTACAAAGTAACTTTTCTTAAATAAATATGCCTTCTAATTTCTAGGAGAGACAAAGTCCTTTACTTTCCCCACCAATCTTTTGATAAGGCAGTAATTTCAATATTTTTGAGATACCTACTGAAGTGGTACTTTTAAATGGTACTGTGGCTAAAATTACTAATATACAAAAATGATTTATTTTTATTTAATCAAAATCTATTTTACTTGATCCATTAGTAAGTGACAAGACTATTTTATGTCTATGTTTTCAAACAGTTTAAATGTGCTGTGCATATTTCCATATTAGCACCAAATACCTCTCTGTTTCATACATCTTAATGCTTATAGTGTAAAATAGCTAAAACAGGAAATACTGTATGGCATGAAAAAACAGGATGAAGACGAAAAAAAGATAAATGTTTTCATTTGTACGATATTTACTTAGGGTAAATCAGATTTTAGATGTACCTTTTTGGGAATTGTGTATGCCACTGTAATTCCTTCCGGTAAGTCAGGAACTGGCCCTGAAGAACTTTTCAGTTCCTCTTCTGAAACCTCAGATACCAGCTCAATACCTGTAGAGTTAAATTTGATCTTATAATAGTTTTTAAAGAACTTAAGCAATAATTATTCAAAATTTGTATAATCTTAAATATAATTAGATTTCCTCCCATAAAAGAGTTTGCTTTATGCTGCCATTTCAATTCATGAACAAATTCCTACCCCACTCATTGTCTTCATGTATTATCGCTTCCTCTTCTTGAACAACCTCCTGTTTCGGCAGTGCTGCTACCTTTTTCTGTAAAAATCAAACGGAATCAAAGTGTTTTTACACATTCTCAGTTCTCTGAGGCATTAATCAAAAAGTAGGCAGGCTTCTTATCCTACTAAAAGCGAAAAAGGACTCTGAACAGAATTTTCATTTTTTGTTTTTTGAGGGCAGTGTCACTGGCCCTCACATGTGGGACCCAAACTGGGGCCGCTGGCTTCCCAAGCCAGCGCTTAACCACCGCGCCACTCGGCCAGGCCCAGAATTTTCATTTTTGAAGACTGGTGAATAAATTGAAGGTTTAAGAATACAGAATCCAATTATCTTGTAATCCAATCTAAATAACTGTTTCTTCTTTTTTAAGTTATTACCTATGCAATATGATCTCTCATACATTTTGACAGGTTGACATATACCTTATATTCTTCCTGTTGCTTCCTGCAATTTCTGTCATCACACTGAGGATTAGGCTTCATGGACATAGTAGGGAAAAAATCCTGCATTGCATTGTATCCAAGGTAAAAACTAACAGTACCAAAATTTAACAGAAACCTAGAAAACAAATCAAAGAACACTTAAAGATATAAAAGGAGAAATGTATTAGGAGAAAATAATTGGATTTTCAAAAAATGATTTTGAAATAGGTAATCGTTTTTGTAACAAGCAACCCAGAAAACAAATTTTTTATTTTGTTTATAGGGCCTGGCTCACAGTAGATATTTGTTGAATGAATGCAGGAAAGGAAAGGTTACTCCATTTCATCAACCATAGAACTATTATTTTTTAAACCTCTAATAAAGATAAAATGCTGCCAATTAAAGTATGGTATGTCAACTTTTAAGAAGCATCTGATTTCAGAGAGGTTAAAATGTGGGCGAAGAATATCTTAAAAATCTCTGAGATATGGTACTCAGTCTACTTTAATTTTTTAAAGTTTTTTTATGTAACTTACTATAAAATTTAGTCTTAAATGTATAGCTCAATAAAATTTTACAAATGTGTTCACTACCAGATCAAAATCTAGAGTATTTCCAGTATGCAGTTAAAGCTTCTTGTGCTCATTCTCAGTCCACTCTGATTCCTTTTAGAAGTTTATAGAGGGAAAATAATGTACATAAGATAAACAACAAAAGGAAAAATACTTTCAGATGTATGTTCTTAATATACAACAAGACAAAAAACTGAACAAACAACAGAAAAATCTGTGCTCAAATTACCACAAATAATTGAAAACTAAATGAGATACCCATTTTTCCCCTATCATATTGACAACAATTAAAGAATTTAATGATATCCAATGTTATCAAAGGTCTGGGCAAACCAGGTACTCTTACACAGTGATGGAAATGTACAATCCTTTGGAAAGAGAAATTTGGTAATATCTGTCAAAATAAATACTGCATAAACCTAGAAATTCCATTCCTAAAAATTCACATTGTACAAAAATCTAGCATACAAAGATATATGGCAAGATGTTGTTTGCAGCACTGTTAATAGTAGCAAAAAAATCTAAGTAGCCGAAATGTCCATCAGTTGAGGGCTGGTTAAATATTCTCTTACATCCGTAAAAGAATTATTTTATAGCCATAATCCTCCCCGCCTTTTTCATATCATACTATAAAATGTTTTGTGTAGATAGGGCCTACTGAAGTTTGTACAGGCTATCTTCTCTTACATGAAATAGCTCTGGACAGTCGCCTTGAGAGTTCTTACGTATGCGTTTTACCATTTCTTTGCTGGTAGTGGACACTTCTGATATCAGAGTGCCTTCCTATATCATGTTACAGCTTATTATTATATTGGAGGCTTAGGAGACATAACTAAGCTTATTAAAGTTATAAAGTGAGAAAAAATAAAACTGGCCTGAGTTTGGGACCACCTAAAGATAGGATTCTGCTTTTAATAAAGTGAGGGTTGGTTCAAAAACTCTTTGACATTAATCTTAGCTGCAAAGAAACCTTCATCCTTTTCAGCTATAATTTAGATGGTATGTTTTCTGGGTATCTATTTTTGGATAGCAGAGATATTACCCTGGTTAGTATTTAATCACATTCATATTATTTTTAGTAAGAGTTAAGTCAAGATAGTGGAAACAAGTGCATTTATGCCTCAGTCTCCAAGCTATGGTCAAACCTGCAGATTTATACCAAGTGGTTAATGAGTCATATACAATTACATCAGTGTGCCATTTGTGTCATTTAACAAGAGCTATTCCAAATGCAGAGAATAATACAGACATGTATGTGTGTTAACGTACGTAATATTTACAATTGACCCTTGAACAACACATGTTCGAACTGTGCAGGGTCCACATATGCATGGATTTTTTTTTTCCCCCATAAATACACAGTTGAGCCCCTGTATCCCTGGGAATCTGTGGATGCAGAGGGCTGACTGTATGTTTTGTTCTACATCATTTTATATAAGGAGCTTGAGCATTCGTGGATTTTGGTATCTGCAGCGGAGTGGAGGGTGGTCCTGGAACCAATCCCCAGCAGATACCAAGGGAAAACTAGTTAACTAGTTTCCGGAGATTCAAACTAGTTTCCGGAGATTCAAAAGTTGTACATGGATTTTTGACTGCATGGGGGTTGGCACCCCTAACTGCTGCAATGTTCAAGTGTCTGTACATTTAAATTAAATCTTTTAAGATACACTTACATATAAATAAAAGGTATACATATATTATACATAATATATAAAATACAAAATATATGTATATTTGAAACCAAATTTCAAAAAAACTAAATTAAATTCTTAGCTGGTAATTCTAGTATTTGAAACACTTCAGGAAATATATTTATTTTTATCAAAAGCAAACAAGACATTCAGAAAATTAGCCGTCACTCACTTTAACACATTTTGTACCAAGATCCCAGCAACCACTCCCATAGTGGTAGGAAGGCTGGCTGCACAAACACCTTCTCGTTTCAGAGTCTTTTCATCAATATTTGCAGCAACTACAAGTGGTGGAGCACACTGCATGAAAAAGAATAAAAGAAAATATATTTCAAAGAAAGGGAAAAAGTATATGTTCCAAATAGCATTCCCACATTCAAAGTTTGTTTTTTCTTTGAATTGTAATATATTTTCAATGCCCCTAGGAACTCTAGTAATTAACAGTGAAAAATAACCCAAAATAAATCATGCATACCGCAAAACAAGCAGATTCTCCAGGAATTATGAGCTGTATATGCCCAGAAACTGCATTTTCGCTGACCCCAGACTCCATCCATGTTTGTCCAAGTTCATTACAAGCCTTAGTAGATATAGGTGAAAATACGAAAAAGAACATAAAAGAGCAAGAAGTAATTTACCATAACTTCTTTTCATGAAAAACTGGGGTATAACTAAATGGATTATCACGGGATTTTAAAAATTAATTTTCAGAAGAGGTAAGTTGTAAATAATGCAATTCCTTGACAATTGACACTCCTCTCTACTTGAAAAGTAAACTGACAGGTAAGCAGTCAATAAATATCTATTTAATTAAATTGAACCACAGTTTACTGGATTTCTTATTAATGTAAAACTTCATTTTTCTAAAATAATTTCAGCAACAAAGAATGCAAAATGTCATTTGAAAAGTTGAAAATAGTAATTTAAAAGAAAAAGAATTCAGTTTTATTTTTGAAAAAACATGTATATGCAATTGATATATATGTATTCATTTGCTTAAAAATAAAGTAACAGAAGTTAAAACCAAAGCGGACCAAGAATAAGAATATTATAAGATATTAGTTTATTTTAAAAATTGTACATCACAAGTATCTTAGTTTCCTCTACTGGCATAAGGGAGAATAGAATACTAAAACATGCCACAGTAGCAAGGCTAGACAGGTCTCACAGCCGTTAGAGTACATTTCAAAAGTAGGCGAAGAGAACATTAAAAATAAAACACGTTCTAAAAGGGTTTAAATGCAGTATATGAGGAACATATACTGATGGGATATACAGGAAAATGGATCCATTCATGAGTATCACATTTTATACAATAGGAATACTCACTGTATTTATTGTCATTCGAGCTTCAAAATTGTCCACACAGCTAAGAACTAGGTCGACAGGTTTTCCCTCTTCTAATCCACCGTTACTAGGCAAAGAAAATAAACTTTATTTGGAAAAAATCAGGACACAAAATACATTCTAAATATACTTTATTTGTTCAGTCACATTTATTCTTTCAGTAATGTTTAAGTATAATTATGACAAATTGTGTATTTAATATTAAAGAAACAGTATATATATCGAGTATTGCAAAACTATTATAATATCAATATTACAGTACTTCTTATGCAAGATGTATAAGGATGTAAGAAGTATAAAGTGTATTCACAAAAGTTACCATTTACCTATAAGCTTTCAGACTTTTATTCATGTTTTACTACAAATATAATAAAAATTAATTGAATATAATTCAATATTTCAATGGTGTTATAAGAATCCGCAGAAAACCACTTACAGATAAAAATATATTCTAGAGGGGCCAGCCGAGTGGCATGGTGGTTAAGCGCTGGCTTGGGAAGCCAGCGGCCCCGGTTCGGTCCCACATATGAGGGCCAGTGACACTGCCCTCAAAAAAATAAATAACATAAAAAAAATAAAAAAAAAAATATATTCTAGAACACAGAAGTTATAACTGAGGGTTCCTTGTTATACTATTATAATGGGAGCTTTTTGTCTTTTGTTTTGCTGTTACTATTGTTTTTTGGACAATATAAACTTTTTACTGAGTTCCTAGTACATAAAAATTACACAAAAAAATCAAGTATTTGAAAAACAAAAATATGTATCATTTTACCAACTCATTGAATTAATCATCAGTACATTTTCTAATATTGCTTGTTTAACTGAGCTGGCTATTGTGCCAAATGTTCATTAATAAAAACTTACCTTATTCTATCCATGAAATGTTGAAAGTTTTCTAATGTAGTTATATTATAGTTATGGACTTCAAAAAGAACATCAGGATTAATGTTCCTAAGAGAAAACAAGGAAATGATTACAAAAACTACTAGTAGGAATCATAAGAGAAAGCAGGTAAAAAGAACTAAAGATCATTACAGAGATTAGAGAAATGGAATTCAAGCTATTCAAAGAAAACCCAAAGCCCTTTTCTATCTCTTTTGTATCACTTCAAGGACTAGGTTCAAGGATTAGGTACAAAACATAGATTGTCAGAAGGCTTATAAAAATGTTCCCACAATCTAGGTGCTGGGAATTAAGCCTTTTCACCTCTGTTAGCAACAGCCCCACCTGACAAAAGAACTTCTTGGTTCCTTATTCAAGTCAATGCAAGTATGTTTGGGCCCACAATGAAATATCCTAAAGTAAGGGTTGGCCAACTATGGCCCTTTGGCCAAAGCTGATCTGCCACCTGGTTTTGTAAGGTCTACAAGCTAAAAATGGTTTTTACATTTTTAAATGGTTGCAGGAAAACAAAAACAAACAAAAAAATTAAAAAATCAACAATATTCAATGACATGAAAAATATATGAAATTTTAATTTCAAGGTCCATAAATAAAGTTTTATTGGAGCACAGCCATGTTCATTTTTATATTATTTATATTGCCTAGAGCTGCTATTACACTACAACTTCTTAGTTGTGCCATTTCAACAGAGACCATATGCCCTCAAAGCCTAAAATGTTTACTATTTAGCCCTTTACAGAAAAAGGTTGCCAACCCAGATCCAAGAGGTAAAAGAATTCTTTGTATAAGTGAAACCTACATTTTTATAGAGGAAAATTCAGGTCCATTCATACATTAACTCATACCAAATACACAGAGTAAGCTTTCACTAAATATAGTTATGACTGCTCTTTCATTTACCTCAAAGTGTGTTCAGCTGCTTTAACTTTACTTAATCCTGCTTGATGAGGTTGGAAGAAAAGTCTATTCATATTGGCCAGTTCCACCTTGTCATAGTCAAAGAGTAGCAACTAAAATGAAAATAGTGGTATCCTGATGAAAAACATACCAAAACAAACAAAAGATAACAAAGAATAAACTAGTGGGCTTTACATTTGATGGGTTTAACAGTCTGACAGAAATATTAGCAAACTCGGACACACTAGGTGCCATATAGTAACTCATTTAATGTTCATTAAGTACATAGATATTACTATCGTCATTTCAGAAATGAGACAACTAGGGCATTTGCTCAAAAGCCACTCAGCTAATACATAGTAGAAATGGGATTCAAATTCAGGCTCTCTCAATCCAGCATCTGCACCCTAACCACATGCTGTACTCTCTCTCTAAATGATTCACTGAGAAATTAATTTTCATTGTACTTCATACCAATTTTTTAAAAATTCTGCCAAAATCCTACTTCGTTCCAATTTTTTGCTAAGAGCCAAGAACTCATTAGATAAATGAAATTTTTAAATAAGATAAAAACAAATGCCATAACTTAAAACTATAGTATAGCATGACTCCATTTGTGAATATGACACTGTATATATATTATTCCAAATAGAATTACTATCCAATCAGCTAATTATTGTTTCCTGCTATATATTTAGGCATGACAGTGTTTGTCACACACACATACACACACTTTAAAATGGCCAAAAGATGCCGTTTCTTATCAGAAGAAAAGTTGGACCCAAGGATTTCCAAGATCAAGGTCCTTTTCTTGATCTAAAATTCTGTGACTTTGTAATACAATTCTCAGCCACTAAATTTAACAATAAAAACAAAAATGGGAATTTCTTCTTCTCAATACAGAAACTGAAAAAAATTAACCTATTCCATAAAAACAACACGTAGATAATCCTTAGTATCTTGCTAGGAAAGGTAACACTTACGCCCCCTATGATAATTTTCTAACCCTAGTCTCCAAAATACAGTTTAAGTTCATTCAATAATATTTATTAGATCAGGCTATGTATTAAGATTGAGTTTCAGCCTCAAAGCTGGTTTATGAGTAAGTTACAGGAAATCCTAAATTTGGGGACAAGGAAGTATGAGTAGTAACTCTGTCATTAATTAGCTCTGATCAATATTAAGTCACTTTCACTTTTCAGGCCTGCATCTTCATCTGTAAAATAAAGCAGCTCATTTAAATCTGGGGATCTAGGATGCCCTGTGGATTCCAGAAATTTCCAGGGATAAGAAGTGGGCTTTGGGTCTCCAATCCTCCACTTCCCTACTTAACTCCATGACTTAGCTTCTTGATCTGTTTTACATATTGAAGAAAGAGTTCTGAAACTTATCTACGTAGATCCTTTTCTTAAACCCATACATTTTGCACACTGGAATCACTTGGGGAGTTTTCAAAAATACTGATGGCTGGGTCCCATCCTCAGAGATTCTGATTAACCTATTATGAGGTGGTCTAGACATCAAAATTTTTTTTAACGTCCCAGGTACCAGGAAGTACTCAAAATGTGGCCTGGGCTAGCAGCCTCAGCATCACCTGGAGCTCATTACAAATACAGAAGCACTTCTCCAAATTTAATATGCATGGAATCATTTGGAGTTACAATATAGATTCTGATTCAGAAGGTCTGGGGCGGGACCTGGTAGTTTTCATTTCTAACAGGCTCCCAGGAACTGCTGCTCCTACTTCTGGAACCCAGATTCTGAGTAGCAAAGATGAGATTCTTAAAGTGTCATCCCTAGAACAACATCAGAATTACCTGGGAACGCGTAAGAAATTCAAATTCTTAGGTCCATTCTGAAACCTACAAAATCAATACCACTGGGGTAGGGTCTGTCAGTCTATGTGGTAATAAGCCTTCCAAGGGATTCTGATGCAAACTCACTCACTCACACCTGAGACCCACGGGTCTCCATGATCTGTACCGTCCTTGGTCAATCAGCGAGGGTACTTACATCAGCTATAAGCAATTGGTGGTTGGCTTTTGTGAACCTCTTGACAGACTTTAAAATGTTAATAAACATTTTTGGTGTTTTTGTGTTATCTTTTCTATATTAATAAATTTTGAGTGCCTGCTTTGAAACCACTTTCTTCTAAGAATTTGTGGCATGGTGTGGACCAACATATTAAAAAGCATTGGGCCGGCTGAGTGGCGCGGTGGTTAAGTGCTGGCTTGGGAAACCAGCGGCCCTGGTTCAGTCCCAAATATGAGGGCCAGTGACACTAGCCCTCAAAAAAAACCAAAAAACATTGATAACCTTTATGGGAAAATGTATATTTTACTAACATGACAAAGGGTATGTAACTGTGGAAAGCTTATGTATTCAACCATTCTATAACATCATGGATTTTAGATGTATAAATCTAAGATTGGAAGACTGATTTCTGGTATAAGGTTATTTTTCCTTCCTACCCACAATCTAAAACCATTTTAGAAAAAAAGTAAAAAATATATGGGTTTAAAAAAATCTGGACCATTCTCCAGTTCAATTTCAAGGGTTTAAGTCCAAATTGTTTATATAGTACCCAAACAAAAAAGTTCCTGAACACCATTAGGTAGTCCTTCTTATAATAGCAATATTATCAGCTTCCATTTTGGTGGGGGTAACATCCTCGGGTAGAAAGAACAATATGAATAAATACAAATCAATAAACCACTAATAATAATAAAAATCCTAATTTACCTGATTTACTCCACAGGTGAGTAGTTCCCTATATGATAGGCAAAGAAAAATGTTTTTACCTTACCAATGCCACATCTTGTCAGCATTTCAGCAGTCACACTACCAACTCCACCAACACCTACTATTGCTACAGCAAAAGTACGAATTTTCTGTGAAATGCAAAATTATATGTCTTGGTTAATAACTCATCAAAAATGTCATCAGAAATTATTTTAATTTACTGAAATCATCTTCAAAAGTCAGAAACGTTTATCATACCTCATAATCGCTTACAATTCCCATTCGTTTCAATGCCATCAGGCGGCTTAAAACAGAAAAAAAAGAAAAGATTTTAAAGTTTATATCTTTTAATAGTGACATAGGTAAAACTACATCATAAGAAATAAATACCAGGCTGCCCAAGTGGCGCAGTGGTTAAGAGCTGGCTTGGGACGCCAGCAGTCCAGGTTCAGATCCCACACATGAGGGCCAGTGACACTGCCCTTTAAAAAAATAAATAAACACCAAAAATCAATCATTACTAATCCTTTAAAGGAGGAGAAATCTTCCAGCTGGCTTTTACTGTAGGAAACTGAATTACAAGGGCAGCTTTGAAAACAGACACTTGAAAACCTTCCCAGGTGTAAACTGTGACAAGGATTTTTTAATTGGAAATAATTTTTCCTCAAAATTTCTAAGATATAGTTCCAGTGTCTTTTAGCTTCTGAAATTTTACAATGTGCCTTACTGTGAATCTATTCTCATCCATTGTGCTGAGTACTGGGTGGACTCTTTGAAACTGGAAACATATTTTTCAGTTCTGGAAAATTTTCTTGAAGAATTTGATGATTTCCTTGTTTGTTTTTCCTGCACTATCTTTCTGGAACTCCTATCATTTGGAAGTTGGACTACTTGGACTGGTTCTCTACTCTTATTTTCTATCTCCGATTTTCTATCACTTTAGTTTTCTGCTCTGTTCTCTAAATTTCTTTCAACTTTATTTTCCAACTTTTCTACTTTTTCATTTGTGTTATTCTCCATTTTCAAGAATTCTTTTTAATCATCGAAGTTATTTTTGTTTTTCATAGCACCATGTTGTTTCATTTACAAAATATCAGCTTTTAGCTGGGGATAATGATTTTGTTGGGGATGTGTCCCCCTTACAAAGTCTATTCAAGTTACTATTTTTGTTTTGTTTATTTCATGTTAGGAGCTTCTCTCATCCTTTGTTCTGCTCATATTTAAGAGACAGGCATTAATAAAGGCAAGGATGTGGGTGATACTTGTTTGACTTTGGGCTTCACTGTAGGGTGACCTGGAGGGGCTATTTAGTTGAAACCCAAAATGTCATTGTCTGTCAGTCTTCTTGGCTCTATCAGATTCCCTAGAGAAGAATCTTTCCACTTCCAGCCATCCTGAAAGGTATTAATGGCTGTCAGTTTTTGGTGTTAAGTGGAAAAGCAAGGCCAGGAGTCCTAGCATCCAGTATATGAGCAGTTAATTCCCTTACTTCGGGTGCAAAGACCTGCTTCAATTAATAAAAATCCTCTATTTTACTCTCTCCAATGTGTACATTCTCTAGTCTTTTCTCCAGGTAGGGAAGAGGCATTAGCTGAGCTACAAAAAGTGGAGTAGAAAACCTGGGCTGTTTCTTCAACAGATTTTCAACCATATCTTTTTTTTCTTTGAGGGCAGTGTCACTGGCCCTCATATGTGGGACCCGAACCGGGGGCGGATGGCTTCCCAAGTCAGCGCTTAACCACCGTGCCACTCAGCCGGCCCAACCATATCTTTTTTAGCACTACCTTAAGCCCTTCTAGAAGTACCTGTGCCTATTCCTGAGCCTTTGAGGAATTCTGCGGTCTTAATTGGGTTGCAGGCTTAAAGTCGACTTCTTTGGATCAGTTATCTGCCACCCATCCCTTGTCTAGCTTCTAAAATTGTGTTACTGTTGTATAATGTTCAAGTACAGGGTCCACCCATCCCCATT
This sequence comes from Aselliscus stoliczkanus, assembly GCA_033961575.1. Taxonomy (NCBI): domain Eukaryota; kingdom Metazoa; phylum Chordata; class Mammalia; order Chiroptera; family Hipposideridae; genus Aselliscus; species Aselliscus stoliczkanus. Next base: position 100,136,506 of record CM066735.1, on the reverse strand, counting down.
ATTAATAGAATCCCTCTTTTTTTTCCAAAGGGGATTATTCCTTTTTAAAAATTCCATTACAGTCATTTTAGTGGGATTGGGTAGACAGTGATAATAAATGCCTGTGATCAATCTGCCATGTTTACCTTGATGCTCTCTTTTACCTTTATAAATAATCCTGAGAAGAATGTATTGCAATCCCTTTTACAAATGAAGAAAAATATTCAGGCTAATTAACTAACCCCAGGCGCTAAATAACAAACAAGAATTCAGAACTGGGTTTTTAAGCTAGTATTTAAAACCAGTTTTCCTAATTTTAAAGCCTTTGCTCCCCTCTCCATGTTCTCCACATGCTTATAATTATTCTCTATACCACATAATTTTATGGTTACTTGTGTTAATTATTATTCCACAACCACTGAGTCTCCCAAACTAAAAGCAATTAAAATGATTCTAAACACCTACAAACTCTTCTATATTTTTCAATAGCTCTGTACTTCATCATAATCCTTACCACTCATATTGCAAATCCCATGTTTCCCTTTCTGTCTTACACTCATCTGGTATTTCCCTTTCTGTCTTACACTCATCTGGTAATCTCTAGAGGGGAGTGACCATGTCTACTTCGTATCCCCAGTATAATCTACTTTCTTATCTATGCATAAGAAAAAAAGTGGCACGTAGTATCATCCAGGAGGGCTGAGATGAATAGGTGTTCACTTTTTACTGATTGAACAATAATCCAAATTAGGAAGGCTGACCTTTACCAATTTTCCATGAAGAGCTTTGAGAGACAAAGGTCATCTCCTATGGAGCAGTTTTAATAAAGAAACAGGTACAAATAAGATAGAAAATACTAAATGTTTAGATTTGAGTTCTGAAAGTTTGTGATTATTATAATGTCAAGGGATCATCTCACATTAAAATAATGTCTGCAAGATGATTCTAAATACATATGATCCATATCCCTTTCCTTTTCATTCTCAGATGGAAAATTTTAAAATTTTCATTTGTAAAATTACAAAATCTTTAAGAATGCCAAATGGAATACTTTCCACTCATTCTGAGTAGAGATGTCAGTTCATGCTTATTTAAACTAAAAATTTTGTACCAATAACCCTTCATATTTGGTAACACAGTTAAAATACATGCACCCTTATCAGTTATAGCTCAATAGAAAGAAAAAAGAAAGTAGAATTAAGACAACTGGCTAACCTATTAGACCTGATGAATGAGGGAAAAGCAAGAATCTGGGATGATTTCAGTTGATTTAGGTTAATATGAACTCTTCTATAATTATGGAACAATTAGAATTTTTTGTCAGGTTTTTCTATTACGAATATTATAATTAACATTGTTGTGCCTAAATACTGGTCTGCATTTTAGGTTGGTAAAAATATATATACATGCACTCTAAAACTTCCACTGAAACTTTATATGTCATAAATGAAACCTTCTTTTTAAAAATCCAAACTCTCCTGCTAGTTCAAGGGAAAAAGTAACAATATCCTATTTCCTGTTTCACCTGCTTTAAAACTATCCAGTTTTGTAGCCACACTACTTAGTGGTTTATTTGTTTTTCCTGGGGAGACAGTTTCATGGGAACTTTGGATAAAACAAACCTAACGCCAGTCCGAGCATTATTACCTACTACTAGCTCCATTTCCTGAGGTAAGTCACAGCAGCTCGCTAAGCCTCAATTTTCTCACCTATAAAATGGGGGTAAAATAATAGTAGCCATCTCCTCCAACGGTTGCGGGGAGGAAGAAAATGCACCAGTGACAATGCATGAAAAGTACTTCGCAGGTCGTGAAAGCTCAGTTACTGTTAGTATCTGCACTGAGCAATCAAGTCTGACACAGAGCTTAGCGTGTACAATCGCTATTCAACGAATGTTACATAAACTGACATTTTTCAATCATCACAACTCTGACAAAGATATGAACTATGACGCCCCATTTTACAAGTGAGACACTGAACCTACAGGTAGGTTTACAGCTGGTCCAAGGTTACTCAGGCACTGAGAGGTGGGATTTGAATCCGGTCAGCCCGATTCTCGAGTCACAACAGCCTTAACTACTGCGCGATATACGACCTGCTGAATTAACAAACCCTCTTCGGAAACCCAGAAAGGAGAGAAGGAGACAGAACTGGTCAAGTCTAATGGCTTTAGTGCTAATCCAGCTCTCCCCACCACGCCCCCAATGCAAGAAACATGACGAAGCCTTTCTGAAACTCGAAGTTGAGGCTTCGTGTGTTTCCAACATCTGCTGTCATCTTCTGCAAGCTGTTACTATCCGTTTTGCGGTGGATTAAGAGTTAGGGGCGGTAGGGAGCCGGATACGTACGTATCCTCAGCAGGCACAGGAGCAGCACCATATGGCTGATTCACCTGTTTTGTTTTTTTGATTTTTTGTTGTTGTTGTTGTTTCTTTTAAGAGAATGAGCATCTTTTGACCAGTACTAAGGCTTGGCCTTGCGCGTTTAGGAAAAGGAACCCCCAGAACAAGAAAAGGGGGGTGGGACGCCGTGACCTCGCCCCCGTCACACGCCGCCGACCCGCGACGCAGGTCACCTGTAGGGGTTGGAGTCCACCACCTCCGGGCTCATCTTCTCGATGCGGGTCCGGAATCCTCCTCCTCCGTCGCTGCCGCCCAGGGCCAGCCGACTTCTCTCCTGGGCCAGTTCCCGCTCCAGCTCCTCCACCCGCTGCTGCAGCCGCTCCACAGACTCGGCCATGGCTGGGACCCCGGCCGCCAGCGCTCCCAGCCCGGGCCTCCGCCGCCGCCGCCGCCCCACGATGCTGGGTCTGCTGGGCCCCCGATGGGTATATAAGGAGGCACTTGGCGGCGCCGCCTACCCAGCGCAGAGCCCTGGGAAGGGCTGCCAGCGTCTCCCAGACCGACACGTCTCCGCCGCTCCCGCGGGCTTCCCACCGTGCCGCTTCCGGTGGCAGCCCTCGCTCCCCCTCAGAAAACACCCGCCCCTTTCAGCTCTGCTCCGCTCTGGGTCCTAAGAGGCCACAACCAGCGGCCTGCGATGTCGCCTTTCCAGCCCTGCGGCTACTTCCACCGCCAGGACCCTTTATTCTTGGGCTCCAGAGCCTGACGGGCCCTTTTCTGAACCGGACCCTAGAGCTCTTCCGCCTGCCGGTGCCTTCAATGCAGAGGTGGAAAGGCCTCTGCGCTCTTATTTGCCGGTAGTGACTAACGTGACTTTATTGGCTACGATTACGAGGTCTCCCGCTCCGAGGCGGACCGAAAGTTTAATACGAGCACACACAGAGGCCCTTCCGGCTGTTCCCAACTACAGCCTAAGTCCCCGGATTCAGCGGGTCAGTGTGGTTCAGCCACGGTGCCTAACGTGTGTGTGATTGGCTGGCGCCACGGGCCCCGCCCCCTCTCCGCGGCCACGCCCACTGGCGATAAAGGAGCACCCCACGCGCCAGAAGCACACCTGCGCGCGCGCCCGAGCCAGCTAGCGACACGCACGAAGTGTCTGTGGATTCCGGTTCTCTGGGGATTCCGGTTCTCTGGGTCATGGAGAACCGTGCTCCCCGCGAGCCCGGAGCGGCCGAGGTGCTACCGCAACACAAGTTCGATTACAGGGCCTTGGAGGCTTACCTCACCCAGCACTTGCCGGGCTTTGAGGCCCAGCCCGAGGCCACGCTGACCGTTGCCCAGTACAGGTATCGACCCCGGCTTTGTCCAGTAGGCACAAATCTGCGTGCGTAGTTCTCTTCTTCCTCTGGCCCGTGGGTGGGTTCCCACCTGAGCCCGATTTCCTCGCCTGCCATGGCGCGCTCTGCAGGCAGGAGCTGTCATCCCCTTTCCCCTGCATTCTGCTCTGAGTCGCATTTCCAATTGACAGCGGTTACCAGTATGGAGACCACCTCGGAGAAGGAAGCTTATTAAAGGATTCCGTTATGTACCTCGAGGATTCACGGAGGTTGAAGATCTGTGGGACCCATAAAGAGGCGTCTTCTCAACTTTTGTTCTAGAACCATTTAATTTCTTTTTTCTTCTTTTTTTTTCTTTCTTTCTGAGAAGCATTTGTAATGTAATGCCTTTATAACTGGCCTTATCCTCAGAGGCTGCTAATGGCACCACCTTGGAGATCCGAATTGTAATGCTCGGGTCTTCCACCTTGCAAATCGCAGCACCACTTTGGGCTTTTAGTTTTTTTTTTTTGAAGTGAGGGAACTGGATGACGATCCTGAGAGCACTGCTCTCCACCTTGAATCTGGATCTAGTCTGATGTTTCATAATAGAATATAAATTTAAAAGTTTATTCTAAAACTAGTATTTTGATCAACACAGAGCTATAGAAACAATCCTGGCGTCCAGAAAATTAAATCTGCCACATACTGACTGGGAATTTAAATATGTTACATAACGCTTTGGTAATTAGTTTCCTAATCTGTAATGAATACATGGCCTGTTCTGAGTAATCCGGATAAAGCAGCGAAGTAATATAGTTGAAAGGACATAAGCATTGCGACAGAACCATATCCCAGTGGCATTTATTACTGGCATTTATATTGCTGATTTCAGTGGTAAAGGAGATGAGTTAGATATTGGAGGATAAAGGAGGTGGACTAAAAAATAACAGGTTTCTAGGCTTAGAAGTCCTGTGTAACAAACAAACTAAAACAGATAATAGTTTAGATTTCAACTATTCCACTTGCTGAATGAATCTGGACAAGTTAACTCTTTTGAGCATTGAGTCCTATTATCTCACTGAAAGATAATTCTGAATGAAGTTGAATGTTAAGTAAACTAGGATTGTGCTTGATTAATGGAATTAGTTGTGGTATAAATGGTATAGACATACCTCATTTTATTGCACTTAGCGCTTCACAGATGTTGTGTTTATTACAAATTGAAAGCAAGACCTTCTGCACTGGTGTGGAATTAACTCCTGGTTGTTAGCAGAAGGTAAACGAATTCACAACTCAGAAAAGTAGGAAAGCAAAGAAAGTTTTATTGAAAGTTGGGCAGAGAGAGAGAATGTCTAAAGAAGAGAACTGCCATGGGTTTCTGTTTGAGAGAGAAACACAGTAATACCTTGGTTTGCGAGCATAATTTGTTTCCGGAAACAAACTATTCGTATTGCAAGACATCGCTCGTTTACCACGTTAAAATGTATTAGACATGTTTGCTTGTCTTGCGGAACACTCCCAAACCACGTTATTCTCAATCCAAGGTTTAACTGTATTGGCAAAAAGGAGCCAGGACAGAGTCTGACAGGGACAGCTGCAGCGGGTTGCTGTTTAGCTGCAGCTTTATATTTTTCTATGAATTATGTAGGGAGCTAGTCATCTTGCAGTTGTTTACAGTTTCAGCTGGCCCCTTCTGAGAACTATTGTCGAGGTTGGCTTCCTCTGAAAATTGTCCTGGTGTTTGTCAGTCCATAGGTGTAGTGTTAGCCTGGGACTCAGAGCTGAAGTGGGTAACCTTTAAATCTATTCTTGCTAGCTCCCAGACTCGTTAACTCTCTGATTTATCATTTAATCTTTAGGCTTATTCCTGTTAGCTCCCTGACTTGTTCTCATTAATTCTTTTTCTGACTCATCACTTTCCACCAGCAAAAATATTATGACTCACTTTATTACTATACATGCTTTATTACAGTGGTTTGGAACCAAACCCACAATATCTCTGAAATATATATATATATATATCCCACAGAAAATACACATTTATTACCAGAACACATGAAAAAGGTAATGAAAATTGAAGACATGCTAGACTATAAAGGAAGTGTTTCAAAAATTGTGAAGTGTCAATCTTACCAAAAAAAAATCAGAATATAAATGCCAAAAGTTTAGAAATAACTGGGACGGCCAATTAGCTCATGTGGTTAGAGCGCAGGCTCATAACAGCAAGGTTGTTGGTTGAATTTCCAAATGGGCTAAGGAGATGCACCCTCCACAACTAGCTTGAAGATTACTTGACTTGGAGCTAATGGGTCCTGGAAAAACACACTGTCCCCCAATAAAATTTCTTAAAAAAAAAAAAGTTTAGAAATAACTGAAGAAAGACAGTTGTCAAATACATGTTTAGAAACTAGTTGATTCATGGATTAAAGAGCAAATAATCTTCAGATAATAATCAAGTTTATCAAAGTTCAGTATGTAAAAATCAATTGTATTCCTGTACTTTAGCAACAAATAAAATGTAAACCTTCAGGGCCGGCCAAGTGGCGTGGTGGTTAAGCGCTGGCTTGGGGAGCCAGCGGCCCCTGTTCAGGTCCCACATATGAGGGGCAGTGATACTGCCCTCAAAAAATAAAAATAAATAAATAAATAAATAAAATCATGAAAAAAAAATGTAACCGTCAAAAAGATATAATTAAGAGCATCAAAAATATAAATTGCTTAAATATTAATCTAATAAAATGTGTGAGACCTTTGTAGAGAAAATTACAAAATTTTATTAGGATCTTAAAATAAATTGAGAGATGCCAATGTTCATGAATAGGAAAATTCAATAGTAAATTTATCTTTGTTTTTTTCCAACTAATGTATTGAAAATACATCAAAATCCTAATTTTTTCTCTAATTTGAAAAATTGCTCCTAAATTATGTGTTCAAAACCAAAGGGCTAACGATAGCAAAAACACTCCTGAAGAGGAACAAAGTAGGAGGCTTGAATTAAGAAGGCACGATATTAGCACAGAAATAGATCAATAAAATAGTACAGTCCACAAAAAAACCCCACATATTTATAGAATTTTGATATATGAGGTCAATTAAGTTCAGGAGCTCACCCTAGAATAAGTGCTACATATCTCATTGCTGAATATCACTACGGTCACCTTCGAAGTACTCCCCTTGGGAAGCTATGCACTGACGCCAGTGCCTAGTCCACCCCTCAGAGCAATTTTGGAACTTTTTCTGGAATGGTCATCAAAGCTGTCGTATTACCATTGATGCCCTGAATGTCATCAACATGTCTTCTTTCAATATTTCCTTTATCTTTGGTTAAAGAAAGAAGTCATTGGGGGCCAGATCCAGTGAATAGGGAGGGTGTTCCAATACAGTTATCTGTTTACTGGCTAAAAACTCCCTCACAAACAGCACCATGTGAGCTGGTGCATTGTCATGATGTAAGAGTCATGAATTGTTGGTGAAAAGTTAAGGTCATTTAACTTTTTCATGCAACATTTTCAGCACTTCCAAATAGTAAATTTGGTTAACTGTTTGTCCACTTGGTACAAATCCATAATGAATAATCTCTCTGATATCAAAAAAGTTTAGCAACATTATTGCAACAAGTTCGCAAACTTCATAGTCCAACTTCATATGGCAATGCTGGCATTGAGAATCAGTGTGTATGGGGGAAGACTTCAAAAAATTATACAGGTATAATTTATCTGTATGGAAAGAATAAATTAGACCATTTTCTTACGCTCAAAGTTCCAGGTGAATTACTGACTTTATGTTGAGGCAAAACTGTAAACATTTGGAAGACAGAGGAGATGCCCTTTATGACTTTGGAATAGAGAAGAAAAAATCTTTAAAAAGACCAAAGCACAAACCATAAAGAAAATGATTGATAAATTTTCAGCAAAAGGCTCCTTAGAGAGGCGGCTGACTGGCTCAGGTGGTTAGAACACATGCTCCGAACAACAAGGTTACCGGTTCAATTCCCATATGGGATGGTGGACTGTGCCCCCTGCTACTATATTGAAAATGGTGACTAGCCTTGGAGCTGAGCTGCACGCTCCGCAACTAGACTGAAGGACAACGACTTGACTTGGAGCTGACGGGTCCTGGAAAAAACACAGTGTTACCCAATGAAAATTTAAAAAAAAACTCCTTAGAAAGTGAAATTTTAAAAAGAAAATTTTGGGGCCGACCAAGTGGCTCAGTTGGTTAAGAGCGTGCTCAAGAGTGCGATCTGAACTCTGAGCAACAGCAGTTCGATGCCCAGCCCGAGATGAGCTGCCGCTGAGCCGCCAACAGGTAGCAGGATGGCTCAGCTAAAAATAAAAATTTTTTTAAAATGTTTGCAGTATATATAATGGGTAAAATATTAATTAATATCCAAAATATATAGAAAGCTACCATAGCCCAACACAGAAATGGTCAGAAGACTTGAAGATGCTCAGTCATTACACAGGAGTAATCAGGGAAATGCAAATTAAAACAATGAGGTATTATTTCACACCTCCATACTGACTTTAAAAAAGAAATCTGACAATTTCAAGCATTGGTCATAGCAAAAGTATAGGAAATGACACAACGCTCACCGGTAGTAGAATGGATGAATAAATTGTGGTGTATTCATATAATAGAATACCACAGAGCAGTGAAAATGATTCAGCTGCAGCTATACACAACACATAGAATAAAAAAGTGAACAAATAAGCAGTAATGATTTAGGGACATAACTAAGGGAATGATAAATTAAAAAATTAGAACAGTAGTTACTCTGAGGGGAGGGAGACACAGAGGGCTTCAAAGATACAGAAATTGTCTCTTAAACTGGGTAGTAAAAACACGTATTTGTTGTGTTATTCTTTATGCTTTACAAATTTGTCACATTATGGCCTGCCTCTCTGCCCCCATGCACCTCTCCCTAAAGACAGATCATAACTTCAATATTATGCTTACTGTATTTATCCCTGTTTGGCACCGAAGGATGGCCGGTTAGTCAATGATGGGTAAGATCCCATGAAAGGGACAACCCAAGCCACACACGGACGTATGGGTGCCCGTGGGTGCCAATGTGTACCAGTGGGTGCAATAGGAGTGACAGAAATAGGGCGTCAATCTCTTGCTTCAGGGTCTGACAGCATGCCTGTGAAATGACCTATTGATATGATAACATCTGTCCTCCATGTAATCCTATCAGTGAGTTTCTGGCATTAGAGGTTTCTGTCTCTTAGGGAGGTGCATGTAAGCAGATCATGCGACTTTCAGTAATGGCAGTCTGCAGGCATGGGTGATTTGGCCCAGAGATTAATTCTTGGATGTGAGACACACAGACCTCTGAAGATACATTGATCCTTTCATGTGTAAGGGAATAAAAGGAACAGTCAGGACCAATTTGGGGCTCTTTGTCCTAGAGGCACTGAGTCCTCTGGTTAGCACTGCTTTTGAACTATCCTTTGTCTCTTGTCTATATTTTTCTGTTTCTCAACCTCTGCTGTCCCTTCCGAATGCCCACGGCCCTGTTGTGCGGGATGTGACACAAACTTTGTAAATATTTTTTATGCAAAATTTATTTTTTGAATTTGCAAAAGTTGAATCATCAGAAATACAAAATATTTAGTTAACCAATAATGAAACCCTTGTATAGCTTAATATGATACAAACTGATTTGTAGCTAAGTGCCTCATCTGTATCTGGCATTGATTGTTCCATCCACTGAGGATATAACAAAAAAATCTTGTCTTCTTGGAACTTTAATTCTGTTTGGAGAAAACAGACAAGTAAAATCACTTTCTAAATATTTTAGTGGAGGCGATGTATATTAGGAGAGACGTAAAGGAGAATAGGAGATGTTTTGGGGGGTGGAAGCAGGAAGGCCCCACTGAGAGAGTGGCAGTCAGTGAAGACTAGAAGGACATGAGGACGTGAGCCATGCGGCTCTCTGGAGAAAAGGTGTTCCAGGCAGAGGGAACAGCAAAATAAAGGCTGTTTTTGCCTTTGGAGGGGAAAGGGGAGTGTGCCCAGTGTGTTGAGGGAGTACAAGCCAGTGTGCCCAGCATAGTGGAAGTGAGGGCCATGGCCCTGTCAGCCATTATAAGGACTTTGGCCTTTAATTTGAGTGGAGGCGGGAGGAGATTAGGACATGGGGCCAGAGGAAGAACATGATTTGTCTTTTGAAACAATCTGCCTGTTGTATTTTACTGAATGAGGCAAAGTCAAGGAGAGCAGTTTGGAGTGTGTTGCAGTGATCCAATAGAGAGATATTAGTGGCGCAGGCCAGGATGACAGTGTTGAATAGGTGCCAAATGGTCATATTCTAGATTTATTTAGAAGGATTTACTGACTGATAGATGCAAGGTATGAAAGAAAACGAAGAGACAAATAATATTCCATTTTTGTCTTGATAACTGGAAAAATGGAGTTGCTGTAAAGTGAAATAGAGATGACTGTAGAGAAGCAGATTTGAGGGGAAATACCAGAACTCAGTTTTGGAATGTTAAGTTTCAAGATGCCTTTTATACATCCAAGTGGATATGTACAGTAAACAGCTCGATATATGAGTCTGGAGGTCTGGACTAGATGTGTAAATGTGGGAGTCGTTGACATAGAGAAGCTATTTAAAGCCATGAGAGCACAGCTTACCTAGAAAATGAGTCTACATAAAGAAACAAGAGGTCCAGAAACGTAGTCCCAGGCACCCCAATATTAAGAAGTTGAAGAATTAAGGAGGAACCTACAAGAGTCTAAGAAGGAATGGCCGGAGAGGCAGGGGGAAAATCATGGTTTAATACGATAATAGTATTAGTGACCTTGAAAAAGTAGTTTCAGTGGAAAGATAGGAATGAACACTGGACTGAAATGGGTTTAAGAAAAAATAGAAGAATTGGAGCAGCAAGTGTAAACAATGCTTGAGTTTTTCTACAAAGGGGAATATAAATGTTTTAAGTAGAGGGGGGAATGGACTTAAGAGAAATCTTTAAAAAAAAAAAACAGGGCCGGCCGAGTGGCGCACTAGTTAAAAGCTGGCTTGGGACGCCAGTTCGGATTCCACACATGAGGGCCAGTGACACTGCCCTCTACAGCTAACAACAGCTCCACTTGGAGCTGGGCTGTGCGAGCCCGATGATGAAGTAGGCTGCAGCCCCTGCTGCAGTGGGCTGCCATAGGCTACCGTGAGCGGCCCGCAGCCAGCGTGAGCGGCCGGCAGCCAGCGTGAGCTGCCAATAGCCGAGGTGAGTGACATCCAGAGGCCAGCAACCTATCTGCCTCATCCGGAAAGAGCGCAATGACGATACCAACATGAGCCAGTGAAGCAACGTCCTCCACAACTAGACTGAGGAACAAAAAGACGGCAACTTGTCTGTTCCCCTTCCCTGATTCCCCAATGCTGTTCTCCTCCCTCATTTCCCCAATAAAACTTTTAAAAAACAAAACAAAACAAGAAAACAAAAGCATGTTTGTATGCTGACGGCAGTGATCTAGTAGAGAGAGAAAAAAATTGTGCAGCAGAGAGCTGGAACGAAGTCCTTCAGCAGATAAGAGTAGACTGGGATCTAATTCTTAAGAGAAGAAATTGTCCTTAGAAATGTGAACATTTTTCTGCAGAGGAGGCAGAGTATATGGGTACAGATGCTTATGTGCAGTAGACATGGTAGTGTAACCTTGTAGTTCTCATCTGATTGCTTCTATTTTCTCAGTGAAATAGGAAGCTACAATAGAATGAGCTGTGAGTGAAGATGGAGGAAAAGGTTTGAAGAGAGAGAAGACATTGTGAAATAGTCATCCAAGAGCATGGGAGAATAAACAGGCTAAGGAAATAATACATTATGATTGTCAGGCAGCGTTCACTTTGAGGTTCATGGTCATAAATTGGAAGCAAGAATAGTTATTTTAGTAGATATTATTGATTCTTTGCCCAGATCCTTTTGGATTTCTTTTTACTGTTTCCTTTTTTTTTTTTTTTTTTTTTTTTTTTTTTTACTGTTTCCGTGTATGCCTTTGTTTGATGGCTCTTGCTTTTAATAGCCAGCACCTGTGGTTCTTTTTATACTGCCTTGGCCTACTGGAGCCTCCTTTGCCCTGAATGCTGTCGTGCCCCAGATGGCCCTTAATCAATGACTGTTGGGTTCAGGAGTTTGAGATCCTCATCACACTTGCTGTGGAAGTATAACTTACACTGCAGGGTCCCCTCCCCACCATGAGATCAGGCTGAAGCTACCCTCCGAGGGACTTTGTCTCATCGTACTCTTGCTCAGCTCTCTCCCCTTCTTTGATCTGCTTCTTCCGATTTCTTATTGATTTCCCAAGTGTTTGTTCCCAAGTGTCACTTGCACACAAATATTTCAGAATCTGCCTCTAGGAGGGCCTAACCTAAAGCAATAACCATGGCTGTGTTCCTTTTCCAGCTACATTCAGTTACATGAGTGCAGGCAAAGAGTTGGATTTAACCAGGATGGGGGAATCCAAGCAAATAAGATGAAGTGAGAAAGGGCAAGTGTATTAAAGATGTATTGAAGGGAGTGGTTATGTAATTGACCATCAAATTTAAGCTAGGTAAGGAAGGATATGGTGGTGAAAAGGTAATATGATCAATGGATGGTAGGTCCTAGGAATGAAGGATTTTGGGAATTGAGGTACTAGTGGGAGTGATTGGAAAGATAGATTATGGTCTGAGATATAAATGCTTAAAAAGTAGGATTATGTAGTGCTTGAGTTGAGTTGTTGATATTTATAATGTGTAGGATGTGTCCATTAGAATGAGTGACTGAGGTAATGGAAAGGGAAATATCACTGGAGAAGAAGAATTTGAGGAACTGAGAGCCCTGAGTATTGGAATGATCATCTGTGTGGATTTTGAAATCATAAATTAGGTTAGGAGTAGTGTTAAACAAGAGTAATAGCGAATCAAGCTGAATCCTTTGGCAGTGAGGGGAAGTGATCTAGGAGTTAGTAGGTGACTGCAACAAGAAAGGGTAGAGGGTTCTATAGCCTCGTGACAGATTCCAAGCTGCAGGAGAGGGCTTTAGACCTGAGGGAGCGCAGAAAGTCTGGAAGCGGCAATGAGTAACAAGAGGAATACAGGCTCCACCTCCAGGCCCACTGGCTGAGTGATGTGGGGAAACCACATCTACCACTAAGAGGCCCTCAAAGGAAGCAGGGTCCTTGTGGACATTCAGGTTTCAGGGCAAGGAGGTGAAGATTCCATTCAGAGAAGAGATCAAAGCTGTGTGTGATGATGCTTCTGAAAGAAAATGGATTCCAGGGCACACAGTGGAAAGGCGTCAGGAGTTAGGGGCTGGGGGCCAGGGTGGGAGAACGAGACAAAATAGGGACTGTGCAGAGCCTTATAGGAATTAAAATGCAGTAGATAAGTGGTGGTGATGTGGGAATTGGGGACTTCTTTTGTTGATGACATAAACAGGGATAAAGGGCATAATGAGACCAATCCAGGTGGTGTCAAGACAGCAGTGTTATGAGTGATGGGAAATAGAAAGGAGTAGATGTTTGGGACTGGTGAGGGGCAGTGATGACAATTTAAAAATAGCTTTGTTCTCTGACATAGAAAGCACTTTCCACGTATTATATTGATAAAGTGAACCTGTATTATTCTCTTTCCCTATGTATATTCAAGTATTCAAAATGTCCAATAACATTAAATAGCAGCTCAAATAGGATTATTAGAAGCTGTTAGTGAACTGAACAAATTAGGGTCCAAAAACTTCATGAACCTGTGGACTGTGCTATATGGTGTTTTGGTCAGCTTCGTCTATTTCTGCAGGCATGGTTCCAGAAGAGGCATCTAGAAGGGTGAGCCACCATTCCTAGGGAGCCCCCAACAAAGCACTTAGCAGGGTGCCTGCCCTCTGGTATGCTGTGATAATGGTGAAGCAGGCCTTCTCCAGCTCTTTCTGCTGATGTCAAATTCTTCCTTTTCAGTAATCTGATTCTGGACCAGCAATCTTGGTGATTCCATTGCATTGTTTGACTTCGTCTTTGATTCTGCTTTGATGTGTCTCATCTTACACTGTGACCTTATTGTTGACTACATAGGACTGGAGCAAGTTCTTAGGGGATGTTTTGCTTCTATGCTTCTTATTTCCGGCTTTGTACTTTTAAGGCTCTTGGACCATGTACTCAATGTTTTCTGTGCTCAAACACCAGGACATTAGTCTTTTAATCTCTTTTCTTGATCTCTTATCTATAGCAAATACCTTTGAGATGCTGTTTTGACATCAACATCAAAATTTACTTTTGGGCCGGCTGAGTGGCTCGGTGGTTAAGAGCTGGCTTAGGACGCCAGCGGCCCCGGTTCGGATCCCACATATGAGGGCCAGTGACACTCTAAAAAAAAAAATTACTTTAATTTGTGCAAATGGATAGGGTGCAGGAAGAATATCTGTAAGTTCACACTTGCCAAGCTGGTTGTTATCCCTCATTATTGCTCACTCAATTTCATAAACCTGAATGAGCACACAAAGCTGATTGTCAGAACAGATGGTGAAATTCAATATCAGCTTGGTGTGAACTGCTGTATTCCACTTGATCAAAACAGTCATGACTCCATCAGTGATTTCAATACCAAAGGAAAAAGGTGTGATATCAAAGAGCAGCAAACCCTGGGTATTTTCAAATTATCTCTGGACAACGGACAAGATGACTACCTACATAGCTGCAAACATAAGTAGCACCCTTAACAAGATTGATGCTTTTTTTCAATTTCTTGCTGTTGAAAAAATCCCATAGGAATTTCTAAGTTTCTGAAGCTTGGAGATGCAGAGCCACCCATTAGTATGATGGGTCTGAGATTTATGTAGTATTATGTGAGGAGAGGGTTAAAAAATGTTTTCTCCAGGCCAGCCGAGTGGCGTGGTGGTTAAGCGCTGGCTTGGGAAGCCAGTGGCCCCGTTTCGGGTCCCAGATATGGGGCCAGTGACGCTGCCCTCAAAAAAAGAAAAAAAAATGTTTTCTTCTTCTCTACAGACAAGTTAGCTTTCTAGCTCTGTTACTCTGGAAACTTGGTAAAGGTGACATGTCAGCTATGTTTCCAAACAACATTACTTTTGGTAAAAATAACACATAATTCATAAACTACACCTGAACTGCAAGTCCTGTGAATGAACTGTAAGCATCTTGTGGGATAATTTGGGCTTAGCTTTGGGCTTCCCCAAGTGCAGTGAGGTTTTGCAACTGGGTATATCCCTTGCCAGGACCCTGGGAGCTGTGCCCAGAGGACTGCTACTAAAGATAATGGCTCCGGTGGGGCATGAGGCTGCCAAGCCAGGGTGGCACCCATACTCATCCACTGTGGTCTCATTTCTTCGAACCTGAGCTGTCACTAAAGGGACAGGGGGTCATAGAGCAAACCCTAGCCTGCTGCCTGGATCACTGTGAGGACTCTGCTGAGAAAACTCATCAGATGCTGCCCTGCTAGCATACTGTGTTTCCTGTCTTCATACATGTGAACCAGCATATGAAGTGAACCAGCGCTGAGGGTGGCCGGGTAGGGTCTTGTGACCTTGACTAGTCAAAGCTTTCTCCAACCAAGTGAGTGTCCCTAACTACACACTTAATGCAAAGGTTCCATCTTTGTGAATTAAGGGTGGACAAATCCAAAGTGCCACCTCTTTGGTTATAGATTAACACAGCACCAAATGCCTTGTCCAAGTCTTAACCAATCATTACTACCATTGGCCTGACTTATTGATGATTCTAATCATATTGATACCATCACTGGCTTCCACACTACATGGAGGCCTGATGCTTGGAGTGATTAAATTTAGCTGGCGCTGTGTTCACAGTGTTGGTGATGATCTTCCCGAGGTGGACTTTTTTTTTTTTTTTTGTCTTTATTAGAACCATGGTAGATATGTACTCAGAGGACAAGCTTCTATTGGGTTGTTGGGAAAGTCGTCATGCATTTTTGCATTGTTTTCTATGCAAAGATGCATCATGAGTTTCCCGACAACCCAATAGTTTGGTGGGATTTTTTTTTTTTGAGATAAAATTTATGATGCATGAAATTCAAAATTTTAACTAAGTGTACAATTTAGTGGGGTTTTTTCCTTAATATATTCACAAAGTTGTACAGCCATCACCGAAGTCCATCCATATTGTAGCATGTATCAGAACTTCATTTCTTTTTTGGCTGAGTAATATTCCATTGTATGGCTCTACCACATTTTATTATTTGCTTGTTGGTGGATATTTTGGTTGTTTCCATTTTTTTTACTGTTATGACTAGTGCTGCTATGAATATTCTTATACACGTTTTTGTGTGAACATGTTTTTAGTTCTCTTGGATATGTACTTAGGCGTGGAGTTGCAGGGTCATATGGTAACTTAAATAGTAAGCTTTTAGTTTTCCTTTTATTTTATTTGGGTCACTTACCAGGATGAAAGGCCAGCACTTTGTATATGACTACATTATGAAAAATGCATCCAATACGACATTGAGCATAAAGAAATGTTTTTGTAAGGTTCATTGCAACCTGACTCTTTGGATCATCATGGATAAATTGTCCCGTGTGAAGATAGACAACATAGCTTGAGATGATCCCATTTCCTGACCATTGGCAATAATCTCCACTTTCTTATGCTAAAAGACACCCACACAGGATTGGATGATGCCAAGATCATGCTCTTTGATATGATTTCTGGGAACGATGGGTCTGGCTTGCAGGAGAAACGTGTAGACACTGGGACTGCTGCTGCATTCAGTCTGAACTCCTGGGCTTTCCAGATGGAGGCTGGAGGCCTAGGGAGAAACTTCAAAAAGAATTTTTTTTTCACTTTCCCCTATTACCTGTTACCCCAGGGATTGATTCTTCTGTTTGTTTAGTTTAAGGCCTCTCTTTCATGCTGTTGAATTCTTTAAAAGTTGGGTAGATCTAACCTGCTCATATTGTCAATGAAGGTGTAGATTGGATAGTTTTCGTAGCTGGAGTGTATTTCTTTAGGTGAGAATTTCTGTTCACCTGGTGGAGAAAATCAGTGCCTTGGTGTCTGCGAATTGCCAGGGGCACTGTTGCACTAGCCCAGATGTCCACTCTAGCTCCTTGCTTATCAGAATGGCCATTGTAGAGAGTTGTAGTGGGATGCTAACCTTGGTGATGCTTATGGGGGTTCTCTCTCCAATGGTAGGTGAGGGGACACTAACCCAGCTGTTCCAGTATTTGTTGTCATCTGCTTTATATCATCCAAAAACTCATGTTCTGTGATGCTGATAGCACCGCTGTTGGCCTTCCAACATTGAAATGGATTTATTTTCATTTTGTGTTTCTTTTGTCATTTTGGTAGGATTTGAGGAAGAAGGTAAATAATCGTTGTAATTGACCATTTCTCTACTTTTCTCTACTCTTATCTAGATCAGGGCAGTCCAACCCAACCTTTTATCTCCAGAAGGGCTTTCAACAATATGTACTCAGAAAGAAACCACCTGGTCCACTCCTTCCTAAAGCACATAAGGTATGCAATGATACATTCTTTGTTGACAAATAAATGCATTTTATACCCACAAAAACAGTTTAAATTGCCTTTCAAAGTCATCTCATTATTATTAAATAATAGAAAATGCATTGTATTTCTTAGACAAAAATTTCACTTGAATTGTATCCCCCTTTTGGTTTTGAAAAAGGATTTGAGGCTGAGCTCTATTGGTAGGCTATTAATCTTGAGCAACAAGCAGCCCTCTTTTGGATTCCGTTCCTTCCTGTACAATTGGCTAGAAATATAGTCATCCAGCAAATATTTTCAGCATTACTCATTTATAAATGTTCTGTACTTTGGTTATATATTTAAATTATGTTTTTAAAAGCACATTAGTATATCTTGGGAGACATGAGTGTGAAAGAGTGAGCCAGTGATCAGGGAACTGCTGGGAACAAAGAGATGTTTTATGATGATATCTGTGAAATACTATATTCAAGGAACTGTTGCCTTCATATAACCAGAGCCAAGATTAAGCCCCATGAATGTCCCTTGCCTTTTACCCTAATAAAATTGTTTTTTAGTACTGGACTAATTTAAATTATAATAATTGCACTAAGACTATCTTTAAGGAAAATAATAAGGAAATTATTATCCTCTGGGTTACTTGTTGATACTGCTTTAAAATTGAATTCTAGCCTTAATGTTAGCTCACAAGTTGTTTTTAAATTTATGTTTCTGATTTTTACTAATCTATCATCCTATTTAGATTGATAGAGAATATAAAGTCCAGAAAGCTTTGTTTTCAATTGGATTCCCTGTTCCCAAGCCTTTACTGTATTGCAGCAATGCTTCTGTTATTGGAACAGAATTTTATGTGATGGAACATGTGCAGGTAAATTAACACTTCATCTTACTTTGTTGCTTTTATTTTTAATCATGAAATTAAGTTTAATAAATTATCATTTACTAGTCAGAATTTTTAGGTAATTAGTTTGCTTTGCAAGGATGTAAACTTTAGTTTTAATTTGAGCACACACAATGTGGGAGAGAGAAAATAGACTAAGAACAAATTAGTAATTAGAGCATATTGACTTGTTCTTAAATTTTCCTCTAGGTGTCAGTAAAGAGCTTTATGTAATGACAATAACCAAACTGTCAGGTCTGTATGGGGAAAATTACTCCAAATAATTCCAAATTATGTATAATTCCAAACAGAAAATCTATTAAGAACAATAAATTCAAATTGTTTTAATTTTTTTTTTGTAAAATGTAATTTGAGAGTAGTTTTTGTCATTGAAGCTCATCTTGGCATACATTGTATTTCCCTTTGGCATACATACTGTTACATTAAACATGTGTCACATAAGGGGTTGGACCAGTGGCTCAGTTGGTTAAGAGCTCACTCAAGAGTGCGAGCTGAGCTCTGAGCAACAGCAGTTCGATGCCCAGCCTGAGCTGAGCTGCCAACAGGTGGCAGGATGGCTCAGCTAAAATAAAATAAAATAAACATGTTTCATGTATGATTTTATAACATATTCTGCAAAGAATTGGTTTTGGTTGCAAAACTGTTATCCTGATCTTTTGTCAGCAATAGGGGATGATGACACAGCAAAGAATTAAGAAAAGATTTGTTTTAAATCATCTGTTGTGATTGCTTCCACAGGGTCGAATCTTTCATGATTTCACCATTCCTGAAGTTAGCCCTGCAGAGCGCTCAGCCATGTATGTGGCCATGGTAGAGACCCTGGCTCAGTTACATTTGGTGAATATACACTCATTGCAGCTGGAAAGATATGGTACAGGTGCTGGGTACTGCAAAAGGCAGGTAAGGCATCCACATAAAGGGATTCTTATCTCAACTTCTTGGAAATAATATATATCACTCATCAAAATTAAAACCTATTTTGTATTTTTCCAAAACTTGGCTTTAACTTTTAATATCAGCCTTCAGACTGACTTCTTTTAAGCATAAAATAATTTATATTTTTAGATCATATTTTGTTCAGCAAAAGCTTCTGTAACTGACAGCATGTATATGAATACAAATTTAAAGCTATTTCAGCCTCTTCACTTAATTTAGCAACATATTTTCTATACAATTTTCCCTTTTTAAGCTAGGTTCAGAGATTTTATTAAGCATGACTGTGTGTTTAATATATGGTAGGTACTGTGTTAAATATCAAGAAAATAGAAGTAAGTTCTTCTTCTTAAGGATCTTATGGTCAATTTTGAAAGACCTATACATGAGTCTCATTTATATGAAACTTGAAAATATGACATTTGAAAATGGCATAAAAGGGTATGTAATCTAGTAGTGAATTGTTTCGTACTTGTCATGAGAGCTGTTCCCTTTGGAGGGTACATTCAGTATGCCCTTGCTAAAGTGGGGAAATCTTTCTGGAAAAGATATAGCTTACATTGCATATTTAAAGAAGGATAAAATCTAGAGTGGTAGGGAAGAGAGAGTGAGCATTTCAAATCAAAGGAACAGCAAGACCAGATATGTATGAGGTTGCTTCCCTTTGTACATATGTCTTTTTGAGGGGGCTGAAGGGAGAGAGAAAGGAACTAAGGCTTAGAGAATACCCATTATATGCCAGTTCCCATGCTAGATGAATTGCTGACCTACTCTTTTTTCATCTTTGTAACAGCCATAAGACAAAGGTATTATTACTTCTGTTTTGCAGCTGAGGAAACTGAGGTTTGCAGGTATCAAGTGATATACAATTAAATGACTTAGACATAATTTAAACCCAAGTCTGTATGATTACAAAGATGAAGCTCTTCACTGAACTAAATTGAACAGAGATACCTTGGGAAGTGGGAAGAAAGAGTAATGAGCAGATAAATAATATGGTCTCAAATGATGGAGGACTTTGAGAAAAAGTTGATTTGTTTGCATTCGATTCTAAGACCAATAAAAAGTCCTTGCACTCCTCATACCTATAATATACAGAGGGCGCCAAAAAAAGTATACACATTTTCAGAAAGGAAAAACTGTATTCAAATTGTAATACTCAACATATGTCAATAACAAAAGATGAATACAAGTCATGTGTATACATTTTTTGGCACCCCTGGTATTTAGAAGATCCTATGGGGAATAAGAAAGGGTATTCAAATGAAAAGCGAAAATACCCCTCTTTTTCTAGCCCCCATATTCCCTTTTCAAGGGATTGTTTCTTGTGACTTTTTTTATGTTTATTTATTTGTGTATATGTATGTGTGTGTGTTTGTGTGCATTCTTTTTTTTCTTCTTCCACAAAATAGTCACCAAATAAAGACTAAAACACACATCCCTTGATTCCTAGGCCAGTACTCTGTGTGTGTGTGTGTGTGTGTGTGTGTGTGTGTGTGTGTGTGTGTGTGTGTGAGAGAGAGAGAGAGAGAGAGAGAGAGAGAGAGAGAGAGAGAAAGAAAGAGAGAGAGAGAGAGATCTAAGTAAAATGGAACTAGATGGAAGAGAGGCTTAACTGTTTACATTTTGACTGATGTGAGTGTTTTCAGCTGATATGAGTATCACTTACAGGCATTTCTCTTGAGCAGTTAGGAATAAAACCAATTTGATATAGTAGAGTTTTGTTTTAGTTTTAGAATTACTGGATCTTCCCTTCCATTTTCAGCTCTATTATTTTTCTTATGTATCTTTAGGTATCAACCTGGACAAAGCAGTATCAAGCTGCAGCTCATCGTGACATCCCTGCCATGAACCAGCTATCTGATTGGCTAATGAAAAACTTGCCAGATAATGACAATGAAGAACATTTGATTCATGGAGATTTCAAACTAAACAACATAGTTTTCCACCCTACACAGGTACTATAAGCCATGTTTACAATAAATTAAGTAGATATGCTTTGGGACACCAGTACTAATTTGGAACACAAGATGTTCCTTCCAGAGTGCTGAAGGAACCCAACACATCCCCTGTTTCTCTAAATTCAGAACTGCCTTCACCACACAAAACTTTTAAAAATGAATCCTTCAGATTTTCTGGCTTAGGTATCTGCCTATGTTTAAGGATGCATCCAATGCTGAGTGATAGCTGATTTACTGCTTAATTAGGATTTGGGGATTTATATGCATGTTGCTGTTTTCAGACATTTTTCATTGACTAAAAATATTTAGCTTGTCCATGTTCATGTTCTTTCTTCTGGGTCATTTTCATTTCTTTTTCCTATCTCATGAAGAATTTTTAATTTGATTATTATAAGCTCAGAAAGGACAGAATTCCTCTTTTGAGGCCTGGAAAGAATTGCATGAAATTAATGTAACCTTGCTCTGTTTAATGTTCACAGTGTAATCTTTATAAAGAGTACAAAGAAATAAAAACTGTAACACTCCTCCACTGAGCACTGACAATGAGGCCTAGGATTAGAGGAGTCTGGTGGGGATGAGAAAACTACTTCAATTCTTCTCTCACCTATATGCCTTTGAGCAAGACATGTGGCCCTTAGTACAAGTATGCTGACATTAATGTGAAAGATTTACAGTTCCCTGACCCCTGCTTTTTAGAGGAGGGTTTTCTGGGTTCATTAGTTTCCCCAGAAAGCTAAGATGTTTTAGGGCAGGAAGAACTGCTCTAAATTCATGTGCTAAGTTTCTGGGTTTTC
This sequence comes from Aselliscus stoliczkanus, assembly GCA_033961575.1. Taxonomy (NCBI): domain Eukaryota; kingdom Metazoa; phylum Chordata; class Mammalia; order Chiroptera; family Hipposideridae; genus Aselliscus; species Aselliscus stoliczkanus. The sequence goes on along the minus strand of CM066735.1, from coordinate 100,114,825 downwards.
ATAATCTCCCTATAGGAAAACAACAGGAGGAAAATAGCAGTATAAATTGCATTGTTTTCATAATAGTATATCAATTGAAAGTCCAAATATAAAAGAAGGCATATGAGCACATTCATCAGCAAGACCACATTTTTCCTGGAAAAGTCAATTTGGCTATTAAAGTTTTGTATATATAATTATGTATGTGTATGTGCAATCTTTTAATAGCATAGAATTTTGATGAATTTGAATTTTGTTAAATATACAGTAGGAGAAGTAAAGAATACTAATTAACCTGGAAAAATTATAACCTAAAACCTAGCTTTGTAACTTAAAACCTAGCAGGATATGATCTATATTTGATCTATATCATTTGATTCATTAATATTTTAAGAGCCTATCTGTAAATAAGTTAGAGTCCTCTATGTTCTGTAACTATAGTTCTTTTCTATTCATTACTTAAGTTAGGAAGGAAAAATTCAGACCTAAATCTACTGAATTACTCATATGCGTTGTCTACCAAGATGTTTAAATTTTCGGATTAGCATAATATGCTGAAATTAATGGCAAACTACAATAAGTACCAAAAAAGTTATTCCTTTTTTATATTTAACCTCATATTAGAAAATCATTTCTTATAGGATTAAAGTTTATAAACAGGTGTCATCTTCCTTTAGACAAGTAGAATATTCAATAGTTGAGGAGAGTTTTTTTTAAAACAAGAAACAACTGGTAGAGTCATAGCTTTAAGCTATTTAGCTGCAATATTAATTTGTTACATATATCATTATCATTTAATGTTTTAGGATTATATATTAGCTAGTAAGATGTCTTCTACTTTGTACCTAGAAATCCCATAATTATTGGTTAAATCAAATTTAATCAATTTCTGTCTCCTATAAATATTGTAGCTAATTTTTTATGGTAGTAACATACAATTGGCAGAGTACAAATCAACTAGCGTTTATTCGTTATCAATTATGTGCTCTGAAACATAGTGTTGGAAAGAAAATACAGCTTTTAATAAGCTCAGAATATAGATGAAGGTAAAAGATACTCAGGAACAGCAGAGAACAATATATACCCAATTGCTAAAGTATATATCATACAAAGTGAACGATAAGAACAGTCAAAGAGGAAAAGATACCCACTGTGGAGTGACACCAAGAGCTATCAAACTTTAGAATTTAATTTTAGTCAAGTTTATCTTTTCCACCTCAGTTTTTAAATTTCATAAGTAAATAGGAAATTAGGTGGGTTTTTTTGTTTTTTTTTTGAGGGCAGTGTCACTGGCCCTCATATGTGGGACCCGAACAAGGGCCACTAGCTTCTCAAGCCAGCGATTAACCACCGCGCCACTCGGCCAGCCCCAGAAATTAGATAGTTTTGTGTATGTGTGAAGGCACTCCACAAATTAGAGTTGAATGTGTATATTATGTGCTCACCTGTATATATTCCTAGGGATATGATTGAAAGCTTTTTATTTTTCCTTTGAGGATAAGGATTATGCCTTTAATTTTTTTCTTGCCTTTGCTCCTGTGGTAGATGCTCAATAAATGAAGACCACCTAGGCTAAGAGCTCCTTTGAAGCAGTGACTGTATCTTATTCATTTATGTAACAGGTGTTTACATGTTTCTGAATGAATCTATTTTGAAAGAATTGGTTTTAGTTCATCACTAAGTAACTATTTCCATTTTATATATTTATGCTTAATTTTTATTCTCTATCAGTGTGACATTTTTTTTTTTTTTTGTCTTTTTAGAGGGCAGTGTCACTGGCCCTCATATGTGGGATCTGAACCAGGGCCACTGGCGTCCCAAGCCAGCTCTTAACCACTGTGCCACTCGGCCGGCCCCTATCCGTGTGACTTTAAAGCAAATTATTTAACCCCTCTTTGTTCCCTCAATTTTTATTTTAACTTTTCATTTTGAAATAATTATAGTCTCAAAAGCTGTTGTAAAAATAGACCAGAAAGGTCCTGTATACCCATCATCCATATTCCCCACATGGATCTTTCACAACTATAGTATGTTATCAAAGCCAGGAAATTCACATTGTGTACAAGGTGTGATCAAACAATATGGTGAATGTTCAAATAAAAATAAAATTAGTACAGTAAAAGCCCCATTGCCATATTCCCCCTCACTTTGAACACTCTTATCCCATCATTCTTGCCACTTTCTGAAGCAGTTCTGGAAGTCTTTTTTCATGAGTGTCTTTAGTTGTGCTGTCGTGGCTGCCTCATTGTCCTGAATCATTTGACTTTGGGGAAGAGCCAAAGGTTGCACGATGCCTGGTCTGGTGAATAAGGTGGGTTGAGGACACACCATAATGTTTTTATGTTACAGAAATTGCCATTTACTAGAAGCAATGTGTGACATGGACCATTGTCATGATGGAGGATGCTTTATATCACACTTTAAAGCACACCTTCTCTCAACCATAGCTCACATCCAACTGACTGTACCAAACAAGTTGAAACTTGTCACACACTATTATAAGGTTTGATGTGCCACTTCCTGGATTGAAGATCCCTGCCTTTCCATTGGATGGTGCTCGGCAGCAGCATTCACCATATTTTGTGATCTCAACCAAAGGCTCTGTGTCATACATTGTTTCTGGTACAGCAATTTCTGTCAAAAACATGACTGTGTGTCCTCATCTACTTTATTCACCAGATGTGGCACTGTGCAACTTCTGGCTCTTCCCCAAAGTCAAAAGGACCATGAAAGATAAATGTTTTGAATTCATTCAGGACATTGAGACAGCCAGGACAGTGCAACTAAAGACACTCACGAAAGAGGACTTCCAGAACTGCTTCAGAAAGTGGCAAGAGTGATGGGATAAGTGTGTTTGAAGCAAGGGGAAGTATTTGAGGGGGATTAATGTCAAAGGTCTTACTGTAATAATTTTTTTTTAAATTTAAACATTCACTATATTGTTTGATCATGCCTTGTACCTTTTATATCTGGGCAAAAAAATACACAACAACATTTCAGGGTTGCTCTTTTCCTATTCTACTTTTCTAAGACTGTTTATTAATCTCTATTCTTCAAAAAAAAAATTATGGTAAAAGTAAATCTTTCATAATATTTACTAAAAGTTGAACTGGCTGTAGGGGATAGAATTATAGGAGACTTGGAAGTTGTACACTTCTGTAATGTTTAAGGTTTGAGGTTTTATTGTTTTTGTTTTTTGGTTTGTTTTTGTTTTTGTTTTTAAAACAGCATGTTTTATTTTTATCATCAGAAAGCCAAATAATTAAGCAAGAAAGCAAAAACAATTTTAAGTGACAAATCTTCCAGAAATGTGTGTGGTTAGCCACCGAAGGGTTACCAAAGGGTATGGCAAAACAAAAGCATATTACTCAGTTTCACAATCCCTATTTATTTTCCAATTACTTATATGTAAAGTATTTGAAACATGTTTGAGCGTGCATTTCAGCAGTGCAACATGCTCACTGCAATGTTCAAAAGCAATCCAGTTTTCCTGGGGAATACTGTTTATTTTCTAAATATAAACCTTGCCCATCTGGAAGAGAAGTGTTTAAGACTTCTCTTAAACACTGGAGTTTTATGTGCATTGTGCCATTTCAAACTATAAAGACAATATATTTCATTACAAACAGATCAACCCATAGATAGTTCATCCACTTCCATTAATTAGTAGTCAGATGTAGTTAAGATAACAAATATATGTATACTCGTTCTGCAGAAGTCATCAGCCTTGCAGCCTTCTACATAATAACTTATAAGGAAAAGAATGATTTGATATATAAAATAAAACTTGTATTTTTAATGGCTTTTTCTTTTTAATTCCCCGCATTCCCATTGTGTCTAAAATATCAGCGTAGTTGGAGAAAAGCATAGTTATAAAATTAAATTGTATTGCAAGAAAAAAATGTGGGAATTGGATTTTTTCAACCTTTTTACTTTACAGATGCAGTATTTTTAAAATACTCTTTAGTAAATGATCTTTAGTAGTAAAGCGATTTTTGAACTCAAGTCTGCTGACTTCCAATGCTCTGTATCATTCCTTCTACACTGTACTGATTCTCGTCTCACTGGAACCGGTCAGCTTCAGTGATCTAAAAATGGAAATGCCTTGTCTTTGACCACACCTTCTTCACCTTCTGTTTCTCTTATTTCTTTATACGTCTCCTGCAATGCTGCAAATTTTATTGCTGTTACCCTAGAATCTATGACCCCTTAAGACTTCATTTTTAAAAACTACTTTATTATCAATTGAATTAATAATTTTTTGACCATGGATGTGTGCACGTAATGTAAGAGTTATAAAGTTTTCTAACCTTAGATTGCTATTGTTCCAGAATCTTCTCACCTCTTGACTTCATTCAATCTCCAACCCTGATCCGGGGTCATATTTTTGCTGTAGAACAGTCATGAAGTCAGCCTACCTGGACCTGGGACATATTTATGCTGCATAATTTCATCTAAGCTGTAAATTTGTCTCTTTGTAAAAATCCGTTACTTTAAAAAAAATGGTTTTTTTGCATCTTTTCTGTTCTTCTCAAACCCTCACATTTGCTTTTCTCTAGACTCCCACCCTCAGCATATGTTCTTGCCTTCTACTTGACTCATTTTTGTCCGTTTAGTCATTTTTCAGCACAAGCTGCTTTCGGGGTATTATCGGCCTCTTGAGGTTCTCTTGACATTGTTGAAGACATTTCTGCCCTCTACATAATATCTCTTTAATGCAGATTGATGGGTGACATTTTTCTTAAGGCTCCTTGTCAAGAAAAATTATCACTCTTGAGTATCTGGTTTGTTTTTAATGCACGTATATTATAACCATTGTGACTGATCATACTTCACACTTTATTTTGCCCATAGACAACTCAGAGAAAATTTTACTGTCTATACTAATAACTATATATGACCTATGACATTCAATTTCATGTGATAACCTTACTCCTAGTTTCATATTTTTGTTAAAATTTATATTCTTCCCTGCCTTCTACATCTACTGTTGGATTGCATGTTTCTTTGGTTTTGAAAGGGTAAGCTACATGTTAATAAAATTCTATAGTACAAAATGCATACATAGAAAAATAAAACTCAGTGTAGAACATAATCAACAGAAAGAAAAATGTTCAGTTGTGCTGAGGTTCCGGGAGAACGGTCAGAAATCATTTTATCAATAAGTTCTTGAGCAGCAAGATGAGCTGGTAAATGGTCATTTCAATTACTAGGAGTTATGCTGCGTGTTTTATAGCTCTGTATACAAATAGGCATAGATAGGATTATAATAAACTATTGCTAATTAATTTATACTAATTGATACAATTTTATTAACCATCAACTTTTCTCACTGGCCATTGTTTTACAGCTTTGTGTAATTATCTAAAAAATATTTCAGAAATCTTGAAACTTTACTATAGTAAAGGAATTAATTTTTACTGAAACAAAGGTAAACATTTATAGCATAAGGAAGTGTCTCATCTTTTCTATGAATGTTAAGAACACAGAAACAGACAGAATGGTATAGAGAAAAATGTATCCAATCTTTTTTTTTTTTTTTGCTTATCACATCTAGCTAGTATAGTAATTTATACAACACAACAATAAAAGGCCTTATAAAGTCAAATCATGGAGGAGAGAGTGATCAATTTTTCTAGTACTCCTTTTTTTTTTTTAAAGATTTTATTGGGGAATTGGGGGAGGGGAATAGCGTTGGGGAATCGGGGAAGGGGAACAGACAAGTTGCTGTCCTTTTGTTCTTCAGTCTAGTTGTAGAGGACATTGCTTCACTGGCCCATGTTGGTATCATCATTGCACTCTTCCCGGGTGAGGCAGATTGGTCACCTGCTATTCGACGCCGCTCATGGCAGCTCATGGCCGCTCACACTAACTGCTGGCCACTCACTGTAGCCTATGGCAGCCCACTGCAGCAGGGGCTGCAGCTATGCTATCCTAGGGACTCACAGCAGCCCAGCTCCAGGTGGAGCTGTTGTTTACCATCTTAGCTGTAGAGGGCAGTGTCACTGGCCCTCTATGGGAGATCCAAACCGGGGCCCCGCTGCTCAGAGCTGGTGTCCCAAGCCAGCTCCTAACCAACACACCACTCGTCTGGCCCATTTTCTGGTACTCTTAATAGAAAAATTTTGATTACCTCTATATGCCAAGCTGTGTACCTACCTATTCATGGAATAAATATGTATCGGCCACCTATTATGTGCCAGGTACTTTGCTAGGAACTGGTAAACAAAACAGACATGCTACCTGCCCCCAGTTAATAGTTACACTTAACCATATGCAAGAGGTGTATGTTATGGCTGAAAAAATTCAGAGTCAGAGAGGTTAGGTAGTTTGTCCAGAGCTACACAGCTAGTAAATGGTAGAGCTAGGGTTTGAATATAGGTCTACCTGTGGATTCCAAAGTCCACATTTTCCCACAAAGCTACAATAATGTATACAAGTGTACCAGAGGAGCAAGAGAGTGCAAGCACACAGTTATATAAAGGCTTGAAACTCAGTAATTTGTATTGCCCAAATAAGCTCTGCTGTTTTACCTGGCTTGGACAATCTTGTTTAGATTATTGCTACAGCTTTCTCACTGGCCCTCTCTACAGTCATTTAAAATGTAACAGCAGGGTGACCCCTCAAAATGCATATCCTATCTTGTTACTTCTCTGTACAGAACTCCTCCTATACCCCATCCCTCTCACCTTAATCCTTTGATAACCACAGCCATTGCTATCAGTGTGGTGTATATCATGTCAACTTTGAGTATTTATATATAACCTTTTTTATTTCAACAAAAATACTGTTACACATATGATTCTGCAAATTGCTTTTTCCCCTTGTTTTTACAATTGAATGTTCTGTGTCCTTAACATAAAGATGTATGAGTATATTCCCTTGATACATATTGTTAAAAAGTAGAATGAGGAAAGCTTTATGTTTTATTGATTCCAAATGACATGACTGTTATCATGTTGCTATTGTATATAATGGTGGATTTTGTATTCATAAAACAAATAGCATCTTTTATAACAATTGTATTTTTTGTGTCTACAGCATGAAACAACTTACCCCAAAAATTACTATTGCCATAAGGGTAATGTTTTTTTTATGTAGTAAGATTCATCACCAGAGCATACTCTTAATTATATATGGCATAGCATAGATTCATAACTTATAATAAGTAATTATTAGAATTCCTTCTTTGCCACAGTTATTCCCTGTTGGGAAGTTGCAACTTTTTTTGCTACTGCTCTTTAGTAGAGAAATATTAAGGCTGTGTAAAGTAAAATGCTGGAGAACTGATGGCCAGTAATGGAATCAGAGGACTTGGATCTACACAATCAAGGCTAATGAATTAGTTGATGCTCATAAATGAGATGTGCCACTGGGGGCAAAGACTGCAAACTATGGCCTCAGCCTTGCTTTTGATGGAAAAATGTGATTTTGAGTGTATTCTATTTCATTTATTTCCTTGTTTTAGTTGTTTTCCATTTAGCATGTTCAAACCTTTTTCTTTTTAATTACAGTCTCGAGTTATAGCTGTTCTGGATTGGGAGCTTTCAACCATTGGTCATCCTTTGTCAGATTTAGCACATCTCTCTCTGTTCTACTTTTGGCCAAGGGCAATTCCAATGATAAGTCAAGGTTGTTATTTTCAAGAAGTCAAAGGTATGGAAACTTAATGTTGCCTAAATTGCTATTAATATAAACTTTATTATTCCTCATAATTTAAAACTAGGATTATATTGCAATTTCAGATAGCTTTTATTTGCTTCTTGAAATGTTTCTAAATCATTTTATTTTGATTGAATTTTCTGAATATAGCATTCCACTTTTAGTAATTTATGACAAAATGTAATCCTTTGTATATAGTGTTCTTTTGGAAATCAATATTTAGAACATGTTTTGTTATGTGGACTAGTGGTTATTATATTTAGTTTTATATACATATGCAATATTAGGACATTTTGAAATATTCGCCATGAGATTTTTATCAAAGTTTACAGTGCGTGCTGTTTTTATAGGGATACCATCAATGGAGGAACTAATTTCAGTATATTGCCGCTGCCGGGGAATTACTCCTGTTCTTCCTAACTGGAATTTCTTTCTTGCCCTTTCATTTTTTAAAATGGCTGGGATATTACAGGTAATTAATTGTTTTTAACATGTGTTTCACCATTATTTATTAATATACAGTTGACAGTATTTTCTATTCTTTTAGAGGTTTTGTATTCTTTATCCTTAGATCATTTGGCTTCTCATAATGACAAATACCAGATATAGGTAAAATAGAAACCCCAAACTTATAGAATAGGAATTTGTCAAGGAAAAAGTTGAATAGCAAAATGGATCATCACCGTTTGGTATAATAAACTTAGAAGATGAAGGTCATAAGAGAAAAAGACATAATGACAAAAAGAGAAAAGCATGTGAGATTGGCTATGTCCTGAATATCCAATGTAAGAAAGAGCTAAAATCTTCAATAATGTCTGCTTCAGACTATAAAACTATTTATTAACCAGGTCTGATGATGAGGAATTACCTTTGAATTTCCCAAACCTTCGTACAGTACCTAACGTATAGTAGCCTTTGAATATGTTTTTGAGTGAATAGATGAGTAAATTTTTCCATTTTCTAATAATGTCATATTTATGTGATTAATTTTGAAAGGAAATTGAGCATAAATTCATTTTTTTAAAATCACAATTTAAACAAATGCACTCTTTATTATACTAATTCATTTTTCATGTACTTTGAATTTTGGGTGCTTACTTAAGAAATTGATATACTTCATCAGTGATAAGGGACTATGGCTTGGAGAAAGAATACTTAAATAAGAAATTTTAGAAACAAAAAAGAATGGAAAAAAGATTAAGGAAAATTATGGTTATTTTTCAACATCCTCAGAGTTCATGCTATCCATGAACAACTGAAATGTCTTCTAGGAAATAGTTGTGATATATCTCATCCTGTATTTTACAGTCATGTTTTACAGTCATGTTAATCATATTAGTTAATTAAGCTGTTTGGATGGGTTTCTCAAAATAGGATTTATGGTATGTTTCTATATCCATCAGTTTCCACAAATCAGATACCAGATAGGCTTTGAATTTAAATTTCATTGGATTTTCATTTCAAATAAATTTGACATGAGTTATGATTGAAATTAATATATACAAGGTCTGACAATTAAATTCCCGAACTTGTTGCAATGATGTTGCTAAACATTTTTGGTATCAGAGGGATTATTCATTATGAATTTGTACCAATTGGACAAACAGTAAACCAAGTTTACTATTTGGAAGTGCTGTTAAGGCTGCATGAAAAAGTTAGATGACCCTAACTTTTTGCCAAAAATTCATGGCTCTTGCATCATGACAATGCATCAGCTCACATGGCACTGTCTGTGAGGGAGTTTCTAGCCAGTAAACAGATAATTGTATTGGAACACCCTTCTACTCACCTGATCTGGCCCCCAATGACTTCTTTCTTTACCTGAAGGAAATACTGAAAGGAAGACATTTTGATGACATTCAGGGCATCAAAGGTAAATACGATGACAGCTCTGATGGCCATTCCAGAAAAAGAGTTCCAAAATTGCTTTGAAGGGTAGACTAGGTGCTGGCATTGGTGCATAGCTTCCCAAGGGGAGTACTTCGAATATGACTGAAGTGATAGTCAGCAATGAGATATATAGCACTTTTTCTAGGATGAGTTCGCGAACTTAATTATCTGATCTTGTATGTCATAAACTATATAATAGCAAGTAGCCTTAGGGATGATCATAAACATTCTATTTTAACTAGAAATGTGAAATTGGAAATGATGGATAGACTATTAGTGTTTTATTACATAAAGGATTGTATAAAGAAATAAACTAATGCAATTCAGTTGATTGTGTTTTGGTGGCGAGGCAGGAGAGAGGAGAAAGTACTTGTATTATGTTGGAAGCACAGAACATGAAGAATTAAGCAAGAAAAATTGGTTAACGTTCAGCTAACACTGTTCAAAGGAGACAGATCACTTAAACTAGGGGTCCAAAAATGAGATAAAGTATTCTTAGAGGTCATCTCATTGCTTTCTTCTTGGTTTTATAGTTTTTCATTTTGTTTTGGTTTCTTTAGATTTTCCCCCACTATGAAGGGAAAAAAGTGATCTTTAGAGATGATATAACTTGCCAATTTGGTATCGTTGATAACTGCTGAGCTCATTTTCAAGTTTCGTTTGATTCCCAGTTACAATTCTATTAGGATGAGAGTGTGTTTACCAGATGATATAAGTATGACTTTTTAGCTTGGGGGGTATAATTAGTCTTTCTTGTAAATTAATAGGATTTTTATATCTTGGTAACTTGTGAGTTTAGTGACTCACATAACTGGGAAACTGGAAAGACCTAAGAACAGTTTTCAATGAATTGTGACTGCTCCATGTTAATTTACTTACAGGGAGTGTACAGTAGATATCTTCTGGGGAATAATGTAGCTGAGAATAGCTTTCAGTTTGCCAATGCTGTGCAACCTCTGGCAGAAACTGGACTGCAACTCTCAAAAAGGTAAAGCAAAATAGATGCTTGGCTGACTCAAATTAGAGCCTTTATTAAGTATGTGAAGGTTATAAACTTTAGGGGGATAGGTATTGTTTTTATTTCTTACACCAGGATTGCTGCTGCCAATCACAGTAGTTTGATAAATCTCTTACCTGCCTGAAAATAAATTTACTTCAAAAATAAAAATTACCGGGCCGGCTGAGTGGTGCACTAGTTAAAAACTGGCTTGGGAAGCTGACCGAGTGGCTCAGTTGGTTAAGAGTTGGCTTAGAGCACATTCTCTGAGCAACAGGGCCACTGGTTTGATTCCTACATGGGCCAGTGAACACTGCGCCCGAGCTGAGCTGCCGCTGAGCTGCCAACAGGTGGCAGAATGTCTCAGCTGGTGTAACAACAAGATTGCCTGTTCAATAGTGGGCTACACCCACCCGCAACTAAAGATTGAACTCAGCATCTTGAGCTGAGCTGCCACCGGGATGGCTCAGTGGATAGGGTATGTGCTCTTAACAACAAGGCTGGTGATTTCACTCCCACGTGGGATTGTGGCTATGTCCACCCACAACTAAGATTGTAACACAGCACCTTGAGCTTAGAGACCACAAGCTGGCGACGGGGAGCCAGATGGTGACTGGCGCCCTCCACAACGAAGATTGAAGAACAATTTGGCTGGTCCCCTCCCCCAATTCCCCAACACTGTTCCCCTCCCCCAATCCCCAATAAAATTAAAAAAAAAAAAAAAAAAGAACTGGTTTGGGATGCCGGCTCTGAGCAGCAGGGCCCTGGTTCAGATCCCACATATGAGGGCCAGTGACAATGCCCTCTACAGCTAAGACGGTGAACAGCAGCTCCACCTGGAGCTGGACTGCTGTGAGTCACAGGGCAACGGCATAGCTGCAGCCTCTGCTGCAATGGGCTGTCATACACTACTGGCAACCAGCGTGAGCAGCTGCCAGCCGGTGTGAGCTGCCAAGAAGCTGCTGTGAGAGGCTGTCTTAAGGCTGACGACTGATCTGCCTCACCCAGGAAGAGTGCAATGATGATATCAACATGGGCCAGTGAAGCAACGTTCTCCATAACTAGACTGAAGAACAAAAGGACAGAAACTTCTCTGTTCTCCTCCCCCAATTCCCCAATTAATCTTAAAAAAAAAAAATCCCATATTTATTTATTTATTTTATTTTATTTATTTATTTTTTAAAGATTTTATTGGGCAATTGGGGGAGGGGAACAGTGTTAGGGAACTGGGGAAGGGGAACAGAAAAGTTGCTGTCCTTTTTTTCTTCAGTCTAATTGTGGAGGATGTCACTTCACTGGCCCATGTTGGTATCATCATTGCACTCTTCTCGGGTGAGGCAGATTGATCACCCGGCCTCTGGACGGCCACTCACAGTGGCTCTTGGCAGCTCACACCAGCTGCCAGCCACTCATGCTGGCTGCCGACTACTCACTGTAGCTTATGGCAGCCCACTGCAGCACGGGCTGCAGCTATGCCGTCCCGGGGACTCACAGCAGCCTAGCTCCAGGTGGAGCTGTTGTTCACCATCTTAGCTGTAGAGGGCAGTGTCACTGACCCTCATATTTGGGATCCGACCGGGGCCGCTGGCATCCCAAACCAGCTCTTAACCAACGCATCACTCGGCCAACTCAAATTATCCATATTTATGATTAAAAGTATTTTGATAACTTGAGTGTATAAACTTTTAAGGATATAGATAAAACTCTCAAATGTTTCCTTCTAATATTTGTTACTTACATATACCCATTTAAAGTTACAAATTATACAAGGTGATTTATATTAAATTTAGAAATATTGCTCTTTTGCACCATTACATCATGATATTTTATTCAGACATTTCATACCCATCTTTGTAATCCATGTCTCTCTCAGTGGGGCACTTTTTGAGGCATGTAATACAACTTGTCAAACACACTCCTGTCTCAGTGGTATGATGTACAGCACGTACTGAATGTGTAGGTGACACTATCCCTGGAAATTTGCCCAAGCCACAGGTACCCATGTCATAACATTAGAATACTTGTGTTTTACAATTCATTGTATAGACATTTGTGATCTCCACAACTGACTGTGTTACTCTATAGAGGTCTTGTTAATAATGACATCCAGCAATTGTATTTGTGAGGCATATACTAAGAGTAATTATTAAATTTGTGTTCAATTTTTTTGGTTCCTTTTTTAGAGATTCTAACAGGTGACTTCAATAAAGATTCAAAACTCTTATTGATCGTGGTTATGCTAGGCTTATATTTTCCCCATACAGTGCTTTAAGCATTAAAATTCGATGTTCAGAATAATGTGATTCTGGGCCGCCGAGTGGCGTGGTGGTTAAGTGCTGGCTTGGGAAGCCAGCGGCCCCGGTTCGGTCCCACATATGAGGGCCAGTGACACTGCCCTCAAAAACAACAACAACAACAAAAAAAACCAACAACAACAGAATAATGTGATTCTACATTTACCCCATCATATGAAACACAAAAAATTCCAAAACTTGGCATCTCCTTCTGAGGTCTATTTTTGGGGAGCTGGGAAAGACTTCACATTACATTCAGAAATATATAATAATGATCTTGGATATCTTCATAACATTTTTTCTTGCAAAGAACTTGGAGAACTGCACTGCCACACATTGATACTCCCCAAGCGTTGTTTGCACAGAGCAGGAGAGGCCAGGAAGTTCTGGCACAGGTGCAGCATTTCATGAAACAGCACATCCTTCCAGCTGAAAAGGTAAGTATTGTATGAACAGAATCTATTTGTGCTCAAGGACTGTTGGTTAGTTACTTCCGTTACCTCTGCTTCTAGGGGTACCAGGGTAGCTTATCATGCCAGTTGATCCTTACCTGGATGCCCTTAGCACTGAGCTGCTACAGAACTTGATCCTGAAAAATTCCAAGCTTCTAATATATGCCAAGGGAATGCCACAGATAAATCTGTAGAAGTAAGTCAAAGGAAATTAACTTTTTTGTGTGAAGTTGTGATCCTAAGTACACGTACATTAGAGTGAAACACTACTTTTGGAGGCTTTTCCTAAGGCAGTGACTTTCAGCCCTTTTTTTTTTTTTTTTAATGAACCCCTTTGAGAATTAAGAGAACTGTAGAGAAAACAAGATGGGCATACCCAGAAAATTTTGCATGTCATTTCACGCTGTTCACAGATACTACCACCTCTCTCCCCACAAGCTACTATTTTGAGGTATTACATTTCAATTTGTTCGCTGAGGATAGAGATGTAACATGGTACATTCATTAATTCAGTTAACAAGTTATGATCAGGTGCCTGATACTGCGTTACACACCTGGAGAGCCACTGAAAGTAAAAGAAAGAACACTACAGTGCTTATACTCCCACAGAGCTTATACTTGAGCATGAAACAAAGCCATTAAATAAGAGATGCCAAATGCTGTAAAGGAAAGATAAAAGCCGTCACGAAAACATGTACTGCATTTGGGTAAAACACTGTTGTAGAAATTGTAAGATTCTAGCTCATTCCTGCCACAAGTTACAGGGTCTTGGGCAAATAAGTGTATCTCCCAGAGCCTCAGTTTCTTCATCTAAAATGTTTATTTATAAGTTTGACTAAATATACAATTCCCATTTTAACCTTCCAGATTCTTAGATGCCCAGAGCTAGACTGGCAAAATCAAATAGGAAACTGAAAAAGACCAAAATTCTTTCAACAAAAATGTTCAGAGTTGATATGTGTTTATAGGGTGGTTAGTATTATTGCTTGTATTATATGAAAAAGGATTCCTTTTTATCAAAGATCTGGTATAAGACTAACTTTGCCCACAGATTGAGGTATAGTTTTTTGTTGTTTGTTTGTTTTTATTTTAAAGGAAATACTATTTAAATATGAGGATTTTTTTTCTAAAATAGTCACCCTTATGTGTATGCAGTGCCTAAAGTATTGCTTTGGAGATTTTCTGCTCTAGTTTGTATGTATACAATTTTGATTTCTAAAATCCTGTACTGTTGGGTATTGAAAATGCAACACTTTTGATTAAAGATGGCAGCATTTGCTTCTCCTCCCTCAAATAAAATTCTATTGAATTAACAATAAAGAATTTTTAATGGAATAAATTAGTAAAAGCCCAGAAACAGGAGAGAGATACAGCAGAGAACTAAAGGTTTTGAAAAGAGAATGCAAATTGTTTTGAAAAGCAGACTGTTTCATACCAAACCAATGAATAAACCTTAACAGAGCAAGTGCATCTCAAAGGAAATTTGAAGTAAGAGGAGGCTATAATGCAGGTGGTAGCCATTCTTTTCTTTCTTCATAGTGGGGTCCCCAGTGGTATTGAGAGCAAAAGTGAAAAGGGGGAGAGAATTCAAGATGTTTGATTGAAGAATTAACTTGTGGATGGACTGCTTGGATTGGTTTTTTAACACTCATGGGCAGCATGTGTTTGCCCTAAACACAAGGCTGCAGGAGGACTCTAAAAAGCAAATGACCTGTTTCAGAGCAGCCAGAGCTCCACCATGGGCTTAGCACTCGAGAGTAGAGTCCTCCATGTTTTGGCTTTTTGTGTGTTTTTTTTTGTGGGGGGTTTTGGTGTAGACCCCAACTTGCCTATCAGCTGACCTGATTCCTACCTGCTCACCTTAAAATGAATCCTATCTATTGACATGCTAGTGTTTGCATCCAGCCAGTATTCAGAAGAGAGGCCAGAATTGGCAGAGGAAGCCACACAGCCTTGCTCTTTCATCCACAAATATGAATGGCAGTCAAGGAAAACATGCAGCGCAGAAGAGAAGTATCACAAGTTGGGTGGTGATACATCTGCTGAACTCAATATCATGTAGCTATTAAAACATTTATAAAGAATTTGCAGTAAAAGAAACTGCTTTATGATGAGTAAAAACGCAGTCTATTATTGCTTTAAAGGGAAGATTGTCAATATTTTGTGTGGCAAGGAAAGACACAATCGTTTTGTCTTTGTAGATCTTTCAAATCTGGAATTCATGCACACCTAATAATGAGTTTTTTTCTTCTTTTAAAAACTTGTACCAACATTTCTAAGTGTTTTATCCTGTAGAATGATTCTGAGCAACACTAATCCCTGTCTGTGAACATACACATTTAAAATGCTACTGGGAGGGCCGGCTGAGTGGCGCGGTGGTTAAGCGCTGGCTTGAGAAGCCAGTGGCCCCAGTTTGGGTCCCTCAAAACAAACAAACAAACAAAATGCCACCGGGAGAAAAGTAATTAGCTTTCTCAGAATGGAAGAGGGGGCAGCCTATAAAATTCTCTCAAATATTATTATAACTAAGTTTACAAAAACAAAAACAGTTATGTCTGGAAAACAAAACTGTATCACATAATACACCAACATTTGCATAGTATGTAAGTTTAGCTAGTAATACTCTTGATGATTTATTTTTCCTAATACTCTTACATATTTTTCCAATTTTCTATAACGGGAAGAAATAAGCTTCTTAAATGATTCTAATGACCTTTTGAAACTCCTTGGATATTGTAAAGTTAGAACTTAACTCATTATCTATGAAAATGTTAAAAGGCAATTCTTATTTAAAATGGATGGGAGTCCAGAAAATGGCATGTAAAACAGGAACCAGCAACATGCCATTTTACTGAGAACACACTTTTTTTTTTTTTTTTAAGATTTTATTGGGGAATTGGGGGAGGGGAACAGCATTGGGGAACCAGGGAAAGGGAACAGACAAGTTGCTTTCCTTTTGTTCTTCAGTCTAGTTGTGGAGGATGTCGCTTCACTGGCCCATGTTGGTATCATAATTGCGCTGTTCTCGGGTGAGGCAGATTGGTCGCTGGCCTCTGGACAGCCACTCACAGCAGCTCTTGGCAGCTCACACTGGCTGCTGGCCACTCACGCTGGCTGCCGGCCACTCACTGTAGCTTATGGCAGCCCACTGCAGCAGGGGCTACAGCTATGCCATCCCCAGGGACTCACAGCAGCCCAGCTCCAGGTGGAGCTGTTGTTCACTATCTTAGCTGTAGAGGGCAGTGTCACTGGCCTTCATATATGGGATCCGAACCAGGGCCCTGCTGCTCAGAGCTGGTGTCCCAGGCCAGCTCTTAACCAATGTGCCACTCGGCTGGCCCAAGAGAACACACTTTTAATATAATGGTAACATTAGTCATATTTTCCTACTGAGTCTAATAATGCACTAGGGTATAACTGTTGCTTCCAATGGATTTAAGTTTTAAGTGAAAAACTATATTGCAAAATTACTTGTAGGCCCAGATTTAAGATTCTGAATAAACATACTCCAAAACAGTATCTCAAGTACTGAATGAGAAAGCTAGTTGTTAAGTGATATTTTGGGAGCATTGATCAGGAATCAAGCATGTTTTCTGCTTCTTTCATCATTGAACTCTTTTTCATAGTTTAAGAACAAAAGAAAGCTTCTTTGTAATGAGGTATTTTGTTTTAATTCTGACTTCTACCATACCACAAATAGATTTTACAAATTTCTTAATGAATAAAGTTTAGAACAGGAAGTATTAAATAATACGTTTTTAAATAATTATATATAAACACTGATATCATTTAATTTCTCAGACTGTAGTGTCATAGAGAGGTAGCCAGAGATGAAAAATTTGTAAATGTGTTGCATGATATATTTCTTACCAAACAATAGCATTGACTATTTCCATGGCAATGTGATGGATGGAAATAATACACAATCCTAAACAGGAAATCTTCCTGTGTAACTGACTTCCTGTCAAAAATAGCAAGTCCTGTTCATCCTGGTGCCTTTGAAAGAGTCATCCTTTGTCTTCTTGAAGTTTCCACTAAATACAGCAGTATTCTAGACTAGCTAGCCATGCTTCAATAAAAGTAACATTTTAGTATATTATGTATATGACTGGAACAATTTTAGAAAATAATATTATAATGTGGAGTTTGGGCAATGTTCATAGCCTTTAATCCAGTAACTCTATTAGCCTAAGTGTAGAAAAAAACGATAGGTACAGAGATGCTAAGAAAATATTGGAGAATGCCATTATAGTCCAATATTTTAGTTCATCTTGATTCTTTTAGTTGCACAAATTAGAGATTACTGTTACTGTTTTATGTGGCTATTACCCATGTATTTATCACTTTATTTTCTAGCCCTTCTTGCAACTCAGATGTTTCTAATAGGATCAGTTTCCTTTAGTAAACTTTTATCTTTCTTTTTTCCTTTTCCTTTGTTTACCCAGGAGAGGGAAGTAATGATTTGATTTCATATTTCTCTCTCTCTGTCTCTCTCTGTCTCTCTCTGTCTCTCTCTGTCTCTCTCTCTCTCTGTCTCTCTCTCTGTCTCTCTCTCTCTCTGTCTCTCTCTCTCTCTGTCTCTCTCTCTCTCTGTCTCTCTCTCTCTCTCTCTCTCTCTCTCTCTCTCTCTCTCTCTCTCTCTAATGCCTTTATTTGGCCCTAATTCGTGAAGCTTTGTGTTATGGGTTATCCAGTTCTTGGTTGACAGTTATTTTCTCTCAGCAATTGAAGATATTATCCCACTGATTTCTGGATTGTATGTTGCTTTGGGAAGTCAGCTCTTAATTGTTTATCAGTAGTCTGTCGTCGTCCTACCCCCCACCCCCTGCCCCTTCCTCCTTCAACAGCTTGTCTTGTTCTTTGATATTCTGCAGTTTGTGCTCTGCTTCATTGTGCTTTCTGAATTTGAGAACTGGTATCTTTTATCAATTCTGAAACTTCTTAGATATAGTTTTTTTTCCTAATATTCCCTCTCTCCATTCTTTTCATCTAGGGCTCCAATTAGATTTATGTGAGAACTTCTCTCTGTGTTTGTCATATCCCTTAACTTCTCATATTTTCCTTCTTTTGATAGCCTGTGCTTCATTCAAGAAAGTAATTTCTTCCTATCCTTCTTCCAATTTATGTATTTTTTCATCTGTATCTAATCTTATTTTTCAACCACCCAGAGAGCAGTGATTTCCAAATTTGGAGTGTGTCAAAACTGCCTAGAGAGCTAATGAAGAACACAGGAGCCCTGTGTTATTGAAGTAGGATAGGACCTGGGCTCTGTGTTTACCGAGTTCCCCAAGTGATTCTGAAACCCACCAAAGTTTGAGAACCACTGCCATTGAGTTTTTAAGTTTAATTACTATGGGGCTTTTTCCCCCCTGGAGTTGTAATCAGTCCTTTTTCAAATTTGGCCCATTTCAAAAATACTTTGTCATATTTTTCATCCTTTTTTTTATTCTTGAAGTCTATCAGAGAGAACTATATTCTGCATCAGCTCATTATTCTGTCTGTAGTCTTTGGGGAGTGTGGTTCTATTTTGTTGAATTATTATTTTTGCTAATTCTTGCTAATGGTGGCTGATTTCCTTGAGTGTTTAGTACTTTTTCATTTTGAACTCATGTTCTTTGAAATGGAATTTGATCTGCGGGGATTATTTAGGGCTTTGTTTATAACGCTTTCCTCCAGAGGATTTGCTTTTGCTTCCGCCAGGTGCTTATAGGTCTGTCACCAGGAACACTGCGAACTTAATTTTTCGCTTGAGATCTTAGGGACCCACAAGTCCCTGAATTCAGATCCTGAACTTGGGTAAAGATAGGATTCACATTAGAAATGTTTCTTTTTTCTATTCCATCCTATTTATGGCTTATATCCCCATGGTCTACCTCTGAGGGCTAGGTTATTTTCTTTCTTTCTTTCTTTTCCCCTGCCCCCACTTAGGCTTTTCCCATTAAGCATCCTGGCTTTGATGAAGGAAAGAGGTAATCTCTGAATTTCCCCTGTTTGGGGCATTTGGTTTTGTTCCCCACCCCGTCTGTGTGGCTCATTAAAAACTAAGGCCCAGGCTAATGTGGACCAGCCTATAGCCCCAGACAAACTCTGCTCCAGTGCTTGC